>JADLSH010000260.1:5920000-8320000 GCA_016169945.1 Trachythela sp. YZ-2020
TGGCCGTTACAGGACCTTTAGGAAGAACAGTTTAGAACTCATATCCAGTATAAATAGAGGTAGTTTAGTTTTGTTAAAACCCGTTGCCTGCAGATGACTTCATAAAATAGACTAAGAAACAAACTCCGAATAGAAGTTCCATCTTGAAACTCAACATCTGAGAAAGACAAGAGGAAACAAAATTCAACAGTAATATTTCAAATTCATTACATATTCAATTTTCTCAAATATTGAGTTTCAAGATGGAACTTTCATACGGAGTTTGTTTCTTACTTAACTAACTTAATTAACCTGTTTGTAGTTTAGATTGACAAACCTGTAGTATGTCCAGCCACTCCAGAAGAGGTAGCTCTCTGTTCCGCTCCTATTGGTCTTAAACTGGTAGGACTTGTCTGTGTGGATATTTCATCATCCCAAGATTCAAACTGTTCATTTGTATCCCTCAAGTTCCCAGGTACCGCCTGGTGTTCTGGAGGTGGACTGCCTCCATTTACACTAGAGGTAAACAAAAGATCTTTATTGTAATAAACGCTCAACGATATGGACATTTTTCTGTGTGCTTTCCGCTCGTGAGAGTATTTGTCAGTCTGCATGATGTATGCACAATTGAATTGACCATACAAACTCGGAGATCCCAGGGATAATGCAAAGTTTCAAGACTGTATTGCACGAGCTTTGTGCATTTGCCTATGGCGATGATTGTTTTACTTTCTATATTTACTGTAAATAGCACTAATATTTGTTTTCTTTTTAGTTTTATTGTCATACGAATTCAATCACATAATAAATTCTCTTTGAACTTTGTCAGGCTATTAAAATACAGCAGTTGAGCACTTTTTATTAATATTATAGAACACATCAAATAAGTTCTTATTAATATGAACAAGAAGGCATATTATATTGTTTTGCTTAAATACTCGAGAATAGAATAACATTATTTCATATCAAATGCTATCGCATTCGCATGAACAGATGTGTCAGAGATTTATAAACTGCCCTAATTACCAGCCAGTTTCCAGTTGATATACAGTAACATGCTAGCTTTGTAGCAAAGCAAACCTCCAAAGAAATATAAGAAATACTCAGTGTTATGACTTCTTTATCACAGATTAATTATATACAGATACGAAACTCGAGGCAAAATGCTGATTGTTTTGAGTCATACGCGTTTCGTTACGCACGTCATTTCCACGCGCCACGCAAAGTGTTCCAGGCAAGTTCTGGCAAGTGTCGTGCTGAAATTTAATCATAAAAGCATAGGAAAAACACAGTTCGAAGGATGAAAAATGCATTTTTACAAGAAATGGCACTTTTGATCGTCAATTTCAGACAAAAATGTTCAATAATAACAGTAAGTGATATCTTTTGTCTATTTAAGAAGTACAGTCAGTTACAGTCAAGCTTCTGTACATCTTCTATTTATTGTTTACTTTTGACTTGTGACCGCCACCCGTGCCTACGTGCCATAACACACAACCATATTCCAACGTTGATCTAAAATCTATTAATTATATATAAAACTCTATTACCGATTTTTCATATCTTGCTTAGTTCTCGAAATATGAAGGATGGTTTAGTCTTAGGAATTGGGCACATATTATAAGCTTTCCAAGTTTTCCCAAAACATTTCTGTCGAAAAGAGGTATTAATAATATCTGTGAGTGGAATGGATAGTTCATTAGCAAAACGTTTTATTATTTCGTTTTAAACGTTTTTTTTAAATTGTTCATGATTAAAATGTCCCTTCAAGGCTCTACAGTATTTTTTCTTAGATAAGTTGTTTTACTTGTGAGCTGTGCCTGTCTAAACAAAATATTCAAACGTGTCTATCGTCAAAATTGCTTTTTGTAGCCGATAACAAGGGGACGATTTCGTTCTGACGGAACGCTTGCCGAGAAAGATCGATATCATTTGCCGTTGTTTTTCTCAGATCTATTTTATACCATCTTTCTACATACTAGTAAATTAACAACTGATCTTGTATTTTCTTGTATTTGTAAGAATACTGCCATGTAAAGCAAAACCAAGTTTTGAGCTCAAAAAATGCAGTAGCCAGAACTTTAGCGAAGCTTTTTCAAGGTCTTTCACACTCCCTCGGGTATTGCTTTTGTTTTTCTCCACTATCAAGGGCCTTGACAAAGTCCGCGACGACAAAGTCCTCAGCTAACTTGGAAATGCATGGCGTAAGTGAAATAGGTCTCAAGTCCTTCTTCAGATCTTGGATGAACTTCTTTTTAGGCAAAGGCGACACATCGGCCATTTTCCAGTCGCTTGGCAGGCGCTGCTCACGGTGAGAGGCATTAAGAATTTGCGTGATGGGAAGTGCTACAAGTTCGGCATATTCCTTTATAGGAACAGGTTTAATATATTGTCCGGACCAGATGCTTTAGCGGGATTGAGTTTCTTCAGGAGCTTCAGAACTCTGGCCTCACTAACCTGCAGGAACTCATGCAGGTGACTCCTCTATGAGCTGGTAGGTGATACTCTTCCAACGGCTCCAACAACGCTGCGTTTATTACGTTTGCTTTCTCCAGTAAAGATAAGGATTCCAACTCATTAATATTAATCTGGTTGACCAGGTTGCCGTTGTGTGATGACATTTCACTGAGCCGTTTCACTTCATTCCACCACCGTTTGTTGGATTCTCGACTTATAATAGCGAGACTTGCATGCCTTTCTTTCCCTATTGACCAGATTTCTATAGTACTTAAACAGAGCTGAGTTAGGACCTATCGTGTTAAACGCGTTTTGTCTTCTTC
Organism: Trachythela sp. YZ-2020; assembly: GCA_016169945.1. Taxonomy (NCBI): domain Eukaryota; kingdom Metazoa; phylum Cnidaria; class Anthozoa; order Malacalcyonacea; family Clavulariidae; genus Trachythela; species Trachythela sp. YZ-2020. The sequence goes on from JADLSH010000260.1 coordinate 5,922,760, forward strand.
AGATGAACGCCTTGAAACTATGTGTCATCCACGGAGCGTCGGCGGTACAAAATAAATACGAATCTGCTTTACTGGCATCAATAGGTCAAGGTCGTTAAGGACAATCTTCTTGAATATCTGCATCATGACTTCGCAGCTCTCCAATGATGAAAATAGAAGTGACAAGTCCAAGGATGCTAGATATCTCCCCATTTGTGCTTTCCGACTGGCTCGCCAATCTCGCTTAAAGACGGACTTCTTAATATTAGAGTTGGAGTTCCTGCACTTCGAAGTGACCACTTACTCGTCTGGCTTACTGCCACTGGTTATTCTGAAAATTACCCGCAATTCCTCGTAGCATTTAAAATTCGGCGGAATTTTCAATAATCACCTATGTAATTTTACTAATAATAGATGTTCGTAAATATTTGGTGACTTTGGCTGAAATCGTCGCCTTTTAACTAATCTTCGAGTTCTTTTTCACATTATCTAATGCAGAACACCAATTGCAAGTCCCCCTCTAGCCCGCGTAGCAGACAGGTGAACTCCTCCCGGATTGTTTACTTGAACTTATGTGAATTTTTGCCTTACGTTCCTATAGTTCCAAAATGAAACTTTGTACTAAAATAGTATGAAGATCTTACAGTTTTGTGTGACTTTCAACTTGTTTCTGTCTGCATTCTGGTTCTACAAAAATAAAAGTAGCTTGCAAATGTTGACTTGGTTTACGCAAAACTGTGAAAAGAACTGCATAAACTATAAGGCCATACATATTACACGAAGCAATCTTTGCAACGCAACGCCTGGGCCGGCGTCGAATTTGGGAAAAGAAAAGGCAAGGCCAATTTGGCCTTGAATGTTAGTAAGTTTTCTAGGGCATCAAGGCCAGTATACAGGGCATATATAAAGACCAACTTTCATTCAGTTGTTATTTGAAGCACCTTACCACACACTGATGTAGCATGAAGATTTAAGAGTACATGTATGTTAACATACATTTTAGTTTCCACGAAACTAGATAATTACAGTCAGTGAAGACTGTAAATAAAGTGTTTATACTCTCAAAATGCGCTGCGCGCGTTTTCAAAAAGAGCAGGAATTACTCCACAACTCAATTCACCGTTTTGTATTTAGATTTTTCACTTTTAGTTTCTAAGATACAATTGCTAAAAATATTTGCTATTAATATAGTTTACTTGTAAATTAAGGCTAACGAAGGCATCGATGGTCGCCGATGCCGCCATTAAATACGAGGCCTGACAAAGTCATGTTATGTAAGAACGTATATATTCACGGTAAAATTGTGAACTTGCCGCGCATTTTAGTCTGGCGAGCTTTCCTCACGTATAACATACCATAAAGGCATGGAAGAAATGAGAATGAAAAATATCAGATAAGTAAATAGCAGTTTGAGTGCGGTGATTTTCTGCTATTACTTAACACTTTTTAACATAACATCAACATGTTGAATTGAACATTGCAATATAGTATATTCAAGGAGTCAAGGTGAGTTTCTTTACAAAAGAGATTTCTATGTATAAGCTTCTACTGTTCAAATCATAGAAATAATAGAGATCTATTATTAGTGGAAACTGGTCTAAATTCCAAGTATTATTCCGGTTTGACTTCAAAGTTCTGAACAACTACTGTTGTATAAGACAACTCAACAGTCTTATTAAAGTCAACATTTTTCTCAACTGCTATCGTGCTGCTGTTACAACATGGACCAAAAAGAATTTTCCTAACTATTTTTGTGTTTCAAGATAATAATAACTTGATGTTTTAAGTATTGACCAATAAATTTGCGTCTTTTTCGTGTTCTTTTTTGTCTAAAATATGCATGTTTAGAGGACAATTTTGGAGTAAATACGCAGCTCAGAATGCAGGAAATGGCATTTCCGGGCATAAAATTTCCACCAAACCCACCTAATTGTGCTGACACGGTCAGAGTGTGAGGCTGGATCCGCCCCTGCCCACTAACGAAGAGCCTTCTCTCCAAATGTCAAAGTTCTTGTTGAATTTTTCAGGTTGTTTTATCCTAAAGACCCGACGCTTATTGTATAGACGCTACCTACATTGGCACCACACGTTCAAGATATCATTAGAGAACTTAAGCATGTAGGACGGCAACGCGACGACGACGGCTATTAATACAATGAGTCGATGAAAAGAAATGAATTATTAAAGTCCCACGGGAGTTTTAGACGTGGTTCTCGCTCTGTTTACAACGTCAAATCGCAGATTTTCTGTGCACAACGCCTGCAATTCAAGCCACAACAAGTGCTAATGCAAGTTGATTCAGTATAACTCTTCTCAACCATAAAGCCCGTGTCTTCAATTTCTTAAACTGTATTAAATTCATACGATTGATACTACACGACAAGTTTTCTTTACAATCATTTATTTTAAGGAGTTTGTTGTGGCCGTCGTCGTCGCGTTGCCGTCCTACATGCTTAAGTTCTCTATTGAAAACGATTGACTTCACATAAGGGACTGGTCATAAAGTATCTACAACCCCGGGGTAGAGAGTAAACCTTGGTAGAGAGTACCCCAATCAAATATTTCTAAAATATTTCGTACCCCTCCTGACAAAGGAGCATGAAAATCAGTCAAGTTTCTGTGGTTGAATATTATGGTGAATATGAGTGACACTCAGACCCTAACAATTGTTTAGGTTTATGAAAATATTTAAATCATAGTATACTATTATTATATCGATATTTAGTCTGTTGCCTCTGGCTGAAATGATAAGTTTCTCTAAATGTTTGGGTTTGAGCCCATCTTCTACGTACTCGTGCAAGGTGCCCCTATAGTACCTTTAATATAGCAGAAGCATAAGGAGATAAATAACAACATTTCAGACTGAATAAATTTAGCATTTTACACAATATTTTTTCTATTTTAGCAAATATTTCATACACCCTCAGTCTGTTGTTTAAAATATTTCATGTTCCATCAAATGAGTGGGTAACATTTTCATATACCCCATCAAAAAACCCCTGGGTTGTAGATACTTTATGACCAGTCCCTAACAAAATCCATTTGGAAATATTGGAAAATATAGCAATTCAACTCAACACACCTGAAGAGTCCTCCTGAGAATTTGTCGGCCATTTATCATTATTTCCCTGCAAAACGAGAAAGTGTATATAGTAAGATGTCCGTTTTAACTGTATGTATCAACTGTTAAACAGTGATTTTCCAGGGACGTTCAGCCCTGATCAAACGATGACGAGAGTCAATGAGTTCTGCAACACTCGCTCGCGTTTATTCGCCAACTCTCATCAACTCTCACGAACTTCCATCTCCTCTCATGCATCAACTTTGAGCTGGTTCAAATTTTGATGAGAGTTTTCCCTCGTTTGACAGGTACGCGTGGTAATTTCCAGTCAGCTCTCATGCAACTCTTGTTCTAGTTTGACCGGGGCATTAGAAGGGCATCGCGGAATAAAACAAAATTGCTTACATTTTTTTATTCGATGATCAAAAGCATGCATTACTAAACTCTATTTGCCTCTAAAAGTACTTATCTTTCTTTTAAACAAGTCTTAAGTAGTACTAGTCAGTGAATTCACATAAAACACCCCACCCGACTTCGAACCTTATAAAGGTTGGCGCAGTTATAAGACGTAGAAACGACGTAAATAACGTAGTAGTTGGAGACGCATTTCTTGCCTTTTGCGGCTATCATTGCTGCCAGAAATGGGACACAGAGCTCGAATTTTCATATCTGAAACACTGTGGTTGCCAGCGTTGAAATGTCTGGCAACAGGTTGTTTAGCATTATCGACGATGCCCCCCAAACATATCCTTAAATATCTTCCATTTTCACCAATGCACAGCATGCCACATTTACTGCATGAAATACAGTAGAGGAGATGAGGTGCACGTGAAATGGTGCTTAATAGTGTGCTTAGATTTTGGTGCCGAAATTGTAGTGGAAGAATCTATATACTTACAGGTTTTACACAGCTTCACACCACAAGGAAACGTGCCATTAGGTGACGACGAGTCCTGTAGTAGAGAGCTGTGGACTAGGGTTTCACGGATATTTTTACTATGTCGAAATAAGACTAATCTAGGGTTATCGGTGAAAATGGAAGATGTTTCAGGGTTGTTTTTCAAGCTATGAAAATTCTTCCTACTGACATTCCCTTACTTTAAAATTGAAGGGATGGTAACTGAGAACTGGGGGTATTTTGTTGTTGGGAACATTAGACACAGGGTCTCTAAGGGTTTCAGATCGGGGAATATTGGAGGCCTTCGAAAAGGCAGTATCTAAGAGAGGGTTGGATAACTGCGTTGGACAAAACTGTTTCTCATTTCCTGACTTTTGGTATGGAAGTCCTCATCTTCACTGCAAATGCGGCGAAGGCGAAGGAACTGAGAGAAGGGAATAGACCTTTTAGTGTGGTTGGGGTGGGAAGAGGTAAAGAGAAGATAGCTATGGGAGTCAGTCAGCTTGTAGAACACAGAAGTAACAAGTCTATTGCCATTGATAGGTACATTCTTAGATATACTTCCACTTTCACCGATAACCTCTTAGTCTCGTTTCGACATAGTAAAAATATCTGTGAAACCCTAGTCCACAGCTCTCTGCCACACGACTCGTCGCCACCTAATGGCACGTTTCCTTGTGGTGTGAAGATGTGTAAAACCTGTAAGTATATAGATCCTTCCACTACAATTTCGGCACCAAAATCTAAGTACACTATTAAGCACCATTTCACGTGCACCTCTTCTCATCTCACCTACTGTATTTCATGCAGTAAATGTGGCATGATATTTAAGGATAAGGTTTGGTGAACATCGTCATGCTGTCGCCAACAATGATGCTAAACAACCTGTTGCCAGGCATTTCAACATTGGCAATAACAGTGTTTCAGATATGAAAATTCGAGCTCTGTCCCCCATTTCTGGCAGCAATGATAGTCGCAAAAGGCAAGAAATGCGTCTCATTTCCCAACTTGGCACCATTCATCCTCACGGCATTAATGAGCGCTTCTCTGACATTTAACTCCTGTCTGTTTATGCCTGCCATCAGCAGATACTCTACATCTCACCTCATCTCATGCATAGTTCTTTAATTTCTGACGTTTTGTTCGCTTCTCCTTACATGCTAATATATTTTGTAATGTGATTTTCATATTTTGTTTATAGTTTGTTTTGATTAAATCCATCTGATTGGTTTATTTTTTATCACGACCCACTCTACTAACTTCCAGACGAAGGGCCTTCGCTCGAAACGTCGAAGTTCTTATTGTGTTTTTCAGGTAGTTTTACACATCTCAACCGCCGAATCTATTGTGACTATATATGAAAATACAAATAAAGGATTGAAAATAATTGAATAATTCTTCCAGTCTCAGCTACAGGTTATGATTCAACTATAATTTTATCCCGACGCACAACGCGTCATTTGGATACGCAGTCGACATGATGAACTGGTCTATGATAAGTACAAGAAAAGGTATAGAAGATGATCTAACAACTAGAAGGATCTTTACTGGCGATTGACACATAAGCGCGATAAGGCCAAAACATTCTGTTTTAGTCAGCGGGTTTGTCCAGAATTTACGCGATTTTTCCCCTTTGTTTTTCTCAAGAGTTAGCTGATGGAGGCATTTTTTGCAGAAATGCATGGTGGGAGGAGTTTTTATAACGTGTATAATGATTTTTTATGCTTTTAATATTTAGTCACCAAATGTGCTGGTCTAAATTTAAATAGAATAAAATGAGCGAGAACTATTGTTATTGCAAACTTTTTTTTATTGAAAAACGTTGACGCGGGACAGTTAAAAAATAAAAATGACGCGCGCTGACCAGAAACAAAATATTTTGACGCCTAACGAGAAACAATGCAGAAAGAGTCCTCTATTGAATTTATTTTGTTGTTTCCACGCTCATAAGAATGTGAATAAAAATTCACGTAAAAGTACACAATACACCAGATGGATCGATATTTTTGCATAAACCTATAGACTAATATTGAATGTCATTGATAATAAGAAATTTTGTATTTCCATGAGTTTCCGAACTATGTCTGAAGTTCTACTAAGCTGATGCGATATATCGATTTTTCGCATATCGAAAATATCGAATGGCGGGAAAATTGGCACCGGAAAAATTGGCACCGGAAGAAAATGGCACAGGAAAAAATGGCGCCCGAAAATATGGCACCAAAAAGTCGACTAATAAAAGTAATATGGAAAAAATAGCACTGTCTACTCATAAAACCATAGTGTATTTCAGAGAGTCCAGCTTATGTAGAAGAGGAGAAACATAAGCCATGGTCAAACGAGAACGTGTAAACGCGTAAAACGTTTTGGACTCTTTTTACTGTTTTGATACTTCTATAGAACTGTGCTTGTAGACTGCATATTTTGATTATTTTATTTTCATGCTGTTCATAGAATGTATAAAGTTGTAAACAACTCCTGTATGTGAATTGAAGATACTTACAATCACGTCAAAGCGTCAACCCGTTTCGCAGGTTTGTTTACGTTTAAAAAACCTACGTTCGAACTTTGAAGTACAGCTTTTCACAAACGTAAAACGTGCGAAATAGTTCACACTTAAAACTTGAAAGCGAATTGTTGTTAATAAATATATTTGACTATTTTCCGTTTGTTTTTTAAACGTGCCGTATGCCACATTACAAACCGCAAACAAATTAGGGTTTCTAATTTGCTTTCGTTATAATCGATACTATCGATGTTCCTCAATATCGCATCAGCCTAAGTTAGAAGAGTGTTTGAAAATAACCAAACACAACTTTATAATTTATGTAATTATCACTCACAGTCTCCCGAGTAAAACACACTTGAGTAACACACAACACACAACAAAAGACATGAGCATGTTCCGGGTTCTTCACTTTACTAAAACTCTGCATAGGATTCCGTATTTTCTTGTACTTACTTTTGAAGTTTTTCTACGAAAAAAAACAGAGAAATATATTCAACAATTGTGGGATTAAAACTCGGTATAGAGATGTTGCCACGTGACCAAATTCTAAAATCTTTAACGTGCAACCTATAAAGCTGGCTGTTAAACATATATATAGCATATAGTAAACAGAATATAAACATGTCTAATAAACCACGTCTTTCCACACCTGCCATCCAACATGGCGGCCAAAACACAAATGCTCAAGAAATGATGTGTTTTATAACAAAATTCTATATTCTATTTACTATGATACTATAGATTGCTTTTAAAAGCTAACCTAAGTTTTTCGTGTTAGGTTTGGAAAAAACGTAGCTTTTAACGGCACTTAAAAATAATGCTGACGTCAGCAATACGAATTATTCAAACCTTCTTAACTTGCGAGGGAATAATTGTATCGACTTGAAATTTGTTATGAATACTTGTTATAATGACATACAAAACATGTTTAACAGCCAGGGGCCGGTTGTTTAAAGAAAAGTAGTTACCACCCTAGAGTGTTATACTTCTCATACAGTTTCCCGACATCAGTTATATTAATATGAATACTTTTTTCTATCACTTGCACTGGGCGAGTTTTTGTTATTTTTATTATTTTTTGAAACAACACAGCATAAATAATTATACAAGAACAGCAGATTAAAAAAAAACCGGGGTTTAGCGTTATTAACGGCCTTTGAACAAAACTTTACAGGTTGCGCGTTAAAGATTTTAGAATTTGGTCACGTGATGGTGCAACACCTCTATAGTATATATTAGATGACGCTACTCGACGAGTGGCTCCATACCGGGCAAGCTATAGACTCAGTTTCTATAGACTCAGTTTCGAAATATCAACTACTTGAACCGACTTGTCCTCGTAGCTCAGTTGGTGGAGCATTGTACTAGCAAACCAAAGGTCGTGGGTCAGTCGATTCCAACCGCGGTCAAGCAATTTTTTAACTTGCCCGGCCAAGCCGGCAGATTTTCTTTTTGTGGAGGTAGCCAATCTTCGAATGGAGCTACGCTATTAGTGACTTGTGGCTGTAGACTGTAGTAATCTAGTGCACCGAATAAAAATTCTGCATTACAAAATACAAATTTGGAGATGCTGTCTCACGCCTGATGCTGACAACTGTCACTGACTTCCTGACGAAGGGCCTTCGCTCGAAACGTCGAAGTTCTTGTTGAATTTTTCAGATAGTTTGAACCTAAAGACCCGAAGCTTATGACAACTGTCAAATCTCTGCATGATTGGATGGTGATGACTTTTGGAGTTAGCCATGCAGGAACTCCAGGCTTAAATAACTAACTCCACATGATTTTTAGAGTTATTAGCCAGTAACTCCAAGTTTAGATAACTAGCCCCACTGGTTCCACATGACTCTTTGAGTTGGCCTGTAACTATAGAACTCCTAATTCAACTACTGTAAGTTTTGAATTTGAAGTTAGCCCGGCCATGGCCCGGTGCGAAGTAAGTCGGAGTAGCGTCATCTATTATATTTAACAAGGTAGCTTTGATTAAACTTTAGGCCATGCAAGTAGATAAACCAAAAGAAGTTGTTCTATGTCTTACACAAGCAGTATAAACAATCTCGATATCCGCTGAGGACTGAACTAATTGCGCTATCAGACAAACTCCTCATTGTCGGATTTGATGTACAGGGTGTATAAAAAGGTAATCCAGCTTTGGCATGTTATCGTGCGTTAGGATTTAGGTATTTAAATTTGTTTTTTTCCATAGCAATAAAGATTAGGCTTTTACCTGTCAATTGATACTATTTTTGCATCATTGCGATCAAAAATGGCCAAATACGATCCGATTTAAAATGCCCGGTCGAAATCGGATTTCTCCACCAATGGGATCGAGTGCAAACCTATTAAGTATTGCTCGAGTATTGAGATTTTTCTCATTTCGGATTAAAATTTAATAATAATCAAGTCTTGGTAAATTTAAAGATGGTTTAACTCGCGATTTAACAACGAAATTTCGTGGTTTAAACATTTTACGAAACTGGAAGTTTGCAGAGAAATTGCAACGCCTAATCTTTCCCAGATAGGAAACCTACATTTGGGGAAATGTTCGGAAATTCGAAGAATATTCTTATAGAGGACAGAAGTGGAAAAATGAGTTTTCGACTGGCAATTTCAACTTGTATCGTAGTTGGCCATATTTGTTCGCAATGATACAGGTAAGATATCACTTTGCAGCTACATACTACATACTTCATTGATACGAAAAACGTAAATCTATCAAGTTAATATCTAACGCATGATTACATGCCGAAGTTGGATTACCATTTTTATACACCCTGTTCCTGTATAACATCAAAGTATAGTATTTATAAATACCTTTTCTCTTCGTATTTCTTTAACAACATCTGTTCATATTCAATATGTTTCCTAAAAATTTGTTGACAGGAAAATAATATGAGAATTGTTGTAGAGATCTAATATACAGGTAACTGGTGTGCTTGTTTTGCTTATTAAAAATACGCGGAAATATTCATGAGAATATATTTTGACCTATTCATTCTTCGTAACGCTATATACGAGACATTAATTGTCAATCAATTTAAGATTACATAAAGTTATATAAATTTCATTTAAAGATAGCAATTCCTAACTCGAGTATTTGGTTGCTTGTGTTCATTCCCCTGCCATTACGTGTTCATTCCCCTGCCATTTCTCACTCAGTTTTCGCTTCCTTTCGACATACAGCGCGCTCGTGCAAGTCCTTTTGTTGCATCACACACGGATCAGCGCGCTATGATCGCGTTTCCCCGCCCGCGTCTTAGAGCGTCCTGGTGCCACCAACACAGTTTGCAATATCTAAACCTGGGCAGGTTTAACATCAACTACACTGCATATCTCTGTTCTATAAAAACATACCCTGCTTGCATTTCATCTTTTGTGAAACTAGCCCCATCATTATCCAACGCGTGCAGGTACATACAATCCTTGAAAACAAATAGGAGAAATATTTGCATTAAGTATTAAAGGAACATTTACTTATTTACTTATTACAATCTATTTACAAACGGTGGCTCTTCAGCGCAAATTCTGTTTTTCACGGGGCCGTTTGCCAACTACAGTACAATTATTTAAAATTAATTCTAAAACTGATATTAACCCATTAACTGGCAGTACCCTACCACTGACGAGTAAAATCGTCTGGCGTTAGACAGAGTAAAATACTAAAGTAGGGCGCATCTGGGCGCATTGCCTGCTAATGGGTTAAAGAAAAAAACTACTAAAATATAAAACATACAAACATATCTTGCTTTCACATAATATGTATATCAAACTCTGACCGCCCCACTGATAACTCAAGGCCCACTGATTGCTATTTACAACCTTATATTCAAAAACGCATTAATAATTAATGAAGAAAATTCAAAAGAAATACATACATCTTTAACGAGTGTCTTTATATGTTGATAAAGACACGCTCGTTTTTCTCTTCGAAATTTCTCGACTTTCAAGACAACAATTTTATAATTTATATGAGCTAATAATATCGATCGTTTTTGAAGCCATTCAAAACACTCGCAGTTCGTGTTTTATCAGAATATAAAACACTCGGCTTCTCCGCCACTATAATTGTTGTCAACTATTTCTCTCCACATCATTAAAGAAATTATTAATTAAGATTTTAAAGCTTCTTGTGGAGAGGTAGTTGTATCCGTTGACAACATCATGTGGCAGCTTGTTCAATGCAGAAGCTTCCCGGTAGGAAAAGGTCTTCTTCATAAAGTCAGTCTTTGGTTTTCCTAAGTAAAGTTTCATTTCCCGCCAATGGCTTTGTGTTTTGAAGTTGTCAATTTCACGATGACTATATAATAAAAAGAACATTACACGGTGGCTTGAAGATATGAATTTTATCTTCTCGTGTTGAAAACAATATTTTACTCATTCGCTGCGCTCATAAAATATTGTTTTCACCACTGGAAGATACAATTCATATCTTCGCGCCGCCGTATAATATCCTCTATAGGGAGTTTAAGCTTCACGTTTGAGGGCAACGGCAAACGGCAGAGTCGAATTTTCTTGGCAGAATTTTGGCTTAACTTCTTCACTTCATATTTTCTTTCTTATCTTAAAAGAATCATGACAAATTACAGTTTTAAAATAGAAAGTTCATTTTCCCTTTATTGTCTTATAGCGTAAAATTTTTCTTCGCCTGGCGTTTGTCGTACGAACGCGAAGCATATACTCTCTAATATATCTTGCAAAATACGGAGACTTATAAAATATCTCGCTAGAATCCCTAAACAACGAGGAGTATTTTGGCGTGTAGTTTGTTGTTTTAGCATGTCTATAACTCGAGTTATTAAGGAAAGTTGGCGCACGTATTAAAGTCAGCAAAGCATGTAGGATTTCATTTTAATTAGTTTCAATTTGTCCAACGGAATTTGCCACCCGAAGTGGTGGAGGCCAAGCAATTACCAGTTGCAATGTCCACTTGCAAGGGCTAAATATTACTTACTGTTTTAGGACAATTTGTATTCTTTAGAAAATATGTACAATATTTTGTCGTTCCAAGCGATGCTCTAAAACATAAAGTAACACTTGTACATAGCTATAAGGCCTGTAGTAACACCGTAATAGGTGGGTTTCATGATGGACAATCGGTAGCTTTCGGAGTGAGAAAATAATGTACTTGTTTAATTATATGTGGTTGTCATGTATTTGTGGTAAATAAACATGAAAGAGAGTAATCTGCCTGCAAGTGCCAACAGTTGAGGACCGAATTTTAACACTATATGTTGCAGGATCTTTTCACGAATTTGTCAGTGGGGGATCATGGAAAAGGACCTAACAAGGAGGTGGTGAACTGAGGTGTGCGAAGTTGCGAACCTGTAGGGGGGAGGGGGGGGGGGGGGTCTGTGGGTCCTCTTCCAGAAAACGTTTGTATTCTTGTGCCTCTCTGGGGCTTGATTACATGCATTTTCAGCCATCCCATCTATACAGACTGAGCTGTCAGCATAAAAGGCAAGGTTTTGGTATGGGAATATTAACACTCTTCTAAACTAAGTTATTCCTCCCATTTTTGCGTTGATTCAACAAGTACATACCGTGAGGAAAAATATTAAAGATCGCCGCCCTCGAATAAGCGCCGCACTTATTCACAACAATACGGCGCTTAATCGATGCACCGTTAGACGGAATTGTTCGAGCTAAAACCAAACCACAGTGCATTGGCATTGCTCATACTTTCTCTCAGCTCTCTGCTCTCTCTCTCTCATGCGCATTCGATTCCGTAAGAATGAATAGAATAATTTTTAAAGAGCACCTCCCTCGAATAAGCGCCGCACCAAAAACACTAAAAATTTAAGGAGCTCGCCGCAGCGCTGAAACGAGTAAATACGGCATTACCCAAGACTATTTGCTTGTCAAAGCATTTGTTGAAAGGCATGTTACGCCCTAATATACTCCGAGAAATCATAATTGTCTATTCCTTACTTTAAAGCTCTTCCATCCAAGAAAATATCGTTGACTGCACGAATCGCTTCAAAAGCATCCTGTTGACGAATAATAGAGATAACAATATCTTATTAAAGAAGGCCTGGAATTCAGCGGCAGTACCGGCGGCCATTGGTCGTCGATGGCCTGCTTGTTAACCGCTATGCCCTCGTAATATACTGAAATTCACGGCCAATAGTGGCCTACCCTCAACCTCAGTACTTAGTCTTAAACTAAAAGTGAAATATTAAATACAAAAGGGTGAAGTGAGCTGTTGAATAATTTCTGCTCTTTAAAAACCGCGGGCGCTCTGGGGCAGAGCAGACGCAGGCGGTCTGGAGGCAGGATCCGGGCAGATGCAGTGTTAAGTTCTTTCTTGACAGTATTGCACTGGCCTTGATACCCGTAGAAAACAGAGTAACATTCAAGACCAAAGGTGTCTTGCCTTTTCCCAAATTCGAGGTATCTTAAAGCTGACTACAGACGAGCAAGTTTTCTATGATAAGTTTCATGACAAGTTCTATTTGCCAATTGCGTGTCTGTAGGTAAAAAATATACTCTATGACACGTTTTTGGATTTCTGACCTCCACAATAGCTACTACAACAATAGATCGCTGACCGATCTCGTCTTTGAAGTGCTCAAATAACTCCTCCAAATTTTCTTTGTTGACCCATACAGACGAGCAAAATTTGTACGTTGCCAATCTTTTCTATGACAAGTACAATTAGTGAGAAGCTAGCATGCTATTACTTTTGAACAAGTGCGCTTGTCATAGAAACACTTGGAAAAGTTGCCAATACAGACGAGCACATAAAACTTGTCATATGAAAACTTGTCAACAGAAACTTGCTCGTCTGTAACCGGCTTAAATTTCACTTGGGTTTGTTTGCACGAACATGCGAGATTGTTTTTGTGAAAAATAACCACTTGATAAATCTGCATGAAAGACAATTCGAAATAGAATTGTTTCAAAACAAATGACTTCACCATTATACACATGCTGCCATTTTGAGATTTAAAATTTATGGCAACTATGTTAAAATGCACCGAAGTCCGTAGTACACTTTCGATATCATACTGTATGTATGTGGATTTGATTAACCTACCTCTTCATCTTGATATGTGATATAAGCACTTGCACTTGGTCCCTAGGAAATGACATGATAACATGACTTGTCTATATTTTCCATCAAATACTGTAGGTAGTCGCCTAGAACATGCCTGTAGACTCTATTCTTGCAGAGGTAGGTTTGAGTGGAACTAGGCTATGCTGGCGCAGCCGCGGGGTTCTGGGGTCCACCCAGCAGGCCAAAACTAGTAGCCTAGGGACAATAATAGGTCCTGAAACGAAACTCCAAGTGTGACTCGGGGGGCAGAACCACAACACCCCCTCCCCCCAGATGATGAGGTAGCCAGTAACACCAGGCTTACATAACTGCCCATAATTGGAGTTGTTAGCCAGTAACTCCAGGTTTAGATACTGTAGCTAGTTCCACTGTCTTCACATGATTTTTGGCGTTACAGTGTAGCCTGTAGCTCCGGAATTCTCGATTCAAATAAGTTTTGAAGGACACATTTTGGATTTGGAGTTAGCCCCTTAGACTATCGAGGTAGCGTCGCTCAATGGCTCCCTAACTTCTGCCGCCATGACCTAGAAATGCAACCTGATGGTTCTTTGGATATCTGTTAGGTTACCATCCATTATACAAATGCAAAGAAGTGCCCCCAGAATCAGGCTTTTAACCCAGAACCAAAACTGGTCGCCCAAAAAATACTGTGGGTGTGGCCACCTATTTTCTTTGGCGGCATAAAAAAAATGGCGTAAAATCAATTGTCAAAACTCATAATCTATTGTGTTTTTAAAAGTAGGGAAAGAACCAAAAACTAAAAGATTTTGTGGTTGAAATAACTATACTGCTTTGTTAAATAATGATCTGATTATTTACCTGGGGACCAGCGTAATTTGTGCTTGAATTGATTGCAATTTTATGAATTTTTCCAAATTTCCCAAAATATTCTTGTGAAGATAGAAGCTGGGTAAAAAAAGAAAACAGATGTCCAAATGTTAAAAAGCTTGTGATACTGTAGTAAATCAATTATTATAATTATAAACTCTTTATGGATATTTCATTGATTAGGATAACTGATTTAAGTTATATTCTGATGGAAATTTCAAGCGAAAATTATATACATATTTGAGACCTACAGTGACCAGGACTACAGTAGTTGTAAAAATTGCAGCCTATAGGCAGAAATCAAACACACGGTGCAGCATTTGTGGTGCAGCATTTGTGGTGCAGCATTTGTGGTGCAGCATTTGTGGTGCAGCATTTGTGGTGCAGCATTTGTGGTGCTGCATTTCTGGTGCAGCATTTCTGGTGGAGCATTTCTGGTGCAGCATTTCTGGTGCAGCATTTGTGGTGCTGCATTTCTGGTGCAGCATTTCTGGTGCAGCATTTCTGGTGCAGCATTTCTGGTGGAGCATTTCTGGTGCTGCATTTCTGGTGCAGCATTTCTGGTGCAGCATTTCTGGTGCAGCATTTCTGGTGGAGCATTTCTGGTGCAGCATTTCTGGTGCAGCATTTCTGGTGCTGCATTGCTGGTGCTGCATTTCTGGTGCAGCATTTCTGGTGCTGCATTTCTGGTGCAGCATTTCTGGTGCAGCATTTCTGGTGCAGCATTTCTGGTGCAGCATTTCTGGTGCTGCATTTCTGGTGCAGCATTTCTGGTGCAGCATTTCTGGTGCTGCATTTCTAGTGCAGCAATTCTGGTGCAGCATTTCTGGTGCAGCATTTCTGGTGCAGCATTTCTGGTGCAGCATTTCTGGTGCTGCATTTCTAGTGCAGCATTTCTGGTGCTGCATTTCTGGTGCAGCATTTCTGGTGGAGCATTTCTGGTGCAGCATTTCTGGTGCAGCATTTCTGGTGTAGCATTTCTGGTGCAGCATTTCTGGTGCAGCATTTCCGCTGCATTTCTAGCAGCATTTCTGGTGCCGCATTTCTGGTGCAGCATTTCTGGTGCAGCATTTCTCGTGCAGCATTTCTGGTGTAGCATTTCTGGTGCAGCATTTCTGGTGCAGCATTTCTGGTGCAGCATTTCTGGTGCTGCATTTCTAGTGCAGCATTTCTGGTGCAGCATTTCTGGTGCAGCATTTCTGGTGCAGCATTTCTGGTGCAGCATTTCTGGTGCTGCATTTCTAGTGCAGCATTTCTGGTGCTGCATTTCTGGTGCAGCATTTCTGGTGGAGCATTTCTGGTGCAGCATTTCTGGTGCAGCATTTCTGGTGTAGCATTTCTGGTGCAGCATTTCTGGTGCAGCATTTCTGGTGCAGCATTTCTGGTGCTGCATTTCTGGTGCTGCATTTCTGGTGCAGCATTTCTGGTGTAGCATTTCTAGTGCAGCATTTCTGGTGCTGCATTTCTAGTGCAGCATTTCTGGTGCTGCATTTCTAGTGCAGCATTTCTGGTGGAGCATTTCTGGTGCAGCATTTCTGGTGCAGCATTTCTGGTGTAGCATTTCTGGTGCAGCATTTCTGGTGCAGCATTTCTGGTGCAGCATTTCTGGTGCAGCATTTCTGGTGCAGCATTTCTGGTGCAGCATTTCTGGTGCAGCATTTCTGGTGCAGCATTTCTGGTGCAGCATTTCTGGTGCTGCATTTCTGGTGCTGCATTTCTGGTGCTGCATTTCTGGTGCAGCATTTCTGGTGTAGCATTTCTGGTGCAGCATTTCTGGTGCTGCATTTCTAGTGCAGCATTTCTGGTGCTGCATTTCTAGTGCAGCATTTCTGGTGCAGCATTTCTGGTGTAGCATTTCTGGTGCTGCATTTCTGGTGCAGCATTTCTGGTGCAGCATTTCTGGTGCTGCATTTCTAGTGCAGCATTTCTGGTGCAGCATTTCTGGTGCTGCATTTCTGGTGCTGCATTTCTGGTGCAGCATTTCTGGTGGTGCATTTCTGGTGCAGCATTTCTGGTGCAGCATTTCTGGTGTAGCATTTCTGGTGCAGCATTTCTGGTGCAGCATTTCTGGTGCAGCATTTCTGGTGCTGCATTTCTGGTGCTGCATTTCTGGTGCAGCATTTCTGGTGTAGCATTTCTGGTGCAGCATTTCTGGTGCTGCATTTCTGGTGCTGCATTTCTAGTGCAGCATTTCTGGTGCAGCATTTCTGGTGTAGCATTTCTGGTGCAGCATTTCTGGTGCTGCATTTCTGGTGCAGCATTTCTGGTGCAGCATTTCTGGTGCTGCATTTCTAGTGCAGCATTTCTGGTGCAGCATTTCTGGTGCTGCATTTCTGGTGCTGCATTTCTGGTGCAGCATTTCTGGTGCAGCATTTCTGGTGCTGCATTTCTGGTGCAGCATTTCTGGTGCAGCAATTCTGGTGCAGCATTTCTGGTGCAGCATTTCTGGTGCAGCAATTCTGGTGCAGCATTTCTGGTGCAGCATTTCTGGTGCAGCATTTCTGGTGCTGCATTTCTGGTGCAGCATTTCTGGTGCAGCATTTCTGGTGCAGCATTTCTGGTGCAGCAATTCTGGTGCAGCATTTCTGGTGCAGCATTTCTGGTGCTGCATTTCTGGTGCTGCATTTCTGGTGCAGCATTTCTGGTGCAGCATTTCTGGTGCTGCATTTCTGCGCAGCATTTCTGGTGCAGCACCTGGTGCAGCATTTCTGGTGCTGCATTTCTGGTGCTGCATTTCTGGTGCAGCATTTCTGGTGCAGCATTTCTGGTGCAGCAATTCTGGTGCAGCATTTCTGGTGCAGCATTTCTGGTGCTGCATTTCTGGTGCTGCATTTCTGGTGCAGCATTTCTGGTGCTGCATTTCTGGTGCTGCATTTCTGGTGCAGCATTTCTGGTGCTGCATTTCTGGTGCAGCATTTCTGGTGCAGCATTTCTGGTGCTGCATTTCTGGTGCTGCATTTCTGGTGCAGCATTTCTGGTGCTGCATTTCTGGTGCTGCATTTCTGGTGCAGCATTTCTGGTGCAGCATTTCTGGTGCTGCATTTCTGGTGCTGCATTTCTGGTGCAGCATTTCTGGTGCAGCATTTCTGGTGGAGCATTTCTGGTGCAGCATTTCTGGTGCAGCATTTCTGGTGGAGCATTTCTGGTGTAGCATTTCTGGTGCAGCATTTCTGGTGCTGCATTTCTGGTGCAGCATTTCTGGTGCAGCATTTCTGGTGCTGCATTTCTGGTGCAGCATTTCTGGTGGAGCATTTCTGGTGCAGCATTTCTGGTGCAGCATTTCTGGTGTAGCATTTCTGGTGTAGCATTTCTGGTGCAGCATTTCTGGTGCAGCATTTCTGGTGCAGAACTCTGTCAATCACAGGGCCGCATGCTTGATTCCTGCAAGAGGGCTTATAGTTTTTGCTTGAAATTCCCATCTACAAAAGCCCTTCAACATTTCAATTTCAGTCATAGCCTTTTCTAATTTTGGAAGGTAAAACAGTACAGTGATAATAACTCGAACGCGTGGTGCCAGTCTAACGAAGATTCGGCGGTGGACTAAGATAAAACTGCCTGAAAAATACAATAAGAACTTCGACGTTTCGAGCGAAGGTCCTTCCAGCGCCGAAACAGTACAGTACCTCTGCATTTGCCAGGCGAGTTGAGAGTCCAACAATGAACACCAGACTCTTCTGCACCACTCTAAAAATATACAGATACATGTAAACATCACAGACAGTTTCAAAAATATATAGGCAATGATTGGTAAGTACAGTATATCAAGCAGGGTTCGAAAAAGATATGCCCTGACAATCCATTTTCAAAAAAACTATGGCTGGCGATTTCTATTTTAGAACTGCCATGAGAATAATATATCACACGAGGACTCGTAATGTCCCTGTGTGAGTACTGTACAAAATTGGATATAAAATAATTACTATAACACTGGAATTTATTTCAAAATCCTTAATCAAAATTGATCGAGCGAGGGTACTAGTTCCCCTCGGATATTTACCCCCGGGTATGTCACAACATAGCGGAATCCAAAGTCGTCCGCCATTATGTCATGGACACTACGCAGTGAACTCTAAGTAAACGGGAACGCTGACTCCTATGATCAAGGCCTATGATTCGTTGAAGCCAATGCGCGGGAATGTGAACTTTCAAAAGGACTGAGGAGAGTTTCGAGGAGTGAGAAAAATTCTGTCAAAAGTCTGTTTTTGAGCGAAAATTTGCAAGAAAAATACTTTTTTCATCAGAAGACTTCAATGGTTGAGATTTAAACGTACGTGGTTTTTCGATTAGTTTTGACAGTTTTACCTCGAGGCACGGCTTCAATTCCCCCTTCCTGACTTCTCATTCCAGTTTACTTAGAGTTCAATGAAAAATATAGTTTTAAATCTATAAATTGTGTCACTTTAACTTTCATTTACGCCTTCCTTTTTCATCTTAGAGCACACTAAGACAATTGAAATTTTTGCACAAGAAATTACAATAAACATAAATTGTGCAGCTACTGAAATATTCCCAGGAACAAAACAAAACATATCAAAAAACCGCGCGAAAATTGTTGGTTTTTCTGAGTTTTTGGGCCTTTCGGATAGAGTTCGGAGATATGACAATGTAATTTATGTAGAAAAATATTGGATGTCGTTTAAAATTGATTTTCAAGCATGCAGTAACTTATTTTTGACAGTTAAAATAAGGATTATATAAGCTAGCTCAGTCGCCATATTCAAAATGCTCATTAATGACTGAATGGCCAACAACAAAGCGCGAAGTCGAAAATAACACCACTTGAAAAACGTCAATTTGGTAATGTTTTAGAAGGGTTAAAGCAAGGACTAAAAGCTCAAGATAGAAAGAAATACCTGGAATATAGTGCAAATTCAGTTTGGGGACTGCCGAACTGTTTTCTAGTATATTTTATAGTAGAGTTAAAGAGCAAAGTTAGCTTCGGCACGTTCAAACATTTGTCATTTTTTTCCATATACGATAACGACCCCCCTCATTTTTGCTGCAGATAGATGTAAAACAGTCGAAACTAATCGGAAACCACATTTGAATTCCAAACATTGAAGTTTTCTGATGTAAAAAGTATTTTTCTTGCAAAATTTCGCTCAAAAACAACCTTTTGACAGGATTTTCCTCACTCCTCGAAACTCTCCTGAGTCCCTTTTGAAAGTTCAAATTCCCGCGCATTGGCCAGCGAATCATAGGCCTTGATCATAGGAGCTAGCGTTCCAGTTTACTTAGAGTTCACTGAGTGAACTCTACCTACGTCATGGACGGTTTTCTACATTATGCGCATGTGCGAGTCCAGGCCGAGAAGAAAACTGGTAACTAGCAACCTCATGATTGGCTAAGATGAAGAATTTGCCATTTTGCTAACTTTTTTGAGTTTTTTTCAACAAAAGGTTTTGTACTCGAGAGTCGGAACATAACATACAGACAAATAAAGTCTCCAAAACAAGATGAATGAAAATATTGTAGAGGACTTTCACTTGTTAAAGTCAACAGGAGAAAAAAACAGTCAAAAGACCGAAAAAGGACAAGAGTTTCGAGTTTTAAAGCGTTGAACGGGTAAGTGTTTATTTTGCATACTTGCCATTGACGTATTGGCATGCAGGATAGTTTGTGGATTTGAAAATGTGTAGGTCATCCTGTCGGTCAATACAACATTGATTAATCTTAAAAAGTCTTTTAGCATTCATTCAAACACGTTATAGAATAAGAAACAAAATATTATTATTAAATCTCAAAAACCTTATTTCAATGACAGGCGAAGTATAAAAATACTGTTAAAAAAACAGTTGAAGTTTTATGAA
Organism: Trachythela sp. YZ-2020; assembly: GCA_016169945.1. Lineage (NCBI taxonomy): Eukaryota > Metazoa > Cnidaria > Anthozoa > Malacalcyonacea > Clavulariidae > Trachythela > Trachythela sp. YZ-2020. The sequence goes on from JADLSH010000260.1 coordinate 5,942,899, forward strand.
AATTTTAATAAACACGTAATCACATTGTAAAACAGTCAACGTTATATTTAATATCCATTTATAAGGGTTCACTCATCGTGAAATATACAGGATTTCACTGACAAGATTTCAGCAGAGATGATGTGGAAGAAAATAACAATTTAAAATTCCATAGGAAAGCATACAAATGTGACTGGTCAAATGACCCGTCATGGAAAAATGTATCTGTCCAAGAGGCATTTTTGGCTGGTCATTGTCCGTTGACCGGCCGTTATTTTTAGCTCTGGATTACTAGATATAGTATGGGTATACAATATACATTGGATTCAGTGGTTCACTATTTCTTTCCAGTGTAACAAGTTCCCACAGACTGCTCTCCTCATATTTACCTGACATTTGCCAAGTGACTTCTGTTTTCAAAAGGTTTCTGTTTTTTCTGACATTCTTTCTGTTTTCTTGCTTTTAAAATTCTTTGAATTCTACAATAAAACATCATATTTTTAAAACAGAATGAACACTGCCAATAACTAATTTTGCTTCATGTCTGGTACGGGCATGAATCTATGGCAAATCTTTTTATTTAACAAAAAAATTGTTGTTTGGCTACTTACTCATCCTGCGAAGGCGGTTTATATGAGGCTGGATCCTCTGTGTAGAGCTGAAAAAACAAGTTTGCGATATTTATTATACAAAGAAACAAATTACAAAGAATAATGTCATGTTGGTAATGCTGTAATCAGGGGCGTAAATGTGGGGTGGTGTGGGGGGTGGTACATCCCCCACAGAGATCATGATCCAGTCGGTCTCAAAATGTGCAGTCGGTCTCAGGATATTCATTGTTAAATTGGACGCATATTGGACGTAATGCTATGCGAGATCGACTTCAAATAAAGTTTGCCGAATATCCTGTTTCAATCTTTGTTGTAAAGAGTTCTTCTAGAATGTCATATCACTCATACTGTATGTGGCGTGCGTATGTTGAATATTTACAGAAGCACTGAAGCACTGTAAATGCTAAGACAAACCATAGTATTGTCAGTTGCCTGTTGCCACAACTGCTATAATCTACATATTAAACTTATTGTACAGGAAGCTAAACTTATTCTTATCCGGGAAAACTACATTGTTTTTGCGATATAATTCGAATTTTTTTACTGATTTCCACCTACAAATTGGAATAAAATATTTGTTCAGAACGCAGGAAATCGTGTCTACGAGGTCCTAGATTTCAAAATTTCCCCGAGGAGGATTCCCCCGGACCCCTGCGAATGGGTGTCCTACTGCATCAGTCGTCCTATTCTGCTGGATCTGCCCCTGTATACACGAGTTCAGTAAAAATATGAAACGTAACTTACGCAAGTTGAATTGTGCGCTACTCATGCGCAAGTTATTGCATTCTATTGTATTATAAGAATATAGGTAATAGATAATTAATCAAAACTAACAAAGCGCGGACGCTTGATAAATATATGACTACATTGATTAAATTTAATAATTCATTAATTCACACCAACGAACATATGAAAGATAAACTGTCTTGATCAGCTTCCACTCAAAATTTTCATTATGATACTATAGCGACACCACTCAGTCTGTGAATCCTGTCCCTAATAATTTTAGCACCTAAGAGTTTTAGCACTGACAGCACTGTGTACGTAATTTCTAAAAACTAAAGGCAGTATGACACGAGGTATGACATGAACTCTCATGCGCAGTACTCAATGTAACTGAAAGTCAGAGAACAAGTTTCTGCTCAATTTCCAATTAGTGTAATTAGATATAAAATGTGTGTACATATTTTGTTTATTGAATTGTGTTGCCATTCAACTTATTGGAGCAGCCCACGTAATTTTTCAATTGACCTTTCGATTTAGAATTGGGGTGAGAGGCCGGTCTGAATTTATGAGTCGGTCTCATTTCGAAACTTCACCATCGCCAAAATCGATATGTACGCCCCTGATTGTAATGTCATTAAAGTTTGAAAATGTTTTCAAACTGAAAACTACTGTGTTTACACACAAAACAGTTACTAATCCTTGGAGAATTCCTTCTCTATTCCACAATTACATGTATTTATTGCTAGTTACCAAATTGAATGCTCATAATTATAACACGAGACATGTGGCCAGAATTTCTATTGACCGAAAATCAAAACCAATTTCGAGAAATTTACGTTCAAGTATACCGCTTCGGTACAATGGGAAAATATACCAATTGATTTTAAGCAAATACAAACATCAAACAATTTTAAAGAGATAATACAAAAATCTTATTCCATGTCAGAAATATTCCTTATTTCAAGTTTGTTAAAGTTTGTTAATATGCGAGTGTTTATATATTAAACTAGTCATGACATGAGCAAATAATTACATCAACAATCAATCACATAAGACATGCTCGAATGAGACAAAATACTGCTAGAAACAATTTTGAAGTACAATTTTAGCATATACAACAAATAAACATTTAAACATTACAAAAAATTAACAAAAATAAGCACTTTTAGATACTGTTTAATAAATGAGCAGGAGTGTTTTATAGACGTTTGGCACCATCACGTGACCAAATTAAGGCCAATCCAACATGGCGGCCAAAAAACAAATGCTCAAGAAATGATGTGTTTTATAACAAAATTATATATTCTATTTACTATCATACTATATAGATTGTTTTTAAAAGCTAACCTAAGTTTTTCGTGTTAGGATTGAAAAAAACGTAGCTTTTAACTGCATTAAATTTAAATTATTCAAACCTTCTTAACTCACGAGGGAATAATTGTATCGACTTGAAATTTGTTATGAATACTTGTCATAATGACATACAAAACATGTTTAACAGCCAGCTTTATAGGTTGCACGTTAAAGATTTTATAATTTAGTCACGTGATGGTGCAAAACCTCTATTAGGTTTAAAACCACGAGCGCACAGCGCGAGTGGTATTAAACCTAATAAATCACGTACTGCGAGTTTATTGAACAGCTTCAAAAATGTCTCATTAGTATTCTTCATATAAAGGATACTAATTAGGATGAGCCTTTATATAAAGAATACCAATGAAGATGAGTTTTATCAGGTATAAAGCCACTTCATGTGACATATTATGGTTGACATGATTTGCCAAAACGCTTATGAATTAATTATTAATGAGTTTTTGAAGGTTTAAAGCACACACTTTAGCTCGTTTTGAGTCTGACTGTGTGTTCAGGTTGATTAACAGGATATTGTAAAATAGGCAGACAAGCAGTCTTCACTCTGTCTGATGATGACTTTGAAACAGAGTCTGATATTTACAGCATCAAAAACTCATCTTGTTTTAACTCTTCTTGTTCAGAATTTGTTTCTTTCTATATTTTCTGAAATTGTCGGCAGGCTATGGTTTTTGGACATATTTCATTTACACAGGTCGAAATAACCGCCTGTCTACCCGTCAATTCCAGGTGATTTTCGCAAGTGACAGGCGTAAAAAGTACTTACTTGTCGCCTGCGACAGGTTGATAATGATAAATACCTTATTAACACAGAGTATGTAGAGTTGAGAGATGAAAAATATCAATAACCAGTTTCTCTACAAACGATTTCCGAATACTTCATTAATTATTGAATTGCACTTTTGTTGAAACGCTTTTGTTGGAGCATATGTGATTGTCAGACAGTTGTTACCAACCCCCACTCAGGTTACAATTATGTATGCGGCTTTGGCAGTGCGCATGATTATTACTGTCGCTTGCAACTAAAGATGAACGGTCGCAGATAAAACATTGTAATGTCTATTCTCATGACAAAGTTGTCACCATGGACAGGCAGAAAATTAGGAACATTTCTATCCCTGCATTTATAAGTTTGATCATAAGTTTGGTTTCACTTATAAGTTGTAAGTTTTGTCATGTGCAAAATGAACAAAATAAATCTTACTATGGTTGTTTAATACTAACTACTTATTAACCGAAAGTGAGGTCTTTACGGTAAAATATTAAACCGAGGTCTTGCCGTATTGACCAAGCGAGTTTGAGGTTAGTAAGTAGTTTATTATATGGCACAACCATAAGTAGTAAAATAAGTAGTTATTATATGGTTTGATTTTGTTGTAGGGCATTCAAAATTTTGTAATGCCCCACAGGGCATTACGTGATTTTACGGACCGCTGATTAGCCAATCATATCGCGTAAACTACAGGAACTAGCGCTTGCCATATAATAAGTACAGTTATTACCTTTCTACAAGCTGGACAAAGTCCATTCTCATCTGTCCTTATTCTGTGCCAACAAAATCTACATATCTAAAGGAACAGAACAATTCTAATTAACATTTATTTAACCAATTAAACCATGAAGCCCCATTGTTCCCAGCTACTTTATCTTCATAGGGGCTGTACTGTTCATCAACATGGCAGCCAAAAAACAAGTGCTCAAATGTAGCTGATGTTTTGAATCTTACCAAGGTTCGATTTGAGATCAATTTGAGCCTGTATAACAGTTATAATTGACAGCCTTTGAAAGTAATGCTGACATCAACAATAATTATACCATTTTTCCAAAACTCCGTAAGTCAAGGGGAAATAATTGAACCGTATTAACAACATATGGAACATATAACTTTCACTTTTGAATTTTGTGACATGTGAAAATGAACTAGTTATTGCTTCTTGAAGTATTTATATATTAAAGACCATGTAAAGTCCATTCTGAGCATGTGCTATGGGGGTCCCGCGATGTAAACAATGCCCAAATTTTGCGTTGTTTTGACTAAAATTCGACATCTTCTAAATCAGAAACTCGAATCTGTATTTATTAAAAGCATAGCGAACCAGAACACATCATAATTTTTTAAATATAGCGTGTTTAAAATGTAAACAAACGGACGTTGCCGGTTTGTTTACATCAGGACTCTACATCACCTTTAATGCCAACTGAGCACACATGAAAAGTACCTTGGCAGGCCTCGAATTTGAGAAAAGAAAAAGTAAGGCCAGTTTGGCTTTGAATGTTACCATGTTTTCTAGGGCATCAAGGTCCGCATACAAGGCATAAGGCATTCAGTTGCTATTTGAAGCACCTTACCACACACTCAAAGAGTGCATTGTATAACATACATTTTAGTCTCCAGGGGCCGGTTGTACGAAGGCTGTTTAGCTTAAACGGTGGATAAACCAAAACTAAATAACACTTTCACACATTTTGTGAATGACTGAACTTAAACCTTGTGGACTTAATATGTAGTTGCAAACATAATTATTCTATTCAAGTTTGGTTGTTCGATGAATGTATAGACTTGATCGATATTTTCGATTTATCCACTGGATAGGCTAAACAGGCTTCATACAACTGGCCCCAGGAAACTAGAAAGTTATAGTCAGTAAAGAGTGAAAAAATATTGTGTTCATGAACTCAAAAAGAATGTAAATTATTCAATAACTCAATTCCACGTTCTGTATTTAAATTTTAGACTTTTAGTTACTAAGATACAGTTGCTCAGAATCTCTTGCTAGTATTAATTTAATTGACCATATTACTAAATGCTCAGGCCACTACTGGCCGCGAATTTCATTGTGGCCAACGAGAATGACATTGACAGAAATGACCACTGGTGTTGCTGCTAAATTCAAGGCCTAGCTGCCTTGGCCCTTGGGTACAAGGTTGGCCCAATATATTGTGTATAATATATAAATATAATTTAACCCATTATGCCCAACATTCCCCCTTTTCAAGTAAAATCGTCTGGTGTTTGACAGAGTAACTGAGTAAGATAAAAAAGTGAGGCAAATTGTGATTTATTGGGTTAACAAACTAAAACAAAATTGTAATTTGGGCAAAATTATTATGGATCCTTATTCACTATTACAGAATCATATTCAGAAAATTGCAAAGTCTAATTTAATCATACATGAACTCATTTTGACAACACTATAAAATAGGTAAAATATTTGACATTGCGTCATAATATACACGTCCAAAATTACAAAATAAAATCCCAAAACTATACCATATTTATCAACCATTTATTCTCTAAAACAATTTAAAACACTTTAATTAAACACATAACAAACATTTAAAATAGCTTTAAAACGCTCGCAATAACAAAACAAAGCCACAACTTCCTTTATTGAAGCAACAAATATTCATATCGGACACCATTAAACTATTACACACAAACTAAATATTATACAAAATACAAATCGCAATTTTAGACAGACCTGATAACCACAAGTGCACGGATAAAAATTCACATCATCGATTTCCAAAGGCTCCAAACACAAAGGGCACTATTTAAAAACACCATATAAACACTGGATTAGCTTCTCGTTCAAATGAAAACCCGCCAAAACGCAGGTTTATAACACACATTTTAATATGACAACTCGACTAGCCAACCTCCAAATCGCTGCAGTCCATCGTAAAATTCGACGATAATTTCACTTCACGCGGGTCTTTTGAAGATCTGTCGAACGTAGTATATGAAAGAGGTTATTGTTGTTACACACAGGAAGTTTTAAAGCAAGAAATGGTCTCAAAAATGGTCAAAATCACACCATATTTTCACTAACCTAGACGACGGATGTCTAATGTCTACCATGTATTTATAAATTTCGAAGAGTCGAAAATGCATATTTCGTATTCAGTGCTTCCACTCTCCAAAAAATAATTTCCTTCCAACGTACCGCTCAAAATTTCCTTCTTTCTTTTTCTTTCTGACAGAATAGAATTAACAAATTTTAGCTGGTATTTTTTTTTTTTTTTTTTAATATTTTCGCCCAAAATATTACATTTACAAGGAATAGATATATATAAGAAATGGGCTAGGAGCCTACTAGAAACCACATGGCTTTTTTTTTTTAGGCCCCTAGGTTAATTATTTAAGCTATATCAATAAATATAAGCTCGTGTCAGTTCGAGTGTTTTTCAGAGAATTAGTAGGAAAAGAAGTATTATATAATATATATGAATATATATAATTATATTTACAAAAACATGTTATATTGTTAAATCTAGTTGTAAAAAGTACTTTTTAATTATTGATTTGAAGGAAGCATAAGACCTAGGTTCTTTATTTTTTGTGGGAAGATTATTCCACACATCTATGCCTTTATTGGCAAGAGTATGTTTGGTATAGTTTGTTCTATTACTCCTTTTGTGTAGCAACGAAGAATTTCTTGTGTTATGATTATGAATTTGCTTATTTGTCAAAAAATAGTTTATGAATAATTCTGGTAGATTATGTAGATGAAAATACCGGAACATGAATATACTCGTTAAATAATAATTTATTTTATATAAATTGAGAATTTGTAAGTCATTAAAAATTGGTTCTGAATGATCAAAATAAGATTTGAAAGTCATTAATCTGACAATCTTTTTTTGAATATTCACTAACTTTTGAAAACGTGATTTATAGGTGTTACCCCAGAGTAAATTACCATAAGTTAGATATGGATAGACCAAAGCATAATATATTAGCTTTAAGGAATTTAGGTTTGTGAAATGTCGAATCCTGGAAATAATTGCCGCACATTTGATAATTTTTTTCGTAATCAAATCCAAGTGATTACTCCATGTCAGAAATTGGTCAAGAACAATTCCTAGAAATGTGATGTTTGTGACTTGTCTTATATTGTTATTATTGATTGAAATGTTTATTGAACCATTAACTTTCTTATTTTTTGATCTAAAAAGAATAAATTTTGTTTTTTCAGTGTTTATAGATAGCTTATTGGCATTCAACCAATCTGTAATTTCATTCATTTCATTTTGAATAATTTCATTCAACTTTTTAAGACAAGTATGACTATAGAGAATGTTTGTATCATCAGCAAATAAAACAATGGAAATCAGTTCACTGCAGTGTTGAATATCATTTATGTATAAAATAAATAATAAAGGACCCAACACTGATCCCTGTGGGATACCGCTTAAAATAGTCATTTCCTCTGATTGTACTCCATTATATTTGACTATTTGTTTTCTATTGTGTAAGTAATTTTCAAACCATTCTTTGGCCACTCCCCTGATACCATAATGTTCCAATTTCTTAATCAGAATCTTGTGATCAATTGTATCAAATGCCTTTGACAAATCAAGAAAATACCAATTGAGTATTTTCCTTCGTCAATTGCTTTGGTAATTTTATCGGTAAAGTCAATTAATGCATGTTCTGTCGATCTATTTTTCCTAAACCCATATTGATGTTTTGATAATATTTTGTTTTTATCAATAAATTTTGATAGTCGATTAGTCATAAGTCTTTCCAGCAATTTAGAAAAACAAACAAGAACTGATATTGGTCGGTAATTTTCAAATTTCATTGCGTCATTAGCCTTAAAAATTGGTGTAATCAATGCAACTTTGAGATTATCTGGGATAATTCCAGTTGAGAATGATAGGTTGAATATATGTGTTAATGGTTTAGATATTTCTTTAGCTATTAATTTTGCAATGTTTGAACTAATTCCATCATATCCACAACTTTTGTTTGACTTTATATTTATCAGTTCTGCTTCAAGTTCATTTTCTGTGATAGGATTAAGAAAGAAACTGGATTGATAACTACCTTTGAGATATTTTTCAAAATTATTATTGTCATTGTGCTTAATCTTATTGGCCAAATTAGGTCCAACATTAATAAAGTATTCATTGAAATTGTTAGCTATTGTTTTCGGGTCATCTATTATATTTGACGAGTTTCTTTCAATAAACGTTTTTGATAGTGTGGCATTTTTCTTTGGCTTATTTAGTAATTCATTTAATGTGCTCCATATCATTTTGGAATTTTGCTTATATTTTATTAATTGTTCCTCATAGTATGTTTTCTTTGCTATTTTTATAATATGGTTTAATTTATTTTTGTAATTTTTGTACAATTGTTCATTTTTACCATTTGGATTCGTAAGGAAGGTTTTGTATAGTTTGTTCTTTTTTCTAACTGACCTTAATATGCAGTTAGTCATCCATGGACTTTGCTTTTGTTTATTTTTTTTGCATTGTTTTGTTTTCTTTTCAGTGGGAAATTCACTTCATATACATCCCCAAACATTTCCAAAAATTCATTATAGGCCTTTACAGGGTCATTTGTTTCATTTAATATATTATCCCAGGAAATATTTTTAATTTCCTTTTTAAAGGCTTCTGTGTTAGTCTTATTAAACAATCTTTGATATGGTACACTTGTTAATTTTTTTGTGGTTGTTTTACTTAAAACATTTGTGTTAAATGTATGCACTATTGGCAAGTGGTCTGAAATATCACTAAAAATAATACCATTGGTACTATCCTCAAGTTCTTCCAGATTATTGGTAAAAATATTATCAATTAGTGTGGCAGTATGATGAGTAATTCGCGTTGGTTTAGTGATCAGCGGGAAAAAAGATGATGTGAACAGTTGTTCAATAAAATTATTGGTATAATCACAAGATTCTGATTTCAAAAGGTCAATGTTGTAATCTCCCATTAAGTAAGAGAGTTTATTTTCTTTGTCTATCTTTTCTAAAATTTCATTCATTGTGTTTTTGAATGTTTCAAAATTGTTATTCGGTGGTCTATATATTACACCAATAATGATGTTTTTACCATTATCATTTATTATTTCAATAAATTTGGTTTCAATTGTATCTTCTACGTTTTTGTCTAAATCATTCCGACTTTTAAATTTTAATTGTTTCGAAATATATAAACCTACACCCCCACCTCTTTTATTCGGTCTGTTTGAACAAAAAAACTCGTGTTCATTTAAAGTATAACAATCCATATTGTTGTCATTCAACCAGGTCTCAGTTAGTCCTATTACCTGGAATGGTATATTTAAAGTATCAATCAAATTGTTGAATGAATCAAACTTATTTGATATGCTTCTGATGTTTAAGTGTAGTAATGAAAATCTTGTTTCTACATTTTTATCTCCTATTTGCGTTTGAAAATCCTTTGGTAGGAAATAATCGCAGTTTATTTTATTTGTATTAAAAGATGTATCAATTTCTGAATTATTGCCGGAAAGCGCTATGTTTTGATCTGGTTGAAACGGATTAAATCTTAATTGGCTTAGTCTATCCATATCATTCTGGCTAAGTCTGTTTTTACTATTTAGTGTTTCAAATTCATTTTTGCTAAGATTGTGAAAAGGAAAAGAATCATTATCATCATACATTTCTAACTATATAAGGCATTATAAAGTAGCGTGTATATATAAAGGATAAAATGAATTTTAGTTCTAGCAGTAATATGATACTGTCAAGATCATTTCGCTGGTTTGTAAAATACTTGCCCGTCGATGATGAGTTTTTCTCTCACAAACGTAGCTTTTTTACCCGCTTCCTCGCTTTTAAATTCAGGATATAGTTCCTTGCGGATCTTCATTATTTCCTCGGGGAATTGCTCACCTATTGCCAACTTTGTGCCCTTCAGTTTCCTTGCATTGCGACGTATTTGTTCACGGTCCTGAAAGTAGTTAAATTTTGCGACAATGGGTCGCGGTCTTGTCGTTCCTGACTTCGGTTTACCGAGCCTATGCGATCTATCGATCTTTACATTGACTCTGGCATCCTTGATATCAAGCTTTTCTTCCAGTAGTCCATGTATTAGGTTGGTTGTATCTTCATCTTTACTTTCGGGCAGGTTATAAAAAATAAGGTTATCGCGCATTGACCTTGCTTTAAGGTCAATGACGCTCTTATTTAAAATCTCGTTTTCTTTCTGTAGTTTCTCTAGTCGCTGTTTTGTATCTTCATCCGTTTTCTTTCGTGCAATGTTTTCAGCTTTTAAATCATCTACCTCCGCGTGTACATATTCAATAGAATCTCTCATTTTTCTCAAATCTTCCTCTACTGCGTGAACTTTGATCTCGATCAAGTCCAGCTTTTCAAGTTTCGTCATCATGGCCTTCATCATATCGTGAATATCCTTTAACTGTATTGGTTTTTCGGTTTCTGTTTCTTCCTTCTTGTCCTTTGACATGTTATGTTTTGGTATCTTTGATGGAACTGGTTTTGTGGGCGTACTTGTATTCGAATTATTTAATGTTTGCGCAGTGCGCTTAGCAGCGTTTTGCTTTGACGCCATCTTCAAAAACATGAATTAACAAATTTTAGCTGGTATTTTACGTATTTAACCTGAAGATTCTAGTTTAAAAACATATCATATCAGTGAATAACGGTGTATTTCACGGGTTAGGGGTTGTCAAAGAAGGGGACGTCACCAAAATTTAACCGAAGTGGAACAAAGTAGTAGTTGTGATAACATTTTCTCAGCATCAATTATTTTTATAATATTAAAATTTCTGAGTTGTGTCATAATATGGGGTCTGGGGTTCCTCCCCCGTGAAAATGTTCTGATTTTCTACTCTCCAGGACAGCATTTTCGGCATTTACTGAAGCGAATTTGCTTGGAAATTGCCGTGTTCTTAGAATTTATAAGAAATAAGATAATTTTCTTATTATTTCCTTCCTGACAACAAAATTTCCTCCCAATTACCTTCCAAATGCTATTTCCTTCCAAATTTCCTCCCTAATTAGGCCAAAGTATTCTTCTGGAAGGAAATTTCCTTCCAAGTGGAAACACTCTAATCGTATTAGCTTATGATCTCCGATTGGCATCTCCTGACGAAGGGCTTTAGCTCGAAACGTCGAGATTTTGTTTATATCTTTTAGGCACACGCGAAGCAACCCTCAATTTATTCTGGGAAATGTTATTTTTCTTTGCTGACGAAACAAAAAATTTATGTAGGTGCTTCCACTTTTTATTGTAAATTGTCAAAGAACAGCTAAATAGACCATTTCAGCCGTTGGGACGCCATCTTAAAATCGTAATGCATTCTGGTCTGTCATGCAGTGCATTAATAGAGGGTGGTAAAGGGTATTTTCGTGAGCCGCAAACATTCCAACCGTCCCGGTTTACCCGGGACTGTCCCGGTTTGAACTATGTTGTCCCGGTGTCCTTCTTATTGTCCCGGTTTCTGTAGTATCTTAATAGTTGTATTCTTCAAATAAGGCTCATGTGACAAATATTAATGAAATTCGTTTGGTTCAATACATATTAATGAAATGGGAGCTTCTAGTTGCCCCAAACAATTGCCGAGTTTGTCGCCGATCGATGTAATTCTCGTGACATACGTTGTTTTGACAATTTAGCGGTCGCTTTCGAGGGAGGCGTTCATTCGAGGGAGGCGTTTATTTAAGTAAAATGGGAAAATTGGGAAGTGTCCCGGTTTTGAGGACTCGGAGGTTGGAATGTCTGGAGCCGTGAATTGCCAATAATTGTTCCCGTGAAATGTGAAAGGACGGATTTTTGTGTCGTGAAACGAGATATATATCCATAGCCGTGAGCCGTGATTGCCGGTCATTTTTGTCTGTAAAACGAGAATATATTAGAGGCAGGTAGAACAAAGACAGGACGAGTAGTGAGAAGTGAAATCATCAAGAAGAGCAACGCTTTGGATGTAACAATTTTACTGCATGCATGTATTTTCTTGATTTTTACTACATATATCGGTTTGTTTTTCAAAATTGTTTCCATGTTGAGTTTTTATTGGTGAAATTAGTTTCGAAAAGGTTAAAAATAATGTAAGGGTCAAAAAGGCTTTAAATATACAATGTAGAAAAGAAAAGTTAGTGAAATGGCTGTTTTTCTCCACGTGAAACGTGATCCAAACCCCCCTTTACCACCCTCTTAATAGGCCTTAAACAATGAGTGACTGGATTGCATCAGAGAACAGTGGGATTTTCAAAACAATGAAAAGAAAATGGAACATTACTATCACTGGATGGCACTATTTAACAATTATTCGCCGAAGGCGAGGTGAATATCGGTGAGGTTTTTATTCCGGCACCGATATTCACCTCGCCTGAGGCGAATAATTGTTTTAGTAAAATTACATAGGTGATTATTTGGAAAAAAATAAAAAATGCACATTTCAAAAATATTTTAATTGAATATTTACGATAAAAGCGGCTTAAAACGCTTTAGGTGATTATCGCGTATTAATCCGAGGTAGCGCAACCAATCAGCGTTGAGAATTTTCAATAATCACCTATGTAATTCTAGTACTAATGTTTAATATACTAAGTGTTATGTAAGGGCCAATTGATCATGACTTATAAGCTCAAAGACCATCCCTAACCAATGAACAATTGACATGTTACGATAGTTAATGCTCAATAAGCCAGTTGTGAGTTTCGGGATAAAATTGCAGTTGAATGATAACATGTAGCTGAGACTGGAAGAATTAAAATATGCAAATCGAAGTATTCAAATTTCAACTGTTCAATCATCATTTGAATATGCAAAAATCGCTCGAAGAACAATTACTTTCTTCACAGTTGACTCGCTTATGTATTCCCTTAAGTGCACCTTTCTTTATTTTGCCTATACACAGCAGATAGTTCTATTGTGGCTATATGTGAAACACAAATGAATGATTGAACAGTTGAATACTTTGATATGCATAATATAATTCTTCCAGTCTTAGCTGCATGTTATGATTCAACTTTTTATTTTATCCCGAAGCAGAACGCGTCATTTGGATGCGTAGTCGAAACTCCACATTGGCTTATTTTTACCTCCAGGGGTCATGTGTCACCTGGGTTTGTTTGGTTTCAGTTTGTGTATGTGCTTGTGAGTTTGTATCTTAGCAGGATAACTCAAAAACTATCAAACATATAAATCTTAATACGAAAATTTGAGGAACCAATGGGCATACGCCAAGAACAAATCGATTAACTTTTGGATGATAACGATTTAATAGATATGAACTAAGAAGGTTTACTGCCGATGGCTCAAAGCCATAAAAACCTAATTTCTTAGTCAGAATTTCATTATTCACCGTTTCAAAGGCTTTTTTTAAATCCAGAAACACGACAATAATATTAAACAAACCACGATCCATGTTTGAGTACCATTCATTGGTGCTATGTAACAGCTAGGGCGTCAGCGGTTGAATGCAGGGGTCTGAAACCAAATTGGAATTTCGAAATGAGATTGTTTGCATTTAAATAATTAAATAATTGCTTATAAAGAATTTTCTCAAATACATTACTTATTGCTGGCAAGATAGAAATTGGACGTTAGTTATCAAGTAAATTTCTTGCCCCCGATTTGTGCAAAGGAACAACTTTTGCGATCTTCCATTCAGATGGAAATGATTCGGTAGCAATCGAATAGTTAAATAGCATGGTTAAGGATTGTATAATAGCAGGAGCAGCTAGCTTCAAAATGTTGCCTGGAATTTGATCAATTTCAGTTGCCTTAGAAGTAGAGACCGAGTGTAACATACCAGAAACAGTTTGCGGATCAACACAGTGGAAATTAAAAGTACAATCACTGGATACATCAGTCAAGTATTCAGTAAATGAACTACTTCCACTTTCAACAGAATCCGCAATCTTTGAGCCTACTCTTGTAAAGTAATTATTAAAACATTCTGAAACTTCTTCAGGCCCAACAATATCCTAATTTTCCACTTTAAGATTATGTATAATTGGTTTAGGTTGTTTTCTACCCAATATGCTATTTATCGATGCATCTTTTAGGTCCTTAAAGTTATACAGTAGAGTTATGGGAGTTATATAGTAGGCTCTGCTCGGAGATATATACTAGGCTCGGCTCGGAGCTATCCTTACATCTTAGAGCTCGACTCGGAGCTATCCTTACATCTTAGAACTCGGCTCGGAGCTAAGCTCGCTCGATTTGGAGCTACGCTCGCTCGATATGGAGCTAAGCTCGCTTGATAGGGAGCTAAACTCGCGCGCTCGATATGGAGCTAAACTCGCTCGATTCGGAGGTAGGCTCGCTCGATATGGAGCTAAGCGCGCTCGATATGGAGCTAAGCGCGCTCGATATGGAGCTAAACTCGCTCGATTTGGAGCTAGCTCGCTCGAACGGTACCTATATATTACTACTCCTCTAGTTAGTTGATATATCTACGTTGCGCCGCCCAATACGACTATAGCCGCGTATAGGTCAAAATGGGCAAATTGAGCATTAGCAAAGACATGCGCGGGTTATAGCAAGGCTCATATGAACTACCCCTTCCTCTCGTGCCCGCTGTTACCGCCTGATACGCAGGCTAATATGAACACAGAATCTAGTTATCAGATATTACCTTGCAACATTTTCTTAAAAAGAGAATATCTTATTGAAATAATCACATATTAATATTTACACTAAACTACAATAATTACAGTAGAAACGAAGTGGAACGGTTATTCTCTAGTCCTATTCTAATTTCTTCGAAATTATCACGTATCTTCAATATTTTCGCTGGTATCTTCTGAATCGCTGACGTTGCAGAATGACCAGTCAAGATCCTAAAGAGAGCAGGTAGGTAAGTAAGTAAGTAGGGACTAAAGAACGCTTTCCAACATATACAGTTGTGACTATCCGTGTACATGGAAATTTGTCTGTGAAATGTCGGAGCCGAATTTTTTTAAATCTCAAAAGAACGTTTTTTTGCAATAAAAAAAATTCGGCTCCGAGGAATTTTTTTAAAATCGCATATTTCAATATTTTGTACTTTAGGTACTCGTGTTCAAAAAATAAAAATGTTTTACCGAAGGAAAATCCAAAAAATTAAGAAAGAAGATAAAAATACGACAATCTCCAAATCGCGTTGTTACCATGGCAACGTAAATATTTAGAAACATTTTTTGTTCTTCGTAATCCGCAAATATTGTGGCAATCTGATGGCCAAGTCTCGTGATCATACCTTGCAAAATGAGAAAATAATGGACCTTAGAGCACATTTGCGTGCTACAGAATTAAAACTGTAGGGAGCCTCCTTAAGTTACCTGTTACGTTATCTTGTAAGTTTTCTATTCTATTATTTTAAATTCTTCGATAATGTGAATGTAATTTTGATATAATTAAGGGTAGCCTGCGAATACAGACGCCTTACGCGTTCATATGGAAAATTGTATCCCACTTGACTGAGATCCCACCTAGTGCAAGGCGATATCTCACCTAGCCGGGCTGGCTCGTCTTCATATATGAACACATAATGATTTTTATAGCCATTAATAAGGACATGCGGAAGTCACTCAGGCGAGTTTCCCGTTTGGCTGCAGGGCTCGTATAAACAGGCCATAACCAATAATTAAGCAGGGTTCGTACACTTTCATAATTTGAAAATCCAGGACTTTCCAGGACATTTTTCTTCCCTTTTCCAGGGTTTTTCCCGGGGTATTTGAAACAAGACAAAAATATTTTTCCAAGACTTCCGCAATTTAATTATTGTATTTTTAATATTATTTAGATAAACATATTTAACACAAGTTACGTTTTCCAGGAGTTAGTTTAAAATTTCAGGACTTTTCCAGGGGTTTCCAGGATAAGAAGAAAAATCCAAGAATTTTCCAGGATTTCCAGGGTCCGTACGAACCCTGATTAAGGAATGGCTCTTACTGGGTCTCGAGGAAGAACAGTTAAGAACTGATAGAGCTATCCAATTTAAATAAAGTTGTAGTTTAGACACTAAATGGCGAGCTATTACCTCCATTTGATTTTTAAACATTTCTTGCTTGTCTTGAACATATTTCAGGGTGTCTTTAAGACTAAAAAAAAATACGCATTCGTTATTGATTCATGTATAAACGAGGCTAGAAGCCGCCATAAATAATAATTAGACATAGCTATAGGCTGACAAATGTTCAGCAGCTTTTGTTAGGGACCAAAATGATTTTTTATGTTGAAAAGTATAGGTAATAGCATGGTTTCGAGTGCAACTTGGATGTAACATGAACAAAGTTGTGAGTTTTTAATTCAAAGACCTCAAAGATAACTATACTTTTAACTTACTTATATACATGCAGCTTCGGCGAACCATACACTGATAAAGTTTTTGCTCCTTTTATATATCATTTGTATGCATTGACAAAGATTTGAAAGAGAAACTGAAGATCTATCTAGTTGAAAACTAAGTAAACTAAATTTCCCCCCTTTTAAATAACATTTAAGTCGTCATTTTCATCCAAAACTCAAGTTTCAGTTTAGTCCGAGCGGGCGCCATGTTGCTTGTTTTTGATCATTTTCTCGTTGTGATTACAGATTTTTGTACTGTGATTACAGATTTTTGCACTGTTACAGAAAATTGCACTGTGATTAAATATTTTTGTACTGCTGCACTGGAATCGGCCAATCAAATTCGAGAAATATTTCTATGACTATATATGTATATTATTATAATTGCTGTGAACGACTCTCGACAGGCGCAGTACGATGTCACAGATAGATCGCATGAAGGAACTCCTGCTTGTTAAGGACATGCCCTTTATCAGCGAGTGGAAGTGCTGTTCTCATGCTGGGTTTGATCTTTAATTTTTGAGCTAAGCTATGTATCTCTGTTCTCGTATGAATGATTAAAATCGTGAAGACAATGTTAAAGTCGCAAACCTTGAGAGAAGTTCTTGACTCTGTTTAACAATTTCAACACCCGATGATCTAGAATGTAGTAGTAAAAATAGTTATAATACCATACCTAACTTTTGAGTGTGCAGTGATAACCAATTTGTACAGTGATAAAGTGAAAATGTGCAGCGGTAAACGGTAAATAATGTGCAGTGATAACATTTGTTGTGATAAACTCTAAATTAATAGAGGGGTTTCACGTTCAATAATAAACTCTTAAAATCCAGATTCTTGGCTGATACTTTAACAGGTTGAACGCTATTTTTTATGCACAACGTAACAGAAAAATGGATTTCAAACGGATTAGTAATCTGCACCAAATTACAGTTGTAGCATTTTGGCAGAAGCGCTTTGAAATATTGGCATCACAATTTTTGGCCGCCATGTTTTTGGTCAGATTTGACCAACAACATGGCGGCCAAAATACAAATGTGCAAGTATGACTATTTTTTCAAATAAAATATTCAAATTGAACTTACAAAAAGATAAGCCACATAATTTTTGATGAATAACCAAACTTTATGCATCAAATTACGTTATACAAAATAGCTTTACTTTCGTTGCAATGGAAGTGTTTATAAAATATTGCATCAATTCATTACCTAGAATTTATCAATTCATTCGTTGAAAAATTGATCAACTTCCTGTGTGTGTGAATCGACCAATGGCGTCTCATTTCAGTGACTGATTGACCAATTGGGAACAAGTATGCTCGTAAACAGGAAGTTGATCAATTTTTCAACGAATGAATTGATAAATTCTAGGTAATGAATTGATGCAATATTTTATAAACACTTCCATTGCAATGACAGTAACGGTCCTTTTTCTAATATCATGCTGACGTCAGCGGCATATTAAAAACTCTATAACTCGTTTTTAATATATTACAAATTTTGTGACGCTACATGAAATCCCTATATACCTACTAAATGTCCTACTGAGCCTGATTCGGTTAAAAAAATATCGTCATGGATTGCTGTTAGTGAGCAGGCAAATTTTTCAGTCAAAATTTTCCAGGGGGGGAGGCGTACCAGCAGCCTCCTGACTGATAGACACGCTGATAGACCCGCTGATAGACCGTATTGCTCATAGAATCAGTGCAGTGACAAAAAATTCATCAACTTAGGTATGTATAATACGGTGGTGCTGCACGGCAGACGTTCAGGTTATTTAGTGTAACATTTATTATTATATACACAAGCTCTGGATATGAGGTATTCTGCAATCTGATTGGTTCTGTACTAGCAGGATATTAGCTCATATCCTGCTAGTAGAGAAAAGTAGAAAAATGGCTGGCAGATTTGGACAATTAAATGAAGAGGAAATTCAAGTTTTACTTGAAAAAAGTAAATATCCAGAACCAGAGCTTGTGTATATAATAAAACAGTTATTCTACTCACTCTCGTCGTATATGACTGATAGCCGACTCGTCGCTATCGCGCCTCGTCGGCTATCAGTTCATATACGACTCAAGTTCGTAGAATAACTGTTAAATAGTGAGGGGTATTGATAGCACAGTTGAGGGCGGCACGTATTTGAGGGTGGTATTATTAGACCTAATAAAAACGTCTCATTAGTATTCTTTATATGAAGAATACCAATTCGTATAAGCTTTATAAAAAAACCACTAATGAAGATGACTTTTATTAGGTATAGAGCCACTTCACGTGACATATTATGGTTGACATGATTTGCCAAAAAGCTTATGAATTATTAATGAGTGTTTGAATAATTACTCCATTTGTATCTGCATTCACAACGGAATTGCGCATTTCCAAAGTTCTGGAGAGTGTTAAACGACAGAGCATAGAAATATACTCATTTTGAACTTAAAACCAACGTCAGTACATGAGAATAAATATCCGAGGCAGATCAAAGATTGAGAGGTACTGCAGTTTTTTTCAGCTCGAACAGTTCCGTCTAACCGTTACGGTGCTTCGATTAAGCGCCGCATTGTTGTGAATATGTGCGGCGCTTATTGGGGGGCGGCGCTCTTTAATAATTTTGCTCATTTGCGGCGCTTATTCCATGCATGTGTCTTTCACCTCTGTCAACGGCTTTTGATTTCTACAACAAGCAGTTGTCTGATGTTAATTTCAGTCGCATGTGACAAGAGTGCTTCCAGCTTGACTCTATCAAACACCGCATGTTTTCTCCAGGTACTCTTGGACCTCTACTTATAAACTGGACTTCTATAGGGAGAATAGCTTATACTATCTGATATACCTTCTCCTTGACGTTACAACTGGCTTTTGCTGTGAGACTACTTGATCTTTTTCAGCTTTTCCCTCCTTATCCTGTAAATGTGAATGCATATTTAAGTACGTACTTGGAGGGGGGGGGAAGGAGGGGAATTTGCCACCCAAAAAACCGGAAGGTACACAATTTCGAGTTATGACGTCACTTGCACAAGCCAAATATATGTTCCACGTTAAAGATTTTAGAATTTTATCACGTGACGGTGCGACTCCTCTATAGAAGCAACCCCCCTGCGCGCACCTAGGTGCGCAACCCCCCTGCACCCCCAGTAGATCCGCCTATGGCAAATTCACATTATATATAATGTAATAGAGAATAATTGCTAACTTTTTTCTCCCACAATCAGTATTTTGTGTCACGGTGCCAAACGTTTGCACACGGATTAAAGTATATACGTTTACACCCTGCGATATGCCGGGCCGATTTTAGGTTTGGCTGAATGCTAGTGACGAATATTTTCAAATATCATTAACGTGCATCTGAAATCGGCCCTACAAATCGCAGCATGTAGAGTTGTAGACATACCTTTACAAATCGCGCGTATTTAGGCATGCAGCAAATTTCTTCGCGCGGATAATTTTTCCCTCAGTTATAATTTCGCGCACCTAAGGTCGGCGCGAATTTTGATACTGCGCGAATTTAAATACAAGTATAAGGTAGCTTTTATACTAGCCTACGTGTAAGGTCTGTGCACAGGCTACTTTTATACAGTATATATACATACTTTGCTAACAGAGAGCAATTGCCAGATCTGTTCCTGTCTGGTCTGTTGCCACTTAGAAGATAAAGAACACTGTACATTTACATGACAAGGAGTTCAGAAAAAATATATAGTATTATGTCAACTAAGGGGCTGTTTATATGGGGAGAGCCAGTCCAGTTTGGGCGAGATACGGCGTTTCACAGTGGATAGTGTCCCCGCCGGCCGGACAGTATCCGCTAGCGGATAGTGTCCCCTTTAATTAGATTCCGCGGATAGTGTCCCCAACGTGAAAGTCAAAAACAAAAGCTCAGATTTGTGAGGAAATTTCATTGACAAATATGACAAATTCTGCTAAATAATAAAACTAAAAGAAGAACAAGAAGACGACTATCAATAATGAAACTATTTCCCTATATAAAGATAGTTCAGAATGCTGGTGGAGTGCATTCGGAACACAACCATGCACTGTTCATCAGACTCCATATTTTCCACATTCACGAAACCAAAGTGAAACCAGTGGTCGCACAAATCACACAAAATCGTGTCGTCACCCACTTCAGGCATGAGACAATGTCAAAACATGAACAATGCTTCAGTTTCTTAATTTTAACCCATATATATGTTTTGGGGAAACGGTCAAAATGGTTTATATTAGTCCAAATTTCTATATTTCGACCAAAAACGCAAGAACTAAAACTTATCTCAGTATTTCAATAGTATATATTTGGGGAGACAGAATCCGCGAGGGGGGACACTATGCACGTTGCGTATAGTGTCCGGGGAGGCTAGTATTTTTCATATAAACGCGATGACCCAGGCTAGCTCGCCTTCCCGGACTGAGTATTAATGCATTTTACGCGAATATAATGTTCTAAACAACATTCCCTCGACAGATTTCGATCTTAAAGGTCTGTGATTATTTCTGTGCGTTATACCTGCGGAACGTGTTCGCGAAGTATATGGGTTCAGGTTCGCTGAAATTTATTTTTTATACTATATAACTCAGCCCGAGTGCTTTGTTTTGGTGAGCCTGTCCGTCTGAACAGTCCCATGTAAACATGGGCGAAATTTAACTCGGGAAAGCAAGCTACGAGCTACTATGCATGGATCGCCTCCATATAAACAGCTCCTAAAACATAATAAAATCAGCATTCTGGAGTTATATTTCAGAATGCCTTAAATGCTGGGAAGTGGGAATCATGCCCAAAGTCGATCTCTGGTTGATCGTATACAAAAAAAACATTAGACTAATAATTTCCATTTAGATTCCTTTACATATAAGAACCTGTTCTAAGATAAAATGTCTTATTTTATCAAATAGAGTCAAAATTCCCTTGATTTTATATACCGGGTGGTACGACTGTTTGATTTAGTATAACTTAAAAACTAAAAGAGCTATTACACTCAAACCAAGTTGCTTTGCATTCAGCGATGTCTAACTTAAATTTTCATTTTCATGCAATATTGACCGAGACAGCTGCGTTTAAACTTGAGTAAACATTTTTGGAAGTGTCGAGAATTAGCTAAAAATGGCCTATTAAATAATTTGATAACCATTATAGCATTTTATGCAAGTATTCGTTTCAATGAAGTGAAGTTGAAGTTAGAAGGCCAAATGTTAGAATAAAAGAGCATATCTATTCAAGAAACATTTCTAACTTCAACTTCACTTCATTTAAATAATACTTACGATAAAATGGTAACGGTTAACAAATTAGTTTAATAGGCCGTTTTTAGCTAATTCTCGACAGTTCCAAAAGTGTTTAGTCAAGTTTAAACGCAGCTATCTCAGTCAATATTGCATGAATCAGACATCGCTGAATGCAAAGAAACTTGTTTAAGTGCATGTACTAGCTATTTTAGTTTTTAAGTTATACTAAATCAAACAGTCGTACTTTTTTTGCCCCACCCGGTACAGTATAAGCTTTAAAGTACATACAGTGTAGTTTTAAGCCGGGGTTCCATTTAGTCGTTATAACTATCGTGAACATACCAAGGTGGCCGATGTCATAGAGTTTCGATATTATAATATCTCTATACTGTCAGTAAAGACTGATCTGCATATAATACCACCGCGGCACTCTTATACGTGAAACGACCATATCGAGGAAATAGTAAAGAAAGCATCTCAGTACTTTCTAGTGCAGCTTAATAGAGCGAAGGTTCCTGCAAGTGAAATAGTCGCTTATTACTGTGCATGCATCCGTTCTTTACGCATGTCCTGTCCTGGACTCTGGAGAGGATCGAGAAAAGAGCATTAGCCTGCATTTATCCTGGAAGCCGATATGAAGAAGCCCTATCGCTTGCTGGCCTAACTTTTAATATACCAAAGGCAAAATCCAATCGCTATGCTAACTCTTTCATTATGCGTAGTAGTGAGCTTTATGACAAGATATAAATATTTTGAAATCCTAATATTTGTATATGGAAATTGTAATTGTATATAATCATAGATTAAGTTCTAGTTCTTAGGCAATTTTTATGTAATCTTATATATAATCTATATAGTACGATCCTTACATAGTTGTTAAGTTACGCAATTCAGTTTAAACTGCAATGCAACTATGATTTATTAAAACTATCTATATCTATCTATATATAGTACACAAAAGACGAGATTGATCCAAACTATTTCACATCGTCCAACAGGACTTGCTCACGACAGTTACGACCAAATGGCAATCAGGCTTTAAAGTGCATAAAGGATTTGTTTCTTAGATTGCCGTCATTTGGAGAAAATTTATGCTTAATTAACATAAATAATAGGACTGCACCTACTAGCAACGAGTACCATTTTCTTAAGAAAACAAGAACCTGTTTAAAAACTTAAATAGGCTAATTAAATACGAATATTTTGAGGCTAACTTGGAAAAATTTAGGTTCTCATACGCTGGTTTTTACTGTACAAGCGCTCCGGCCACTGAGCTATTTGGGACAGTGGTGGACACTTCGCGAAATATTGTAAATTTACTTAAATTATAGCCTATCAAGGCTTTCGGGGTTGTAAAATCATAGATACTGCTTTGTTACACAGTTATTCAGCTATCACTCAAAGGCTTTGAGGAATTATTAGCCCGCGTGCAGGCCCACTGATGGAGAGGAATAGTGGGCCTGCACGGAAGACCGGGTATTTTATGTTTTCCGCGTTCGTACACGAACGCAGCATTCTGATTAGCACGCGGGCTAAGGAATTATTGGAAGGGGGGGGGGGTAAATACTCACCTCTTGGACTTTTCTGCGAAGTTCTATTGTCTTCATTTCAAGACCTTTTAAGGCTGGAATAAAACTTTCTAATTCTTGTCTCAGTATAAATAATTCTCTAAAACAAAATAACAAAATTAGATGTACGTTATGTGAACCATAACGCGTTCTGCGTCAGGATAAAATTGCATTCTAATCATAACATGTATAGCTGAGACTGGAAGATCTAAAATATGGATATCGAAGTATTCAACTGTTCAATCATCCATCTGTGTTGTCATATGCATGGTCACAATAGATCTAAATAACTCTTATACTACCATATTTGCCTGCTGTGTAAACAAAATAGAGAAAGGTAATTGAAGGGAGTCAACCGTGCAAAAACTAATTGTTCTTCGAGCAAACCTTTGGATATTCAAATCACATTGCAGTTCAATCGCATCGATTGAACAGTTGAATACTTTGATAAGCATATTTTAATTCTTCCAGTCAACTGCAACTCCATCCCAACGCAGAATGCGTCATTTTGTATGCGCAGTCGACATTACGAATTGGTCTACTTATATAAAGTTGCAATCGTTCATGCATCTGCACCGTGATACAGTGTTTACGTAATTACAAAATACACGAAGTGCAAACATTGTGTGAAGGGATATGGCAACATAAAATCAGTTTGCCAAATTTGAAGAAATTTCAAAATTATATGTAAAAATGTCTAAAATCTTGCTTAGTTATTGAAATATTCTGACCGAATTCATCATAAATCAGTGACCTTTCCGCCATCTTGGAATATTGTAGATATGAATGTTACGTCACCGCCAAGGTCACACAAATTCTTTATCTTGACAGCCACTGATCATCATGAGCCCAAAATTCGGTCACATTTAAAGTAACATATTTAATGACAATATTTTAGACATCTACTAATTTTTATCTGGTCACCTAGGAGTAGTTTTATATAGCTAACCCATCTTTGACGTCACCAAAGCTACTGTTAATGAGTCAAAAAATATCCAAGATGGCGGACAACTCATTGTTTTCAGTCAAATATTTCAAGAACTAACCAAGATAAAGGAATTTCGTATAGAATGCGAAAAGTTCTTTCAAATGAGACAAACTAAATTGCTATTGCCACATCCGTTTAACAAACTCTCCAACATTAACACGGTTTTCCCGGTCACACGAGGATGAAAGTTCATGACTGACTGCCAACTCTCACCAACTTTCATGCATTCTTATAAAGTAACTCTCATAAACTTTGAGCTGGTTCAAATTTTGATGAGTATTGATGAAAGTTTTGCTCGTTTGACCGGTCATAAGAGTTGTGTAAGATCTTAAACAACTATAGTCAGACTAGTGTTTTGCACTTTCTAAGAAATAGCCTAACAAAATATCACGTTATGACTGTGTTTATAACAAGAAAAGCTGAGAGGGAATTGAATGTAAACTATTCGTTCACGAAAATTTTAGAATTCTTCTCAGGGCTCCTTTTCGTGCGCTAAAATATTCCTGTCGCGACTCTCATGCAACTCTTGCTCTCGCTTGACCAGGGCATGAGAATTGAGATACGCTTTAGCCTTGAAATACTACGCATTCATTTTTACCATACCTTAAAAATTGATAAAATTCTTCATTAATTTTTTCGACCTCTTTTAAAATCTTTTTTATAGTGTCCCGCACTATTCCAATCTTATCTTTCAAGCAAGAGCTTCTGTCTGAAAATAATAATAAGACAGAATAACTGAATAAGCATAAAACTAGGAACGTAGGTGGCTATCCGTTATGCATCAGAGCCAGTTTTTATATTTCCCGCATGTCAACATCGCAAAGATTTCGGAAACTGTGTTATTGGTGGAAAATATAATTATTTTTTCTGATTGGATGTTATTATATAAATTTTATTCTGTACTAAAACGGTATTTTGTTTAAAGCTAACGCTATGGAAAAACAGTTTAGAATAAATAAAGGCACTCAGAGGCTGCATACCACCGCCAAACTCCGCCAGCAAATTAAGTCAAGTGCTATACATGCATAAATTATAAATGCACTAATTACGTATTCAGTCATTTTTAGCCCGGGAAACCAAGGCAAAGTTCTATATATAACTCTTCTCAAACTCATTAATAATTCATTAGCAATTTACTCAATCAGACAGCTCCATTCCGTCACGTGAATGGGCTTTCATACCTGGTAAAACACTGCATCAAACACTAGTGTTTGATAATCAAACACTAGTGTTTC
The DNA here is from genome assembly GCA_016169945.1 of Trachythela sp. YZ-2020. Classification (NCBI taxonomy): domain Eukaryota; kingdom Metazoa; phylum Cnidaria; class Anthozoa; order Malacalcyonacea; family Clavulariidae; genus Trachythela; species Trachythela sp. YZ-2020. The sequence continues at coordinate 5,968,660 of JADLSH010000260.1, forward strand.
ATTCATCGTAATTTAACTGAAAAAATCAATGCGATTGTCCTAAAATGGCGCCTGTTGGTTCACTGCCTGTCGTTTTGAGAAGCCATTTCAAAAGCTCGTTCTGCGTGTTTGATCATGGTAACAAAACACTCGAATGCTAATGAATCTCTCGGGGTTTCGCCCCTCGAGATTCATTAGCATTCTCGTGTTTTGATACCATGATCAAACACTCAAACTCGTTTTTGAAATAGTACATCAAATTTTCATCCAAATTGAAGCAAAAGATTATTAGGGATGAGCCGAAAATCGGTTTTTATCGGTAGAAGCCGATAATCAGTATCTTAGATACATCGGCATGCATATCAACCATATACATCGGCTCTTACGATATTTGAAATGCTTGCCTTTTCAGTTGTTTTTTTCTTCGTTTGTCAAGAAAAACGAGCCATTTTGTTCCAGCAATATAACTATCAATATCAATATAACGGCCGATATAACCACATATCGTATCCGAAATTATCGTATCGGTAAATTGGATTTTTCGATACCGGCTCATCCCTAAAGTTAATCGATTTGTCCTTGGGCAATGCCAAAATGAAATAGGTTTTGAGACATCTTGCTAAAAACACACAAACATACACACAAACAAACCTTGGCGAAAAAAAATAAACTCTTGGGGGAGGTAATTAATAGATAACAATAAAGTTAGTTTAGTCTAATTATTACAAATTGCCCCCGTCTTTACCCCACAATTTTAATAAAACTTCTATACCTTCATGCTTTTTCGAACTCATGCTGGCTTTCATATGTTCATATCTCGACTGAATTTCGTTAGCCCTGCAGGTGGAAATAAAATATTATTAAGACATGTTAAAAGTCGAGTTTATACAAAGTGTTCACAGCAACAAGAAGACTTGCTAGATGGAAATTTCGAGCGAAAACTACATACATATTTCACACTTAACCGAGGGCAGTTGCGAAAAATGCGACCATATAGGCCCTCCGGCAGGAATCGAACCTGCGGCCCTGCGATTCCGGTGCAGCGCTATGCATGACCACTGGCACTGCTGAGCTACAGAGTCCAGTTGCCAGGACTCAGGAGTTTACCACAAGTTTGTGTATACATACTAGGGTGGTGTCAGTGCATGGTATAAGGGTAAATATTCAGGATTTTGGGCACCTCGCTCGATGGAACAAAATGTTGAAAGGGTTTTTGTAGACGTCTACCTCTCAAGTACTTCGAGAAACGGGCTTTATTTAGGAATAATAAAGACGGACGTGTTTCAATATACTCTGGTTTAAATTTGTGAATGCAATCCTGCAACAAATTTGATTCAATTTGAATGCAATGCAGTGAATGCGATTAAATATTTTTGGGAAGCACGGGTGGCAGATACGTTACCCATTACCTCTGAGTTAGCGGACTATACAGCAGATCGAGGACAGCCATTCACTTCGGTTGGGTAACTTCCCTGTGCTCGATAAACTCACGTAAGTTGAGATTGGCTGGTTCTCTCCTGTGCTTCGAGGGTTTTTCTCCGGGTACTCCGGTTTAACCCTGAGGCATTAACACTAACACTAACTAACACCGTCAAGGCTTTCCGTCTGGACACACACCAGTCTAGTGTCTTCCGATTAGGGTCAGCTTGATCTAAAGTCTCGACGAGGATCCTTATTTACTCGAGAGCTGACGTCAGTGGCTAGCAACGTAGGACCATAGATATAGGAGGTCTAGATCGCCGACTCATATACTGAAGCCTAAGGACGAGGTGTGACAAATTTGAAATCCAAGATGGCGGAGCAAGCGGGCAAAAAGCTCAAATGACCGTAGACAACTTAACAAATATGGGCATTTTTAGCACTTATTGCGGAAAATCTACAACGAATTTGGCCGCTATTTTGACCGTGAAATATTTGCGCGGGAATGAAGGGTGTTTTTGACTGCCGAATTAAAAGAAAATGGTTATCTAAGAGACAAAACCTGACAAGATTTTGTAACTTGGATGGATATTTATTCCGTTCTTCTCTGAATAGATCCTGCCAAAGCGGATAACAAATGGTTTTGTGTACGCGTTTGCAAATATGATATGGCTTTCATATTTCTATATTAGTGTTACTAATGTACATTGTACAATAATCGTGTAAATTGTGGCCAAATATATGACATTCTTGGCAGTATAGCTGCAACGAAATGAACATAGGTGGCTTCGTATGCTGCTGGACCTCTTGTCACTGAGGGACTTTCTGACAAAAGATTTTTTAGTCATTTTGAGAACTGATGGAGAAGGGACTATCTATTTTCTAACTCTTCAGGAATGTTTAATAGTATATGTACATGTGTACAAATAGTGATGTGGTATTGTATTTTTGAACAGAGGCATCTGCATAGTCATTGAGTTCCTTAGAGGCTTTACATCCGTGGTTAAGTTCCGCTCTCTGGCGATGAATATATAGAGATTCTTTAAAAAGTAATAAAGACCAATGTCTGGATTTGTCTAATATCCTACAGTTGTTGAAAATGATTGATTCAGATGTGAAGTCGTCTAGATTAAATAGTGATTTTTGTCACAGGAGTTATGTGGGGTGGAACAGGTGTCAAGTAGGTTGTTGCCATTGTAGATGTAATTTGTAGAATCCATTACTTCAGAATACCCATATCTAACTTAAGAAAGGGTGTGAAAGACCTCTATTGGGTTTCTTTTTGCCTAAAAGATTTTACATATACAACTTTACTCCAAAATAACAGAAATTGGCAATTCCTAGTGAGTTCCCCAGTATTAATTGATGTTCTAGTATATATTATATAATAGTCTAAAATATTGTCTATAATATTTCACTCGAAATATCCATCCACCTAAACCTTCTATATATTATATAATATATGAATAGATCACTTGATGAACATTAAAACTTAAAAGAGGTTAAACAAGAGGTCCAGCAGCATACCAAGCCACCTATGTTCATTTCGTTACAGCTATACTGCCAAGAATGTCATATATTTGGCCACCATTTACACGATTATTGTACAATGTACATTAGTAACACTAATATAGAAGTGTGAATACCATGTCCATATCATATTTGCAAACGCGTACACAAAACCATTTGTTATCCGCTTTGGCAACATCTATTCAGAGAAGAACGGAATGAATATCCATCCAAGTTACAAAATCTTGTCAGATTTCGCCTCTTAGATAACCATTTTATTTTAATTCGGCAGCCAAATAGGGTCGTAAACACCCCTCGTTCCAGAGCAAATATTTCACGATCCATGGCGGGAAAACACACCAAGTACTTTAATGGCATAAATAAAGAACATTTTCTTAAATATAACCAAAATCGCGGTCAAATTCGTTGCAGAGTTTCCGCAATAAGTGCTAGAAAATGCCCATATTTGTTAAGTTGTCTACGGTCATTTGAGCTTTTGCCCGCTTGCTCCGCCATCTTGGATTTTCAAAATTGTTACGCCTCCCGAGCCGAGTCGGCGACCTAGACCTCCTATATCTATGGGTAAGCAAGGGTTTCATTAGAAGCCGGCAACCGGCGATTTCCGCCGGCTACTTTCAAAATCACCGCCGGCTACTTCGCATCACGTATTAAAATTTTTAGTTTTAATAGAAAGTTTTAAATGAGTGTATTTTGATTGAAATTACATTATCAAATACGTGGTCAATTCAAACCATTCTATTTTGTCTTGAAAGCGTTTATCACAAGTGTGAAGACTATTTAGTGTTTTAAAATTGTCTTGTTATTCACGTACGATGACAATTTTTTTACCTGTCCGCCATCTTGAAACAGTGAAGAGAAACCGGAAGTAAATATTAATTGTTTTGTTTTTAATTTAAAATGGCGGAAAGCGGAAGTAAATATTAATTGCGTTGTCTGCTAGCTCCAGCAGGCCTACTTTCTTAAATGCGCCTGCTACTTTCAAAAATAATGAAACCCCTGGGCAAGACCCAGTGAGCTCCATATACATTGTCATTTTGGGGAGGGGTGGAAAAAGACTATTTTACCTCTGCTTGGTGTACAGTTTTGTCAACCTCGTTCCCAGGTTTCCTACCAGGGTTTTTCCTCCACAAGAGGGAAGAGCCTGGGAACGAGGTTGGAAAACGAAGCTTTTCGAAAACGGGTTTGAAAGTGGAGACTTTTGAAAACGATGGATTTTGGATTAGTGTAAACGGATGAGAAAAAGGTTTTCGAAAACGCTGACGTCATGAGCACAATCATATTGTGTGGCGAACGTGCTTGCATTTGTGTTGTTTGCTCTGATTTTAACTGAGTTGCTTCTCTCGAACAGGATGTATTGATCATTAATCTGCAAGCAATAGCTCACAAAGACAACATTGTGTTCTACACTGTCCTGGGTTATGAATGTCTCTGTGACATTGAAATACGTAAAGATTCGTCTCTTTCTCTGTAGACTTTTTCCAAGTCTTGCTGTAGGATTTTTTCCATAATTAACGACGACATTAACAAATATAGCCCTAAAATAATGACGTATCGTTTTCTAATTGCTAGTGTGGACGCTCGAAAACAGTCCGCTAGAAAGTGTGGACGCAGATATCTGTATGCCTAAACGGAGGGGTTCGAAAACGGATTCGGGTGGACATAGCCTATAATCTGGGTGCCAAAAATGTAGTATATTTTTCACATTCACTTACCGTTGAGTTAATTGCATCATAGATCGCTCGGGAGTCTTATTCACTCGCTCGTTATTCTTCATCGTCGCTATCTTATTTTGCAGTTCAGTTTTCCTCCTGAAAATTTCACAGGCCTCTCTCTGAAACACAATAAAATAGTATACAAATATCGAATGTTTATGCTATCATTGCACATTTGTTTTATATGACACGAAAATATATCAATGTTATGAAAGATTTATTGAACTAAATACAAAACAAATATACCAGAGATACATGTATGTTCAGAATTGATAACAATAAAATAAACAAGTTCCAAAAGTGTTTTAATGAAGAATTAATAATGGTAATTGAACTGAGTGGAGTGCAATTTGGTCTGAAATCAAACGCGTGATTACAAAATTGCACGACCGCGAAGCGGGAGTGCGATTTGTAATCACAAGTTTGATTTCAGACCAAAATTGCACGACACGAAGTTCAATTTCCACTTTATTATCTTCATTTTGAAATCTAAATAATTTTTTAAACCGGAAGCGGTATTTTATTAGTCTTTGTTTACAATTGACACACCCGCGATACTCCCTGAAATGCCGTAGCATAGCAACAACATGAATTGTAATTTGACAAATTGACTCAGTATGAACAAGCAAAATGTGATTATGTGAGAGAATTTCTAGAAATAAAGACCGAAAAAGTAAGTGTAAAGATATCGTAGACTTTACATGTAAATTGATAAACGTTTCTTGTGATTTTGTGCATTCAAACATTGACACTACAATCGATCATTCCATATTTTAATACCTTGTGCCTTTGACAGCTTTGTGTTCAGTTTTGGCTGTTGCTCAAATGAAACTTGTTTTTGTTGACATTTTGACAATGTTTCATTCAAAATTTTGTTGATAATTTGGCCTGTATTATTTGTGAAAAATTATTTGATATTCTTTTAAGTTTGACTCGCCTTTATGTTGATTTTTATGAAAAAAACTGCAGTAAATGCAGTCTAGAGTATTGACAATTTATGGTGAACAGATTTGGTCATTTGCCAGAGCACATTTTTCTTTAAATTGATTGGCTAGTTGAATTCTATCATTCAATCTGATTGGTTGTTGTGGTGCAGAGCTTCAATCTGATTGGTTTAAAAATGATGCGATTAATACTCAAGATGATGCGATTTGGGAATTAATCGCACTATTTTTGACCAATCAGATTGCAAGAAATGCCATTGATTTCAAAATGAATATAATAAATATAATAATGGCATTTAACGAAAATTTATCGTAAAAATATATTTTTACACCGGCCATTTGCATTTGTTTGCATTTAAAATTCCATCCGCCTCATTATGTACTTAGGGTTAAATGACGACAATATAATAAAGTGTTATATAAAAGAAACTATTGTATTCAGCCCTCGCAAGTGACGTTACAACTCGTAATTGTTTGGCTTCGGTCACTTTGGGTGGCAAATTCCACTGGTCAAGTTCAGGCTAATTAAAATGATATCCAACACGGCTGACATTAATACGTATGCGAACTTTCGCCATAACTCGAGTTCTAGACATGCTAAAACAATATACTAGTACGACTGTTTGATTTAGTATAACTTACAAACTAAAAGAGCTATTACACTTAAACAAGTTGCTTTGCATTCAGCGATGTCTAACTTAAATTTTGATATGTGCTATGTGCATTTTCATGCAATATTGGCCGAGATAGCTGCGTTTAAACTTGAGTAAACATTTTTGGAAGTGTCGAGAATTAGCTAAAAATGGCCTATTAAATAATTTGATAACCATTAGCATTTTACGTAAGTATTCGTTTCAATGAAGTGAAGTTAGAAGGCCAAATGTTAGAATAAAAGAGCATATCTATTCAAGAAACATTTCTAACTTCAACTTCACTTCATTTAAATAATACTTACGATAAAATGGTAACGGTTATCAAATTAGTTTAATAGGCCGTTTTTAGCTAATTCTCGACAGTTCCAAAAGTGTTTGGTCAAGTTTAAACGCAGCTATCTCAGTCAATATTGCATGAAAATGCACATGGCAAATATCACAATTTAAGTTAGACATCGCTGAATGCAAAGAAACTTGTTTAAGTGTAATAGCTCTTTTACTTTTTAAGTTATACTAAATCAAACAGTCGTACTTTTTTTTGCCCCACCCGGTATATACACCAAAATACTCCTCGTTGTTCACGGATTCTAGTGAGATAAAGCTTGTCTTATAACTCTCAGTGTTTCGCAAGATATAAGCGAAAACGGCACTTCGATGAAATCCACGATAATGCCACCCAAAATAGCGGATTATTTAGCATGACGTAATATTCTCGCGCGACTGCAAAAGCCGAATAATGTCACCCGTGAAGAAGAAACTAGACTGGTAACTGGTATGTCGAAACGTTTGATAGTGAACGTAATTTGTTAGGGGATAACATAGATATTCCCTTACCAATATATTATTTATATCCATCTCTTTTTCCATTTGTTTCCAGGCCTCGAAATTCGGCAGATCTCTGGAGACACCATTCTTCAATCGTGAACATTTACTGTCGTAATTTTTCAAATCAGTATCAAGACTGTGTAAATAATTAACAGGAAATGAGCGTTTTGGACTTTTAATGAAAAACCAAATTAAACTAGCTTTATTCATACTGGATAGCTCTATCAGTTCTATAAACAGTAAAAGGTCATCCTTTATTTGTTCAGTGTTAGTAGAACAGGAAGCCTAAACCATGTAACATGGCGTGCAGACGTGTGTTGGATGACTCTATCATAATTGAGGATTATTTTGCCTTAACGCAAAATCTAGATGAAGAATACTTGATAGCAACTTCGAAGAAAGTCAGCCTTATATGTCTTGGCAATGAATTCTCTTGGGAGGGAAGTTTGGACGGATTGAAAGCGTTCGTAAATGAAGACCTAAAGCTACAGGGAAATTGGTCATCGCCATAGTGGAGCACAATTGTGGAATAGTCTCCTTGAAAATATACGAATGCTTCAATCATTTGCACAGTTCCGAAAAGCTGTACATAAATATTATACTAATTTAAATGAACTCCCACACGGCAATCTTGTAAACCAGTAGATCCTAATTTTTTTTTGTCATTATGCATGCTTTGTTTTGTAAATTATGTTATACTGAAGATTACCGTGTTAAAATAAATTTTTATTGTATTGTATTGTATTGTATTGTATTGTATTGTATTGTATTGTATTGTATTGTATTGTATTGTATTGTATTGTATTGTATTGTATTGTATTGTATTGTATTGTATTGTATTGTATTGTATTGTATGTATTGCATTGTATTGTATATGTTCATCTTTTATTGGTCCAGTAGTATTACGGGAGGAAACAGGAGCATTCTTCTGGCATGCGACTAAGTCGAAGTTATAATCAGACAAGCGCATATTACAAGAACGAACCCACGCTAAATCGTCCTACCTTTGTTTAAAGAAAGAAACGGCAGATTTCAGTTCCGTAACTCTTTGACTGACGGTATCACTTCGCACTGTGAACTCCTGTCGCGACCACTTGAGCAAACGAATTCTACAACAGAAAACGGTCATACGCTTCAATATCGTACTTTTAAGCTATTGCAAAATTACGGATCCAAAAAACGCCTCGTTGTCAACCACATTTTTCGGTGCTTCAAATTAGGGGCTGTTTATACCATATGTAGGGGAGCTCGAATGGGTATTACCCCTATAAACAGAATCACTCGAGTTGGCTAGCCTATATATATATACGCCTAGGCTGAGAGTTGATAATGTTGTAAATAACATTATCTTGAAAAATTTCGAGATCTTAAAAATGTGTCTGTGAATCAAGATCCATCAAATTATAGCGCTCAGTCTGGGTGCTTTGCTTTGGAAAGCCATACTGCCTGATCAGGCAAATTTGCCTAATGCTGTTTAAGTCGTTGCTTTATATCGCACATGCATGCCTAGTTACTATTGTTCTCTAATTTGCGAAAACATAGAATAGATAGGCACTATAATTATGTATAAGAGCTATTCACTCATGTAGATCATTCTAATATTTAGTTACCTTTAATTGTTAATGTTCTATGCCATGAATATGGTCTCACAAACAGGAACAATAATAACTATGGGCATGCATGTAAGTTATCCGGCCAAAGTTGTGAATTCATGGGTATAAACAAGCGTTAGCGAAATTTGTCTATAGTCTCATTCATCTAAAACGAATGAAATTTCGTCTCTATAAAGCAAGCTACTGACGCTAGCTCGGGTACCTCTATTTAAACACCATCTAAATCAAGAATAAGAATAATAGTACATTCTTCCTAAGGCTAAGATACTTACACCAACGCTTTCAAGCCACGAAAAAGACACTTATTGTTTGCAATTTGTTTGTGAATAAAGAATACACTGTGCTTGTAAACTTCCATATGACGTTTCTGAAAAAAAATAGAAAAATTTCGTCTATTTGCATGCAGTCAGAACTGTCTAAGGATTGTCTGAAATTTAGACGCACCAATAACTTTAAATTTATTTGGACTCAACAAGGACGAATTTACTTGAGGAAGAACGATACTCCGGCTGGACCGATTGCTATGAAAGACGATCTGGACAAGCTAATGCCAAGATAAGTACTGTCTATATGCGAGATATATATACTGATATGGATATATTATATATACATGTATATACATCATTGTATGTTCCTTATTTGGTATGGTTATGGCTCTGCTCTGCTCTGCTCTGCTCTGCTCTGCTCTGCTCTGCTCTGCTCTGCTCTGCTCTGCTCTGCTCTGCTCTGCTCTGCTCTGCTCTGCTCTGCTCTGCTCTGCTCTGCTCTGCTCTGCTCTGCTCTGCTCTGCTCTGCTCTGCTCTGCTCTGTTCTGTTAGACTTTACTTGTTCTGTCATTATTATAGTTAGTATGGGTATATGTGTTTTCCTCTGTTTTTCATGTGTTCTGTTAATTAATTATTTTGATTCAGATTATTATTTTTTAAGTATTTTAAAATATTGAATGTTAGATGTCAATATAGATAATCTGGAGGCCTTACCCAGATTTGAGATAATTTCAAGACTTAATAACATTCCAAATCATGCCGAGTCTGATGGAGAAAATAATATTTTACCAGTGTGACGTTTGCAGTAATCATCTTCGCCACAAGAAGACTGTTCGTGCGAATAAAAATCGTAATCTTGGACAACAAAACTTTATGGTTAATGGATCTACAGTTCTGCACCACCCCTTTACTTGTATCGTAGCACGATGTACACAAAGTGGCAAGACTGTATGACTGAAAACTCTGTTAGAGAATACCCAACCTCAGCGTATCATTTGGTGTTATGGTCAATGGCAACCATCCTATTTTGATATGATGAGAACGATGCCTGGAATATAATTCAATGAAGGAATACCTGAAGATATCGACGAAGCAGATTGCCTAGATGTGTCTCAACGTAATTTGATCGTACTATAGATGATCTTATGGCACAGTCTGGCAAGGACAAACGTATAGCTGATCTTTTCACAAAAGGGAGTCATCACAGAAATTTGCATGTCCGTCATCTACATTGTCCACAATATATTTCATCAGGGAAAAGATATTTATTGAAGCACCACAGCTTACCGCGGTTGAGAAAAGCAAGCTTTATTCTGACCAACTTAATCGATTTCTAACTTTAAAAACAAGATGGATTTTCCGGTCCACCGTCCTGCAATTGTTGAAACCCCAGATATCGTTGAACCACCAACCGCTCCTAAACCTATATGGAGATAACACCACCGTGCCATCTACTGCTAAACCTGGCTTTCTTACACCACCACCAACACAGGGTCAAGGAGAACGGCCCAAACTCAAACACAACTTTTTCCACAATTGGAAAGACTCCACAGATTGGAGACCTAAATATTTAGCAATGATGACGCCAGAACAACGAGACGGTTATGAACAAAGACTACTTCAAGAGAGACCAAAATATATTCCTATGAAAGCTGAGGGCATTGCAAGATTATCACCCGAAGACAGACAAGAACATGAGAATGATATGCTCTTAGAAGTGGACCTTACTAACGTTGTAAAAGAAATTTTAAGGCAACAAATGTGTTTAAAAATTAATTCTGTGTATATATTTATCGACTAACAATGTACATTGTACAATATTTTCCCGTCCTATAATTATATATTCTCAATTTATTCAAATTTTTAAGCTTACTAGAAAATCTTAATAACCGTAACTACCTAACAACCGTTAAAGGTTTATACACAATTAATGTTTGTAAATGCTTTTAAATCTCGCTTAAAAATCACTGCTTTTCACACTCTGCTACATCTAAAACGCTTGCAACTTTGTAAGGTTTAAAACCCTGTAAGAACTATATTTATACATTCGCTTGGCAAACATATATTTGTATTGCTCTATATTTCGTCTTGTTATTACTTCGCATAAGGCAATAATAGTTTACTAAGTTAAGCGTCGCTACATTGGTTGTAAGAAACACTTCACTAGATACGAGATATAGGGAGTTTATAAATCTCGCGACAACAAAGCCATATTTCGGCACACAAAATATGCTGAACTCAGCAAATTTATTATTTGTTCGCCCAAACTTTCCTGGTCTTGTGACGTCATATTAATGAGTCTCAAAGGAGTAAGACCGAAATGCATAATTAATGAATGTTTATATTAATACGTAATGCACTCTGATTTCTGAACCATTGACTCACATCGTTAATTTGTCTATGCAATCTGGTATCGTTCCAAATCAGATGAAAGTACCGCGGATTATATCAATTTTTAAATCTGGCGCGGATAATCTATTTTCAAACTACAGGCCTATATCCGTTCTTCCAGATGCATTATTTCTACCTCACTCGCTTTAATTCATTTAATGGATAAAATAACAACTGCTTTTCGATGAGAAAAAGTATATTTCTAGATTTGTCAAAAGATCTTGATATCAATCATTGATACTGTTGACCATGAGATACTTTTTGAAAAACTTGAGCATTATGGCATGCGAGGATTGGCCCTTGAATGGGTTAAAAGTTATTTCACTAATAGACAGCAGTATGTTGAATTTAATCGTACTTGTTCTTCATTGAATAATATTAAGTGTGGTGTACCTCAAGGGTCAATCCTTGGGCCATTATTTTTGATATATTAATGATATATGCAACGTCTCGAAATCGCCGAATTGATTATATTCGCTGATGACACTAATGTCTTTTATTCTGATAGCGATTCGTCTTCGGTAACAACTGTCATCAATAGCGAGATGAATAATCTATCCGAATGGTTTTCTGCTAACAAATTGTCTATTAATGTCAATAAATCAAATTATATAATTTTCACTCCAAGACAAAAGAGGCAGACGCTTGATTTATTGCTTGAAATAAATAATCATAGATTAGAATGCGTCAAATAAACTACTTTCCTTGGTGTAATTTTGGACGAACATCCCTTACGAAAAAACCACATGTAGAAACCACATGTGAAACCATCTGTAAATCTTCACTAGAATATTCAATAGAGTAAATGACCCAAAATAATATTCTATAGGATTTAGAATATTCTGTAGAATATTCTATAGGATTCTAATAGAACATTTTGGCAATGGATATATTCATATATATTATTGAAATAATTATTATCATTCTCCTAATTAGCCGGATTTTGTTTTCCAGAAAGAACTTGAATTGCCATCATGTCACATCCCATGACTTAAAAGATGTGAAGCATCTTTACTAATTCTGATATGATCTTCACTTTTATAATGTTTTGTTTGGCTCAACAGTTTAGCACTTTTCTATCGGCTTTCTTTCCACTTGTAGATTATTAGTAATATCGTGCTCACATGTGGTTCACATGTGCTTCACATGTGATTTTCATGTGCTCATATCTGATTTCGATATGCCCACATGTGGTTCACATGTGATTCATATGTGAGCATATCGAAATCACATATGAGCACATGAAAACCACATGTGAATCACATGTGAATCACATGTGAACATACTGAAATCACATATGAGCACTTAAAGTCACATGTGAATCACATGTAAATCACGTGTAACCACATGAGAATCACATATGACCACATGTGAATCACATGTGAGCTTGTGAAAACCACATATGAGCAAATGAAAATCACATGTGAATCATATGTGAATCACATGTGACCACATGAAAATCACATATGACCACATGTGAATCACATGTGAAACACATGTGAAACACATGTGAAACACATGTGTTTTTTTCGTAAGGGATTAGTCTTGGAAATCTCATATTTCTCATATCGCTAGTAAAATTTCAAAATCCATTGGAATAATATACAAATCGAGCTTCTGCCTCACTTTTCCTGCTTTGCGTACATTATATTTTGCACTTGTATATCCTTATTTGAGTTATTGTGTTACGATCTGGGGTTCAACATATCCTTCTAATCTCAACCGTCCAGTATTATCGCAGAAAAAGGTAGTTAGAATTTTATGTAATGAGGCTTTTGATGCACATACTACACCTTTATTTAAACCTTTAATGTTACTCAAACTTAGGGATATATATCTTTTATATTTGGGCAAGTTCATGTTTTCTTATAAAAACAACAAACTTCCAACAAGCTTTAATAATTTCATTTTATCTATTGACCAAGTCCACACTCGCAATTTACGGAGTGCTGGCCAATTTTATATTCCATTTTGTAGAACTAGGACGAAACAGTTCACTGTAAATTACCAAGGTTCAACTTTTTTCAATTCATTAAGTCCCGAGATATGTAACTCATCTACTATTTCATCATTCCTGTCTAAGCTCAGAAAGTAATTCTTATCGTATCTTTAGTTTTTTATATATTTTAATTCTGATTCTGACATTTCTGTTGTTGACTAATATTATATTGTTATATTGTTATATTGTTATATTGTTATATTGTTATATTGTTATATTGTTATATTGTTATATTGTTATATTGTTATATTGTTATATTGTTATATTGTTATATTGTTATATTGTTATATTGTTATATGTATTGTCTGCATGCGACTTTGCTATAGCTAACATTTGTGTATTTATTTAATCTGACGAGGTAACCCATAACATAATAAGCCTTTTGGTTTCTCTTTGGGTTCCCTCGCCACATGCTGTATTCTTTTTTCTTTTCTTTTTTTTGTCTCTATTCTTTGTATATTTTCTGGCAAAATTAATTATTAAATCAAAAATTATTAAATCAAAAATTATTAAATCAAATTTGAACTACCAAATCAAACATTTTGCCGACTATATCTTGAAATAATTCAGTATTTCGCCTCATTAATAGTATTCAGTACACGTCAGCATGTACAGTACAATCTACGCATTATAGCGAATCACTTGGTGAAAATTCATTTCTGAATGTCCCACCGGGAATATAGCCAAATTTACAGACACTAGATATTTAAAAAATTGCCACATATTTACAACAATAAACAATATTTGTGATATTACTTTTCTAGTCCGTGTTTCCAACCCAAGTCAGTCACTTTTCCTTTTGCGAGGCAGACGATGAACTTAATATAGACACTTCCCGAATTTGCTTGAAAGCACAAGAAACAATATCTTGAACTTGAGGTTGCATTTGATAGGGGAATTGACGCCCCTTTTGCCCCCCCCCCTTGGCCAAGCATAGGAAGAGGTGCGCACCCCCCGTGCACCCCCCAGTGAATCCATCCCTGGGTATTATGGTTTAAGTTTTTTCATGAGTTTGTATAAACCGCAACTATTTCCTTTGATTCATGATATAGTAATAAATCAGTATGTTTGAGACAAACACATACAAACAAACCCAGGTATAAACATAACCTCTTGCAGGCAGAGGTAATTAATACATAACAATAAAGTTAGTTTAGTTTAGGGGCTTATTGGACATGGGGAGGGGGCTAAATAGAGAGGGTGATTATTGATTTTGCTGAAACGCAGTAAGTGAGAAATACATTTCTTCCTGCAAGAAGGGAGGGAGGCTTAAAAGAGAGGTGAGGCGTTATCTGACTCGGTGGGGAGGTCGATAGATGATTTACAGTTGTAAAAAGAAATCAAACGTTTACGTACCATTGATCGTTTTGTAAAGCCTTCGGGATCTTCCACTAAGTAATATGATAAAAATAACAAGAACTGAAACACATGTAGCGTGCGTAGGATGATTTGCGGGTTGCGCTGATAATGTTAATTAGGCTGTAGATTCCTTTAGGGTGTACGCGCAAGTCAAATTAAGTAAATAACTTATTTGTAAGATAAGCTAACATCACGCAATATTGTATACTATAAACTAACTTCATAACACCAATTATTCTTCACTCTGACTCAGTGAATATGTTCATCTAAGAGTTAGAGAGCTCGGCACGTTAAACGTAAATACAGCGAAGAACCAAATCATGGATGATGGTTAGTGCATGTTCCTTTCACCTTTTCGAGCGGGCATCGATCCCTGCAGTAGGCAGTTTTCAGACTATAATATCGCCAAAATCATTCTCGAGAATAGAGCTGTCTGTTTGACTCTGGTAAACACCGCAGTTTTTTCCAACAACACAGGTCTTCATAGTAACACTGGACCAATAAGGGATGGGGCACTTACTGACCTCTAGGAGGAACAGTTTAGAATTTACAGAGCTATTTCTAACCAGTATAAATATAGTTAGTTCAGGTTTCCACCTGTAGTAACACTGGAGCAACATGGAATGACCTTACTGAAACTCTAGGAAGAACAGCTTAGAACTGATAAAGCTATCCAGTATAAATAAAGTTATGTTAGTTTAGGTTTCCTCCTGTAGTATCACATGGCCATTTAGAATGATATTCACTGGATCTCTAGGGAGAACAATTTAGAACTAACAGAGCTATCCAGCACGAATATAGTTGGTTTGGATTACGTTTTCTTTCTGAACTAACACTGAACCCAATAAGTCATTGCCCTTACTTGATCTGAAGGAAGACATTTATATGTAATAGAGCCATCCAGTATAAATAGAATTATAGTTTTCATTTCTACTTACGCATTTTAAGCAAGCTGCTCGGAAGTTCATGTTTGTATCTCAATTCTAGCTTTGGATTAAACGCCTTGTTAAACATGAACGCCATCAAATTCTAGAACAATAGAAAACACATGAGATAATTTAAATTCACAATTCCATCACAATCAAATCTTCTACACACCAGACTTGTTTGTATTCATAGTAGAAGGTGTTTTGTACATGGAATACTCGAACGAAAATTTATATACATTTTTAGACCTAACCAGGGGCATGCAGTTGCGAAAAATGCAACTTTAGGCTCTCTGGCAGGAATCGAACCTGCGATTCCGGTGCAGCGCTCTAACCAACTGAGCTACAGAGTGCAGTCGCTGAGCATTAACCACAAATTCATGTATAGCTGGATCTCTAGGGAGAACAGTTTATAGGGAGCAAATAGAGTTAGTTTAAGTTAACGTTTCCTTCTGTGGTATCACTAGATCAATAAAGGACGCCCCTCTCCAAACCATTAAGGGGAACAGATAGAAAAGTAAGTTAAAGTTAGAACTTAGTTTAGTTTGACTCCATGGGCTTTTTCCCGGTACATCATTTTCCTTCCCTAACTAGATGCCATTCAGAGAAGGCATGGTGGAAAACGCGGGTACCGGATACCTGGTAGCGGATACCAGGTACCGGGCAGTGACATCTGATTGGACATCGGATTGGTAGGGACATCTGATTGGACCGCAGGAAATTGCGCTGAGATTAACTAATAGTTTGACATTTTAACAGTAATAGGTGTAGGAATGTAGACACATTCCTGAATGTTTTGACACGAAAACAAGGCACGTTATGTCGGGCGACAGGAAGCATCCATGGTTTTGGTAATCAAGTAATTTAATTGATTAGAATAAACTTACCACGCCATAGTGATCTTGCCGTTCTTGCGCGATTTATTTGTTGTTCACTTATTAGTTTTACACGTCGCGAGCCAACGTGGTTATTGCACATTGCTTTGATGAAGCCGAAAGCTAAGGAATAAATGATAAACGTGGTTTCCCACAATTATCTCTAATCTTAACAGTCGCGAAAAAGTTTACATCTTCATGTGAACGACATCTTTTCTAAATTTAATTAAGTATTTTGGTATTAGCGATTGGCGGGCAGTTGTATTTGTTTGGCTGATATTTCAGAATTATTTGTATTATTGTCTTATATTACCTTTATTATTTTTACTTTTTCATACCCGGTATCCGCTACCCGGTATCCGCTACCCGGTATCCGCTACCCGGTATCCGCTACCCGGTATCCGCTACCCGGTATCCGCTACCCGGTATCCGCTACCCGGTATCCGCTACCCGGTATCCGCTACCCGGTATCCGCTACCCGGTATCCGCTACCCGGTATCCGCTACCCGGTATCCGCTACCCGGTATCCGCTACCCGGTATCCGCTACCCGGTATCCGCTACCCGGTATCCGCTACCCGGTATCCGCTACCCGGTATCCGCTACCCGGTATCCGCTACCCGGTATCCGCTACCCGGTATCCGCTACCCGGTATCCGCTACCCGGTATCCGCTACCCGGTATCCGCTACCCGGTATCCGCTACCCGGTATCCGCTACCCGGTATCCGCTACCCGGTATCCGCTACCCGGTATCCGCTACCCGGTATCCGCTACCCGGTATCCGCTACCCGGTATCCGCTACCCGGTATCCGCTACCCGGTATCCGCTACCCGGTATCCGCTACCCGGTATCCGCTACCCGGTATCCGCTACCCGGTATCCGCTACCCGGTATCCGCTACCCGGTATCCGCTACCCGGTATCCGCTACCCGGTACTCCTCCTCCAGCAAGTCATGATCAAGTATTCATGCATAAATTATACATGTACAAATTACGCATTCAGTTATTTTTATCCCGCCCGGGAAAGCAAGACAAACGTTTGTAAATTTCTCATCTAATTTTCATCCAAATTGAACGAATATATTTAATCGAATTGTCCTTGGCCCATGGCCATTAAGCTCCACAAATTTCCATGTTACAATGTTTGATTTTTTATAGTTATCGTGCTCACAGGTGAAAACATAATCCCTTGGCCGAGGTAATAACGCAGGTCATTTAATAGACAAGAGACGCCCCGGTTTTGTATCGGCTTGACTCTATCCAACAACACTGCATGCGCATGGGTCAAAGGTATTGCTATCTTGTACATGCTGATTGGTCAAAAAGCTTACCGAGTTGGCAGAAAACAATGAAGTTAGGTCACTTCCATCGTGAATAAACAACTCCTGATGTTCGACTGGGATCCCTGTGTCTTTTTCAAGAAGACTATGTAGATCTTGTAAACTGCAAAAATACAATATGACAAGGTAGCAGGACCGCTAGACTCTAGAGAGGGCCAATTCCTCAATGTGCCCCAATGTTTAAGTCCAGGGCCCGAATATAGAAGGGAAAACTCAAATTATGACGTTATAGGGGGCCCAGCAAAAATTGCGCCCGCGATATGGTATTAATTAGGATAAGTGGAAAGATAGGGGAATACGTCATACTGATCTGTAGAGTTTATATAATAAAATATTTCAGCATGCTTGCGTGTTTAAGTTAACATTAACACAGACTGGACCAATGTCGTACCCAGAGCCATAGAAACTGAACCAAATTGCACTCCACAAAGTTCAATTACCATTTATATATAAAACCAAAACCAAAAAACACACATAACATTCATTGAGATTCCGCTAGTGCAGTCATACAAAAAGAGCAACCATGTGATCGCGGTTTCGATTCTCGCTTCGGACTTAAGGCTTTCATTTACTAGAGATAGCAAATGCTTTGTCGAAAATCGTGGATTTTCTTCGGGCACTTCGGTTTTTCGTCTCAAAGGGAATGTTGATAGGGTAGTTTAGGATAAATAGAAAGTAGCATCAGCAACATTAGTTGCAATTTAATACAAATATCGTGATTTTATAAATGATATTGTTGTTGTTTTCAAGAATGTGAATTTACCTGAAATTCGAAGTAAGTTCATAAACAAAATGTTTGTACAACTCGATACAAAACACCTCAATAACCTTAAAAAGAACGACAACGTATTAGAGTCCAACTATACTACGCCCAGTTTATTGGCAGACAAGACAAAAGTAGTATAACCCTTGGATCTTGAATTCGGATGAAAATTCGTCGTAGCAACCAGATCGAGGGAATATTTTCAAGAATCCTAACAAATACTTTAAAAACCCTACTTGCTTATCTGTCACTTGAGATTTTGAAGTGTTAAGTGCAAGTATATTTTTTGCTATACATGCATGTAGTCGCCTAATCTACGGCCAATTTTTAAAAAGACGATTTGAAAAAGATCCCAGAAACATTGTGCGAATAAACTACGTCAACTTTCGGATTAAAAGGCTAAAAGCGACAACTTTAGAGACAACACATAAATGCAAATGAGGTTATACGAAATTTCTGTAACGATTTTCATTGCGAGTTCCCGCCATTGAACTATAATAGACTGGAACGCTAACGCAGGGGGGGGGATTGAAGCCAGCTTAATTCAGTTTTTCTGAGTTTTGAGTTGAAATACTTAACGCCGAACATTGGGCTGTATATGAAATTTAAGCTATTAAAAAGTTATATTTGATATAAAAACTTGAAAACTTTAGGTAAAAGGGAAATACTTAAAACTTTGCGGGAAAATTTGCCGTATTTTACAAAATTGCGGTTGTTTTTGTATTTTTTAAGTATTTCCATTTTGCCTAAAGTCTTGAAGTTTTTATATCAAATAGAACTTTTTAATAGCTTCAATTTCATATACAGCCCAATGTTCGGCGTTAAGTATTTCAACTTAAAACTCAGAAAAACTAGCTTGGCTTCAACGAATCATACGACTTGACCATAGGAGTTAGCGTTCCAGTTTACTTAGAGTTCACTGGTTCCCGCTAAAAGTTGTCCCTTGTAACATCATGGCCTTAACATGGCCTGGAAGCGACACTGTCTTCTGACGTGTATACACGCGCGTGAACAACACCAGACTCAACCAATCAGCATGCAAGATATGTCGCACGTGACCATAAGTTTTCTATTCAGTTAAAGGATTCACTTGAAACTATACCTTGGTATTCTGAATTTCATCAACGCAATCCCTCCATGACCTTGTTCCATTTTCACAAGAACCACGTCTGGTCGGGTTTCCGTCCAACAACAGGCGAAATAATTCTTCAAATTTTCGCTGTAGAACGCTAAAATGATATAATCTTTAGTTATTGCCGAAGCATTCCACTCTGGGGAAAATCACACTAACGGATCTACATAGAGCCTCGCGATTTTGTGACTGAAACCTCGATTTAGAGCCTATTATTACAGTTATGCTGTATAAGGGACTGTTTATATGGAGGCGAGCCAGCCCGGGTACCCGAGCTCACTCGCTTTCCCGAGACGAATTTCACCCGTGTTTACATGAGACTGATCAAACGGGCTGGCTCGCCAAAACAAAGCATCCGGGCTGAATTAAATAATATCAACAAATTTTCCAACAAACCTGAATCATACTTTGGCAAAGAAGTTTTACAGTTATAACAAACAAAAGCGATCCCATGCAGAGACCTTTTACGATCGAAATCTATCGAGAAAATGTCTTTAACAACATTATATTCGCGTAACACAGCATCCCGGGTAGGCGAGTCAGCTCGGGTCATCGCGTTTATATGGAAAATTCCAGCCCGCTTTAAGCGGGATCTCGGGTCAGCCGAGGCGGAATCTCCCTTAGGCGGGCCAGCTCGGTTCCCATATAAACGTAAGATGAAATTTAATAGGAAATAATAACAAACGTGGGAACTCGCCAAAACCGGGCCAGCTCGGTTATCCGGGCTAGCTCGCCCCCTATAAACGGCCCCTTAGCGTGTTTTATCGAGTGTTTTTTTGCCTCTAATAATATAAAATGAAAATCTCACATGTACCATTAATTACTGCATGTAGTTAATTAATGCTATTTTTGCAAAGTATAATAGGACAATCATATTTTAAAATAAACGGAAGACATCCACGTATTATTCTCGATAGTTGTGTCTTTTTATTGGCGATATATTCAAACTGCAGGACACTCATAAATTACCCATGCACTAACTTTCAGCCTGGGTTTGTTTGTATGTTTGTCTGTTAGCGAGCGATAACTCAAAAAATCAAACATTTTATTACGAAAACTTGTGATGCTAACCGCCAAAGACAAGTCGATTAAATTTTGGTTCCATGCATTTGGATGAAAATTGGTTGAGAAATTTACAAATGGCTATAATCATGTCACCAGTAACAAAAGAAAAGGCAATAAAACCAAGGCATGAATCACAAAAATGAGGCTCACCAAAAACATATATGCCTGCAAAAAATGGAGCCTTCAACTATACAATTGTTTAGAGTCTATCATCCCATATCTCACCAATTTAGTCGATTTACTTCAGGAAGTTTATCACAATATACCAACATATCTACAAAATGGAAATTATACTGGCACATTATGATTAAACTATAATAGTCAGTTTAGAATAGTAAACTAAACTGAACTACGTGTATTATATTTATACTGTAGGATAGCTCCATTAGTTCTGTCTAAACTGTAAAACTCCAATAAGAGCAATCCAGCATTTTAGTACTGTTAGTGCTGTTAGTACTGTTAGTGCTATCCAGTATAGATAAAGTTAGTTTAGTTTAGGTTTCTCTAGTAACATGGTTACTATACACACGAGAAACCTAAACTATAAAGTAACTAATATTATTTATACTGGATAGCACTAACAGTACTAAATTGTTTTCCCTAAAGGTCCAGTAAGAGTCACTCGTTATTGTTTCAGTGTTACTATACACGAGGAAACCTAAACTAAACTAACTTTACTGAATAGTTCTATCAGTTCTAAACTGTTCTGCCTGGAGGTCCAGTTAACAATTAGACGCCAAAGGC
This sequence comes from Trachythela sp. YZ-2020, assembly GCA_016169945.1. Lineage (NCBI taxonomy): Eukaryota > Metazoa > Cnidaria > Anthozoa > Malacalcyonacea > Clavulariidae > Trachythela > Trachythela sp. YZ-2020. The sequence goes on from JADLSH010000260.1 coordinate 5,990,192, forward strand.
GAGCTGATTACAAGCCTATACTGATTTCAAGCCTATAGTCACTTCGCCTTCGGCTCAGTGACTATAGGCTTGTCATCACCTTCACTTCGCGAAGTGCATGCTGAATTTAAAACAAAAGTCGGTGTTTTGAGCTTGATTCCGAAGTTTTGAACAAAACAAAATGCCGCTAATATTATTGACATTTTTGCGAGGTAAGCGATAACAAATACACTATTTTACTTCCAAAGACAGCGTGTTTTCGCTGTTGAAATATACATGTAAACTTTTTCTGTACCGCGTACGGCTGAAGTGTTTAGTTTGTAAATTATTCGGTTTATCCTCATTTATATTATTATGTTCAGCAAAAATCTAGCTGTGATATATTTTTAAAACCATCAGTGATTATAGTCTGCCTTATATAGGCTTGTAATCACCTCGCCTTCGGCGACTAATTGTTAAATAGCCAACTCGACCTCGTTGTCTAATTGTTCATTAGTTCAGTGTTACTATACAGGAAGAACCTAAACGAATTACTAACTTCTCTGATGCTGAATAGCTCTATTAGTTGTTCAGAAATTATAAATTATTTACCATTTTCTTCTTCCAGAGTGAAAGCTATAATGTCGTGGTCTTTACTTCTCATACTTTCAACCACCTCTTGACACTGCGCAGGAAATGGTCGAATACCGGTACAACATTCGTACAACAATATTCCATAGCTCCAAAGATCTACCTAAAATAGAATCTTTTAATTAAGAAGTGACAATTACACTTGGTTTAATCAGGGGCGGCGATAAGGGGGGTCTTTATCCCCCTCCAGAATCATATGTGAGGGGGCTAGGCCCCCCAAATGTAGATCACAGCGGAAGAACTTAATACGAAGGTGTCTGATTCATCGCTGCCTGACATACATACATACGGTCAGCGATCAAGATGGAGGCGAGATTTTTTCTCCGTGAAAATCAAACACAATCCAAATCAATCCTATGTTAAATATTACTTTTTTGTCTTTTATCAATATTTGATGTATTAACAAGTGTTATGGCTGATTCTACATTGGCAAATAAAAGCTTGGAGGAGCTTTTTGATATAGCAACCAAATTAAAACCTATATTTTCGAGGTTTAACGATCTGAATTTTAAAGTCGATGAAGCAATCAGCTCCTTGTTGTTTCTCAGTAGAAAATATGATGAATTGAACGAAAAAGTTACATGTTTAGAAGAAAGCAACAAAGAATTAAAAGCTGAAAATACATTCTTGAAACATGAACTCGTAAAAGCACGTGATAAACAAAATTGCTTGAAGGATGCTCAAGATGAACTTGAACAATTATACAGTAGAAGAGAATGCCTTGAGTTTAGAGGTATTCCTTTAACGACTGCATGGCGAAGATACGAATAAAACTGTTATAAATTTGGCTTCAAAGATCTGAGTCGAGATAAAGAAAGAGGACATTTCAGTTAGTCATCGTATCGTAAGCCCTCGAGGAAGCATTACTGGTACATCAGAATCAAATATGGCCCCAGCTATTATTGCTACATTCGTACGACGCGTGACATAAGGGATGAGTTGTACCTTGCTAGACCTAAGTTGAAAGACGTAAGTACAAAAGATATGGGCTAAAAACGTAAAGATCGCGAGCTCTTGAAAGTCTGTTTAAGAAAGGAGAAAGAGAGTATCGTTATCTATGGACTCGCTATGGTAGAAACTACTTACGAAAGGACAATGACAGCCTATTTATATTGACAATTTACAGCATTTCGGGAACCTTCACAGATAAGTTCTCATTCAACTATGATATTTTCATGACTTAATTTCAACAATGATAAGTTGCGTGTAAGTAACTTGAGTGACTTGGCAACTTCCAGACGAAGGGCCTTCGCTCGAAACGTCGAAGTTCTTATTGTATTTTTCAGGTAGTTTTACACAACAGTCAACTGCCGAATCTTGGCTACACTCTACCCACACTGGCACCGCACTTTCGTGACTTGGTTATAGACTAAGAGTATGAGTAATTTGACACTTGATAATTTACCCTGTTTTGATCTGAATCAGCACTTACAAAAATACCATCACTTAGAAATGCTGATATCGATCACCAATTACTCATCCAAACTAACTTTAGTTATTACTCGAATGAAGAAATAGTCAAGAAATTTTAGATCTTTCTAAAAACAAATCTCTTGCAGCTTTACATTGTAACACAAGAAGTCTCCCAGCAAATATTGATAAGCTTTGCCTTTTATTGAATGATCTGAAACATTCCTTTTCTATCATTGGTCTTTTCGAAACAAGAATTAAATATCAGGAAGACTGTTTAGTGAATATAAATATGCATGGATATAAATTTCTATCTCAACCTATACTCTTACAAATGCAGGAGGAGTGGGCTTATTTGTAAAAGATGAACTGAATTGTGTTGAAAGAAATTACTTATGTATAAGAATGAATTTGAAGCATTGTGGGTCGATATTGAAAGCCATGGTCAAAATATAACTCGTGCTGTGTTATATAGACACCAAAAGCAAATTTTGAAACTTTTTTTACTAGTTATTTATATCCAACATTAGATAAAATTCAAATTTAAAAAAAGTTGTGCGTTATTTTAGGATATTTTAGTATTAACTTATTAAATTATGAAACACATCCTCCAACTGAACATTTTGTTAATACTGCATGTAAGTATAAATACAAGCAGTAACACTTATTACAGATAAAATCCAGCAAGCAATTGAGAATAAGTGTTATTCTTGTGGAATTTTCTTAGATTTAAGCAAAGCTTTTGATACTGTAAATCATGATATTTTATATTAGTACAAAAATTGGAATGCTATGGTGTTCGTGGTATAGTAAATGATTGGTTTAAATCATATTTGTTCAACATAGAAAACATTTTGTTGCAATTGGAGGTATACATTCAGATGAGGAGATTGTCTCCTGTGGAGTACCACAAGGTGGTGTATTAGGGCCATTACTATTTCTTCTGTATATTAACGACTTCAAGAACTGTTCTGATTTATTTTATTTTCACATATTTGCAGATGATTCTAATTTATTTTGTACACATAAAAACTTAACTGAATTAGAACAGTTAGTAAATATTCATTTATCTAAGGTATAATATACATGGCTATCTGCAAATAGATTATGTTTAATCATTGACAAGATAAATTTTGTTCTATTCCACAGTCCCCAAAAGAGAGTCAACTATAGTCCTAAATTGTTTTTGAATCAAATTGCTATAAAGCAAGAGGACTATATAAAGTATTTAGGTATATATATATCGATTGTTATCTCAACTGGAAAACACACATTCAAAATATTTCTAAAATGATTAAGAAAAGTATAGAACAAATTGAGGGTTGCTTCGCGTGTGTCTAAAGGATATAAACAAAATCTCGATGTTTCGAGCTAAAGCCCTTCGTCAGGAGAAATTAGTAGACAGATAAACACATTACATCAGCTTTTATAGCAACGCTATAAAAGCTGTCACGTGAACAAACATTTTAATCAGGCTGAATGGTGCCAAGTTTAAAAATGAGACGCTTTTCTTGCTTCCGACGGGTATCATTGCCACCAATAATGGAACATGCGCCATTCATCCAAGTGTAACGCCTGTGCGCAGGCCTTCGACCCTATAATCGGGCCGAAGCCTGCACGCAGTCTATATCTTTACATATTAATTCTATTTTGTTATGATTGTTATGATTGTTATGACTACTTTATTTTCATTGGTTAAAATGTTTGTTCACATGACAGCTTTTATAGCGTTGCTATAAAAGCTGATGTAATGTGTTTATCTGTCTACTAATTTCTCCTGACGAAGGGCTTTAGCTCGAAACGTCGAGATTTTGTTTATATCCTTTAGGCACACGCGAAGCAACCCTCAATTTGTTCTATATGTCCGTGGCTGACGCTGAATTAAAGTCTAAGAAAAGTATAGGTATCCTATAAAAATTGCATCATGCATTATGCTTCCTAAGACACTGATACAATTATATTACTCTTTGATATATCCATTTATCATATATGGTTTGACTTTATGAGGTAATACATATGATTCTACTTTGAAGCCATTGGTCTTACTTCAAAAAAGAGTGGTGCGAATAACTTTTTCAAAATATGATGAACACACTAGTCCTTTATTTAGAAACCTTGGGCTTGTAAAATTTCTTGATCTAATTACTTTATTTACTTCATTATTTATGTATGATTTCCATGCTAACAATCTTCCTGTAGCTTTTGACAACTTCTTTCTTCTCGTCAACCAAAAACATAATTATAATACCGGAATAGCTTGCAAAAATGCATATTGTATTCCTTCAATTAGAACAAATTATGGCTCCGCTTCCGGGGACCAAACATTTGGAATAATATAGTATATACACTATTGTTTGAAAAGTTTACCTAAATCAGCCTTCAAGCATAAAATAAAAATCAAATTAATCAACGAGTATACTAGCCGTAACATAAATTGACATACTACCTAACAATCAATAATTTTATAGAGTTATGATTAGTATTTTTTATTTATTTTATTATTTAAAATACCTATTTCAGTACGACATAATGTTGACCCACAATGGCTCAAATCAACTATATTGATTATTGGTTATATATCTGCCTCGTTTAACTTTAGTTATTTCAGATAACCTGTGCCATTTCTGTTACTATATACTAGCTATATACTGTATACATAAACTTTATCTAACCTCGAATTTACAGAGTAGCGTTTTATATGCTAATATCTTCGAAATGAAAAATGGCATCAATTTTATACCATTGTTATAATAGTTGCATTTGAATTTACAATTTTGTACATTTTTTATGTTTCTCAACCGCCAGATTCATTTAAAAAGGCAGGTAACTGTGTAAAGCTAAAGCTAAAACAAAACAATTTTACTAAAGCTAAAACAAAACAATTTTGGGAGGTACGCAAGAAAAGGTTTTGAACGCTTTTCATCGCAACGAAACTGAACTCAGTACTGCACCATTGTAAATGGAGTATCATTTCATATTAACTAGTATCCACAATATTGTGCCACTCACTTTTAACGTGTACTTTTGACCAGTAAGAATTTCAGGTGCCTAAAAATTGAAAGAAGGACGATGATTAAATTAAAATGCGACTAACCAAATGCCACTAAAGCCAATAATATCGTGAGGCCCTGTTAGGGTCTTAGGATTATGGATTGGATTAGGATAGGACAACTCGTTCCCAGATTGCAAGAGCGCGCGGTCTGGCCGCATAGAACGTTGGCTTAGATCTTTTCATAGCCTGCGTGGCAGGCGTTCTATTGTGGGAGAGCGAGTTTTGTTTAGGGAGCGAGTTTTGTTTAGGGAGCGAGTTTTGTTTAGGGAGCGAGTTTTGTTTAGGGAGCGAGTTTTGTTAAGAGCGCGCGGTTTTACGAGCTCTAAACAAAACTCGCTCTCCCAAAATAGAACGCGCAAAACTTTGGAATGGCTACCACGCGAGATTAGAATTCCTGCTTCATTAAATTATTTTAATGCGTTAATTTCTAACACTAGCCTATCCTAATATTCATTCTTCTTCATATTGTTTATATTCTTTATATTTCTAGTTTATTTGTTACCATTTTAATGCTTGTATACAGTTTTTATGCTGTTGTCACGCCCCCCTTGAAAATCAGTATTAGCTGAAGGGGTTAGCGTGGATAAATACAGTTTTAATAATAAATAAGTTACACTACAGAGTCACTGGGCTGCCATTATACATAAATAGAAATTCCTCACACTCACCAGATAAAAGTGAGTTCCGACAAACGAGTGACATAATCCTGATTGATCAGCTTGTTTCGCATAACCCAGGTCGATCACTTTATAAATATTCTTGAAAATAAAAAAATAATCTTTTGCGTAATGCTACCTATATGAATTAAACAGACTAAACCAAACTAACTTTATCTATAATAGACTATTCAGCTCTTGCAAGTGACGTCACACTTTGGGTGCCAAATTCCACTGGGCAAATTCAAAGTAATTAAAATAAAATCCAACATGGCTGCCATTAATACGCGCGCCAACATTTCTTAATAACTCGAGTTCTAGACATGCTAAAACAACAAACTATACACCAAACTACTCCTCGTTGTTGACGGCATTTAATGAAATATAGCTTGGTTTATAACTCTCAGTATTTCGCAAGATATAAGCGAATACGGTACTTGGATGAAATCCATGATAATGCTACCCAAACGAGCCGAATAGCTCTTGACTATCAGTTTTAAACTGTTCTCCTTAGAAGTCCAGTAATGGTCATTCCTTACTCATACAGTGTTAATACAGGAGGTTACAGGAGAAGCACCCGCCTATGGCGACTATAGTCAAGGTTTCGCCATTCTGAAGTCGATTTTAGGTAAAATAAAATAAAATAAAATTCGCAGAGAAATTGTGAGCATGGATCTCGTTTTACTTTGGCGTTATTTTTCTTGCTAAACATGCCCAGAAGGCAACAGAGAAATGAATGAAAATATCAGTGGAGTGAAATGCGGGCTGTTTCTGCGCGTACATTTCTACATAACATGAAATAACATGGCTTTGCGCAGAAATCATTTGAGTTGCAAGTTGCAGCAAAAATTGTCCCGTGGTTCATGGCCTTAGACACAGAATAATTTCAAACTTACCCTATTTCCATTTGGACAAATAACAATATTTTCTGGCTTGAGGTCTCGGTGAGCGATGTTTTCCTTATGAAGGCATTCAATAGCATTTGCTGGAATAAAAAAATACTAATGTTAAGGAACATTAGTCTAATGTTAAGGAACATTAGGCGAACGTTTCTCTGAAACACTAAAGGCCTTACATGAGGTATTTTTTGCTGCAACTTGAAACGCAATTTCTGCATAAAATCATGTTATGTAAAAAAATGTACGGCCCGCGTTTCACTTCACCGATATTACCATTCTCACTCATTTCTTTGTTGCCTTCTGGGCATGTTCAGCAAGAAAAATATCGGGAAAGTAAAACGAGATTCATACTCACAATTTCTTTGTGAATGTACTTTTTACCTAACATCGCTCTGTGTCCGAAATTGCGTCGCAAGTTGCAGCAAAAATTGTGTCGCGTAACATGGCATTAACACTATCAAAGGCGTTTACTCCTTACCAATATCCTCACAGACTCTAATAATCATCGACTCTTTTAAACCATAGCAATTTTCTGCCGTACTTAATGTCTAAAGAAGACAATTTAAGGTGTTAGGCAGTGTAAAGTAACAAGGGGGAAACGTCAATGGGTTTATTTATTTATTTATTAAACTTCGCCACTTACAACAAAAAAGTGGCAGGGTCACCACAACAGTATACACCAATTGCTGTGGGCCCTTTAAAAATTGCGAAATACAGTAAATTTAAGAAGTTTAAAACTTTGATTATCCCATTAATCAGGGTTCGTACAGGTCAGGAAGGATAACATTCTAGGACATTTTAAGGACTTTCCAGACATGAAATTCAAAGACTATTTAGAGCTGAAAAGAAGGCGTTAGAAGTCGGTAAGAATTGCTCGGCAGCGTGCAACCTTGTACAATCGTACCACATATCTACAAATTTCAGAAAATACAGTATCCAAAAACTGAAGCAAGGCCTTGAAGTTTTGTTTTCAAATTCAAAGACTTTCAAGTTTTCAGTTGGGTTTATTTCTTCATTTTGTTACTTTTAGCACTTGTTCCCAGTCTCCCCGTCAACTTCGGAATGCTACCTCCTCCACAGGCCCTCGTGCCATATTACTTAAGGCAAATCAAAACTAAAGCAAGACGAATTCACGGACTTTCAAGCACGTCTTTATAGATTCAAGGACTTTCAAGGCCTTGAAGTTTTGAATTCAATTTCAAGGACTTTCAAGTTTTGTACGAACCCTGATTAATGCCGAAGGGTCTCCCATTGATGAGTAAATTCGTCCTGCACTGAATCCAGCTTGATCTGGTACGGGGTGGGCTAATTAAGCGGGCTCTGGTCATGAAGCAGGATGCGACCATCGTATCGACCAAAGCAGGGTGCATCATCACTGAGACAGGCGTTAAAAAATAGGCGTACGGACGTACGATTGTACGCCGAAAAATGCTTGGCGTATACATCAAGTATCTAAGGAAAAGTATACGATAATGTACACTTACTACAGCTCCTTTGTATTAGCCTAGAATTACTTCAGACAACGAGCATTCTCTGGTCCGAGTTAGCGTCATCAATTTTCTATCTCGCTATCTGCAGCGCTTTTTAGTCTTACCAAAAATTTCACGTTGTTTAACGATTAACTCGCGAGTAACGACGTTTTGAAAACTCGGTAAACGCCCGCGAAAAGGTTCTATTTCTAACAAACAGGAAATATATACAACAACAAACATGGGTAAAACTATAGTTCAGAAAATCGTACGTCAACATCGATAAACCGTACGCAAACTTAGTTATAGAGCGTACGACCTCGTACGGCATTTCTCAAGCATTTTTAACCCCTGTGAGGGTCCCCGACAGTCTCAATGGGGTTGAGCTTGTAAGAAAATTTTTTAAAATGAGATTGCTTAGGTGGTCAAAGGCATCCAAAGGCTCATTATTTTATTTTTGTTTGATGATTGCATTGTATTGCATTACAATTTGGATTTGATAAGGAAATTGGCACCACTCCTGCACCCTCTTGCATGGCCAAGGCTAGCAAGGTAACTTAAAAACTATTAAACATATCAAAAATTGGTCAAACCGAGTAACTTTGACCGAGAAATTTCCCGGGCTGAAGAGAACTGAATACGTAATGAATAATAACCAATTTGCTGGCGGGCGTATGCAGTCATGAGTGCTCTCTAGTAAAGTTTACTGATTTATATATTTAACTGCATGTAGCCAATATTGATGAGGCCGTGAACATGGTTCTCCACAGTTGTGAGCGGGGCAGGTAAAAGAGGTGTCTGGACAGGTAAGCGTCCCGTGGTGCCGGGGGCGAGACAAATCTCTAGGGGGTCCCACAAACCACTAGGGGAAAATTTTGAAATCTGAATTCTCTGAAAGGCTATTTTCTGCATCTTGAGGGAAGATTTAAGCTTTTATAGAATTCTAAACATTATAACAATAAAACGTCATATTAATTATAAAACACACCACTGTTTTACAGAAAACTGTGTTTACAACAAAATGCCTTTACACAAACTCTATAGGATTCTCCAGGCGGTAATCAGTAGTTGTGGAAACGGTAAATTTTACCGCTTACCGCCTTATAAGTTTTCTGTGGGGGATCGACAATTAATAACAGCTGTACTTTAACTGTTACAAAGTGCCATATTGAATGCTATACTGGCTCTACTTAATATTAATAACGGAATTATACGACGTTTACAAAACTACTGCTGAAATTGTGTCAAGGGTAGCTTGGACCCCAGTGTACAGTAGGCGTACTGGCGGTACTGCAGGCGGGAATGGTAAGAGTTCACCTCATTCAGATCAACTTAGGTTCACTGTCGCGTCACCTGATCCAGGGGCTGAGGATATACTTCATCTGTATCTGCTGACTGCAGTTCTATTTCTTCTGATTTGACATTTCCTATTTTCTTTCTGCTGACCACAAATACCTTTTGGGACCAATGGTCCACTATTTTCCCCATCCCTGGATATTTACCTTACGTAAATCGCCTCCTTCACAATATTCCATACACAAAGCAGGCAGAGACTTCACATGACATTGTTCTTGAGCTAGCTCCTGTGGTAATGGCCGGGTTTCGATGATATTTGGATGTTTGATTGTTTTGAGAAATTCCACTTCTTGTCTCCATCGTTCGCGATTCTTCTCGTTTAATGGCGGGTCGTTACGGCAAGTTTTCAGTGCAATTTTTTCCTTGGTATTCTGAAAATAATTTCACAGTCAACGGCAGAGTAAACTAAGTTATACTGGATAGCTCTATATCAGTTCTAAACTGGTTCAGTAAAGGTATATCACTATCAGTTCTAAACTGTTCTCCCTAGATGTCCAGTAAAGGTAACCCATCACGGTCTGGCAGTGTTGTTAAGGCCTGTTCACACGATCCGATTTGTTGGATCCAATTCTCCTGTTGACGTATGTGATTTCACACAATACAGCAACAACTACACTTTTCGCCAGGTATGAGCCAATGGCCTTACTCTTGTCAACATATCCAGTAAATCACATATGTCAAGAGGAGAATCGGTCCGACAAATCGGGTCGTGTGAACCAGCTTTTACAGAAGGAAACCTAAACTAAACTAACATCTATACTGGATATCTCTATCAGTTCTAAACTGTTCAATTCGCCATCATCGGTCTAGTGTTACTACAGAAGGAAACCTAAACTAAACTAACTTTGTTTAGACTGGACAGCTCTATCAGTTCTAAACTATTCTCCCTAGAGAAGGGCTATTGCTTGTTGTTCCAGTTACTACAGAAGGAAACCAAATTTATCTACACTGGATAGCTCTATTAGTTCTAAACTGTTCTCTCTAGAGGTCCACAAGGGTACCACTTGTTGGTCAGGAGGAAACCGAAACTAAACCAATATATTTATACTGGATAGCTCTATCACTTCTAAACTGTTCTCCCTACAGTACAGGTCTAGTTGAGCCATCCAGAAGATGGAGAAAGGATGCCGATAAGGTCAATCTGAAAGCGTTCTACCACTTAGGGCCTGTTCATATATGAGCCCAGTTAACCGGGAAACTCATCTTCAGGAGTGAAATCCGCATGTTCTTCATAATGGATATAAAAATAATTACAGGTGCGTTCATATGGGAGCCAGCTCGGCTAGGTAAGATCTCACCTTGCGATAGGTGGGATCTCAGTCAAGTGGGATAAATCTTCCATATGAACTCTTCATCCCTGCACCTGACCGGGATGGACGTTTTTTTTCCAGATTTTGACCTATTATTTAGCGGGGTGGTTGGAAAATATAAACATGAGTAGACCTAAGGCTAAGCAAACACCATTATTAAGAGCTGTAATACAACATACAGTTTGTTCAATCACAACAAGAGATCTTTCGAAGGCACCATGTTTTCGCAATTTTGTCCCCTGGGCAAGGCGGGATATTAGAGGGGATAAAAACAGTCATACATGAACACAGATATCATTCATCCCACTCAGGTGAGTTTCCCAGGCTCATATAGACTGGCCCTTCCTGTAAATTATAATCAAACAACTGCACACTCCAGGAAGTGATATAAAACCATGGTCGCAATTGTGAGAGGAACCTTTTCAGCCCTGCGATTCCGGTGCAGTGCTCTACCAACTGAACTACAGGGTACAGTTGCCAAGAGCTAACCACAAGCTAATCGAGACGCCCCAAACTTGTGGTTAGCTCTTAACAATTGGACTCTGTAGCTCAGTTGGCAGAGAGCTGCACCGAAATCATAGGGCCGCAGGAAGTGATGCACCGCTATGGAATTCACCGATATTCCGATAACCGATATTGAAGGGCCGTTCGATTCCTGCCAAAGGGCAACCTCGTACACAGGGCTTCTGCAGAAGCGCAGTGTACGAGGTTGGCCAGAGGGCCTATAGCATTTTTCGCAACTGCTCCTGGTTAAATCTAACATTTTCCTACCAACATCACGAAGATTGTTGTGCTTGGATGAAGGTGCTGTTTGTGGTTAATCACAAAAGGGCAGGGGGGGGACTTCTGAATTCTGGTGTAGCACTCTGACCACTGAGCTACAGAGTCCACTGTTGCCATTAGAGCTAACAACAAGTTCAAATCATGTCGTTAGCCTTTGGTTTTCAATTCCTTAAGTGAAATCAGGATCTAGCAATTTGCCACTGACATGTTTCATACAAAATTTAAGGTCTACGTGCAAATTTGATTACATTGTATTTTAATTATACATCAATAAACAATTACCTCATTATGCCAAAGTTTGACCATGCCAAAAGTTCCATGCCCCAGATAGCCACTTTCAATCCAGTCACCAACCTTACGTTTTTCAGCCATTCACGCACTACAGGTTATTTCTGATGCATCATGAACTAAAGTAGAAAAACCTTCAGGAATGCAACCACATTTCTATGCATGGCTATTGCTGTTATAATATAAACTATCACTTGAGCACTAATTTCAGCACAATTTCCTGTGGACCAATCAGATGCTGCCACTCCCAAAATGCTGATTTCATGACGTTAGGAAGGTAGTGTCATTCCTAAATGTTTTGACATTAAACATGACACATTTTTTCGTGCAAGTGAATTTAGCATGGATCCATTCTTTTTGGTAATATTTTTTGTTTCCTGACAAATCCTTCATTTCCCAACAACTGGTTTTTGCAACATCCCTGTATGCACACCAGGAACTTCCCCATGTATAATTAATACTCTGCTTCATGCCAGCAGACTTGAATCGTCAAAGAGATACTCACTTGAACATTCACGTGTTAATTAACCAACTACTGCATAATATACGCATTTCTCTTGCTAGCCCATTTAAGGCCAGATCATGTGCCATATACTGTAGTATTATCTATTCTATGTATAGCTAAATGATCTCACTGGTCAAGAGTCAATTTGTTGTTACTTTAATTGGCATACTGTATTTACTTGTTTGAGCCAGGTGCAGCATTTTTCAAATTGTTAGTGTTTTTGATGTGGTGCTTATTTGAGGGCGGACTGTTTATTTGGGGGCAGTGCACTTTTTTTTCTATTTGAATCTTCCTTCACGAGGGCACTGTGCATTTCCAAAGTTCTGGAGAGAGAGTTAAATGACAGAGCATTGAAATATACTTCACTGGGGGGGGGGGGGGGTCAAACAAATTTTGCCTGAATTTTAAAGCTTAACCCAAAATGCCAGAATTTGGATAATAACATATTGATAACAATAACCACTTTTAACACGATGTTAACATTGGCGCAACTATTTTTTGTAGAGGGGTCCGAGGGCATGCTCCCCCGGAAAATTTTTAAAATATGAGGGTTCTAAAAGGGTATTTTGTGCATTCTGAGACCACTCTGATACCCAGATAATATACATTCAAAATTGCGTACACTCATTGCCATGGTTCAATAATAATAATGGTTCAGATTATCAGTTAGTCTAAATAATCATTCAGTCTAATTCTTAAAGAAATGTTCAAATTATACTATTGTTTTCCAACAACATGCAAACCAGATAAATATACAGTACTTTAAATTATAAAATTCTGTTTCTGTGTAAATTCAGACTACATAATTCTATTTTGCCCGAATATTTGTGAACCATTTGCCTGAATGACTTGAATCTCCAGCTCGAACACTGAATTCTGTCTGACGATACTTTGATTATAAGCACTGCATTGTTGTGAATAAGGGCAGCGCTCTTTAATATTTTTGCTCCCATATGTGACGCTTATTTGGGGGTAGCGTGGTATGCCCTGTATGACATTAATGGGATATTATTAGCATAGATTAACTTAAAGTTTTCACTTTAGCCTTGCGCTCTTATGGGTTAACAAGACTAATAATCTGCCTACTAGTATGTTTTACATACATACATAATACGATCATTACATTATCACCATGAACAGTGTGCAAATTGTTCTGATTTCCACACTTTCACTTTCAAAAGATGACACTATATATGAAAATCAGGCATAAAGCTAGGCTGCTATGGTTTGTCTCTGAACTACAGTACCATATAAGAGCATTTGACATATTCTATTATCTTTCTCAGGTAGTTCAGACACAAACTATGGCAGCTGCTCGCAGAACAAACTACCTACACAGGTCCCTGGCTAACAAGACAAATTTACTACGTCTAATGATGAATGCCGGAGTGTAATGTCTTATATATCTACAAGAGCAATGCATCAGTCAAATCCAAGCATGTCCATCCCTCCCCCCTGGGCTACCATGGGGCATTTGACACTTTTGCTCCTCCCTGGGGTGGGGGATTTGAAAGTTAATGTTAGCCATGGGGGTGAGGCATTAGACAATTTTCTATTTCAAACCTTAAAACCATTGGGCCAAATTGAAAGACTTTGGCTATGTGGTGCCAGTGTAGGTAGCGTCTATACAAGATTTTCAGGCAGAGACCCTTCGTCTGGAAGCAGAGGCCCTTCGTCTGGAAGCAGAGGCCCTTTGTCTGGAGCGGACGAAGGGCCTCCGCTCGAAGCGTCGTAGTTCTCGTTGAAATTTTCAGGTAGATTGATCCTAAAGACCCGAAGCTCAAAGACTTTGGCTGCAATGTTCCATATTATTTTGCTCCTAAGTTCCTAACAAAGCATGTGCAAAAACATATGGACACAATGCCAATTTGATATAGCTTTTTAACATACAGTACATGTGTACAAAATGAATGAATGATAATATCCGTGGAATGAAACGCGGGCCATGTTCACTGTTTTTCTGTGCGTACATTTCTACATAACATCATGACTCTGTGCAGAAATTGCGTTGCAAAGTTTAGTACAGCAAAAGACATTGGCTTAAAATGTTACAAGGTTTCTCATATTGATACTAGAGTTACTATAAATTGCGACACTTATTCTGGATTACTACAAGACAGCATATAAACAAACTACAGCACAACAAAACCCAAACTTAATGTACACATGTTTAAATTATTTTATACCTTTAATAACACATATTTTCCAGATCATTTCGACGTTTGAAATTAGCCCATGTGAAAACATGCAATCTTCCACAATCAAAACTCACGTCATTTCACTCCGATCTCTCAATTAAACATCCGAGCCAGGATGTAGGGACGCTCCCTAGCTGTATTTCACGAAATTTTCAAACATTTATGGCAAAACAAGTAAACAACGCAGTAATCACATTCCTAACAAAAATAGTTCAGAAAAAATTACCAAGAATTTTTACCGGAAGTGGAGGCGCAGGAATTTGACCGGAAGTGAAGTAGATTTGTGCCGCTGATCTCAGACACCATGTGATTGATATTTTATTGCATTGAGTACATTGCTGCCGCAGCGAGCGAGCAAGGCAGCAGACTAATTTAATACAGCTAGGTTGAGTCTTTATGTAGCCCTACACGAATTATGTCTGTGATTATGTATAGGGTTAGGGTTAGGGTTAGGATTGGGGTTAGGATTAGGATTGGGGTTAGGATTAGGATTAGGGTTAGGATATTAGGGTTAGGATTGGGGTTAGGGTGGGGGTTGGGGTTAAATATACATTTCGTGCAGGACTACATAAAGACCCTACCTACAGCTAGGCAAAATCTCAATCTGCTATAGACGCAATGCATTGTGGTTCCAATTGAAATAACCACAATGCAACGCGCGGCTTGTATAAACGCGCGTGTTCTCTTTTTGCGTTTGGTCTCTTGAAGAAGCAGCCAGGAAGAAATTGTTGTAAATTAGTAGCTTAGATTTATTATAGAAAGGACGTTTATGCAACCCAAAATAGTCAATAAATTGTAAACAAGATCGCTGCAGGATTAACTCGTACCAATGCGCAAAGTCGGCAAAGAATATACTACAAATGCAATTATGTATCAAGGCAGTTGGCCGCCAATTTGAAATTGCACTCTTGCAGCGCTTCGAAGATAGAAAAATAACCTACTCATTGGGGACTCACAACTGGGCGCATTACAACGTCTGTACGTAATGCATCAGTCAATTCTAGCATTGCCTACCCCCCCCCCCCCCGGGCCACCCCCTGGCCACCCCCGGGCATTTGCATTTATTTGTTCTCTAAGTGTACACCCCTTCCCTGCTGGGCAGAAAGCCAAACAATGCCCCACCCCGCCAAGAAATGCCCCACCCGTGGCAAATGTCCGACCCCGGGGCACACCAACACATAGATCGATTTCGTCAGAATATCATGAGGTAAAGTTTTACATTCTTAATTAAATGACGTTTTAAGCCTTTATTAAAGACGAGCAAGTTTTGCTTCACAAGTTCTATTTGTTTGTGTGTATTGACACATATCATATCATATTAACTGGCATGCATGTTCGTTGCAGCTGCTGCAGAAACCCCAATCATTTCTGGAAAAAATACAAATGCCGAACAAATGCGCCCCGCCGAATGGCCAGCCCCGGGGAATTTTGTAAGCAGTAATTAATGGCTAGCAAAAGAAAGTTTGCAAATGCCCGGGGTATCCGAAGTGTGACGCTAGATTTGATATGATTGACTAATGCAAAGTCAATTCGCGAGTAAGATAGTGTTTCCTATGAGGAAAGATAGTGTTTCTATATCTGATTGTTTTGGTCTGTGGGGGGACAAAGGTTCTTAAGTGTCTAAGGTTATAATTTGGGAAGAATCTTGATGGTATAAGATCGTACATGTTAGCCACTGGTGTTGAGGTGATTTCATTAAACAGTTTCTCGCATGCGCCCGGCACGCCTGTCACGTAAAGTTGTTGGTAGATGATTGATAGGACACGCTTTTGGATCCGTTCCAAAGAATTTGACAGATAAGAAGGTAGGGAAAAATGGAAGACTTCGCAGCTAAATTCCATAACTGGTCTGACGCAGGTAAGGTAGCAATTAATTATATCAGCTTCAGGGACGTGAACACGTTTCAACTGGATAATGAAATAGATGCGTTTGTTGACTTTCTTGTGATTATATTAATTATATGTTGGTTTCACTTCAGATCATTGGTTATCGTCAGTCCTAAAATTCTGGCATGGTTGACTACTTCAATTTGACCTGAGTAAATCTTGAGGCGAGGAAATTCTTTCTCACTTTTTGTGAAGCTAATCACAAGTTCCTTGCACTCAGAAGCATTTAGTTGCATCTTATTTTCTACTGACCAGTTTTGAACTTGATCGACTGAATCTTGAATATTGCTGGGTGCGTCCTTGTGAACAGTTTCTGATACAATAGTATCGTGGATGTATTTCCAACGCTCATGAGGGGCAGAGGTCATTTATCATGAGTATAAACAACCAGGGTCCCAGTTTGGTTCCCTGAGGGACACGAGAAGGAATATCAATCCATTCGGACATACAATCTCTTGTAAGTTTCACTCGTTGTTGTCTGTTTGGCATGTTGTAAAACATGGACTGGACTATGGATTGGACTGGACTTGTATAAACTATGGACTGGACTTGTAAAACATGGACTTGTAAAACATAGACTTGTAAAACATGGACTGGTAAAACATGAACTTGTAAAACATGGACTTGTAAAACATGAATTTGTAAAACATGGACTTGTAAAACATGGACTTGTAAAACATGGACTTGCAAAACATGGACTTGTAAAACATGGACTTGTAAAACATGGACTTGTAAAACATGGACTTGTAAAACATGGACTTGTAAAACATGGACTTGTAAAACATGGACTTGCAAAACATGGACTTGTAAAACATGGACTTGTAAAACATGGATTTGTAAAACATGGACTTGTAAAACATGGACTTGTAAAACATGGACTTGTAAAACATGGACTTGTAAAACATGGACTGGTAAAACATGAACTTGTAAAACATGGACTTGTAAAACATGAATTTGTAAAACATGGACTTGTAAAACATGGACTTGTAAAACATCTTGTCAAACATGGACTTGTAAAACATGGACTTGTAAAACGTGGACTTGTAAAACATGGACTTGTAAAACATGGACTTGTAAAACGTGGACTTGTAAAACGTGGACTTGTAAAACATGGACTGGTAAAACATGGACTTGTAAAACATGGACTTGTAGGCAAGATTCTTGTTATAGTTTATCTGTTAATAATAATTTAGATAATCAGTAAACTACTAAGTCTGAGACTAAGAAAATCTGGATATGTAATTTTTAATCTTTTATTTTAAACCTTGTCATTGCCATTGGAAATTAATTACATATCATAGACTATTAAATAATGTTAAATAGTTTAGTATCTGCATGGCTCATATTTTGAATGAAAAACATTTTTTACTATGGCTATATGTAGGCTACCGTGCAAAGGCATGAATTTTCTATAATTACACAATTTGGTAATCAATATTCCCTATTTGCACACATTGTATATAATCAGTATACTTTACAGTTCACAAACAAAACATAACTCATCAGAAAATATGTATTTATCCTTAATGACTTATTTCCTCCGTCGCGCTTTTAATACGTATATACGTACGTACATGCACGAATAGCCGACGGAACGCGATTCTACAACCAGGGACCGCGGTTGTATAAAACTCTTAACTACATTTTGGGTAGTCAAATCGTAGTTAACTCTCGAATAAACGATTCTGATTGGCCAACTCTTCCACTAACTATAGTTCAAAGTTAACTACATTTTTTGCCCCAGGCGCAAATTTTCAGTTTTTAAAAGTAAATAAAACCGTCAAAATGGAAGGAAATTTTTCAAGATATGGAGACCAAATAGCTAAAATTTGTAAAGTGCTTCCGAATATTCGAATAGCATAGAACAGGATTAAAGTTAAATGTCGTTAAGATGCACTGAAAAGACTTAAAGACGTTTGTACATGGTTTTACAACGTAGACCGACAATAGGCACTATTGTTATTGGTTGATTCGAACGCATTCACGCGACAACAATGTAATGTAGGCGATTCGATGCATTATTGTGCGACGCGAGAAGATTTGTGAAGCCGATGCGAGTTTGTCGGAGCTGCATTGACCTGCCTTACCTTATACTTACTATAATAACGAGCATTTCTCGTCGGTTGGCGAGAAATTAGCTAATGAATGCATGACGACTCACATCCAGAATTCAGCAGCTTATATAAACCGTATTACCCCGACTATCATGAACATAGATGTAAGCCAGGATGCAATAGCACAGTCTTTGAATAAATTAAAAGCGAACAAAGCTTGTGGGCCAGATGAAGTTTCGCCAAAGTTGTTAAAGTATGCAGGGGATGCTATTTTGCCTTCTCTTACATCAATGTATTGTATTAGTGCCACAACACATAAAGTACCTGATATATGGAAAAAGGCAAAGATATCTGCTATATACAAGAAAGAAGATGAGACAGACAAAAACAATTACCGTCCTATATCATTATTGCCTGTACCGGGAAAAGTTATGGAAGCATGTGTAGCAACAACCTTAACATCACACTTGGAGCAACACAACTTACACAGTCGGCACCAGTGGGCATATAAAAATACCACTCCACAGAAATGTTAATGGTAAAGATGACGGAGGATTGAGAAGAGCATTAGATAACAGATACGTTGTTGGTGTTCTATTCATAGATCTCAAGAAAGCGTTCGATTCAGTATCACATCCTATACTGCTGAATAAGCTTCATGGATTGGGGATTTCTGGAGATATATGGTCTTGGATTAAGGACTATCTATCAAACCGAACTCAAATAACGGTGGTAAATGGCTGTCATTCAAAACAAATGAAAGTTAAATTTGGAGTTCCTCAAGGCTCGGTACTTGGCCCCACTTTATTTTCCATATTCTGTAATGACCTGCCTGAAATTTTCTGTGGGGATGATGATACAGAATTGAAATGTATGCGGACGATACAACCTTATATGTTATCGGACCAACTGTAGATATTGTAACTATTAGACTTGACGAAGTATTGGGTAAATTTTACAATTGGTGTAGAATTAATTCCTCACACCTCACCCAGGAAAAACGGAATATATGCTGATCGGAAGGAAAAATTCATTGGACCACTCAGAGGAATAATGTTAGAGATTATTGCATCAAACGAGTTCACTCCAAAAGATGTTTAGGAATGGAAGTAGACGATGAGCTAAAATGGGTCAAGCACATATTGAGTTAACACAATCTTTCTCACAGAAAATAAATCTATTAAAATCTTTGTATTTTTTACCAACTAAAGCTAGGTTAGATTTTTACTATAAAGTGGTTTTTCCCTCGGTAACTTATGGTTTAGTAGTGTGGGGAGCAACTAATAAAACGCAATTTGACAATCTTGAAAGGATGCATGTGAGAGCAGCCAAATTTATATTTGGCTTAGATTGGAATACTCCAACTGAAGAAGTACGAACGAAATATAATTGGAAAACATTGAAAAGCACGTACTTAAAGTTATTAGTAATATTAGTACACAAATGCTATTATGGTAATGCTCCAGTCCCAATTCAAGAATTATTTGCTAAACGATCAAGCACATACAATCTTAGAAATGAAAGCTGTTTATCCTTGCCAAGACCTAAAACGGAAGTCATGAAGAAATCCATAACTTACAAGGGATCAGTGTTGTGGAACAATCTTAACAATGAATCCAGGAAATTAGAATCCTTGGACACTTTTAAAAATACTGTTGCCAAACAAGAATTCTTGAGTGATACAATGTTCGACTAATTATTAATATCTAGAAACACTGCATGGTTCTTAAAACTGAAGTGTAAATAATAACACTAACTTATTTATATATTTGTTTTGTAAGTGTAATTTTTAATTTTAATTGTTAGGATATAACTACACGACCCCATCAGCTTATGCTGTAAATACCTATCGTGTTAAAATAAATGCTATTATTATTATTATTATAATACTATGAGTGACTTTCCCCTCAAAGTCGAGTCAACACCGAAAAGTCGAGTGCAACTTGTAGTATTTAATGTATGCCTTTATTTCTTCATCTGACACAATATTTTAGCAATTTTTTGACAATATATATTCGACTATTAATTCCATCATACCATTTCTGGCACAGAGCATAACAGACATAACACATACACATAATATACCATGATATACAAACAGCAATAATAAAAAATTATTAATAAAAATAATAAATTAATATAGCAACAATGTCAGCTTGGGCTTTCTGTGCATAGACACATTTTTAGGAAATGAGTAACTTAGCTAGTGCCAGTGGAAAAATCTTCTCCACTGATCATGCTATGTCGTGCTTAAAAGGTGGTTTCATTCATCAACGCCATGACGAAGTTCGGGACCTCATTGGGCAACTAGCAACCGAGATCTCCCATGACGTAGAAATAGAACCACATCTTCTTCCAGTTACAGGTGAGCAACTTCACGGCACGGCGAACGCACAAAATGAAGCGAGACTCGACGTCAGCGTTAGAGGTGTCTGGCAACGTGGACAAAGGGCATTATTTGATGTACGGGTTTTCAACCCTTTCGCCCCGAGTTACAGAAATCAGAAACTGTCGACCGCCTTTACCACCAACGAGCGTGAGAAGAAACGTAGGCCTACATATGCGGAACGAGTTCTCAACATCGAACACGGTTCTTTCACTCCATTAGTATTCACCCCATATGGAGGTTGTAGCCGCGGAACAGAAAAGTTCCTGTCAGTTTTATCGAAGTCGATTGCCGAGAAACGTGCAGTAACGAACATGAGTATCGTGACAAAGTGGATTCGGACAAAATTATCGTTTGCTTTTCTGCGATCTGCCATCCTCGGCACCCGTGGATCTCGATCTCTGCGAAAAAGATTCGAAGTCGATCCAGGGAACATAGAGATTGCCTGTGCGTCGGGCAATATAATATAACTGGGATTGACATTTATGTGTTAAAGATGACAATAATTAACTGACTTATAACCATAAACCACGTTATTGACCGTCCAAACCCTAAATAATTCATATGACGTGTAAATATTGTTTTTTTATTATTAAATTCGTTTAGTGTTGAAGAAAACAAAACAAAAAAAACTTAGCTAGTGATAGGCCGATTATTAACTCTACCATACTATACAGTCTACATGCACGGATCGAGGGATATTTATCGTAAGCCATCGAGTTTCCAGACCATAATATATATCTTGATTGACAGTGTTGGCAATTTCCGTTTGCGGACATTACTACAGCCAAGCTTTCCTTTCACACGGATACGATTGAATATTTAATCAAATGGATACCAGTAATATTTGTTGGGCACTAAGGACAATGAAATATTTTGTTATGAGTTTCGTTTTGTTTAGTTAGTAAACTATTTCTATCGCAATTCATCGGTTTTGCAAATTAGGCTAATTACAACATTCTAGCTATGATAGAAAATGTATGCCTTTGTAAAATGTTAATTAAAAACTTTTACTTTTATAGATATGTAAAATATATGAAATATTTTTAAAATTTTATTGTTTGACTCTAATCTATCTATTTCAATTGTGTCCAATTCCGATTGCAAAATACATTTGAATAGTTATGGGTTACATTATATGTTATAGTCGGTCCAATGTACGTTATTGTCTGTCCAATTGTGACAAATTACAAGTCAATGTTGCAATATGTTTACAAGTCCATGACAAGTCCATGTTTACAAGTCCATGTTTTACAAGTCCATGTTTTACAAGTCCATGTTTTACAAGTCCATGTTTTACAAGTCCATGTTTTACAAGTCCATGTTTTACAAGTCCATGTTTTACAAGTCCTTACAAGTCCATGTTTTACAAGTCCATGTTTTACAAGTCCATGTTTTACAAGTCCATGTTTTACAAGTCCATGTTTTACAAGTCCATGTTTTACAAGTCCATGTTTAACAAGTCCATGTTTTACAAGTCCATGTTTTACAAGTCCATGTTTTACAAGTCCATGTTTTACAAGTCCATGTTTTACAAGTCCATGTTTTACAAGTCCATGTTTTACAAGTCCATGTTTTACAAGTCCATGTTTTACAAGTCCATGTTTTACAAGTCCATGTTTTACAAGTCCATGTTTTACAAGTCCATGTTTTACAAGTCCATGTTTTACAAGTCCATGTTTCACAAGTCCATGTTTTACAAGTCCATGTTTTACAAGTCCATGTTTTACAAGTCCATGTTTTTACAAGTCCATGTTTTACAAATCCATGTTTTACAAGTCTATGTTTTACAAGTCCATGTTTTACAAGTCCATGTTTTACAAGTCCATGTTTTACAAGTCCATGTTTTACAAGTCCATGTTTTACAAGTCCATGTTTTACAAGTCCATGTTTTACAAGTCCATGTTTTACAAGTCCATGTTTTACAAGTCCATGTTTTACAAGTCCATGTTTTACAAGTCCATGTTTTACAAGTCCATGTTTTACAAGTCCATGTTTTACAAGTCCATGTTTTACAAGTCCATGTTTTACAAGTCCATGTTTTACAAGTCCATGTTTTACAAGTCCATGTTTTACAAGTCCATGTTTTACAAGTCCATGTTTTACAAGTCCATGTTTTACAAGTCCATGTTTTACAAGTCCAGTCAAGTCCATGTTTTACAAGTCCATGTTTTACAAGTCCATGTTTTACAAGTCCATGTTTTACAAGTCCATGTTTTACAAGTCCATGTTTTACAAGTCCATGTTTTACAAGTCCATGTTTTACAAGTCCATGTTTTACAAGTCCATGTTTTACAAGTCCATGTTTTTACAAGTCCATGTTTTACAAGTCCATGTTTTACAAGTCTATGTTTTACAAGTCCATGTTTACAAGTCCACGTTTTACAAGTCTGTGTTTTACAAGTCCATGTTTTACCCCTTTACAAGTCTATGTTTTACAAGTCCATGTTTTACAAGTCCATGTTTTACAAGTCCATGTTTTACAAGTCCATGTTTTACAAGTCCATGTTTTACAAGTCCATGTTTTTCATGTCCATGTTTTACAAGTCCATGTTTTACAAGTCCATGTTTTACAAGTCCATGTTTTACAAGTCCATGTTTTACAAGTCCATGTTTTACAAGTCCATGTTTTACAAGTCCATGTCTTACAAGTCCATGTTTTACAAGTCCATGTTATACAAGTCCATGTTTTACAAGTCCATGTTTTACAAGTCCATGTTTTACAAGTCCATGTTTAACAAGTCCATGTTTTACAAGTCCATGTTTTACAAGTCCATGTTTTACAAGTCCATGTTTTACAAGTCCATGTTTTACAAGTCCATGTTTTACAAGTCCATGTTTTACAAGTCCATGTTTTACAAGTCCATGTTTTACAAGTCCATGTTTTACAAGTCCATGTTTTACAAGTCCATGTTTTACAAGTCCATGTTTTACAAGTCTATGTTTTACAAGTCCATGTTTTACAAGTCCATGTCTTACAAGTCCATGTTTTACAAGTCCATGTTTTACAAGTCCATGTTTTACAAGTCCATGTTTTACAAGTCCATGTTTCACAAGTCCATGTTTTACAAGTCTATGTTTTACAAGTCCATGTTTTACAAGTCCATGTTTTACAAGTCCATGTTTCACAAGTCCATGTTTTACAAGTCTATGTTTTACAAGTCCATGTTTTACAAGTCCATGTTTTACAAGTCCATGTTTTACAAGTCCATGTTTTTACAAGTCCATGTTTTACAAGTCCATGTTTTACAAAGTCCATGTTTTACAAGTCCATGTTTTACAAGTCTATGTTTTACAAAGTCCATGTTTTACAAGTCCATGTTTTACAAGTCTATGTTTTACAAGTCCATGTTTTACAAGCCCATGTCTTACAAGTCCATGTTTTACAAGTCCATGTTTTACAAGTCCATGTTTTACAAGTCCATGTTTTACAAGTCCATGTTTTTACAAGTCCATGTTTTACAAGTCCATGTTTTACAAGTCTATGTTTTACAAGTCCATGTTTTACAAGCCCATGTCTTACAAGTCCATGTTTTACAAGTCCATGTTTTACAAGTCCATGTTTTACAAGTCCATGTTTTACAAGTCCATGTTTCACAAGTCCATGTTTTACAAGTCTATGTTTTACAAGTCCATGTTTTACAAGTCCATGTTTCACAAGTCTATGTTTTACAAGTCCATGTTTTACAAGCCCATGTCTTACAAGTCCATGTTTTACAAGTCCATGTTTTACAAGTCCATGTTTTACAAGTCCATGTTTTACAAGTCCATGTTTCACAAGTCCATGTTTTACAAGTCTATGTTTTACAAGTCCATGTTTTACAAGTCCATGTTTTACAAGTCCATGTTTTTACAAGTCCATGTTTTACAAGTCTATGTTTTACAAAGTCCATGTTTTACAAGTCCATGTTTTACAAGTCTATGTTTTACAAGTCCATGTTTTACAAGTCCATGTTTTACAAGTCCATGTTTTACAAGTCCATGTTTTACAAGTCTATGTTTTACAAGTCCATGTTTTACAAGCCCATGTCTTACAAGTCCATGTTTTACAAGTCCATGTTTTACAAGTCCATGTTTTACAAGTCCATGTTTTACAAGTCCATGTTTCACAAGTCCATGTTTTACAAGTCTATGTTTTACAAGTCCATGTTTTACAAGTCCATGTTTTACAAGTCCATGTTTTACAAGTCCATGTTTTTACAAGTCCATGTTTTACAAGTCCATGTTTTACAAAGTCCATGTTTTACAAGTCCATGTTTTACAAGTCTATGTTTTACAAAGTCCATGTTTTACAAGTCCATGTTTTACAAGTCTATGTTTTACAAGTCCATGTTTTACAAGCCCATGTCTTACAAGTCCATGTTTTACAAGTCCATGTTTTACAAGTCCATGTTTTACAAGTCCATGTTTTACAAGTCCATGTTTTTACAAGTCCATGTTTTACAAGTCCATGTTTTACAAGTCCATGTTTTACAAGCCTATGTTTTACAAGTCTATGTTTTACAAGTCCATGTTTTACAAGTCCATGTTTTACAAGTCCAGTCCAGTCCATAGTTTACAAGTCCGGTCCAATCCTTAAGGCTCTTCTCCACTCGTTGCAAAAACCAACTCGCAAGCTCGCTGCGAGTACTTTCATCCAATCACAATGCTCGACAGTTTATTTTAATTACATGCAAGAACTCGCAGCGGGTTTGCGAGTTGGTTTTGCGATGAGTCAAAAAGAGCCTTTTGTCCAGTCCATGTTTTACAACATGCTCGCGAGCGTGGGTACGAGGCTGATGCGCGCACCTGATTGGGTAAACAAATTAAATCACAAAACGCGCGGAATACATCATAGAGATGTAAAAGAATGGCTAATTATTTTATAATCTCTATGGGATACATACCCTGATAATGAAAGCAGGGTCGTAGCGAATTGAAGGGATGACGATTCGGGGGGGGGGGGGCATTGAAGGCCGAATTGCCGAGTAATAATAATATAATTTGGCGAGTTTCTCCATTTTCCAACACACATTCTATTTGACCTTAGGGACTTGCCATAAATTAGCAGGGGACGGAAGGGGAAGTGGAAATTTTCAATGGACCGATGAATTGATGAAAATAAGATGACCCTCCCCATGTAAGAGTTGGACTATTTCTGGGGCTCGTCTGACCCTCCCCTGCCGATATAATACCCCATATCCGTTTTACTGCATTAGAATGAAAACGTTTCGAAGAAGAGAACAATAAGCAGCAGTATAGGCAGGGTTTTAACTGTGGAACAGCATAACTAGAATACTAACTTACTTAATAAACGAAGCAAAAATGCTAAGGGGGTTCCCCCGGAAAATTTTGAATTTCTAGGGTCTTTAAAACATCGCATTCTGTGATGAGTTCTGAAGAAAAATAATAACCATCGGCAAAATAAATTTAAGTAGTTTAATTTTGTTAGATCAACCAAACCAGAGCATGGAAGTACGTCAGATTATCTTAACATTCAAGACATTGTAGCCACATTAATTCTGGATGTGTATAGTAATATTATATTTTTGTTCAATGCTTTTGTCTTCATTCGTGGTTGTTGTTTTGCATTCTTGTCATACATCTCTTTAACTTGATGATCACATCGGCATAATTTTTGTGACCCTCCCAGCTTCTCTGTCTATCTTCATGACATTTAAAGGGCCCAAAATCTTATGCCCTCCCCTGTTTTTCACCTCCCCTCTCCACCTGTTGGCTTGTGGCAAGTCCCTTAGGTCATATGGCGTGGTAATTTGCATTAATAACGTCGTATATAAGATAATAGGATACAGTATCCAGTACATCCAGGAATTAATTAGCTTAGTAACTAGCTTAGTTATCTCACGAGAAGGATTTTCAAATCTTAAAACACAAATGTACATAGATATCGTTCAAAATTTGAGAATGTTTACTGGTAAGTATTTTAGACCATACGTTTTTTCTTTAACAGACTCCATTAGCAATGTTAAGAGCGTTTGTGAGGTCTTTCTCACAGATAAAAAGCATAAAGCCCGTTTTCCATTTGTTTTTTTCCCGCCTATGAATCCACATAATTGCGGATATTTGTTTTTTGCGTCGCACGAACAAATTCGCCTAAAGTGGTAAACCGCGACATTTCAGCCTCGCTTCGCCAATTGATGATAGAGGGAGAGAATGCTGTGGAAACGCCTGCGTACGAGGCATATATTTTTGACAAAATGCTGTTTACAGATATTGCCATATAGCCATCGGCAAAACGTACACAAAATATTCTGATGAAATATTATAAATCGAGTAATATATCAAACATCCGATCCGATGTTCTGATCGCACGATTTTCCTCACCTACGATTTTATTGTGCAATGTGCAATGTGCAAAGTGCAATGTGAATAGAGGTGTGCAAATCCGATCCGAAGCCGATCGGATCGGATTTCGTTCGGATTCGGAGGGTAATTCTGGATTGTCCCACCAGTCGGATCGGATCGGATCGGACTAGGAAACCTGCAGGGCAGTCGCATCCTATCGGATTTCGATTGACGAACATGAATTTCTGTGAAGCGTTTCACCACAACTGGGTTCTAATTCCTATTGGCAGTATTGCAATTTTCAAGCATTTTCAATGTGAGTATGCGACACCTAGTACGCGAACATATTATGCTCGCGCGAGAAATAGAGCAATTCTTGTATAGATAAAATTTTGCAGTAAAATATCCATATGACATATTAAACTAAGTCTGACTTAGTAGTAAGGATTTTCCCTGCATTAGGACAAGGAAATTGTCTGTGAAGTCAACATCGTTCACATTTGATCGATATGGACGGAAAAAGTTAAGAAGATAGTTTTTAACTACTAAATAAGTCTTTCACGTTCGAGGACCTTCCCATTGACAAATAAAATTGTCTCGCGTTTGAAAGAATAGACTAATTAGTACAGTGAGCATCTTTTATATATGATCGATACGGGCAGGAAAGGGTTAAAGTAAAACTACGTTATCAAATAACTGTTATTTTACAAGCATAATAATAATAATGTTACATTGTCTATACATTCATGCTCCTTTATTACGAGCTTTAAAACTAATTACGTGTAGCACCTGCACGAGAGGAAAAGCTTGCTTGATTTCTGTCTTCACAACAACTCTCTGCGCGCTCACTTTCCCCTATACGGAAACTTCACGTAAGCCTCCACGAATGACAGAAGGCATTAAATGTTCTGCAAACTACAATCAACTATTAAAAAGCGGCCATGTCAAAAACTATTTCTAAATTCAAATATTTGGCAATATCCTCTGGCACGTAATTGCCATGCAGCTGAGCGTGTTGATTGCCGTCGCACTCGAAGTACAAATATATACACACAAGAGATCGTAATAAGCGTTTTTACTTGACAGGACGACAACTCAACAGTAAATGCCAATTACAACGGTGGACATGCTATTTACATTTAACCGCTAAGCTTATATAAGGCTAGCGCCATACCGTCGAATTCAATTCGTTCAATTAGATTGAATTATATTCGACGACAGTGCAACGTATGAAACAGACCTATGGTCCCTATTATCACTATGTTAAAGCGGCCTGCTTCAACCGGGCGCACAAGCTACGATTTTAGTCGGAAGATTTATGGTTTCGGTGCATGTTATTTAACCAAGCCAATGCAAAGGGATAAGAATAATGAGCTCATAGATCACAACACTGACTGTTTTTCGTTTTAACATGCATCTAAAGTATAAATGGGCCAACTAAAATTATAGCGTGTAAGCCCGGGTTTGACCGTGGCGGAAATTTCGGTGAGGAGGATGCAACTGCCCACCGGCTTTACGTCAAATAAACAAATAGTCGGAAATTTTTACCTGAAAAAGCTTTTGAGTGTAAATGGGGGGTTTGTTGGAACTTTAGTAGGTTTTGTCGAAAATTTTGGAGGAAAAAGTTAAATCCCGTCAGTGTTTAGTGGATAATATGGTGCAACGATCTATGGAAGATAATTACGCAAAAATCTATCAGTAAATAATCAAATATTCTAAATCTAATCACCAGCTGTAATTTACTTATTTCTTTGACAACAATTTTACGAGGATTTAAAAACGTTTTATAACTATAGCAGCGTTTTAAATGTCATCAGGGCCGACTTTCATTTCGGCGACTTTATAAGAATAATACCATCCTTTAAAATGATACCAGAGGATACCTTTCCATTTCTGATTGTGAGTACCTCCAAGGTATTCACCATTCAAGTGTGCTGTACTATTCCTCCGAATCCACCAGGCACCATGCAGATCCCGAACACGATTACCCGACGTCCAGTCATTGTCTACATCTTGAGTGGTGAATTTCAAATCATTGTTATACCTTAAAGAATCCCCTGCTGTCCCTGTGAAATAAATATTCAACAAAAAATTAACAAATTCATTAATAGTTAATGAATATTTCAGCCAATCAATTCAACGATAGTATATATCACGTTCAGGATGGTCGGAATGGGTTTAATGCTTAGTGCATGTCATTTTTTATTGTTACGGAGCTAAAAGGTTACGCACAATTTACAGACGATTTTACTTGTAGCTGCTAAATATGACTTTTTAATATAATAGTTCTCAAAATTAAAGTACTTCCACCCAGACCCTCGTGTAGCGTCTGATACGCACAATTCTCCACGAAATGTGCATATCAGCCCTTATTTTAGGAATACATTTTTAACGTCGTTTCAATATTTTGCAGTGCGATTATATTACGTGAAAATAAGCTGCTGATCTCGCAAAATTATTAAGACAGTCTTTAAGACAGTCTCAGTCGTCTCTAAATTAAGGACACACTAGGAAATCTCCCAGCATTCCAAGGAGCCAAGCAACCCTCGGAAATAGCACCTGGTTTGTGAAATGGCACCATTTGGTTTGTGAAATATTTAGATAACTATTCATTATAAGTGTTTTGCCTTTTGGAAACACCAGGTATATCTATTATTGACAAACTGTCGATCCGTAAGCCAGGATCTTCATGAGTGAAATATTCACCAGGCAAACATACCAGGAACCTATAAGTGCCTATTATTACCATATGAACAATATTTCAAAATGTTAGCGTCGCTTTCATTTCCCAAAACGATTCTTACCCGTGTATGAAGTAGCATTCCAGTTTAAACGATAACCATCGCTCTCGTTTGCCACAGTAACTGCTTTATACTCTGCATATCCGGTCTCGTTTTCAAAGGTTTCGAGATCAACTCTGAGTACACTTTGTGCACTTGATGACAGGCGATGAAGTTTCTCTAGACCCAGCCAGTATTCACCACTGAAATTTCCAAATCCCACTTTATAATCAGCCCACTTTCTGTAGAAGTCAACTGATCCATCTACCCGTCGCTGGAAAATAGTCCAGCCTCTCCCTAGAGTGGATTCCATATCACACCTGACTTGAAAGGCTCCCAGACCATCTGGGTCGATTATATAAACGCCAGAGGTGGTTTTGCCTGATTTGTATAAAGCATCGCAGCTTTTTGCTAGATAAAAAGTAGATCAATAAATCTTGACAAACTTCAACCTAACCTCAACCTAACTTTGGGCTAAGCTCAACTTAAACGCCAACCCTACTTCAAACTAACCTGAACATAACCTCACCCTAACTTCGGCATCAGCTTAACCTCAACCACTAACACAAAACCCTGCTCAAAATGCAGAAAGGTCGTATAAACGAAAAATTTCTTCGCGACAAAATATGTGACGGTTTAAATAGGCCGGGGGTTCAGAGCTCGTCCAGGGAAGTATGGGTGGCAGATGAGGTTAGCGCGCTGCCCCTTACCCAGTTGCGAAGCCAGCCTGACAATTTGGCTCACAATTTGGCTATATTTCCGTGTCCCAAAATTGGTTGAAAACAATCAATTTCTAAAGAAATGAATAATGATAATTATTTTAAAATTTGCACAGCATGACCAAAATTATCAGGCTGGTTTCGCTAATGCCCTTTACCTTGTTAGTGGGCTGATTGGTTATCAGTGCAAAATGTCGCACGAAGACGATCGATGTTTTATGATCAGCGCCTTTTGAATTATGAGCCTGACCGATCCGTTCCAGTCGGGGTCTAAAGCAATTCGTAAAAAACGATCGCAAAAAGTCTGTCGCGCGACATTTTGCACTGAATGGAAGTCAGCCTTTAAACCGGCTATACAGCAGGTCGAGGGCACGGATTTAGTCAGGTTGGGCAACGTCAGTGTCCTTGATAAACTCATGTAAGTTGAGATTGGTTGGTTCTCTCCTGTTCTTCGAGGGTTTTTCTCCGGGTACTCTGGTTTTCCTCCCTCGCTAAAAACTAACCCTTAAGCACTAACCACCTCAGAACTTTTGTCAATTGGGTTGCAAAACCTGTTAATAAGGCTTCCGTCCACCTCAGAGTGATAAAAACAATAAACTAAAGTAAGCCGCGGCTTATTAGTGTTGCGAATTCATTGTATAAACGGTTTCGCGCCAAAATTTTATATCACAAAATGGTGTTCAACACCGAGTGCAGACTTAACGAAAAACTAAAAGTAAGAAAACTAGAAAACGGAAAACATAAATATATTTCTTTTGTGCTGTTCATACGAGTGTTCGCAACATATCACTTATACTATTTTTAACAATACCATATCAAAGCTCCGTTGGCGACCTAAACAAGCCATTTCTTCACCGCGGTTTATTTTCGTTTGAATAAACGGCCTTAATTTAGCTTGTTTATAAAACTTATGCTACACAATCCATGACTTTGGATATCGATAACTCACATCTGTATGCGCCTTCAAACAAGATAATTAAACTTTAGAATTATATTGCTTAAATATGTTTGTTATATCAATTTTTGCCCCGCACAGAGGGATCTGTATTAGAGAGTTGTCCGTATTAGAGATGTTCCAATTAGAAAGGTGTTCGTATTAGAGAGGTGTCCTTATTAGAGAGGTATCCGTATTAGAGAGGTGTCCGTGTTAGAGAGGTGTCCGTATTAGAGAGGCGTTCATATCAGAGAGGTGTTCGGATAAAAGAGTTGTCCGTATTAAAGAGATGTGGTGTTCGCACTAGAGAGGTGTTCGTATTCGAGAGGTGTCCGTACGAGAAGAGATGTCCGTATTAGAGAGTTGGCCGTATTGGAGAGGTGCCCGTATTGGAGAGGTGTCCGCATTAGAGAGGTGCCAGTATTAGGGAGGCGCCGGTATTAGAGAGGTGTTCGTATTAAAGAGGTACTCGTATTAGAGAGGTGTTCGTATAATTTGACCATTAAATTG
Organism: Trachythela sp. YZ-2020; assembly: GCA_016169945.1. Taxonomy (NCBI): domain Eukaryota; kingdom Metazoa; phylum Cnidaria; class Anthozoa; order Malacalcyonacea; family Clavulariidae; genus Trachythela; species Trachythela sp. YZ-2020. The sequence continues at coordinate 6,022,281 of JADLSH010000260.1, forward strand.
CGGAATGATAATTTCAATACTCAGCTTTAGCAGTCGTTCTTAATGCCTTCGTAAATTTCGGCTTGGCTTATACAATAGTACCTTTCAAATCATCATAATGGTCGACATTCTAAAATCTTGATCTTCACTATTACTTGAATATTGGAAGGTTTTTGTAGGAGATTTCGCGCGTGCAAAGGCGCTGGTTTAGTTCATGCGAGGGCCTATAGTTGCAAGTGTTCCTGGTTAGGTCTAAAAAATGAATAGTTTTTGTTCGACCATTCCATCTACAAAAACCCTTTAACATCAAATAAAATCATCATACCATGTGTAGGAACCAGCGCTGTTGTCATGGTGATGGCCAGTGTGGTTGTTGTGATTGGAAATAGCACCGTTGTGGTTTCGTCTGCCTTGTTTCTTGTGGTTTCACCTGGCTGTTCTGTTGTTGTTGGATCTTGCTCATTCGTTGTTGCATATATCGCTGTTGCAGTTGGAACTAGTGTGGTTGTTGTTCTTATACTCAATGCGGTCGTGGTTTCATCTGGCTTCTTCGTCGTAGCTCGCTTAGGTGCTGTTGTTGTAGCTCGGTTTGTTGGTTTGGGTTCCACTGCCTTGCCTGTTTGGCTTCTCTGCAATTACAAGACATATATAAGGTTCGTTTCTTTAAAAGTAAATCGCTTTAACTCGCCACTTAACTTGCTTTAAATTGCGACTAAATCGGCCCAGTTTCTCTTAAGTCGCATATATCGGCAGAAGGGGAAAGAAAGTATTTTAAGTTCTTTAAATAGTTTACACTTTTGTAGAAGAAAATTGTTTTACAGTGAAGCGACAGTGCCCAATCTTCACAACTTACTGATGGACTTGTTCGACTAGTGTCCCATGTAGCGGCCCTCGTGTGGAAGGGATGTAACGAAAACACGCGCGAGGAGAGACGCAGAGCTAGGAATACACGCACGTTTAGTTTTTGGTGAGCTTGGAAAGAGGATAAAACCATTAAAACCCTCGAAGCACAGGAGAGAACCAAATACAATTCTACTGACATGAGTTTTCAAGTACAGGGTAGTTATCCAAACTAAGCCAATACCTGCCCTGGACTTACACTGGCAGGCTTGACTCGAGCGGTAAAGGGCAGCGCGCTAACTGATGTGTGCCACCCAAAAGAACACTTAATAAAAATACCTTTTCTATTTTTTCGTAGTAATCGAAGTATTGCGTAACTTGAAAATTCTTATGATGTGTCGACTTCGTGGCGTTGTTCAGCTCACAATTCTTGGAAGAACCTGTATTTTTTCCTTTGTTGAAATTGATTGATTTACAAACAGGATACTCAGCCAGGCAATTTAGAGCACATTCCAAAGCTTCAGGTGTAATATATTTTCGGATTACGTGACCAGTAAGTCGGTGACCTGCAGAAGAGTGATAGAAGAAGAATTGATGGACTTATATCTCCCAAATCTATGGTTTATGCACGGAGAAGTTCATACATGGATAAATTTCTGTTTTATAAATGTAGGGGGAGTTGGGAATGGGGGGGGGGGGGAAGGCGATTGCGTAGTTTTGCGAATTACCTAAACTGCGGATTGCGGACTGCGGACAGCCGACTTCGGATTGCAAATTTCGAAATGCGGACTGTATTATGATATTAACTGATTAAGAGTTCTTGGTGTGACCAGCGTTGATGTCTCGTTAAAGACGTAAACGAATGCATGCGCATGACAGAATTGCTTAATTGGTAATAAGTTTAAAATATTGAATCATGTATTTAATTACCTGTCTTATAAATGATGAGTGTTTAATATATTTGTCAACTATATAACAAGCTGCAAATATAATATTTTAAAATAATTTCAACTGTTATAAACAACAGATTTCTATTGAACATATTATATGTAGCAATTATTATAATATTTGTAAAGTAGTGCCCCATATTATATTTATATAAACTCTATTGTCTATTTTGAGTGGTTTTGACAAAAAGGGAGGGTAAATATTTCATGTATACAGTATTTGAAACGATGACAGATTATACTATTTTATACAATTCCAGCGGTTATAAACAATTTGATTTTCAGCAATGTATAAGCAATGTTATAAACGTTATTTATTTTGAGTGCAATTATACATATTTAGACAAATATGATAGCGATAACAAATTTATTATAGAGCGACGTTTCGAAGTCATCCTGACCTCATTTTCAAGTTCAAATTATTACCGAAAACTGTTAAATTAATTACAAATAGCGTTTACAATAATTGCGCAAGCAAACTAATACGTCAATACGTGCCACTTTTTTAAAAACGCTTAATTAGCATAATCAGAATAATTTAATATGCAAATAACTTACAAACAAACAAGTAACCAACAGTAAAACAACACAAAACAAACAAATATACTAATAGTCATATCGGGTCCGATTGTTTGTTTAAACTAGGTTTAAATTCTCTGGGGCCGGTTGTATCAAAGGTGGATAAGTCGCTATCCGGCGGATAAGTCGCTATCCGGCGGATAAATTTTATCCAGAGTAAAAATTGCGTTGTACCAAGCTTGGATAGCGTTATCCAGCGGATAAAAAAGCACTATCCGTAGGATAAATTTATCCGAGGTCCGGAGGTAGTTTAAATCCTCTATCCGATAAACAACACATTGTGATCACATAGGTTTAAATGTGATCTGTGCGACGCAGATTATGTCGGTTACACTTGCCAACACTTACACCAGCGCATTGACGAACACAAGTTGTCAGTTGTCGGAAAACATATGGTAGAAGAAAACCGTGAGGAGGCGAAGAAGATCGAGAAGTGCTTTGGGTATTGAGAAAATGTCGGGGTAAGTTCGAGTGTTTACTCTATGAAATGCTGTTCATCAGAGAATTTAAACCTAGTTTAAACAAACAATCGGACTCGATATGTTCAAAACTATTTTCTTAACATTCACTATTAGGGGCGGACCATTAGATTTTTGAGCGGGGGGGTTGGAAGAATTGCTCTCGGAAGGAAAACAATTTTTCCCTGCCAAGTAGCGCAAGCATTTTCTTTTAACCAAAAGGATGTGCATGGATTTTTTTTCGAATCTTGAATATTGCATGATATTTTTTTTGGTCACATTTAAATTTTTCTCCACAAGTACTTTTATATTAAGGAGATAATTCTTTTGAATCGGGTGGATAATTCGACTGAGATGAATTTTATAATTCACCTGTCGAATTTAATCGAGTTATACGACGCATAAAATTAAATTATGCGTCGTACCAGGAACTTTATGGAGTTTAAACGATCTACGACTACGCGCGGCAGCTCGTGAACGCGCCTTAAAAACAAAGAACTTTTGGAATAATTTGTGGTCCTAGGAGTATTCTCAACTGCGTAGTCATGCTCAACACAACGTCAAACTACTATCACATCCTTTAAGCAACGTGAAAGCTTGTTGCAACGTGAGAAATGTTTGATAAATAAAAATGTGTGGCCGTGCGGTGGTGAAACTGGCAGCCAAGAATGCCTTCATGAGCTTGGGCAATGAGATTGGCTATATCATTTGCTATTTTTGGCTTCACATTTTGGTTTATACGTTTCAGAGTTCAGACTGAAGTTGGACTTTCATGTATACAGCTCAGTAGACTAAAACTTCAACTTGCAAGATTTTTTAACCTCATCATTCCTGCACGATATATTTTTTTCGAACTTTCCGCGTAAAAAATTTTTTTTTCCTTGTTTCTGAGTCTGTAAGATATTTTTTTCCAAATTCTTCCAACCCCCCCCTCAAAAATCTAATGGTCGTCCCCTTAGTATATTTGTTTGTTTTGTGTTGTTTTACTGTTGTTTACTTGTTTGTTTGTAAGTCTATTTGCATATTAAATTATTCTAATTATGCAAATTAAGCGCTTTTAAAAAGTGGCACGTATTGACGTATTAGTTTGCTTGCGCAATTATTGTAAACGCTATTTGTAATTAATTTAACAGTTTTCTGTAATAATTTGAACTTGAAAATGAGGTCAAAGTCGCTCCATAATAAATTTGTTATCGCTATCATATTTGTCTAAAGCTATATCAAAAAGTTTATTGATTAAAATTATACATATGTTTGATTAACAGGCACGAAAAAGTAATTACTAGGCAAAAGCTTGTAAAATCTCCAAGAGAGCTTCGTTATTGTAATATGCATTATTAAATCACATGAAGAACCTAATCTTTTGTATAATCGGAATTTGCGTAACAAGCAATGCAAAATCTAAACAAAGCAAAGAGCCGTCATTTTCACCAACGCATTGGCGAACATAAAAACTCAGCGATACGAAAACGCGTCAAGGAATGTCATGGTAAAGATGTTGAGTGAATCGTGAATTGTTTCTCGGTTTTGCGAAAGTGTCAGGGGAAGTATGACTGCCTGTCGTACGAGATGCTCTACATCAAGGAACTCAAGCCCAGTCTGAACACGCAGTCGGACTCGATTCGGGCTAAAGTATTTGTTTGAACTAACTTTGTTCACTGCTTAATTTGTTTTATATGTGTTAATTTGTTCTATTTTGCCGCGTTTTCGCGCCTGACATTATACGTGATCTCATGTAATTATTTGAGTCAAGAACTCGCTATAAGAACACTCAAGTAATAACGAACTTTAGTTGAACTTGAAAATTATGTAAAGATGATATCGAAACGTTCTAATAAAATAAATTTTTCATCGCTTTCATTTGTGTCAAATTATACAATGTCATATATTATATGTTTCATTAACAGACACGAAAAACTAATTACTTGGGAGAAACTTGTAAAATCTCCAAAGAGAGCTTCGTTATTGGGTCCCTACTGAAAATCGCGTTTCGCGAGTAGGTTACCTGTTGAAATATTTATTAAACAGTTATTGTAATATGCATTGTTAAATCAAATAAAGAATGTAATCTTTTGTATAATCGGAATTTGCCTAACAGCAAAATGTAAACAAAGCAACGAGCCTATAAAGTAAGACAAACTTTTGTAAATTTATGCTCCAACGATTATTTAATCAATTTGACCTTGGCTTATGTTCGTTATCTCCACAAATATACTCCACATGTTTCGTATTTTTGAGTTATCGTGCTCACAAACAAACACACACACATATACATACTCACATACAAACCTAGCTGAAAACATTCTGTATTTCAAACTCTTTTCATTAAGTAATTGACATGTTCTTTCCTCCTGTGATCACTGTCTATGAGTACCCCCAAGATATGGAATAAATTTTTCTTCTTTATTATATTCATTTTGAAATCAATGGCATTTCTTGCAATCTGATTGGTCAAAAATAGTGCGATTAATTCCCAAATCGCATCATCTTGAGTATTAATCGCATCATTTTTAAACCAATCAGATTGAAGCTCTGCACCACAACAACCAATCAGATTGAATGATAGAATTCAACTAGCCAATCAATTTAAAGAAAAATGTGCTCTGGCAAATGACCAAATCTGTTCACCATAAATTGTCAATATACTCTAGACTGCATTTACTGCAGTTTTTTTCATAAAAAACAACATAAAGGCAAGTCAAACTTAAAAGAATATCAAATAATTTTTCACAAATAATACAGGACAAATTATCAACAAAATTTTGAATGAAACATTGTCAAAATGTCAACAAAAACAAGTTTCATTTGAACAACAGCCAAAACTAAACACAAAGCTGTCAAAGGCACAAGGTATTAAAATATGGAATGATTGATTGTTAAGTGTCAATGTTTGAATGCACATGCAAAATCACAAGAAACGTTTATCAATTTACATGTAAAGTCTACGATATCTTTACACTTACTTTTTCGGTCTTTATTTCTAGAAATTCACTCACATAATCACATTTTGCTTGTTTATACTGAGTCAAATTCATGTTGTTGCTATGCTACGGCATTTCAGGGAGTATCGCGGGTGTGTAAATTGTAAACAAAGACTAATAAATACCGCTTCCGGTTTAAAAAATTACTTAGATTTCAAAATGAAGATAATAAAGTGGAAATTGAACTTCGTGTCGTGCAATTTTGGTCTGAAATCAAACTTGTGATTACAAATCGCACTCCCGCTTCGCGGTCGTGCAATTTTGTAATCACGCGTTTGATTTCAGACCAAATTGCACTCCACTCAGTTCAATTACCATAGTTAATTAATTATAAACACGTTGGTTACAGATTGTAAGTTGAACAGAAAATGGGAACTTTTTTGGCTAGGATAGACTTTCAAAAATTTCGATTTCCAAATAATTGCCCAAAGCCAGCTATCAACTAAATTGAGTTCTGCATTAACTAAAGTTAAGACTCGAGATCTGATAAACTGTTATTGGCATAAAAATGGTTAAATTCATCAGTGATAGATGAATGTCAAAAAGTTTAGAGCATTGAAAGTTTAGAGTAAAGTCATTAATATACAAAAGAACTAACAAAAGTTCAAGTACTGAACTTTGAAAAACTCCGCATGGTTTAATAAGATGACTTGAATATTTCTGATCAATCGAGACAAATTGTGTCAGGTTAAATAAGAAACAAACTACTCATATGCTATTCCACGTATGCTAGTCCGCACTCAAAACTCCGAACTCTGCAAACCGCATTCAGAACTCCGGACTCCGAAGTCCTCACTCAAGACTCCGAACTCCGCAATCCGCACACAAGACTCCGGACTCCGTAGGCCGCACTCAAGACTTCGCAGTAGACTCGTGAGTTTATTGTTCATGGCAAACGAATTCCAGGAATTCCTTAAAAGCTTTATATGATATATAACTTCTTAGGCTTCCATAATTTAAACTTTTAAAGGAATTTCTCCAAATCGTCGGCCATAAACGCCACTGCTCACGAGTTTACAGCATGTTCCGTAGGCGAACTTCACGCGCCAAGCGGAACGAAAACAAACAATAATATACTGACCAACTTGGTCAGCGAAAAAATTCGCCGCTAAAAAGTAGAAACCGATCCTTTGCGCTAACCTAATTTATCACACTGCCGAATCTATCTCAGTTTCGCTTCGCTTCCAGGGAACAAATTCGTTTAGTGGAAAACGGGGCCATTTGTTCAAAAGCCGATTAGTTTAATCCTACAGGTTAGCCCAAGAATTTCAAAGCAAACTTCCCAAGAGCTTGTTTATAAACTTGGACATATTTTTTCATAAACCTTGTCTGGATCAATAGAAGCTCTATTTTCTGATGTTTTGAAATAATCAGACGTACAAAAAAACACAAACGAAACAGCGGGTTAAATTTTAACCTAAGTATAGTGCTAATCGTTCATTGAACGACCGGCCCTTGCAACAAACGAGAATGCGAGTTTACTAGAGAGGATTTTCTTATACCAGGGTCAAATGAGGACAAGAGTTGCATGAGAGTAGACTTTGCCGCGCGTAGCCGTCAAACGTGCAAGAACTCTCATCAACTCTCATCTAAATTTGAACCAGCTCAATGGTAAAGAGAGTGGACGAGAGTCGACGAGAGTTGGCGGTCAAACGCGAGCGAGAGTTGCAACTCTCATTGAATCTCATCCTCGTTTCACCGTTAAAAACATCTAATACGTAACACCTACGCATAAAAAACACATAACTAAAAACAAAAACGACTTTTAAATGTGTTTTATGATTCAATTTGTGTACCTGAAGCGGCCAACCTGAACGTAGCACTGGATGTCAGCGAACTGCAGGATTGTGTGTACAGCAGCAATAGATAGAAACGAAGAATTTCGTATACATTCATGACGCAGAGTTGAAAGTCGCCAAATGTTTCACTACAAATATAATAAAAATAATTAGTTACAACTAAAGCTTAAGGGTCAGGTTTTGGTGAAGCACGGAAGAGAACCAACCACAACTCTACACGAGCTTTTAAAAACAGGGCAGTCACGCAAGTAAATTTCACCTAAGTAAATTCCACCCTCGACTTATAGTAGCAATCTAAAATTAACTCAGCGGTAAAAGAGCATCGCCCTAACCGCATCTGCCAACCGTGTGCTTCACAAAATATATAAAAGGAAAACTATCAGTTTGGACGTGAAGGTAAGAAGACGCAGTTTGAAAGAAAAAACAAACTAGAATTCGAAGTCAGATGGCTTGAAAATTTTAAGCAGCACATTCAGTAAAATTTTGCAGGGGTAATTAGTAACAAGGAAAAACCATACCTTTTCTTGATTTTCTTGATTTTCTAGTTTTCTTTCCTTTCCAAGATGCGCAAGATTAAAACTGCAGAAAAATATCGCTTTTGTTAGGGTAGACGAAATTTAAACGCGCGAAAATATAAGCTGACTGAGCAAAAATAGTAGTACACGAATTGGCTGGGTAGCGAAAGTAAGGTGGCTTGTAACTATCAGCTAATGTACAGTACATATTTCTTTAAAACTTACTTTAAATATTTTGTAAATTTTCCTTTCTTCGTAATGCTTGAAACCAAGTTGGATGTTCAGCTGGGAAATGAGTGAAATTCTGCTTAACTTGACGGCCTTTTATAACCTGTTAATTAACTGGCTGTAAACATAAAGCAATTAAAATGCCGTACTTCTTACAAGAGTTCATCAAAGGCACGTTTCAGATGCCGCTCGACTTATGCGCCAAACCTAATTGGATGTTTTGCAAGCAGCATGTGCATACATACATTATTCAACTCACTCCCCGTTGGGGCTTTTCAGTGACCGATTACATCAAGTATCTCGCTTACCTATATTATGTACTTAGCCTACGTTATCTATTTTTTACAACAATTGTGATATTACTTTCTTAACCTGTATATCTTAACCAACCCAGTCAACTTTCCGTGTGGGAGGAAACCAGAGTGCCGGGAGAAAACCCACGACTTTAATTCGGCAGAGCGTTGACTTACTTTTTTCATATGAGTGTGATGAGTAGCTAAAGTCCTCAGCGAGAATCCAACTCAAGACTCAGAGGTGATATGCGCTCGATCTGACAACTGCGCGCCACCGAAGCCCCATGATATTTAATTGATGAATAGGTGCGGCTGAAGAGCGATGTATGAACAATTAAGTGCGGCAGAAGTTGCAGCGACTGAAGTTCAGCAGAGCCTGTCGCATTGGAACGACTTTGCTTTGATTCATACGCCGCTCTACTATTAAATGTAGCAAAGCTAACTCGAAATTTAGTGCAATTTATAAGGATTAGTTTAGCAACCTTGTAATGTTACTTATTTTTTAATTTTATTGAGAATTCTCACGCGAATGCGTTCCTTTCTCGTGAATAACAATATATTTTGTACATTGTTTGAATCACTGCCGCGCCTGAAACGGGCCTAAGCCAATTCGACATTTAGTCACAGACATAAAATGTAAAAATTGAATTATTTTTAGCCAGTGCATATCAGTGTATTTATTGTTAATAGACAAATTTGGCTAACGCTGTTTACGTCGTTGCTACCCAATTCACAACTTTGGATAACTCACATGCCTAGTTACTATTGTCCTAGTTTGCGAAAACATTGAATAGGACAAAGGTAACTAAGCATTAGAATTATGTATAAGAGCTATTCACTCATGTAGATCATTCTAATGCTTAGTTACCTTTCTTCTATTCAATGTCTGCAAACTAGAACAATAGTAACTAAGCATGTGAGTTTTCCAAAGTTGTGAATTGGGTATAAACAAGCGTTAGCCAAATTTGTCTATTAACGGACCGGAAACATTGTCATTGAGCAAATTGAAATGTCATAGATATTACACTGCCATTATGGCCCGTTCCTTTTTTGGTGTGCGGGGGAGGGGAAAGGGGGGGGAGCGGTGGAATTTAGTGTGCCCACTGAAATCCTTAGCATGGCCCAACCCTTCACACTCAACTTCTTCCCAGTGGCCCACCCTTAAATAATGATATGTTTCAAATGACACACCCAACATTCTTTCCTAAAACCTTAATTTAAATTTTCATCTATTTTCAAGTTATACCTATCAACAGATAGAACAAGTTGTAACTATGTTGTAAATATTTTGCTCAAGATTTGTCAGGATTTATTCATAAAGCAGCAGTTGCAAGGCTGAGCAAAATTTGTATCATTTTCTTTTGGGAAATTTTTGATATTTGTATAGTTAGGGCTCTTTCTTTTTTTTCTCCTTTTTAAGACCATTTTTCTTTTTTTTGACCCGCTCCCTAATTCCACCAGCCCCCTTCCCAGATAAAATATGGACGGCCCCTTACTTCATACAAAACGTCTAAATTTCTTACCCAACATGGCATTATACGCTTTCAGTTTCCATTTAATTTAATATTTAATGAACAAAAAATCGACAAAACTGGCGCCAACGCAAAGTCGCGAACTAGAAGAATATTATAATTTCTCGCTACATGCTCTAATCGGCATTGTTTATAATTAACAGACATGGAACCTTGCAATGGACTTTTTACAACTACCCCAGCCACCTGGCCATGGCACACTGGGCGGCAATTTTTGCCCCAATTTGCAACCGTATGCAAGCAGAAAATGTACGCACAGAAAAACAGTGAAGTTGTTCCGCGTCGATATTATTATTCTCATTCATTTCTTTGTTGCCTTCGTCGCATGTTTAGCAAGAAAAATATCAGCAAAGCAAAACGAGATTCATGCTCACAAATTCTCTGCAAATTTCCTTTTTTCCTATTACATGTAATAACATTACTCTGTGTCCGAAATTGCGTCGTAAGTTGCCGTAAATATTGCCTCGTTTAACATAACATTTTAATACGTAAAATAGACAATTTGTTAGAAATTTGGACCTGAAAAGGGTAAAAATCAGTCAAAGTTGAGTGTAAATTGCAGTTTAGTCTGAATTCATGAAGGTCGTTGCTTCGATAAACAGCCTGTCGACTTATTGTTTGCAGAAATTTCATGAAATATTTGCAAACCATTGAAGATGTGTTTGGACTTTGAATAACCTGTGTTTTATTATTGGTGTAAAATTTTCGAGTTATAAAATTTCAAGTGTCGTTTTCCCTTATATCTTCCGAAAAAAATAAGTGTTATAAGACAAGCTATGTATCGCTAGAGCCTACAATCCTTGAACAACGAGGAGAATTGTTTTAACATGTCTAGACTCGAGTTATTAAGGAAATTTGGCGTAAGCTTGAATTTAAATGGTGTATTACGAGTTGTGACTATATGCGTGAAATTTTGATAAGCATTTGCTTTAGTATTTATATTTAAATTGCGCTTTCCGCCTGGCGTGTCAATCGCTACATGTCTATGACCTTATTACTTCAGTCCTCCGAGAACCTATTTTCAAATGAGATAGATCCGTTTGTTGTGTAACAGACGCACAGACAGAATATGACGATAATTCATGACAGCAGAGTATATATACTGCATGTTCAATTACGCTCAAAACTTCTGCACTCGCGAAGTTAAATATCGTATACAAATTAATACATGCACTTCACTGAAATTATATGTCTATATAAAAAATGAAAGAAATGTTCGTATAAAGGTCCATTTAGTTTATAAACATTATACGTTCATCGCAAGTCATTTTACTATTGGAAAACATTTGATTGGGTTCGTATGAAAAATCGAACTGTCCCGCCTGCCGAGATCTTGATAGATTTTGCCAAGACACGGACACGGAATGAATATTTCTCGTATTTTTGCGGCCATGAGTAGAATTGCACTTTTTCAATTTTCAGCAAGCTGTTAGTAGCGGCTGTAGGGCTCGCTTTTAAACGCCGTAGTTTGTCTTTAAAATATATTTTCATATACACATGCAAATTAGTATATAGGAAAACAAAACATTGTTGTAGAAACATCTGCAATTCTTGATTGTTCCAGATGTTTCCCTACTTGCCTAACCTCAAAAACGTTTGCGGAAACAAAATTTCTTTTCTGCATTAATTCATGCCATATGGCTAGTCAGTTACACTTGTCGAACTACGATCGTGGACATAACAGTTGATAAAATTGCTGAAATTCTCAGGAACACACATTCGACTAACTTCATTAGGCTTTCGCCCCGCTCTCCCCTAACCAATGTTGCTATTATTATCCCCAGACTTAAAACGCAACATAACAACATTGTCTAGGGGGAAGGGGGGATGTCTAAGGTCAGATACAGAAATTATAGTACAATTTATACTCTGACAGACGCACCTTGGAATTTTATTAACAAGTGATTGTGTCCAGGATTGTAGTTTAGTAGAGATTCTTCTTGTTAAAACGCAGTAAAAAGGCAAATAGCAAAAAGAGAAATTTTAAATAGCGTGCTCACTAAATACAAACCTATATTTTGTCTCTCTTTTCAAAGTTGTCAGAGGTCTTATGCATACCCTTTGAGATTTTTAGCCGCCCCATGCAATGCAAAAAATGCCCGGCGGTCACTGCTTGGGATTTTGTACTAGGTCTATTCTATCTTAACAGTATTTGTGTAAGAGGAGCTTTTCTCGACCAAATGCATTAGATTCGGCACGTGATAAGTTCGCCGTTTGAATCGACGTTGCGCCGTGTCGAACTAAATACATTAGGCACGACTCAGGCACGACTGTCTTTGTCGAACTTAGTATCGGTGTGAAATATCTTTTGAAATATTTGTCGTTTCTCTCGCTTCCGTGATAACACCAGAAACAAAGCAAGAAGATAATTAGTAAACAAGAAAATTAACTTAGTAAAATTGCGTTTACAATATGATAGTTATATACACACATGATCGTGTAGTGTTGCTTGCACTATAAATAGCTAGTATAAATTAATTCATATTAAAAAGAACATTTTTGAAATAAGACTGAGCAAAATAATTATTCTTATTAAATGAACTACGTTTTTAATACACCCTGTCAAGGAAACATTGGTGCCGGAAATTTTAATAATATTTCTCAAATGTTTCTCAAAATGTCGATAACGTCGTTATGGCAACAAAATGTCTTTGCAGAGAGCAATAATCTTTCCGCAACAAACTTCTGAGAAACATTTTGTTTCAATTTATTGTTTCACAAACACTGTTTTAATTCATAGTTTCCAAAAATGAGCTATAGTATATCTGCACTGCAAATATATATATATATAATTATATAAGTATAGGTTATCCATGAGGGGTGAGGTGATATCAGTTTATCGCTCGAGGGACGATAGCATAATTGTCACGAGTGAGCGCAGCGAACGAGGGACAATTCTAATATATATATATATATATATAGTCAAATCTGCAGACATGCATGTTTCGCCGTTCAACGGCTCGTCAGTGCAGCTTGTAACGCAGTCTAGATGCGAGTGACTTCGTATTTATACACCATACTCTTGCCCTCACCATGCGCATGTGGTACAATACTCAGACACATGCGCATCCAGACATGCGTGAAGTGTTCTTGGGGCCATATATTATATATCAATATATATATATTTTCGCTTACCTCGAAACTTGTCTGCAACAGGCTGTTTCATCTGTAAAAGAATCATCAGGCAGTTTACAAGTATCGAAATAAATGACCGCTTATATATGCTTCCTCCCGGAGCGTGGGGGTGTATGTGGGAGACAATGTGTGCATGCATGGCTTTGTTTGCGTTGTTTACGCGAAATTTATTACGATGACGACACCGTGAAATTATTTCAGCTCTTTGTCGAACTTAGTATCGGTGTGAAATATCTTTTGAAATATTTGTCGTTTCTCTCGCTTCCGTGATAACACCAGCAACAAAGCCAGAAGATAATTAGTAAACAAGAAAATTAACTTAGTAAAATTGCGTTTACAATATGATAGTTATATACACACATGATCTTGTAGTGTTGCTTGCACTATAAATAGTATAAATTAATTCATATTAAAAAGAAAATTTTTGAAATAAGACTGAGCAAAATCATTATTCTTATTAAATGAACTACGTTTTTAATACACCCTGTCAAGGAAACATTGGTGCCGGAAATTTTAATAATATTTCTCAAATGTTTCTCAAAATGTCGATAACGTCGTTATGGCAACAAAATGTTTTTGCAGAGAGCAATAATCATTCCGCAACAAACTTCTGAGAAACATTTTGTTTCAATTTATTGTTTCACAAACACTGTTTTAATTCATAGTTTCCAAAAATGAGCTATAGTATATCTGCACTGCAATATATATAATTATATAAGTATAGGTAATCCATGAGGGGTGAGGTGATATCAGTTTATCGCTCGAGGGACGATACCATAATTGTCACGAGTGAGCGCAGCGAACGAGGGACAATTCTAATATCGTCACGAGAGTGATATATATATATATATATATATATATATACGTGTAGGTTCAGGTCTACGAAACGCAAAGAGTGCTCGACAACATATAGTTAGAGCAAATTATAGATTTTCGCTTACCTCAAAACTTGTCGCTTACTCGCTTGTTCGCTTACCTCAAAAGGTAAGCGAATATATATATATAACAAATTTTACTAATCATCTTTATTACTATTTAGTTTCGTACCACAAGATGTGGCACTCATCAGATAAATTAGCCTAATGACTAGCAGAAAAAGCTTTACACTATTATACAATATTACAAGTGGATGAAAGCTGAAAATTAATCCTATTTACAAAGGGGTTGGGATAAAACACGGATACGGATGGCACGGATACGGATACGGATGGCACGGATACGGATACGGATGAGGGGATAAAACACGGATATGGGGATAAAACACGGATGAGGGGATAAAACACGGATGAGGGGATAAAACACGGATGAGGGGATAAAACACGGATGAGGGGATAAAACACGGATGAGGGGATAAAACACGGATGGAGGATAAAACACGGATGAGGGGATAAAACACGGATGGAGGATAAAACACGGATGAGGGGATAAAACACGGATGAGGGGATAAAACACGGATGGGGGATAAAACACGGATGAGGGGATAAAACACGGATGAGGGGATAAAACACGGATGGGGATAAAACACGGATGAGGGATCAAACACTGATGCGGGGATAAAACACGGATGAGGGGATAAAACACGGATGGGGGGATAAAACACGGATGAGGGGATAAAACACGGATGAGGGATAAAACGCGGATGAGGGGATAAAACACGGATGGGGATAAAACACGGATGAGGGGATAAAACACGGATGAGGGGATAAAACGCGGATGAGGGGATAAAACACGGATGAGGGGATAAAACGCGGATGAGGGGATAAAACACGGATGGGGGGATAAAACACGGATGAGGGGATAAAACACGGATGGGGGGATAAAACACGGATTGGGAAATAAAACACGGATGAGGGGGTAAAACACGGATATGGGGATGAAACACGGATATGGGGATGAAATACGGGTGAGGCACAGAACAGGAAGTTTCCTACTCTGTGGATGAGATAATAATTGCCCAACATTTTTCAGTATTTAAATGTACTGACAAATAAAACGTTGATACTCTAGCTCTTCTCAGTAAAACTGGAACCCGTAGACTAGCATAGAACTAAAGTTTCTAAAGGCTGATATACGTCACTGCGCATTCAATAAGTGCGAACTTCTGCGCGCATTTGTTGAGAATACCAGATAACCGATGGAGATTTGTTGCTTGTCAGAGGAGTTTCCATTTACGCGGATTAGATTATAATTAACTCGCAGTGCAAGACGCCGGCAGATTACAAGGCGAATTTATAGTTTGCTAACCACAAAAAGTATGCGTTTGTCATTTAATTTATGTTACCGGGTTAAATGTTTTCTTTTAAAAACAGTTTAATATCTATGACAAGATATTTTGTAATGAATTTTGATACAAATCTTAAAATAAGGTAATTTTGAATAAATGCCAAAACATGGGAAGCGACATGACAAGGCTTCTCATGTAGATTTCAAGACGAATTTATAGTTTGATAACCACAAAAAGTACGCGTGCGTTGTTATTTATTGTTTTTTGTATACAGTCTACGACAAGATATTTTATATATTTGATACAAATCACAGCCAGAATAAGGTGATTTTGAATAAATGCCAAAACATGGGAAGTGTTGCAAAGGCTTCTAATGTGAAGTGTTAGCGCAAAGGCTTCTCATGACAAATGTTGCAAAGGCTTCTCATGACAAGTGTTGAAAATTAAAGGCTTCTCATGTTTCCTAGCTGACAGTTGTTTTGTTGCCCTTGGTTTAAACTGACGCGGTCGGCATTTATTGTCTGCTTACCAAAAATGCATTTAATAAATTTAAACAATGCATTGAATGTATCCATAATTTTTAGCTAAGATTTTAACATAAGTTTTGCTAACATTTGCATAACATTTGTAGTGCTGTTGAGTTATACGATCTATGGGTATAGACTTTATTAACATTGTCAAAGTATGTAGATAATATACATGAACTTTAATATAATATTGTTAATATAATATTTAATAATATTGTTATTTAGTTAATAAAGGGTGCTTTCCAGTGCTGCGTTTTTCAAACGTATGTCTACACAAGAAAGTCTAAATCGAGTTAATGTTAGTATCTATTTGTTCACGTATTCTATAGCTAAATAAAAATTAGAAGGAATTAAAGTTTTCCGTGTATGTACGATTGTACGTACGTATGAAAAATGCAGTATTTAAGTGCAGCCTCAGTTGTATAAAATAAAACGTTTCCATGACAATGTCTACAAGTTGAAATTCCAAGTAATTCATTACTAATTTTGTTTTGACATTTATTTGATATTACATATTCACGTCATGCAAACGTTAAAGTTATGTGAAAATTTATTATAAGAAAACATTTAACCCGGTAACATAAATTAAATGACAAACGCGTACTTTTTGTGGTTATCAAAACTATAAATTCGCCTTGTGATCTGCCGGCGTGTTATGGCGTAGATTATTATGTTGTATATATAAGCGTGGGAATACAACCTCATGAGAGTGGCAAGTTTAATTTTAAGGTTAACTAAAAAGTGTTATCCTTATACAAGAAAAATTCATGTTGCATTATAAAAATAATCTACCCGCATAAACAGTGGAAACAAAGCACTGCGAGTTAATTATAATCAGATCCGCGTAAATGGAAACTCCTCTGACAAGAAACAAATCTCCATCGGTTATCTGGTATAAAAAGTATTACCTTATCTTCTTCCAACAAATGCGCGCAGAAGTTCGCACTTATTGAATGCCGGCAGTCTACGTATATCAGCCTTTAGAAACTTTAGTTCTATGCTAGTCTACGGGTTCCATTTTTAGAAGAGAGTATCAACGTTTTATTTGTCAGTACATTTAAATACTAAAAAATGTTGGGCAATTATTATCTCATCCACGTATTTTATCCCCATCATCCGTGTTTTATCCCCTCATCCGTGTTTTATCCCCCCATCCGTGTTTTATCCCCTCATCCGTGTTTTATCCCCTCGTCCGTGTTTTATCCCCTTATCCGTGTTTTATCCCCTCATCCGTGTTTTATCCCCCCATCCGTGTTTTATCCCCTCATCCGTGCTTTATCCCCTCATCCGTGCTTTATCCCCTCATCCGTGTTTTATCCCCATATCCGTGTTTTATCCCCTCATCCGTGTTTTATCCCCCCATCCGTGTTTTATCCCCCCATCCGTGTTTTATCCCCTCATCCGTGTTTTATCCCCCCATCCGTGTTTTATCCCCCATCCGTGTTTTATCCCCTCATCCGTGCTTTATCCCCTCATCCGTGTTTTATCCCCATATCCGTGTTTTATCCCCTCATCCGTATCCGTATCCGTGCCATCCGTATCCGTATCCGTGCCATCCGTATCCGTGTTTTATCCCAACCCTTTACAAAGCACGCAAAGCAATTAACATGTTAGCTGACAAATTGACAGGAGGCGGAAATATTATCTTATCTACACTAAACCTGACGCCAACGTATAGACACGGCGGCGGTATATTTAAAATAGCGATAAAGTGTTTAGTGGTCTTTAAATGTTCATTAAAAGGAATTTTTTTGCATGTCTGCATGAAGAGACTAATTCATTGCGTTTGTTCAAAGTAGCTAATTCAGGTTTACATATGATGTAGTATTTTTCCCACAAGCAAAGATTGCATATATATATATATATATATATAGATTTTCGCTTACCTCAAAACTTGTCTGCAACAGGCTGTTTCATCTGTAAAAGAATCATCAGGCAGTTTACAAGTATCGAAAGAAATGACCGCTTATATGCTTCCTGCCGGAGCATGGGGGTGTATGTGCATGGGAGACAATGCAGTGTGCATGCATGGCTTTGTTTGCGTGGTTTACGCGAAATTTATTACGATGACGACACCGTAAAATTATTTCAGTAGTAACAATTCTTGTTTTTTTCTTTCAAAATACAACATTTTTCTTCTAAACATAAATTGCATCGTTTTGATCCTCCCGTGTACGAAATAGAATGTTTGAAAATTTGCCAATTAATACTGAAATCCTTCTTGCTTTCTTTCAATGTCCAAATATATTTCGAAAGTTCCGTGTCATTTGCATGCTTTTTATGCTGACTAGATTTAGTGTGGTTGGCCAATCGCTCTTTGAATGTGGTTGCAGTCATGCCAATGTAATTTTTGATCGTGTTTGTGTTGCTTACTGTGACTGTTGCTTTGTATACTATGTCCCTAGTCATGCATTGTTTTTGAAGCGGACAAATGGTGTTTTCTCTACAACTGCAATTGGTTGTGTTCCTATCCTGTGGCTTGTTATTCCTAGATATGCGTGCATTGTGCTTAGTGATTACTGACTTGACATTGTTCATGCAGCTGTAACTTACTTTAACTGTATTTCTGTTAAAAATTTTATGGAGCTTGTGGTGCCGTGGAAAATGTTTGTCAATTAGACTAAGGAAATTACGTCCTATGTTTGTGCTAACACTCTTGCTAAATAGTGGGTTGAACCAAATGATATTGCGTTGCCTATTCCTGCGTTGTTGTTGCGGTGTGTGCTGAGTGTAGCTAAGTTCATGATTAAAGCTGCTATGCCTAAGTGCGTTCTGATATATGGGTGCAGATTCCTGAAAAGTTTGCTCATCTGATGAAAGAAGTGCGATGCGCTTGTTAATTGATGCAGGTAGTTGCCTTGTGATGCTCGGTGGGTGATTAGAGTGCATATTTATGTATAGTGGATCGTCATTGGGCTCAATAGGACCTATGTTTTCCATTGTTAAGGTCGAAAGTTACATCTAAAAAGTTTACTATGCGTAAATTTGATTCGGCGGTAATTTTTAGGTCAAACTGCTCGAAAATTTTGTGGAGATCTTTTCTTGTTTTGTCTGCTAAACGTGCTGATTTACTTTTTATAATAGCCAAACCGTCATCTCTATATAGGCCGATGCTTTCTTTGCCAAATTTCTTACTCAGGTGGTTTAAAATGAAAAGGCCTACTAACTCACAAATTTCCGCCCCGTGGAAACTGCCCATGGTAACGTCAAACAAACTCTTGCTATCTTTTTTTATCCATGAAATTCCGGTATTGAAAAGGAGAGATTTTCTAGCGTGTTTTATTATTGAAATATCGTTTTCAGGTATAGTAGCCAAATTTGAAGCCCAAGATAAAGCTTGGTCCAATAGTTTTTCAGAAATAGATGGGTAGAAATCGACAATGTCAAACGAAATAAAACTGTGTCTGTCCTTATCTTTTATATTGCCAAACCACTGAATAACTTGTTTTGTATTCCTCCATTGATTTAAATTAGAATTAATTTTGTCCAAAATAACTTTGCTTATTTTTCCGGATTCGCTTTTAGCGGGATTAATTAATCGGCATTTTGGATTGTTTTCGAAATTTTCTTTGTGATCTTTTAAAGATATAAATGCTTCGCGTTTTTTCATTTTTTCAATTCTGTCGCCGATTCCTAAATTGTTCGAAATGTTTTTTAGTTCTGAATCAATTTCATCTATAGTGTCCTCGGATCCATGCTTATATGTTTTTGTGATGTTGTCATGTAAGAGCTTGTTGTATGTGTCGAGCGAGGTTTCATAAATATTCCTAGTTTTGTCTGCAAAAATGAAAATGTTGGGAGACGAATTGATTTTCTTTAGATCGTTAGTCAAAGATTTCTGAAATTGGTTCCTATATGGCCGAAATTGTAAATTTTCGATTAGTTTTATAAGGTCGTCTTCGAAAGGTTTCATTTCCGGAATAGAAGGAGGTGTTTTGTTGGACGCAAGGCCGAAATGGTTGTTTTGGTTTTCACATTTTTTGTTTTTAAGAAAGAAATTAGCTTTCCATCTCATACGTTTTATTACACTTTCCACTTTTTCAATCAAATTTTTCAAATAAGCGTCCTGTGATGGTATAGGGATATTCTTTAGTGAATATTCAAATCGAAATTGCCGCATTTTGAAGTTAAATAGAAATGAATAACGTAAACAACCGATATACGGCTGCGAATATACGTGTAGGTTTAGGTCTACGAAACGCAAAGACGTTGCCATGGGCAGTTTCGACGGCGCGGAAATTTGTGAGCTAGTAGGCCTTTTCATTTTAAACCACCTGAGTGAGAAATTTGGCAAAGAAAGCATCGGCCTATATATATATAGAGATGACGGTTTGGCTATTATAAAAAGTAAATCAGCACGTTAAGCAGACAAAACAGGAAAATATCTCCACAAACTTTTCGAGCAGTTTGACCTAAAAATTACCGCCGAATCAAATTTACGCATAGTAAACTTTTTAGATGTAACTTTCGACCTTAACAATGGAAAACATAGGCCCTATAGGAAGCCCAATGACGATCCACTATACATAAATATGCACTCTAATCACCCACCGAGCATCACAAGGCAACTACCTGCATCAATTAACAAGCGCATCGCACTTCTTTCATCAGATGAGCAAACTTTTCAGGAATCTGCACCCATATATCAGAACGCACTTAGGCATAGCAG
Source organism: Trachythela sp. YZ-2020 (assembly GCA_016169945.1). NCBI lineage: Eukaryota > Metazoa > Cnidaria > Anthozoa > Malacalcyonacea > Clavulariidae > Trachythela > Trachythela sp. YZ-2020. The sequence continues at coordinate 6,042,987 of JADLSH010000260.1, forward strand.
CTTTAATCATGAAGCACACACCGCAACACTCAGTACACACCGCAACAACAACGCAGGAATAGGCAACGCAATATCATTTGGTTCAACCCACCATTTAGCAAGAGTGTTAGCACAAACATAGGACGTAATTTCCTTAGTCTAATTGACAAACATTTTCCACCGCACCACAAGCTCCATAAAATTTTTAACAGAAATACAGTTAAAGTAAGTTACAGCTGCATGAACAATGTCAAGTCAGTAATCACTAAGCACAATGCACGCATATCTAGGAATAACAAGCCACAGGATAGGAACATTACCAATTGCAGTTGCCCGCTTCAAAAACAATGTATAACTAGGGACATAGTATACAAAGCAACAGTCACAGTAAGCAACCGAAACACGATCAAAAATTACATTGGCATGACTGCAACCACATTCAAAGAGCGATTGGCCAACCACACTAAATCTTTTCATCATAAAAAGCATGCAAATGACACGGAACTTTCGAAATATATTTGGACATTGAAAGAAAGCAACAAGGATTTCAGTATTAATTGGCAAATTTTAAAACATTCTATTTCGTACACGGGAGGATCAAAACGATGCAATTTATGTTTAGAAGAAACATTTTGTATTTTGAAAGAAAAAAACAAGAATTGTTACTACTGAAATAATTTCACGGTGTCGTCATCGTAATAAATTTCGCGTAAACCACGCAAACAAAGCCATGCATGCACACTGCATTGTCTCCCATGCACATACACCCCCATGCTCCGGCAGGAAGCATATAAGCGGTCATTTCTTTCGATACTTGTAAACTGCCTGATGATTCTTTTACAGATGAAACAGCCTGTTGCAGACAAGTTTTGAGGTAAGCGAAAATCTATATATCTATATATATATATATATAGTCAATCTTTGCTTGTGGGAAAAATACTACATCATATGTAAACCTGAATTAGCTACTTTGAACAAACGCAATGAATTAGTCTCTTCATGCAGACATGCAAAAAAATTCCTTTTAATGAACATTTAAAGACCACTAAACACTTTATCGCTATTTTAAATATATACCGCCGCCGTGTCTATACGTTGGCGTCAGGTTTAGTGTAGATAAGATAATATTTCCGCCTCCTGTCAATTTGTCAGCTAACATGTTAATTGCTTTGCGTGCTTTGTAAATAGGATTAATTTTCAGCTTTCATCCACTTGTAATATTGTATAATAGTGTAAAGCTTTTTCTGCTAGTCATTAGGCTAATTTATCTGATGAGTGCCACATCTTGTGGTACGAAACTAAATAGTAATAAAGATGCCTAGTAAAATTTGTTATATATATATATATATATATATATAGTCAAATCTGCAGACATGCATGTTTCGCCGTTCAACGGCTCGTCAGTGCAGCTTGTAACGCAGTCTAGATGCGAGTGACTTCGTATTTATACACCATACTCTTGCACTCACCAAGCGCATGTGGTACAATACTCAGACACATGCGCATCCAGACATGCGTGAAGTGTCTATATATATATATATATATGAAGGTGTTTGAAGTATCATGTCTGGTAATTAATGAGCGATTGGTAATTCTTCTTCAGACATTAAAATTTAATAAAAGGTTAAAAATATCAAATGTCCAAACGTTTCTCCGGTAAGGCTTCTTCAGTGGACTAACTACAAGTAATATTCGGTTCCTTATATACCTAATTACTGACAAATGTTAAAATTTACATATTCACTATGACTAAAATTTACAATTCTAAAAACAATAAAATATATGATTATATAAACATGTTTATATAACTATTGTTATGATACAAAAGTTATATATTAATTACTCTCCCAATACAACCATTCATTATCTTCCCTGAGTGTTTTTGAATTTCGATTGCCTCAATGCACTTACGTTCACCATGGTATCCAATATTCTTATGAATTACTCTCCAAGTGATGTCTTTCTGATTTGGTTTGTCCTGTTTTCTCTTATGACTCATTATATGTTTGAACACTGTTTGTTTATCCATTGATAAGTGTTCTTTTATACGCGAGCCAATGGTCCTCCTGGTTTCTCCGCTATACAAATTTCCGCAGTGTGAACAATTGATTTCGTATACCACATTCTTATTCAAGCATTGATTGGATTTCTTAGCACTCTTACAGGTCTCGAATTTATTGGGCCAGTTCATTTGTCCTTTGGGAGCTGCGAACACTTGAGACAATGGTTTACCATTCACAAAACAAGCCTTCACGTTGTCAATCCCCGAGCGTCGTATAACAGATGTTGCTCGTCTTTTATAGTCCTCACTTATGTATGGTAATTTTACGTAGATGAGCTTATCTGAGTCGATTTCAGTTTGTTTGTGTTGTCTATTATTCTTGATACCTTTTATAACGCTGTCAACAAGCTTTTTTGGATAGCCATTACCAATGAAAATTTCTTTCACTTTACCGAGAGATTCTTTAACACCCCGAGAATCCGTCGAACATGCTATGGCTCTCCTGGTTTCTCCAATTAAAATTGCTCGCGTGGAGGCAATAGAGCCATGACTATCCCATGGCATAATAGATCGACTATGTATGGGTTTAATGTAAAGCTTGGTGGAAAATGCTTTGGATTCGGGGTCAAACGAAACGAGCGTATCCAAAAAGGGTAAATTCGTTATTATAAGGTATTTCAAGAGTAAATTTGATTTTGTCATTTAAGCTATTGGCCGTCGTTAGCAATCTCTGCGCCGATAAACAACCAGATAACAAAAATGCAAAATAATCGTCCATATACCGTTTGAGGATAACATGGCCTTCGGTTTTACTCACAATTAACGAATCAAGTTCATTCATATAGATTATTGCCAGAGATGGTGCCAGGTTATTACCCATAGCAAGGCCTGATTTTTGCTTGTAACTTTCACCGCCAATCAATACGCTATCACTCGTCAAACATAAACGAATTAATGTCTCGAAATCCTCGTCTTCCAAGGCACGTAGCCCACAATTTTTTTTATGTTCATAAAAGAAAATTTCTTTTCATCTGCCTTGCAAGAGGCATGAAACTTTAAGTAGTGATAGAAATATTTTAAGATAAACAAATAAATAGCTCTGCTGAATACTCTCAATGTCCGTTTGTTTACATTTTAAACACTCTATATTTAAAAAATTATGATGTGTTCTGGTTCGCTAAAGGTTCGCTATGCTTTAAATAAATACAGATTCGAGTTTCTGATTTAGAAGATGTAGAATTTTAGTCGAAACAACGCGAAATTTGGGCATTGTTTACATCGCGGGACCCCACATAGCCTGCGTGGCAGGCGTTCTATTGTGGGGGAGGGAGTTTTGGGTTACAATTCCATGACACGCACGAAATAGGGTTAGGGTTAGGGATTGGGTCGGGATTGGGGTCAAGATCAAAGAGAAATATTCGTGATTGCGTGTCATGGAATTATAACCGAGTTTTGTTTAGAGCGCGCGCTAGGTGAGAAGAAAAAGCGAAAGAAAAAGGGGGGAGAAGAAAAAGGGGGAGAAGAAAAAGCGAAAGGAGCGCGCGCGCTCTCAAAAAAAAGCGCGCGCTCTAAACAAAACTCCCTCCCCCACAATAGAATGCCTGCCATGCAGGCTAGACCCAACTTAGCACATGCGCAGAATGGACTTTACATGGTCTTTAAGAAACATACCGGACCGGATCAAACTAGAAAATCAATATTTTCGTCGCAAGATTTCAATTTGATATTTTTTCTACAATTTTGTCCCGTGGGTAAGCAAATTATTCATATTAAGATCAGTTTTCTTATTTCAAGGAAATGTTCTAGAAAATGTTCTTATATCTAGAAAATAATTCTTCGTCATCTAAGAATGATCCATTGTGCCCATTGTGCCTTTCGCGCTTGAGGAGATAGAGGTTTTGCGATTTTTAGTATTATTAGAATTATTATTAGAACAATATTTAAACAGGAATGCTCCGCTCATGCACCGCAGTGATTTTCAGGGAGGTCCTGCATGTATATCATATACAAAGAATTAGAGATATATATAGAAAAGTAATATAGTGGAAAAATATATAGATATGAGACTAAAACTGAAAGGTTGTAGTAAGAGTCATTTTAGCAACCGTTTAAAGGAAGTCAAACTAGTTGACTGCCGAACGATAAGTTCCAAATTGTTCCAGTCAGTTACCACGTGAAAGGCAAAACGTTGTTTGCCCCAGTTGGTACGTGCCAGAGGAAGATGAATATCCTGACGTCTGCGGGTGTTATAACTATGGACGTCGATATTCTTTGACAGATTGAAATCAAAGTTACTGTAGTTAGCTTATTTAAACATTTAAAAACAGCGATACAACGATGATGGCAGCGGCCGAGCGGCGAACAGATAATGGTTTCCATCTTAGTTGCTCAAGGGCATGAGATGCTGAGGAGTACTTTGGTAAGTCCAATATAATCCGCGCGGAGTTATTTTGTAAAACTTGAAGATGTTCCATAAGGATCACGTTGTTTTTATCACCCCAGACTAAGTCGGCATAGTCAAACAGAGGAAGAATAAGACTGTTATATATGGTTAAACGAGCGTGTAATGGAAGAAGATATCTGATACGTCGTAGTAAAAAAAGTCTTTGACTGATTTTCTTAGACAGGGCTTCAATGTGATCATATGTTTTGATTAATTTTGACACCTAAGTATTTAAAAGATTCATTCCGTTCCAATAAATGATCGTTGATCTTCAGTGACAGTTGACTACACAAACGTAACTTATGTTGGCTTCCGTAAAGTACAAACTTAAAAAAGTACAAACTTAATTGACTTCGAAAAGACAACTGTAATTGAACTAGCTGTATATAGTGCTAAATGCTAATGGCAACAAGCGATACTATAGCCAGGTGCCCAGGTCAGTCTATATCGTCACACAATCACATGTGTACAGAGATATGTGCACAAAGCCTCGAGTTTAAGAAAAGAAGAGGCAATGCCAGTTTGGCTTTGAATGTTACTACGATTTATAGGGCGTCGAGGCCAGTATACAGGGCAGGCATCTTACCACACACTGATATTAAAGAGTACATTGTATAATATACCTTATTACTTTCCAGGAAACCATTTGTCACCCCCAAACTTACCTATTTAGTAGGCACAATTTGACTCCTCTTTCAACGTTGTCACGGTAGCAAACTGTATACTACCGAAGTCTACTAAGAAATATCTGTTTGCAATTATGCTTTTTTTAATGAACACATGTGTCATTAAATGACGCCTTGAAGAGCAAAACATGATGACATTGTCCTTTATAAGACATTGTGGAAAACGCGGCCACCGGATAGCGGATACCGGATATCGAACACCGGATAGCGGATATCGAATAATACTTCTATTCTATTAAGTGTTTTAACGAAGTCAGGGGCTGATATTAATTTTTCCTGTATTATTTAAGAAGCTAGCGGTATATATTGAAGAATCTTTCGCAATTCTTTCATACTTAGGGACCGGTGATAAAGTATGTGTACTGGGGGGTGGAGGTATTCCAAAATACTACCATAAAATTTGGCACCCCCCGAAAATACTCCTCAAAGGTGATGAAATGTTTCGTACTCCCCGCCCCCACCATCCAACCAATCACCCCCAAAATGAAACAAATATAAATGTCAAGAAAATAACTGGTTTGCAAATTATTTGCAAGCTATTGTCGGTATTAATGAAAATCTGGTGAAAACATTACTCAAAATCTTAATATCAATTTTTATATAAAAAGCTCAAAGTAGCTTAAATGCTACTGTGCTACATTGCAATTTAATTATTATAAGAACATACACTCAATTTTTTTAAAGTATTAAAGTTTGTAGTTTTAATCCTATAGACATAGTATTAGACTCATTTTTTGGTTACAATTCCATGACACGCACGAAATAGGGTTAGGGTTAGGGATTGGGTCGGGATTGGGGTCAAGATCAAAGAGAAATATTCGTGATTGCGTGTCATGGAATTATAACCCATTTTTTTGTTTCGTACCCCCCACAAATGTCGTAATTCGTCTCATGCCCCAACTTACCCTCGACCCCCCCAGTACACATACTTTATGACCGGTCTCTTAGATGAAAATACTATGAACAGTAATCTATTCAGCAATGCTCGCCTCATCTGTTCAGTTGAATTAAGGTATTGAGCTGAAAATATTGGTCTGAACCGATGTGGCGAGGTTGCATGAAGCTGTCGGCGCACGAACCGTACGAATTTCCGGGCGGGTGGGAGGGTGTTTTCTCTTTCGGTCCTTCTGTGTGTCGGCCGACGGAATTCACACTAAATGGTGCAATTCTCGCTAGGTGTGGTCCTTTAAATACCATGTATATACCATGTGATACATAATCTACATATATATGACCTAATTATGCCTTAATGCCATTTACATATGATTACGAGCATTTCGAATAGTAATCTATTCAGCAATGCTCGCCTCATCTGTTCAGTTGAATTAAGGTATTGGGCTGAAAATATTGGGCAACCACCTTCTTCTCAGTTGCTCACCCCGCCCTACCCACCTATTCTATCCGCTTCCCTTTCTTCCAATCCTACTCCTTATTCCCATACCTCATCCCATACCTCATCCCATACCTCATCCCAAACCTCATCCCAAACCTCATCCCAAACCTCATCCCAAACCTCACCCCAAACCTTAAATATATCCTGTCATTTAAGAAAGAGGCATCATATATGGCATAAACGAGGCTTGGTCGGTTCGGTAGTGACAAATCGCACTTTAGTAATCAGCGTTTTCCCCAGTATACAAGCGATCGAATAAAGTATCTGAAGCAAAATAAACAAATGGCTGAGACGATCGGTTATTCCAAACAATTTTGGCGTGGTCGAAGGCGTTTGTAATATTGGCCATTAAATACTCCGATACAATGTAGGAAAATGTGGAAAGATGGATACTTTTCCTATTCCTCTCGTGCTGTTAGATGTTCACCCACGATCTCTACCCACTGTTCATGACGATTATACATTTCGCTTGCGTGAAAAAAGCAGAATCTTGAAATAACAAAGTGGCTAGATTACTCAACTCATCCCTTTGAAGCATTTCATTCAGCTGTTCCCGACTCGGGCTGACGGCCATCCCTCCACCAACGGCAGCAGAACTCCCCAGGCCATTGACTCAATGAGTCCCGCGTTCGGATTGTTTAGCTGCTTCCACTACGTTGGCATGAAAATCAGAATCATACTCCCATGCCCACATTGGACACTTGTCCCGGGCCTATGTGTGGGGAGAACCAAACCACCGTCAGTAGAGGGGCGACCGTCCTGACCCAGTAAATTAACCGGGGAAAGTTTGGGTGAAGAAGCTTTCTTTTTCAGGACTGTCACTCTCCACAAGGTGATTTTGCCGCACCGTAATTGCAATGAATATGGAAATCGAGGGGAAGCTGCACCTGCCCTGCGGCTAAGCTTCATGCCATATCAATGGACGCTCTCATGCACTGCTGTAAGTGACATTTTGCGAATACGACGATATCAATCGCTACTCGTGGCGACCGGACAACAACACGAAGACGAAGAACTGAAAATGACTGCCTAGTGCCTGGTACAAAGAAATGCGGCTAAGTCGAGCAAACTTTATTTCCCCAGTGAGCGGCGCTGCCCATACTCATGTACATTTGGATATAGGGGAAAGCAGGTGATAATCTGGCCACTTTCGCACAATGTATATACAGTATCTATAATTGTTCTCGTATTTCCTTTAGCAAATACACTATAACAAGGAGGGATAGATTTCCTATGCAAACGCTGACCTGATTTAGCATGATGTCATCTATAATAAATTAGTCCGCCGACAATAGAATCCATCCAAGAAAATAATCTCTTAAATATCGACATCACTTGATGACCCTAAAATGCTTCACTTCTATACATAGCTACTCAGGCATGCCTCACCACCATAATTTGATAGTCTCTATGTTGGTTACTAACTCCGTATGACTGAACCGTAACCAAACGACTCTTAATGAGGTTTTACTGTTTTATTATCACATGTCAGTTTATAGACCATCAATATCACACTAGGAAATATAAAACTGTGGTAATGTGATGTTGTAGACTGTCAATATCTCAATTCACTCAAGCCCAAGGAACACTTAACGACCCGTAATGTTGTATTCATTATTCATTGACAATTATCTTACAACAATACAAGTTTTAGAATCAATTATCAACTAGGTCATCAAGCCCGGTCATATACAAGTTCCAATCTTATGGAATTGAGTACAGTGTAACATATGAAAGCACCGTACTAACACCATATTTTCAGAGAGCTCTGTTAATCTCTTGCGACACAATCATTATCCATTGTGGTAGCAGTCCAAGACATCCACTCCAATATATTTGGCGGGCAACTAGCTACATAATTTATATATGTCGCCTGCTCTGGTAGCTATAGGAGTAAGGTCTCGCATTTCACGCCATCCTGTACTGATTTGCAGGGCACTGTCATTTCAGACATCTATACAGTCAACATGTAAATCCAACTGAACAGCTCAGGTCTTCCGCGACCTAGCCTTCTTCCTGACGGGGCACTGACTACAACAACTTTATCACTAATTATTTGCAGCACTTCAAACCTCCCGTATCATATCTATTCACGGGGCACTGAATACAACAACTTTTATCACGAATCACTTGTAGCAGTTCAAGCCTCCCGTATCCTCATATCTAAGCACAGGCACTGACTACAACAACTTCTTCATCAATCACTTGTAGCAGTTCAAGCCTCCCGTATCATCATATATATGCACGGGGCACTGACTACAAAATTTTATCGCCAATCAATTGTAGCAGTTCAAGCCTCCCGTATCAGGCATGACTATTTACGGGGCATTGACTACAACAACTTTTATCACCAATCAATTGTAGCAGTTCAAGCCTCCCGTATAATCGTATCTATTATATTCACGGGACACTGACTACAGCAACTTTTATCACCAATCACTTGTATAGCAGTTCAATTCTCCCGTATCCTCATATCTAAGTACGGGGCACCGACTACAACAACTTTTGTCACGGATCATTTGTAGCAGTTCAAGCCTCCCGTATCATCAGAACTATGCACGGGGCACTGACTACAACAACTTCTTCACCAATCACTTGTAGCAGTTCAAGCCTCCCGTATCATCATCATATCTATTCACGGGGCACTGACTACAAAATTTTATCGCCAATCAATTGTAGCAGTTCAAGCCTCCCGTATCATCATGACTATTTACGGGGCACTGACTACAACAACTTTTGTCACTGATCATTTGTGGCAGTTCAAGCCTCCCGTATAATCATATCAATTCACGGGGCACTGACTACAACAACTTTTATCACCAATCACTTGTATAGCAGTTCAAGCCTCCCGTATTATCATAACTATTCACGGGACACTGGCTACAACAAAAATTTTTTTGCAAGTCAAATAGGCTAAAACAATTTTACACCATGCCTCATTTCAATACTAGACATGGATGATTAACAAACATCTATAGACATTCAATTGTGCCAAACAACTCAAGTCATTCGTCGCATAATCCACGGAGCGCTGTTATCAATCATATCTTTGCCTGTATATAACAATTGCATGATCACTCATAGCAGTAGCATAGCAGCCTGCATTCCTACCCACGGGATCTTGAGACAATCTATGCAACATGTAATTAAGCCTTTAAACAACATAAAATGACAAACTCCCGCCGTTTCGTCAAGTAAACTTGATTAGATTATAGTCAAATTTGAATTAGAGTAATCAAAGATTGATGTGAAACCACGTTCCTTACATTCAATAGCTGTATACTTTACAAGCAGTCACTGTCTTGTCGGTCACCATGATGGCGACGAGGTTGAACAATGTGCGAATTACAAAGTGGTAAATGGAACCTCAGGGTTTCAAATTGTACAGGGTTCTCCCCTGCGTAGCCCCGCTGATATTTTACGCAAAGTCAAAGAACTACAATTATGAAGCGACATATCTTTTAAAACCTTTCCTAACCACCTAATCACGGAGAATAGCCACGTACTAAACTTATAATACGTTGTACATAGCAAGATTAGATTAAAGAAGTAAACCCGTATAGATTATAGTGTAAAAACATTCACGAAATAACAATCCCTAAAGCTATACAACAGTAGAAATATTTTATACCCCGTCGTGTGGCTGCATTTGCGACTCTGCTTCGCCGTTTTGGTGTAGTACGTGATCATCCTTATGTTCTGACTGTTCGCCACCTGGTGGCGGTGACGCTGCTGGTGTTGGTTGAATAAGACGTAGTCGCTTCTCGTCTGCCATAACTCTGGAAATTCGTACGGCTCGGATCTTTGTTTTCTCTTTCGGTCCTTCTGGTGTCGGCCGACGGAATTCACACTAAATGGTGCAATTCTCGCTAGGTGTGGTCCTTTAAATACCATGTATATACCATGTGATACATAATCTACATATATATGACCTAATTATGCCTTAATTACATTTACATATGATTACGAGCATTTCGAATAGTCCATAGACTATCTCACGAACAATTGCCAAGCTTTCACGGAGCACAAAAACGATCTTACTGCTTTTATAAAGTGGAAACGTTCACAGGCTTTGAGCAAGCGGACGATAACGGCCATAAAGCTATTCTTTTAATAATAATACTTTACTTCTATCAAACGCGAAGTTTTCAATTCTAATTTAAGACAATACAAATCTATGTAAATACGGTAAAATCTTCAGTATATAGATAGCCTAACTATGATAATAAGAAGAAAAAGTCTAAAAGGTATCTATTACTCGTTTACAAAATTGCCCTGTTGGAGTTCGTTTAAATTATTATAATACACGTCTATATATATATCCTTCTTAAATAGCTTTCGTGTATCTTGAGGAACAAACTGGAACAATAGGTTAAGTGTGGAAGAACAAATGAATTGTACATTGTCAATAATGCGTCCTGTGTTACAAATTGTTTTGCTCTTCTTAAAAGGGCAAACATTTTGATATTTTCTTGCATTGAGTGTCCACATGTTCTTGCTATCTAAGCTGTTCGTCAAAAATTATCCCTAGAGTCTTTTTATCCGACACTCTATTTATCATGTGATCCCCAATGACCCAAGTTTTTTTTAGATCAAGAAATAGTATACCATTGATAAGTCCTGATGTGGCACAATTATATTTGTTTCCAATTATATTTGTTTTCGAGTATTTTTGCGACTGCAGATAAAACAGATATAGGCCTGTAGTTATCGCAGTTTGATTTCCCTCCCGTTTGTTTTTTTGGATTGACCATTGCTATCTTCAATTCACCTGGAAATATTCCAGTACTTAAAGATAAGTTAAAAACGTACACTAGTGAATTGACAATTGTGTTCCCTGCGGCTTTTAGTAATTTGTCTGATATCTTGTCAAGGCCTGGTGGTTTGTCTGATTTAACCCTCTTTATAGTATAGCTTCTAGTTTTGCGGGTGTGATACTTTCAAAACTAAATACTTTAGTACCGGGAGTTACAAAGTGGAGTGGATCTAAATCGCTGGGAGTAATATTTGTTGCCAATTCTGGGCCTATGGTAGAAAAATAGTTATTAATTAAATTCGTTTGAGATATTTTTGTAACCGGTTACTGTGTTACCGCTCACTATTAACTCTTTGATTGTTGTGCATTTTGATTGCTTGATGAGAATTTCGTTTATGGTTTTACAGCTTTCCTTGCTATTTTTGCTATTTTCTACTTTGGTTTTGTACTAGTTTGCCTTGGCTTCTTTGACTAGTCTGTTTACTTGATTTTTACATTGTTTGTAGGACTCATGGAAGACTGTCGAATTCAAACTGACAGCTTTCTTTTTTAGATAATCTCTACGATAAATCTTGGTTTTTATATCATTATTTAGCCATGGCTCATACTCACTTTTGACTTTTCTTTGTCTGACTGGTGCATGAAAGTTCGCAATTTCAAGAAAAGTCTCTTTCCAGTCATTCCACGCTTTATTAGGGTCGGTTTCGCAATATGGAATGCTGAACGCTTCTCTTCAATCTTGTTGAAATTGAGTTGTGTTGAAATGTTTAAATTGCCTCGTTTCGACTATTTTTGGTTTCTGTTTTGGGATGCCAATTTGTCTGCATATGTAAACTAAACTGTGGTCACTTATCCCTAAGTGTATGACACCCGAGTCTATAGTTTTTGTGTCGTCTATTTTAGTAAGAATAACATTTAGTAGTGTATGACACCCGAGTCTATAGTTTTCGTGTCGTCTATTTTAGTAAGAATAACATTTAGTAATGTTTGTGTAGTATATATTTGATATTCTAGTTGGTATATGTTAATATGCTGCCTTAGGGACCGGTCATAAAGTATGTGTACTGGGGGGTGGAGGGTATTCCAAAATACCACCATAAAATTTGGCACCCCCCGAAAAGCGTCGGAAAATATTTACCCCCCCCCAAAAAAAAACAAACATGAAATAAATATAAATGCCAAGAACATAACTGGTTTGCAAATTATTTGCAATCTATTGTCTGTATTGAAATACTTAGCGTGGTTAATACTGTTATGCCCTTGGTGAAAATCTGGGTCAGATCTAGAAAAGGAAAAACATTACTCTAAATCTTAATACCAATTTTTATACAAAAAAGCTGAAAGTAGCTCAAGTGCTACTGCGCTACATTTCAATTTAATTATTATAAGAACATACACTCAATTTTATTAAAGTATTAAAGTTTGTAGTTTTAATCATAGACATAGTATTAGACTCATTTTTTGTTTCGTACCCCCCCCACAAATGTCGTAATTAGTCTCATACCCCAAAGGTTAGATAATTTGTTTCGTACCCCCCAACTTACCCTCCACCCCCCCAGTACACATACTTTATGACCGGTCCCTTAGTTGGTATACATTTATTAGATATTTTAGTTTAATCGTATGTGCATTGCTCTGTGTAGCAAGAAAGTTACAGTTAAGGTCTCCGGTTATTATTACTTATTTTCTTTCATCATCTAATTTTTGTAAATAGTTTTCAAATGTGTCAAGTAAGTCGATGTTAGAGTTAGGTGGTCGGTACCAGGTCGAAATTAGCAAAATTTCCAGACATATAGCTTCCAAGTTTCTATGGACGAGTTCGTCTCGTTCGGTGAATGAGATAGTATATTACGTATGTAAAAAGCAACGCCTCCACCGTTTTTATTCCTGTCTTTCCTTGCTAAGTCATAACCTGATATTCTAACCTCGTTATTACTTACTGACTTATCAAGCCTCGTTTCGTTGATACTAATTACATCAAAGGATTGATCATGCAAGAAAATTCTTAGTTCTTCAATGTGTTTGACTAAACTGACGATGTTTAGATGGCCAATTTTGAAACCCCTTAGTTTTTGATGTGGAGTTTTGTTGATGAATGTTTCCCATTTGATCGACAGGGTGGGTAAGTGTTTTGATTTATGGTAGTAGGAACCGTGCCGGAGTTACATGGTTTATTTAGTCAATTTTTACTTAGATACTGATTAATATTTTTTGCAAGGGCCGATGTACCCTGTTTGTTTAGAAGTAGCCCCTAATCATTTAAATGATATGTTGTGCTTTATAAGGCCCCAGTTGTGTTCTAAACATAGCTGATCTAATCCACTGTTATATTCGTTTACCTTATAAGCCAATGCTTCATTGTCGCTTCTCATTATGATTTCCGATAGAACTAGTTCGGTATCTCTGGTGTCCTGCATAACGCCTTCTCCAAGTTTTCGTACATGGGTCAACAATTCATTCGGCGTCTTTCTTTGCAGATAATTTGTTCCTACGTGTATAATAAGCTTGCTTCGCTTTGTGAGTAGCGTTGGTTTAATATAGTGATCCATGTCTTCTACTCCTGCACCAGGAAATGTTTTGACTACGATTTTTTGTTTTACTGATTCCATATTGAATGTGTCAATGTGCTTGAGCATGGAATCTCCTAAAACAGCAACTCTTGTTTGGCTGGCACGCGAAGTCCTTCGAGGATCTTGGGCTCTCTCGTTGTTATTGCCTTTATGCTGGTTGTTATCTGTCCGCTGTTTTGCATATGCAGAATAGTCACGTCTTTTGCTTTGTTGGACCTCAGGGTGTAATTAGGTGATTCAGGTTGATTTCTATTCTTAGGAGTTTGTCTTTGAGATAGTATTTGAATCTCATTATCACTTTCATTATCACTAAGCACAGAATACTGATTGGTTGTTTCTACTGTTCTATTGTGGTTCTTTTCCCCAGAGTGCTGACCACGTAATGTGTTTACACTCTGATTTGGCGTTCGATTGTTGACGACATTCCATGTTGTTTCTTTACCAAAATTCTACTGATCACTTTCTAAAATTTTAATTGCCGTTATTTCCAGCTCTTCAACTCTCGTGTTTAGATCGGATGTTATATACTTATAGTTATTGACTTGGTCTGATAGTGTGACGTTTTCTTCCTTTAGTTTTGCATTACCTTTTACCAGAAAATCTCGGTATTCATCAGTACTATAGACATTGCAGTCGTCTTGGGCTGTCGAATTTCTTCCAAAAGTTCGTTGATTTTCTTTGTAAAGCGTAGTGCAAGGTCTCGTATACTGTCGAGTAATTATCGTAATTCGCTGCTTCGGGTGAAGTAGGATTGTTTTTTGTCACCCCGTTGCTAGCGCTGTCGCTCTCGCTGTCGTTTTGTTAGAATAGATAGAATAGAATAGAATAGATTTTAATAAAATTACCTTGCAGCCTTACGGCTGAATTACGCAATTATTTTACAAAATAATTTATGAATATTACAAATAAAATGTGACGCATCTAAAGTTCTAAATATATAATATACCTATTTTACAGATCAACTATAATTAAACTTTTCACCCAAATGCTGCATTTATTGTGTTTAATTTGCTTGTTCATTTTGTGAGAGATTCGAAAACTCTTCAACTTTCATTTATCTTGTCAGGTCTCCTTTGGTTTTAAAGTTACAAAGACGTTTTACTGCGCTCCATCATTTTTTCGGATTCGCTTTCTTCAACTTATGAATGTAACGTGATTGCGTGCGCTTGCGCGCACGCACGTAAAAAGCTCTACGCTAATCTGTTAAAATTTAACAGTCAAAACCTTAAATCTAAAGTATATTTCACTACAAATTAGCGGATAAAGAGTTATTCTTTGGATTTGTGGAGTTTATTTTGCGAAACTTTTGTGTACAGCTGGAGAAATCGGAGGTAAATAGTTGTAATATTGTGTTTTTTCAATTTCTGGAGACGGAAATTCGTTGAAATTCTGCACGCGCGCGTGGTACGTCATACTGTGTGCTGACGACGTTCGTATCCTGAACGTTTTCGCTGACGATTTTTAAAATAAGTTTTGGAACACAACTTTCGCGCGTAAATTTATTTATTTATTTATTTAACTTTGCCAATAAACATGCTAGATATAAACACACAAAGGACATATACTGTATGTAGAACATAGATATTCTAATGGCAGGGAACACGCTACAGCTTTCGCCAATTACAGCGGCCCTTTATACATATACAATACGACGTCACAAACACTTTAAACTAGGCTAATAACAACACAATATTTCACAGGACAGATTACGAGACTTGTTACAAGACAAACATATAGATTTCCATGTTCTTGGATGATCTGCGTCATATAATGTTTCTAATGCTAATTTATAGTAGAGGAAAAGTCCATTTTTGAACTGACTGAGGCTGGTGTTTTTGCCTGTCAAGTCCTTCGGTAGTACATTCCACAGTCTGGTAGATCTATTTAAGTACGACTTCTGGAAGGTGGTAGTCTTGCACCGCGTTGTCACGGACGTCAAATGGTCAGGATCGGATGATCGTGTTTCTCTTCGGTTGTTGGCATTGGCTGGTGAAGGCAGGAAATGTTCATCGATTCTCATAAGTCCGTGGATACGTTTGTAGTATACCACCATGTCCAAGAATTCATGCCAGTAACTCAATGGAATAAGACCTAATAGTGAAAGTCTCTGGCTGTAGTTGGTGTCGCAGCGAAAAGGTAGATCCAAGACATACTTGGTCGTGCGTCGTTGAAGTCTTTCCCTGTGTTTGATTAGACTGACAGTTTTTGCAGCCCAGATTTGCGATCCGTAGCATAGCTGTGAACGAACGAGAGTCAGGTATAGAGTGAGACGAACTGCGCTGTCCTTGATGTCGAACGTTGATCTTCGAACGTATCCTAGGGTCTTGGAGGCTTTGGCGCACTGATATTCAACATGTTTAGACCAAGTTAGGTCAGATGATGTTAGTATTCCAAGATCACGCTCACAGTCCGTGCTTTCTATGAGAGTGTCATGTAGCGTATACGGGTAGATGACTTTGTAGTGCTTACGGGTGACTCTCAACACTTTACATTTTCCTACATTTAACTCCAGGTTCACGTCGATCGAGCTTTCCTCGAAGTTTGACAGGTCATTCTGCAGAGCGGAAGCATCAGAGCTGGAATTGATGGTCTTGAAGATCTTGGTATCATCAGCAAATGTAGCAATCCTTGAGTTACTCACATTTAAATTATCCATTTAAAATGGTTCTAAATAATCACGGAACTCTTGGAATTTTGAACACAATTGCTATCAGGCTTTTTACTCTCATCGTTGTTGTTTGGTTATGCACAAGATCAAAACCACACCTTATTCTTTTGGACGAGGAAACAAATTTTAAAGGCGTTTTTATCACTTCCGAACTGACAATTTTACCTGATAAACTCTGTATTATTTGGACGTCAACACCAGACAATATTTTACGAAAATCCAGCTATACCCTTGTAAACATCGATATGTATCGGAAATTGTATCGGAAATAGTCAAAATAATATTGATAACATAATTCGGTTCACGGAAAATGAGCAAATGGAATTAAACGCCAAGAAATGCAATGAAATGGTAGTAGATTTTAGAAAGATTAAGACTGTAATCCCTCCTGTCTGCATTGGGCAACAACCAATGTCTAGAGTCAAAACGTACAAGTTATTGGGACTCTGGATAGACGATGATTTAAATTGGGAATCAAATACAGAGTACATTATTAAGAAAGCAACCAAACGTCTATATTTTTTGAAGGTTCTTAAGGGTTATGGCGCACCAAAAAATGACCTCAAGACCTTTTATTGCTGTGTAATCAGATCAACTTTGGAGTATGGTGCCCAGGTATGGAACGGCAACTTGACGCAAGCACAGCGTAATGATATTGAAAGAGTACAGAAACGAGCTTTGAGGATAATTGTTCCTGAATATGAGTACAATCGTGCGCTTCAGGAATGTGAACTAAAAACGTTACAGGAACGTAGAGATGATTTATGTGTTCGTCTCATCAAGCAGATGTCAGAGCCATCACATAAATTACATTCATTGCTTCCTAGGAAATGCTCTGAGGTAAAAGGAAGAGAAACTCGAACAAATCCGAACAAATTTTATAACTTCTTCTACAGAACCGAAAGATTTAAACGCAGTCCGTTAGTATATGCAATAGATAAATACAACGATAGGCTAAAACTGTAGTTTTAATTTGAGAACGTTCTATATATATAGTCGTATATTTTAGTCGTATTTTAGATATAAATTTGTATATACATGTAATATTTTAGAATTAGTTGTAATCTTAACTAGTAGTTGAACCAAATTGTAAACACATTATAATTTAGTGTATCCGCTATTGAAATGTGGGAAATAAAGCCATTATTATTATATTATTATATATTATTATATATATGGGTTGGAGTTTGATATAAAACATAAAAGCCTGCATTTAATCTTGTGTGTTCTTCTTGCTGGTGACATTGCAACCAATCCTGGTCCCACATCTAAACAACTTCCCATCAATTAAATGCGCTACAATAAACGCCATAAGTTTGAAAAGTGTCCACAAAGATATCACCACTAATTCGATTATCTGCAATTTACAACGATTTCATGACTTCGTTTACGGAGAAAACTTGGATGTCGTATGTGTAAACGAGACATGGCTTAATGAGAACATAAGTAACTCTGAGATTTTAAACTCTGAGTACAACATCTTCAGAAAAGACAGAGTTGGATGAAATGGCGGCGGGGTCTTGGTTGCAATCAAATCGAGTTCATTTAGTTTGGTCAAGGAATTCGTCTCAAACATGGATGACATACAAGAATTAGAAATTGTTTCAGCAATAGTAAAAATTGCTTCAAATCAAAACAGGGCCTTTTTAACGCATATGCTGGGGCAAATGCCCCAGTCCCCCCCCCCCAGTAAGTTATTGTTATTCAGTTGGTGTCCCCAGTCCCAGAAATTGTAAAAAAAGCCAAAAACTGAGTTTAAAGGGGAGTAACTGAAATTAGTATTGCTAACTGCTATTCTCAAAATAAAACCTGGATCCATTTAGATAAATTATAAAAAAAATCTGAAAATGCAGGAAGGAAGAACACAGAATACAAATTTCTGGGAGACCCCACCCCCCCAGACCCCCCACCCCCTTCAAATCCACCACCCCTTCATACACCACCTGTTACGATTGCTTCGTCCCCTCCTGTGATATGATTTGAATCAAAACATCCTCTTCTCTTCATGCTACAGGCCACCAGACGCTGAACGAACATGGACGAGCAAACTCAACACATTCTTGGATCAAGTTTGTGATCAGTATAAAAACGTAGTGATATCTGGTGATTTTAATCTACCCAGCATCTCATGGGATGCAAAATCGAACGGATCTGGTGCAAATGAGGTGAACTTTGTTGACATTCTTGATGACCACTATTTAACCCAAGTGAACACCACCCCTACTCGTGCCAACAAAATATTAGATCTTGCAAACGAGGAAAGTGTCATTGAGTCTGACGAACCAATCATGACTGATTTAACATTTTGTGAAGCCGAAGTTTCCCATGTGTTAAGATCTCTTGATTCAAGCAAAGCAACAGGTCCCGATGGTATACCTGCAAGATTATTGAAGGACAGCAGCATGTGTGATAGCGGCGCCTTCTCTATGCAAGCTGTTCAACATGTCAGTTCTTTCAGGAACAATACCAGAGGAATGGAAACTGTTGTAACAAGAAAGGAGTAAGGTGACAACTATATGCTGAGAACTATCGCCTATTTCCCTATTGTGCACAACATCAAAAGTTTTAGAACGCTGTTTCTTAAACAACATCACATTTCGATTACATGATGCTGTGAATATCTGTCAACATGGGTTCATGGCTGGACGATCTTGCGTAACAAACCTCATCGACACCCTCGACTATATTGGATCGTGTCTGGACAGTGGAGGACATATAGACATGATTTACATGGATATGTCAAAAGCGTTCGATAAGATCGATCATAAAATCCTGTTACAAAAGCTGCAGAAAGATTATGGTTTTGGAGGTAATCTCCTCAAATGGTTCCGTTGTTATCTTGAAAATCGTAGACAACGTGTTACAGTATTAGGAGCAACATCAGACCCTCTTCCTGTCACTTCTGGTGTTCCGCAAGGTTCCATACTTGGCCCAGCATCATTTCTCCTCTACGTCAATGATCTCCCAAGCAATGTGAAGTCAAGTCGGGTTGCAATGTTCGCGGACGATACCAAAGTCTTCAAGGCAATACAATCACCTAATGATGCAATTAAGTTACAGGAAGATATTAATAACTTGGAAAACTGGTCATCTGAATCTAGCTTACAATTCAACGAAACCAAATGCAAAGCACAATCAATTACCCGTAAAACCAATCCAATCCATACCACTTATTCTATGAAAAACTCTCCACTAGCATCAATTAAGCACGAACGTGATCTTGGTATCTGGATATCCTCGGATTTAACTTTTAACAAACATGTTAACGAACAGTGTGCACAAGCAAATAAAATGCTCAGCTACATCCGACGAAACACACGAACAATTAACAGTATTACAACAAGAAGAGCCATATACTTGACACTAGTACGATCACATCTTGGTTACGCGACGCAGGTCTGGGCACCTCAATCTATCGAACTTATGCTCAAACTGGAAAAGCCTCAAAGACGTGCTACAAAATACATTCTTAACCTTCCATTCATCAGTTCAGTATGTTACAAATACAGATTGCAGACTTTACTGCCAATATGTTACTGGCATGAATACCTTGACATGGTACATTTCTTTAAAGTAATTCGTGGCCTTACCAGCACGTCCTTTGCCTTGCACGCGAAGAAAACAAGACCATTAAGATCGTCCACCAGTACAAAAGGTGTAAAGTACGAAATCCCGCGGAGTAAAACAACAACCTACCAAAGATCGTTTTGGATAAGAGCCATAAGAACATGAAATACATTGACAGACATATTAGACTTGAGTATGGATTCCGAGAACTTCAACTCGTTTAAGTCAGTAATGCGAGAGTACTACAACACCGCATTAAAAATCACATATGATTGTATTGTATTATAAGAATAGGTAATAGAACCTCCACTGGCGTTAAATAATTGGTATGTTATGTCCTTTATGTAATTGTGTACGCATGTATGTACCATATTATATAATGAATGGTGTAAATGGCTTTTAAACAATCATGAGGGTCTGAAAACTAGACCGTGCTGTAGAAAGTCCAAAAGACATATGAATAGCCTGCACTGTATATCATACAGCCTTAATATAGCAGGTCTTATATCTTGTATGTGTGGTTTGTTTGGTTAATATATACTTTTTTCACAGGGCCAGAAATATTGACCATGCTGTGAAATACACAAACTAGATCAGATTCACTAGTAATATAGGTCTAGTTCAACCTACTTTGGATTTAGTGGTGTATTATTTCTGTACGTATATGATACAGATGGTGATTAATTAGGTTTGTGTTGTTCACAGGGTCTGAGAAATAGACCGTGCCGTGAAGTATAAGTAAAGTTTATAGACTAGGCAGCGTATAGTCGTTTCATGAACAATAATGTAAATTATTTATACATATGTACTAAACACAAAACACATATAGGAGTGAAATATGCGATATATAACTGATTGGAAAAAAAATAAATTTATATATATAAAAACAATAAAACAGAATATATATGTACTAGAGAGAGAGAGTGGAAGATGCTGTGATGGCATTGAGCTATTTCATACATCTCACAGAGTCTTGAGTCGACCATGCTTGTGAGATATGTTAGCTGATGGTGGGTAGATTAGAAAAGGGAAATAGTCGTGTGGTATTGCGTTTTAACGCTTTGGCCCTCGACGCGTTTCGATCGTTTGATCTTCATCAGGAGGGACTTTAGGGTTGGGAGTTGATGTTTTGGTATTGTTAAAAAAGCGAGAAGATAAGGAACAATAAAACAAAGAAGGGTGTGGTTGAAAAGTACATGATTTTATGGAACAGAATAATGCGGGAACATAATGCAAAAATAAAATAAAATATACTAAAATAAACTGAAATAGAATATGATAAGAAAAACTTACTGAATGATTTGTTGCGTGGTAAACCGCATCTGCCAGCCATTGCTGTTGTATTATGTTGTATGTAACTTGCTTTATCACGAGTGTGCGTTTGCGAGAATGAATATTGGTTTTTATGTGGTCTTGTTTTTTATTATCTTGTTCTGAAGGACTGACGTAGTATGTAGACTAGATAGCGTGTATGTTCGTCAGGTGGTAATTGGATAAGCTAAGTATGTCAGTTTATGGTGTGGATGATGGCCGTAGGCCAAGTGATAAAGTCTGTAGGAATGTTGTGGGATGTTCATTAGTGATGTGTTGAGTTAAAACACGTCGTGATTTTGGTGTTCGTGTTTGTCTCTTTGTGGTGTCATAGTAATTGTATGCTGGGTTCCTTCCCAGTCTTATTAAGTTTGCTGCTTAATTAACAGCATGTATTTAATATTTCTATTACGTTTGTAAGCGACCATCGGCATGTCCGGCCATAGTATTTTTAACTATAAGGTGCCAATGTTTTTTCAAGATTTGGCCGATATGAGTTGTGTTAGTATTGAAGGCAATGTGAAATGTCGGTCGTGTTGATGTTTTGTTAAGGTTTTCTTTGTGAAGTAGTTGTTTTTGTGTGTACTCCGCGACCTTTGTAAACTCGTTGTCAATGGAATTTTTGTTGTAACCTCTGGTCATTAGAATGATTTTGAGTTTTTGTAGTTGATTTTGTAAATTCGTGTCCTCTGTTATTAGCCGTCTGTAGCGTAGTGCTTGGCTGTAGATTATGCTTTGTTTGCATGTGTTAGGGTGAAAGCAAGTGTTATGTAAAGGTCATTCAAGTTTGTTTAGCTCATTAATATAAATTCTTGTGTCCAGAAAGTGTACAGTCCTGGTGGAGTGTTCGTATTCAAAGTTAATAGTCGGGTGTATTTCGTTAATGTATTGAAGAAATATAAGTAAGGATGCTTCACCGTGGCACCATATGGCGAAAATGTCATCCAGAAATCTGATCCATTCAAAAGGTATCAGACCCTCTGGTGCATTTTAAAGGATTTCTTCCTTTAGTGCTGCCATGAATATGTTGGCATATGAGACAGCCATAGTTGTTTCCATTGCTGTCCCGTGCGTTTGTAAGTAATATTTGTCGTTGAATTCAAAGTAATTGTTTTCAAGTATCAATTTAAGTATTGTATGGATCATTTGTGTATTGACCCCTGTTGAATTTTGTTAACTGCCATGTGAAGGGAGCCTGGTATAGCTATGCTTTCCGTTCCCTATGAGGGTTTCATCATATTGTATTATAAGAATAGGTAATAGAACCTCCACTGGCGTTAAATAATTGGTATGTTATGTCCTTTATGTAATTGTGTACGCATGTATGTACCATATTATATAATGAATGGTGTAAATGGCTTTTAAACAATCATGAGGGTCTGAAAACTAGACCGTGCTGACATAAACAACGGCAGCTTATTGTAGAATACTATCGACACTGGACCCCCACGTTTCAGATAACTTTTCCAGGTAGTTTAGACACAAACCATGGCAGCTTATGGTAGAATCCTATAAAATCTACACTGGCCCCCAACATTTGAGATATCTTTCTCAGATAGTTCAGACACAAATCACTGCAGCTTATTGTAGAATCCTACCTACACTGGACCTCCACGTTTAAGATGTATACTTCTCAGGTAGTTCAGATACAAATCACTGCAGCTTATTGTTGAATACCACCTATACTGGACCACCACCATTGCGATATCTTTCTCAGATAGTTCAGACACAAATCACGACAGGTTATTGTTATTGCAGGAACCTACCTGCACTGGACCTCCACGTTTAAGATGTACTTCTCAGGTAGTTCAGACACAAATCACTTCAGTTTATTATAGAATACTACCTATAGTGCAGGACCGCCACGTTTGCGATATCTTTCTCAGGTAGTTCAGACACAAATCACGGCAGGTTCTTGTACAATACTACCTACACTGGACCCTCACGTTTGAGATATCTTTTTCAGGTTGTTAAAGGCTCTTTTCCACTCGTCGCAAAAACCAACTCGCAAGCTCGCTGCGAGTACTTTCATCCAATCACAATGCTCGACAGTTTATTTTAATTACATGCAAGAACTCGCAGCGAGTTTGCGAGTTGGTTTTGCGATGAGTGGAAAAGAGCCTTTAGACACAAACCACAGCAGCTTTTGTAGAATACTACCTACACTGGACAACCATGCACGTTCGAGATATCATTTTCAAGTTGTTAAGACACAAACCATGGCAGCTTGAATTGTAGAATATTACCTATGGTTGGAACTCCCACGTTTCAGATATCATTTTCAGGTTGTTAAGACGCAAACCTCGGCAGCTTATTGTAGAATACAACCTACACTGAACTCCCCAGCATGTCAACGTTTAATATGCCAACGTTTAAATAGTTCAGATATAAACCGCAACAGTTGTAGAGTACTACCTACACTGGACCACCACGTTTGATGTATCTTTTAAGGTCGTTCAGACACAAACCAATTATAGGCAGCTTATTGTAGAGTACTACATACATCAGAGTCTATACTCAAGATACATCTCTATATCTTACCAGCTTTGTTGGTGACAAAATTCCAGACCCTGTAACCAAATACTTGTCCTTTAAATTCGCATGCCGCATTACTGCCTGAGGACAGCCACAATTAAAACCTCGAGGCCAAAAGGCAGGAGCATTTCATTTCTTCTTAAGTATATATCGTTGGCAATTAATATATCTCATATCTCGAAAACGAACAGTTGTTGACAAAACGTTGCTTTTGACTATAGCCGCAACCAGTCCCGTAAAGCCGACATGCATGCAAATAAACTACAGATTTCCAGTCACGATCCAGTGATTGCAATGCTCCATTGTCTTTTCATTGTTTTGAAAATCCAACTATTCTCCATGCCATCCAGTCACTGATTGTTTTGACATAGTTGTGACGTTGACGTTGTGCATTTGGAGTTTTCCAAAATAATGAACGACAATAGAACAACCCATGCATCAGTGCAGTGTTGAGTATACTGTACAGGGTGTCCCCAAAAAAGTGACACTATAGAAATTATCCTATTGTTATAATTTGAATGCCTGAGCACTACATGCTAAACCCACAAGTGCATAAACTTCTGCTTCTGGAATTTAAAATAACTCCTATTACCATAAAAATCAAATTACATGTAAATCATACGATCAGTTGGAGTAACAACAATGGTTCAATTGACTACACAGCAACGAGTATTTGTTGTAACACAATTTACCCTAATACCGAATTTTATTAAATTCCCAAGTGTGTAATCACGCGCGTTTAAGAGCGGTTTAAGAACAATGAGATAATTTCTATAGTGTCACTTTTTTGGGGGACACCCTGTAGTGCTCGAGTCTGGACTTGGACTCGAGCCCGGACTTGAGTATATGACACGGACTTGAACACATCGGGCTGCGACCGGTTTTTTTCCCTGACGCTTGCCTGGATACGAGGTTGTGTATTACACTGTAAAACGTGTCCCGAAAACAAAACTTATCTATATAATTAATAATTTCAACTGTTTTCATTTATTTTATTGGGAGACATGCACGTAGTGTAGGACCGATTGTTTTGCACTGTAGCTTTTAATAATGTTGAAATTAAATATCAATATCGATATATATCATCATTTTATTTCATCTCTTTCTCACTGCAAGTCAGGGACGTAGCCAGGGGGGGAGCCGAGGGAGCCGCGGCTCCCCCCCCCCTTTGATAATATTTAGTGCTAATACTTACTGCAAAAGCAGGAATTATGCCCCACATATAGCCACAACTACCTTTAATACCCACAGGGCTCCCCCCCTTTGAAAGCTCTGGCTACGTCCCTGCTGCAAGTTACTTTGATAACATGACTTTTGTAAAAATGCGATTAAGTATTGTGGATTAGCTCTATAATCTATATTCGAGCATAGTCGATTGAATATGATTTAATATTTTATCATTTTGGACTCGGACTCGGACTTGAATGTATATGACTCGGCAGTGGCGGATTACCAAGTAGGCAGAGTAGGCTGAAGCCTACAGGCCCGGGCTTTCAAGAGGCCCGTGATTTTCAGAGAATGCACTTTTTATTAGAATCATTAGTATTTTTTACAGTAGTTCAGCAAAACAGCCTGGCAAAGCGGGAAATAGCATTTCCCAGACCTTAAATTTCCAAACATTTAGGCGAAACATGGCCCGGACCTCGCCAGAAGATGTGTCACCGTTTATAGGCGTGACTGAAATATCATTCTCGAGGCCCGTAACTCGTAATCCGCCAATGTGACTCGGACTCGTAAGTTGTGGACTTGACTACAACAATACATCAGTGACTCGTGACTGGACGGCGCTATTGCTATGTTATTAAAGTGTTATGCAAAATGGCATTGAAAAGCCCGTTGACACTGTGACATCACACTGCATAATGAATTGTTGGAAAATCACGAATATCTTTGAAATAATTGAATTAAATCACTTGAAACTCTGCATGACTTGTGTGGTGTCCTGTAATAGGCAGAAACAAATGACAGTTTAAAGGCAATTGGTTAAATAATCTCAGAGGTATTCGTGATTTTCCAACAATTCATTATGCAGTGTGATGTCACAGTGATGTTATTTACATATCAAACACATCTTAATATCTCAAGAACGAAGTGGGATATGGAAAAGCTCCAAACGTCAATCTTCATAACTTCAAACGTTCTCTTTAATAAGAGAGTTTCACTCGAACTGAATTTTCGCTGCATAAGCCCTTTAAAGTAACAACAATTTTACGAAGCTTTAAAAATGTTTTATAATGATATCAGCGTTTTAAATGCCATGAGGGCCGACTTTCATTTCGGCAACTTTATAAGAATATGTAGGTCCTTTAAAATGATACCAGACGGTACCTTTCCATCCCTGATTGTGAGCACCTCGAAGGTATTCACCATTCAAGTATGCGTCACTACATCTGCGAAACCACCAGGCATCGTGCCAGTTCCGAGCACAGTTACCCGAGTAGTCATTATTGTCTACATCGTGAGTGGAGAATTTCATCCCATTGTTATGGCTTAAAGAATCTCCTGCTGTCCGTGTGAAATAAATATTAAACAAAAAATTACCAAACTCATTAATAGTTAATGATATTTCAGCCAATCAAGTCAACGATAGTATATGTAACGTTCAGGATGGTCGGGATGGGTTTAATGCTTAGTGTCATTTTTTCAATACTGTTAAGCGTTTACAAAGGAGTTAAAATTTACTGTTACGGAGCTTCAACCTAACCTCAACCTAACTTTGGCCTAATCTCAACTTAACCCCCAACCCTACTTAAACCTAACCTGAACATAACGTCACCCTAACTTCGGCCTCAGCCACTAACAAAACCCTGGACAAAATACAGAAATGTCGTATAAACGAAAAATGTCTTCGCGACAGAAATATGTGACGGCTTAAATAGGCGGGGAGTTCAGAGCTCGTCCAGGGAAGCACGGGTGGCAGATGAGGTTAGCACGCTGCCCCTAATACCTCTGCGTTGAGCCGGCTATACAGCAGGAAGAGGGCACGGATTTAGTCAGGTTGGGTAACGTCTGTGTCCTTGATAAACTCATGTAAGTTGAGATTGGTTGGTTCTGTCCTGTTCTTCGAGGGATTTTCTCCGGGTACTCTGGTTTTCCTCCCTCGCTAAAAACTAACCCTTAGGCACTAACCACCTCAGAACTTTTGTCAATTGGGTTGCAAAACCTGTTAAGGCTTCATTCCACCTCAGAGTGGTAAAAACAATAAACTAAAGTAAGCCGCGGCTTATTAATGTTGCGAATTCATTGTATAAACAGTTTCGCGCCAAAATTTTATATCACAAAATGGTGTTCAACACCGAATGCAGACTTAACGAAAAACTAAAAGTAAGAAAACTAGAAAACGCAAAACATAAATATATTTCTTTTGTGCTGTCTATACGAGCGTTCGCAACATATCACTTATAATATTTTTAACAATGCCGTATAACAGCTCCGTTGGCGATCTAAACAAGCCATTTCTTGGCCGCGGTTTATTTTCGGTCGAATAAACGGCCTTAATTTAGCTTGTTTATAAAACTTATGCTACACAATTCATGACTTTGGATATCGATAACTCACATCTATATGCGCCTTCAAACAAGACAAGTAAACTTTAGAATTATATTGCTTAAATATGTTTGTTATATTCTATTTTTGCACCGAAGAGAGGTGTCTGTATTAGAGAGTTGTCTGTATTAGAGAGGTGTCCGTATCAGAGTAGTGTTCGGATAAAAGAGCTGTCCGTATTAAAGAGATGTCCGTATTAGAGATGTTCCAATTAGAAAAGTGTTCGTATTAGAGAGGTATCCATATTAGTGAGGTGTCCATCTTAGAGAGGTGTCCGTATTAGAGAGGTGTCCGTATTAGAGAGGCGTTCATACCAGAAAGGTGTTCGGATAAAAGGGCTGTCCGTATTAAAGAGATGTCCGTATTAGACAGATGTTCGTATTCGAGAGGTGTCCGTATTGGAGAGGTGTCCGTACTAGAGAGGTGTCCGCATTAGGGAGGTGCCGGTATTAGAGAGGTGTTCGTATTAAAGAGGTGCCCGTATTGGGAAGGTGCCCGTATTAGAGAGGTGTTCGTATTGGGAAGGTGCCGGTATTAGAGAGGTGTTCGTATTAAAGAGGTGCCCGTATTGGGAAGGTGTCCGTATTAGAGAGGTGCCCGTATTTGGAAGGTGCCGGTATTAGAGAGGTGTTCGTATTAAAGAGGTGCTCGTATTAGAGAGGTGTTCGTATAATTTGACCATTAAATTTCGGAGTGATCATTTCATTCCTCAGCTTTAGCAGTCGTTCCCAATCCCTTCGTCAATTTCGGCTTGGCTTATACAATGGTACCTTTCAAATCATCATAATGGTCGACATTCTAAAATTTTGAACTTTACTATTACTTCTCGATATATAACAGGATATTGGAAGGTTTTTGTAGAAGGAGATTTCGCATGCAAAGACGCTGGTTTAGTTCATGCTGGAGGGCCTATAGTTGCAAGTTTTCCTGGTTAGGTCTAAAAAATGAATAGTTTTGGTTCGAACATTAATATCAATCAAATCATCATCATACCATGTGTAGGAACCAGCGCAGTTGTCATGGTGATGGCCAGTGCGGTTGTTGTGATTGGAAATAGCACCGTTGTGGTTTCACCTGGCTGTTCTGTTGTTGTTGGATCTTGATCATTCGTTGTTGCATATATCGTCGTTGTAGTTGGAACTAGTGTGGTTGTTGTTCTTATACTCAATGCGGTCGTGGTTTCATCTGGCTTCTTCGTCGTAGCTCGCTTAGGTGCTGTTGTTGTAACTCGGTTGGTTGGTTTGGGTTCCACTGCCTTGCTTGTTTGGCTTCTCTGCAATTACAAGACATATATAAGGTTCGTTTCTTTAAAAGTAAATCGCTTTAACTCGCCACTTAACTTGCTTTAAATTGCGACTAAATCGTCCCAGTTTCTCTTAAGTCGCATATATCGGCAGAAGGCGAAAGAAAATATTTTAAGTTCTTTAAATAGTTTACACTTTACTAGAAAAAAATTGTTTTAGAGTGAAGCGACAGTGCTGTATCTTCACAACTTATTAATGGACTTATTCGACTAGTGTCCTGTGTAGCGGCCCTCGTGTGGAAGGGATGTAACGAAAACGCGCGCGCGAGGAGAGACACATGCAGAGCGAAGAAAACACGCAAATTTAGTTTTTGGTGAGCTTGGAAAGAGGATAAAACCCTCGGAGCACAGCAGAGAACCAAATACAATTCTACTGAAATGAGTTTTCAAGTACAAGGTAGTTACTCAACCTAAGTCAATACTTGCCCTCGACTTACACTAACAGGCTTGACTCGGCGGTAAAGGGCAGCGCCCTAACCCCATGTGCCACCCGTACTTCCCAAAAGCACACTTAATTAATAAGAATACCTTTTCTATTATTTTGTAGTAATCGAAGTATTGCGTAACGTGAAAATTCTTAGGATGTGTCGACTTCGTGGCGTTGTTCAGCTCACAATTCTTGGAAGAACCTGTATTTTTTCCTTTGTTGAAATTAATTGATTTGCAAGCAGGATGCTCAGCAAGGCATTTTAAAGCACATTCCAAAGCTTCCGGTGTATTATATTTGCGGATTACGTGACCAGTAAGTCGGTGACCTGCAGAACAGTGATAGAAGAATTGATGGGCTTATACCTCCTAAATCTATGGCTTATACACGGAGGGGCTCATACATGGATACATTTATGTTTTATGAATATAGAGAGAAGGGCGGAGGTAGGGGAGGGTGGGGGTGCAGTCGTGTTGCGAATGACTAAACTGCGGATTGCGGTCTGCGGACAGCCGAATTCGGATTGCAAATTTCGAAATGCGGACTAATTAAATAACTAATTAAGAGTGATTGGTGTGACCAGTATTGATCGATGTCCTCGTGAAAGAGGTCGGCGAATGCATCAGTGCCAATGACAGGATTTGTTAATTGGTAATAAGTTTAAAATATTGAATAATATATTTCAAAACCTGTCTAGCTGTCTTATAAATGATAAGTGTTTTATCTATTTGTGAACTATATAACAGGTTGTAGATATGTTTTCGTATAATTTTAACTGTTTAAGCAACAGATTTTCAGTGAACATATTATATATGTAGCAAATATGATATTAGTAAGTTGGTGCTCCATAGATTTTTATAAACTATGTTGTCTATTTTGAGTGGTTTTGACAAAAATGGAGGGTATTATTATTATTTCAATCACGTATACAGTACGTATTTGACAACAATGACAGATTATATTTTTATACAATTTCAGCTCTTATAAACAATTGATTTTCAGTGGACATGTATTTAGTAAATATAGTGTTAGTGTAAGTGTTATAACTAACGTTAGTTAAGTGTCATAACATCTATTAGTAATAGATGAATATCAAAAAGTTTAGAGCATTGAAAGTTTAGAGTATAATGTCATTCATATACCAAAGAACTAACAAAGGTCCAAGAAATTATTCTTTTACAGATGAAACAGCCTGTTGCAGACAAGTTTTGAGGTAAGCGAAAAAGAAGTAAATATATATATATATATAGTTAAAATTCAGAGATTCAACAGTTTTGAATAGACATTTTATTACTAGTTAGTTTCGTGCTACACACGTATGTGTGGTACTCTTCAGACATACGTGTGTAGCACGAAACAATAACTAGTACGAAAATGTCTATTCAAAACTGTTGAATCTCTGAATTTTAACTATATTAAAATGCTCTGGTTCTCCATTGAGCACTCTGCAAACGGTTTTTACTATATCGTCTATAGTCTATATATATATATATATAGTCAAATCTGCAGACATGCATGTTTCGCCGTTCAACGGCTCGTCAGTGCAGCTTGTAACGCAGTCTAGATGCGAGTGATTTCGTATTTATACACCATACTCTTGCCCTCACCAAGCGCATGTGGTACAATACTCAGACACATGCGCATCCAGACATGCGTGAAGTGTCATGGGGCCAGAGTGCTCAAACGACCACAAGGGAAGTGAGCTTTTGCATTATAGCTTATAGCCACCAATTAACCTCACAGAGTGCTCAACAACACAAAGTGAAGGAGCATATATAGTCAAATCTGCAGACATGCATGTTTCGCCGTTCAACGGCTCGTCAGTGCAGCTTGTAACGCAGTCTAGATGCGAGTGACTTCGTATTTATACACCATACTCTTGCCCTCACCAAGCGCATGTGGTACAATACTCAGACACATGCGCATCCAGACATGCGTGAAGTGTCATGGGGCCAGAGTGCTCAAACGACCACAAGGGAAGTGAGCTTTTGCATTATAGCTTATAGCCACCAATTAACCTCACAGAGTGCTCAACAACACAAAGTGAAGGAGCATATATAGTCAAATTTGTTTTTAGTAGAACAAAGAGTGCTCAACACTATTTGAAAGTAGAGCAAATTTATTTATTGTTTCTATCTTAAAGTAAAGCCGTCGCTACACGGTGTTTCACGTCTAACTAAAAGTAAGACGATCTTCAGGCGACTAAATTTACACTGATTCAGTTCATTGTTTGCTTGCGCAAAATCTTAACGGTTTGCTGACGCGTGTTCATATAGGTCGCATGCGCTTATTTTGTCGCTCGCGCTTTAATTTTACGGTATTACTTTTCAGCACGCGCTTAAATTTTCCTGCATTAAACTTATTTCTATGGCAGCACTTCGAGAATAGTTCAGTACGTTTGTTCAGTGTTTTCTTTTTGTCTGCGCGTATTATACATAAAACAAACGTACTGAGTAGTTAACAAATGTTTGTATAATTTTGATTTATTAAATATTTTATATATATATATGTATATATACATATATATATATATATATATGAGATGAGAGCGTAATCTTTTATATAATAGGAATTTGCCTAACAAAAGCAACGAGCCTATTCATGCATAAATTATTCATGCCTAATTACGCATTCAGTTCTGTTCAGTCGGAGAAAACAAGACAAACTTTTGTAAATTTATAATCCAATTTTCATCCAAAATGAACGATTATTTAATCAATTTGTCCTTGGGCTATGGTCGTTATCTCCACAAATTTACGTATTAAAATATTTGGTATTTTTCAGTGATCGTGCCCACAGACAAACACACACACATATACATACTCAAGTACAAACCAAGGTGAAAACATTCTATATTCCAAATTCTTTTCATTAAGTAATTGACATGTTCTTTCCACCTGCGATAACTGTCTAAGAGTACCCCAAAGATACTGAATAGATATTTTTTCTTAAAGAGGTTGGTTACAGATTGTAACGGTTGAACAGAAAATGGGAACTTTTTTGGCTAGGATGGACTATCAAAAATTCTTTTTCCCAATAAATGAGAGTTCAATTGCCCAAAGCCAGCTATCAACTAAGTTGAGTTCTGCATTAACTAGAGACTCGAGATCTGATAAACTCTTATTATCATAAAAATGGTTAAATTCATCAGTAATAGATGAATATCAAAAAGTTTAGAGCATTGAAAGTTTAGAGTAAAGTCATTCATATACCAAAGAACTAACAAAGGTCCAAGTAATGAAATTTTGAGGAACTCGACATGGTTTAATAAGATGACTTGAATATTTTTGACCAATCGAGACAAATTGTTTAAGTTCAGTTAAATAAGAAACAAACCACTCATATGGTATTCCACGTATGCCATAGCTCTCAAGTACTTTTAATAAAATCTAATGGTTTACAGTATTAACTTTATTACTAGTAGTCAAATCCCGAATCACTCCGGGTCCGAACTAGCTCCGAAGTCCGCACTACAGATTCCGGACTCCGGGGTTCGCACTCCGCCCTCAAGACTCCGCACTCCGGAGTCCGTAATCAAGCCTCTGCAATCTGGACCCTGGAGTGTGCACTCCGGAGTCCGCACTTAAATCTCCGCAATCTAGAGTCCGAACTTTACAGTCCGCACTCCGGAGTCCGCAATCTGGACTCGACAGTCCGCAGTACTAAGTCCGCACTCCAGAGTCCGCACTCCAGAGTCCGCACTCCAGAGTCCGCACCCCAGAGTCTGCGTTCCGGAGTCCGCACCCCAGAGTCCGCACTCAATACTCCGCAATCTGGAGTCCGCGATCTGGAGTCAGCATTTCACAGTCCGCATTTGGTACTCCGCATTTCGCACTTTGGAGTCAGTACTTCACAGTCCGCATTTCGCACTCTGGCGTCTGCACTTAGGAGTCCGGACTTCACCTTCCAAATTCGGGAGTCATCACCCTGGTCCGAACTCCGCAGTCCGCATTTAAGACTCTGCAGTCCGCACTCAAGACTCCAGAATTTGGAGTCAGCACTCTGGAGTCCGGACTCGGAATCCGCGCTCTAGAGCCCCAACTTAGCAATCCGCACTTTGGAATCCGCACTCTAGAGTCCGCACTCCACAGTCTCCGCAGTCCATACTCCGGAGTCCGCCTTCCGCAGTCCGGCCTTCGCAGTCTGCACTCCGGAGTCAGCAATCTGGAATCAGCAGTCCGGACTCCGCACTTTGCAATTCGCAAGACGCCCGCACTCCGTTGTCCGGACTCCACTCTACGCAGTAGACTCGTGAGTTTGTTGTTCATGACAAACGAATTACAGGAATTCCTTAGAAGCTTTATATGATTTAAAACTTCTTAGGCTTCCATAGTTTTAAACTTTGTAATGAATTTCTCCAAATCGTCGGTCATAAACGCCACTGCTCACGGGTTTACAGCATGTTGCGTAGGCGAACTTCACGGTTGGCGCCAAGGGAAATGAAAATGATAATAAATTGGCCAACTTTGTCAGCCAAAAAGTTCGCCGCTAAAAAGTAGGAACCGATCCTTTTCGCTAACCTAATTTATCACATTCCCGAATTTATCTTTTCTCTTTTCTTCGCGCGAACAAATTCGTTTAGTGGAAAACGGGGCCAGTTGTTCAAAAGCCCATTAGTTTAATCCTATAGGTTAGCTAAAAAACTTCAAAGCAAACATCCCAAGAGCTTGTTTATAAACTTCGAGATATTTTTCCATAAACCTTGCCTAGATCAATAGATGCTCTGTTTTATGACGTTTTGAAATAATCAGACGTAAAAAACAGCGGGTTAAATTTTAACCTAAGCACAGTGTTAATCGTTCATTGAACAACCCCGGCCCTTGCAACAAACGAGAATGCGAGTTTACTAGAGAGAATTTTCTTATACCTCGGTCAAACGTGCAAGAACTCTCATCAACTCTCATCCAAATTTGAACCAGCTCAAAATTGAAGAGAGTGCACGAGAGTCGATGAGTTGCAACTCTCATCATCAACATTCATTCTCGTTTCACGTACCGATAAAAATATCTAATACGTAACACCTACGCATAGAAAAACACATGACTAAAAACAAAAACGACTTTTAATTGTGTTTTATGATTCAGGTCTGTGTGTACAGCAGCAGCAGATAGAAACGAAGAATTTCGTATACATTCATGACGCAGTGTTGAAAGTCTCCAAATATATCAGCTATAAATATAAGAATAATTAGTTACAACTAAAGCTGAAGGGTCAGGTTTTGGTGAAGCACGGAAGAGAACCAACAACAACTCTACTTACACGAGTTTTTAAAAACAGGGCAGTCACGCAAGTAAATTTCACCTAAGTAAATTCCACCCTCGACTTATAGTAGCAATCTAAAATTAATGATTGTCCAACGGTTTTATACAAATAGAGCCTCAAACTCTTTTATCCCTGCTATGTGCAGGCTGTTTCAAAAAGGATCATTAAGTATATATATAACCTGGTTTTCAACTTTTAAACATTTGCATGATAAACTTTGTTATAGTTTTTTATATATATTGTCGTAATATCTAACTTAGTTAAATATTTGAATGATAAACATTTAAACATTTGCATGCCGTAATAATTAACTTTTAAACATTTGCATGATAAACCTTGTTATAGATTTTTTATACATATTGTCGTAGTATTTGATGTAAAATAGTCATCTTATTTTATCTTATGCATGGCATTGTTAAAATTACGTAATTCAGCCTTTGGCTGCAAAGTATTTTTATTAAATCTATCTATCTATCTGTCTATCTATCTATCTATCTATGAGCGGTAGAAGGGCATCGCCCTAACCGCATCTGCCAACCGTGTGCTTCACAAAAAATATAAAAGGAAAGCTTTTAGTTTGGACGTGAAGGCAAAAAGACATAGTTTGATAGAAAAAACAAACTAGAATTCGAATTCAGATGGCTTGAAAATTTTAAGCAGCACATTCAGTAAAATGTTGCATGGGTAATCAGTAACAAGGAAAAACCATACCTTTTTCTTGATTTTCTAGTTTTCCTTCCTTTGCAAGATGCGCGAGATTAAAACTGCAGAAAAATATCGCATTTGCTAGGGTAGGCGAAATTTAAACGCGCGGAAATATAAGCTGATGAGCAAAAATGAGCAGTACACGAATTAGGGCAGCGAAAGTATGGTTGCTGTATCTATCAGCTAATGTACAGTGCATATTTCTTTAAAAATTACCTTAAATATTTTGTAAATTTTCCTTTCTTCCTAATGGTTGAAACCAAGTTGGATGTTCGGTTGGGAAATGAGTGAAATTCTGCTCAACTTGACGGCCTTTTATAATATTAACTGGCTGTAAACATAAAGCAATTAAAATGCCCTACTTCTTACAAGAGTTCATCAAAGGCACGTTTCAGATGCCGCTCCACTTATGCGCCAAACTTAATTGGATGTTTTGCAAGCAGCATGTACATACATGCATACATACATACATACATACATACATACATACATACATACAAACATACATACATACATACATACATACATACAATTCAGCTCACTCCGCGTTGGGGCTTTCCGTGACCGATTACATCAAGTATCTCGCTTACCTCTATTATGTACTCAGTCTACATTATCCATTTTACAACAATAGTGATATTACTTTCCTAATCTGTATATCCTAACCCACCCAGGCAACTTTCCGTGTGGGAGGAAACCAGGGTGCCGGGAGAAAACCCACGACTTTCGGCAGAGCGTTGACTTACTCTTTCCACATGAAAAGAGTAAGTCAACGCAGGTGGCTTACACTCATTGCAGGCGGCTTACACTCATCTTTTGTAAATAGCTTCTTGTAACCTCTTTTTTTCTTTGTACTTTTGAGTGTTAAATAAATTATTTGTTTGTTGTTGTTGTTTGTTTTGTGTGATGAGTAACGTCCTCAGCGACTGCGAGAATCGAACTCAAGACTCAGAGGCGCTTGCTGTGACACTGCGCCATAGAAGCCCCATGATTTAATTGAAGAATAGGTGCGGCTGAAGAGCGACGTATGAATCAATTAAGTGGCCATGACGCACTGGGGGGCAATTTTTGCCCCAATTTGCAACCGTATGCAAGGAGAAAATGTACGCACAGAAAAACAGTGAAGTTGTTCCGCGTCGATATTATTATTCTCATTCATTTCTTTGTTGCATTCATCGCCTGTTTTGCAAGAAAAATATCAGCAAAGTAAAACGAGATTCATGCTCACAAATCCTTTTTACCTATTACATGTAATAACATCGCTCTGTGTCCGAAATTGCGTCGGAGGTTGCCGTAAATATTGCCTCGTTTAACATAACATTTTTATACGTAAAATAGACAATTTGTTACAAATTTTGACCTGAAAAGGGTAAAAATCAGTCAAATTTGAATGTAAATTGCAGTTTAGTCTGAAATTCATGAAGGTCGTTGCTTTGATAAACAGCCAAAGTGGCGGAAACCAAACGTATTACGAGTTGTGACTATACATGCATGCAATTCTAATAAACAACCACTATAAAACGCCAAAACGGACAGTTCGTATTAAAATATTACAAACTATACGAGCATGAAAATTTTGTCGTCACCATGGAAATTTGCCGAAAACATAATTATACAATATACTCGAAAAGCTATAGCAAAATATTTTATTGTCAGCGTATCTTGCATGATGTTCAATTTGAGTGCGGTGCTTATTCGGTGCTTATTCGGTGCTTATTATTAAAAATTATCCTATTTGCTTCTGCCTTCACAACGAAATTGGGTATTTTCAAAGTTCTGGAGGTTAAACGACAGAGCACTGAAATATATTCACTTTGAACTTAAGAACATGCACTGTAGTTGTTTTCATTCTAGTTGCTTCGATTAAGTGCCGCGTTGAAAACAACGCGGCGTTGTTGTGAATAAGTGCAGCGCCCGAAAGTAACGACCCCCTTATACTTTCGGTTTTATCCGCTGTTGGGGGCCGCTACCTATTATTATTTTACATTTATGCAAAGAACAATTAGTATTGCGAAGATCAGATATATGCCCATTAGAAGAGAAAGAACACAAACTATATATAACCATATAGGCAAGAATATCATATTCGAAAATGTAGACCGTTTTGTATACAGCTATTTCAATTTCGGTTGTCATGCTTGCAATAGTCAAATGTACAACCAAGCCCGAAGAGTATGATGGGAATGACATATTTTATCGGGTAAAATGTATTATAAATCGGCTTGTGGGATTAGTAAGTGGTGAGCATGCATAGGCTTAATACACACACGACTTACGATGGAGAACTATTTTCTTGACTGACAGAAATAATAGAACTGGAAATGTAGGAAGCAGCTTCTTATATACTTGCAAACTTCATTTGTAAATTTCTGTACGCGTTGTCGCTGACAAATTAAGTACAAACCCATAAAAGTGTGCATGCAGTTATACGCTCAAAGTTTCTTCACTCGCGAAGTTAAATATCGTGTACAAAGTAAAACACTTCACTGAGATGTCTTCATAAACAAATAAAAGAAACGTTCTAAACTCTAAAGCCGCCGTAAAGGGTCTTTTTAGTTTATACTGAACTTGCATGATACTTTGAACGCAAGTCATTTAACTAATATAAAAATTTTCATTGCGTTCTTATATGAAAAACCGAACATGCAGGCCCGCTTGCCGAGATCTCGGTAGTTTTTGCCGAGACACGAACAGGGAATGAAAATTTCCTATATTTTTATGGCCATGGGAAAAACTGCACTTTTTCAATTTTCAAAAAGCTGGCTTTCAGTTAAATCCCGTATAGATTGTCTTTAAAATATGTTCCTTACAATTTATATACATGCAAACTATAGTATATAAGAAAACGAAACACTGCATGCATGTTGTAGAAACATCTGCAATTCTTGATAGTTCCTCAAATGTTTCCCTATTTGCCTACCCTCATGGTACATGGCTAGTCAGTTACACTTGTAGAAGTTCAGTAGAGACTAGAGCTTCTTCTTGTTAAAACGCACTAACCAGCGGCAGCGAATAGCAAATTCTAAATAGCATTCTCACTAAATATTTACCTATATTTTGACTCTCTCTGCACAGCTGTCACAGTGGAAAATAGAACACTCAGCGAAGACTGCGAACAACTGACAATTCTATATAAAACAACATACAATTTTTCTAAATTTTGCCTTTAAGGCATCTGGCAAAATAACGTAGAAGAGTTTGTGTAGATGGAAATTTCGAGCGAAAATTATACATGCCCTTGCATGAAGTATTTTGCGAGCATTTGGCATGAAAAAACCTGTATGCGACCCTGCGATTCCGGTGCAGCGCTTTGACTATACAGAACTACAAAGTCCATGCAGTTACCAAGAGCTAAAATCACAAGTTCATGTATATATACGAGGGTGATGCCATGCAGTGTGTTCTATATAACTTAATTCGCTCGATATATAACTGAACGTTGAAGGTTTTTGTAGATGGAAAATTTGGAGCGAAAATTATATACATATAAATATATATTAGACCTATAAGTGTAACAAGGGGCAGTTGCAAAAAAGAACTGTAAGGCAACAAAAAGGCCTTTATATATAGTTGCTCATGGTTAGATCTAAAATATGACATATGTATATAGTTTTTGTTCGAAATTCCCCAGGGCCTTTTTTAAGAAATCGTTAGTGGTGGGGGGAGTATCAACGAAAAGGGACATAACAAGGTGGTAAATTGAAGGAGTGCGAACTTGGAGGGGTTTTATGGCTTTTAAACGCCGTAGTTTGTCGTTAAAATAGTTTTTTATATACATGCAAACAAGTATATCAGAAAACAAAACACTGTCGTAGAAACATCTGTCGCAATTCTTGATTGCGAAATGTTTCCATACTTGCCCAACCTCAAAAACGTTTGCGGCAACAAAATTTCTTTCCTGCATGCATTCATGCCATATGGCTAGTCAGTTACACTTGTTGAACTAGTTTAGTAGAGATTCTTCTTGTTAAAACGCAGTAAAAAGGGCAAATAGCAAAAAGAGAAATTTTAAATAGCGTGCTCACTAAATACTTGTCACAGCGCCAGTAGAATAACACTCAGCGAAGACTACTCTAAGACAGGCGAATGAGTGCTTCTTAATGATCGCTTAATGACTTTTTCTAGATGTAAACAAAAATTATCTATTAATGGGACATCTGCTTAATGTAAATGGCAAAAATAGCTAACTATTTTTCCAGTCGAAAAACTGAAAACAACATTATTCATATTATTTTTGTACATTTTCGGCTCTTTCTCGATAGAACTAAAGTTTCGATTTATTGCGGTCTCATGCACTAACACTGTTTTAATACTTTCTAGCAATGAACTATATAATATGGCTGCATAATGTCTCATGTCTGCATGGATGTGCAACAGATACTGTCTAACATATTTATTCAGAAGTAATTTGGTCTAAGCTCAAGATAAATGTTTGTGACTGACAAATGCATGTTTCTGCATGGTTTATAATTTATCAACGTTTAGGAAACACGGCTGGAAAATAATGTTTCCGCATGAATGTTTCCTGGTTTATTCTGGGCATATGGTTATAAACTCAATTAACTTACATCTTGTCAACATGCAAGATCGATGCTCGCAACAGACGTTGCGAACATCTCGAGTCGTCACATTTTATCAACAACTTCGCAATAATGTTGCCATTTTATCAAGATGCTACAAGGTTGTCCTCTCACAATTAACTTGTTGACAAGTTGTTGATTTGCAGGACGATAACAAGTTATTGGAACAACTTGTAACAAGTCTGTTGAGTCAACAACCTTGTAGTTTCGCTTGTAGCAAGTTGTCAATTAATTGAACTAGCAAGGCCAGTGTGGCCTTGAATGTTACTCTGTTTTCTAGGGCGTCGAGGCCAGTATACAGGGGCAGGTTGTATAAAACTCTTAACTACTTTTTAACTACTCGTTTTGTAGTTAAGCCTATAGTAAGCGATTCTGATTGGTTAACTTTCGCACTAACTATAGTTAACTTAAACTAGCTTTTTATACAACCCGTCCCAGGGCATTAAGGCAAACTTTTTTTATTCAGTTATTATTTGAGGCATCTTACCACACACAGATCTAAACGAGTACATTATATAATATACTGTATTACTTTCCATGAGGAAACCATTTTTCACACCCAAACTTACCTATATGGTATGCAGAGTTTAACTCCTTTTCCAAAGTTGTCACAGTGCAAAACTGTATACTACCGAAGTCAACGAAGAAATGACTGTTTGCAATTATGCTTTTTCCTTAATGAACACATGTGTCATTAGATGGCGCCTTAAAGAGCAAAACATGATGGCATTGTCATTTACAATCATCAGTAATAATGACCGCATTATTTATTGATCGCCGCTAATTCGATTGTAATCTAAAACAGTTGGTGTACTACTCAAGGTATTTAATGCCTGGGTTAACATTTTCCTCGACCCAGGGTAGCTCGCGCAGTCAGGCAGCAATTTTAGAGACATAGTTGGCGTCTTGAAATATGTGGCTAACATGCTACGCAGGAGCGATGATTGTTTAAGCAAAAATACATCAAAAATACATCATTTGAACAAAAATACATATAGCTGATATATCCAACTCCGACTGGATGAAATTGTAAAATGTACGCGCGCGGCAGTTTTCGCTGCAGTTAGTTAATAGAATACTCCTTCGATCAAAGCAGAAATTATTAAAATGCGTTTGGAATCAGTTTTGACTTTTGACGGACTTTTGAATGGACACTTATTGCTATTATATACTACTAAGGCATAGGAGTCTCTTTTTGGATGATAATTGAAATAATGACCGTTGCGACCTAATGTCTCGCTGCCTTTGACTACAGTCCATTAATCTAATGCATGTATCCATTTAAAGTTGCGTGTATGTATACGCTGACCTTCATGCTTGATCACATTGCTAATATTTTGTCCCCAAAACAAATTTTATTTTGAATTTTGAAAAATATAAGGCCATGGAGATTGAACTGTAGTAGCTTCTTTAGATTATATACTTATGCTGCTTTCCAATACCCCCCAATATCAGAGAAATCTTCATCTTCAATATCTGACATGAAGATATCTTACGAATATATACGCACTGTTTTGTCCCTTTATTCGAACGTCTGCTCTGTGTCACAAACTGCGAGGCTAGAACCTAGGAAAAAGTGTGTTTTTGAATCACTGACGACTTTGTATGTCAATGCAACATTTTGGCGACTAAATGTCTTGTTTGTTTACCCCAAATTCGACCAATCTTTATTGTTATAATGATATATACGATCGATATCTTCTTTGGGCTTGCTAAAACTACTTCGGTAAAATATTACGACTGAGAAACAGCCGTTTAGCGAAACAGATTTTCCGTTGGACAAAGTGACCAATGACGTAACCGGCTTCCTCGAAGAATTTTGGAATAATTGGAATAACAAATCGTGCGTTTTTCGTTGAAGTCACAGCTCTCTAAACTGAGCTTGAGGCGCTACTATAATTCCTTATTCATTATCGGTCAGACACAGGCGAACAACAACAGTTTGTAGAATACTTTCTACTGCAATAGTTCCCCACGTTTGAGACAATTTTTAATTTGTTCAGGTATAACCACGGCCGCTTATTCTAATATACCATACCTATACATTGGACCAGCCAGGGCCGCGTTTACACAACTCGGGGCCCGTGGCATTTTCTTCGCGCGGGGCCCCAA
The DNA here is from genome assembly GCA_016169945.1 of Trachythela sp. YZ-2020. NCBI lineage: Eukaryota > Metazoa > Cnidaria > Anthozoa > Malacalcyonacea > Clavulariidae > Trachythela > Trachythela sp. YZ-2020. The sequence continues at coordinate 6,084,832 of JADLSH010000260.1, forward strand.
ATTTTTGCCTTCTCTATAGACTATAACCTGGAAATTTACCTCGTGTTAAGCATAAATCGTAGCGACGTGGCGTTCGCTTCGCATATAGCAATTCTAAAGTCTGAGACAAAATTAGAGACAAGAGTAGTAATGATGTAACAAATGATGTAACGCTCTAAAGTTAGTGCGCAATGTTTACGCATGGTTGCTATGCATTTTCTCAGTAAAATGTTCTATCTCTGGAACGTTCTATGTAACATATTGATTAAGTAGGTTTAACTTGTGACGGAACTCGGAAGTATTAACACAATAGCAGATTATAGTACAATTATCAAGCATAAACCCACATACAACGGACTGACTTTCTATGTACGGCGGTTTTACTGTAATGCACACGCAATTAAGTGCTACAATGTCGGCGGAGTTAATTAAGTAGTTTACAATATATTTGTAAAGCTATATTCGTAAGTACTGTCCCCAAATACATCAAAGCTCCGCTGCTAACTAATTTATCCAGTGATGGATCTAGTGGCATTTGGCAAGTACATTAAAGGGCCCCACGCCACCTAGGAGTAAGGGGCCCCGCTAGGCTAAAAATATAAATAATAATTAATAATATAGCATCATATACTTTTAGCCTAAATCGCGGGGCCCTGGAAGGCGCGGGGCCCGTGGCATATGCCGCATCTGCCACTGTGTAAAACCGGCGCTGCGACCAGCACGTTTGAGATATAGTTTACGTACACACAAACCAGAACAGTTTATTGTATAATACTATCATATGAGCTATTCCCCACGTTTGAGAAAGTATTTTCAGCTGAATAAGCCACAAACGACGCGAGCTTATTGTAGAATAACTGCACCTACACTGGTCACCCACGTTTGAGATATTATTTTCAGCCTAGGTGCATGGTTCAGACGTAGTTAAAACCACGGCACGGCAACTTATTGTTGAATACTATCTATACACTCTACCAGAACGTTTGAGATAAATTTCCAGGTATAAGTTGAAAGACAAACAACAATAGTTTATTGTAGAACACTACCTACATTTGACTCCCACGTTTAGGATATTTTAACTGGTTGTTCAGGCACAAACCACGGCAGCTTATATTGTAGTATACACTTCGTTGATTTCGATAGTATACACTGTACCAACACGTTTGAGATACATTTTCAGGTATAGTTCAAACACAAACCACAACAGTTTATTTTAGAATACTCATGCAGTTCCATTTCCTCCACGTTCGAAATATCATTTTCAGCTGGTTAAGACACAAACGACGGCATCTTGTTGTGGAAAACTACCTATATGAACTGAACTCCCATGCATGCCAACGTTTCAGATATCGTTTTCAGATAGTTCAGGCATAAACCGCAACTGTTTATTGTAGAGTACTACCTACACTGCATGGATCCCACGTTTGAGATGCGTGTTTAAGCCGGGAGTTCAGACACAAACTACAGCAACTGATTGTACTGAATATTACCAACACTTTACCCAAATATATATTGATATCTTACCAGCTTTGTTGGTGACGAATTTCCAGACCCTGTAACCAAATACTTATCCTTTGAATTCGTATGCCGCATTACTGCATTAGGACAGCCACAATTAAAACCTCGAGGTCAAAAGGCAGGAGCATTTCATTTCTTCTTGAGTGTATATCGTTGGCAATTAATATATCTGATTTATCGAAAACGAACAGTTGTTGACAAAACGTTGCTTTTGACTATAGCCGCATGCCAGTTCTGCAAAGCACATGCATGTAATAGTCACAGTATAGAGACAACCAGTAGGGCCACTCATTTGAAATTTTGTGTGGTCGCTCATTACGCATTGGCAGCCAGTCAATTGCTTTTTCTGGCCAATAAGCAAGCTGGACTAACTTTCCTGGCCAGTAAACTGCATATTTTTGCATAAAAAGCCGGCTACATGTTGCATCGCCGAGTGGCCCTACTGGTCGTCTCTATACTGTGTAATAGTGTCATCCTGTCACGATTCAGTGATTGCAATGTTTCATTGTCTTTTCATTGTTTTGAAAATCCAACTATTCTCCATGCAATTCAGTCACTGATTGTTCTGACATAGTTGTGACGTTGACGTTGTGCAATTAGACTTTTCGAAAACAATGAATGACAATAGGACAACCCATCAGTGACTCGTGACTGGATGGCACTATTGCTATACAGGTGTCCCAAAAAAAAGTGACACTATAGAAATGATCTCATTGTTCTTCAACCGCTCTGAAACGCGCGTGATTACACACCTTGGAATTTAATGAAATTGTATTTACATTTAAGCATTTTAAAACGTTTTCGCTTCGTCCAAATATGATATGTTACAACAAATACTCGTTGCTCTGTAGTCAATTGAACCATTATTGTTACTCCAACTGGTCGTATGATTTACATGTAATTTGATTTTTATGGTAGTAGGAGTTATTTTAAATTCCAGAAGCAGAAGTTTATGCACTTGTGGGTTTAGCATGGTGCTCAGGCATTCAAACTATAACAATAGGATAATTTCTATAGTGTCACTTTTTTTGGGACACCCTGTATGCTATTGCAGTGTTATGCAAAATGGCTATTGAAAAGCACATTAGCTGAATAATGAAATGCACTTTGAAAGTATGGAAATCAATTAAAGTCAAAAAAAATTATTTTGCTTCATTTTCATTTAACAACCGAAACTTTATACTAAGGCTAAGCCGAATAATTTTATATGAAATATTAAACTAATTATTAAGGATTTCCCTAGATTTTCCCTGCATTCGGACAAGTAAAATTGTCTGGCGTTTGACAGAATAAAATATTCGATATATCGATACGGACGGTGAAGAGTTAAGAAGATAGTTTTTAACTACTAAATAACTCTTTCACGTTCGAGGACTTTCCCATTGACAAGTAAAATGTTCTCGCGTTTGACAGAATAAGGTACTAAAGTCAGCATCGTTCGTATATCATTGATACGGGCAGGAAAGGGTTAAAGTAAAACTATGCCATCAAATTTGGCAAACATTAAATAAATGTTTATTTTCATATTTTACAAGCATAATAATCATAACGTTACATTGTCTATACATGCTCCTTGAAGCATCCTACACGAAAGGAAAAGCTCGCTTCCTTTCCGTCTTCACAACAACTCTCTGCGCGCTCACTTTCCCCTACATGGAAACTTCATGTAAGCCTCTACGCATGAGAGAAGGCATTAAATGTTCTGCAAACTACAAATCTACAATCAACTATTAAAAAGCGGCGATGTCAAAAGCTATCTAAATTCAAATATTTAGCCATATGCTCTGGCACGTAATTGCAATGAGCGCGTTGATTGCCGTCGTACTCGAAGTACAAATATATACACACAAGAGATCGTGATAAGCGTTTTTACAGGACGACAACTCAACAGCAAATGCCAATTACGACGGTGGACATGCTATTCTAAATCTAATCATAAGCTGTAATTTACTTATTTCTTTGACAGCAATTTTACGAGGATTTAAAAAAGTTTTATAATTATAGCAGCGTTTTAAATGTCATAGGGCCGACTTTCATTTCGGCCACTTTGTAAGAATAATACGGTCCTTTAAAATGATCCCAGCGGATACCTTTGAATCCCTGATTATGAGCAGCTCCAAGGTATTTACCATTCAAGTGTGCGTCACTACATTTCCAAAACCACCAGGCACCGTGCCGGTCCCGAGCACAGATACCCCACGCCCAGTCATCATTGTTTACATCTTGAGTGGAGAATTTCCTCCCATTTATCGACCATAAAGAATCTCCTGCTGTCCCTGTACAGTAAATATTCAACAAAACATTAACAAAGTCATTAATAGTTAATGATATTTTAGCCAATCAAGTCAACGACAGTATATGTGACGTTCAGGATGGTCGGAATGGGTTTAATGCTCAGTGCATGTCCGTTAAGCGTTTGCAATGGAGTAAAAATTTTACTGTTACGGAGCTAAAAGGTTACCACAATTTACAGACGATTGTATTTGTAGCTGCTAAATATGACTTTTTAATATTATAGTTCTCAAAATTAAAGTACTTCCACCCAGACACTCGTGTACTCCTGATACGCACAATTCTCCACGAAAGATGTATATCATGCAGCCCTTATTTTAGGAATAAACTTTTTAACGTCGTTTCAATATTTTGCAGTGCGACTATATTACGTGAAAATAAGCTGCTTATCTGGCAAAATTATTAAAATTTGAAAATTCTATAATAAGACAGTCTCAATCGTCTCTAAACTCAGGACACACAAGGAAATCTCCCAGCATTCCAGGGAGACAAGCAACCCTCGGAAATAGCACCTGTCTGATTAACCATTTGGTTTGTGAAATATTGAGATAACTATTCATCATAAGGGTTTTGTCTTTTGGAAACACCAGGTATATCTATTATTGACAAACTGTCGATCCGTAAGCCAGGATCTTCATCAGTGCAAATATAATTGTGTTTCACCAGGCAAACATACCAGGAACCTATAAGACAGTGCCTATTATTACCATATGAAATGTTAGCGTCGCTATCATTTCCCAAAACGATTCTTACCCGTGTATGAAGAAGTATTAAGGTTTAAACGATAACCATCGCTCTCGTTTGCCACAGTAACTGATTTATACTCTGCATATCCGGTCTCGTTTTCAAAAGTTTCGAGATCAACTCTGAGTACATTCTGTCCACTTGATGACAGACGATGAATTTTCTCTAGACCCAGCCAGTATTCACCACTGAAATTTCCAAATCCCACTTTATACTCAGCCCACTTTCTGTAGAAGTCAACTGATCCATCTACCCGTCGCTGCAAAATACTCCAGCCCCTTCCTGGAGTGGACTTCATATCACACCTGACTTCGAAGGCTCCCAGACTGTCCGGGTCAATTTTATAAACGCCAGAGGTTGTTTTGCCTGATTTGTATAAAGCATCGCAGCTTTTCGCTAGATAAAAAGTTGATCAATAAATATTGACAAACTTCAACCTAACCTAAACCTAACTTTAGCCTAACCTCAAATTAAACCCCAACCCTACTTCAACCTAACCTGAACATAACCTCACCCTAACTTCGACCTCAGCTTAACCTCAACCACTAACAAAACCCTGGTCAAAATACAGAAAGGTCGTATAAACGAAAAATTTCTTCGCGACAAAAATATGCGACGGCTTAAATAGGCCGGGAGTTCAGAGCTCGTCCAGGGAAGCACGGTTGGCAGATGAGGTTAGCGCGCAGGTCGAGGACACGGATTTACTCAGGTTGGGTAACGTCAGTGTCCTTGATAAACTCATGTAAGTTGAGATTGGTTGGTTCTCTCCTGTTCTTCGAGGGTTTTTCTCCGGGTACTCTGGTTTTCCTCCCTCGCTAAAAACTAACCCTTAGGCACTAACCACCTCGGAACTTTTGTCAATTGGATTGAAGACCTATTAAGACCTCCGTCCACCTCAGAGTGGTAAAAACAATAAACTAAAGTAAGCCGCGGCTTCTTAATGTTGCGAATTCATTGTATAAACGGTTTCGCGACAAAATTTTATATCAGAAAATGGTGTTCAACACCGAATGCAGACTTAACGAAAAACTAAAAGTAAGAAAACTAGAAAACGGAAAACATATATATATATTTCTTTTGTGCTGTCTATACGAGCATTCGCAACATATCACTTATAATATTTTTAACAATACAGTACAAAAGGTCCGTTGGCGACCTAAGCAAGCCATTTCTTGGCCGCGGTTTATTTTCACTCGAACAAACGGCCTTAATTTAGTTTGTTTATAAAACTTATGCTACAAAATTCATGACTTTGGAGCTTGGATATCGATAACTCACATCTATATGCGCCTTCAAACAAGATAATTTAACTTCAGTTGCTTAAGTATGCTTTTTATATTCTATTTTTGCATCGCAGAGGGGAATCTGTATTAGAGAGTTGTCCGTATTAGAGATGTTCCAATTAGAAAGGTGTTCGTATTAGAGAGGTGTCCTTATTAGAGAGGTATCCGTATTAGAGAGGTGTCCGTGTTAGAGAGGTGTCCGTATTAGAGAGGCGTTCATATCAGAGAGGCGTTCGGATAAAAGAGCGGGACAGGTGTTCGTATTAGGGAGGTGTTCGTGTTCGAGAGGTGTCCGTATGAGAGAGGTGTTCGTATTAGAGAGGTGTCCGTATTAGAGAGTTGGCCGTATTAGAGAGGTGCTCGTATTAGGGAGGTGTTGGTATTAGAGAGGTGTTCGTATTATAGAGGTGTTCGTATTAGAAAGGTGTTCATATTAAAGAGTTGTTCGTATTAGAGAGGTGCCCGTATTTGAAAGGTGCCCGTATTAGAGAGGTGTTCGTATTAAATAAGTGCTCGTATTAGAGAGGTGTTCGCATAATTTGACCATTAAATTTCGGAGTGATCATTTCATTCCTCAGCTTTAGCAGTCGTGCCCAATTCCTTCGTCAATTTCGGCTTGGCTTATACAATAGTACCTTTCAAATCATCATAATGGTCGACATTCTAAAATTTTGAACTTTACTATTACTTCTCGATATAACAGAATATTGGAAGGTTTTTGTAGAAGGAAATTTCGCATGCAAGGGCGCTGGTTTAGTTCATGCTCGAGGGCCTATAGTTGCAAGTTTTCCTGGTTAGGTCTAAAAAATGAATAGTTTTGGTTCGAACATTAATATCAATCAAATCATCATCATACCATGTGTAGGAACCAGCGCAGTTGTCATGGTGATGGCCAGTGCGGTTGTTGTGATTGGAAATAGCACCGTTGTGGTTTCACCTGGCTGTTCTGTTGTTGTTGGATCTTGATCATTCGTTGTTGCATATATCGTCGTTGTAGTTGGAACTAGTGTGGTTGTTGTTCTTATACTCAATGCGGTCGTGGTTTCATCTGGCTTCTTCGTCGTAGCTCGCTTAGGTGCTGTTGTTGTAACTCGGTTGGTTGGTTTGGGTTCCACTGCCTTGCCTGTTTGGCTTCTCTGCAATTACAAGACATATATAAGGTTCGTTTCTTTAAAAGTAAATCGCTTTAACTCGCCACTTAACTTGCTTTAAATTGCGACTAAATCGTCCCAGTTTCTCTTAAGTCGCATATATCGGCAGAAGGCGAAAGAAAATATTTTAAGTTCTTTAAATAGTTTACACTTTACTAGAAAAAAATTGTTTTAGAGTGAAGCGACAGTGCTGTATCTTCACAACTTATTAATGGACTTATTCGACTAGTGTCCTGTGTAGCGGCCCTCGTGTGGAAGGGATGTAACGAAAACGCGCGCGCGAGGAGAGACACATGCAGAGCGAAGAAAACACGCAAATTTAGTTTTTGGTGAGCTTGGAAAGAGGATAAAACCCTCGGAGCACAGCAGAGAACCAAATACAATTCTACTGAAATGAGTTTTCAAGTACAAGGTAGTTACTCAACCTAAGTCAATACTTGCCCTCGACTTACACTAACAGGCTTGACTCGGCGGTAAAGGGCAGCGCCCTAACCCCATGTGCCACCCGTACTTCCCAAAAGCAAACTTAATTAATAAGAATACCTTTTCTATTATTTTGTAGTAATCGAAGTATTGCGTAACGTGAAAATTCTTAGGATGTGTCGACTTCGTGGCGTTGTTCAGCTCACAATTCTTGGAAGAACCTGTATTTTTTCCTTTGTTGAAATTAATTGATTTGCAAGCAGGATGCTCAGCAAGGCATTTTAAAGCACATTCCAAAGCTTCCGGTGTATTATATTTGCGGATTACGTGACCAGTAAGTCGGTGACCTGCAGAACAGTGATAAAATAATTGATGGGCTTACACCACTAAATATATGGCTTATACACCGAGGGGCTCATACATGAATAAATTTCTGTTTTCTAAATATAGGGGGAGGTGGAGGAGGTTGCAGTAGTTTTGCGTATTACCTGAACTGCGGATTGCGGACTGCGGACAGCCGACTTCGGATTGAAAATTTCGAAATGCGGACTAATTAAATAACTAATTAAGAGTTATTGGTGTGACCATCAATGATGTCCTCGTAAAATACCTAAACGAAAAGATGCCAATGACAGAATTTGTTAATTCGTAATAAGTTTTAAATATTGAATAATATATTTCATAACCTGTCTAGCTGTCTTATCAATGAAAAGTGTTTTATCTATTTGTCAACTACATAACAGGTTGTAAATATAATATTTTCAAATAATTTCAGCTGTTATAAGCAACAGATTTTTAGTGAACATATAATATATGTAGCAAATATGATATTATAGACTATGTTGTCTATTTTGAGTGGTTTTGTCAAAAAGGGAGTGTAAATATTTCACGTATACAGTATTTGACCATGCACGATGACAAATTATAATATTTCTTTACAATTTCAGCTGTTATAAACAATTTATTTTCAATGAGCATGTATTTTACAAATATAGTGTTATTAATTTAAGTGTTATAAACGTTATCTGTCTTGAGTGCAATTATATATATATTTGACATCTCGTATATAGACGTGTACCAAGCTGCACTGACGAGGCGTTGAACGCCGAAACATGCATGTTTGCAGATTGTACTATATAATATATATATAGTCAAATCTGCAGACATGCATGTTTCGCCGTTCAACGGCTCGTCAGTGCAGCTTGTAACGCAGTCTAGATGCGAGTGACTTCGTATTTATACACCATACTCTTGCCCTCACCAAGTGCATGTGGTACAATACTCAGACACATGCGCATCCAGACATGCGTGAAGTGGCTTGGGGCCAGAGTGCTATAATTCAAAAAAGGTTGTCCTTTGCAAATCTTAAACTCTGAGCACGAAAAGCACTATGGGAGCGCAAGTTTCAAGTTCAGGAATTGAATATGGAGCGTGGGGGGGTGTGTGGGAGACAATGTGTGCATGCATGGCTTTGTTTGCGTTGTTTACGCGAAATTTGTTACGATGACGACATCGTGAAATTATTTCAGCTCTTTTGTTGAGTAAACAATTCTTGTTTTTTTCTTTCAAAATACACAATTTTTCTTCTAAACATAAATTGCATCGTTTTGATCCTCCCGTGTACGAAATAGTATGTTTTAAAATTTGCCAATTAATACTGAAATCCTTATTGTTTTCTTTCAATGTCCAAATATATTTCGAAAGTTCCGTGTCATTTGCATGATTTTTATGCTGAAAAGATTTAGTGTGGTTGGCCAATCGCTCTTTGAATGTGGTTGCAGTCATGCCAATGTAATTTTTGATCGTGATTGTGTTGCTTACTGTGACTGTTGCTTTGTATACTATCTCCCTAGTCATGCATTGTTGCAATTGGTAGTGTCCCTCTCCTGTGGCTTGTTATTCCTAGATATGCGTGCATTGTGTTTAGTGATTACTGACTTGACATTGTTCATGCAGCTGTAACTTACTTTAACTTTATTTCTGTTAAAAATTTTATGGAGCTTGTGGTGCGGTGGAAAATGTTAGTCAATTAGACTAAGGAAATTACGTCCTATGTTTGTGCTAACACTCTTGCTAAATGGCGGGTTGAACCAAATGATGTTGCGTTGCCTATTCCTGCGTTGTTGTTGCGGTGTGTCCTGAGTGTAGATAAGTTCATGATTAAAGTTGCTATGCCTAAGTGCGTTCTGATATATGGGTGCAGATTCCTGGAAAGTTTGCTCATCTGATGAAAGAAGTGCGATGCGCTTGTTAATAGATGCAGGCAGTTGCCTTGTGATGCTCGGTGGGTGATTAGAGTGCATATTTATGTATAGTGGATCGTCATTGGGCTTCCTATAGGGCCTATGTTTTCCATTGTTAAGGTCGAAAGTTACATCTAAAAAGTTTACTATCCGTAAATTTGATTCGGCGGTAATTTTGAGGTCAAACTGCTCGAAAATTTTGTGGAGGTCTTTCCTTGTTTTGTCTGCTAAATCAGCACGATTTACTTTTTATAATAGCCAAACCGTCATCTCTATATAGGCCGATGCTTTCTTTGCCAAATTTTTTGCTCAGGTGGTTTAAAATGAAAAGGCCTACTAACTCACAAATTTCCGCGCCGTCGAAACTGCCCATGGTAACGTCAAACAAACTCTCGCTATCTTTTTTTATCCATGAAATTCCGGTACTGAAAAGGAGAGATTTTCTAGCGTGTTTTATTATTGAAATATCGTTTTCAGGTATAGTAGCCAAATTTGAAGCCCAAGATAAAGCTTGGTCCAATACTGGCAATAGTTTTTCAGAAATGGACGGGTAGAAATTGACAATGTCAAACGAAATAAAACTGTGTCTGTCCTTATCTTTTATATTGCCAAATCACTGAATAACTTGTTTTGTATTCCTCCATTGATTTAAATTCAAATTAGAATTAATTTTGTCCAAAATAACTTTGCTTATTTTTCCGGATTCGCTTTTAGCGGGATTAATTAATCGGCATTTTGGATTGTTTTCGAAATTTTCTTTGTGATCTTTTAAAGATGTAAATGCTTCGCGTTTTTTCATTTTTTCAATTCTGTCGCCGATTCCTAAATTGTTCGAAATGTTTTTTAGTTCTGAATCAATTTCATCTATAGTGTCCTCGGATCCATGCTTATATGTTTTAATTTTATGATGTTGTCATGTAAGAGCTTGTTGTATGTGTCGAGCGAGGTTTCATAAATATTCCTAGTTTTGTCTGCAAAAATGAAAATGTTGGGAGACGAATTAATTTTCTTTAGATCGTTAGTCAAAGATTTCTGAAATTGGTTCCTATATGGCCGAAATTGTAAATTTTCGATTAGTTTTATAAGGTCGTCTTCGAAAGGTTTCATTTCCGGAATAGAAGGCTTTCATTTCCTAATTTCTTTCTTAAAAACAAAAAATGTGAAAACCAAAACAACCATTTCGGCCTCGCGTCCAACAAAACACCTCCTTCTATTCCGGAAATGAAACCTTTCGAAGACGACCTTATAAAACTAATCGAAAATTTACAATTTCGGGTATATAGGAACCAATTTCAGAAATCTTTGAATAACGATCTAAAAAAAATTAATTCGTATCCCAACATTTTCATTTTTGCAAACAAAACTAGGAATATTTATGAAACCTCGCTCGACACATACAACAAGCTCTTACATGACAACATCACAAAAACATATAAGCATGGATCCGAGGACACTATAGATGAAATCGATTCAGAACTAAAAAACATTTCGAACAATTTAGGAATCGGCGACAGAATTGAAAAAATGAAAAAACGCGAAGCATTTATATCTTTAAAAGATCACAAAGAAAATTTCGAAAACAATCCAAAATGCCGATTAATTAATCCCGCTAAAAGCGAATCCGGAAAAATAAGCAAAGTTATTTTTGACAAAACCAATGGAGGAATACAAAACAAGTTATTCAGTGGTTTGGCAATATAAAAGATAAGGACAGACACAGTTTTATTTCGTTTGACATTGTCAATTTCTACACATCCATTTCTGAAAAACTATTGGACCAAGCTTTATGTTGGGCCTCAAATTTGACTACTATACCTGAAAACGATATTTAAATAATAAAACACGCTGGAAAATCTCTCCGTTTCAATACCGGAATTTCATGGATAAAAAAAGATAGGGAGAGTTTGTTTGACGTTACCATTGGCAGTTTCGACGGCGCGGAAATTTGTGAGTTAGTATGCCTTTTCATTTAAACCACCTGAGCAAAAAATTTGCATGGTAAAGAAAGCATCCGCCTATATAGAGATGACGGTTTGGCTATTATAAAATGTAAATCAGCACGTTTAGCAGACAAAACAAGAAAAGATCTCCACAAAATTTTCGAGCAGTTTGACCTAAAAATTACCGCCGAATCAAATTTACGCATTGTAAACTTTTTAGATGTAACTTTCGACCTTAACAATGGAAAACATAGGCCCGATAGGAAGCCCAATGACGATCCACTATACATAAATATGCACTCTAATCACCCACCGAGCATCACAAGGCAACTACCTGCATCTATTAACAAGCGCATCGCACTTCTTTCATCAGATGAGCAAACTTTTCAGGAATCTGCACCCATATATCAGAACGCACTTAGGCATAGCAACTTTAATCATGAACTTAGCTACACTCAGCGCACACCGCAAAAACAACGCAGGAATAGGCAACGCAACATCATTTGGTTCAACCCACCATTTAGCAAGAGTGTTAGCACAAACATGGGACGTAATTTCCTTAGTCTAATTGACAAGCATTTTCCACCGCACCACAAGCTACATAAAATTTTTAACAGAAATACAGTTAAAGTAAGCTATAGCTGCATGAACAATATTAAGTCAGTAATCACTAAACACAATGCACGCATATCTAGAAATAACAAGCCACAGGAGAGGGACACTACCAATTGCAGTTGTAGAAAAAACACCATTATTTTGCCCGCTTCAAAAACAATGCATGACTAGGGACATAGTATACAAAGCAACAGTCACAGTAAGCAACACAAACACGATCAAAAATTACATTGGCATGACTGCAACCACATTCAAAGAGCGATTGGCCAACCACACTAAATCTTTTCAGCATAAAAAGCATGCAAATGACACGGAACTTTCGAAATATATTTGGACATTGAAAGAAAACAATAAGGATTTCAGTATTAATTGGCAAATTTTAAAACATTCTATTTCGTATACGGGAGGATCAAAACGATGCAATTTATGTTTAGAAGAAAAATTTTGTATTTTGAAAGAAAAAAACAAGGATTGTTTACTCAACAAAAGAGCTGAAATAATTTCACGATGTCGTCATCGTAACAAATTTCGCGTAAACAACGCAAACAAAGCCATGCATGCACACATTGTCTCCCACACACACACCCACACCCCGGCAGGAAGCATATAAGCGGCCATTTCTTTCGATACTTGTAAACTGCCTGATGATTCTTTTACAGATGAAACAGCCTGTTGCAGACAAGTTTTGAGGTAAGCGAAAATCTATAATTTGCTCTAACTATATGTTGTCGAGCACTGTTTGCGTTTCGTAGACCTAAACCTACACGTATATATATATATTTATTTATTTAATCTTAAAACAGTATAATTGTTGCTACTTAAAGTTTCATGCGTTATGCTGAAACAATTATACTGTTTCAATTATACTGTTTTAAGATTAAATAAATAAATATTTAGCTCTACAATAATTTTTGTGTTGAGCACTCTTCTGTCTACAACAGTTACAAAACAATTATATATATATATATAGATTTTCGCTTGCCTCAAAACTTGTCTGCAACAGGCTGTTTCATCTGTAAAAGAATCATCAGGCAGTTTACAAGTATCGAAAAGATATGACCGCTTATATACTTCCTGCCGGAGCGTGGGGGTGTATGTGGGAGACAATGTGTGCATGCATGGCTTTGTTTGCGTTGTTTACGCGAAATTTATTTCGATGACGACACCGTGAAATTATTTCAGCTCTTTTGTTGAGTAAACAATTCTTGTTTTTTTCTTTCAAAATACAAATTTTTTCTTCTAAACATAAATTGCATCGTTTTGATCCTCCCGTGTACGAAATAGAATGTTTTAAAATTTGCCAACTAATACTGAAATCCTTATTGCTTTCTTTCAATGTCCAAATATATTTCGAAAGTTCCGTGTCATTTGCATGCTTTTTATGCTGAAAAGATTTAGTGTGGTTGGCCAATCGCTCTTTGAATGTGGTTGCAGTCATGCCAATGTAATTTTTGATCGTGTTTGTGTTGCTTACTGTGACTGTTGCTTTGTATACTATGTCCCTAGTCATGCATTGTTTTTGAAGCGGGCAAATGGTGTTTTCTCTACAACTGCAATTGACACAAAATTTTCGAGCAGTTTGACCTAAAAATTACCGCCGAATCAAATTTACGCATTGTAAACTTTTTAGATGTAACTTTCGACCTTAATTAACAATGGAAAACATAGGCCCTATAGGAAGCCCAATGACGATCCACTATACATAAATATGCACTCTAATCACCCACCGAGCATCACAAGGCAACTACCTGCATCCATTAACAAGCGCATTGCACTTCTTTCATCAGATGAGCCAACTTTTCAGGAATCTGCACCCATATATCAGAACGCACTTAGGCATAGCAGCTTTACTCATGAACTTAGCTACACTCAGCACACACCGCAACAACAACGCAGGAATAGGCAACGCAACATCATTTGGTTCAACCCACCATTTAGCAAGAGTGTTAGCACAAACATGGGACGTAATTTCCTTAGTCTAATTGACAAGCATTTTCCACCGCACCACAAGCTACATAAAATTTTTAACAGAAATACAGTTAAAGTAAGCTATAGCTGCATGAACAATATTAAGTCAGTAATCACTAAACACAATGCACGCATATCTAGAAATAACAAGCCACAGGAGAGGGACACTACCAATTGCAGTTGTAGAAAAAACACCATTTGCCCGCTTCAAAAACAATGCATGACTAGGGACATAGTATACAAAGCAACAGTCACAGTAAGCAACACAAACACGATCAAAAATTACATTGGCATGACTGCAACCACATTCAAAGAGCGATTGGCCAACCACACTAAATCTTTTCAGCATAAAAAGCATGCAAATGACACGGAACTTTCGAAATATATTTGGACATTGAAAGAAAACAATAAGGATTTCAGTATTAATTGGCAAATTTTAAAACATTCTATTTCGTACACGGGAGGATCGAAACGATGCAATTTATGTTTAGAAGAAAAATTTTGTATTTTGAAAGAAAAAAACAATAATTGTTTACTCAACAAAAGAGCTGAAATAATTTCACGGTGTCGTCATCGAAATAAATTTCGCGTAAACAACGCAAACAAAGCCATGTGCACACATTGTCTCCCACATACACCCCCACGCTCCGGCAGGAAGTATATAAGCGGTCATTTCTTTCGATACTTGTTACTGCCTGATGATTCTTTTACAGATGAAACAGCCTGTTGCAGACAAGTTTTGAGGTAAGCGAAAATATATATATATATATATATATGCGCATGTGTCTGAGTATTGTACCACATGCGCTTGGTGAGGGCAAGAGTATGGTGTATAAATACGAAGTCACTCGCATCTAGACTGCGTTACAAGCTGCACTGACGAGCCGTTGAACGGCGAAACATGCATGTCTGCAGATTTGACTATATATATATATATATATATATATATATACAGTTTGTGCGATCAGTAAATGACATTACTTCTGGTTTCTATTGAAGGTGATCTATTGCAACTGCGACCTTTGTCAGAGTAAAAATTACCAGTTGATTAGACATGGTCCTTCGCTATAATGAATATGCAAATTACATCGAGCTTTATATCAGGGTAAAATAGCTCGTTAATTGCTCTTTTGTCTTTCATTACCGAGTGCAACGATTCAAGAAATTAAAAATGCGACTATTATAGGATATATATATTGTATATTGTGAATAATAGGAAAGTGGTTAGGAAAGGACATATATGGAATAAATTAACTAGCCTTGGTAACTAATTATATGTTCATATTTTAAAATTTGGTCAAGGAGCTGGTGCAAGTCGAACACTTGAATGCGAACAAAATGCATAAAATATTTTCATGTTTGTATTTGTTATTGTAATATGTATTGCTAAATCACAATGAGAACGTAATCTTTTGTATAATCGGCATTTGCCTAACAAAGCAACGAGCCTATTCATGCATAAATTATACATGCACTAATTACGCATTCAGTTCTGTTCCGTCGCGAGAAGCAAGACAAACTTTTGTAAATTTATAATCCAATTTTCATCCAAACTGAACGATTACTTAATCAATTTGTCCTTGGCTTATGGTCGTTATCTCCACATATTTTCGTATTAAAATGTTTGGTATTTTTCAGTTATCGTGCGTACAGACAAACAGACACACATATACACACTCACATACAAACCAAGGTCAAAACATTCTATATTTCAAATTATTTTCATTAAGTAATTGACATGTTCTTTTCACCTGTGAACACTGTCTACGAGTACCCCCAAGATACTGAATAGATTAAGTTGAGTTCTGCATTAAGTAGACACTCGAGATCTGATAAACTCTAATTAGCATAAAAATGGCTAAATTCATCAGTAATAGATGAATATCAAAAAGTTTAGAGCATTGAAAGTTTAGGGTAAAGTCATTAATATACAAAAGAACAAACAAAGGTCCAAGTACTGAACTTTGAAGAACTCCACATGGTTATAAGATGACTTGAATATTCTGATCCATGGAGACAAATTGTTTAAGTTCAGTTAAATAAGAAACAAACCACTCATATGCTATTCCACGTATGCCATAGCGCTCAAGTACTTTTAATAAAATCGAATGGTTTACGGTATCGAATTTATTACTAGCAGTCAAATCCGGAATCACTCCGTGTCCGAACAAGCTCCGAAATCCGCACTCCAGATTCTGCATTCCGGAATCCGCACTCCGGAGTTCGCACTCCGCCGACCGTAATCCAGAGTCCGCACTCCGGAGTCCGCACTCCGGAGTCCGCACTCCGGAGTGCGCACTCCGGAGTGTGGACTACGGAGTGCGGACTCCGGAGTGATCTCAAGTGCGGGCTCCAGTGCGGACTCAGAGTGCGGACTCCGAGTCCGCACTCCGGAGTCCGCACTCCGGAGTCCGCACTCCGTAGTCCACACTGCGGAGTGCGGACTCGGAGTGCGGACTCCGGAGTCCGCACTCCGGAGTCCGCACTCAAGACTTTGCAATCTGGACCCTGGTGTCTGCACTCCGGAGTCCGCAGTCCGCACTTAAAACTTTGCAATCTAGAGTCCGAACTTTACAGTCCACACTCCGCGGTGCGCACTCCGGACTCGACAGTCAGCACTACGGAGTCAGCACTCCAGAGTCCGCACTCCAGAGTCCGCACTCCAGAGTCCGCACTCCAGAGTCCGCACTCCAGAGTCCGCACTCCAGAGTCCGCACTCCAGAGTCCACTCCAGAGTCCGCACTCCAGAGTCCGCACTCCAGAGTCCGCACTCCAGAGTCCGCACTCCAGAGTCCGCACTCCAGAGTCCGCACTCCAGAGTCCGCACTCCAGAGTCCGCACTCCAGAGTCCGCACTCCAGAGTCCGCACTCCAGAGTCCGCACTCCAGAGTCCGCACTCCAGAGTCCACACTCTAGAGTCCGCACTCCGCAGTCCACACCGGAGTCCGCACTCCAGAGTCTGCACTCAATACTCCGCAATCTGGAGTCCGTACTCTGGAGTTAGCATTCCACAGGCCGCATTTCGCACTGCGTATTTTGCACTCCGCATTTTGCAATCCGCATTTTGCACTTTAGAGTCATTATTTTACAGTCCGAATATCGCTCTCTGGAGTCTGCACTCCGGGTCCGAACTCCGCAGTCCGCATTGACGACTCTGCAGTCTGCACTCAAGACTCCGCAATTTGGATTCATCACTCTGGAGTACGGAATCGGAATTCGGGCTCTAGAGTCCCAACTTAGCAATCCGCACTTTGGAATCCGCAATCCGTAGTGCGCACTCTAGAGTCCGCACTCCGCATTTCGCCTGCGAAGTCCGCACTCCGCAGTCTCCGCAGTCTCCGCAGTCTTCATTCCGGAGTCAGCACTCTGGAATCAGCACTCCGGAGTCCGGACTTGCAATTCGCAAGACGCCCGCACTCCGTTGTCCGGACTCCACTTTACGCAGTAGACTCGTGAGTTTGTTGTTCATGGCAAACGAATTACAGGAATTCCTTAGAAGCTTGATATGATTTAAAACTTCGTAGGCTTCCATATTTTTAAACTTTGTAATGAATTTCTCCAAATCGTCGGTCATAAACGCCACTGCTCACGAGTTTACAGCATGTTGCGTAGGCGAACTTCACGGTTGGCGCAAAGCGAAATGAAAATGATAATAAATTGGGCAACTTTGTGAGCCAAAAAGTTCGCCGCTAAAAAGTATAGTAGGAACCGATCCTTTTCGCTAACCTAACTTATCACATTGCCGAATTTATCTTTTCTCTTTTCTTCGCGCGAACAAATTCGTTTAGTGGGAAACGGGTCCAGTTGTTCAAAAGCCGATTAGTTTAATCCTATAGGTAGCCCAAAAACTTCAAAGAAAACTTCCTAAGAGCTTGTTTATAAACTTCGAGATCTTTTTCCATAAGCCTTGCCTAGATCAATATATGCTCTGTTTTATGACGTTTTGAAATAATCAGACTTAAAAAAAACGAAACAGCCGGTTAAATTTTAACCTAAGCGTAGTCTTAATCGTTCATTGAACAACCGGCCCTTGCAACAAACGAGAAAGCGAGTTTACTAGAGAGAATTTTCTTATACCTCGGTCAAATGAGGACAAGAGTTGCATGAGAGTAGACTTGCCGCGCGTAGCGGTCAAACGTGCAAGAACTCTCATCAACTCTCATCCAAATTTGAACCAGCTCAAAATTGACGAGAGTGCACGAGAGTCGATGAGAGTTGGCGGTCAAACGCGAGCGAGAGTTGCACTCATCCTCGTTTCACCGATAAAAATATATAATACGTAACACCTACGCATAGAAAAACACATGACTAAAAACAAAAAAACTTTTAATTGTGTTTTATGCTTCAATTTGTGTACCTGAAGCGGCCAACCTGAACGTAGCGCTGGATGTCAGCGAACTGCAGGCCTGTGTGTACAGCAGCAATAGATAGAAACGAAGAATTCCGTATACATTCATGACGCAGAGTTGAAAGTCTCCAAATGTTTGAGCTACAAATATAATAAGAATAATTAGTTACAACTAAAGCTTAAGGGTCAGGTTTTAGCGAAGCACGGAAGAGAACCAACTACAACTCTACTTCCACGAGTTTTTAAAAACAGGGCAGTCGCGCAAGTAAATTTCACCTAAGTAAATTCCACCCTCGACTTACAGTAGCAAGCTAAAATTAACTCAGCGGTAAAAGAGCATCGCCCTAACCGCATCTGCCAACCGTGTGCTTCACAAAAAAATATAAAAGGAAAGCTTTTAGTTTGGACGTGAAGGCAAAAAGACACAGTTTGATTGAAGAAACAAACTAGAATTCGAAGTCAGATGGCTTGAAAATTTTAAGCAACACATTCAGCAAAATTTTGCAGGGATAATCAGTAACAAGGAAAAACCATACCTTCTTCTTGATTTTCTAGGTTTGCTTTCCTTTGCAAGATGCAAGAGATTAAAACTGCAGAAAAATATCGTATTTGTTAGGGTACGCGAAATTTAAACGCGCGAAAATTTAAGCTGACTGAGCAAAAATGAGCAAGCACGAATTAGGGTAGCAAAAGTAAGGTGGCTTGTAACTATCAGCTAATGTATAGTACATATTTGTTTAAAACTTACCTTAAATATTTTGTAAATTTTCCTTTCTTCCTAATGGTTGAAACCAAGTTGGATGTTCAGCTGGGAAATGAGTGAAATTCTGCTCAACTTGACGGCCTTTTATAACCTGTTAATTAACTGGCAGTAAACATAAAGCAATTAAAATGCCGTACTTCTTACAAGAGCTCATCAAAGGCACGTTTCAGATGCCTCTCCACTTATGCGCCAAACTTAATTGGATGTTTTGCAAGCAGCACGTACATACATACATACACACATAAATTATTATGTTATAAGTCCATGTTACGAGTCACGAATATTTCTCTTTGATCTTGACCCCAATCCCGACCCAATTCCTAACCCTAACCCTATTTCGTGCGTAACATGAATTTAGAACCCATTATTCAACTCACTCCCCGTTGTGGCTTTTCAGTGACCGATTACATCAAGAATCCGGCTTACCTATATTATGTACTTAGCCTACATGATCTATTTTTACAAAAAATGTGATATTACTTTCCTAATCTGTATATCCTAACCCACCCAGTAAACTTTCCCTATGGGAAGAAACCCACGATTTTCGGCAGAGCGTTGACTTACTCTTTTCACATGAGTGTGATGAGTAAAGTCCTCAGCGACTGCGAGAATCGAACTCAAGACTCAGAGTTGATATAGGCGCTTGCTCTGACACTAGGTGCGGCTGAAGAGCGACGTATGAACAATTTAATAAGTGCGGCAGAAGTTGGAGCGATTGAAGTTCAGCAGAGCCTGTCGCATTGGAACGACTTTGATTCATACGTCGCTCTGCTATTAAATGTAGCAAAGCTAACTCGAAATTTAGTGCAATTTATGAGGATTAGTTTAGCAACATTGTAATGTTACATAACAATATATTTTGTACATCGTTTGAATCACTGCGGCAGTTCGGCGCATGAGTGGAGTGGCGTCTGAAACGGGCTTAAGCCAATTCGACATTTAGTCACAGACAAAAAATGTAAAATTAGAATTATTTTTAGCCATGCATATAAGTGTATTTATTGTTAATTAACGGCCGGGAAATATTTTTATTTAGAAAATTGAAATATCATAGATATTACACTTCCATTATGGCCCGTTCCTTTTTTAGTATGCTGGGGAGGAGAAAGGGGGGCGGGAGCGGTGGAATTTAGTTTCCCATTGAAATCTTTAGCATGGCCCATCCCTTCATACTCAACTTCTTCCCAGTGGCCCACCCTTAAAATTAATAATGATATGTTTCAAATAACACCCTCCAACATTCTTTCCTAAAACCTTAATTTCAAATTCCCCTAAAAACTCGTTTTGTGAGCAAACGGCTTTGTGATCATTGGCTCACATTTAATACTGTAAATAAATATCTTGCTCAACAGTTGTCAGCATTTATTCATAAAGCATTTATTCAGAAAATTTTGAATACCAGTAGTCAGAATGGCCTCTTTTCGTGTGGCCATGCATGGCACACCCTTTTAAGACCATCTATTTTTGGATGGCCCGCTCCCTAATTCCATGCACTAGCCCCCTTCCAAGATAAAACATGAACGGCCACTTACTTCATATAAAACGTCTAAATTTCTTACCCAACGTGGCATTATACTCTTTCAGTATCCATTTAATTTAATATTTAATGAACAAAAATCTACAAAACTGGCACGCAAAGTCGCGAACTAGAAGAATATTTATAATTTCGCGCTAAAGGTACTAATCGGCATTGTTTATAATTAAGAGACATGGAACCTTGCATTTCTTTAATGGACTTTTTACAAAAATGTATATTTTTTGTCAGTGGCGGAAATTTCGGTGCGGTGGAAGTGGGAAGACAACTACCCCAGCCACCTGGCCATGGCACACTGGGGGGAGGCAATTTTTGCCCCAATTTGCTAGCGTATGCAAGGAGAAAATCATACGCACAGAAAAACAGTGAAGTTGTTCCGCGTCGATATTATTCTCATTCATTTCTTTGTTGCCTGCATGATCATCGCATGTTTAGCGAGAAAAATATCTGCAAAGTAAAACGAGATTCATGCTCACAAATTCTCTGCAAATTTCCTTTTTACCTATTACATGTAATAACATCGTTATGTGTCCGAAATTGCGTCGCCTAGTTGCCGTAAATATTGCCTCTTTTAACACGCATTTTAATACGTAAAATAGACAATTTGTTAGACATTTTGACCTGAATAGGGTAAAAATCAATCAAATTTGAGTGTAAATTGCAGTTTAGTCGGAATTCATGAAGGTCGTTGCTTTGATAAACAGCCCCTGTTGACTTTTAATTTAATTTCATTGTCTTGCGAAATTTTATAAAATGTTTGCAAACCATTGAAGATGTATGCATAACTGATCAGTATAAATATTATGAACCTTCTACAGAATTTTTAATTAACAGAGAATTTACAGACACAATAACTTATTAGTGAATAGTATTACTATTAGCGGCCGTTCAATATTTATACTTCAAAAATAAGGTTGGCATTTTTGGTTTACTCATGGCCATGCAACCATTTTTGGGCTTCAAATATTTTTACCCAGCCCTTACTAATTGAAGATTTTAAAAATGTCACAGTGGAAAATAGAACACTCAGCGAAGACTACTAAAAGATATGAGTGCTTCTTAATTGAACGCCTATAAAATGACCTCTCTTGCAGGCGGCGCCATGCAAAAATACATTATTTATTAATGGCACATCTACTTAAACACATAAATTGTTAACAATTTTTCCAGTTGAAAACTGCGAACAACTGACAATTCTATATAAAACAACATACAATTTTTCTAAATTTTGCCTTTAAGGCGTCTGGCAAAATAACGGCGCATGGAGTATTTTGCGAGCATTTGGCATGAAAAAACCTGCAGCGACCCTGCGATTCCGGTGCAGCGCTTTGGCTATACAGAACTACAAAATTCATGCAGTTACCAAGAGCTAAATTCACAAGTTCATGTATATATACGAGGGTGATGCCATGCAGTGTGTTCTATATAACTTCGCTCGGCCTTTTTTAAGAAATCGTTAGTGGTGGGGCGAGTATCAACGAAAAGGAGCCTAACAAGGTGATAAATTGAAGGAGTGCGAACTTGGAGGGGTCTGGGGAGAAAATTTTCGTATTCTTGAGAATGTCTGTGGCTTGATTTCCTGCATTTTCAGTAACATTTTTGGTATATATACCATCTAAACGGACTGAGCTTTTGGTATAAAAGCAAGGTTTTGTTGTGGGAATATCATAACACTCTTCTGAACTTCTATACTTTTGCTCAGTATATTTTGGACAAAACGGACCAAGTGGGGCAACATGGGGCTGGGGGTCGGGGACTATGGCTTAGTTAAACTATTACTTTAAAAGGAATTGTTATAATTAGTTTATACTAACATCGGCTTAGATAATGTTTTACCGCCGGATTGACACAAGGACTTTCGAAACAACATTTTTTAATTTAGTAAAATATAGTTATTGAAATCGAAAGTAATTTCTCAATATTGCTTTATTTTTGGCGCCACAGTCGCATGTCAGGTTTTCTTCGGGTACTGCATGCATGGGTATACATCGGTATAATCACCACGGTTCCTCCTGTAGTAACTCTTGACCAATTGAAGGGACGGCCTTTACTTGAACTATTTAGAGAACTGTTAAGTATAAAGAGAGAGCAGCTAAAACAATCAAGTTTACTAACTATTAAAACGTCGGTTTCTTTATTTCACTATGTCTATGACCTAATTACTTCAGTTCTGCGAGAACCTATTTTCACATGAGATAAATCCGTTTGTTGTATACGCACTGCAGACAGAATATGACGATATTCATGACATGCTCAATTACGCTCAAAACTTCTGCACTCGCGAAGTTAAATATCGTATACAAATTAATACACTTCACTGAAATTATATGTATAAGAAATGAAAGAAATGTTCGTATAAAGTCCATTTAGTTTATAAACATTATACGTTGATCGCACGTAATTTTACTATTGGAAAACATTTGATTGCGTTCGTAAATCGAGCTGTTGTACCGAACTTGTGTCAATACAAACTCACGTCTCACAATATAACAATAAATAAGTTTTATTTACTAAAATAGCCCAGGTTCAAACGGCTCTCTCAAAATTTACAAAATCTCTTGTTAAAAAGTTAAAAACAATCCCTCACCGTCACTATGGCAACAATGTCAATGTATTTTAAGGGGAGAGGGGTCGTCTGGCTCACTGTCTCGCCTGCGGAGATCTCGATAGATTTTGCCGTAATTTCGCCAAGAGACGGACATAGAATGAATATTTCTCGTTTTTTTTGCGGCCATGAGTAGAATTGCACTTTTTCAATTTTCAGCAAGCTGTTAGTAGCGCTCGCTTTTAAACGCCGTAGTTTGTCTTTAAAATATATTTTCATATATACATGCAAACTAGTATATCAGAAAACAAAACAATGTTGTAAAAACATCTGCCGCAATTCTTGATTGTGAAATTTTTCCATACTTCATGCCTAACCTCAAAAACGTTTGCGGAAACAAAATTTCTTTTCTGCATGCATTCATGCATGCCATATGGCTAGTCAGTTACACTTATCGAACTATATAGTTTAGTAGAGATTCTTCTTGTTAAAACGCAGTAAAAAGGACGAATAGCAAAAAGAGAAATTTTAAATAGAGTGCTCACTAAATAATTACCTATATTTGTCTCTCTTTTCAAAGTTGTCACAGGTCTTATGCATTCAACGTTCGCGCGGTTCTACTGTAGTGCCACTGTACCCTTTGAGATTTTTAGCCGCCCCCATGCAATGCAAAAAATGCCCCGCGGTCCCTGCTTGGGCTTTTAATACTAGTTTTATTCTATCTCAACAGTATTTGTATAAGAGGAACATAACAAAATTAAGACGATATTAGTGATAATAAACGTGATAAAATGTGAAATGTTATTAGGTCTAGTTCCAACGCCGTCCTTTGTGCCGAACCTAATTCGTGTTATGTTCGGCAAAGTTCAGCAAAATTCGACGTTGATTCAAACGTCGAACTTAATTGTTAGATGGGAGCTTTCATTATCTTTTCAATGGAACTTTTCTCGACCAAATGCATTAGAATCGGCACATGATAAGTTCGCCGTTTGAATCGACCTCGCACCGTGTCGAACTAAATACATTAGGCACGAGTGCACGACCAGGCACGATTGTCTTTGTCTATCTTAATATCGGTGTCAAATATTCGTTTCCGTGACAACACCATGCAGCAGCAAAGCCAAAAGATAATTAGTAAACAAGAAAATTCACTTAGAAAAATTGCGTTTACTAATATAATAGTTATATACATGATCGTGTATAGACTATAGTGTTGCTTGCACTATAAATACTATAAATTTTATACTCCATATTAAAGTAGGACATTTTTGAAATAAGACTGAGCAAAATCATTATTCTTATTAAATGAACTACGTTTTTAATACACCCTGTCAAGGAAACATTGCTGCGGAAATCTTAATACTATTTCTCAAATGTTTCTTAAAATGTCGATAACGTCGTTATGACTTATGGCAACAAAATGTCCTTTCCAAAAAGCAACAATTTTTCCGCAACAAACTTCTGACAAACATTTTGTTTCAATTTATTGTTTCACAAACACTGTTTTATTGTGCCCATTGTGCCCATTGTGCCTTTCGCGCTTGCGGAAGTAGAGGTTTTTAGTATTGACTTCGAAAAGACAACTTTAATTGACTATAGATGTATACAGTGTTAACTGCTAATGGCAACAAGCAATACTATAGCCAGGTACCCTGTCAGTCTATATCGATCGTCACACAATCACATGTGTACAATAGAGATATGCGCACAAGGCCTCGAATTTAAGAAAAGAGGCGAGGCCAGCTTGGCTTTGAATGTTACTACGATTTTTAGGGCGTTCATGCCAGTGTACAGGGCATAAAAGAAACTTAACTCTGTTCAGTTGTTATTTGAGACATCTTACCACACACTGATCTAAAGAGTATATGTATAATATTCCTTATTACTTTCCAGGAAACCATTTGTCACCCCCAAACTTACCTATATAGCAGGCACAGTTTGACTCCTCTTTCAACGTTGTCACGGTGGCAAACTGTATACTACCGAATTAGTCTACTAAGAAAGATCTGTTTCCAAATATGCTTTTTCCTTAATGAACACATGTATCATTAGATGGCGCCTTAAAAAGCAAAACATGATGGCTTGTTCTTTATAATAAGCGGGAATAATTAGCACATCATTTCTTGATCGCCGCTAATTGGATTGTAATCTAAAACGTTTGGCGTTCTATTATAAACAAACGATAATTTGTTTTGGTTAGATAATAGGCGGATACGGACGAATGGATGGCATTACCGATACGAATGGCGGATGAGAGAATAGAAGGCGGATGAGGAAATAAAACGCAGATGAAGGAATACCGTAAAAGGCGAATAAGGGAATAGAACGCCGATAAAGGAATTAAACGCGGATGGGGGAATAAAACGGAGTTGGGGATGAAATGGGTATATAGTGAAACGCGCACTGGCATCTTCTAAAACTCGAAATGGAAAACCCGAACTACTAAAAACTGGATCCTCGCGATGTTGCAAAAATTCTTACCGTATAACAAATATAACCGTAAGATAAGCAGTTTAAATTAGTTTGATCTTCAAAAAAAACTCTTTTCCTATGCACCTTGAAAGTTATAGCTTTCTACTGCTGTTCTAACGAGTTTTAAAACGTTTTAAATACTAGATAAGGAGACTTGAGGCGGCAATATGGTTGTGATCTTATTAGTAATTCTCTAGCAAATTTAAGAAAAAAGAGAGGCCATTGATGACCATTTTCTATCTAAGCAATACGTGTTCCTCTCCCTCTGATAACCAGAAACTGCAAAGTGGAAACCTCCTAAAACTTCGTGTTGGTAACAATAACTATACAATGAATGAAAAAAATGATATAACTTATGAACCATCCAGTCCCAGTTTTTTTTATCAGATCAGATATGAGCACGGCAAGAAGGCGGGAAATTTTGCAAAATTCCACCACAAAATTTTTCATGCGTGGTTAGAGTGAACAAAATATAATTTGTTGGACAAATTAAAATAGAATAATTGAAATGTCGATATTTGGTCAGGGACACAAAATGAAAAATTATAATAATTTCTAGACAGTTTATTTATTGTTATATAGCAAGAAGGAAACCTAGAGAAAATCAGTACATGAAATATAGTATAACACTGTCATTTTCTACATACAAATGTTTCTCTAAGCTAATTTGGTATTTAGTGAGAGAGAAAATGAAATATTAATATGAATGGGGAAGCTAGACATAGCAACTCCACATGCTATGCAAATTTTCAACTTGAATTTATTCAAACTAGAAATATGTTTTTTAGACAATATCTAAGTGCATGTTTAATATTTGCATAGCCATAGCCATAGCATAACAATTGCCATGACAAGCTTCGCCACTGAAAACAAACAACTCTGTGTAGCCACAGCTGAGTTCAGTGGCAGAATTCATGCACTTTTTCTGGCGAGGGGTCAAAGTTTCCTGAATTTCCAACAAAACCTTCTAAATAAACCCTTTCCAACCAGGTACAAAGGCATCCCGACTTTTCTTAAATATGGGGACGAAAGCGTACGAGCCGGGGTTCATCGCCTCATCCCAACGGAAATACATGTCCCTAAGGTCACAATATTGTTGCCCTATTGTGTGTGCCCAACTTGTGCAAAATGGCGTCGTGAACCCCGAAGAGGTGTGTTTCCGAAACCCTTCATTTTACATTCTCAAAATGGGCTGTTCGTAGCCTCTTTAGTTCAAAATTTCCGACAAATTGCGGTCTATTTTACATAAAGAAGGGGGGAGGGCCGCACTTAACTACAGTATTAGACATTATTATACATTTGAACTCTATTCTCGTTTCTGATTGGTCCAAAAGCGCGGATAGTTTTCAATATCCGGTAGTTCTCACGTTACTTCCGCTGGTGACGTCATCATCGTCCAATAGTAGATTTATTTGATCGAACTTCGATCGAAAAAACTATTATTGGACGCTGTCGAAAGCCAAAACAAACCAAATGGCTTCTTGTAAATTTGCCTTTACAAACGAAGAGAAAATGTCAAAATTATATATTGTCAGAAAAAGACAGTGACTGCACCAAAAAGGCTAGGAAACAATACAAAACCATCTTCAACAAGTATTTATTGTTTTATTAAATGTTAAATTATGTGTTTTTGCATCTTTCCCACCGGTCGCAAGTCTTGGCTTACTTGTCTGGGTTTTGTCTTTTTAATGTATAATAAAACAATTATTGGATTCGGCTTACGCATAATATAAGAATTATTCAGACCTCGGTCAATGTTATCCGCCTCAGCTTCGCTTCGGCAGATAACATTGACTGACCTCGGTCTGAATAGTTCTTGATATCATGCTCAGCCTCATCCAATAATTATTTATTATTGATGCGGCTTTCTTTGTTATTCATGAAGCTGTACTAAGCGTTAACACCAGTTCCCTAACCTTTTTCAAACACGGGGAGGGATTTGATATTAAGCAGGAAAAAACGGGGCTAATGAATTGAATCGGAATTAATATTACAGGACTGTATCGGAGACTGTCGTGACTTATTGAAAAAAATCAAATGCTCTGGTCTGGTCAAGAATACGCAGACATTACCAATTTCAGATGACTAAAGGAAAACAAGACAAAATACCACTTGATTAAGCACATTAGTTTAAACATAAGGTTACTGTAGTTTGTAATACAACATAAACTCTACAACTTGGCATTCAGTTTAATCTCACGAAAGTCGCAATTCTCAATTTTTACTTAAGGACGGTTTACACGACAAGCGTTTTCGGCACGGCACCCCTCGTATAAACGCGACAAAAATCGGCACTGGTGCCCAAAATATTGAAGGTGCCGAGACTTCCTGACGAGGTAGTCTCGGCCCGTCTAGCGAGCGGCACCGTGCCCAAAATGCGAAAATATTCCAGAAGTAATCTAGTTTGAGCATGCGCAAAACAATTCGTTGATTTTCCAACATGGCGTCTTGCGAACCAAACTAATTTGAATAATAAATAACACCTAAAAATTGATTGAATATATGGGATCCCAAGTCAAACTGGATGTTCGCTCCTCTGTGCATCCAAACCTCCTGCATGGTTTCGTGGCCAATGAATCAATATACTATTCTTGTTCGTTTCAATCCGCAAAACAACACTGGTATTCATGTCGGCCATCTTAGTTTACATACAATCTTACATGAAGATTGACTCAAACCAATTCAAACGCTAACAAAAAATTAAAATAGTATCCCTTGTAAAAATTGTCGTGTAAACGGGTGCATAGCGAACTGATCGTTTGGGCACGGGTGCCAACTTTTAGGGGTGCCGTGCCCAAAACGCTTCTTTATTCGAACGTCTGCTCTGTGTCACAAACTGCGAGACTGGAACCGAGGCAAGAGTGACTTCGTCGATAATGAACATTTTGGCGACTATATGTGTTGTGTGTTTACCCTAAATTCTGTCAATCTTTATTGTTATCATTATATATACGACCTTCTTTAGGCTTGTTAAAACTACGTCCAGTAAAAACGCGGCTGGCTGAAAAACATGCACTAGCCTTTTAGCGAAACGAATGAAAATTTATATACATTTTTAGACCTAACAAGGAGCAGTTGCGAAAAAATGCAACTTTAGGTCCTCTGGCAGGAATCGAACCTGCGGCAACCTGCGGCCCTTAGAGCAAGTGACAAATAACCTAACCGGCCTTCCTCAAACAATTTTGAAATCATTTGAATAGCAAATCGTGTATTCTTCGTTGTCACATGCTCTCTAAAAACAGGCGTTACTGCAATTTTTTATTCATTATCATTCACAGCACGCCGCATTGATCTACTCGATCTACCGTCCCCACTTTGTATATAACTGAGCATGCGCATTTATGTAAGAACGCGTTATCAGCATTAAATATTTGTCTCCATTTTATCATGCATGCATTGGCAATCACACCGCGCATAAAATAAAAAGAGTGCAAAAGATTAAAATTATTCCAACGGAGAGCATTGTCTTGTCTCAGTCTTTTGAGAAAACTTTGCCAATCACGTAACAAGCTAGCCTCGAAATTTGATCTTTATCTAAATACCAACCCCACGTTTAAGATACCCTTTCAGGTAGTTCAGACACAAACAACAACACTCAGTTTGTAGATACTTTCTACTGCACCAGTTTCCCACGTTTGAGACAAATTGTAACTAGTTGTTCAGCCATAACCACGGCCGTATACTACCTATACACTGGTCGTGGACCGGCACGTTTGAAATATTTTTTCAGGTATAGTTCACATGTCTGAATAAAACAAAACCCCGGCTGTTTGCTGATGACACCAATATCACAGCAGCTGGTGGGTGTTTAAGTGATATTGAAGATGCAGTAAATTTGGATTTAGAAAACCTTCGGAAATGGCTCATGGCAAACAAACTGAGCTTGAATGTAGCGAAAACTGAATATCAAATTATTGGTACTATACCAATGCTAAAAAAAGCTTCTGCTCAACTGCTTAGAATTCATATTCAAAACAAACCAATAAAGCAAGTTTTTCAATGCAAAACGCTAGGTGTGACTCTTGATGAAAATCTGTGTTGGAAAAGTAATACAGACACTATTTGTAAAAAGATTTCATCTGGAATTTATGCTCTCAAACGCATTAAAGAGTATGTTGATAAAAAAACACTCATTTCTGTGTACAATGCTATAATTCACCCCTATTTCAGCTACTGTTGTGAAGTTTGGAATGTATTTGGTGAAACTCAATCAACACGTCTGCAAAAACTTCACAACAGAGCTGCTCGTATTATAGCACATGTGCCAAATGAGGTAAGTCAACAAACTGTACTGAATATATTAGGATGGGAACCACTCAAAGAACAAAGAGTGAAAGCCAAGGCAAAAATAATGTTTAAAACGCTCAATAACATGGGGCCAAACTCACTAAAAGAATTATTTACTTTCAAAACGGAAATATTAGATCACAGTCTTCGTGACAGCTGAAGTTCAATACGCTTGCCAAAGCCAAATACGAACAACATGAAGAAAAATTTCATGTACGATGGAGCTTCCATATGGAACTCCCTACCAGAAAATATAAGAGATTTTAAATCAATCTCGATCAAGTTTTAAAAGAAAAATCGCTACTCTTAGCCTATAAAATCACATGATTCTTAATGTAAATAGATACTTAATATTTGTATATTTGTAACTGCATGATACTTTTTTATTTTTTATTTACTTGTAACTATTTGTTAAAATTTTACACGCCCATTGTGGAAACCAGCTTTAGCTGACAATGTTAGCGTGGTTAAATAAAGTTATCATCATCATCATCACACACAAACAGAACAGTTTATTGTATAATACTACCATATCAGCTGATCCCCCACTTTGGGATATATTTTCAGTTGAATAAGCCACAAACCACGGCAGCTTATTGTAGAATACTACCTACACTGGACACCCACGTTTGAGATATTATTTTCAGTCAGCTTAGGTGGTTCATACACAATTAAATCTACGGCACGGCAACTTATTGTTGAATACTATCTAATTATACACTATACCATGCAGGCGGACGTTTGAGATAAATTTTCAGGTATAGTTGAAACACAAACAACAACAGTTTTTGTAGAACACCTAGATTGGACTCCCACATTTGAGATATTTTAACTGCATGGTTGTTCTGCCACAAACCACGGCAGCTTACTGTAGTATACTTACTACCTTTCCACTGGACCAGCTCGTTTGAGATACATTTTCAGGTATAGTTCAAACACAAACCACAACAGTTTATTATAGGGTACTACGTACACTGGACCCCACGTTTGAGATGCATTTTTAAGGGAGTTCAGATTTGTGTCAGCAGCTGATTGTACTGAATATTACCAACATTTTCCCCAAATATCTTTATATATCATCTTACCAGCTTTGTTGGTGACAATATTCCAGACGCGGTAACCAATTCCTTCTCCTTTGAATTCGAATTGCCGCATTACTGCATTACGACAGCCACAATTAAAACCTCGAGCCCAAAAGGCAGGAGCATTTCATTTCTTCTTAATAATATATATCGTTGCTAATTAATATATCTCATTTCTCGAAAACGAACAGTTGTTGACAAAACGTTGCCTTCGACTATAGCCGCATGCCCGTTTTACAAAGCACATGCATGCAAATAAACTACAGATTTCCACTTTTTCCAGGCATAAAACTTTGCATAACACTTAAAATAAAACTAATAGTGTCATCCAATAACGATCCAGTGATTCCAATGCTCCATTGTCTTTTCATTGTTTTGAAAATCCCTCTATTCTCCATGCCATCCAGTCACGGATTGTTTTGACATAGTTGTGACGTTGATGTTGTGCAATTGGACTTTTCCAAAACAATGAACGACAATAGAACAACCCATGCATCAGTGCAGTGTTGTACAGGGTGTCCCCCAAAAAGTAAACCCTTTGAAATTGAAATTAGCATTGCTTTCAAACAACCTATTGTATTCAATTCACACATGGGTATATTAAGAAAAACTTGAACTGTGTGTTAAGAAAGGATTCAGAAGCTTTTTGTCTTAGTTTGAAGCCTGTTTTACATTTCGCATTGACGTGCGCAAAGAAATTTAATTTTAAACTTGAGGAGTTAAATTCAATTCGGAAAATGACATGGTAAAACAGCCTCAAAAACGAAAAAAAAAAGAATCCTTTTTCTTAACAACACACAGTTTTTTTTTATACCCATGTGTGAAATTGAATACAAATTGTTGTTTGATGACAGCAAGCTGCTAATAATGGTTTTTTTTTTTTGGGACACCATGTACTACTTAGTCCGGACTTGCGTATATGAGCACGGACTTGAACACATCGACTGGGACTCGGGACTCAAAGGACTCGGACTTGGACTCTGACTTGACTTGTCTGGATTTGGATATTTAAAAAGGTCAAGTCCTTTACGAGTCCACCAAATCAATTTCGTCGTATTGCTTCGTTAAAATCATGGTCTGTATTGCCACTAAAACAGTATCAATTGCTCTGTCAATACTGACCCGTTTCAAGCATATTTTCCAACAATTTTTGCTGGAGAAAACAGTATATGATATAGATAGATAGATAAATAGATAGTTTAATATGATTTACATAGCAACCTACAAAGGCTGAATTGCGTAAAATTTACAAAAAAAATATGTACAACTCACACACACACTGACAAACATAAGTATATACACAAACACACACACATATCAATAAATATGTACTCTAAAACGTTGAAAAGGGATTGTATAGCGAAGTTCAGACCCGGCCTCCACCACCACCACTGCTACCATAAAAGGACTAAGAACTAATCAGAAACGTTCAGACTACTAAATTAACCAATCACATGCATAAGTCAGCGAGAGGGAGCGGCAGTAGTAGTGGAAGTCAAATCTGAACCCCACTAGTATCGTTTATAAACTACTCCTTTGACATTGACAGAATATAAGAGTTACTAAAACGATTTGTTCGTGTAGCAGGACAGTCAAAACGACGCTGTCTTCTTAGGTTATAATAATAATAATAATAATCAACTTTATTTACCGAGGGTGACACTTAACAGTATACACTGACAAACCTGTGGCCCTCCTAAAACTAGATAATTACAGATTACTACTATATATACTTTACTATATATTAAAATTACAATAATTATATACGTGAGTATAAAAATTTAGAAAGTTGATTAACTATAATTTAAAATGTTCAATGTCCCTATAAGATTCTTGAAAGTAATTTAGAAGATTTTTTCTGAATGAACTTACACAAGAATTTACCTTAAGATAATTTGGAAGGGAGTTCCATAAACGTGATACCGAGACTGCAAATGAGCGACTCCCTTCATTTTCTCGAGAAAAACGAGGGCAAACTAAATTATAAGAGCCGTGCCTACTGGCTCTACTATGGATGTCCGAGTTTGATTTAAGGATGCCGGTTAATAGGGTGGACAATCCCCTAAAAATCGTTTAAAAAAAAGGTTGGTAAAGCTTGTGATCAGCATCGTACGCAACTGTCTGGAAAAGTTTCTTACAGAGTTTCTGGCGCCTGTCTTTCAAAGTACTGATATCGTGTGCAGTAAGATTGTCCGTATAGGATAGTCCCGGAGATATAATTGATAGCGCACGCTTTTGAATGCGTTCAAGATCGTCACACAAACATCCAGGGAGAGCATGATGAAACACGGGATCACAATACTCAAGTACCGGTCTGATGCAAGTGTTGTAGAAGCTGATTATATCACAAGCAGGGACGTCAGCGCGCTTGAGTAAAACCAAGAAATACGAGCGTTTATTTGCCTTCTTTATAACATTATTTATATGGTCGACCCATTGTAGGGAGTTGGATATGGTAACACCCAATACTTTAGCACTGCTCACTAGATCGAGTTCTTTGCAGTTCACGGTGATGGTATCGAACTGATGCTTCACTTTCTTGAAATCAATGACCATTTCCTTGCACTTGTCAGCATTCAGCTGGAGCTTGTTGATGTTAGCCCATTTTTCAACTTCAGTTACGGCGTTCTGAATATTGGTTTGACCATTCCGTGGGACAACCTCAGCCAAAGTGGTGTCATCCACATATTTCCAAGAGTGCGCATCAGGTGGGTTGAGGACATTTATCATTAATAGGAACAGCCAGGGCCCCAGTCTCGTACCCTGGGGAACACCAGATGGAACTGCACCCCATTCCAAGAAACAATCGTTGGACAGTTTGACACGTTGGAACCTGTTCAACAAAAAGTCAACCACCCAGCTGCTACACCACGCGGCATTCGAAGAGAAAGGATCTTGTCAACTAGAATCCGATGGTCGATCAGATCAAAAGCTTTTCTGTATTCTAGTAACGCGATCCTCACTGCTGCACATGTTCCATCAGTGACAGAAGCACACGTGTGCATCATGGAAATAAGAGCCTGGATAGTAGATGATTTCGGTACGGCACCAAATTTATGTAGATGATCCAATCTAAATACTTTGAAACCTTCTATTTCGATTTCAGCGTTACTAACAGTCGAGTTCAGCCAGGATTCAGAAATAGCAATGACGTCAGGTTTATGTTCTTGTGTAAATTCTCTTATCTGATGTAAATTAACACGGTTTTAAGGGATCTGGCGTTTAAATGAATCACTTTAAGTTTGGATTTGCTTGTTTTAATGTTACAATTTGGTTGGAATTTTTGACTTGATAGGTTTGACGAGAGCATGATCAATTCTTTGGATCTTTTGTCAACGTTATTAAAATGTTTAGAATTGCGATATGGATTAGATTGGAAGAGGGAACATTGATATTTTTAAGTCTCTTGTGTTGTTTAGATGTTTGAAAACGTTCGGTTATATACAGACGGGAATCCTTACATTACATTTGGTTTCCTTTGATATCGGCAGGAAGTTCGATGTAAGGGGGGTCTGTTCGGCGGCCGGTGAGGATACCTTTGTAAGGGGGGTCTGTTCCGAGGAACCTTCGGGAAAGGGTGTTGGGGTATTGGATTCCGGCTCCGGATTCATTAACCCATTACTTGACTCACAAGATCTAGATGGTTGGTCCATTTTGACTCCTTGCATTGTAAAGGGTATCGAAACCAAGGAAGACAGGTGCTCTGGGCGGCGTTGATTTGGTGACCCCGACATGAATTGCTCGGACGATCTGTCGAAGTTGTACTTGCGACAATAGCATCGCAAACATTGGGGGTTAGTAAGAGACCGATGCAACTTTAGGCTTTAGGCCCTCTGGTAGAATCGAACCTGCGGCCCTGCGATTCCGGTGCAGCGCTCTAACCAACTAGGCTACAAAGTCCAGTTGTTGGACATTAACCGCGAATTAGTGTATATATGACGGGAGTGATGCCAGTATAAGGTATGGAAAATTATCAAGATTTTTTCTCGGCATCTCGTTCGATAGGTCTAATAGTAGAAGGTGTTTGTAGATGGGATATACGATTATTCACTGTTCCGACTGCAGATGCAACACTGCAAGATAGTCGGAACTTTGAATAAAAATGTTTTGAAACCGTTTTCAGAGTATCCATTGTTTTGTATTTTCTAAAATTACTCAGTGGCAATCGTAACATTCTTGCTGCAGAAGCAAATTCCAGTCAAACTTTAATCTTTACACACAACGTGCTCTAGCTGTCCAAACAAATTCGTCACGCATCGTGGACTTGTTCCGCGATGGGGGAGACGGGGGTAGTTCACATTTCACGGGAACAAATATTGACAATTCACGGCTCACGAAAATACCCTTACCACCCTCATTGTAGAATACTACCTACACTGGACCGCCCAGGTTTGAGATCACTTTTCCAGGTAGTTTAGACACAAATCACGGCAGGTTATATTGTAGAATACTACGTACACTGGACACCCACGTTTGAGATATCTTTTTCAGGTAGTTCAGACACAAGCCACGGCAGCTTATTATAGAATGCTACCTACACTGGGCCACCACGTTCGAGATATCATTTTCAAGTTGTTAAAACACAAACCACGGCAGCTTATATTGTAGAATACTACGTACAGTGGACACCCAAGTTTGAGATATTATTTTCAGCTTTTAAGACACAAACCACGGCAGCTTATTGTAGAATACAACCTACACTTAACTCCCATGCCAAGCGTTTAAAATATCTTTTTCAAATAGTTCAGATATAAACCGCAACAGTTGTAGAGTATACTACCTATACAGTGGACCCCACGTTTGAGGTTTCTTTTGAGGTAGTTCAGACGTACACAAACCAATTATAGGCAGCTTATTGTAGAGTACTACATACACTAGACTTTATACCCAAGTTACATCTCCATATCTTACCATGCAGCTTTGTTAGTGACACAATTCCAAACCCTGCAACCAATTCCTTGCCCTTTGAATTCGCATGCCGCATTACTGCATTACGGGACAGCCACAATAAAAACTTTGAGGTCAAAAGGCTGGAGCATTTTATTTTTTCTTAATATCGTTGGCAATTATAATATATCTCAAAAACGAACAGTTGTTGACAAAACGTTGCTTTTGACTATAGCCCCATACCCGTTCCGTAAAGCCGACATGCATGCAAATAAACTACAGATTTCCAGGCATAATAACTTTGCATAACACTTAACATAACGCTAATAGTGTCATCCAGTCACGATCCCGTGATTGCAATGTACCATTGTCTTTTCATTGTATTCTCCATGCTATCCAGTCACTGATTGTGTTGACATAAATTACATAGTTGTGACGTTGACGTTGTGCAATTGGACTTTTCCAAAACAATGAAAGACAATAGAACAACCCATCAGTGACTCGTGACTGGATGGCACTATTGCTATGTTATTAAAGTGTTATGCATTTTGCACTTTGAAAGTATGTGTTGTATGAGACTTCCGGTTTACTTCCGGGTAAACTTGTATATACAGGGTGAGTCAGAAAAAAGTGATGCCTTTGAAATTAAATACAATAGGGTACAATAGATTCTTTGAAAGAAAATGCAAATATGAAGTTCAATTTCAAAAGGTTCACTATTGTATTAAATTTCAAAGGCATCACTTTTTTCTGACTCACCCTGTAGTTTGGAGTTCGAATAAAGCAAAATACTACAGTATGGAAATGAATTAAAGTTTATAATCAATTATTTTGCCTCATTTTCTTTTAACAACCGAAACTTTATACTAATTAAGGAATAATTTTATATGAAACGTTGAACTAATTTGTAAGGATATTCCTAGATTTTCCCTGCATTCGGACAAGAAAAATTGACCGGCGTTTGACAGTGTAAAACATGGACGGGAAAGAGATAAGAAGATAATTTTTAAATACTAAATAACACGTTCGAGGACCTTCCCATTGAGAAGTAAAACGGTCTCGCGTTTGACAGAATAAAGTACTAAAGTCAGCATCGTTCATATATCATTGATACGGGCAGGAAAGGGTTAAAGTAAAACTACGCCATCAAATTTGCAAACATCAAATAAATGTTTATTTTCATATTTTACAAGCATAATAATAATGTTACATTGTCTGTACATTCTATACCTATATTATGGAGTTTTAAAAACTAATTACATGAAGCACCTGCACGAAAGAAAAGCTCGCATTATTTTCGTCTTCACGACAACTCTCTGCAAGATCACTTTCCCCTATATGGAAACTTCATGTAAGCCTCTACGAATGAGAGAAGTCATTAAATTTTCTGCAAACTAAAATCAACTATTAAGAGGCTGTCTCTGTAAAATCCGCCTGCTCATATTCAAATTGAAAAATAGTTTGCCTTCATATTTGTATCATGAACTGTACTTTAGTTAGTAGCTTCAAAACAAATGAGAGAAATTTCGACCACTTATTTTTTGGCGAGTTATAGCCCATTGTAAATATATGCCCGTGCTTGTTTTTTCTAAACCGGAAATGAAGCGTTATTTAGCAGAAATACACTTAAAAAATTTTCCAGAAAACCTAAATTGTCTCAACTTTTTTTCTTATTATAACATAGATAGACATTATATCTTTAAATTCCGAGGCATTTCTTACTGTCTTTTACTTTTTATGTACTTTTGAAAGATCCCAAGAGACGACAATTTCAAGATGGCGGACAGCTATTAAAAATTACTCAAAATTGAGGTTCGATTTCTTCAAAGTGGCACCTATGTGGGTCTATAGAAGTAAATAAATAAGAAACAATGGTCCTATTGTTATGATAACTGCAAAAACATTCGTCTGCAAACGAGACACTGACAAGAAATAATGCCGTGAATGAGTGCTATATTTAGCTCCTTTGTTTACCTAGTGCGTTTTCGGCCGACTTGATATTTAATTGCGTATTATTCTCAAATAAACCCTGAAAACTCTTCATAATGTTATGTTTATAGTTTGTGAGTGTTCGTTAAGGCTGCCAAGCTTAAACATCTTCTTTTCTCTGACAAAACCAGAAATATTGCTATGGAAGGCCGGCTGATATCAGAGGTTGTAAACAGTCTTACAGATCCTGTCAATAATTTCAGTGGCGTGATATTTTACCACCTGACTCCTGAGAATTTTAC
Organism: Trachythela sp. YZ-2020; assembly: GCA_016169945.1. NCBI lineage: Eukaryota > Metazoa > Cnidaria > Anthozoa > Malacalcyonacea > Clavulariidae > Trachythela > Trachythela sp. YZ-2020. The sequence continues at coordinate 6,123,137 of JADLSH010000260.1, forward strand.
ATATCAATAATCTCGTAAATAGTAGACCTATTTTGATACGTTGTCGATGGGCTGGTGGAAGCTCGCGCGTACACAGTGTTATACAGATTTTGAAACAGACAGAAATAATTTAATTTTAATTGTTAATTATGGGGAATCCCTATTAGGCCGTTTGCCGTGTCCCGATATTGTCTATTTTCATTAAGCACGACGTGGAACTGAGCAAAAAATATGTATCTTACTTGTTTAAAGGTCTTTGAGCACAAATCTACAAATTTCCCCCAAAATTTCACTGCAGTTTTTCTGTAAAATACGTTCGAAATTTCGCCGAATACATATTAAATTATGTAATAAGGCGCCATATTGAAAACGAAAATGTTTTGGTGTCGTTATTTGCCATCACTCAGAATGACACCAAACTCGGTCCCAATCTTTTTATGCTACAAGGCCTATTGAATAATGCGGCTATAAAACAAAGCCAACAATTCAAAAATGTTGTGTAAATCGATATGCATTATTCATTTTGAGGATAAAAAAGGAGATGTTCAAAAATTAACGAAAAGCAGCATTGCAAAAATTATTGAGCTTAGAAAGGGATGGCTAGAAGTATCCAAAAGTAGGTCTTCGTTTTCCGAGGTTGCACGCAAGTCGTTTGAATACATTGATAGTTCTGGTGAATTAAACCCTCCGCACAAAGTCGAGTTTTGTGGCTTCCACCTACCATGTTACAGAATGTTTACTGACATAACTAAATTGGAAAAAGCAAGAAAGGCACTAGTTAATGCAAGTCGGAAACGCCCAGCGGAAAACGAAAACGAGTGAAGGTGAAATCTGTCCAAAACGCTCTGCACGTCTTCAACAAGAAAAACCATCTCAATCATCGAGGTCAAAACATGTACTTCCAGAAATATGTCTGATATGCAAACGTACTGGACCAATTTATATCACCGATCCGGTATTGTTTTACTTTTATTTAATACTTTTTCATTTTACTTTGAAATTTTAGTTATCTTTTTATTCTGTAACTTAACTTAATTACTTAGAGACACAAATCATTTTTTCCCCATTTCTTCAAAAGTACTAAATGCTTTCTCTGGTACTGTAATGTTTAGGTGTCTAAGAAGCGCGTGAAACAAGAGCTGTCTGTTGCACAAACCCTTAATGCGGGAATTCTGGAGAAATCAGCTACCATAAGAAAAGACGAAAGCATTTTGGTTCATATCGAAGGAAGAGACTGTGTTGCGATTGAGGCCCGATATCATAAACGCTGTTATCAAATGTATACCAAGATACTGACACGCACATCAAAAATCAAAGGACCTACATTGTATGACAAGGCGTTTGACATGTTTTGCAAGGAGGTAATCGAAGAACGCATAATCAACGGAGGTGAAGTGTTACTACTTAGCTATTTGTTGAAAAAATTCATCAGCTGTGTCAAATCAATAGAAAACATTGAAGTGCCTTACCAAGCAACAAGGTTGAGAAAAAGAATCAAAGATCGCTTTCCTCAAGTTGTATTTCATTCCTCAAGGACAATGAACAAAGGAACTTTGGTCTATTCCGATACTATCAATGTTGGCGATGTCGCAGATGACTTACAAGGAAATTGCGGTTGTGACTCGAAAGTGAAGATGACGACGTTACTCATGATGCCAATACTGACACCAACATGGCAGTGCACTCTACAATTCAGAAAGGAATGGCAACCCGGGATATGTTTTTCGCTGCATTGGAAATAAGGAAGCTGTTGACCGAATGTAAAGGCGTTGACGCGAAGTGGCCACCTGATTCCACGATTTGACTCAATGCTAGCCCAGCAGTCAATTCCAATACCGTTATATAACTTCTTGTCGTGGAGTCTAGGATTTTCCACGGAACCTATTGAAGATCGCAGGGTTGAAGTGAATTCAAGCGAAAATACAAAGATTGTCTCCATCGCGCAAGACATGGTTTATGCTGAATCGAAGGGTAGGACACAAACGTGTAAATCTTTAGCTCTCGCAATGGCTGTGCGTCAACTGACTGGATCTGTACGACTGTTGAAAATTCTTCACGGTTTAGGTCACACCGCTTCTACAGCTACAGTTTATCGTCATGACACTGCACTAGCTTTGGTAAGCAGTTATAGTGAGGACAAAGAATTTCCTATCCCACGAAACATCCGTCGTGAACAATTTACCACACTAGTATGGGATAACAACGATTTTAGCGAGGAAACCCTTTCTGGCAAAGGGACTACTCATGTGGCAAATGGAATAATCCTTCAGAACGCAATTTCTGGATGCACGCTTGGAGAAAAACAACTGTGTCAAAAAGAAGCGCACAATTAAGCCTCCTGAAATTAATATTGTTCCATATTATAGCAAGGAAAAGATTTCTCCTATGTTGCAGAACGAAGCTTCACTTGTTCATTTGGAAGAGCATATTCATCATGATGAGCAGATCGCAGGACGGAGCACAGACTTTTGTATAACATCATCAAGAAAACGCTTCTGAAAGTGGAAAAAGTCTCCTGGATGGACGGGATTTAACACTCAAATTCAGAAAGACGTTCGAGATAAGACCTGATTGGATACTTACCAGTAATTGATTCACCTGTCACTGACCTCTCAACAATAAATGCACTGCTACGAGTTAGTATGTCCATTGCCAAACGACTTGATGTCCCTGAAATCGTGCTGGTTTTCGACGAGGCGATTTATGCGAAGGCCCAAATGATAAGATGGAAGCACGACGACATGCAAAACGTCTGGTGATTCGACTTGAGATTTCCACACAGTGATGTCATACTGCAGTGCAATTTCTAAGATATATAAAGACGCTGGCTTGCAGGTGAGCTTTATGCCGACTGCCAGTGATGCGATTTTAGTCGGCTTACTAAAACCGATTTGCGTGATATTGATAATTAAATTCGGTGGGAAAATTACACCCCATATGTACAAATAAACTCAGTTCATCGTCGAGTGTGTACATTGATGTTCTTATTATTCCTTGTCTGTTTTCAGGATATAATGATAGAATCTGAAATTGTAGCTCTTGGTTCAGTGAAAGGAGTCTTATCAGGCAAACATTATAATCGCTGCATACACACCCATCTAGCAATCTTTGAAGCCATGGAAAGATTACGTCTAAGCTCTTTTGAGAAATCGCTAACAACTGCTGAACGAGCTGTGCTTGATTCAATTAACTATGTATATTCTACGAATCCAGACAACTTTGAAGCGATCAGTTTTGGAAACGATGTAGCAAATATGAAAATGATGTACGACAAATTCATCAAAACACGTTGCGCGGAAAGTCCGTTGTTTGCCTTTTGGTCGAATTACATTGAGATGGTGCAGATATTGTTGTTATACATACGTGCAACAAGAACATCTGACTGGGACTTACACCTGAGCTCATTAAGGTCCATGATTCCGTGGTTTTTTTCCTGTGATCGCGTGAATTACTCGCGGTATTCATCATGCTACTGGTTGGAAATGATGTGTTTGGATCAAACGCATCCATGTAAGTTTCTTGCAAACAATTTTCTTAGGCCTGAATTTCCGTAGTTTTATGTAAAAGTTGATGTCTGTTCTGATGGTTCCGTACGCGTGCTCTCAGGATTGTTCTGCAAACTACCACATCTTAGGTAGCTTCAACATTGATCAATTAAAAAAAATATTTCTAAGAAGTAATTTCACCGTTCAACAATGAAATATATTTTTCTATTCAATGTTTCAACAGAACGTAATCTAAAGCCATCTGGAATCACGCTAGTTTTTGCAAATGAATCTCAATCATAACCAACTTTATTGCCCCCAAATTACTTTACGCTAAGTTTAATTAATCCCGTTACCGTGATCATAGTTATAAAAGCCTCTTTTATTTATGTGATTTTTAGACGTGGCTGCTAACATTGCGGCTAATTGGACGGTCCAAAGGCAACAAAACTATTCGTTCTCCAGCATTGCATGTGACCAAACAATCGAGCAAACATTGAACAGGTAAATAACCACGTTACACTGAAACGGTAACTTAAAACATCTGTAACATTTAATAATGCTTTTCGACAAATTTCCATCTTTTAGAGATTCAAAATGAAAGGCGGACTGATTGGCATAACTTTGAATAAAGGGGCTGTTCATCGCTGGATCATGGGGCAGGCAGAAAGAAGTGCAATTACGAGAAGATGTGAAGAAATGGCAAACGTTGATGATGTCCCAAGGTGCTAAAATAAATGCCTGGACAACTTTTGACAACTACATTTTTTTAACAAAACTATGTTTTTAGGGATAGAAAGAATTTGGACCGAACTAGAGTGAATATTGATGAAACAAGAGTACAGGATGTCATGAAGACTATAAAGACGATGATTAATCCTTTCGACAATGATCTCACTAATTTGGTTCATTTGTCTAGTGGAAAAGTTGCCACTGAAGTTGTTGCTGAAGATATGAGAACAATGTACGATAAAGGGAAGGCAAAAGCAGACAGCTTCTTAAAGGAGAACGTGGCAGGAAAAGAGCCCAATATTTATGAAAGGATAAGTAAGACTAATCTAAGAACTTTCTCCAGTTTGGGGAAGAAGGTTGCAAAAAGCGCGAAAAACGGAGAAATTGTAGCATTGAAGAATTCAAAAGCTTTATTCAGCAAAATGTTGCTTATTGCAAGATCTCGAGACCTTAACATGGAGAATGTTTTGAAATACTCTTTGCGACCTTTCCCTAGTTCCTTGGCTACAAGTGATGGGGATCTCGTCAAAACACCAAAAGCTAAATTGTTACATGCAGTTGAGAATGACATCACAGATGCAACGATCAGTGAGTTACCAACCACCAGCAAGGTGTGTGTTTTAGATGGTATGGCGATGCTCCAATCTCTAAGTCCTGTCCCAGAAACATTTGGTGCACTGGCTGAAACGATGTTGGTTAAGACGGTGAGGTCGGCCTTAAACGCAAATTGTACGCGAGTGGATTTTGTCATTGACCGTTACCCACAAGTAAGTATAAAAGATCTAGAGAGAAACAGAAGAGCAGCGGCGAACGATATGCATGAGATCACGATATATGGCGCGCAGCAAAAAGTTCCACGACAATGGAAAAGTTCATGTCGTCAGGAAAGAATAAAGAGGAATTAATAAAATTTGTGTTTAATTTTTGGAAAGAAGCAAACGAATCTCTTCTACATGGAGTAGAAGTAGTGCTTGCACATGAAGGCCAGTGCCACAGCTTCACTCAGTCAAACGGACAGTTAATGTGCACTGAAGTTCAAGAGCTTTATAGTGATCATGAGGAAGCCGACACACGCATTGTTGCGCACGCAAAACAAGCTTCGCAATATTATCAAGGCATTTTGATAAAGAGTCCGGACACCGACGTGTTTTTCATTGCTCTGAATGCTTGCTTGGAAATTTCAGCAGATATTTTCATCGAAATGGGTGTCGGAAACAAACGACGAACATTGTCACTGACGAATATCAGACATAGCCTTGGTGACTCGTGGTGTAGAGCTTTGATTGGTCTCCATGCACTGTCAGGTAGGAATGTGTATGATTCCATTGTTTAGACAGTTTAACAATGTATTGATGCATGCAATCAACTCACGCACTTCCAATTCTAAATATCTGTATCTCTTTGCGCATTCTTACTTCTTAGGATGTGACACAACCAGTGCATTTTACGGGAAAGGCAAGGTGACAGCACTAAAGATCGCAAAGCTGAAGGAAAGCCATATCGATACATTTGAAAATCTTGGCAAACATCTAGTTCTTCCTAATGACCTTAAAATTGGCGTGTATAATTATGTTTGCCATTTGTACGGGTTCGAAGCATCATCTGATGTGAACAGCATTCGCTATCAGTTATTTAAAGGCGGAAAATACAATGAAGAGTTGTTGCCGCCAAATGAAGACTCGCTTCTGCAACATACACGCCGAGTAAACTATCAATGTTATATTTGGCGCAATGCCGCGCAGCCCATTCTTGACCTTCCGTCATTTTCTGACCATGGATGGACGCTGGATGATAAAGGCAACATCGAAATTGATTGGATGTCAATACCTGCAGCACCTGAATCGATCCTTGAACTAGTTAACTGCAAATGTACCAAAGGTTGCGAAAGCAGAAGGTGCTCATGTTTTAAAGCCTCGCTGAAATGCACAGATCTTTGCAAATGTACCGATTGTCAAAACAGTAAAAGTTGTGAAGAGGACATCGAGAATGACTCCGATACCTTCAGTTCATGTGACGATTTTAGCTCCGATGACAACAGTGACATCGAACCATAAACTATTACATTTGAGGTCAAAAAGTGTTGGCGCACTTGAGGTATAGTACTAAATTTGAAATCTACAAGGACTACTTTTGCACAGGCGTCGTTTTCGAGCGTTTTAAAGAACTTTTTGTCGTAAATTAATATGATTATATTTCTATCTGCTTCTGAGTGGAAAGAACGAATGAAAACGCTCAAAAACGTTACTGTGTAGATAAGGTCCGAGATAGCAGAAAAATAAAGCTTGTAATCTCCAATACCGAATTTAAAGTACTCTTCGCAGACTCGCAGAGAAATACAACGATCTAGAAATATTGCCTTTCCTAAATATTAAGGAAAACTTCCCTACGTTTCGAACGGTGGACCTTCATGCCCCCCCCCCCCCCCCTCTTCATCAACTTCAATAGTTCATAAATCGGAAAAAATCGCATTTCGAATTACATATTCCTAAAGGCAAAAAACAAATTTTCGCTGACCGATAGTACCACGATACGAACATGAATATCATTTTGAGGGATGGTATTTGCTGAAAACGTACAAAACAAATTTTCAAAATGGCGCCTGAAGTTTGAGTTTAAAGCAAGATGAGTCGAACTTCAGTCTAATTTTTCTGGAAAACTGCAGGTAAATTTTGGGGGAAAAGTGCACATATCATATTATGGGCTTTCATAGAGAAAATCTAACTATATCAATTACAGTTCCACGATATGCTTAATGAAATCTTTTTTATGCTCATGTTTCGCACGCACGGCAAACGGCTATTCGAGAGAGCATTGCTAAACAATAATATAGACAATGGCTGGTAGGCTGGGCGTAATTTATTTTTTATTTATTTTCTTTCTCTGGAGATGACAAGATGAATTATGATTCTAATCTTTTTTTTCTGTTTTTTTTTGTCTTTTTTCCAACAGTATATTTTTAACACAAAAGGTCGCAAAATGACAAAAATAGAACAAGCAGCTATTTTGGAGTGCAGTTACTAGGAGGGCGGTCACTTTCAAGTTTATACTGTATAGGAAAAGGTGTTTATACTTTTAGGAGCTGTCATTTTTAGAAAATCTTTGGGAAAAAGTGCATGTGTTGATTGTGTTCAAAGCTATACTATGTCTATGGAAAATAGTTGTTCTCTGTCAGGTTTGGGGCAGTTTTCATGCGGTGAAAGCCGAGGAGTGACGGATAATATTAGCATTCTTGAATGCAATAGAGATGTAGCAACGCACCTGCGAAGTTGTCACTTATCAAGGTTAAAGATTACCGAGTATGAACTTATTCTTGCTCGTGCTGGCCACTTCAATGTTAAGCCGGACCAAATAGCAAAGATGACAGTTTGTCCGAGGCATCGGGACAACCTAGGCAGATGCTTCAGGCCACTTCGCTCCTGTCAGTATCCTGTTCACAACGGGCCGGTACGTAAATGCGGCGGTAGAGATGTAGTTAACATCACGATGGCTGACGATTGCCTCAAGTTGTACGGAGTTCTCATTCACATTGGGTCTCGTAAGTATTCTTCCCATCTTATTTAAAATTCGATTTGTCATATCAAAGGTACAATTATTATTGTTCATGAATACTTGTAGTTATTTACTATATTCCATCTGAGACAATATTTTCTTAATAAAACAAACTAAAATATTGGCGGTTGACTGTTGTGTAAAACTACCTGAAAAATACAATGAGAACTTCGACGTTTCGAGCGAAGGCCCTTTTCGAGCGAAGGCCCTTCCTCTACTAACTTCCAGACGAAGGTCCTTCGCTCGAAACGTCGAAGTTCTCATTGTATTTTTCAGGTAGTTTTACACAACAGTCAACCACCGTATTTGCTATACTCTACCCACACTGACACCGCACGTTCGAAACTATCGCCCGCAAAAATAGGAACATTATATACTGATTGTGCGTTACAAAAATATCTGATTCGATCCTCTCTTACTCTATAATTATTTTAGCTATATGCACTCAGTGTATCAAGGTGCACAAACAAACTGTAAATAGAGAGGCTGAATGGGTACGATCTGCTGAATTAGTGCAAGAAGATTCAAGGACCGTCAAAAAAATGAACACTCAAGCTGGAAGGTATTTCATGCACGTATTTTTTTGGTAAAATAAAATGTAATCTTTATAAATCTTTATAGTACTATAAAAGCTCATGACGTCATGGATATGTCAGCTTGACAGCTTTTTAGCTGGGAATATACCATCAAGGTTGTAAACTGCCAAACTACTGTACATCTTCGTCTACATCTTCGGCAGTTTATAAATTTATTGCTTCACTATTATACCCTCGTGCTAATCCATTTTGTAACTTTCTTACGATTGTGTATGTCTAGACCCGACATTGGATGAAGTAAGCCGAATGATTCAGTTGATGACAGTCTGTTATTTAGTTCTGAACCACGGGAGTCGTTGCCACTATGGACACCAGGGTGTTGGAGTGGGCCTGGAAGCGATAGTTCTGACGATGAAGCCACGCGATCCGCTGAGGTGGTCGCCAAATACAACGAGGCAATGAAGAACTTATCGGAGGCCGCTCGTTTACATAGACCACCCGTGCTAAATCACCAGATAAAAAACTTGGATACTGTTTCGACCAGCGAAATGAATCAAATTAAAGAAAAGGCATCAGAGGCGTGTGCACTCATTTGCAATGTGATTGCTCCCAATGACGGTGAAAAACTTTTCAAGTCTTTACACTCGGAGGCAGAACCTGTTGTTTCTAATGAACTCGTCAACTTGATGAAAGCTTACGCCAAGGCTCCAACAAGAAATCTACGGATTCAGATACTCAGTCTGTATGCCCATCAATATCCGATGAAAACACTGCAGAAACTTCACGAACCGTATGCGAAACTGACTCAGTGGCAGATTAGAAGAGCTCGTGCTCATGCGGAGATGATTGGTCCAGGTGGAAATGTAAGCAAGCTGACCCGTCATCGAATATGTTTGGATATGACCAAGGTTGACCACTTCGTAGACTTCATTAATCGCCCGTACTATCATCAAGATGTCGCATTTGGCACTAGGACGTTGAAACTTGACAGCGGCGAGAGTGTGTCCATGCCTAATGTCATCCGCACTGTAACAAGGTCAACGATGGTAGCTCAATATTTGAAGTACTGCAAAGATGAGCATTTTAACGAGCCACTAAGTAGATCAACACTATTTCGTATATTGGAAGTTAGAGAAGCGTCGCAGAGAAAGTCATTGCAAGGTCTTGACAACACTGCAGCCGAGGGTACAACTGCTTTTCAGACTCTACAGTCTATCGTTGATGAACTGGTTCACGTTGGGAGCAGCAAGGCGTGGTCACTGGACATAACGAAGAGACTTGACAAAGCAAAACAGTATCTGAAAACCAACTATAAAGTAAGCTGCCAAGAAGAGAATAGTCTGTGCGCTGATCACTGCAGAGTCTTCGCTCTTAGTGATCCAACCGACAAAGATTTCGAAACATACTGCGACCACCAACATACGGCGTTGTGCAGTGACTGCGAGGACCTGAAAACAACTGTCACTGAGATAAAGAGAACAATTGAGGCCAGCTGGAGTAACCTGACACAAGAGAAACGGGAGGATCTGTTGCATGATTTTCGAGAAGCTGAACTAAACATCAGAAGATGGAAAGCACACATTCTTCGCTCTGTTAATCAGGAATCTGCCAAGCAAAATGTTCTCGAAACGTTGGATAATTCATCAGTACTAATAGTAATGGATTGGGCTATGAAATTTGTTCAAATAAAATTCAGAGAAAAACAATCAGAGTGGTACGGCAAACGAGGCATGAGCTGGCACATAAGTAGTGTTGTTTCTAAAGATACCGAGAAACAGACTAATATTGTGACCTCTTATAATATAATATTTATAATAACATAAATGTTCATTTGTTTAACTCATGTACCCAAGATTGGTTTTCTGTGGCATCAATTGTCGAAGATCTTCTTCAGAATGTGCAGGTTAATCAACCTAACATCTCTCAGGCTTACCTGCGTTCGGATGAAGCGGGTTGTTACCACAATAATCTACTGGTCGCTGCATTGAAAGATATTGGTGACAGAGTTGGTGTTTCGATTCGGCAGTATGATTTCTCCGAGCCACAACAAGGGAAAGACATATGTGACCGAATTATCTGTCCTTTGAAAACATCTGTTCGCACGTACTGTAACGAGGGAAACGACGTGATGACAGCGGAAGATATGTATATATACAGCTTTGACCCAACATCGTGTTAAGGGAACTACTACCTCAGTTAACTGTGTAAACGATAGTGTAACACAACTTGACGCCAACAAACTACCTAATTTTAGCAGTTTTCATAATTTTAAGTATCACGAAGACGGAATAACAGTATGGAAAGTGTTTGGTATCGGCAAAGGAAAAACGTTTTCGAACAGTACAATCTACAAGTCTCACCAACAAGCCACTAAACTAAAATCCGAAGTAAAGCAATCGAAAGTTGAGGGACGGCACCACAAGTCTAAATCATCTGCTCAAGAGGATAACTCAGAAGATGATAACGGTTTGTACAATTGTACCGAAACACATTGTAATTATACGTTTTCGTCCTTTCAAGATTTAGAGCACCACATGGACCTAGGTCAACACAGCAGAGTAGTCAATAACGAAACAGTTTACGATAGTATAAGACGAGAATGGGCAAAAAAGTACGACAATATCAATTCGAACACCACTTCGGCTTCTTCCCTAGCAAGAGAAATGCTAGAAGGACAAACTGAGCTGCAACAAGGTTGGGCGTTAAGCAAACAACGAACAGGAAGTATAAGGTTCGCCCCAAAAATACGTGAATATCTCATCAAAAAATTTGATTTAGGTGAATTAACTGGAAATAAGGCTGATCCATTTCGTGTTGCGTGTGAAATGAGAAATTCTAGAGATGAATCTGGTGATCGTCTGTTCAGTAGAGAAGAGTGGCTTACAAAAACACAAATAAAGGGGTTTTTTTCGCGTGTGGCAAAGCTGAGGAGAAAAGGAGTTGCATGTAAGTCACGTAACGCTGAAGAGGTGTTTGGGGATGATGTTGTTGAGGACTTCGAAGACAACGAAGAAGAAAAAGAATTGAGAGAGGAACTGGTTAACAGTATTATTGGCAAAATTGGCGCTACCCATCCTATTCTGTACGATACTTACAATCTGTGCGAACTGCAAGCTGAAGACCGAATATCTATTTTCAAAGTTAAAATGTTAAAAGAAATATGCAAACATTTTGAACTAAAAGTTTCTTCAAAAGACAAAAAGATTGACTTAGTTAATGCAATTCGTAATTTTGTTCAAAAATGCTCTTGCTGCTAGTTTGTAATAGAGTATTTACATGCAATCTCTCGAACTTTACGCTTTGTATGTGTATACAATTTATATATAACTATACTATTGACAATTGTACACTTTTATAATATATTTAACTATGACATATAGCCATAAACTAACCTGAGTATCAGGCTATATTTTTCTCGTCTCCCGGTAAAAAGTGCGGAAAAGTATGGGCAGGCAGCGAGAAGGCGAGAAAAATAAAGCTTGACACACTTATTAGTTATTATTAATATTGCCTTCGCCCCCTTTATTTGCCACGCCTCCTGATGAATCAATATCCAATAAAAATCACTTCCTGTCTCAATTAAATTTACGCGCGTCTTGCAAGGTGTTGGCGGGACTGGTTTGATAATAACATGCGAGCATTATTATACTATTGTCTACAATCATTATGTAAATGAGATTTCGCAAAGTTTGTGGGGAAAATCTTCGCAAGGCGGACGGGTCGCGTGTTTCTTTTGTGCCACTTTTTTCAGAAACAGTAAACAAGGAGTTTTGTAACGCACTGGGTGTCCAATCAGTGGTACTTTCAAACTTGTTGTTGAAATTGGAAATTGTTTTAAATGCAACTGGTCAAGGACTTTATTTTCTTCAGCCACTTATCACTAGATAACCACTGCTCAGCACTTCCGAAAAGGATCCCAAATTCGCCAAGCACAAGATCGTCGCGTGCCTGAACATCCTCGAGCGAAGCAGACTTGATTCCCCTTGCATTCAGCCTTTAATCTCAAGTCAGCCTTTCCACTTGCTGCTTGCGTATTTGTTCAAGTGGGCTGACTACGATATTAACTGTAGATGTCTTTCGTTCTCCTGTCTGGTTGTACCGCAACTCGGATATAACTTTTGTGAGTATTTGATAGATGATACTCTTTCCGTATTCTGTTGGTAGAACTGCAAAAACGTCTATTCTTTCCAAAGCTGGGCTCCGAATATAAACTTCTTGCTCTTCTTTTAACTTAATGTTTGGAAGTGCCACCTCCAAAGCAACTTTAAACTGATTGTGCGCCATAAAAATACATCAATACTTTGAAAAAACAGAAATATGCTTTATCGATGCAATTGTTTCAATAATATCAATATGGCTTAATTCCAAATATTATTTATTTAGAGTTCTCGATCATTTCCGGTGACGTGTGATTTGAGTCTTAGCCAATCAACGCTCAATTCTGGACTGAGGAAACCAGACACATGAATACTTTTGTGTCAGGCCGTACATTTTCGCCTCTCCCAAAATTATTGACAGGGTTGTAATTAAATAATATCAGCAACCGCATAGCAATATAGTAATGCTAATACTAATACTTGTAATAGCAATATTGACAAACTGGCTAATAATAATAGACTTGCATGGCAAACTTGGTTTTATCAAATATAAGAACATGTTTAAGCTTTGGAGCCTTAACGAACACTCACAAACTATAAACGTACCATTATAAAGAGTTTTCAGGGTTTATTTGAGAATTAATAACAAGCAATTACAAGGTTAAATATCACGTCGGCCGAAAACGCAGTAGCTAAACAAAGGTGAAAGGAGCTAAATATAGCACTCATTCACGGCATTATTTCTTGTCAGTGTCTCGTTTGCAGACGAATTTCTTTGCAGTTATCATAACAATAGGAGCATTGTTTCTTATTCATTTACTTCTATAGACCCTCATAGGTGCCACTTTGGAGAAATCGAACCTCAATTTTGAGTAATTTTTAATAGCTGTCCGCCATCTTGAAATCGTCGTCTCTTGGGATCTTTCAAAAATACATAAAACGTGAAAGACAGTCAGAAATGCCTCGGAATTTAAAGATATAATGTCCATCTATGTTATAATAAGAAAAAAAGTTGAAACGATTTAGGTTTTCTGGAAAATTTTTTAAGTGTATTTCTGCTAAATAACGCTTGATTTCCGGTTTAAAAAAAAACAAGCACGGGCCTATATTTACAATGGGCTATAACTCGCCAAAAAATATGTGGTCGAAATTTCTCTCATTTGTTTTGAAGCTACTGACTAAAGTACAGTTCATGATACAAATATGAAGGCAAACTATTTTTCAATCTGAATATGAGCAGGCGGATTTTACAGAGACAGCCTCTTAAAAAGCGGCGCTGTCAAATGCTATCTAAATTCAAATATTTACCAATATATGCTCTGGTACGTAATTGCCATGAGCGCGTTGATTGCCGTCGTACTCGAAGTACAAATATATACACACAAGAGCTCGTAATAAGTGTTTTTACAGGATGACAACTCAACAGCAAATGCCAATTACGACGGTGGACATGCTATTTATATCTAAGCGCTAAGCTTATGTAAGGCTAGCGCCATACCGTCGAACACAATTCGTTCAATTAGATTGAATAATATTCAACGACAGTGTAACGTATGAAACAGACCTATGGTCCCTATTATCACTATGTTAAAGCGGCCTGCTTCAGCCGGGCGCAGAAGGTACGATTTTAGTCGGACGATTTATGGTTTCGGTGCATGGTATTTAACCAAGCCAATGCAAAGGGATAAGAATAATGAACCCACAGTTCACAACACTGACTGTTTCTCGTTTTAACATGCATCTAAAGCATAAATGGGCCGACTAAAATTATAGCGTGTACGCCCGGGTTTGGCCGTGGCGGAAATTTCGGCGAGGAGGGGGCAACTGCCCACCTTTACGTAAAATAAACAAATAGTCGGAAATTTTTACCTGAAAAAGCTTTTGAGTGTAAATGGGGGGTTTGTACTGGAACTTTAGAAGGTTTTGTCGAAAATGTTGGAGAAAAAAGTGAATTCCCGTCACTGTTTAGTGGATAATATGGTGCAAGGATCTATGGAAGATAATTATGCAAAAATATATCAGTAAATAATCAAATATTCTAAATCTAATCACCAGCTGTAATTTACTTATTTCTTTGACTGCAATTTTACGAGGATTTAAAAATGTTTATAATTATAGCAGCGTTTTAAATGTCATTAGGGCCGACTTTCATTTCCGCGACTTTATAAGAATAATACGGTCCTTTAAAAGCATGCCAGAGGATACCTTTCCATTGCTGACTGTGAGCACCTCGAAGGTATTCACCATTCAAGTGTGCTAAACTACAGGCCAAAAACCACCAGGCACCGCGGTGCAAGTACCGCGCACAGTGAACCGACGCCCAGACATCATTGTCTACATCTTGAGTGGAGAATTTCATCCCATTGCTCCATCCTAAAGAATCTCCTGCTGTCCCTGTGAAGTAAATATTCAACATAAAATTAACAAACTCAATAATAGTTAATGAATATTTCAGCCAATCAAGTACTAGTCAACGATAGTATATGTCACGTTCAGGATGGTCGGAATGGATTTAATGCTTAGTGCATGTCATTTTTTCTAAACTGTCAAGAGTTTGCAATGCCAATGGAGTAAAAATTTTACTGTTACGTAGCTAAAAGGTTACGCACAATTTACAGACGATTTTACTTGTAGCTGCTAAATATGACTTTTTAATATTATAGTTCTCAAAATTAAAGTACTTCCACCCAGACCCTCGTGTAGCGCCTGATACGCACAATTCTCCACCAAATATGCACATCAGTCATTATTTTAGGAATAAACTTTTTAACGTCGTTTCAATATTTTGCAGTGCGATTATATTATGTGAAAATAAACTGCTTATCTGGCAAAATTATTAAACTTTGAAAATTCCAGGCATTGTCAGTCGTCTCTAAACTGAGGACACACCAGGAAATCTCCCAGCATTCCAAGGAGCCAAGCAACCCTCGGATTAACCATTTGGTTTGTGAAATATTCAGATAACTATTCATTATAAGTGTTTTGTTTTTTGGAAACACCAGGTATATCTATTATTGACAAACTGTCGATCCGTAAGCCAGGATCTTCATCAGTGCAAATATAATTGTGTTTCACCAGGCAAACATACCAGGAACATATAAGAGCCTATTACCATATGAACAATATTTCAAAATGTTGGCGTCGCTTTCATTTGCCAAAACGATTCTTACCCGTGTATGAAGTAGTATTGAAGTTTAAACGATAACCATCGCTCTCGTTTGCCACAGTAACTGCTTTATACTCTGCATATCCGGTCTCGTTTTCAAAGGTTTCGAGATCAACTCTGAGTACATTCTGTCCACTTGAAGACAGACGATGAATTTTCTCTAGACCCAGCCAGTATTCACCACTAAAATTTCCAAATCCCACTTTATACTCAGCCCACTTTCTGTAGAAGTCAACCGAACCATCTACCCGTCGCTGGAAAATAGTCCAGCCTCTCCCTGGAGTGGATTCCATATCACACCTGACTAGGAAGGCTCCCAGACCGTCCGGGTCGATTGTATAAACGCCAGAGGTGGTTTTGCCTGATTTGTATAAAGCATCGCAGCTTTTCGCTAGAGAAAAAGTAGATCAGTAAATCTTGACAAACTTCAACCTAACCTCAACCTAACTTTGGCCTAACCTCAACTTAAACCCCAACCCTACTTCAACCTAACCTGAACATAACCTCACCCTAACTTCGGCCACAGCTTAACCTCAACCACTAACAAATTAAACCCTGGTCAAAATACAGAAAGGTCGTATAAATGAAAAATTTCTTCGCCACAAAATATGTGACGGCTTAAATAGGCCGGGGTTCAGTGCTCGTCCAGGGAAGCACGGGTGGCAGATGAGGTTAGTGCGCTGCCCCTTACCTCTGTGTTAAGCCGGCTATACAGCAGGTCGAGGGCAGGGATTTAGTCAGGTTGGGTAACGTCAGTGTCCTTGATAAACTCATGTAAGTTGAGATTGGTTGGTTCTCTCCTGTTCTTCGCGGGTTTTTCTCCGTGTACCCTGGTTTTTCTCCCTCGCTAAAACTAACCCTTAGGCACTAACCACCTCGGAACTTTTGTCAATTGGGTTGAAAAACCTGTTAAGGCTTCCGTCCACCTCAGAGTGGTAAAAACAATAAACTAAAGTAAGCCGCGGCTTATTAATGTTGCAAATTCATTGTATAGACGGTCTCGCGACAAAATTTTATATCACAGAATAGTGTTCAACACCGAATGCAGACTTAACGAAAAACTAAAAGTAAGAAAACTAGAAAACGGAAAACATATATATATATTTATTTTTGTGCTGTCTATACGAGCGTTCGCAACATATCACTTATAATATTTTTAACAATACCGTATCAAAGCTCCGTTGGCGACCTAAACAAGCCATTTCTTGGCCGCGGTTAATTTTCGCTCGAATAAACGGCCTTAATTTAGCTTGTTTATAAAACTTATGCTACACAATTCATGAGTTTGGATATCGATAACTCATATCTATATGCGCCTTCAAACAAGATAATTAAACTTTAGAATTATATTGCTTAAATATGTTTGTTATATCAATTTTGCACCGCAGAGAGAGAGGGATCTGTATTAGAGAGTTCTCCGTAAAAGAGATGTTCCAATCAGCAAGGTGTTCGTATTAAAGAGGTGTCCTTATTAGAGAGATATCCGTATTAGAGAGGTGTCCGTATTAGAGAGGAGTTCATATCAGAGAGGTGTTCGGATAAAAATATATCTTGCTCATTCGTTGTTGTATATATCGCGGTTGTAGTTGGAACTAGTGTGGTTGTTGTTCTTATACTCAGTGCGGTCGTGGTTTTATCTGGTTTCTTCGTCGTAGCTCGCCTAGGTGATGTTGTTGTGACTCGCTTAGTTGGTTTGGTCGTTCCCGTATTAAAGAGATGTCCGTATTAGACAGGTGTTCGTATTAGAGAGGTGTCCGTATGAGAGAGGTGTCCGTATTAGAGAGGTGTTCGTATGAGAGAGGTGTTCGTATTAGAGAGGTGTTCGTATTCGAGAGGTGTCAGTATGAGAGAGGTGTTCGTATTAGAGAGGTGTCCGTATTAGAGAGTTGGCCGTACTAGAGAGTTGTCCGTATGAGAGAGGTGTTCGTATTAGAGAGGTGTCCGTATCAGCGAGGTGTCCGTATTAGAGAGTTGGCCGTATTAGAGAGGTGCTCGTATTAGGGAGGTGTTCGTATTACAGAGGTGTTCGCTTTAGAGAGGTGTTCGTATTAGAGAGGTGCCCGTATTGGAGAGGTGTCGGTATTAGAGAGGTGCCCGTATTAAGGAGGTGTCTGTATTAGAGAGGTGTTCGTATTAAAGAAGTGCTCGTATTAGAGAGGTGTTCGTATAATTTGACCATTAAATTTCGGAGTGATCATTTCATTCCTCAGCTTTAGCAGTCGTTCCCAATCCCTTCGTCAATTTCGGCTTGGCTTATACAATGGTACCTTTCAAATCATCATAATGGTCGACATTCTAAAATTTTGAACTGTACTATTACTTCTCGATGTAACAGAATAATGGAAGGTTTTTGTAGAAGGAAATTTGGCATGCAAAGGCGCTGGTTTAGTTCATGCTGGGGGGCTATAGTTGCAAGTGTTCCTGGTTAGGTCTAAAAAATGAATAGTTTTTGTTCGAACATTCCATCTACAAAAACCCTTTAACATAAAATCAAATCATCATACCATGTGTAGGAACCAGCGCTGTTGTCATGGTGATAGGCAGTGCTGTTGTTGTGATTGGAAATATGACCGTTGTGGTTTCGTCTACCTTGTTTGTCGTGGTTTCACCTGGCTGTTCTGTTGTTGTTGGATCTTGGTCATTCGTTATTGCATATATCGCGGTTGTAGTTGGAACTAGTGTAGTTGTTGTTCTTATACTCAATGCGGTCGTGGTTTCATCTGGCTTCTTCGGCGTAGCTCGCTTAGGTAATGTTGTTGTGACTCGCTTGGTTGGTTTGGGTTCTACTGGCTTGCCTGCTTGGCTTCTCTGCAATTACAAGACATATATAAGGTTTCTCTCTTTAAAAGTAAATCGCTTTAACTCGCCACTTAACTTGCTTTAAATTGCGACTAAATCGGCCCCAGTTTCTCTTAAGTCGCATATATCGGCAGAAGGCGAAAAAGAGTATTTTAAGTTCTTAAAACAGTTTACACTATACTAGAATTAAATTATTTTACAGTGAAACGACAATGCTGTATCTTGTACAACTTACTGATGATGGACATGTTCTCCTAGTGTTCTGTGTAGCGGCCCTCGTGTCAAGGGGATGTAACGAAAACACGCGCGAGGAAAACACGCACGTTTAGTTTTTGGTGAGCTTGGAAAGAGGATAAAGCCCTCGGAGCAGAGGATAGAACCAAATACAATTCTACTGAAATGAGTTTTCAAGTACAGGATAGTTAGCCAACCTAAGTCAATACTTGCCCTCGACTTACACTAGCAGACTTGACTCGGGCGGTAAAGGGCAGCGCGCTAACCGCATGTGCCACCCGTACTTCCCAAAAGCACACTTAATAAAAATACCTTTTCTATTATTTCGTAGTAATCGAAGTATTGCGTAACGTGAAAATTCTTAGGATTTGTCGACTTCGTAGCGTTATTCAGCTCACAATTGTTGGAAGAACCTGTATTTTTTCCTTTGTTGAAGTTAATTGATTTGCAAACAGGATGCTCAGCCAGGCAATTTAAAGCACATTCCAAAGCTTCCGGGGTATTATATTTGCGGATTACGTGACCAGTAAGTCGGTGACCTGCAGAACAGTTATAGAAGAGTTGATGTGCTTATACCTCCTAAATCTATGGCTTATACATGCACGGAGGGGCTCATACATGGATAAATTTCTGTTTTATAAATATAGAGAGAAAGGTGGGGGGGTGGTTGTAGTCGTTTTGCGTATTACCCAAACTGCGGATTGCGGACTGCGGACAGCAGACTTCGGAGTTCAAATTTCGAAATGCGGACTAATTAAATAACTAATTAAGAGTTATTGGTGTGACCAGCATTGATGTCCTCGTAAAAGAGGTAAACGAATGCATCAGTGCCAATGCCAGAATTTGGTAATAAGTTTAAAATATTGAATAATATATTTCAAAACCTGTCTAGCTGTCTTATAATTTATCTATTTGCGAACTATATAACAGGTTGTAGATATATTTTCAAATAATTTTAACTGTTTAAGCAACAGATTTTCAGTGAACATATTATATATGTAGCAAATATGACATTAGTAAGGGCGTGCTCCATACATTTTTATAAGCTATGTTGTCTATTTTGAGTGGTTTTGACAAAAATGGAGGGTAAATATTTCACGTAACAGTATTTGACAACAATGACAGATTATATTTTTATACAATTTTAGCTCTTATAAACAATTGATTTTCAGTGAACATGTATTTAGTAAATATAGTGTTAGTTAAGTGTTATAAACGTTATCTGTTTTGAGTGCAATTATATATATATGCATGTCTGTCTATTATATATATGCATGCGCATCCAGACGCATGTCTGGATGCGCATGTGTCTGAGTATTGTACCACATGCGCTTGGTAAGAGCAAGCGTATGGTGTATAAATACGAAGTCACTCGCATCTAAACTGCGTTACAAGCTGCACTGACGAGCCGTTGAACGGCGAAACATGCATGTCTGCAGATTTGACTATATATATATATATATATATAGTCAAATCTGCAGACATGCATGTTTCGCCGTTCACTAACTCAATCCTTCATAACACAATCTAAGGCACAGTGACTTCCTCATTATACCATGCTGCCTCTCGCAAGCGCATGTGTCTAACTCTCGAACACATGCACCTGGGCACATGCGTAAATGTCTTGAGGCAGAGTGCTCTTTGCATTATAGTCAAATCTGCAGACATGCATGTTTCAAGCCAACTTCACGGCCTGTCAGTGTCAAATTCAGGACGCAGTTCATCATGCGAGTGACTATGTTATACCACCTCATACTGCCCTCACTGCTATGGCATGTGATACAATACACATGCATATGCGCATCCAGACATGCGTGAAGGCAGAGAGTGCTCAAAACAACAAACCACAAGGTTGGTGATTATATATATACAGCTAATTCAATTAAGGTTGTCCCTTAGCAAAGCGAAAAGGTCGAATATGAGTGCGAGAGGCTTGCTGGGAATTGCGGTAAATTAATGGACCAAAAATTAGACAAACCAACCGAATTTAATCTCTAGGGATTACTAAACCGATCAGCAATAATAATTAAGGTTCGCCTAATTTTTGTTCCATAATTTTTCGCGATTACCAGCAAGCCTTTCGCGCTCATATTCGACCATTTCGCTTTGATTCAGGACAACCTTAATTGAATTAGCTGTATGTAAGGAGAGAATGTTCTCGAGTGATGTATTTCATAATTTCCAGACCGCAGTAAGTATATATAAAGTAAGTATACCGCAGTAAGTATATATATAGTATATATATAGCAGTAAGTATATATAGTCTATATAAAATATCACTCGAGAACATTCTCTCCTTATCATATTACCGAGTGAACAATAACACAACATAATATATATGCATGTGTCTGAGTATTGTACACACATGCTTTGAGAGTAAAGCAAAGAGTATGGTAATAAATAAGTCACTCATATCTCTATTATTGTTGTTACAAGCTGAGCTGACGAGTTTGCGAAACATGAGAAACATGCATGTCTGCAGATTTGACTATATATATATATATATATATATATATACACCCGTTTACAAAAAGGTTGTCGCAGCAAGAAGCATGCCTAACTTCTGTGATAAATCCTTGAGAGTCAAGTTGCTACATGTACCTAAGGATTCTATAAAAGGCAACACAACCCCAACATCCCACATGCTGGAGTACCTTGGTAGGGGTGGTCTCATGTTATAGGCCCCTTTTAATAGCTGAACTACTAATGGTGCTCACCCACACGCACAAAATCAATGTGAGCATGGGTGCTAGATATAGCCGACCTATAAACATTTAGTGTTCTGTAGGCTTTACCTGGGTTAAATTCAGTTGTTAAAAACTCAACAATTGCTTCTATTGGGGCATGAACTGACCTAATTTCCCGCTCACAACACCAGCTATCCCACTTCCTCCAAGCGGAAGCATAGGTAGTTGCTGTGCCTTTGCGCCATGCTGCCAGCAACAAGTCATGAGCTGGCTGTGAAATGCCTGCTTTAGTGTATGATTGGCTGATAGCAGCATCTCTGCATCTCTGTCTGGCGTGTTAAGAGGCCTTGTGTTTGCTTAATTAGCATATAAAATGTATGCAAGGCGAAATTATACTTTGAATAAACAATCAATGCTATTTTCCGGGGGTTCCATTTCACATCCCACACTTAAGACTTATCAAAACTATAAAAAACAAATAGATTTCCATAGATCGATTCTGCTATATAATATCACTGATATAGAATCACGGAAGTGTATTAAAAGTCATTGAATACATACATATATGAGTCCATTTGCACGAAATACATATAGACTATATATAAAGTATATAGTCTATATAAACAAAACGACAGGTCTGATCATAGTTAATAGAGACTGTCTCTATTAATATGGTCTGATGCAAGCCTGATATGTATACTGTTGAATATTCTAGAAAAGTGTATCCGATCAAAATTACATTACTAAATAGCGTTAGTTTAAGAATGTCTCAACCTAATTTAAGTTCTTCCGCCAGAGGCAAGTAGGCAACGGCATGGCGGTGAAGTATTCGAGTAAACAACAAGAAGCTAAAACCTAACATTCGTGCGCGCAAAGCAGAAAACAATATTTTAGGGAGACTGGATATTTCAATAGCATGCCGTTGAACAGCTAGATGTCATGCCAAGTCATGGTTAAATTCCTTTTCGACTTGTCCTTAGTGGAGCAAACATTTCCAGCCATGATGCTTATATATTATATATAGACAGCAAAATAGTTTAAATTCTATATACAGACTAACGATTTAAAGCATCACTTAATAGTATACGATGCACAAAATACGATGCGTCTGCGATTGCTAGGTGGCGTGTATTTAAAACTAATATAAAAAAAAAGTGAAAACATATCCAGTTTTTATTTACTGATACCGACATATGAGCAGATCAAAGTCGACCCCCGGCTAAAATATGTAATTTTGAGCCATATAATATATGTAAGCCGAAGTAATGCTTATTTGCATCTATAATATATAATAATAATAGTAATGTTTGAGTTTTATAGGGTAACAAGAGTGCTCAATACAAATATAGCAGAGCGAATGTAAAGTTTCTTTACTTAAAATTGAGTCACAACTCGGAGCAAGACAAACTTTTGCAAATTTATAGTCCAATTTTCATCCAAACTGAACGATTATTTAATCAATTTGTCCTTGGCTTATGATCGTTATCTCCACAAATTTTCGTCTTAAAATGTTTGGTATTTTTCAGTTATCGTGCTTACAGACAAACACACACACACATACATACTCACATTTTATATTTCAAATTATTTTCATTAAGTAATTGACATGTTCTTTCCACCTGTGATAACTGTCTATGAGTACCCCCAAGATACTGAATAGATATTTTTTCTTAAAAAGGTTGGTTACAGATTGTAAGTTGAACAGAAAATGGGAACTTTTTTGGCTAGGATGGACTATCAAAAAACTCTTTTTCCCAATAAATGAGAGTTCAATTGCCCAAAGACAGCTATCAACTAAGTTGAGTTCTGCATTAACTAGAGACTCGAGATCTGATAAACCCTTATTAGCGTAAAAATGGTTAAATTCATCAGTAAGAGATGAATATCAAAAAGCTTAGGGCATTGAAAGTTTAGAGTAAAGTCATTCATATACCAAAGAACTAACAAAGGTCCAAGTAATGACATTTTGAGGAACTCGACTGTCTGGCGACATGGTTTAATAAGATGACTTGTTTAATAAGATGACCAATCGAGACAAATTGTTTAAGTTCAGTTAAATAAGAAACAAACCACTCATATGCTATTCCACGTATGCCATAGCGCTCAAGTACTTTTAATAAAATCTAATGGTTTACGGTATCAACTCCAGTCTAATGGTTTACGAGTCCACCCTCCGCAGTCCCCCCTCCGCAGTCTGCACTCCGGAGTCAGCAATCTGGAATCAGCAAACCGGAGTCGGCGCTTTGCAATTCGCAGGACGCCCGCACTCCGTTGTCCGGACTCCACTCTACGCAGTAGACTCGTGAGTTTATTGTTCATGCCTTCATGGCAAACGAATTACAGGAATTCCTTAGAAGCTTTATATGATATAAAACTTCTTAGGCTTCCATATTTTTAAACCTTCTAATGAATTTCTCCAAATCGTCGGTCATAAACGCCACTGCTCACGGGTTTACAGCATGTTGCGTAGGCGAACTTCACGGTTCGCGCCAAGCGAAATGAAAACGATAATAAATTGGCCAACTTTGTCAGCCAAAAAAACGCCGCTAAAAAGTAGGAACCGATCCTTTTCGCTAACTTAATTTATCACATTGCCGAATTTATCTTTTCGCTTCGCTTCGCGCGAACAAATTCGTTTAGTGGAAAACGGGGCCAGTTGTTCAAAAGCCGATTAGTTTAATCCTATAGGTTAGCCCAAAAACTTCAAAGCAAACTTCCCAAGAGCTTGTTTATAAACTTCGAGATATTTTTCCATAAACTTTGTCTGGATCAATAGATCCTCTATTTTATGACGTTTTTAAATAATCAGCGTACAAAAAAACAGGAACGAAACAGCGGGTTAAATTTTAACATAGGCATAGCATAGCCTGCGTCACAGACGCTCGTGTAGAAAGGTGGGCGCTAAGTAGCGTCTGTGCATTAGTGTCACGTTACGTGTTCTATAATTTATGCAAAGTATGCATAAGACGAGCCAGCGAAAATTAATTCAGATTGCATTTCATAATTTATGCAACATGCCAAGGAAGAATTTAATAGGAAGAATTTAATAATGTAGATGACATGTCGGACATTTGCATGTTATATTTGAATGCAATTGTGAAAATTAATGACAAGCACCGTGTAGAAGGTAAAGGAGCTTTCAAAGTAATTCCTGAACTTGAAAGTTTTCCTTTCCAAGTAGAAAGAGTGAGTCCTTTTATCTGCGGTGTATGTGTTAAAAAGCTGAAGAAACGAAGAAACCTCATCAAACAATTTGAATGTATCGACGAGTTCTATCGTAATATTCATAACAAATCAACGCTTTCGTCGAGCTCTTCGCTAAAAAGAACAAGCGATATCAGTTTGGACAGTATTGGTATAAAAGTACACCGTGGAAATGAAAGTGAACGTTCGCCTAGTTGCAGTTCCCGTTGCAGTTCACCTGTACGGCCAGATAACATCACTCCCCAATGGCCTGTGTCGCCAGTTAAGCCAAGAGAAGAAGGTCCTATACCTAGAGATACAAATGTGTATGTGAAAGTTGAATGGCCCAGTAAAAATACTGAGAGAAAATTACCAAGTGATCTGGAGTCACTAGGAAAAATGCTTGCGCGAGGAACATATAAACAGATAGCGAACGCTGCATGGAAGAACATACATTTAAAGAAACAACTCCAGCTGTTAATGTTAAAGGACATAAATCGAGAATGTTGTGATCTTTGTTCGACGAAAAATCCAAGTTGTCTTAGAAGCCCGAATAAGGAAAATATGTTGAAATTTTCAATGGAAAATTTTAATAAGGAACTGAAGGAAAGAGCCGCATTGACATTTTCTGTATTAGTAGCTGCTTCTGTGAACCCTCGGAGTCGGAGTAGATCCAGGGCAAACAATAATGGGTTAAACATTGAGACTTTTTGGTCGCCTGCTGTTGGTATGGCTGCATCTGTTTGCCTGAGAAACAGGTCGAGATACATGAATGCATTACAATTATTAATAACAATATTCAATTACCACTCTGGATGGCAGGTGTGTATATATATTTCATGTTATTATTTTATTTGCATATTTGGATGTGTTGTGTTGAGCAATGTATTGAGCAATAAATAAATAAGTGTATATTGTTATGCATCAGCAAATATTAAAAATTTATCTTGCAAGTTAAGCATAAAGAAGACAAGAGACTCACTCTAGCTTTTATTAGGTATTTTCAGATCACGTATTTAAAATAGATAAATTTCCTATGTTATCCATTGCATATATTGCCCTATAAATGTGCTTTAATGTTATTTGAATTCTATTCTACATTGCCCTCTGCAAATTCCAGTTGCTAAATGAGATTTCCCTTACCTTTTTTATAGAATGACTCAACAAGAGTGTAAAATTGTATATATTATAAATTATTTAGGCTACCCTTGCACGACTGGCTTCATTACGAATAACAACATCACATACATATCTTTATAAAAAGCTGGATGAATATGGAGCAGGGTATCGTGATGAAATATTAAATGCTGTCAAAAATCAATGCATGTTCCTAAACAAGAATTGTGAAGTTGAGGTGGAAACGGATGACCAACTTTCATGCGACCTCGGGCGGAAAATCACAATTGACAACTTCGACTATAGACAACATGTGCACCATATGACAGAGCAACATCAGAACATTGATGTTCACCATGTCTCTGTGATGTCAACTGAAAATAGAATTGGAGCTGTGGAGTACAGTGACCAAAAGAGTGATACTGGAATAATGAAGCTTGAGAATGGAAAATGCATGCCAAGTGATGATGACCACCGACTGCAGAGAAAGCATTTTGTCACTTTAGTTGGTATAATACTTGTGGCTAATATACCATGTCTGAAGTTCTTGGCTGATGTCAACACATCTCATATCCCACACAAATACAGTTCACAAATGGCAAAGAAGACAAATACTGTAAGTAGATTTACATGTATTGGGTTGATTATTAGTTTAATAATGGTTAGGTTTTATGCAAAGTTTTGAGCATGGGGTTCCAGTGTATATAGCAATTAAGTTGAATGAACAATATACTTAAGGGATAACAGTATCAAACTACTATATTTCTACGTTTTTCATGTCTTTTAATCCTGTAATCCATCAAGTGTTTATGCAACTTTAGCTTAAAAATGCTTTTCTGGGTTTCCATATAATATAATGAGCTTAGAAATGATTATTAGTATTACTCTGTGACACTATATGTTATTAGTATTACTCTGTCTAATGCCTGATGTAGAATCATGTCTATTCCTGTGCATAAAATAATGATATTTTTAGACATTTATGGGTCTGATTTATGAAAATGAAAATGATGCTGACGGTATCACCAATGTCATCAAAGAATTGCACCAGTATGTTCCTCATGGTCAGAATGAAGATGGAACTGATGGCAAATATGGAGAACAAGGGATTGTTGGGGATCAGCTCACTGTGGAAAGATTTGTTAATGCTCATGCTTCTATTGCAAATGGATTTACAGAGAAGGAGCAGTGCACTGGCCTTCATCCTGAGGTAGCAGATTTGCATTCTGGTAATAGATTCTTACAGGTATTCTATATCAGCTATTACCCTTATTCTATTGTGATGTGATAAGGTATAGCCTAGAGCATCATTGGAAGTGGTTTCAACAAGTGAAGGCTCTCTATAATATGGATGAACCAATCGAGAAAAATCAAATTTACTGATATGATAAATTCCGATACGATTTATCGGTGGTTACCGATATATGTTAACAGGAATTCCTAACACTTGAAATTGGGGCGAAATGCTTGCAAAACATAACAAGAGTCAAGAATTGGATTAACATGAAATGTGACATCTTAAACATGATGTGCACATCAAATTAATTAAATCTGACAGTTGAATCCTTTGTGGAAGAGAATCTGTAGTGAGGACCTGTCAGTATATCATATATGATGCACATATACATAACATAATTATGATGCCCGTGAAATAAAGGAGCTATACATTAACTTGTATTACTACTGTATATTAATGAAAAAATCCCTGTGCTGCCTTGCATAATAGCAGTAAACTCACAAGTGCAGTTATAATATGCATCGCACCTGTGATACATTGATTTTATTCCTGTTGAAAAGATCAACAAACCATCATGATAATGTCTTGAACGCATGGTGCCAGTGTAGGTAGCGTCTATACACGATAAGGTGAGTATCTTTAGGATCAAACTACCTGGAAAATTCAACAAGCACTTTGACGTTTCGAGTGAGGGCCCTTCATCTTGAAGTTAGTGGGCCAGATGAAGGGCTTCGCTCAAAACGTTGAAGTTCTTGTTGAATTTTTCAGGTAGTTTGATCCTACAGACTCTCAAACTATCATGACACTGCATTTCATAGTATATTTTTTTACAGTTGGCATTTCGGAACCTTTACAGCACATCATCTGGTTCTGACAAATGTACACTGTTTGCTGATCGTTCACTTATCAACAGACGGAATGTGAAAAGTGATGTGTCCGCTGCAGTAAACCCTTGTCGACAGTTCTTCACCCTGGAGGTCCATGCTCGTGTCATTGCTGCAGCATTGCAAGTGTTGGGAATGGCTAACTTAGAAGAGGAACCCACTACGCAATTTCCTTTTTCTGGGGATGAGTCCTCAAAAGAAGATAAGAAGAATTATCTTGAATTCGTCTGTGCAAAGGTTGTTGATGAGTTTGTCATTGATGAAGGCAAGAATGAGCGGATTCTTCAATGTGTGGACAACATTAATCTTTATGATAAAGCTAAAGCGTTGTCATTGGATGACAACAATAGATATAGGTGTCGATATGAAGGTTGCCAAAAAACGTTTGCAAAATATGGCAAGAGAATGAAGGATCACGAGGCAAAGCATAATCCACCAATATTGGAGATCGTTGAGCAGTCAGTTATTGTTGATACCACTTCATCTGATGAAGAACGGGATGACATGTTCTCCTATCAGAAGGCACTGCTGGAGTATGGCATGCTCATTCTGAACTTTTGGGATGCCATATCAGAAGGGGATGGTGAACGCATAATGAGATGCTGGCGATTCTTTTTGTTGTATTTAAGAGCTGAAGGACAGTCAACTACAAAGTACTCTCTTGAGGCTTTATACCTGATGTGTCAAAGCAACGTTCTTTTGAGTCCACAAGCAGCTCAAAAGTTTATTTGGAACCGGTCTGTGAAGAACAAAGATGGTCTTGGTGGCAACATACCACTTGATCTTCAGCTGGAGTTCTATAACCGAATGATGAAGGCAGCTGTCAAAAATCTTGGTCCAAATGCGTCTAAAACATCGCTAGATAGAATTGCACATTCGATGGGTGTTACAAATGTATTAATGAAACAGTTTGACCATGAACTTTCTGTGTACAGACGGTCTGGCAAGCACATCGTTGGGTCATCACAAAATGATTTGTTAAAGGTTGTAGATGAACTTCTCCGTGAAAGAGCATTCGATATGACTCCAGGAAGAAAATACTACAATTTCAAAAATATGAAGCAAAGTCTGCTACAGGGTTTGGATTTACAAAAACTATTTAGCTGGATCAATGAACATAAGGAAAATCTTATTCTACATAGAAGAGCTAGGTAATTTGACGTTAAGTAAAAAAGCATCAAAGACTGTATTAAAAGTGAATTCCTCAAAACACCGTTTATTTCATAACTATATACAAATTATTATACACAGAACATTTTAATGTTAGATATTGCATTTATTATCAACTTGCTTATATGGTCAACGCCATTAAATTATAGGAATTGTAGTATTTATATGTTTGAAAGGGCTCTATTTGGCTGTAGTGTGTGCCAATACCTTTAATCCCCCCGCTCCCCCTTGGACATAACCCTTGAATTTGGAAACAGTAGCAGGGGTTCAGGTGGTCAACCATGAATAAACCAGTAATAACTACATATCAACTTTCTTCCATATAAATATGTTTATTATATATCAAGTTTTATAGTTGTTGTTTTACTGTATATAATTGTGTATAATTTATTATAATTACAGTATTAAGGATAATGTAAAGCTTGTTCTGTGTACAATGTACTGATTACAATGTTTGTTTATTGGTATGTCAACAAACCATACCTTTTAATGATATTCTGATGCAATCTGTCAGAAATGTATGTGCATTCCTTTTGAACCCAATGCATGCACAAATGCACTCCAATTTTGTTACTTTATCTGACTTAATCCCATACGATTGTAATTGACAAGGGAAGGCTATTATTATAGTGCATTAACACCCAGCAACACTTTCCCCTTGATAAGCAAAATTGTCTGGCATTAATAGACTAAAATAGCAAATTAGAGTGCATTTCCATTTAATGGCTCAATTTATGAAAAGGAAATAATTGAACAAGGTATGATTATATATTATTTTGTAAACTACAAACATTTTGGAACTGTTACAAGCACAGTCTCTATATAGATATATTGATTATATCTTGAGTGTGTTTGTCCAGTGTACGTGTAGGACATGTAGGTAGCAGATAACAACATAACAAATATTCGTAGAGAGTCAGAACTACCTTAAAAATACAAAGATTAGAAGTTTTCTTTGTATTTTTCAGGTAGTTTGACTATACCAATATTCGTTATATTGATTATAGTAGTAATATACAGGCCGTTCAACCCCCTTTTTTAGGGGGGCGCAGGGGGGCGCAGGGAGGCGCACTAATTAGTATGCAAGGCGGCTGCAAACACTAGCATATAGGGGGCCGCAGGGGGCGCACTAATTAGTATGCAAGGGGGCCGCAAACACTAGCATATAGGGGGGGCGCAGGGGCCGCGAACACTAGCATACAGGGGCGCAGGGCGCCGCAAACAACACTAATTAGTATACAAGGGGGCCGCAAACACTATCATATAGGGGGCCGCAAACACAACTCATCATAAACATTCATTAATTATGTATTGACGTCATGATGATATGCAAGGCAAGTTTGGGCGAAACAGTCATTAAGCTGAACTCAGCATTTTCGTCACAAAAGAGTTAATCCTAACGCTTTTTATCACAATAGCTATAGCGTCAGTATATATTTTACTAAGCGTTGTTTGAGCATCATTTACAAGCAATACGATGGAGTGTCTACATGGAAAACCTGCGTCCTATTCGACTACAAACCATGGTACATTTTGGTTCTGTGGACAAAAACCCAGCTGTGAGTTCTTTTGCCGAGATGAAGATTGTTATATGTTCACGAAAGCCGTAGAAGATTTTAGAAAGAGTGGTCCTCAACATCCTGTGTGCCCTACACATCAAAAACTAGCAAAGTTACGTACAGTTAAAGACAAGATGAAACAAAACTATGGACGACCGTACTTTGTATGTTCTGAACGAGAGAATCCCTGCAAATTTTGGCAATGGGGGGATGTATTCGAAGAGCCAAGACCTATATGCCAACATGGCATGGTATGCTGTGAACGAAAAGTTAAGAAAGATGGACCAAATCAAAACCGTCTATTTTACTGCTGCCCCAAAGAAGACGCTTGTGGTTTCTTCGAATGGAAGAAGCACGAACCTCGTGTGATCAATACTGGCATCGAACTTTTCAGTAATCCACTACAATACCGGTACAAGATTGAAGAGACAGGAGAGATATTTAATAGTACTAAATCTAACACTAAAGAGGCATACGCGGAATATACATTTCTTAAATCTGTTAATGCTTTAACAAGTGAACTTGATGAAATAGACATCTTTTAGCTGTATTTATATATGTGACAATAAATATGTTTTAAAATACTGTGTTGTGTGCTTTTTTCGTTGCTATATGCGTCGCTAAGTCATTATAAAGCGAATATGTATGTCTCACTTGCCTTTTAACCTTTGTGGTGAAACGGTGAAATGGAGAACATAGATATAATTTATGACGAGTTAAGACGAAATGAGATTGATATTGATAAACAAACCCTATCGTTTCATATAAATACAGTTCTGAACCAACACGAAGATTTATACCATTCAATGATTGTTTGTGATTAAGAACAACTCTACAAAGAAATAAATGTTACAAATTTTGGTCGTATTTTCGCCTATTTAGCTTTCGTATATTTACACAGCGATAGCGAGGAATCTATTCGACAAAATGTCCGAAGATCTGTTGAGGCATTTCGAGTTGTCAGTGTTCCAAAGCATAAACAAAATAATAAACAATCAATTTTAATAACACTCTCGCTTACGTTGATAGCTTTATATATCAGTTTGTGATCATAGCTTGGTTCATTTCGTTCTGACCTCGGTGGGGAAAAGATGAGTTGTTGCTGTAAAGGTTTACCTCAAATATCTCTTCGAAATATATTTCGGAGGATACGTTGTATTTCTGCTTGTTGTGGAGGCAATATTATAATACAAGCTTCAGATATAGATGGCAGAGAAATACCTAAGACGACTGTATTACAATCCAGAAAGCTCCGCAAGTTTTGGTGGTGTAGATTCCATATATCGCGCCGTGAAAAACGACGGGAAATATCAGATATCGCGGAATAAAATTCGCTCGTGGTTGCAAAAGCAAGATACTTACACCTTACATAAACCCGTACGATATCGGTTCAAGCGGAACCGTGTTATTGTCGGATCAATAGATGATGAGTGGGAGGCTGACTTAGTGATTATGGATTCATTAAGTAAACAAAATAGCGGCTATAAGTACATTTTAACAGTGATTGATGTACTCAGTAAATATGCGTGGGTTGAGCCGCTTTTTAAGACCAAGACAGGAGAAAGCCTCGTTCAAGCGTTTGGTAAAATAATCCAGAAAGGACGTCACCCAAAAATGTTTCACACGGATAAAGGAACAGAATTTACAAACAAACTGTTTCAAAAACTCTTAAAGGATAACAATATTCGGTTCTTTACTACACATAATGAAACGAAAGCGTCCATTGTCGAAAGGTTTAACCGAACGCTGAAAGGAAAGATGTGGAAATATTTTACAGCTAAGAATACTTTAAAGTACACTGACATTCTTCAGAAATTGGTCAGATCGTATAACAATTCCCGACATCGAAGTATTGGAATGACTCCTGCCAACGTGAATAAAGACAACGAAGATATTGTATGGCAAACACTCTACGGAAAAGAGTTTATCAAACCGATCCTGTATAAGTTTAACATTGGCGACCAAGTACGAATCAGTAAAGCAAAGCGAACATTTAAGAAAGGATACTTACCTAGTTGGACCGAAGAAGTATTTACGGTGACCAAACGCGTGCGTCGCCGACCCCCTGTGTACAAGATCGCTGACTACGACGGAGAAGAATTAGCAGGAACTTTTATGAACAGGAACTTCAGAAAGTCAATAAAGCAGACACTGACTTTTTAGAGTAGAAAAAGTACTTAGATCACGAATGGGTAATAAACGTAAAGAATATTTTGTAAAATGGTTAGGTTATCCTGATAAATTTAATTCATGGGTACCTGCAGAAAACGTAAAGATGTGAACAAATAAATGTATTTGAAACTTATAACTTGTGTTCATTTGTGCATTGGTCTTCAGTATGGCAACACAGTTTTATCTAACATTGCCAAGCAATAGTTCAATAAAATACTTTCCAAATAATACAGTGGCAAATTTTAGAGTGAAATTAGCCGAAACAATCACTTTACCTGGACAGTGGGAAGTTGCTTTGGCCGGACTCCATTATCCACATACGTGGACTACGGTACGGAATGGAGTACAACAAACGTTTATGTATAAAATTGATGCTAACCCTTATCAAACTAGCATCCTTAAAGATGTACACTATTCGACGATTGATCAATTGACTAAAGCACTAAATGTCAGCGTGTCGAAAGAAGCACAGGCGAAAATAAAATTCAGCTATAGTCGCAGTACACGCAAAGTAACGGTTGATGTGAAGCACGGTGCAATGGCGTGGTTTACTGGTGACATAGCAATGGTCTTGGGGTTTGACCAAGACACTGTCATTCGAAAGAAGACATCAAGTCCATATGTGGCAGATATCAACGGTGGATTTTCTTCCATGTATGTGTACAGTGCAAATTCCAGTTGCTAAATGAGATTTCCCTTACCTTTTTTATAGAATGACTCAACAAGAGTGTAAAATTGTATATATTATAAATTATTTAGGCTACCCTTGCACGACTGGCTTCATTACGAATAACAACATCACATACATATCTTTATAAAAAGCTGGATGAATATGGAGCAGGGTATCGTGATGAAATATTAAATGCTGTCAAAAATCAATGCATGTTCCTAAACAAGAATTGTGAAGTTGAGGTGGAAACGGATGACCAACTTTCATGCGACCTCGGGCGGAAAATCACAATTGACAACTTCGACTATAGACAACATGTGCACCATATGACAGAGCAACATCAGAACATTGATGTTCACCATGTCTCTGTGATGTCAACTGAAAATAGAATTGGAGCTGTGGAGTACAGTGACCAAAAGAGTGATACTGGAATAATGAAGCTTGAGAATGGAAAATGCATGCCAAGTGATGATGACCACCGACTGCAGAGAAAGCATTTTGTCACTTTAGTTGGTATAATACTTGTGGCTAATATACCATGTCTGAAGTTCTTGGCTGATGTCAACACATCTCATATCCCACACAAATACAGTTCACAAATGGCAAAGAAGACAAATACTGTAAGTAGATTTACATGTATTGGGTTGATTATTAGTTTAATAATGGTTAGGTTTTTATGCAAAGTTTTGAGCATGGGGTTCCAGTGTATATAGCAATTAAGTTGAATGAACAATATACTTAAGGATAACAGTATCAAACTACTATATTTCTACGTTTTTCATGTCTTTTAATCCTGTAATCCATCAAGTGTTTATGCAACTTTAGCTTAAAAATGCTTTTCTGGGTTTCCATATAATATAATGAGCTTAGAAATGATTATTAGTATTACTCTGTGACACTATATGTTATTAGTATTACTCTGTCTAATGCCTGATGTAGAATCATGTCTATTCCTGTGCATAAAATAATGATATTTTTAGACATTTATGGGTCTGATTTATGAAAATGAAAATGATGCTGACGGTATCACCAATGTCATCAAAGAATTGCACCAGTATGTTCCTCATGGTCAGAATGAAGATGGAACTGATGGCAAATATGGAGAACAAGGGATTGTTGGGGATCAGCTCACTGTGGAAAGATTTGTTAATGCTCATGCTTCTATTGCAAATGGATTTACAGAGAAGGAGCAGTGCACTGGCCTTCATCCTGAGGTAGCAGATTTGCATTCTGGTAATAGATTCTTACAGGTATTCTATATCAGCTATTACCCTTATTCTATTGTGATGTGATAAGGTATAGCCTAGAGCATCATTGGAAGTGGTTTCAACAAGTGAAGGCTCTCTATAATATGGATGAACCAATCGAGAAAAATCAAATTTACTGATATGATAAATTCCGATACGATTTATCGGTGGTTACCGATATATGTTAACAGGAATTCCTAACACTTGAAATTGGGGCGAAATGCTTGCAAAACATAACAAGAGTCAAGAATTGGATTAACATGAAATGTGACATCTTAAACATGATGTGCACATCAAATTAATTAAATCTGACAGTTGAATCCTTTGTGGAAGAGAATCTGTAGTGAGGACCTGTCAGTATATCATATATGATGCACATATACATAACATAATTATGATGCCCGTGAAATAAAGGAGCTATACATTAACTTGTATTACTACTGTATATTAATGAAAAAATCCCTGTGCTGCCTTGCATAATATCAGTAAACTCACAAGTGCAGTTATCATATGCATCGCACCTGTGATACATTGATTTTATTCCTGTTGAAAAGATCAACAAACCATCATGATAATGTCTTGAACGCATGGTGCCAGTGTAGGTAGCGTCTATACACGATAAGGTGAGTATCTTTAGGATCAAACTACCTGGAAAATTCAACAAGCACTTTGACGTTTCGAGTGAGGGCCCTTCATCTTGAAGTTAGTGGGCCAGATGAAGGGCTTCGCTCAAAACGTTGAAGTTCTTGTTGAATTTTTCAGGTAGTTTGATCCTACAGACTCTCAAACTATCATGACACTGCATTTCATAGTATATTTTTTTACAGTTGGCATTTCGGAACCTTTACAGCACATCATCTGGTTCTGACAAATGTACACTGTTTGCTGATCGTTCACTTATCAACAGACGGAATGTGAAAAGTGATGTGTCCGCTGCAGTAAACCCTTGTCGACAGTTCTTCACCCTGGAGGTCCATGCTCGTGTCATTGCTGCAGCATTGCAAGTGTTGGGAATGGCTAACTTAGAAGAGGAACCCACTACGCAATTTCCTTTTTCTGGGGATGAGTCCTCAAAAGAAGATAAGAAGAATTATCTTGAATTCGTCTGTGCAAAGGTTGTTGATGAGTTTGTCATTGATGAAGGCAAGAATGAGCGGATTCTTCAATGTGTGGACAACATTAATCTTTATGATAAAGCTAAAGCGTTGTCATTGGATGACAACAATAGATATAGGTGTCGATATGAAGGTTGCCAAAAAACGTTTGCAAAATATGGCAAGAGAATGAAGGATCACGAGGCAAAGCATAATCCACCAATATTGGAGATCGTTGAGCAGTCAGTTATTGTTGATACCACTTCATCTGATGAAGAACGGGATGACATGTTCTCCTATCAGAAGGCACTGCTGGAGTATGGCATGCTCATTCTGAACTTTTGGGATGCCATATCAGAAGGGGATGGTGAACGCATAATGAGATGCTGGCGATTCTTTTGTTGTATTTAAGAGCTGAAGGACAGTCAACTACAAAGTACTCTCTTGAGGCTTTATACCTGATGTGTCAAAGCAACGTTCTTTTGAGTCCACAAGCAGCTCAAAAGTTTATTTGGAACCGGTCTGTGAAGAACAAAGATGGTCTTGGTGGCAACATACCACTTGATCTTCAGCTGGAGTTCTATAACCGAATGATGAAGGCAGCTGTCAAAAATCTTGGTCCAAATGCGTCTAAAACATCGCTAGATAGAATTGCACATTCGATGGGTGTTACAAATGTATTAATGAAACAGTTTGACCATGAACTTTCTGTGTACAGACGGTCTGGCAAGCACATCGTTGGGTCATCACAAAATGATTTGTTAAAGGTTGTAGATGAACTTCTCCGTGAAAGAGCATTCGATATGACTCCAGGAAGAAAATACTACAATTTCAAAAATATGAAGCAAAGTCTGCTACAGGGTTTGGATTTACAAAAACTATTTAGCTGGATCAATGAACATAAGGAAAATCTTATTCTACATAGAAGAGCTAGGTAATTTGACGTTAAGTAAAAAAGCATCAAAGACTGTATTAAAAGTGAATTCCTCAAAACACCGTTTATTTCATAACTATATACAAATTATTATACACAGAACATTTTAATGTTAGATATTGCATTTATTATCAACTTGCTTATGGTCAACGCCATTAAATTATAGGGAATTGTAGTATTTATATGTTTGAAAGGGCTCTATTTGGCTGTAGTGTGTGCCAATACCTTTAATCCCCCCGCTCCCCCTTGGACATAACCCTTGAATTTGGAAACAGTAGCAGGGGTTCAGGTGGTCAACCATGAATAAACCAGTAATAACTACATATCAACTTTCTTCCATATAAATATGTTTATTATATATCAAGTTTTATAGTTGTTGTTTTACTGTATATAATTGTGTATAATTTATTATAATTACAGTATTAAGGATAATGTAAAGCTTGTTCTGTGTACAATGTACTGATTACAATGTTTGTTTATTGGTATGTCAACAAACCATACCTTTTAATGATATTCTGATGCAATCTGTCAGAAATGTATGTGCATTCCTTTTGAACCCAATGCATGCACAAATGCACTCCAATTTTGTTACTTTATCTGACTTAATCCCATACGATTGTAATTGACAAGGGAAGGCTATTATTATAGTGCATTAACACCCAGCAACACTTTCCCCTTGATAAGCAAAATTGTCTGGCATTAATAGACTAAAATAGCAAATTAGAGTGCATTTCCATTTAATGGCTCAATTTATGAAAAGGAAATAATTGAACAAGGTATGATTATATATTATTTTATGTAAACTACAAACATTTTGGAACTGTTACAAGCACAGTCTCTATATAGATATATTGATTATATCTTGAGTGTGTTTGTCCAGTGTACGTGTAGGACATGTAGGTAGCAGATAACAACATAACAAATATTCGTAGAGAGTCAGAACTACCTTAAAAATACAAAGATTAGAAGTTTTCTTTGTATTTTTCAGGTAGTTTGACTATACCAATATTCGTTATATTGATTATAGTAGTAATATACAGGCCGTTCAACCCCCTTTTTTAGGGGGGCGCAGGGGGGCGCAGGGAGGCGCACTAATTAGTATGCAAGGCGGCTGCAAACACTAGCATATAGGGGGCCGCAGGGGGCGCACTAATTAGTATGCAAGGGGGCCGCAAACACTAGCATATAGGGGGGGCGCAGGGGGCCGCGAACACTAGCATACAGGGGGGCGCAGGGGGCCGCAAACAACACTAATTAGTATACAAGGGGGCCGCAAACACTATCATATAGGGGGCCGCAAACACAACTCATCATAAACATTCATTAATTATGTATTGACGTCATGATGATATGCAAGGCAAGTTTGGGCGAAACAGTCATTAAGCTGAACTCAGCATTTTCGTCACAAAAGAGTTAATCCTTACGCTTTTATCACAATAGCTATAGCGTCCTTATATATTTTACTAAGCGTTGTTTGAGCATCATTTACAAGCAATACGATGGAGTGTCTACATGGAAAACCTGCGTCCTATTCGACTACAAACCATGGTACATTTTGGTTCTGTGGACAAAAACCCAGCTGTGAGTTCTTTTGCCGAGATGAAGATTGTTATATGTTCACGAAAGCCGTAGAAGATTTTAGAAAGAGTGGTCCTCAACATCCTGTGTGCCCTACACATCAAAAACTAGCAAAGTTACGTACAGTTAAAGACAAGATGAAACAAAACTATGGACGACCGTACTTTGTATGTTCTGAACGAGAGAATCCCTGCAAATTTTGGCAATGGGGGGATGTATTCGAAGAGCCAAGACCTATATGCCAACATGGCATGGTATGCTGTGAACGAAAAGTTAAGAAAGATGGACCAAATCAAAACCGTCTATTTTACTGCTGCCCCAAAGAAGACGCTTGTGGTTTCTTCGAATGGAAGAAGCACGAACCTCGTGTGATCAATACTGGCATCGAACTTTTCAGTAATCCACTACAATACCGGTACAAGATTGAAGAGACAGGAGAGATATTTAATAGTACTAAATCTAACACTAAAGAGGCATACGCGGAATATACATTTCTTAAATCTGTTAATGCTTTAACAAGTGAACTTGATGAAATAGACATCTTTTAGCTGTATTTATATATGTGACAATAAATATGTTTTAAAAAACACTGTGTTGTGTGCTTTTTTCGTTGCTATATGCGTCGCTAAGTCATTATAAAGCGAATATGTATGTCTCACTTGCCTTTTAACCTTTGTGGTGAAACGGTGAAATGGAGAACATAGATATAATTTATGACGAGTTAAGACGAAATGAGATTGATATTGATAAACAAACCCTATCGTTTCATATAAATACAGTTCTGAACCAACACGAAGATTTATACCATTCAATGATTGTTTGTGATTAAGAACAACTCTACAAAGAAATAAATGTTACAAATTTTGGTCGTATTTTCGCCTATTTAGCTTTCGTATATTTACACAGCGATAGCGAGGAATCTATTCGACAAAATGTCCGAAGATCTGTTGAGGCATTTCGAGTTGTCAGTGTTCCAAAGCATAAACAAAATAATAAACAATCAATTTTAATAACACTCTCGCTTACGTTGATAGCTTTATATATCAGTTTGTGATCATAGCTTGGTTCATTTCGTTCTGACCTCGGTGGGGAAAAGATGAGTTGTTGCTGTAAAGGTTTACCTCAAATATCTCTTCGAAATATATTTCGGAGGATACGTTGTATTTCTGCTTGTTGTGGAGGCAATATTATAATACAAGCTTCAGATATAGATGGCAGAGAAATACCTAAGACGACTGTATTACAATCCAGAAAGCTCCGCAAGTTTTGGTGGTGTAGATTCCATATATCGCGCCGTGAAAAACGACGGGAAATATCAGATATCGCGGAATAAAATTCGCTCGTGGTTGCAAAAGCAAGATACTTACACCTTACATAAACCCGTACGATATCGGTTCAAGCGGAACCGTGTTATTGTCGGATCAATAGATGATGAGTGGGAGGCTGACTTAGTGATTATGGATTCATTAAGTAAACAAAATAGCGGCTATAAGTACATTTTAACAGTGATTGATGTACTCAGTAAATATGCGTGGGTTGAGCCGCTTTTTAAGACCAAGACAGGAGAAAGCCTCGTTCAAGCGTTTGGTAAAATAATCCAGAAAGGACGTCACCCAAAAATGTTTCACACGGATAAAGGAACAGAATTTACAAACAAACTGTTTCAAAAACTCTTAAAGGATAACAATATTCGGTTCTTTACTA
Source organism: Trachythela sp. YZ-2020 (assembly GCA_016169945.1). Lineage (NCBI taxonomy): Eukaryota > Metazoa > Cnidaria > Anthozoa > Malacalcyonacea > Clavulariidae > Trachythela > Trachythela sp. YZ-2020. The sequence continues at coordinate 6,162,949 of JADLSH010000260.1, forward strand.
CACATAATGAAACGAAAGCGTCCATTGTCGAAAGGTTTAACCGAACGCTGAAAGGAAAGATGTGAAATATTTTACAGCTAAGAATACTTTAAAGTACACTGACATTCTTCAGAAATTGGTCAGATCGTATAACAATTCCCGACATCGAAGTATTGGAATGACTCCTGCCAACGTGAATAAAGACAACGAAGATATTGTATGGCAAACACTCTACGGAAAAGAGTTTATCAAACCGATCCTGTATAAGTTTAACATTGGCGACCAAGTACGAATCAGTAAAGCAAAGCGAACATTTAAGAAAGGATACTTACCTAGTTGGACCGAAGAAGTATTTACGGTGACCAAACGCGTGCGTCGCCGACCCCCTGTGTACAAGATCGCTGACTACGACGGAGAAGAATTAGCAGGAAATTTTACGAATAGGAGCTTCAGAAAGTGACTAAAACAGGCAGTGACTTTTATGGAGTAGAAAAAGTACTTAGATCACGCATGCGTAATAAACGTAAAGAATATTTTGTAAAATGGTTAGGTTATCCTGATAAATTTAATTCATGGGTACCTGCAGAAAACGTAAAAGATGTGAACAAATAAATGTATTTGAAACTTATAACTTGTGTTCATTTGTGCATTGGTCTTCAGTATGGCAACACAGTTTTATCTAACATTGCCAAGCAATAGTTCAATAAAATACTTTCCAAATAATACAGTGGCAAATTTTAGAGTGAAATTAGCCGAAACAATCACTTTACCTGGACAGTGGGAAGTTGCTTTGGCCGGACTCCATTATCCACATACGTGGACTACGGTACGGAATGGAGTACAACAAACGTTTATGTATAAAATTGATGCTAACCCTTATCAAACTAGCATCCTTAAAGATGTACACTATTCGACGATTGATCAATTGACTAAAGCACTAAATGTCAGCGTGTCGAAAGAAGCACAGGCGAAAATAAAATTCAGCTATAGTCGCAGTACACGCAAAGTAACGGTTGATGTGAAGCACGGTGCAATGGCGTGGTTTACTGGTGACATAGCAATGGTCTTGGGGTTTGACCAAGACACTGTCATTCGAAAGAAGACATCAAGTCCATATGTGGCAGATATCAACGGTGGATTTTCTTCCATGTATGTGTACAGTGATATCGTCGATGCTCAGTTTGTAGGCGATGTCAAAGTGCCCCTATTAAGAATTGTCAATATAGAAGGTGAATATGGCGAAAATGTTCACGCCAGTTTCCGTAATTTGCAATACGTTCCCGTCAAAGTGAATTCTTTCGAGACCATTGAAGTGAATATAAAGAACGACAGAGACGAAAACGTCTCATTTGCTTTCAGGAAGTCAATAGCGGCACTTCACTTTAGACAGAAGAGATCTCAATATTTTAGTTAAAGATGAAAGTTATACTTATCCCTGACGTAAAGCTACTAACTGAACATTACACAAGAAATCAGCGTGGTGGTAGAATTCAAAGGATTTCGAGGGCAAGAATACAGAGGGATATGGAATCGGTGGAATTTTCAGAAGCCTTGCTAGATTTGCAATACCTTTATTCAAACAAGGCGCTAAAACAGTTGGTAAAGAGCGTTACAAGCAGCGACGGAAGTTGGTCAAGATGTACTCAATGGGAAAAAGGTTTCGGAATCGGTAAAAGCTCGTGGAAAACAAGCCGTCCGTGATGTCGCTAATAAGGTAGTGAAGAAGGCGATGACAGGTCGTGGGCGTAAGAGACCTATAAAAAGACGTGCACCAGCTAAAACTGCCATTCATCCTCAAGCCAAGAAGCGGAGAACATCTCACAACATTGATAACTATAATCCTAATTGGCATGGCTCATCCCGTTGAAACTATACATAAAGATTCATGTGTGTGTGTAAAGTCTGAACTGGATTTGTTTAGTACACCACCTACTCAAGTTGAAATGGAAAAGGGTTTTTGGGAAGACATTGACCCAATTACAAGTATAACGTCCTCAGATACGATTGAATTTCTATGCGCTGCAAATTCCGGAGTTTACACGGATCTTGCGAGTAGTTACCTACACGTTAAAGCAAAGATTACAGCTGCAGATGGAGCAAATCTAGGTGTTGACGATCAGGTTGGTCCGTGAATCTCTGGATGCATGCACTATTTTCACAAGTAGAAGTATTCCTGAATAACAAACTCGTCACACCTGCGAGCACAGCCTATCCCTACAGAGCCTATATCGAAACTGTTCTGAACTTTAGTAAAGATGTGCAAGATTCCCTTTTGACGAGTGAAATGTTTTACCGCGATAATTCGGGAAAGATGGATGTTGTAAACCCCCTTGCACAGGTTGGGAATGTCAACACCGGATTAAAAGAGCGCCATGCTCATATACGTCAAAGCAAATCTGTTGCCATGGAGGAAGAATTCATTCTGATCTGTTTGCGCAAGAACGTTATATTCTTGGTGCAGTACCAATCAAAATTAAGTTGGTCAGATCACGAAATCCATTTTGTCTGGTTTCATCTGCTGAAAATCCAGCCTTCAAAGTGGTTATTGAAGAATGTGTCTTTCGTGCGCGACGAGTGAACGTATCACCTAGTGTCATAATGAGTCATTCCGAAACATTACAACACATGACGGCTAAATATCCTATCAACCGTATCGACTGTAAAGTTGTGTCTGTGCCTCGAGGAAATATGTCTGGAAACCAACCCAATATATTTCAAGGCCGACTACCGAATCGAGTTGTTATGGGAATGGTCGACGCTGATGCATTCAACGGCACCTACACCAAAAATCCATTCAATTTTAAAAACTATGATATCACTATCATGGGTCTGACTGTTAACGGAGAGAACCTTCCTGGAAAGCCCTTACAGCTGAAGTTTGGGGCAGCAAGCAATTACATCTCAGCTTTCCAAACCCTGTATACTGGTACACATAAAATGTTTGAAAATCAGGGCAACGGTATTACTCGTGAAGAATATGCAAACGGTTACACGCTGTTTGTGTTTGATCTCACTCCAGACCTTTGCCTTGGTGATCATATACATCCAGTAAGAAATGGAAACGTCTCGATCCAGTGTCAGTTTGGAACCCCGTTGGAGACAGCTATAAATATCGTGGTGCTTGGTGAATTTCAAAGTCTTATCGAGATTGATGGGAATCGGAACGTGCTGTGTGATTTTAGCAACTGAACATGGACTCACTACAGATTTTAAACATTCTCAAGAGTGACCCCTTTACGAAAAATGTGTTTACAAACGTTCTACCTTCTGATGGTTTACCTCGTGAAATACAAAAGAGACCTAGAGGATTTATACTCAACACGGATCCAAGTAATAAACCAGGAACTCATTGGGTTGCGATATATCTTACAGAAAATGAAAAAGGGGAATTTTGGGATTCTTATGGTGAAGCGCCCGGATTTTACAGTCAGAACTTTATTCAATTTTTGGACAAGCAATGTAGTACCTTTACTTGGAACGCAAATGTTTTACAAGCCCCTTCATCGGACGTGTGTGGACAATATACATTATTTTTTGCTTTACATCGGTGTAGACGTATTCCAATGTCAACTATTGTGAATATGTTTACGGACAACAAACATTGGAACGATATGTTAGTGCGTGACTTTATAGATAAGTGGTACTTTATAGAATAGAACACGTAATGTTAGTTTAAAAATACATTTATTGTAAAACTTTACAAGAAATAAATTATTTTAACCATTTATATGGAGTACTAATAATGTCTCTACGTTTCTTCCTCTTTTCTTGCTGCACTCGGGCTATAGGGGAACGAGGGTAGAGGTAGGTCTTCAGGGATTCCCTTGGTTCTATACTCGCGGACAAGTTGGAGGCGATTTTCATTTCTCACAATGCTTTCGGGTACATTTAACTCCCAAGCTGCTGGATTGAAATTCTTCCTTTGTCTCAGAGAATCGTTGACCAAATCCACTATATTTGTTCCGGGAACGGATCTTCCTTTGAACAACAACTGTCCTTGTTTATTCCACCCAACGATATCTTTATTTGCCCTAAGTTTTATTGATCAGTTGGCGAGCACGTGACTTCATCGTTGCTGGCACGCTATCCAAAATGTCCGTTTCGATTTCATCTGAAGATTCGATTTGTTCATCTGGGCTCATCTGTCTTTGTAGGTTGTACGACATTCACTCGGACAGGTTTATCCATTCGTTTATCATAAAACGTTAAATAACGTTGTAAATGTTGATCGTATAATTTTGCCTTTTCATCGATCGGTATGTCTTGGCGTTGCATGGTGTCTTGCATATCCGAGTCTATTTCATTGACTTGAGCAGTCAAAGGTGCCACGAGAGGTCTCTTCCGTTGTTCAGCCATATGTTCTGGGACGAGGACTAATCTTTTAACATACTCCATTATACAAAGTTAGCCAATTGCTCCAAGACTGAGGAAAGTAGAAATGGTAAAAACCCTTCTCCTTTTGGACAAGACGTGTTCTTCTTTTTATAACAGAATTCCGTCGATCAGCTGCAAACTTTATATGTTTGGAATGTGGCGCAAGTTTTTAGCTGATTTTGGTTTCAGTTTGACGGTTTCAAACCAAACGTTCAACAGACACTGTCTGATTGCTTCCAAAAAATCGTCTTCAGCCGCTTTCAAAATGGCTTTTCTTAGTTTCGGTTTACTCTTGGCCAATACTTTGAGAAGTTCGGAGTTCCTCTTCATACAAGCTGACATTGTCGAATGATTATTATACGTAGTGACTGGTTTATTTATACTCTGGCTTGGTAGACGTAATGTTTATCAGTTGAAATATCCCGGATCTAACTCGGATTTCGTCTGGACACATCGGTGTTAGATCCACAAATAAATAGGAATATGGTTCTTTTGTCGCCAATTGATAAGCTTGCTGGAAAAATTTTGTGCTGTTAGGATATAACTGTTTGGCAAGATGAACTATTTGACTTGCGTCACGAACATTCTTTGTCAAACATAAATAACTTGCATTTAAAGAAATCGTACGATGATCTTTGCTCTGGTGAAACAAGTTTTGTACAATGTATATAACACTGAGATTGCCATGGTGAGAGTTTTCGTGAATAACTTAGCGATAAGTGCATCTCTCTCACCCATAAAATCATCAATAATATATAAATTACGTGTTTCTGGATTAATAGTGTCCAACATATTATCAGGCAAATTCTGTATAAACTTTATGTTTGGTACTAAAGTTTGTATTTCCCCAAACATATCTTGATATTCAGTATAGTAATACACAATGTTTTCTGGAGGTTTATTAATTATAATCTCCACGTAAGCCAAAAGATTTTTAACAAATGTTGTTTTGCCTGACTTTGTACCACCGGACACAAGGAGACCAAAAGGGTGTGTTAACTGTATGCTATACATCGTGAGAATGAAATGAAAATTATTTGTACGAACCTATTTATACCATTTTGACCGCTGCTTAGTGTTTCTAACCATTCTATGCAACTCATTCAAAACAGCTTCAAGGTCTAAAGGTGTAGCTTTAGCGCGAATCAGAAAAGGTTGTCTTTTTTCACAAGACAGTTCATGAATGTCTGCTAAATGGTTTGATAATTTTAACAAACTTTTCTTCCCACAAATCGGACAGTCTTTACGCGTTCGAGGCATGATGTATACTGAAACATTTTTGAAAATGTATAACATCTTAAAGGAGTCCCAGCGGGACTTTTAGCGTCCCGAAGTCCTTGTTATCGCTTATACATTCAAGAAATTTTCCCTGCGGGACTTTTCGTGTCCCGAGAGTCCCGATACGCTAGATTGCTGGAGTGCTCCCCACCCATACAAAGACAACAGATATGCGGTTTTGAAAATTTATATTTTTACACACACTTAAATATCTAAAGGAGTAGTGGAAACACCGTCCTCCAAAACTTTGCGTTTTGGATAAAAGTAACTAAAAGCGTTCTTCTCTTGAACATATGTCAACATTTTGTTATCTAAAACCCTAAAACCCCTATTTACACCTGATCCACTACGTTTAGTTAAAATTACATCTAAATACTTATCTTTATTAATTACATTATTTTTCTTATTAACCCCCTTACAACTAAATTTATCTTTACCACTCCCAAAACAATAATACGTTTTACTACACAAGCTCACAATTCCATCCCCCTCCCATTCTACTTTAAAGAGCCCTGGTGTTCTCTTATCATAACGTGCATGTTCTATGGTGTCTATACGCGGAAACCAGTTACACTTATCCTTCTCGTACTCCTCCAACATGGCTGGCTTAATTAAACTATCAATGTTTTCACTACTTATAGCAATGTATGCCGAGTCAGTGTCCATCTCACAAAACTCAAAATCACACCTATCAATATATTTATCTAAGAAATCATAGTAAAATTCAAGCATGCGTAATTTCGCGTATTGGTACACGAAGAATCCTACTTGAAGAGGAAGATCCAACTTGATTTTCTTCTTACTGCTTTGTACTTCATACGTGTCTTCATTAATCGGGTTGAGTTCACGAAAGAAAGGTGAGTTGATTAAATCTGAGACTTCGTCGTCGTCACAGAATTTCACTTGACGATGTCGTTCTTTGTTGGTGATGGTCTTACCATATGATGAGTTGCCAACGAGTTTCATTGTGTCTGCGATGATGGCTTTGGAGGGATCTGTATCGCCAGCACGACGGGCATCCGACACAGCATCACCGAAAGATTTGAAACACGGCTTAGGGGTATATTCAATCACCTGGTAGACATGTGTGACTTCGAGACCGTGTTCTAGGTACCACTTTAACAGAGGGGTTGCCAACAGGATTTTCTCACCAATCATACTACCGATTAAACTTCGTCTTGGTCGATTCATGATTTTGTTTTGTTCAGCATAGGTCTTCATGTAGTCACCAATATCTTCTCGGGATATCTCAGTGTTCTTAAAGATGGGACACATTTCGGAAAACTTTTCTTTCAAATGATCAGGAACGTGGATGTCGCACTCAACACACCCGAACAACGACTCGTTCTTGACAGCAGTCACAATACTATCCATGGTCATCGTTTTCACTTTGTCTAAGGGTCTGCGAAGTCGTGTAGCAATAAATCTTTGTAGATCTTTGTTGGTCTTTTTCATATCACGCCACTCACATTCCCAACACTCGACGAGATTGAAACCTTGCTTACGGATATAAGCGCTGTTTTTTCTAGTCTCGGCTAGCAACTCTTTCATGGGTTTGTCCCGTGTTGTGTTGGTTTCTTTACCTTCGTTGAGATGGCAATCGTGGCCATGCCACCAACAACCTAATAAGAGAAAACCAGAAAATTACAAACCTACAAATATGAATTTAAGTAAGGCATAACCATTTTCCTACAAAAAAGGAATGTTGGACATCCCACGCAACTACCAAAAATCAATTAGGCTAATCCTACGCAATTAAAATCTAGGCCCACGCAATTAAGCTAATCCTACGAGAAATCAACTACACTTATATTTTACCTTGAAACTGAAACACGGTTTGTGTTTCGGCGTTGAAACCATCGACAGGTAAGCGGCGTGGACCAATGCGTTTCTCTGTGTTGTTGTACTCGTGTCTGATTGAAACTCCTCGTTGATATGCTTCCCATTCCAACCACTCGACAGCCATCTTACCACTGAACCGATTCTTGAATCCATCTTCCTCCAGACGCCTGGTATATTGCCCCGTTGGCATGTCCTGCATGATAGCCCAAAGGTAAAGTGCGTTTGCGTCGTATCCGACCACCTTTTTGCATGGTTTTGGGTCTTGTCCTTTCGCACACATCTCGACATTACGAATGTTTGTCTTATCCTTTTCATGGTATCTGTTGAAAATAATGCTCGGCCCGCCGACATTGTTGTCTTTCATCGTATAATAGAGATTGGCATGATCCCTTTCTCTAACCTTAACCCCAACCCTAACTCTGATACTTACGCTAAAAATAGAAATTTTCAAAACCACATATCAGTTGTCTTTGCATGCGCGGGGAGCGCCCCGAAAACCCGGGACTCCAGGGTCGATAAAAGTCCCGCCGGGACATATTGACTTATGTCCTGGCGGGACTTTTTGTGTCCCGAGAGTCCCGAGGGAAAATTGTCTTGCAAAAAGTTCGGGAGCTAGCGTTATGAGAAGAAAGTAAAAACAGAGAATTATATTTTGGAAAACAGATTTATTTCGATTTAGAACTTACAAGTAAAGGTAATATACTTCTAAGAGTATACAGTTTATAGGTAGTTTATTTAAGCGTGTACAAGACTTATTAAGAGTCATTGTCACTATTTTCGTGTGCATCAGGATAATGTTGGTCTTTGAAAATTCTTTTCAAAAGAAATTTTCTTTTATCAATAGCAGCCTCTAATGCTTCTTCAGGGTCAAAGTTATCATCGCTCACAAATGCATCCCTTGTTTCCATAATCTTTTTGTGTATTGGATCTCTCTTAAGGTCTCTTATCCATAGTAGACGTTCCAGATAAATATTTTGCAAGTCTTCACGAAGCTTTGGTAGGATAAGTAAGTACGCCTTACTATTAGCTTCTTCTTCAGCAAGACCATCTGCAGTGAAGTTCTGCGTTAGCTCTTCGAATTCTGCTAAATTTCGTTTTGATACTTCCTCTTTTAAAGGTGCCCATGGATCGCTTTCATATTCACCATCTACTTCGCTGTCAGTATTATCTAAACTAGCCAAATCACTCTCTGGCGTAGCATCGGTTTATAGCCGCTATTTAGTTTACTTAATGAATCCATAATCACTAAGTCAGCCTCCCACTCATCATCTATTGATCCGACAATAACACGGTTCCGCTTGAACCGATATCGTACGGGTTTATGTAAGGTGTAAGTATCTTGCTTTTGCAACCACGAGCGAATTTTATTCCGCGATATCTGATATTTCCCGTCGTTTTTCACGGCGCGATATATGGAATCTACACCACCAAAACTTGCGGGGCTTTCTGGATTGTAATACAGTCGACTTAGGTATTTCTCTGCCATCTATATCTGAAGCTTGTATTATAATATTGCCTCCACAACAAGCAGAAATACAACGTATCCTCCGAAATATATTTCGAAGAGATATTTGAGGTAAACCTTTACAGCAACAACTCATCTTTTCCCCACCGAGGTCAGAACGAAATGAACCAAGCTATGATCACAAACTGATATATAAAGCTATCAACGTAAGCGAGAGTGTTATTAAAATTGATTGTTTATTATTTTGTTTATGCTTTGGAACACTGACAACTCGAAATGCCTCAACAGATCTTCGGACATTTTGTCGAATAGATTCCTCGCTATCGCTGTGTAAATATACGAAAGCTAAATAGGCGAAAATACGACCAAAATTTGTAACATTTATTTCTTTGTAGAGTTGTTCGTAATCACAAACAATCATTGAATGGTATAAATCTTCGTGTTGGTTCAGAACTGTATTTATATGAAACGATAGGGTTTGTTTATCAATATCAATCTCATTTCGTCTTAACTCGTCATAAATTATATCTATGTTCTCCATTTCACCGTTTCACCACAAAGGTTAAAAGGCAAGTGAGACATACATGTTATTGCATCTCAATAATATGTAAATTCGTGGATCGCTTTATAATGACTTAGCGACGCATATAGCAACGAAAAAAGCACACAACAGAGTGTTTTTAAAACATATTTATTGTCACATATATAAATACAGCTAAAAGATGTCTATTTCATCAAGTTCACTTGTTAAAGCATTAACAGATTTAAGAAATGTATATTCCGCGTATGCCTCTTTAGTGTTAGATTTAGTACTATTAAATATCTCTCCTGTCTCTTCAATCTTGTACCGGTATTGTAGTGGATTACTGAAAAGTTCGATGCCAGTATTGATCACACGAGGTTCGTGCTTCTTCCATTCGAAGAAACCACAAGCGTCTTCTTTGGGGCAGCAGTAAAATAGACGGTTTTGATTTGGTCCATCTTTCTTAACTTTTCGTTCACAGCATACCATTCCATGTTGGCATATAGGTCTTGGCTCTTCGAATACATCCCCCCATTGCCAAAATTTGCAGGGATTCTCTCGTTCAGAACATACAAAGTACGGTCGTCCATAGTTTTGTTTCATCTTGTCTTTAACTGTACGTAACTTTGCTAGTTTTTGATGTGTAGGGCACACAGGATGTTGAGGACCACTCAGAGGACCACAATCTTCATCTCGGCAAAAGAACTCACAGCTGGGTTTTTGTCCACAGAACCAAAATGTACCATGGTTTGTAGTCGAATAGGACGCAGGTTTTCCATGTAGACACTCCATCGTATTGCTTGTAAATGATGCTCAAACAACGCTTAGTAAAATATATAAGGACGCTATAGCTATTGTGATAAAAAGCGTTAGGATTAACTCTTTTGTGACGAAAATGCTGAGTTCAGCTTAATGACTGTTTCGCCCAAACTTGCCTTGCATATCATCATGACGTCAATACATAATTAATGAATGTTTATGATGAGTTGTGTTTGCGGCCCCCTATATGATAGTGTTTGCGGCCCCCTTGTATACTAATTAGTGTTGTTTGCGGCCCCCTGCGCCCCCCTGTATGCTAGTGTTCGCGGCCCCCTGCGCCCCCCCTATATGCTAGTGTTTGCGGCCCCCTTGCATACTAATTAGTGCGCCCCCCTGCGGCCCCCTATATGCTAGTGTTTGCAGCCGCCTTGCATACTAATTAGTGCGCCCCCCTGCGCCCCCCTGCGCCCCCCTAAAAAAGGGGGTTGAACGGCCTGTATATTACTACTGATTATATTCAAGCTATAGACCCCAATTCACAGTATACAGTATACTCTAATCCTGATCAACTAACATTTGAAATAGACTATTGTTACCAGAACAGTTTGACTCAGTGTCCAACATGTTAGTGTAGTCATGTGTAGTGTCATCAACAGTTATATTAAGACTTTCGAAAATGCTATTAAATGATGAGTCATCCCTAAGTTCACTCCATACAGAATTGATTGATTCGTCAAGAATGGACATGTTTTCATTACTTAAATCATCTGGATAGTTGTACTCAATATCACCAAAAACTTCTGCAATTACTTGAAGTATAACACAGGCATACTGATTTCGCCAAATTTCAATGTGTTCAAGAACATCATCCAAGTTAAATAATAAATGGCAGTTGTTTACCACTTGCTTAATATGGAATTTGTTAAATTCCATCAACACATTTGGGCATGAAACATATTGTGTGGCATCTAGTCTGTTAGTCAACTTTTTTTGAAATTGCAACAATTTTTCTATAAGTTCTTGCTTATGGTACTCGCCAACATGCCGGGTATGTGGATTTCCTTCAGTACTGGTTGACATACACAAATCATCAATTTCCAAGGAACTGTCCTGGCTAAGTAAAGACCAATTCATTCCACAAACTGAACTGTTACAATCACAGTTACTTGCACATACATCACAACAATTGTGAGGAGGTTGGACCTCACTGCAAGCATGGTTTCCAAAGTTCCTCATAAGTTCTTGCCGTCTGCAGCTGTTTGATTGCAAGAATTCTTTCATATCCTTTTCACAATATGCAGCTAGTAGACCATTATAAAGGATGGTACATATGCTGCTCTTTCCATCCCTCCCAGCCCTTCCAGATTCTTGGACATATTGTTCCAAGTTTTTAGATGGGCCAAAATGTATGACATGCCTGACTTCCTTACAATTAACTCCCATGCCAAAAGCAACTGTGGCTATGAGAACACGTAAATGACTCCCAGTGGCAGTCATGTTTTCTATAACATGGTCTTTCACAGACTGTGATGTGCCAGCATGAAACATTTCCACTAGCCGATTCTGTGGAAAAGCTGCACCATTATACATTTTGGTCCCAAGATTTATTTCAAACATACGAAACAGCAAGGAGCATTGTTTCCTTGTCTGACAGTAAATCAGTGTTCTCTCAGTTTGGCATAAAACTGTTTGAACTTCGGTAATTAGTTTGATGAAGACATATTTTAGATTACTTTGTTTATCCATGTAGGATAGCATGTACATTAAATTGTTTCTGTTAGGGTTTTCTTCCACTGTGTGCAATTGGTCAGCATTAATGTCGAGACTCTCGAAAATTTGAGATTTGGTTGCCTTTGTTGCTGTGGCTGTTACAATGACAAGCTTGATATTCTTTGGAATCAGGGATCTGATCTCACCAAGACAACCAAACCATTTCCTGAAAGGGACATTTCTATTTCCAGTCAATCCCCTAGTAAAAACAATACACAAGTTACCCTTATTATATATACCAAAAAACAAATGGAATGTTCTTGGACTAACATAAATTTAGTATCTTTGAGAAAATATTACACATCTATTATGTATATAACACTTGACTTGTTTTAGACAATTTTCCTTGAAGTAGACTGGTAAATATTTTATATAGACAGAGGAAATGTCAATTGTTTGGGAGGAAATGTCAATTGGGACGATAGTTCTGTTTTTCTCTTCCAGTCACTTGTCGCTATGTTCTATTTTGTCCTGTCCCGTCATTAATATTGATGTATTTAAATGTGTGGCAAAAAGCAATAAATAAATAAATAAAAAAACCTACCATTGAACAATACAATGAGCTTCATCTATAGCTACTCCTACAAGTTTCGAGGTGAAACCAGTATCTGAAAATATCTCTCTCCACGTTTTAGATGACAAGAAGCACTCTGGGGAACCATAAACATGGGTATAAGTGCCATTTATAACTTGCTGAATAATTTCAGGGTCATAACTTAACTCGTCAACGATAGCTACAGCTGGTATACCAAGATTCTGAAGATAGTTCACTTGGTCTTTCATCAATGCTTTTAGCGGCGATGTGACAATAAGAACGCATGTTCCCCGAGGGTTGCCATATAACGAGTCAAACACGAGTGGTAAACTCTGAAATATCAAGGATTTCCCTGCTCCAGTTGGCAAGCTGACGAAAATACTGGCATCTTTTTCAATAAATGCCTTAATTGCTTTCTTTTGTTCTGAAAATAAACTTTGTGTCTTAAACTGAGCCTTAACAGAACAGAATGCTTTTAGCCAAGAATCTTCTCCAAATACATCCGCCATTTTGATAAATATATTAAAAATTAAACAAACTAATTATTCTAGAATAGAAATGATTACCTCCAGCGAACCAATGAAACGGCTTTATTTAGTTGCGACCAATCACAGCGAACTATCCAGATTTTGGATAGTAACACGTCATAGAACACGATTGACTGCGCTAATGCATAGTCTGTGTTTATCACAATGTCTGCCACAGACTATGTCGTAGTCTAGCATAGCATAGAGTAAATCGTTCATTGAAAAACCGGCCCTTGCAACAAACGAGAATGCGTGTTTATTTGTGGGAATTTTCGCATGCCACGGTCAAATCAGGACAAGAGTTGCATGAGAGTAGACTTGCCGCGCGTAGCGGTCAATGATCGTCAATCGTGCAAAAACGCTCATCAACTCTCATCCAAATTTGAACCAGCTCAAAGTTGGCGGTCAAACGCGAGCGAGAGTTGCACTCTCATCATCAACACTCATCCTCGTTTCACCGTTAAAAAACATTCATCCTTAAGTAACACCTACGCATAAAAAACACGGGACTAAAAACAAAAACGACTTTTAATTGTGTTTTATGATTCAATTTGTGTACCTGAAGCGGCCAACCTGAACACAGCACTGGATGTCAGCGAACTGCAGGTCTGTGTGTACAGCAGCAGCAGATAGAAACGAAGAATTTCGTATATATTCATGACGCAGAGCTGTTGAATGTCTTCAAATGTTTCAGCTACAAATATAATAAGAATAATTAGTTACAACTAAAGCTTAAGGGTCAGGTTTGATAAAATTTTGGGTGTTTAATGTCGATCATATTAACAAGAAAAATTCATACTTTTTCTTGATTTTCTAGTCAGTTGTTTCCTTTGCAAGATGCGCGAAATTAAAACTGCCCAAAAATATCGCATTTGTTAGGGTGCGCGAAATTCAAACGCGCGAAAATTTAAGACTGAGCGAAAATTAGTAGTACGCGAATTTAGGTAGCAAAAGTAAAGGGGCTTGTAACTATCAGCTAATGTAAAGCACATATTTCTTTAAGATTTACCTTAATTTCTTTAAGAATTTTCCTTCCTTCCAGCGGTTGAAATCAAGTTGGATGCTGAGCTGGGAAATATGTCTTGAGTGAATTTCTGCTTAACTTTGCGGCCTTTTATAACGTCAATGGCTGCGCGAAAATGAGACTATATTGTCTCATTATCTGAGCCATTTTATTAAATGTTGAACATTGAATAAATACTACTTATGTGATGACCTTTTCGGCTTTTCGATGCCTTAATTAACAGAAAAGTGATAGACATACAAAATGAAAAATATTAATAATTTCAGCAGTTCATTGATTGTTTATTAAGACGATGCGGGGAAATATTAACGTTGTCGACAAAAATGTTAATAATTTTTAGCCAGTATGTTTATGGCAAATTACGCTATACAAAAAGGTAATGATTTTCAGCCATTTTTGCGGCCCTGATCTGAAATGGAGTAGAGCATCCTTTTGAATTGAAAGGCAGAGTAAAATGTTTTTCCCTATGTAACATGAAAAGTATAGCTCCCCGCACCTTTTTTAATGCGTGATGCAGCCACTATGAGGCGACCGTATATTGGGCGGTGTGAAATATAATGACAGGCCACTAGAACTGATGCCCAAATTCTATCTAGACAATATGTTTTCATTCCCAACAATAACCAGAAACTGTAAGAACCTCTTCTAAAATGTTAGCAACACCTCATTGACTTCATTGCCGTCATTGACTTCACATAATTATGGGCTTTTACACGAAGGGGCTTATATATACGGGGTTTATATTTGGGTCTAAACATTTGGGGGTGTGGATCATTTTGACTGACGAAAGGGCGTGGTCAACACATAATGTAAAGGGACCGGCAAAAATGGCCAGTGGAATGCACAGGTGTCGAGTGCTGATAAAACGAGGCCACTAGGGGGGGGGGGGGGTATGGGAGCATACTCTTCCAGAAAATTTTGAAATGTAGGGTCTCTGAAACGTCATTTTATGCACTTTGGTGGAAGATCTTATAGATCCAAGGCTTCCATAAAGCATTACATAGCAATAATTGGCCGCAATATCTCCGACTCGAAACTGTCTCACATACAAGGACATTGCGCTCATCGGGATCGATAAACCTAGTCAGGCCATTAGAATCAAACACGTTCCAAGATAATGCATCTGCACTTTTTAATGCACTACCACCTGCAGTAAGATCTTGTGGTGATTTTAGGCGTTTCTGTTCCCTCACTAAGGCGATTCTAAAAGAACGTTGTGACGAACATTCCTAGTTATTATAGACAGCATACTTCTTGTAATTCTACATTTATATAGTTTTATAAATTTTAGCTATCTTAATCTACTCATAGACATTTTATAGTAGTAAATATGTATATATAGTTATTGTATTTAGAGTAGTCTTCAATAGATGAAGAGCCTTCTATGAGGGATATGCTAATGAATAAATCATTATTATTATTATTATTATTAGTTAACATGGATAGTGCATCTGCTATCCCTAAATAAAGCCAATGGCAGCCATATTGGTGTGACCACCATATATTTATTGCGATATTGCTAACATAGTAGAAGTGATTCTCGCAGTTTCTGATGGAAAAGGAAACATATTCTGTGGCCTATCTTATTTTTTTAATTTGCCTGTGAATAAGTCAATACAATATGGCCGCCTCAAGACTTACTATCCTGTGTTTAAAACGTTCTAAAACTCATTAGAAGACGTATACATGGGAAGCTATGCCTTTCAAACTGCATAGGAAAATGCATTTGCCTGGTAGTGAAGCTGATTCAAACCCCGAACGATTGAGTGGGTAACCAGAATATCTATAATGAGAAGCAGATAGTAGATGCACTACATGACTCTTCAGTCCAGTTCTCGTTTTCAGATCAGTGTCAAATGTTAATTAAACATAAAGCAATTAAAATGCCATACTTCATACAAACGTTTATCTAAGCCAAACTCGACATTTATTAGTCAGACAGAAAATGAAAAATTAGAAATATTTTTAGCCAGTTTATTTGTTAATTAACGGGCGGGATACGTAATTGTCATTGAGCAAATTGAAATGTCATATATTACAGTGCAATTACTTCATACAAAACGTCTAAATTTCTCAGCCAACATGGAATTTTACTCTTTCAGTTTAATTACATTTAATTTAATATTTCATGAACAAAAATTATAAAAAACTGGCCCACAAAATCACAAAGTCGCCAACAACAAAATATTCATAATTTCTTGCTAGTTCACTAATCGGCATTGTTTATAATTAACAGACCTACCTTGCCATTTCTTTAATGGTTTTTCACAAAAAATGTATATTTCTTTGCCAGTGGCGGAAATTCAGTTCGGTGTGTGGTGTGGGTGGGGAGACGACTGCTCCCGCCATCTGGCCATAACACACTGCATGCGGGGCAATTTCTGCACAAAGAAAAATGTACGCGTAGAAAAACAGTAAAAATATCCCACGTCAATATTCTCATTCTCATTCATTTCTTTGTTGCCTTCAGGGCATGTTTAGCAAGAGAAGGGCGGGGAAGTAAAGCGAGATGCATGATTCATAAAATATCCTTTTTACCTATGAATAACATTGCTCTGTGTCTGGAATTGTGTTGGAAGTTGCCGTAAATAATGGCCTTTACGTAAAATAGACAATTTGTCGAAAATTTTGATCTGAAAAGGGTAAAAATCAGTCAAATTTGAGTGTAAATTGAAGTTTAGTCTGAAATTCAGTAGGCTTTGCCCGAGAGCACCAGAAAAAGCGAATTTTCGCCACTGTTCTAGTATTATTGCTGTTTTACACTATAGTCTATACCGAAGTCTATATATACGATCAAAATGTGTGACAGTGTGAACTTTTTTAACACTAGAAAAGCCGGACGGCTCGCCAGCCAATCAGATTGCTATATTTTCATGGATACCAGACCGGGGAAAAATTATCGGTTAAAAACGTAGCTAAAACTTGTCTATATATAGTTGTACAAAATTTTACTTTTCTCTTACAATCGGTGTTTCGATAATCAGCCCGTTTTCGATACATTTTTAAGTGCAGATGGCGTTATTTGAATAGCATAATTAAAACGACTTTTAATTTTCATTGTCTGCGCAAATTTCATGAGATGTTTGCAAACCATTGAAGATGTATGCGTATATAGTCAATAAACATTATGAACCTTCTGCAAAGTTTTTAATTAACAGAGAATTTACAGACACAAAAACTGCAAAATGTTAATAACTATTAGTATTACTATTAGCGGCCGTTCAATATTTATATTTCAAAATTCAGGTTGGCACTTATAGTGAATTTGGTTACTCATGGCTATGCAACCATTTCTGGGTTTCAAATATTTTTACCCAACCCTTACTAAATTGAAGATTTTAGAAATGTCTTTTTATAGTTTGAACTTTGAAAAACATATGTTTTATTAATATAGGTGAAAAATTTTTGAGTTATAAAAAATTAGTTTTGTATTATCGCTTAGGCAAGCCTAACATATACATTTCGCCCACGAGAAACGTCATATGGACGTTTCTCTGAAGACCCACCCCCGCTTAGAAACGTCACGCATAGTTTTCGACATTTTATTGTATGCATAAACACTGCAAAACTACTGTAAAACCCTAACGTCTTCAAAGAATATTTCCTACGATTTTATTTGCAAGTTCTTTGAGAAATCACTGCAAGTATATCTGGCATTACTGTATAATGCGAAATTTAACATATCGTTGTATTTCCCCATTATTTATTGAACCGCTCCAGTAAGAAGAATTATTAAAGTACAGAGCAAAACACAGTATAAATGACAACAAACTACAAAGACGGAAAGGTTTTAGTATTTTGACTGTAAAATTGTTTGTGGTATTGATTGAGTACCTAAGTATCTAATTTTCGAAATTTTCTACCGAATGCAGAATCACTTAAAGGTTGGCTAGTGACATATGGTTGCATATTATTATCTGCAGACAATTGTTTTACAGCTTGTGCTGTATTTTTCCCAACAGTTGCGAAGTAAGTATTGAATTCCTCGGCTAGTTTCGTGCAGTCTTTGGTATAAACTGGTTTCGAATACTCATTTTCAGTTAAAGTTTGATGTATAATTTTCCATAGAGCGCCGGAGTTTCTCTTGCATTTACTGATTTGGTTGGTTATATAGCTTTTCTCACTCGATCTCTGCTTAAATTTGACGGTGTTTCGAGAGTTCGACCAATCAGTAGGATTACGGGTCTGATAGTAGGATTACGGGTCTGATAGTAGTATTCATGCACTTGGTCTCTTTCCCTCATGGCTGATTTTATCTCGTTGTCGACGAATGGGCTTGACCCAGATTTGATTTTTATGTTCTTAATGGGGGCGTGACTTTCAAGTACGGTTTCGTAGATATTATTAAACGTATTTAACTGGTCGTTAACGTTGGGTGATTGGTACAGGAGAGACGACAGATTTACCGAGTACTGCGCTATTTCTGATGCAAATAGCCCTGGATTGTAATTCCGAAAACTCCTTGTTATGACAGACTGGGGTGGTTGTTTTTCCATATTCAGTTTTAAGGTTACAAATACTGGGTGATGGTCACTGATCAATGTCTTGATAACACCACTAGAATTTATCAAAGTTATATCGGAGACCAGGATAACGTCAATTAGTGATTCTGACATAGCCGTGACCCTTGTGGGAGATTTTATGATTTGGTCAAGATTTAATTCGTCGCATACTTCATTCAATATATTGCTATCGTTACTTGTGTTCAGCATATTGCAGTTTAGGTCGCCAAGTATGATAATTGGATTTCTCAATAAGAGGGCTTCGGTGTATGCCGGTTTGAATAAAGATTCAATGCAATTCAGTGGGCAGTCTGGGGGTCTGTAGGTAATACAAATGACAAAATATTTAAATTTCTTGAATTGTAGACGGAGCCTCAGTTTATAAATGCTGGATAGATGCTTTAATTTATGGCATTTGATATCGGAGCGAACGTATGCACATACACCTTCTCCAATTTTATGTAGACGATCCAATCTAAATACTTTGAAACCTTCTATTTCAATTTCAGCGTTACTAACAGTCGAGTTAAGCCAGGATTCGGAAATAGTAATGACGTCAGGTTTATGTTCTTGTGTAAATTCTCTTATCTGATGTAAATTAACACGGTTTTTAAGGGGTCTGGCGTTTAAATGAATCACTTTAAGTTTGGATTTACTTGTTTTAATGTTACAATTTGGTTGGGATTTTTGACTTGATAGGTTTGACGAGAGCATCAATTCTTCGGATCTTTTGTCAACGTTATTAAAATGATTTAGAATTGTGATATGGATTAGATTGGAAGAGGGAACATTAATATTTTTAAGTCTCTTGTGTTGTTTAGATGATTGAAAACGTTCGGTGAAACAGACGGGAATCCTTACATTACCTTTGGTTTCCTTTGATATCGGCAGGAAGTTCGATGTAGTAGTAGTAGTAGTAGTAGTAGTAGTAGTAGTAGTAGATGGTTTAATTAGATAACATTGCAGCCAAAAGGCTGAATTGTGTTATAGAATACAAAAAAATATATAATATTTACAAGGATTATTTATAGATATATAAAAATATGCTATAGGTGAGTATATATTACGCTATGAATGAATTATGAGCAATAAAACTATTTTTGAATCGTTGAGTTCGGAATTTCACATTGAACTCGTGAGTACGTCTTAAGTTAAAATTGTTAAAATTACGAGAGGGTAATAAACTATGTAGTCTATGACTTTCGCAGGAAGCAATCTCTTTGAACAGTTTACGTATAAGTTCCTCTCTTCTCGTTTTTAATCTTTGAAGGTTCGTGCTATTTAGCGCTTCTTCATACGTAAGCCATGGGAATATAATTTTCATTGCTCTCTTTTGCATCGTTTCCAGCTCATCTGATAGATATTGAGTCAGAATGTTATGAAAGGCTGGACATGCATACTCCATAACAGGTCGAATACAGGTGGTGTAAAATTGAAGTAATTCCTTAGTGGCTATGTTTGATCTCTTTAACTGGCTCAAGAAATACAACCTCTTTCGAGCTTTCTTGATTATTTCATCAATGTGTTTGTTCCAGTTTAGGTTATCAGAGATATAGAGACCTGGAATCTTTGCGTGGACGACTACTTCGACCGGATCATTATAAATTAAGATGGAATCGAATTGTGGTGGGTTTTGGCTGAATCCAATACGCAATTCTTTACATTTTGTTTGGTTTAGTTGAAATCTGTTTGCATGAGCTTGTACAATAAATTCGTCCACG
The DNA here is from genome assembly GCA_016169945.1 of Trachythela sp. YZ-2020. NCBI lineage: Eukaryota > Metazoa > Cnidaria > Anthozoa > Malacalcyonacea > Clavulariidae > Trachythela > Trachythela sp. YZ-2020. The sequence continues at coordinate 6,183,248 of JADLSH010000260.1, forward strand.
TTCCTTTGAGTATAGCTTGCTTCTCCTTTGTTAACTGATTCTGACATAGTTGTATCGTCAACAAAGTTGGTATCGGAAGCGATTAGTATTCAAAATGGCGTCGCGTGCGCATGGTATTAAATATTCAAAATGGCATCGCGTGCGTCATATTGGGAAGTGACGTCATAGTTGTACGTACGCCTTGTACGTACGCCTTGTACGTACGCATTATACATACACCTTGTACGTACACCTTGTACGTACGCCTTGTACGTACGCATTGTACATACACCTTGTACGTACACCTTGTACGTACGCCTTGTACGTATGCATTGTATGTATGCATTGTACGTACGCATTGTACGTACGCGTTGTACGTACGCGTTGTACGTACGGTTTGGCGAGACTATAAACATAAGAATATAACGTATTTATTAGGAAAGGTACTATAACTTTTAAGTGTTTGTATATAAATATAGTTCCTTTATCTGTTCATCGACCTCTTTAGAGATATTGTTATATGCTTCGACCTCGACTTTTGCACAATGTTGTTTTGTATTAAATTACACACAACAATTTAGATGTTTCTCTTAATAAGTTTTGGTTTATTGTTCGATAGCCATGGTTTCTTTAGCAAAGTCTCGGACCGTAGACTCGTCTTCGTGCAGATTCACCCATTTTATATGGCCTGTAGATTGGTGCCTTATTTTGACAGGCCAATAATGTTCGCCGTTGCTGTAGACACCCGGACGGCTAGGATAAACACTATTGCGCGACGATTTATACATCTCTATGATAGCATATCCTTTGGGAATGACACGAACGGTATCGACATTGTCGGTGTATTTTAGCCACTCGGGGATAGTTGCATCCGACCAGGTAATATACAGATGATGTTTAGGTTGTTTTCTTCCAGGCTTGGTTTCGATGCCAGAGACCGGTGTGGGTGTAGTCACTTTAGTTTGGGTGGTGAAGGGATAAACATGGCAGTCGCCAAATAGGTCTCCAAGAACTTGCTTATCGGTTGGTGTGTCAGGCTTGTTATCCACCAATAAGTATCCAAACGGTTTTTCGGTCTCTTTGTAATAGGCGTTCATAAAATGGATTCTATTCTTATCAAACATTCGTTCTCCAACAATTCCAATTTGTTTTCTATCACTAGGACTTCGGAAGAGAGCAATATATTGGGCATTTCGGCTAATATCTGTATTAAATTTTCGCTTAGGAAATATGTTCTGCAGCAAAAGGATAACACTAGGGTTTCTATGACGACCCTGGGTAAATAATTGAGCTACCCCACAGGACTGTCTGTCGCTTCGGCCATTAGATCCTCCAGTATGATTATGTTGTTGTACTTGGTATTGATCTCACTCAGATCATCGGACAGCTCGGGAAGACCTCTCTCAAACCGGATGCTTTTCCCAAGGGATTTTCTCAAGTCATTGTAACGATCTTTCCATTGATTATAACACCACCAGATACGAATACTTCTCTGCTCCTCGTACATGATACGATTTTTTTCCAAAATTTGTTGGACAAAATACGTTTTTCCACTTTGACTCGTCGGACCCACGACCAATAGCGAAAATTTATGGCGGAAGTTGAATTCTGGATAGGGTTTGATGGTCAAAGATGCTTTAGCTTGTACTGCTTTTGGTTTCTTAGCTGGCAATGAGTGTGCAGTTCGGCTTACACGCTTTTCTACTGGCTTTTCGGAGTTCGTATATGGAGACTAGTATTGCCATGACGACACCTGTGCATGCTTAAGAACGTGTTGTCTCTCTATGGATGGTAAGCTGTGAACTTGTGAAAGATGTGTACTGATGTTCTTTAAATTAGGCCGGCCGCAAACCGGACAGGTCCGAGGAAATCGTCTCGGCATGAGTGCTCCCGCAAATGATTCAAGTTTATATATAAATACAGTTCTATATATCAATGCTTTAAGGGTTTGCAAGGATTCTGGGGAATTCTGTAGCGGTTCCCGGGGGGTTCTCTCGGTGTTCTGTTGGGGTTCTTTCGGGGTTCTGTAGGGGTTCTTTCGGGGTTCTGTAGGGGTTCTGTAGGGGTTCTCTCGGGGTTCTGTAGGGGTTCTCTCGGGGTTCTGTAGGGGTTCTCTCGGGGTTCTGTAGGGGTTCTCTCGGGGTTCTGTTGGGGTTCCCTGGGGGTCCTGTAGGGGTTCCCTGGGGGTTCTCTCGGAGTCGACCTATGAGAGCTTTAAGCGTCTGCTCATAAAAGTGCCGTGCTGCTCAATAGCAAATAATTTCCAGACTGTCAGTGGTAACGGAATGAGCTGCACATTTTGCGGAAAACAATTTAGCCGCGGTTACAATCTACGCAGACACGAAATGGAATACTGTCCACTACGCGAACAAGAAAGAAACATGTCTCAAACAGACTCGGATAGCCAGGAAAGGGGTTTCCAAGACCATGTCTCGACAACTTAGTAAGAGACCGATGCAACTTTAGGCCCTCTGGTAGAATCGAAGCTGCGGCCCTGCGATTCCGGTACAGCGCCCTAACCAACTAGGCTACAAAGTCCAGTTGTTGGGCATTAACCGCGAATTAGTGTATATATGACGGGAGTGATGCCAGTATAAGGTATGGAAAATTATCAAGATTTTTCTCGCCATCTCGTTCGATAGGACTAATAGTAGAAGGTGTTTGTAGATGGGATATACGAACGAAAACTCTCCGAAAACGGTTAACGTATTTATTCACTGTTCCGACTGCAGATGCAACACTGCAAGATAGTCGGAACGTTGAATAAAAATGTTTTGAAACCGTTTTCAGAGTATCCATTGTTTTGTATTTCTAAAATTACTCAGTGGGAATCGTAACATTCTTGCTGCAGAGGCAAATTCCAGTCAAACTTAAATCTTTATACACAAAAAGGGTTGTAACTTGTAACTCGTGCTCTAGCTGTCCAAACAAAGTGATATTTTCGATATACTGTAGGGGGTCGTCGACAAATAGATTTCGTCACGCATCGTGGACTTGTTCCGCGATGGGGGAGAGGGGGTAGTTCACATTTCACGGGAACAAATATTGGCAATTAACGGCTCACGAAAATACTCTTACCACCCTCATTGTAGAATACTACCTACACTGGACCGCCACGTTTGAGATAACTTTTCCAGGTAGTTTAGCCACAAACCACGGCAGCTTACTGTAGAATACTACCTACACTACACCCCCACGTTTGAGATATCTTTTTCAGGTAGTTCAGACACAAATCTCGGCAGCTTATTGTAGAATATACTACCTACACTGGACCCTCACGTTTGAGATATCTTTTTCAGGTAGTTCAGACACAAGCCACTGCAGCAGCTTATTATAGAATGCTACCTACACTGGGCCACCACTTTCGAGATATCATTTTCAGGTTGTTAAGACACAAACCACTGCAGCTTATTGTAGAATACAACCTACACTAAACTCCCATGCCAAGCGTTTAAAATACCTTTTTCAAATAGTTCAAATATATAGTATAGGGTACTACCTACATATACTGGACCTCCACGTTTGAGCTTGCTTTTGAGGTAGTCACAAACCAATTATAGGCAGCTTATTGTAGAGTACTGCATACACTAGACTTTATACCCAAGATATATCTCTATATCTTACCAGCTTTGTTGGTGACAAAATTCCAGACCATGCAACCAATTCCTTGTCCTTTGAATTCGCATGCCGCATTACTGCATTACGGGACAGCCACAATTAAAACCTTCAGGCCAAAAGGCTGGAGCATTTCATTTTTTCTTAATATCGTTGGCAATTATAATATATCTCAAAAACGAACAGTTGTTGACAAAACGTTGCTTTTGACTATAGCCCCATACCCGTTCCGTAAAGCCGACATGCATGCAAATCAACTACAGATTTCCAGGCATAATAACTTTGCATAACACTTAACGCTAATAGTGTCATTAAGTCACGATCCAGTGATTGCAATGTACCATTGTCTTTTCATTGTATTCTCCATGCCATCCAGTCACTGATTGTTTTGACATAGTTGTGACGTTGACGTTGTGCAATTGGACTTTTCCAAAACAATGAAAGACAATAGAACAACCCATCACTGACTCGTGACTGGATGGCACTATTGCTATGTTATTAAAGTGTTATGCATTTTGCATCAAAAAGCCATTGAAAAGCACATTGGCTGAATGAAATGCACTTTGAAAGTATGGAAACGAATTAAAGTTTATAATCAATTATTTTGCCTCATTTTCTTTTAACAACCGAAACTTTATACTAAGGAATAATTTTATATGAAATGTTGAACTAATTTGTAAGGATTTTCCTAGATTTTCGGATTTTCCCTGCATTCGGACAAAAAAAATTGACCGCCGTTTGACAGTGTAAAACATGGACGGGAAAGAGATAATTTTTAAATACTAAATAACACGTTCGAGGACCTTCCCATTGACAAGTAAAATTGTTTCGCGTTTGACAGAATAAAGTAGTAAAGAGTAAAGTCAGTATCTTTCATATTTCATTGATACGGGCAGGAAAGGGTTAAAGTAAAACTACGCCATGAAATTTGCAAACATCAAATAAATGTTTATTTTCATATTTTACTAGTATAATAATAATAATGTTACATTGTCTATACATGCTCCTATATTGCGGAGCTTTAAAAACTGATTACATGAAACATCCTGCACGAAAGGCCAAGCTCGATTGCTTTCCGTCTTCACAACAACTCTCAGCTCTGCGCGCTCACTTTCCCCTATATGGAAACTTCATGTAAGCCTCTACGCATGAGAGAAGGCATTAAATGTTCTGCAAACTACAAATCTACAATCAACTATTAAAAAGTGGCGATGTCAAAAGCTATCTAAATTCAAATATTTAGCCATATGCTCTGGCACGTAATTGCAATGAGCGCGTTGATTGCCGTCGTACTCGAAGTACAAATATATACACACAAGAGATCGTAAAAAGCGTTTTTACAGGACGACAACTCAACAGCAAATGGAAATTACGACGGTGGACATGCTATTTATATCTAAGCGCTAAGCTTATATAAGCTTACCATTACGTAACATAAACAAATAGTCGGAAATTTTTACCTGAAAAAGCTTTTGAGTGTAAATGGGGGGTTTGTACTGGAACTTTAGAAGGTTTGGAGGAAAAAGTGAATCACTAGTTCCCGTCACTGTTTAGTGGATAATATGGTGCAACGATCTATGGAAGATAATGATGCAAAAATCTATCAGTAAATAATCAAATATTCTAAATTTAATCACCAGCTGTAATTTACTTATTTCTTTGACTGCAATTTTACGAGGATTTAAAAATGTTTATAATTATAGCAGCGTTTTAAATGTCATCAGGTACGACTTTCATTTCCGCGACTTTATAAGAATAATATCCTTTAAAATCATACCAGTAGATACCTTTCCCTGCCTGATTGTGAACACCTCCAAGGTATTCGCCATTCAAGTGTGCGTCACTACGTCTCCTTGACCACCAGGCTCAGTGGCTAAACCACCAGGCACCGTGGCAGTACCGAGCACAGCTACCCCAAGTCTTGACATCATTGTCTACATCATGAGTGGAGAATTTCCTCCCATTTATCGACAATAAAGAATCTCCTGCTGTCCCTGTGAAATAAATATTCAACAAAAAATTAACAAACTCATTAATAGTTAATGATATTTTAGCCAATCAAGTCAACGATAGTATATGTCACGTTCAGGATGGTCAGAATGGGTTTAATGCTCAGTGCATGTCATTTTTTCTAAACTGTTAAGCGTTTGCAATGGAGTAAAAATTTTACTGTTACGGAGCTAAAAGTTTACGCACAATTTACAGACGATTTTACTTGTAGCTGCTAAATATGACTTTTTAATATTATAGTTCTCAAAATTAAGGTATTCCACCCCGACCCTCGTGTAGTGCCTGATACGCACAATTCTCCACCAAATATGCACATCTGTCATTATTTTAGGAATAAACTTCTTAACGTCGTTTCAATATTTTGCAGTGCGATTATATTACGTGAAAATAAACTGCTTATCTGGCAAAATTATTAAACTTTGAAAATTCTTTAAGACAGTCTCAGCCGTCTCTAAATTGAGGACACACCAGGAAATCTCCCGGCATTCCAAGGAGCCAAGCAACCCTCGGAAATAGCACCTGTCTGATTAACCATTTGGTTTGTGAAATATTTAGATAACTATTCATTATAAGTGTTTTGTCTTTTGGAAACACCAGGTATATCTATTATTGACAAACTGTCGATCCGTAAGCCAGGATCTTCATGAGTTCAAATATAATTGTGTTTCACCAGGCAAACATACCAGGAACCTATAAGTGCCTATTATTACCATATGAACAATATTTCAAAATGTTAGCGTCGCCTTCATTTCCCAAAACGATTCTTACCCGAGTATGAAGTAGTATTGAAATTTAAACGATAACCATCGCTCTCGTTTGCCACAGTAACTGCTTTATACTCTGCATATCCGGTCTCGTTTTCAAAGGTTTCGAGATCAACTCTGAGTACATTGTGTCCACTTGAAGACAGACGATGAATTTTCTCTAGACCCAACCAGTATTCACCGCTGAAATTTCCAAATCCCACTTTATAATCTGTCCAGTTTCTGTAGAAGTCAACCGAACCATCTACCCGTCGCTGGAAAATAGTCCAGCCTCTCCCTGGAGTGGATTCCATATCACACCTGACTTGGAAGGCTCCCAGACCGTCCGGGTCGATTGTATAAACGCCAGAGGTTGTTTTGTCTGATTTGTACAAAGCATCGCAGCTTTTCGCTAGATAAAAAGTAGATCAATCAATCTTGACAAACTTCAACCTTGCCTCAACCTAACTTTGGCCTAATCTCAACTTAAACCCCAACCCTATTTCAAACTATCCTGAACATAACCTCACCCTAACTTCGGCCTCAGCTTAACCTAAACCCCTAACAAAATCCTGGTCAAAATACAGAAAGGTCGTATAAACGAAAAATTTCTTCGCGACAAAAATATGTGACGGCTTAAATAGGCCGGGGGTTCACAGCTCGTCCAGGGAAGCATGGGTGGCAGATGAGGTTAGCGCGCTGCCCCTTACCTCTGCGTTAAGCCGGCTATACAGCAGGTCGGGGGCACGGATTTAGTCAGGTTGGGTAACGTTAGTGTGCTTGATAAACTCAAGTAAGTTGAGATTGGTTGGTTCTCTCCTGTTCTTCGAGGGTTTTTCTCCGTGTACTCTGGTTTTTCTCCCTCGCTAAAAACTAACCCTTAGGAACTAACCACCTCGGAACTTTTGTCAATTGGGTTGCAAAACCTGTTAAGGCTTCCGTCCACCTCAGAGTGGTAAAAACAATAAACTAAAGTAAGCCGCGGCTTATTAGTGTTGCGAATTCATTGTATAAACGGTTTCGCGCCAAAATTTTATATCACAAAATGGTGTTCAACACCGAATGCAGACTTAACGAAAAACTAAAAGTAAGAAAACTAGAAAAACGGAAAACATATATATATTTATTTTGTGCTGTCTATACGAGTGTTCGCAACATATCAATATTTTTAACAATACCATATCAAAGCTCCGTTGGCGACCTAAACAAGCCATTTCTTGGCCGCGGTTTATTTTCACTCGAATAAACGGCCTTAATTTAGCTTGTTTATAAAACTTATGCTACACAATTCATGACTTTGGATATCGATAACTCACATCTATATGCGCCTTCAAACAAGATAATTAAACTTTAGAATTATATTGCTTAAATATGTTTGTTATATATTAATTTTTGCACGGCAATGAGGGATCTGTATTAGAAAGTTGTCCGTATTAGAGATGTTCCAATTAGAAAGGAGTTCGTATTAGAGAGGTGTCCTTATTAGAGAGGTATCCGTATTAGAGAGGTGTCCGTGTTAGAGAGGTGTCCGTATTAGAGAGGCGTTCAAGAGATGTCCGAATTAGACACGTGTTCGTATTCGAGAGATGTCCGTATTCGAGAGGTGTTCGTATTAGAGAGGTGTCCGCATTAGAGAGTTGGCCATATTAGGGAGGTGCCGGTATTAGAGAGGTGTTCGTATTAAAGAGGTGCTTGTATTAGAGAGGTGTTGAAATTAAATTGCGGAGTGATCATTTCATTCCTGAGCTTTAGCAGTCGTTCCCTATCCCTTCGTCAATTTCGGCTTTGCTTATACAATAGTACCTTTCAAATCATCATAATGGTCAACATTCTAAAATTTTGAACTTTACTATTACTTCTCGATATAACAGAATATTGGAAGGTTTTTGTAGAAGGATATTTCGCATGCAAGGGTGCTGGTTTAGTTCATGCTGGAGGGCCTATAGTTGCAAGTGTTCCTGGTTAGGTCAAAAAATGAATAGTTTTTGTTCGAACATTCCATCTACAAAAACTTTTAATATTAAATCAAATCATCATACCTTGTGTAGGAACCAGCGCTGTTGTCATGGTGATGGCCAGTGCGGTTGTTGTGATTGGAAATAGCACCATTGTGGTTTGGTCTGCCTTGTTTGTCGTGGTTTCACCTGGCTGTTCTGTTGTTGTTGTTGGATTTTGCTCATTCGTTGTTGCATATATCGCGGTTGTAGTTGGAACTAGTGCTGTTGTTGTTCTTATACTCAATGCGGTCGTGGTTACATCTGGCTTCTTCGTCGTAGCTCGCTTAGGTGATGTTGTTGTGACTCGCTTGGTTGGTTTGGGTTCTACTGGTTTGCCTGCTTGGCTTCTCTGCAATTACAAGACATATATAAGGTTTGTATCTTTAAAAGTAAATCGCTTTACTCGCCGCTTAACTTGCTTTAAATTGCGACTAAATTGGCCCAGTTTCTCTTATGTCGCATATATCGGCAGAAGGCGAAAGAGAGTATTTTAAGTTCTTAAAACAGTTTACACTATACTATAATTAAATTATTTTACAGTGAAACGACAATGCTGTGTCTTGTACAACTTACTGATGATGGACATGTTCTCCTAGTGTTCTGTGTAGCGGCCCTCGTGTCAAGGGGATGTAACGAAAACACGCGCGAGGAGAACACGCACGTTTAGTTTTTAGTGAGCTTGGAAAGAGGATAAAGCCCTCGGAGCAGAGGATAGAACCAAATACAATTCTACTGAAATGAGTTTTCAAGTACAGGGTAGTTAGCGAACCTAAGTCAATACCTGCCCTCGACTTACACTATCAGGCTTGACTCGGGCGGTAAAGGGCAGCGCGCTAACCGCATGTGCCACCCGTACTTCCCAAAAGCACACTAGAAAAATACCTTTTCTATTATTTCGTAGTAATCGAAGTATTGCGTAACGTGAAAATTCTTAGGATTTGTCGACTTCGTAGCGTTATTCAGCTCACAATTGTTGGAAGAACCTGTATTTTTTCCTTTGTTGAAGTTAATTGATTTGCAAACAGGATGCTCAGCCAGGCAATTTAAAGCACATTCCAAAGCTTCCGGGGTATTATATTTGCGGATTACGTGACCAGTAAGTCGGTGACCTGCAGAACAGTTATAGAAGAGTTGATGTGCTTATACCTCCTAAATCTATGGCTTATACATGCACGGAGGGGCTCATACATGGATAAATTTCTGTTTTATAAATGTAGAGAGAAGGACGGAGGGGGGGGGGGGGGGTTGCAGTCGAAATGCGGACTAATTAAATAACTAATTAAGAGTTATTGGTGTGACCAGCATTGATGTCCTCGTAAAAGAGGTAAACGAATGCATCAGTGCCAATGCCAGAATTTGGTAATAAGTTTAAAATATTGAATAGTATATTTCAAAACCTGTCTAGCTGTCTTATAAATGATAAGTGTTTTATCTATTTGCGAACTATAGGCCTATAACAGGTTGTAGATATATTTTCAAATAATTTTAACTGTTTAAGCAACAGATTTTCAGTGAACATATTATATATGTAGCAAATATGACATTAGTAAGGGCGTGCTCCATACATTTTTATAAGCTATGTTGTCTATTTTGAGTGGTTTTGACAAAAATGGAGGGTAAATATTTCACGTAGCAGTATTTGACAACAATGACAGATTATATTTTTATACAATTTTAGCTCTTATAAACAATTGATTTTCAGTGAACATGTATTTAGTAAATATAGTGTTAGTTAAGTGTTATAAACGTTATCTGTTTTGAGTGCAATTATATATATATGCATGTCTGTCTATTATATATATATATGCATGCGCATCCAGACGCATGTCTGGATGCGTGTGTGTCTGAGTATTGTACCACATGCGCTTGATGAGAGCAAGCGTATGGTGTATAAATACGAAGTCACTCGCATCTAAACTGCGTTACAAGCTGCACTGACGAGCCGTTGAACGGCGAAACATGCATGTCTGCAGATTTGACTATATATATATATATATATATATATATATATACAGCTAATTCAATTAAGGTTGTCCCTTAGCAAAGCGAAAAGGTCGAATATGAGTGCGAGAGGCTTGCTGGGAATTGCGGTAAATTAATGGACCAAAAATTAGACAAACCAACCCAATTTAATCGCTAGGGATTACTAAACCGATCCGCAATAATAATTAAGGTTCGCCTAATTTTTGTTCCATAATTTTTCGCGATTACCAGCAAGCCTTTCGCGCTCATATTCGACCATTTCGCTTTGATTCAGGACAACCTTAATTGAATTAGCTGTATGTAAGGAGAGAATGTTCTCGAGTGATGTATTTCATAATTTCCAGACCGCAGTAAGTATATATAAAGTAAGTATATATAAAGTAAGTATACCGCAGTAAGTATATATATAGTATATATATAGTATATATATAGCAGTAAGTATATATAGTCTATATAAAATATCACTCGAGAACATTCTCTCCTAGCTTATCATATTACCGAGTGACCAATAACACAACATAATATATATATATATACACACCCGTTTACAAAAAGGTTGTCGCAGCAAGAAGCATGCCTAACTTCTGTGATAAATCCTTGAGAGTCAAGTTGCTACATGTACCTAAGGATTCTATAAAAGGCAACACAACCCCAACATCCCACATGCTGGAGTACCTTGGTAGGGGTGGTCTCATGTTATAGGCCCCTTTTAATAGCTCAACTATTAATGGTGCTCACCCACACGCACAAAATCAATGTGAGCATGGGTGCTAGATATAGCCGACCTATAAACATTTAGTGTTCTGTAGGCTTTACCTGAGTTAAATTCAGTTGTTAAAAACTCAACAATTGCTTCTATTGGGGCATGAACTGACCTAATTTCCCGCTCACAACACCGGCTATCCCACTTTCTCCAAGCGGAAGCATAGGTAGTTGCTGTGCCTTTGCGCCATGCTGCCAGCAACAAGTCTTGAGCTGGCTGTGAAATTCCTGCTTTAGTGTATGATTGGCTGATAGCAGCATCTCTGCTACTGGCGTGTTAAGAGGCCTTGTGCTTTGCTTAATTAGCATATCAAATGTTGCAAGGCGAAATTAAACTTTGAATAAACAATCAATGCTATTTTTCCGGGGGTTCCACTTCACATCCCACACTTAAGACTTATCAAAACTATAAAAAACAAATAGATTTCCATAGATCGATTCTGCTATATAATATCACTGATATAGAATCACGGAAGTGTATTAAAAGTCATTGAATACATACATATATGAGTCCATATGCACGAAATATATATAGACTATATATAGAGTATAGTCTATACTAGAAATACATGCATGCAGAATCCCCTCGCCCATTTGAACCAAACAATTTATTCCCCAAAAGTTATTGTAACATGAAGTACTGAGTCGACGAATGTAACCATGGTAACACAACATTGTATATTTTTTATATTTTAATTTGTACAAATATTATTTTGTTTTTAACAATAAAATTATCAATTGCCCAACTATATAAAGTGGGTATGCTATTATGTACTCTTTTAGCTTTGATTTACTGTAACATTCAACCTTAGACGTTCACAAAACGTTTCGAAATTTTCAAAAAACTTCAACTGCTTTTCGAGGAGTATTTTTATACTTCGCACTTGATATTTAATGTTTTTTTATTTTTCTATAACATATTTGAAATAAAATACTCTTGAAGATCAATCAATGTTATATTGACCACACAGAATGATCTACACATTTTCAAATTCACAAACTATACTGCATGCTATGTTAAAAAATCGGCAAAGCAAGCATGCAAAATAGACACTTGCCTGTTTAAAACGCTCCTTTTTCGGTCTTTCGACTGTTTTTCCTCTTGTTAATTTGTCCTCTAAATAATTTTCATTTATCTTGTTTTGGAGACTTAACATATAAACTTACATATAAACTTACTTACATAGAGACTTGCTTATAAAATGAGTGCAAAACTATTTTTGAAAAATGTTTGCAAAATGGAAGTCTTCTCTCGGCTTGAACTTGCGCATGCGCATAACTTACAAAAAGGTCGAGTCCATGACAAAAAAAAATGGCGGACGACTTTGCATTCCACAATGTTTTCAAATACCCGGGTGTAAATCTCCGAGCGGAATTAGTACCCTCGCACGGCGCTTCGCGCCGGCTCGGGGATAAACAAAACGACAGGTCTGATGCACGCCTGATATGTATACTGTTGAATATTCTAGAAAAGTGTATCATATACCAAACTTACATTACTAAATATCGTTAGTTTAAGAATGTCTCAACCTAATTTAAGTTCTTCCGCCAGAGGCAAGTAGGCAACGAAATGGTGGTGCAGTATTCGAGTAAACAGCAAGAAGCTAAAACCTAACATTCGTGCGCGTAAAGCAGAAAACAATATTTTAGGGAGACTGGATATTTCAATAGCATGCCGTTGAACAGCTAGATGTCATGCCAAGTCATGGTTAAATTCCTTTTCGACTTGTCCTTAGTGGAGCAAACATTTCCAGCCATGATGCTTATATATTATATATAGACAGCAAAATAGTTTAAATTCTATATACAGACTAACGATTTAAAGCATCACTTAATAGTATACGATGCACAAACCCAAAGGCTAAGGACTTTTTGATAATTCTGCGATTGCTAGGTGGCGTGTATTTAAAAGTGAAAACATATCCAGTTTCTATTTACAGATACCGACATATGAGCAGATCAAAGTCGACCCCCGGCTAAAATATGTAATTTTGAGCCATATAATATATGTAAGCCGAAGTAATGCTTATTTGCATCTATAATATATAATAATAATAGTAAAGTTTGAGTTTTATAGTGTAACAAGAGTGCTCAATACCAATATAGCAGAGCGAATGTAAAGTTTCTTTACTTAAAATTGAGTCACAACTCGGAGCAAGACAAACTTTTGCAAATTTATAGTCCAATTTTCATCCAAACTGAACGATTATTTAATCAATTTGTCCTTGGCTTATGGTCGTTATCTCCACAAATTTTCGTCTTAAAATGTTTGGTATTTTTCAGTTATCGTGCTTACAGACAAACACACACACACATACATACTCACATACAAACCAAGGTCAAAACATTTTATATTTCAAATTATTTTCATTAAGTAATTGACATGTTCTTTCCACCTGTGATCACAGTCTATGAGTACCCCCAAGATACTGAATAGATATTTTTTCTTAAAAAGGTTGGTTACAGATTGTAAGTTGAACAGAAAATGGGAACTTTTTTGGCTAGGATAGACTATCAAAAAACTCTTTTTCCCAATAAATGAGACTTCAATTGCCCAAAGACAGCTATCAACTAAATTGAGTTCTGCATTAACTAGAGACTCGAGATCTGATAAACCCTTATTAGCATAAAAATGGTTAAATTCATCAGTTATAGATGAATACCAAAAAGTTTAGAGCATTGAAAGTTTAGAGTAAAGTCATTCATATACCAAAGAACTAACAAAGGTCCAAGTAATGACATTTTGAGGAACTCGACTGTCTGGCGACATGGTTTAATAAGATGACTTGTTTAATAAGATGACCAATCGAGACAAATTGTTTAAGTTCAGTTAAATAAGAAACAAACCACTCATATGCTATTCCACGTATGCCATAGCGCTCAAGTACTTTTAATAAAATCTAATGGTTTACGGTATCAACTCCAGTCTAATGGTTTACGAGTCCACCCTCCGCAGTCCGCCCTCCGCAGTCTGCACTCCGGAGTCAGCAATCTGGAATCAGCAAACCGGAGTCCGCGCTTTGCAATTCGCAGGACGCCCGCACTCCGTTGTCCGGACTCCACTCTACGCAGTGGACTCGTGAGCTTATTGTTCATGGCAAACGAATTACAGGAATTCCTTAGAAGCTCTATATGATATAAAACTTCTTAGGCTTCCATATTTTTAAACCTTCTAATGAATTTATCCAAATCGTCGGCCATAAACGCCCCTGCTCACGAGTTTACAGCATGTTGCGTAGGCGAACTTCACGGTTCGCGCCAAGCGAAATGAAAACGATAATAAATTGGCCAACTTTGTCAGCCAAAAAAACGCCGCTAAAAGTAGGAACCGATCCTTTTCGCTAACTTAATTTATCACATTGCCGAATTTATCTTTTCGTTTCGCTTCACGCGAACAAATTCGTTTAGTGGAAAACGGGGCCAGTTGTTCAAAAGCCGATTAGTTTAATCCTATAGGTAGCCCAAAAACTTCAAAGCAAACTTCCTAAGAGCTTGTTTATAAACTTCGAGATATTTTTCCATAAACCTTGTCTGGATCAATAGATCCTCTATTTTATGACGTTTTTAAATAATCAGCGTACAAAAAAACAGAAACGAAACAGCGGGTTAAATTTTAACATAGGCATATAGCATAGAGTAAATCATTCATTGAAAAACCGGCCATTGCAACAAACGAGAATGCGTGTTTATTTGTGAGAATTTTTGCATGCCACGGTCAAATCAGGACAAGAGTTGCATGAGAGTAGACTTGCCGCGCGTAGCGGTCAATCATCGTCAATCGTGCAAAAACGCTCATCAACTCTCATCCAAATTTGAACCAGCTCAAAGTTGGCGGTCAAACGCGAGCGAGAGTTGCGCTCTCATCATCAACATTCATCCTCGTTTCACCGATAAAAAACATTCATCCTTAAGTAACACCTACGCATTAAAAACACGGGACTAAAAACAAAAACGACTTTTAATTGTGTTTTATGATTCAATTTGTGTACCTGAAGCGGCCAACCTGAACACAGCACTGGATGTCAGCGAACTGCAGGTCTGTGTGTACAGCAGCAGCAGATAGAATACGAGAATTTCGTATATATTCATGACGCAGAGCTGTTGAATGTCTTCAAATGTTTCAGCTACAAATATAATAAGAATAATTAGTTACAACTAAAGCTTAATGGTCAGGTTTGATAAAATTTTGGGTGTTTAATGTCGATCATATTAACAAGAAAAATTCATACTTTTTCTTGATTTTCTAGTCAGTTGTTTCCTTTGCAAGATGCGCGAAATTAAAACTGCCCAAAAATATCGCATTTGTTAGGGTGCGCGAAATTCAAACGCGCGAAAATTTAAGACTGAACGAAAATTTAAGACTGAACGAAAAATAGTAGTACGCGGATTTAGGTAGCAAAAGTAAAGGGGCTTGTAACTATCAGCTAATGTAAAACACATATTTCTTTAAGATTTACCTTAATTCCTTTAAGAATTTTCCTTCCTTCCAGCGGTTGAAATCAAGTTGGATGCTGAGCTGGGAAATATGAGTGAATTTCTGCTTAACTTTGCGGCCTTTTATAACGTCAATGGCTGCGCGAAAATGAGACTATATTGTCTCATCATCTGAGCCATTTTATTAAATGTTTACAAGTAATTGAACATTGAATAAATACTACTTATGTGATGACCTTTTCGGCTTTTCGATGCCTTAATTAACAGAAAAGTGATAGACATACAAAATGAAAAATGTTAATAATTTCAGCAGTTCATTGATTGTTTATTAAGACGATGCGGGGAAATATTAACGTTGTCGACAAAAATGTTAATAATTTTTAGCCAGTATGTTTATGGCAAATTACGCTATACAAAAAGGTAATGATTTTCAGCCATTTTTGCGGCCCTTATCTGAAATGGAGTAGAGCATCCTTTCAATTGAAAGGCAGAGTAAAATGTTTTTCCCTATGTAACATGAAAAGTATAGCTTCCCGCACCTTTTTTAATGCGTTTTATAATCAATGCGTTTTAGAATTTTCTAGCCACTATGAGGCGACCGTATATTGGGCGGTGTGAAATTTAATGAAATTTAATGATGCCTAAATTCTATCTAGACAATATGTTTTCTTTTCCAACAATAACCAGAAACTGTAAGAACCTTTTCTAAAATGTTAGCAACACCTCATTGACTTCATTGCCGTCATTGACTTCACATAATTATCCTCATTGTTCGTGCACGATATAGGGTTAGGGATAGGGTTGTGATTGTGGTCAACATATAGTTGGAAATATACCTTCCGGCTATGCAGTTTTGATGGGCTTTTACACGAAGGGGCTTATATACGGGGTTTATATTTGGGTCTAAACATTTGGGGGTGTGGATCATTTTGACTGACGAAAGGGCGTGATCAAGACACAATGTAAAGGGACCGGCAAAAACCAAAAAAGGTTTATATGCCGCTAGCGGGAATGCACAGGTGTCGAGTGCTGAAGAAACGAGGCCACTATATAGGGGGGAATGGGGGCATGCTCTTCGAGAATATTTTGAAATGTAGAGTCTCTGAAATGTCATGATCATTTTATGCACTTTGGTGGAATATCTTATCGATCCAAGGCTTTTTGTACTTAGTTAACATGCCTTGAATATTTTTCTGCCCAACCAACATGGCAAAATTGGGACACACCCCTCTCCCCGAAACCCCAACCACTCTGAATGGCCTGGCTTATAGTCCTTACACCTCAATGGTCGGCTTATATTCGGGTGGGCTTATAGTCGCAGGTTTAGGGTATTCGTGCCTGACATGATACAACTTACAACTAGTCTCAAAACTAGTCTGGATAGTGCATCTTCTATCCCTAAATAAAGCCAATGGCAGCCATATTGGTGTGACTACCATATATTTATTGTGATATTGCTAACATAGTAGAAGTGATTCTCGCAGTTTCTGATGGAAAAGGACACATATTCTGTGGCCTATCTTATTTTTTTAATTTGCCTGTGAATAAGTCAATACAATATGGCCGCCTCAAGACTTACTATCTTGTGTTTAAAACCAGGGACGCCGGAGAGGGGGGCAGGGGGGGGGGCAAAAGTGCCCTTATAATATAAATGAAACAATAATAATACTGGCAAAGAAGAGAGAATACAGCTGTAAATTAGACGATCAGTGCATAATGGAAAGCTATTGTTTTCGTTCCATACTTCTTTAGATCTATATTTGTACATAGAAATAACAATTAAATGAGTTGAAATTTGAAAATCATCAAAATCCCATCGAATTAAAGGGCGTGGCAGCGAAAAATTTTTCGACTGCCCTTACGTTCGCATTGCCCCCTGCCCTACTATCGCTCCGGCGTCCCTGTTTAAAACGTTCTAAAATTCATTAGAAGACGTATGCATGGGAAGCTATGCCTTTCAAACTGCATAGCAAAATGCATTTGCCTGATAGTGAAGCTGATTCAAACCCCGAACGATTGAGTGGGTAACCAGAATATATATGAGAAGCAGATAGTAGATGCACTACACTCTTCAGTCCAGTTCTCGTTTTCAGATCGATTAGTGTCAAACGTTAAACATAAAGCTTTGAATTAAATTTGATGTCGTGACCAAACGTTTATCTAGAGCCCGTACCTTACCAGATCACATCATCGTCACGACATCAATTTAAGCCGTTTTGGCATCCTGACCCTAGGTTTTTTTAGCTGATTTTGTTGAATCGAATCGAATCGACTATTATAATTTTGGGGGCTAAACTCGCTTTGATATGGCTAAATTTGATGTCGTGACCATGCGTATCCGGTATAGTGTAAACGGGGCCTAAGTTAAACTCGACATTTAGTCAGACAGAAAATGAAAAATTAAGATTATTTTTAGCCAGTTTATTTGTTAATTAACGGGCGGGATACGTAAATTGTCATTGAGCAAATTGAAATGTCATATATTACAGTGCAATTACTTCATACAAAACGTCTAAATTTATGAACCAACGTGGCATTTTACTCTTTCAGTTTAATTACATTTAATTTAATATTTTATGAACAAAAAAATTTACAAAACTGGCCCACAAACTCACAAAGTCGCGAACAACAAAAATATTAATAATTTCCCGCTAGTTCACTAATCGGCATTGTTTATAATTAATAGACATGGTACCTTGCCATTTTTTTAATGGTTTTTCACAAAAATGTATTTCTTTGTCAGTGGCGGAAATTTCGGTGCGCGCGGTGGAGGTGACGACTGCTGCGCGGCAATTTTTGCCCCAACTTGAAACGCAATTTCTGCACAAAGAAAAATGTACGCACAGAAAAACAGTAAAGATATCCCACGCATACACGTCGATATTATTATTCTCATTCATTTCTTTGTTGCCTTCAGGGCATGTTTAGCAAGAGAAGGGCGGGAAAGTAAAGAGAGATCCATGATTAATAAAATATCCTTTTTACCTATGAATAACATTGCTCTGTGTCCGAAATTGTGTTGCGCAAGTTGCCGTAAATAATGGCCTTTACGTAAAATAGATAACTATTTGTGATAATTTTGATCTGAAAAGGGTAAAAATCAGTCAAAGGGTAAAAATCAGTCAAATTTGAGTGTAAATTGCAATTTATTAGTCTGAAATTCAGTAGGCTTGCTGTTTTACACTATACTATAGTCTATACCGAAGTCTATATATACGATCAAAATGTGTGACAGTATAAACTTTTTTAACACTAGAAATGCCGGACAGCTCGCCAGCCAACAGATTGCTATATTTTTATGACCGGGGATAATTATCGGTTAAAAACCTAGCTAAAACTTGTCAATATATAGTTTTACAAAATAACGTGGAAGTACTAGCCCTCCAGAACAGATGAATGTCGAAGCGCCGCCAGAACCGGTGGCAGATGACCCATTGAATCAAAATATACAAGGCAATGACTTGGGGGTATATATATAATTATTTACTTGTTCATTTTATGTGTGGTTCTATAGTTCGTAGTCATTTATGTCCCGGTTCAGGCCTAGACCAGTATTACGATGCGTGGACCGACTGAACAAGTGTATGGTGTATATCCTAAGGAACTATAACTGTGTTATATTGTGATAAACGTGCCCGGCCTACATCGACTACATCGAGATGAGAGTTCGCTATACAGTTCTGAACGTTACTCATCAGCTCGCAATATTGCGAGGATTTTTAAATGTGTGAGTTCGATAACAATATAGAATATCTAAATTGATCGTCGATCCACTTGTTTTGGGTCTTGGCTAATTTGTTTGTTTAAAATACAACTACAAGCTAGGTCATAGTTTGGGGATGGGTTTTTATCGCTACACTTGAGCTAGTTCTATTCAAATATAGATATATTTAGGCTCTGATTATGGATGAGTTTTGTCTATAGGTATATCATTATGTATGGTACACTCGTTAACATATTTAGAATGGGGCGAGGTTTTTCGCCAGGACGACATTTCGTCAACTGCATATTGGGTGAGAGTATATATAGCGAGGTTTCGCCAGGGACGAGATTTTCGTCACTGGCGGAATGAAGTTTCACTAACTGAAACAGATATAAAGCGAGGGCGAGGTTTCGCCAGGGACGAGATTTCGTCAGTTGTTGAGTGAGGTTTCACTAACTGAAATAGTTATAAAGCGAGGGCGAGGTTTCGCCAGGGACGAGATTTCGTCAGTTGTTGAGTGAGGTTTTCACTAACTGAAATAGTTATAAAGCAAGGGCGAGGTTTCGCCAGGGACGAGATTTCGTCAGTTCTTGAGTGAGGTTTCACTAACTGAAATAGTTATAAAGCAAGGGCGAGGTTTCGCCAGGGACGAGATTTCGTCAGTTCTTGAGTGAGGTCAGTTTCACTAATTGAAATAGTTATAAAGCAAGGGCGAGGTTTCGCCAGGGACGAGATTTCGTCAGTTCTTGAGTGAGATTTCACTAACTGAAGTGGATATAAAATGTAGAGCACTGCACTGCATCGCCAGGGACGATCGAGAATTCGTCAACAGGGTGAGTACAGCAAGGGCGAGGTGTCGCAAGGGACGAGAGTTCGTCAACAGTAGAGCGCCGAGTTGGCACTGTTGAACTGAAAAATATCTAACACATGCATAATATTATAATACATACGCAGTCATGTATATATGACAGGCATGCAGTGTTGATTAATGAGGTATTAATGACTGCAGGGAAAATGGGCATTTAATAATTGCCTATGTCATATGATTATTAATTCACATATCGATATGGTATTGAAATCACCAGTATAATAGTCTTGAACGGTTGTGTGGGTTTGAGCTTCGTGGCTAAGCTATATTCTATTTTTCTATTTAATTTCATTCGAATTTGAAAGCAGAATTCAAGACTTTGCGACAGAGTGTCGACCTACTCACTAAAGCTTCGGTAGAGAGTGTCATTACCAAAATTATGAACTATGCTGCTCGTCCAGTCTCCGAATTTAATAAATACGAAGCGTTAGAAATGGTTGAGAATTTAAGCAATGTGTCACAGGAACAAAAGCACCCCAAACTCTCGTATCATGGCATGGTGTACCAAACTTTACGAGGAAAGATGTCCGTCTCGCCTGACCAGTTTTGTTGTTTGCTTTTGCGTCTGCTGGGCGACAAAAACCATGAGCGAGTATTTGATATAGTAACAAAGGTGGAAAAGAGATATCAGCGCCGCACTCAGGATTTGGGTCAGAGTGCTAGTGGACGTATTGGAAATAGAAATTTTCCATATCGTCGTAATGTCGGTAGATGCTTTTATTGTCAGCAGTTTGGACACATCCAAGCGCAGTGCATACAAAAGAAAAGGGACGATGGACAGCAAAGAATGGAAACTTCTACTATTACACAAGAAAAGAACAAATAGATTAATTATTGTATGATTAGCGTAAAATGTGTGTTGAAAACATTTCTCATGATATTAACAATTATGTCATGATATCATATTGTGGACCGTAACATTATGTGACTATATAATTATATTAACTATAAAATAAAAGAAAAATTGGCAATATTGTGGCTAATTTGTCTACATGAGTATCATGTTTCTAATCTCGGTTAAGTCGTCATGTATGATAGCTTTGAAAAAGGGTATCTAAATCAACCCTCCCTGCGTTCGCGGGGTCATGGCGATCATATTCTTGCCGACTTAGCGGGGTTGCTTATGCGCACGTTTTCCGTCTTAGATAATTATACTTAAAAAAGCTGTGAATAGTGCAGAATTTGACAGACAACTTGTTCAAGCCGCCAAAACGGAAAATATCATTGCTTGGGTCAATTCTTCAGGGCACCCCGTTAAGGTCGGTGAGGATATGACGCCGAATATTGGTCTTGTGGATTATGTTGAAACCGTGGAGTGCGGAGTAGCTATTGGTGATGTTGATAATCTAATTTTTCGGGACCCAGCAACGTTTCATGCTGGCGAACTTCATCATCATAGTCGGTTTTGGGAAGAACTGGCCGCACGAAATCCTTCCAACGATCAGCACGAAGTTCTGAAGTGGATAACTCAGAAAGTTTCGGTTTTCCCGTATTTCCAACATTTCACTGGGATTTTTAACCAACAGGCTTATGATTCCGACCGGCCACCTCGCAACGTGTTCCCAAACAATAAGACTTGCGATCAATTTCATGATTTTATTGAGCAGACCATATTGGTGCGTCTTAGGACGGGCGACTAATGTAATGCGATGTGTGTTTGAATCAGTTTCAGGGTTGTATATCCGTATTTTCATGCGTTTGCGTGGATATTGACTTGAATTTTGACATGATATCGATCGTTGCGCGGATTAATCCGGGCGAATTGGATGGGTATACATTGGGAAATAGGAGGATGGAAATTAAGGGATGAGGGTTGGGAACAATGAGTTATGAGTGTTGGGAACAATGAGTTATGAGTGTTGGGCTTGTTATTAGGAGAGAATAGGATGGTAGTAGGAAAGCCTGAGAGATCAGATTAAGCGGTGACGCTGATCAATATTTCCATACCTTAATTCAACTGAGCATGAATGCGAGTGTTAAGAAATAGTATACTATTCTTAACACTCATAATAATATGCGAAGACAATTAAAGACGAAAACAACAGTTATTTGGGATGTTTGGAATATATTATGCGCATGGGTGATTAGCAGAGCTATAAATTACAAGGACAACACCCAGAAACTCCATTCTTGTTCAGTTCCAGTTGAGAAGCTTGTGGCAAACGACCCACCCACCCACCCCAAATTCGGGTGAGCCGTGCGCCACAACTCTAAGCCAAGCTGTATCAGCTTGGCTTAGGACGCTGATCAATATTTCCATACCTTAATTCAACTGAGCATGAATGCGAGTGTTAAGAAATAGTATACTATTAAAACGACTTTTAATTTTCATTCTCGATCTGCTCAAATTTCATGAAATGTTTGCAAACCATTGAAGATGTATGCGTAGTCAATAAACATTATGAACCTACCACAAAGAGTTTTTTAATTAACAGAGAATTACAGACACAAAAACAGCAAAATGTTAATAGTATTACTATTAGTGGCAGTTAAATATTTACACTTCACAATTCAGGTTTACTCATGGCTATGGAACCATTTTTGGGCTTCAAATATTTTTACCCAACCCTCACTGAATTGAAGATTTTAAAAATGTCTTTTTATAACATGTTTTATTATAGGCGAAAAATTTTGAGTTATAAAAAAATAGTTTTGTATTATCGTGGATTTCGTCGAAGTGCTGTTTTCACTTAGGTAAGCCTCACATCAAAGGCCTCACATCAAAGGCCTCACATCAAAGGCCTAACATCAAAGGCCTCACATCAAAGGCCTCACATCAAAGGCCTCACATCAAAGGCCTCACATCAAAGGCCTCACATCAAAGGCCTCACATCAAAGGCCTCACATCAGAGGCCTCACATCAAAGGCCTCACACCAAAGGCCTCACATCAAAGGCCTCACATCAAAGGCCTCACATCAAAGGCCTCACATCAAAGGCCTCACATCAAAGGCCTCACATCAAAGGCCTCACATCAAAGGCCTCACATCAAAGGCCTCACATAGTAGTAAATTTCGCCCACGAGAAACGTCATATGGACGTTTCCCTGACGACCCACCCACTCTTAGAAACGTCAAGGATAGTTTTCGGCATTTTATTGTATGCATAAACTGTGCAAAACTACTGAAAACCCTAACGTCTTCAAAGAATATTTCCTACGATTTTATTTGCAAGTTCTTTGAGAAATCACCGCAAGTATAATTTATAAACCTTAAAAGATGCGAAATTTAACATATCGTCGTATTTCCCCATAATTTTATTGAACCGCTCCAGTAAGAATAATGATTAAAGCCGTACAGAGCAAAACACAGTATAAATGACAACAAACTACAAAAGCGGAAAGGTTTTAGTATTTTGACTGTAAAATTGTTTGTGGTATTTGTACATAATTATCTAGCGAAAATTTTGTGCTTGTACAATTATCAATCATGCGCGAGTATCAGACATTAAACGATTTTGAAAATATATACAAACATGATATAATATATAGATAAATGGATCTGCGACGGCGTTTTTATCAAGTTGTCATACTTTTTAATATACTCTGCTAATGGGAAATAATTTCGAAATGTCAAAACTTTCGAAAAAACTATTGATTTTTTCCACGACGTGACGTTACACAGGGGAACGTTGCAGCCGTTAACCACACCCCCCCAAAGTACATATGACGTTTCTCGTGGGCGAAATCGATATGTGAGGCTTCCCTTATATCTTCCGAAAAAATAAGAGTTATATCGTTAGAGCCTAGAATCATTGAACAACGAGGAGAATTGTTTTTATTTATTTATTTATTAAAAAAATTGTTTTAACATCTCTAAACTCGAGTTATTAAGGAAATTTGGCGTAAGCTTGAATTGAAATGTGTTTGCCAGGGCAACGTGGCAGAAACCAAACGTATTACGAGTTGTGACTATATGCATGCAATTCTAATAAGCAACCACTATAAAATGCCAAAACGGACAGTTCGTAAAAAAATATGCGTGCAAAAAACATATTACAAACTATAAGAGCATGAAAATTTTGTCGTCACCATGGAAATTTGAAAACATAATTATACAGATATACTCGAAAAGCTATAGCAAAATATTTGATTGTCAGCGTATCTTGCAAGATGTTCAATTTGAGTGCGGTGCTTATTCGGTGCATATTATTAAAAATTATTCTATTTGTATCTGCCTTCACAACGAAGTTGCGTATTTCAAAGTTCTAGAGAGAGAGTGTTAAACGACGGAGCATTGAAATATACTCACTTTGAACTTAAAAACAATGTAGTACAGGATAATATATGTCCGAGGCTGATTTAAAATTGAGATGTACTGTAGTTGTTTTCAGCTCGAACAATTCCGCTTAACGGTTGTTCGATCAAGCGCCGCGTTATTGTGAATAAGCTGTGCGGCGGCGCTTATCATCGACCGCGGCGCTCTTTAACATTTTTGCTCTCGACCGCGGCGCTTATTCGAGAGCAGCACTTAGTCGCCTCCACACAACGGGCCTCCACACAATTTCAATTCTTCCAGTCTCAGCTAGATGTTATGATTCAACTCTAATTTTTTATCCCGACGCAAAACGCGTCATTTGGATGCGCAGCATAACTGGCGTATGGTTCAAGTTGGCTCTGAAGTGAAATCGGAAAATGCTCTTTTTTGTCTAACCAACATTTCCAGGTTTCAATATTTTTTAGCTTACCTTACTAAATTTTAAATACTAGCTACGATTTTAAAAATGCTTCTTTTACATGCAAGATTAACCTAGCAACTACATTACGATAATCTATCAAACATGCGTCATGCATGTTTAAAACAATGAATTTTGCAAGTTAGCATAAATTACTATATAATAAATTCCCTTGCACATGCAAGTGGTTGCAAGTCAAGGACTCTTAAAAAATACGAAAGATGCAGTTATGTTGATATTTCTGGAGTCATAAAATGAGTTTTGTACTTAAGGTGGCTCCCTACAATTTTTGAAATATAGTTAAATTATGATTTAGATTGGGGTTTTTTTGAAGAACTGTTACTTGTTAGCAAACAAAAATTGTACCACAAAGTCATATATTGAGCAACATTCTAAGAGTCGGAAATTGTTCACAAATATGACGTCATTATCGTTGCTATGGTAACAATGACATTTCAATATGGCCGACATTAATTTTAGCTTTTAACGCATTTTACTCGAAAAAACGCCTGGTTACCCCTATATTTTATTTTATAAAACATTTTCATATAGTACAATAGATCATCTAAACAAGTTTAAAAAAATTCTGTACAGCCAAATTTAAAAAAAATTAATAAACACGATTTTTCGTTATAAATATTTTTTGGCTCTACAGAATTTTTTTAAACTTGTTCAGATAATCTACTTTTCTACAGGAAAACGTTCCATAAAATAAAAAATGTGGATAACCATGCGGTTTTTTTAGTAAAGTGCGACAAAAGACAAAATATCGGCCATATTGAAACGTCATTGTTACTATAGCAACGGTGATGACGCCATTTTTGTAAACAATTTTCAGCTCTTAGAATGTTGCTCAACATAAGTCATACAATTTTTGTTCAAAGTTTGATCTAAATCGTAAATTTTCCACATTTCAAAAAATTGTAGGGAGCCACCTTAAGTTAACAACCACGTTTACATTATTAGCATTCTGAACTTTACTCAAAATTCGTACGGTTATAGAATATAGATGCGCTCGGATTCATTCGGTGTCATGCGTTCCCCATTTCGAAAGGGGAAATCGTGGAAATCTGAGTACCATTTCGAATAAATCCCGTCATGTGTAAACAGAGCTTTCGTTATTAACTTCTACACAAAGAGCCTTCGCTTGAAACAACAAAGTGGTTTTTAATCTTTTTCAGGTAGTTCAGACACAAACCATGTGGCATGGGATGGCAGCTTATCATAGAATGCCAGCTATACACTGCATGGACCCTCACGTTTCAGGTAGTTCAAACACAAATCACGGCAGCTTATTGTAGAATACTACCTACACTGGACCCCACGTTTGCGATATCTTTCTCAGGTAGTTCAGACGCAAATCACGGCAGCTTATTGCAGTAGAGGGTGGTAAAGGGGTTGGGGGTTCCGATCAGGTTCACGCGAGGTAAAACAGCCATTTCACGTTTCACATGTAAAAGAATTAGCCATTTCACGAAAATTAAAAACCGAGTTTTCAAATGTGTAAATTTTTGTATTTAATGCCGTTATTAACCTTTTGCCCAATTTTTACGTTTTCGAAACCAATTTCAACAAGTTTTAAAAAAACCCCGATATATCTAATACAAAGTCAAGAAAATACACGCACGGTAAAATTGTTACATCCATAGCATGCAATTGCTCTTCTTGTCGTTCTCACTCCTCGTTCAGTCTCCTTAGCGGACAAATATTTTACGCTTTGCCACCCTCATTGTAGAATACTACCACAGCCACGTTTGAGATAACTTTTTTTCAGGTAGTTTAGACACAAACCACGGCAGGTTATATTGTAGAATACTACGTACAGTGGACACCCAAGTTTGAGATATCTTTTTCAGGTAGTTTAGACACAAACCATGGCAGCTTATTGTAGAATACTACCTACACTGGACCCCACATTTGAGATATATTTTTCGGGTAGTTCAGACACAAACGGCGGCAGCTTATTGTGGAATACTACCTACACTGGACCACCACGTTCGATCGAGATATAATTTTCAGGTTGTTAAAACACAAACCACGGCAGGTTATATTGTAGAATACTACGTACAGTGGACACCCAAGTTTGAGATATCATTTTCAGGTTGTTAAGACACAAACCACGGCAGCTTATTGTAGAATACAATCTACACTAAACTCCCATGCCAACGTTTAAAATATTTTTTCAAATAGTTCAAATATAAACCGCAACAGTTGTAGAGTACACACTGGACCTCCACGTTTGAGCTTTCTTTTGAGGTAGTTCAGACACAAATCAATTATAGGCAGCTTATTGTAGAGTACTACATACACTAGACTTTATACCCAAGATATATCGCTATATCTTACCAGCTTTGTTGGTGTCAAAATTCCAGACCCTGCAACCAATTCTTTGTCCTTTGAATTCGCATGCCGCGTTACTGCATTAGGACAGCCACAATTAAAACCTCGAGGCCGAAAGGCTGGAGCATTTCGCCTTTTCTTAACATCGTTGGCAATAATAATATATTTCAAAAACGAACAGTTGTTGACAAAACGTCGCTTTTGACTATATAGCCCCATACCCGTTCCGTAAAGCCGACATGCATGCAAATAAACTACAGTTTCCAGGCATAATAACTTTGCATACCACTTAACATAACACTAATAGTGTCATCCAGTCACGATCCAGTGATTGCAATGTACCATTGTCTTTTCATTGTATTCTCCATGCCATCCAGTCACGGATTGTTTTGACATAGTTGTGACGTTGACGTTGTGCAATTGGGCTTTTCCAACACAATGAAAGACAATAGAACAACCCAACAGTGACTCGTGCAGGGCCTTTTTTAACTAATGTACTGGAGGGGCCAAAGCCCCCCCCCCCAGCCCCCATGTTGGCCCCCCAGTAAGCTATTTTGGCCCCCCCAGTGAAGGTCCCTTTTGTCCAAAGTATAAGCAAAAAAGAGGAAAAAACTGAGTTTAGAGGAAAGTTATGGTATTCTCACAACAAAACCTGGCTCCGTTTAAATGGGATATATAAAAAATTGTCTCTGAAAATGCAGGAAATCAAGCAACAGAGACTCAAGAATACAAAAATCTTCTGGGGGAGGACCCCAGACCCCCTTCACCTTCCCACACCTGTAATACACCACCTACTTGTTACGTCCCATTTCGATGATGGCCCCCCCACTAACGATTTCTTAAAAAAGGCCCTGGACTCGTGACTGGATGGCACTATTGCTATGTTATTAAAGTGTTATGCATTTTGCATCAAAAAGCCCATTGAAAAGCACATTGGCTGATTGAAATGCACTTTGAAAGTATGGAAACGAATTAAAGTTTATAATCAATTATTTTGCCTCATTTTCTTTTAACAACCGAAACTTTATACTAAGGAATAATTTTATATGAAATGTTGAACTAATTTGTAAGGATTTTCCTAGATTTTCGGATTTTCCCTGCATTCGGACAAGAAAAATTGACCGCCGTTTGACAGTGTAAAACATGGACGGGAAAGAGATAAGAACATAATAACAACACGTTCGAGGACCTTCCCATTGACAAGTAAAATTGTCTCGCGTTTGACAGAATAAAGTACTAAAGAGTAAAGTCAGTATCTTTCATATATCATTGATACGGGCAGGAAAGGGTTAAAGTATAACTACGCCATCAAATTTGCAAACATCAAATAAATGTTTATTTTCATATTTTACAAGCATAATAATAATATTACATTGTCTATACATGCATGCTCCTATATTGCGGAGCTTTAAAAACTAATTACATGAAGCATCCTGCACGAAAGGAAAAGCTCGATTGCTTTCCGTCTTCACAACAACTCTCTGCGCGCTCACTTTCCCCTATATGGAAACTTCATGTAAGCCTCTACGAATGAGAGAAGGCATTAAATGTTCTGCAAACTACAAATCTACAATCAACTATTAAAATGCGGCGATGTCAAAAGCTATCTAAATTCAAATATTTAGCGATATACTCTGGCACGTAATTGCCATGGGCGCGTTGATTGCCGTCGTACTCGAAGTACAAATATATACACACAAGAGATCGTAAAAAGCGTTTTTACAGGACGACAACTCAACAGCAAATGCCAATTACGACGGTGGACATGCTATTTATATCTAAGCGCTAAGCTTATATAAGGCTAGCGCCATACCGTCGAACACAATTCGTTCAATTAGATTGAATTATATTCGACGACAGTGAAACGTATGAAACAGACCTATGGTACCTATTATCACTATGCTAAAGCGGCCTGCTTCAGCCGGGCGCACAAGCTACGATTTTAGTCGTAAATGGGGGGTTTGTTGGAACTTTAGAAGATTTTGTCGAAAATGTTGGATGAAAAAGTTAATTCCCGTCACTGTTTAGTGGATAATATGGTACAACGATCTATGGAAGACAATTATGCAAAAAACTATCAGTATCAGTAATCAACTATTCTAAATCTAATCATAAGCTGTAATTTACTTATTTCTTTAACAACAATTTTACGAAGCTTTAAAAATGTTTTATAATGATATTGGCGTTTTAAATGTCATCAGGGCCGACTTTCATTTCGGCGACTTTATAAGAATAATACTTTCCTTTATAATCACTCCAGAGGATACCTTTCCCCTTCCGATTGTGAGCACCTCCAAGGTATTTACCATTCAAATGTGCTCTACTACAGCTGTAAAACCACCAGGCACTATGCTGCTCCTGAGCACAGTTACCCGACGCCCTGCTATCGTGGTCTACATCTTGTGTGGTGAAATTCTTCCCATTGTTAATCCGTAAAGAATCTCCTGCTGTCCCTGTGAAGTAAATATTCAACAAAAAATTAACAAACTCATGAATTGTTAATGAATATTTTTCCAATCAAGTCAACGATAGTATATGTCACGTTCAGGATGGTCGGAATGGGTTTAATATTTAGTGCATGTCATTTTTTCTAAACTGTTAAGCGTTTCCAAAGGAGCTAAAATTTTACTGTTACGGAGCTAAAAGATTACGCACAATTTACAGGCGATTTTACTTGTAGCTGCTAAATAGGACTTTT
This sequence comes from Trachythela sp. YZ-2020, assembly GCA_016169945.1. Taxonomy (NCBI): domain Eukaryota; kingdom Metazoa; phylum Cnidaria; class Anthozoa; order Malacalcyonacea; family Clavulariidae; genus Trachythela; species Trachythela sp. YZ-2020. Next base: position 6,213,052 of record JADLSH010000260.1, read on the forward strand.
TAATATTATAGTTCTCAAAATTAAGGTATTTCCACCCAGACCCTCGTGTAGTGCCTGATACGCACAATTCTCCACCAAATTTGCATATCAGCCCTTATTTTAAGAATAAACTTTTTAACGTTGTTTCAATATTTTGCAGTGCGATTATATTACGTGCCAATAAGCTGCTTATGTGGCAAAATTAATAAAATTTGAAAATACTTTCAGACAGTCTCAGTCGTCTCACTTCTGATTGATTTAAATCGAGTTTCTCTTTGTTCTATGCTTGACAACCTAATAGTGCTTTAATACTTGCTAATTTGCTTGTGTTTTCTTAAGCAATACTGCATGAGGACACACCATGCAGGAAATCTCCCAGCATTCCAGGGAGCCAAGCCGCCCTCGGGATTAGCACCTGTCTGATTAACCATTTGGCTTGTGATTGTGTGAAATATTTAGATAATTATTCATCATAAGTGGGGGTTTTTTTGGAAACACCAGGCATATCTATTATTGACAAACTGTCGATTCGTAAGCCAGGATCTATCATCAGTGCAAATATAATCATGTTTCACCAGGCAAACATACCAGAAATCTATAAGTGCCTATTATTAACATATGAACAATATTTCAAAATGTTAGCCTCGCTTTCATTTCCCAAAATGATACTTACCCGTGTATGAAGTAGTATTAAAGTTTAAACAATAACCATCGTTCTCGTTTGCAACAGTAACTGATTTATACACTGCATATCCGGTCTCGTTTTCAAAGGTTTCGAGATCAACTCTGAGTGCATTTTGTCCACTGGCTGATAAACGATGAATCTTGTCTAAGCCCAACCGGTATTCACCGCTGAAAATTCCAAATCCCACTTTATACGTTATTATAAGTGTTTAGTTCTGCGAAAACACCTCGGTTTATCTATTATTGGCAAACCAGCTTTCGATCCGTAAGCCAGGATCTTCATCAGTATACAAATAACATAATCATGTTTCACTATGCGAACATATACAAAGAGCCTATAAGTATTTATTATTACCTGTGTAGTTGCCAAATTTCAGAATGTAAGCTTCGCTTTCATTTCCCACTGAAAATGATTCATAAATTGCATATGCTGTCTCGTTTTCAAAAGTTTCGAGATCAACCCGTAAAACATTCTGGCCGCTCGCTGACAGACGATGGATCTTGTCTAGACCTAACCAGTAATCACCAGTCAAATTTCCAAATCCCATTTTATAATCAGCCCACTTTCTGTAGAAGTCAACCGAACCATCTACCCGTCGTTGGAAAATGGTCCAGCCTCTCCCTGGAGTGGACCTCATATCACACCTGACTTGGAAGTCTCCCAGACCGTCCGGGTCGATTGTATAAACGCCAGTGGTTGTTTTTCCTGATTTGTATAGAGCATCGCAGCTTTTCGCTAGATAAAAAGTAGATCTATAATCTTGACAAACTTCAACCTAACCTCAACGTAACTTTGGCCTAACCTGAACTTAAACTCCATCCCTACTTCAACCTAACCTGAACATAACCTCACCCTAACTTCGGCCTCAGCTTAACCTCAACCCCTAACAAAACCCTGGTCAAAATACAGAAAGGTCGTATAAACGAAAATTTTCTTCACGACGGCTTAAATACGCCGGGTATTCAGAGCTTGTCCAAAGTAAGCCGCGGTTTATTAATGTTGCGAATTCATCGTATAAACGGTTTCGCGACAAATTTTATATCACAAAATGGTGACTTTGCGAAAAATTAAAAGAAAGAAAACTAGAAAACGGAAAACATATATGTATTTCTTTTGTGCTGTCTATACGAGCGTTCACAACATATCACTTATAATAGTTTTAACAATACCGTATAAAAGCTCAGTTGGCGACCTAAACAAGCTATTTCTTGGCCGCGGTTTATTTGCGCTTGAATAAATGGCCTTATTGTAGCTTGTTATATAATTTATGCATGCTGCTCATAATAACTCACATCTATATCCGCCTTCAAACAGGATAATCAAGCATTAGAATTATATTCATTCTAATGCTTAAATGTGTTTGCTCTATTCTATTTTTGCACCGCAGAGAGGTGTCTGTATTAGAGAGTTGTCCGTATTAGAGAGGTTTTCGTATTAGAGAGGTGTCCTTATTAGAGAGGTATCCGTGTTAGAGAGGTATCCGTATTAGAGAGGTGTCCGTGTTAGAGAGGTGTCCGTATTAGAGAGATGTCCGTATGACAAAGGTGTTCGTATTGGAGAGATGAATTCGTATTAGAGAAGTGTCGGTAATAGAGAGATGCACGTATTAGAGTGGTGCTCGCATTAGAGAGGCGTTCGTATTAGAGAGGCGTTTGTATTAGAGAGGCGTTCATATCAGAACTAAATTGAATTAAAAATATATACTAAATAAAATATGTTCAGCAAACATGTCATTGAGATCCTAAAAAATGACTTCTAAGTTCACGTTTAAAAGCAATAAACGATTGTTCTAGCTTTATGTTCCGTAGGTAGTAAATTAAATTCTCGAGCACCATTGAAGAAAAACGATTTCTTGGCTATTTCAGTTCTTACTTTAGGCAGAATCAAATTACCTCTAGTACTGTATGTATGACCTACAACGTGAAAATAATTGTTGAGAAATATAGGCACATTACAATTCATGCATTTGAAGGTGAAAATGTTTGTATGCATTCTTCGTCGAGTCACCAATGGTAACCATTTCAATTGAGAGATTAGACCATCACTGCTTTCACGCATTAACACTAGTTTTGCAGCACGAGACTGCACCCTCTCGATCTTTTCTTCAAGCGAGGTGGCATTAGAGAGCTGTGCGTATTAGAGAGTTGTCCGTATTAGAGAGATGCTCGTATTAGAGAGGTGTTCGTATTGGTGAGGTGTTCGTATTAGAGAGGTGTTCGTATTAGAGAGGTGTTCGTATTAGAGAGGTGGTTATTTAAAGAGGTGTACGTATTAGAGAGGTGTTCGTATTAGAGAGGTGTTCGTATTAGAGAGGCGTCCGTATTAGGGAGGTGCCCGTATTAGAGAGGTGTTTGTATTAGAGAGGTGCCCGTATTAGAGAGGTGTTCGTATAATTTGGGGTGATAATTTCATTCCTGAGCTTTAACAGTCGCTCCCAATCCATTCGTCAATTTCGGCTTGGCTTATACAATAGTACCTTTCAAATCATCAGAATCAGGGGCGTAAAAGTGGGGGGCATGGGGGAGTGGTACATCCCCCTGAGATCATGATCCAATCGGTTTCAAAATGTGCAGTCAATCTCAAGATATTCATTGTTAAATTGGACGAGAGGTTAGTGAGAATTTATGAGTCAGTCTCACTTCGAAACTTCACCCCCCCAGCCAAAATCGATATGTATGCCCCTGATCATAATGGTCAACATTCTAAAATTTTGGACTTTGCTATTACTTCTCGATATAACAGAATATTGGAAGTTTTTGTAGACGGAAATTTCGCACGCAAGGGCGCTGGTTCAGTTTATGCTGGAGGGTCAATAGTTTCAAGTGTTAGACCTGGTTAGGTCTAAAAAATGAATAGTTTTGGTTCGAAAAACATTTTTAACATCAAATCAAGTCATCATACCATATGTAGGAACCAGCGCTGTTGTCATGGTGATGGTCAATGCGGTTGTTGTGCTTGGAAATAGCACTGTTGTAGTTTCGTCTACCTTGTGTCTCGTGGTTTCACCTGGCTGTTCTGTTGGTGTTGGATCTTGCTCATTCGTTGTTGCATATATCGCGGTTGTAGTTGGAACTAGTGCGGTTGTCATTTTTATAACCATAGCGGTTGTGGTTTCATCTGGTTTCTTCGCCGTAGCTCGCTTAGGTGATGTTGTTGTGACTCGCGTGGTTGGTTTGGGTTCCACCGCCTTGCCCGTTTGGCTTCTCTGCAATTAAAATACATATATCATGTTCGTTTCTTCAAGAGTATCGCCTTAACTCGCCGCTTGACTTGCCTTAAATTGGGACTAAATCGTCCCAGTTTCTCTTATGTCGCATATATCGCCATAAAGGAAAATATAGTATTTTAAATTCTTTAAATAGTTTACACTATACTAGAAGAAAATTGTTTTGCAGTGAAGCGACAGTGCCGTATCTTGTACAACTTACAGATGGACTTGTTCGACTAGTGTCCTGTGTAGCGGCCCTCGTGTGGAAGGGATGTAACGAAAACACGAGCGAAGAGAGACACAGAGCTAGGAAAACACGCACGTTTAGTTTTTGGTGAGCTTGGAAAGAGGATAAAACCCTCGAAGCACAGGAGAGAACCAAATACAATTCTACTTACATGAGTTTTCAAGTACAAGGTAGTTACCCAACCTAAGTCAATACCTGCCCTCGACTTACACTAGCAGGCTTGGGCAGCGCGCTAACCGCATGTGCCACCCGTACTTCCCAAAATCACACTTAATAAAAATACCTTTTCTATTATTTCGTAGTAATCGAAGTATTGCGTAACGTGAAAATTCTTAGGATATGTCGACTTCGTGGCGCTGTTCAGCTCACAATTCTTGGAAGAACCTGTATTTTTTCCTTTGTTGAAATTAATTGATTTGCAAACAGGATGCTCACCCAGGCATTTTGAAGCACAGTTCAACGCTTTCGGTAAACAATATTTGTGGATTACGTGACCAGTAAGTCGGTGACCTGCAGGAAAGTGATAAAAGAATTGATGGGCTTATACCACCTAAATCTGCGGTTTATATACGGAGGGGCTCATTCATGGATACATTTCTGTTTTGTAAATGTAGGAGGAGTTGGAGGGGGGAGAGGTGGGGGAGGGGGTTGCAGTCGTTTTGCGAATTACCTAAACTGCGGATTGCGGACTGCGGACAGCCGACTTCGGATTGCAAATTTCGAAATTACAACTGAGTTCTTGGTGTGACCAGCGTTGATGTCCTCGTAAAAGACGTAAATGAATGCATGCGCATGCAGAGAGAATTGGTTAATTGGTAATAAGTTAAAAATATTGAATCATATATTTAATTACCTGTCTTATAAATGTTAATGTATTTGTCAACTATATAACATGCTGTAAATATAATATCCTAGAATAATTTCAACTATTATAAACAACAGATTTTCAGCGAGCGTATTATATGTAGCATTTATAATATTATTAAAGTAGTACTCCATGTTTTTATATAAACTCTATTGTCTATTTTGGGTGTTTTTGACAAAAAGGGAGGATAAATCATTAATTTATACAGTATTTGAAATCGATGACAGATTATACTATTTTATATAATACAATTCCAGCGGTTAGTTATAAACATAAGCGTTAAAACATTTATTTTATTAGAACGACGTTTCGATGTTATCTTTACATCATTTTCAAGTTCAATTAACGTTCACAAAGTAATCTTGCTTCAGCAACATCCTTCCTGTCAACCCTCAACAACTGTCATCCGTCATTAAGTTTCACTATGAAAGTCGAAGTCGAAGGTAAATTGTCTTTTCTGGGAATGGAGGTAATGAAGAAAGATAGTCGATTGGAAAGCAAGTCTACATCAAGCCAACCAACGCTGGTCTCTTGCTCCATTATCACAGTGTGGACGGTTGAAGACGCTCTTCGATCGACTCAGATATCCACAATTTCAACGTTTATTGATCAACACCGTAAAGCAGCCAACCAGGAACCAGGAGCCTGTAACGCGTAAACCATCGCAGAATGTTGTCGAATCAACTTACCGTTCAAGGACAAAAGTCAGCAGACATAGTCAAGAAACAACTTACGAACCTTTCTAACGTAATTGGTTCTAAAGTTCAACCAGTTTACACAAGCAAGAAATTGGGAATGATCTCGCAGTTTCCAAAAACCGCCATTAGTCAACAAGCAAAACTTTGTCTACAAATTTCAATGTGATCTGTGTGACGCAGATTATATCGGATACACGAGCCGTCATTTACACCAACGCATTGGCGAACATAAAAACTCAGCGATACGAAAACGCGTCAAGGAAAGTCATGGTAAAGATGTTGAGAGAATCGTGAATTGTCTCTCGGTTCTGCGAAAGTGTCAAGGGAAGTATGACTGCCTGTTGTACGAGATGCTAAACACGCAGTCGGACTCGATTCGGACTAAAGTATTTGTTTGAACTAACTTTGTTCACTACTTAATTTGTGTGTTAATTTGTTTATCAATTTTGTAATTTTAATAGTGGTAAATTGCATATTATGTTCAAAATTGTAACTTTTAAATTGTTTCTTTTTTGCCGCGTTTTCGCGCGTAACATTTATCAGTTATAGACCTGGAGCGAGGGGTATTCCACAAAAAAATACTCTGAGGGATGAAATATTGCCCGAGGGATATTTCATCCCGAAGGGTAATTTTTTGGGAATACCCCGAGTGAAAGGTCTATAAATGATATATTATACTGAACCTTGTATGGCTTTTACTTGTACTAGATACTAGAAAACAAATAGCATTGACTTAATAAATATTTAATAACTTTTAAGTTTAAAATACAACTTTTGATAACTTAATTATTTTTTTCGTACTTACCGCGTCCTGGCTATCCAATAACCGCATTATTTCATCATTTACTTCCGTGTTTACTTCCAGTTCGTCTTCTGTTGATGCCGCCATGTTTGCCGGCGATCAAATTAGACAACGGCCTGGGTACGAGCGGGGTATTCAAAAGTCGAATTCCCCGCTCAAGCGTGGTATTCGACTAGAATACCATGCCCCGGGGAAACGACTCAGGTACAAGTTGTCCGGGGCATGATATTCGCTGAAAAATAGCTCTCTGATTGGACAAACTTATTCTGAGGTATAATATTTTACGTGATCTCATGTAATTATGTACTAACGTCAAGAACTCGCTATGCGAACACTCAAATAATAACGAACTTTATCTCGAACGTGCGGTGCCAGTGTGGGTAGAGTATAGCAAATACGGCGGTTGACTGTTGTGTAAAACTACCTGAAAAATACAATGAGAACTTCGACGTTTCGAGCGAATGCCCTTCGACGAAGGTTCTCATTGTATTTTCTGGTAGTTTTACACAACAGTCAACCGCCGTGATAACGAACTTTAGTTGAACTTGAAAATGATGTATAGATGATATCGAAACGTCGTTCTAATAAAATAGATTTTTCATCGCTTTCATTTGTGTCAAATTATATATACAATGTCATATGTTTGATTAACAGGCATGAAAAAGTAGTTACTAGGCAAAAACTTGTAAAATCTCCAAAGAGAGCTTCGTTATTGTAATATGCATTGTTAAATCACATGAAGAACGCATTCTTTTGTATAATCGGAATTTGCCTACCAGCAAAATGTAAACAAAGCAACGAGCCTATAAAGCAAGACAAACTTTTGCAAATTTATAATCCAATTTTCTTCCAATCTGAACGATTATTTAATCAATTTGCCCTTGGCTTATGGTCGTTAACTCGACAAATTTTCGTATTAAAATGTTTGGTATTTTTCAGTTATCGTGCCGACAGACAAACACACACACATATTGCCCAACAATATGGCGGATGGCAGCGAAATTTTGATCTCACCTACATTAAAGAATTTTAGTCTTGATTGTGTTGATATACCCTCAATAAAATTGCTAAACATTAAGACACACTTAGTCTATGATGGTACACGTATAAAGTGGTCAAATGATCTGATATCTCTGAAGAATTTTACCGAAAATATTGTCGGTTTGGTGGGTTGCTGGAGGTCGCCCGGTGGCAAATCTAAACAGTTTGTTAGTAATGACCTAGATCTGACAATGACTTGGCACCCAGGTAAGCAAAATTCTTTGCTGTTCAGCGGGAAGGACGGTGAATCCTTAAAGAAATTATTGATAAGTATTTTGAACATGGCAAGCGATACTACATATCAAATACCAAACGAGATAAAATCATCGGCGCGAGAATCGCGTGACATTGGCAAAATTACTAATTCTAGTGAAAGCCCAAACCAGTCTATAGCTGAAATAAAAGCGATTAAGGATAAAATTGACGGAGTTTCTGTGATTATAAACAAGCTTTGTTATTCTACAACTAGATTACTAAATGAATTTTCTGCAATTCTGGCCAGAAAGGATCTTGTCGATTCCACTACCCAAACTGATTTTGAAGTACTTAACAATGTCGGAGTAAACTTAGCTGATGCCACGAACGCGGCAGATAATCAGTGTACCTACACGCTTAGTGGTTTATCGACCGAAATCGAAGGTCTCAAACTAAACATCATAATCACAGAATCAAATATTTTAAGCAAAGTTCAGTCTAACAATCAAGTGATTGAGCAAATTCGTCACGACTTAGACTCAATTAAAAGCCAACAGAGTAAAAGTAACTTCACCTCAGACAATAATATTGCCCCAATTATAAATTCTGAATCAATTAATGTCGGACCTACAGCTAATTCAACCAAGATCGATAGTTCTGCCACGATTCCTATATGCAAACGTGGTCCAAAGCGGTCTTGTGCTCAATTACGGTCAACAGTAATCTGTCAACAAAATATCAACCCTCCCGGAGTAGCTCAGCTTTGTCCTGTTAGCAGTAACAAGCCAAATAACAAGTTAACGCTCCAGGCCTACCATAGCTCTAACATACACGTTACTCAGCAAATCGAAGATGCACCAGGAATAAATAAGGGTCAACAGAACCGTAATAAAGTATGTAAATCCACCTCCGATCATAAATTAGAAACTCCCAAGGCCAATCCTGAAGTAATTAAAATTGGATCGATTGCTAACACAACCAAACCCCTTAGCGTAAGCGTTGGTTCTGCTAAACATGAATCAAAGCAGTATTACGCTCATCATTATAACTTAGTCAGTCCTGTAAAACAAAGAAATTTCCATCAACATTCCCAAGCTGTTTTTCGCCCACAATCAAATGTCACTTGTGAGAAGCCAAAACCAAGAAATGAACAGAATGTACAACATATTTCAAACCTTAGTTGTGCTAATACTGGCGAAAGTCAGTCGGTATCAAGTGAGACCGGATCTTTGAAATGGTTGGACCGCCTACCTCTGGTTGAAACGCCTAACGCGACAGGTAGTAACCCTATGCATATATCTCGAAGTGGGGCCGAACCCCTCGATTGGATAGGACGGTTGCCTCTACTTGTTAATTACTCGACTCATACGCCTCGCTCATGCCAGTCTCAAAGGAATGAAACAGGAAAGATGAACTGGCATACGTTTTTTCGGTCGCGAATCAGCCAGCAGGCAGACTGGTTGAATTACCTGGAGTTTGTCCGTCGCACATTGCAATAAACTTGGAGACTTCTGTCGTAGCTAGTAACAAAACTATAATCACTCTGGAACGAAACACTATACCAGTTAGAATCTCAACGAGAAATCGTCAACAAAGTCCAAAGCAAAGAATGCGTAATGACTGCATACCCGTGAGGAAAACCTTGCGTAGAAGAAACTTGAATAACTTAATACCAATTAATTGCAACTCATCGATCGCGAATGCTACGTCCTACTACAAAAAAGTTCCTTACCCTATTTGTTCCTTTCTAATACAAGATCACTCGTTAATAAAATTGAGGATCTGGAAGTTGTCATTAACCAAAACGACGTGGATATAGTTTGTATTACAGAAACTTGGCTGACCAATAATATTTCCAACTCAGTAGTCGACATTAGTGATTACATGCTAGTACGGAAAGATCGAAGCGCTGATAAACGTGGTGGTGGTGTTTGCACGTACATCAAATCATCAATTGATTTCACAACAATTGACGAACTTAATGATTCCCCATTTGAATCTCTTTGGGTATACCTCCGTCCGAACAGACTCCCACGAGGCTTTTCTTGCCTAATTATCGGTATTATATACCACCCACCACAAGACGATGATGCTACTTTTACGGATCACCTAATTTCATCATTGAATGCTGCTTTGAACAAATATCCTAATGCTGGAATTATGTTGGTTGGCGATTTTAATCGTTTAAATTATCGATATATTAGTAACCATTTTAACCTGCGACAAACCGTTAAAAATCCAACACGCGGTGCTGCAATCCTCGACCTAATTTTCACCAATCTGTTTCACCGTTATAACACTCCTCAAATTCTACCCGGAATCGGCTTAAGTGACCATAACTCCTTACTTATCCGTCCTTTAAGGAGAACTCACAAAACGAAAGTAGAATCAATTTTTAGAAGGAATGTAAAGCCAAGCATGAAGTCCTGTTTTGGAAGATGGTTAGCATCTACTGATTGGTCATTCCTTGAAACACTATCAAACTGTACGGAAAAACTCGCTGCATTCCAATCTCTGTTAAATTTTGCTATTGAAACTTTTTTCCCACTCCGAAAAATCAAACAACACCCAACAGACAGGCCTTGGATTACTCCTGAACTGAAGAGTCTAATCCAGCAACGACAACAAGCAATGTCCAAAGACCCTCCTGTTTACAAAAAATTGAGAAATAAAGTTAACAGGCTAAATAACAGTCTTAGGAGTTCCTTTTTTGAAAATAAGGTAAAAAACTGTGACAATGCAGCTTCCTGGTGGAAATCCATTAAACAACTTGGAGGACTTCCTAAGAAATTACCAGTATCCAGTGTTTTTGTATCGGGCAAAGAATTCCATTCAACCGTATTAGCAACAAAAATTAACGAAAGCTTCCTGTGTATCACAAACCCTTTACCACCTCTAAACAGCCAATTGGAAAACGTTGAAACTGATCCTGCAGTAGTTAACGAAATTATTTCAAAATACCACATTTCTCCTGAAGATGTTTTTACGAAGCTCTCCAACCTCAAACGCACTAAAGCCTCGGGTCCTGACAACTTACCAAGTTGGGTCTTAAATGACTTTGCCATGGAACTCTCATCACCCGTTGCTGAAATATTTTAACGCGTCAATCCAAGAGAGAGTCGTACCCGTTTCATGGAAAGAAGCTGATGTAATACCTATCCGTAAAACAGATAAGGTTAAGGAAATTGAAAATGATCTACGCCCAATATCTCTAACACCAATTCTCTCAAAAACCTTGGAACATTTTGTCGCAGAGTGGATTATGTCACAGATCAGACACCTCGTTGACAGGAAGCAATTCGGATCACTCGCCGCCTTATCTACAACTCACGCTCTTCTATCCTTTTTTCATCATCTGTATGGAACTACCGACCAATCTGACCAATGCGTGCGTGTACTGCTTCTGGATTTTAGTAAAGCCTTCGACAGGATTGATCACCATATTCTCATCAAGAAGATGGAGGAAATGGCCATCGATCCCGTTCTTATCGCATGGGTAAAACAGTTTCTTACTGGCAGGAAACAGCGAGTGAAAATAGGTAAATACACCTCAAGTTTCGAACCAGTGAACGGTGGGGTTCCACAAGGCACTGTTTTAGGCCCGATTCTATTTATGATTATGATAAATGATTTGTTGGTTGATTGGGACGATAGATGGAAATATGTTGACGATTCGTCTGTTTCAGAAACCCTTTCTAGAAACCAAGATTCGAACTTTCAAACTATTTTAGAAGGGATTACGCAGTGGTGTGCAAGAAATAACATGTCCTTGAACCCCCGTAAATGCAAAGAAATCCTCGTTTGTTTTTGGAAAAATAATCCAAATTTCCCTCCAATGATCGTTGACGGACAGCCCATTGAAGTGGTGAAATCCGCTAAACTCCTTGGCTTAATTCTCAAAGACGACCTAAAGTGGAATGACCACGTGGCTTACATTGTGAAAAAATCCGCAAAACGCCTTTACATGCTTAGACTCCTCAAGCGAGCTCGTTGTGACACTAAAACATTGATATCAGTGTATTTCTCATGTGTATGGCAGTTTGGCATTTTAACATACCTGAATACCTATCCAAAGAAATAGAAAGGATCCAGTCAAGAGCGTTGAAAATAATTAACCCATCTTCATCATACAAAGAATCCTTGTCAGATCTCAATTTTCCAACATTGTACTCTAGGCGCGAACTGTTATGTTCAAAATTTTTTAGAAAAAAGGTTCTTCCGCAAACTAGTCCCCTTTCCGAACTAGTTGAACCAGCCGATCATCCAAGCTACAATCTACGCACATCGAATAAACTCGTTCCAATTAACTGTCGGACAAATCGCTTCAAAAATTCGTACATTCCCTCGTCTGTAACGATTTATAATAAACATTGAGTAACTATAAATTTCATACATTTTTATTTGTAAATAATGTTAATATCATACTAGAAGTTCTAAACTCTTCCCATATTATAGTAAATACGTTTTTGTAAATTTACAATATTTTTCTAATTAACCAACCCTGTAAATGATAGATGTATTTCAACCTGTATGGTTGCAAAGTCTATATTTTTCTAATAAATTCAAATTCAAAAACATATCACACACACATACAAACCAAGGTGAAAACATTCTATATTTCAAATTCTTTTCATTAAGTAATTGACATGTTCTTTCCACCTGTGATAACTGTCTAAGAGTAACCCCAAGATATGGAATAAATTTTTATTCTTAATTAAAGACGTTGCACTGGATGAAAAATTGGATTCACGACTATAGTAAATCTGAAGCAAATACGTCGTGAATTCTGTTTTCAACAACGTTTGCACATATTTGCACAAAATCAAATTCAATATTTGCAGCATATTTACACACTAAGTAAACATGAGGAAGACCGTTTTTACGACCTATTTTACACCAAGTGTAAAGTTGCAACAAACATGCACATTTGCTACATATTTGCTCCAAAGCAGATCAGGTAGTAAATATGATATTTAACGGTATGTTGTCAAATACCATATTTGCACATGTAGTAAAGATAGCTTAAACGTGTGTAAATATCACATTCAACAACGTTTGTACATATTTGCACAAAATCAAACTCAGTATTTTCAGCATATTCATACACCAAGTAAACAAGGGAAATACCGTTTTTGCGACTTATTTTACACCAAGTGAAAAGATGAGACAAACATGCATATTTTCTCCAGAGCAAATTACATAGTAAATACCATATTTACTTAGCTATTGTGAATGTGACCAAATACAATATTTACACTGCACGTAGTAAAAATAAAGTAAACGTCGTGTAAATATCATATTTGCTTGAATTTGCCTCTGCCTCTGGGGTAAATAAACCTTGTTTCGGCATACTTACAGAAAATGAGGAACTCGACTCGAAGTTATACTCGAAGACTCGAAGTTATACTCTAGACCACTGCAGGAACCACTGCCATTGATACTAGCGATTATAAATGCCGAAACAACTTTGATAGAAGCGTTAATTAAGCAACAGTTTTGTTGTACTGTTTTGACTACAGTATGTGATTTTTAAGTTTATATATTTGGTCTCAGGAAAGCTGCTGTATGTCTAACAAACGTTTACAAAATACATTTCGTATTTTGTAAAGCATTTTGTATTAATGATGAGATTCCGTGTTTACATACAATTATGTTGGAGAAAACAACCGATATTGGTATTTAATTTGCAATTTTATACAAAAATACACCCCCCGGGAAAGAACGATGACTAGAAATTAGATCCCGCAAATTGGACCGTCATGACCCGCGAAAAATACCCGCGACCCGCGAAAAATACCTGCGACCCGCGAAAAATACCCGCTACCCGCGAAAAATACCGGCGACCCGCGAAAAATACCCGCGACCTGCGAAAAATACCCGCTACCCGCGAAAAATACCGGCGACCCGCGAAAAATACCCGCGACCTGCGACTCGCGACAATTAGATTATCTCTACAGTGAAATAGGGTAAACGTTGTGTAAATATCGTAATATTTGCTTGAATTTTGCTCATGATTTGCTTTGCTTGCAAATAAGGATAATTACAATGATTTGCTTCTGTGCAAATTATATAGTAAATACCATGTTAACTCAACTATTGTAAATGTTCCCAAATACAATATTTGCACATATAGTTAAAATGAAGCAAAGATAATATACATAATGTATTTGATTTGCCTCATACACGTATTACATAATTGGTTACAGCTTGTAAGTTGAACAGAAAATGGGAACTTTTGCGGCTAGGATAGACTATCAAGAAATTCGATTTCCAAATAATTAATAAAAGTTTAATTGCCCAAAACCAGCTACTGTATCAACTAAGTTGAGTTCTGCATTAACAAAACCCTCAAGATCTGATAAACTCTTATTAGCATAAAAATGGTTAAATTCATCAGTAATAGATGAATGTCAAAAACTTTAGAGCATTGAAAGTTTAGAGTAAAGATATTAATATACAAAATAACTAACAAAGATCCAAGTACTAAACCTTGAAGAACTCCGCATGGTTAATAAGATGGCTTTAATATTTTTGACCAATCAAGACAAATTGTTTAAGTTCAGTAAAATAAGAAACAAACCACTCATATGCTATTCCACGTATGCCATAGCGCTCAAGTACTTTTAATAAAATCGAATGGTTTACGGTATCAAATTTATTACTAGCAGTCAAATCCGGAATTACTCCGAGTCCGAACTAGCTCCGAAGTCCGCATTCCGGAGTCATCACAGCGGTTCGAACTCCGCAGTCCGCACTCAAGACTCCCCAATCTGGAGTCAACACTCTGGAGTCCCCACTCCAGAGTCCGCATTCCGGAGTCATCACAGCGGGTTCGAACTCCGCAGTCCGCACTCAAGACTCCCCAATCTGGAGTCAACACTCTGCCGTCCCCACTTTGCAAAAAGCTCAAAGTTGAAGAGAGTGAACGACAGTCGATGAGGAGAGTTGGCGGTCAAACGCGAGCGAGAGTTCAACTCTCATCATCAACTCTCATCCTCGTTTCACCGTTAAAAACATCTAATACGTAACACCTACGCATAAAAAACACATGACTAAAACCAAAAACGACTTTTAAATGTGTTTTATGATTCAATTTGTGTACCTGAAGCGGGCAACCTGAACGCAGCACTGGATGTCAGTGAACTGCAGGTCAGTGTGTACAGCAGCAATAGATAGAAACGAAGAATTCCGTATACATTCATGACGCAGAGTTGAATGTCTCCAAATGTTTCAGCTACAAATATAATAAAAATAATTAGTTACAACTAAAGCTTAAGGGCCAGGTTTTGGTGAAGCACGGAAGAGAACCAACCACAACTCTACTTACACGAGCTTTTAAAAACAGGGCAGTCAGAAAAGTAAATTTCACCTAAGTAAATTCCATCCTCGACTTACAGTAGCAAACTAAAATTAACTCAGCGGTAAAAGAGCATCGCCCTAACCGCATCTGCCAACCGTGTGCTTCACAAAAAATATAAAAGGAAAGCTTTTAGTTTGGACGTGAAGGCAAAAAGACACAGTTTGATAGAAGAAACAAACTAGAATTCGAAGTCAGATGGTTTGAAAATTTTAAGCAACACATTCAGGAAAATTTTGCAGGGATAATCAGTAACAAGGAAAAACCATACCTTCTTCTTGATTTTCTAGGTTTGCTTTCCTTTGCAAGATGCGAGAGATTAAAACTACAAAAAAATATCGTATTTGTTAGGGTACGCGAAATTTAAAGGCGCGAAAACTTAAGCTGACTGAGCAAAAATGAGTAGTACACGAATTAGGGTAGCGAAAGTAAGGTGGCTTGTAACTATCAGCTAATGTACAGTGCACATTTCTTTAAAACTTACCTTAAATATTTTGTAAATTTTCCTTTCTTCCTAATGGTTGAAACCAAGTTGGATGTTCAGCTGGGAAATGAGTGAAATTCTGCTCCACTTGACGGCCTTTTATAACCTGTTAATTAACTGGCAGTAGACATAAAGCAATGCCGTACTTCTTACAAGAGCACATCAAAGGCACGTTTCAGATGCCTCTCCACTTATGCGCCAAACTTAATTGGATGTTTTGCAAGCAGCACGTACATACATACATACATACACACATACATTATTCGGTTATAAGGCCATGTGACGAGTCACGAATATTTCTCTTTGATCTTGACCCCAATCCCGACCCAATTCCTAACCCTAACCCTATTTCGTGCGTAACATGAATTTAGAACCCATTATTCAACTCACTCCCCGTTGTGGCTTTTCAGTGACCGATTACATCAAGAATCCGGCTTACCTATATTATGTACTTAGCCTACATGATCTATTTTTACAAAAATTGTGATATTACTTTCCTAATCTGTATATCCTAACCCACCCAGTCAACTTTCCCTATGGGAGAAACCAGAGTGCCCGAAGAAACCCACGACTTTCGGCAGAGCGTTGACTTACTCTTTTCACATGAGTGTGATGAGTAAAGTCCTCAGCGACTGCGAGAATCGAACTCAAGACTCAGAGTTGATATAGGCGCTTGCTCTGACACTAGGTGCGGCTGAAGAGCGACGTATGAACAATTTAATAAGTGCGGCAGAAGTTGGAGCGATTCAAGTTCAGCAAAGCCTGTCGCATTGGAACGACTTTGATTCATACGCCGCTCTACTATTAAATGTAGCAAAGCTAACTAGAAATTTAGTGCAATTTATGAGGATTAGTTTAGCAACATTGTAATGTTACCTATTTTTTAATTTTATTGAGAATTCTCACGCGAATGCGCTCCTTTCTCGTGAATAACAATATATTTTGTTCATCGTTTGAATCACTGCGGCAGTTCGGCGCATGAGTGGAGTGGCATCTGAAACGGGCTTAAGCCAATTCGACATTTAGTCTCAGACAAAAAATGTAAAATTAGAATTATTTTTAGCCAGTGCATATAAGTGTATTTATTGTTAATTAACGACCGGGAAACATTTTTATTGAGAAAATTGAAATATCATAGATATTACACTTCCATTATGGCCCTTTCCTTTTTTAGTATGCTGGGGAGGGGAAAGGGGGGGGGGGAGCGGTGAAATTTCGTTTGCCCATTGAAATATTTAGCATGGCCCATCCCTTCATACTCAACTTCTTCCCAGTGGCCCACCCTTAAATAATGATATGTTTCAAATGACACCCTCCAACATTCTTTCCTAAAACCTTAATTTCAAATTCCCCTAAAAACTCGTTTTGTGAGCAAACGGCTTTGTGATCATTGGCTCACATTTAATACTGTAAATAAATATCTTGCTCAACAGTTGTCAGCATTTATTCATAAAGCAGCAGTTGCAAGGCTGAGCAAAATTGCGTAGTCATTCTATTGGGAAAATTTTGAATATTAGTAGTCAGAATGGCCTCTTTTCGCGTGGCCATGGCACACCCTTTTAAGACCATCTATTTTTGGATGGCCTGCTCCTAATTCCACCAGCCCCCTTCCCAGATAAAATATGAACGGCCACTTAATTCATACAAAACGTCTAAATTTCTTACCCAACATGGCATTATACTCTTTCTGTTTCCATTTAATTTAATATTTCCGCATGAACAAAAAATATACAAAACTGGCACGCAAAGTCGGGAACTAGAAGAATATTTATAATTTCTCGCTACATGCACTAATCGACATTTTTTATAATTAAGAGACATGGAACCTTGCATTTGTATATGTATATTTACAAAAATGTATATTTTTTTTCAGTGGCGGAAATTTTGGTGCGGTGGAAGTGGGGAGACAACTACCCCAGCCACCTGGCCATGACATACTGGGGGGGGGGCAATTTTTGCCCCAATTTGCAACCGTATGCAAGGAGAAAATCATACGCACAGAAAAACAGTGAAGTTGCTCCGCGTCGATATTATTATTCTCATTCATTTCTTTGTTGCCTTCATCGCATGTTTAGCGAGAAAAATATCAGCAAAGTAAAACGAGATTCATGCTCACAAATTCTCTGCAAATTTCCTTTTTACCTATTACATGTAATAACATCGCTCTGTGTCCGAAATTGCGTCGCAAGTTTCCGTAAATATTGCCTCGTTTAACATTGCATTTTAATACGTAAAATAGACAATTGACCTGAATAGGGTAAAAATCAATCAAATTTGAGTGTATAAATTGCAGTTTAGTCGGAATTCAAGAAGGTCGTTGAGAAATGTTCGTATAAAGGTCCATTTAGTTTATAAACATTATACGTTGATCGCAAGTAATTTTACTATTGGAAAACATTTGATTGCGTTCGTATGAAAAATCGAGCTGTTGTACCGAACTTGTGTCAATACAAACTCACGTCTCACAATATAACAATAAAAAAGTTTTATTTACTAAAATAGCCCAGGTTCAAACGGCTCTCTCAAAATTTACAAAATCTCTTGTTAAAAACAATCCCTCACCGTCACTATGGCAACAATGTCAATGTATTTTAAGGGGAGAGGGGTCGTCTGGCTCACTGTCTCGCCTGCGGAGATCTCGATAGATTTTGCCATAATTTCGCCAAGAGACGGACATAGAATGAATATTTCTCGTATTTTTGCGGCCATGAGTAGAATTGCACTTTTTCAATTTTCAGCAAGCTGTTAGTAGCGCTCGCTTTTAAACGCCGTAGTTTGTCTTTAAAAAATATTTTCATATATACATGCAAACTAGTATATAAAAAACGAAACACTGTTGTGGAAACGTCTGAAATTCTTGATTGTTCCAGATGTTTCCCTACTTGCCTAACCTCAAAAACGTTTGCGGAAACAAAATTTATTTTCTGCATGCATTCATGCCATATGGCTAGTCAGTTACACTTGTCGAACTAGGTTAATAGAGATTCTTTTTGTTAAAACGCAGTAAAAAGGGCGAATAGCAAAAAGAGAAATTTTAAATAGAGTGCTTATTAATTACTTATACCTATATTTGGCTCTCTTTTCAAAGTTGTCACGATCTTATGCATTCAACGTTCGCGCGGTTCTACTGTAGTGCCACTGTACCCTTTTGAGATTTTTAGCCGCCCCCATGCAATGCAAAAAATGCCCCGCGGTCCCTGTTGGGCTTTTAATACTAGTTTTATTCTTTCTCAACAGTATTTGTATAAGAGGAACATAACAAAATTAAGACGATATTAGTGATAATAAACGTGATAAAATGTGATATGTTATTAGGTCTAGTTCAAACGTCGCGCTTTTCTTGTGCCGAACCTAATTCGTATTATGTTCGGCAAAGTTCAGCAAAATTCAACGTTGATTCAAACGTCGAACTTAATTGTTAGATGGGAGCTTTCATTATCTTTTGAATTTAACTTTTCTCGACCAAATGCATTAGAATCGGCACATGATAAGTTCGCCGTTTGAATCGACCTCGCGCCGTGTCGAACTAAATACATTAGGCACGAGTGCACGACCAGGCACGATTGTCTTTGTCTAACTTAATATCGGTGTCAAATATATTTTGAAATATTTTTCGTTTCTTTCGCTTCCGTGACAACACCATGCAGCAACAAAGCCAAAAGATAATTAGTAAACAAGAAAATTCACTTAGTAAAATTGCGTTTACTAATATAATAGTTATATACATGATCGTGTAGTATATTAAAGTAGGAAATTTTTGAAATAAGACTGACCAAAATTATTAAATGAACTACGTTTTTAATACCCCCTGTCAAGGAAACATTGTTCGGAAATCTTAATACTATTTCTCAAATGTTTCTTAAAATGTCGATAACGTCGTTATGGCAACAAAATGTCCTTTCCAAAAAGCAACAATTTTTCCGCAACAAACTTCTGAGAAACATTTTGTTTCAATTTATTGTTTCACAAACACTGTTTTAATTAATAATTTCCAACAATGAGCTATGATATATAGTATGTCTGCTCGTATATTGTTATTTTTCAGAATATTTTTTTATTTTAGAAATTAAATTATTTCTTGTGAAGGATATCACAGGAAAATATTTCTTGTTTCGAGAACAAAAATCGTAGGAAACATACCGTACCGGATCAAGCTAGCAAATTAATATTTTCGTCGCAAGATTTCAATTTGAAGAACTTTTTGCTACAGTTTTGTACCGTGGGTAAGCAAATTTATTCTTATTAAGATCAGTTTTCTTATTTCAAGAAAATGTTCTAGAAAATATTCTTATATCTAGGAAATAATTCTTCGCCATCTAAGAATTATCCATTGTGCCCATTGTGCCTTTCGCGCTTGCGGAAGTAGAGGTTTTGCGATTTTTAGTATTGACTTTGAAAAGACAACTTTAATTGAACTATAGCTGTATACATGCGGTGCTAACTGCTAATGGCAACAAGCAATACTATAGCCAGGTGCCCAATCAGTCTATATATCGTCACACAATCACATGTATACAGAGATATGCGCACAAGGCCTCGAATTTAAGAGGAGGCAAGGCCAGCTTAGCTTTGAATGTTACTACGATTTTTAGGGCGTTCAGGCCAGTATACAGGGCATAAAAGCAACTTAACTCTATTCAGTTGTTATTTGAGGCATCTTACCACACACTGATCTTAAAGAGTACATGTATAATATTCCTTATTACTTTCCAGGAAACCATTTGTCACCCCCAAACTTACCTATATAGCAGGCACAGTTTGACTCCTCTTTCAACGTTGTCACGGTGGCAAACTGTATACTACCGAATTAGTCTACTAAGAAAGATCTGTTTGCAATTATGCTTTTTCCTTAATGAACACATGTATCATTAGATGGCGCCTTAAAAAGCAAAACATGATGGCTTGTTCTTTATAATAAGCGGGAATAATTAGCGCATCATTTCTTGATCGCCGCTAATTGGATTGTAATCTAAAACGGTTGGCGTTCTATTATAAACAAACGATAATTTGTTTTGGTTGGATAAAAGGCGGATACGGACGAATGGATGGCATTACCGATACGGATGGCGGATGAGAGAATAGAAGGCGGATGAGGAAATAAAACGCAGATGAAGGAATACCGTAAAAGGCGAATAAGGGAATAGAACGCGGATAAAGGAATTAAACGCGGATGGGGGAATAAAACGGAGTTGGGGATGAAATGGGTATATAGTGAAACGCGGACTGGCATCTTCTAAAACTCGAAATGGAAAACCCGGACGACTAAAAACTGGATCCTCGCGATGTTGCAAAAATTCTTACCGTATGACAAATATAACCGTAAGATAAGCAGTTTAAATTAGTTTGATCTTCAAAAAAACTATTTTCCTCTGTACCTTGAAAGTTATAGATTTCCACTGCTGTTCTAACGAATTTTAAAACGTTTTAAATACTAGATAAGGTGACTTGAGGCGGCAATATTGCTGTGATCTTATTAGTAATTCTCTAGCAAATTTAAGAAAAAAGAGAGGCCATTAATGACCATTTTCTATCTAAGCAATACGTGTTCTTCTCCCTCTTATAACCAGAAACTGTAAAGTGGAAACCTCCTAAAACGTTGTGTTAGTAATAATAACTATACAATGAATGAAAAAATAATATGAACAATCCAGTCCCAGTTCTTTTATCAGGTCATAGATGAGCACGGCAAGAAAGCGGAAAATTTTGCAAAATTGCACCACAAAAGTTTTCATGCGTGGTTAGAATGAACAAAATATAATTTGTTGAACAAATTAAAATAAAATAATTGAAATCATTGACATCTCTTTTACTTCATGCAAAAGTTATTCTAAATATAAATTCGATATTTGGTCACGGACACAAAATGAAAAATTGTAATAATTTCTAGCCAGTTTAATATATTTATTGTTATATAGCAGGAAGGAAACCTAGAGCAAATCAGTAAATGAAATGTAGTATAACACTGTCATTTTCTTCATGCAAATGTTTCTCTGAGCTAATTTGGTATTTAGTCAGAGAGAAAATGAAAAATTAATATGAATGGCGAAGCTAGACATAGCAACTGGACATGCTATGCAAATTTCAACTTGAATTTATTCAAACTAGAAATATGTTTTTTAGACAATATCTAAGTGCATGTTTAATATTTGCATAGGCATAGCCATAGCATAACAATTGCCATGGCAAGCTTCGCCACTGAAAACAAACAACTTTGTCTGGCCACAGCTGAGTTCAGTGGCAGAAATTCATGCGCACTTTTTCTTGCGAGGGGCCAAAGTTTCCTGAATCTCCAACAAAACCTTCTAAATAAACCCTTTCCAACCAGGTACCAAGGCATTCCGCCCATCCGATTTTTCTTAAATATGGGGACGAAAGCGTACGGGGCGGGGTTCATCGCCTCATCCCAACGGAAATACATGTCCCTAGGGTCACAATATTGTTGCCCTATTGTGTGTGCCCAACTTGTGCAAAATGGCGTCGCGAACCCCGAAGAGGTGTGTTTCCGAAACCCTTCATTTTACATTCTCAAAATGGACTGTTCTTAATCTTTTTAGTTCAAAATTTCCGACAAATTGCGGTCTATTTTACATAAAGAAGGGGGGGGGGGTAGGTGGGCATATCGAAATTCTCGCCAGTGCATGAGTCAGTTAACTACAGTATTAGACTTTATTATACATTAGGGCTCTATTCTCGTTTCTGATTGGTCAAAAAGCGCGGATAATTCTCAATATGCGGTAGTTCTCACGTTATTTCCGCTGGTGACGTCATCAGCGTCCAATAATAGGTTTTTAGATCGAACTTCGAACCCAAGCCTCCAGCGCGGTCGGCAGCTTGTATAAAAAGCCCGCGAAATTTTGAAAGCCAAAACAAAATGGCTTCTTGTAAATTTGCCTTTACAAACGTAGAGAAAATGTCAAAATTATTGTCAAAACCATCTTCAGCAAGTATTTACTGTTTTATTCAATGTTAAATTATGTGTTTTTGCATCTTTCTCACCGGCCGCAAGTCTTGGCTTACTTGTCTGGTTTTTGTCTATTTAATGTATAATAAAACAATTATTGGATTCGGCTTACGTATGATATCAATGATTATTATATACACAAGCTCTGGATATTAGGTATTCTGCAATTTGATTAGTTCTCTACTAGCAGGATATTAGCTCTTATAATATAGCCAACCACAATGCTGCAATCTGATTGGTTGTCTACTAGCAGGATATTTTGTGATATCCTACTAGTAGAGCAATATCCTACTAGTAGGGAAAAAAACAAAATGGCTTCCAGATTTGTAAGCATGAATGATGAAGAAATTGGAGTTTAGCTTCAAAATAGCACGCCTAAGAACACAAAAAAGGCAACAAAAGTTGGAATGAAGGTTTTTGACGGTAAGCCAAATGTAAATGTGTATAAAATTTATACTTAAAAAGAAATTACGAAAATTAAACATGTATCGCAAAATAATCGCTTTTTAATTTGTACAACTTAAAATTTTAAAAATATGTACAACTCACACACACACTGACAAACATAAGTATATACACAAACACACACACATATCAATAAATATGTACTCTAAAACGTTGAAAAAGGATTGTATAGCGAAGTTCAGACCCGGCCTCCACCACCACCACTGCTACCATAAAAGGACTAAGAACTAATCAGAAACGTTCAGACTACTAAATTAACCAATCATATGCATAATAGGTCAGCGAGAGGGAGCGGCAGTAGTAGTGGAAGTCAAATCTGAACCCCACTAGTATCGTTTATAAACTACTCCTTTGACATTGACAGAATATAAGAGTTACTAAAACGATTTGTTCGTGTAGCAGGACAGTCAAAACGACGCTGTCTTCTTAGGTTATAATAATAATAATAATAATAATCAACTTTATTTACCGAGGGTGACACTTAACAGTATACACTGACAAACCTGTGGCCCTCCTAAAACTAGATAATTACAGATTACTACTATATATACTTTACTATATATTAAAATTACAATAATTATATACGTGAGTATAAAAATTTAGAAAGTTGATTAACTATAATTTACAATGTTCAATGTCCCTATAAGATTCTTGAAAGTAATTTAGAAGATTTTTTCTGAATGAACTTACACAAGAATTTACCTTAAGATAATTTGGAAGGGAGTTCCATAAACGTGATACCGAGACTGCAAATGAGCGACCCCCTTCAGTTTCTCGAGAAAAACGAGGGCAAACTAAATTATAAGAGCCGTGCCTACTGGCTCTACTATGGATGTCCGAGTTTGATTTAAGGATGCCGGTTAAATAGGGTGGACAATCCCCTAAAAATCGTTTAAAAAAAAAGTTGGTAAAGCTTGTGATCAGCATCGGACACAACTGTCTGGAAAAGTTTCTTACAGAGTTTCTGGCGCCTGTCTTTCAAAGTACTGATATCGTGTGCAGTAAGATTGTCCGTATAGGATAGTCCCGGAGATATAATTGATAGCGCACGCTTTTGAATGCGTTCAAGATCGTCACACAAACATCCAGGGAGAGCATGATGAAACACGGGAGCACAATACTCAAGTACCGGTCTGATGCAAGTGTTGTAGAAGCTGATTATATCACGAGCAGGGACGTCAGCGCGCTTGAGTAAAACCAAGAAATACAAGCGTTTATTTGCCTTCTTTATAACATTATTTATATGGTCGACCCATTGTAGGGAGTTGGATATGGTAACACCCAATACTTTAGCACTGCTCACTAGATCGAGTTCTTTGCAGTTCACGGTGATGGTATCGAACTGATGCTTCACTTTCTTGAAATCAATGACCACTTTCTTGAAATCAATGACCATTTCCTTGCACTTGTCAGCATTCAGCTGGAGCTTGTTGATGTTAGCCCATTTTTCAACTTCAGTTACGGCGTTCTGAATATTGGTTTGACCATTCCGTGGGACAACCTCAGCCAAAGTGGTGTCATCCACATATTTCCAAGAGTGCGCATCAGGTGGGTTGAGGACATTTATCATTAATAGGAACAGCCAGGGCCCCAGTCTCGTACCCTGAGGAACACCAGATGGAACTGCACCCCATTCCAAGAAACAATCGTTGGACAGTTTGACACGTTGGAACCTGTTCAACAAAAAGTCAACCACCCAGCGAGCTACACCACGCGGTATTCGAAGAGAAAGGATCTTGTCAACTAGAATCCGATGGTCGATCAGATCAAAAGCTTTTCTGTATTCTAGTAACGCGATCCTCACTGCTGCACATGTTCCATCAGTGACAGAAGCACACGTGTACATCATGGAAATAAGAGCCTGGATAGTAGATGATTTCGGTACGGCACCAAATTTATGTAGATGATCCAATCTAAATACTTTGAAACCTTCTATTTCAATTTCAGCGTTACTAACAGTCGAGTTCAGCCAGGATTCAGAAATAGCAATGACGTCAGGTTTATGTTCTTGTGTAAATTCTCTTATCTGATGTAAATTAACACGGTTTTAAGGGATCTGGCGTTTAAATGAATCACTTTAAGTTTGGATTTGCTTGTTTTAATGTTACAATTTGGTTGGAATTTTTGACTTGATAGGTTTGACGAGAGCATCAATTCTTTGGATCATTTGTCAACGTTATTAAAATGGTTTAGAATTGCGATATGGATTAGATCGGAAGAGGGAACATTGATATTTTCAAGTCTCTTGTGTTGTTTAGATGTTTGACAACGTTCGGTTATATACAGACGGTAATCCTTACATTACCTTTGGTTTCCTTTGATATCGGCAGGAAGTTCGATGTAAGGGGGTCTGTTTGGCGGCCGGTGAGGATACCTTTGTAAGGGGGGTCTGTTCCGAGGAACCTTCGGGAAAGGGTGTTGGGGTATTGGATCCCGGCTCCGGATTCATTAACCCATTACTTGACTCACAAGATCTAGATGGTTGGTCCATTCTGACTCCTTGCATTGTAAAGGGTATCGAAACCAAGGAAGACAGGTGCTCTGGGCGGCGTTGATTGCTCAACCCCGACATGAATTACCCCGACATTACCCCGACAATTACCCCGACATTACCCCGACATGAATTGCTCAGACGATCTGTCGAAGTTGTACTTGCGACAATAGCATCGCAAACATTGGTCAACATACATCACGAATTTTAAGACACTGTAATCGAGAATATTGATTACAAATACAGCCTCAAATTGCCAGAAGGGTCGTACTAGTTTTACAAAAATTATAAGGGCGAATTTGTATGATAATTTTTCCGTTTGAAAACGTTGCAAACATTTAAATATTCATGTTTACCTCCGAGTACAACACCGTGACAGTTACGGATTCACAAAATTCTTTAAAAAATCGTATGTACAGTATAATCTTCATTTGACCAACACTAGAAAGCTAATTTTACGCACTTTTTAAAGATTTGTATTTTGTTTTGCTTGCAAGCTTTTGCCTTTCTAAACTGAAGAACAAATGAACTGTTATTGACTTGCATTGCTACCGCATTCACAATGCCTCCCCCGGTTTATTAAGCTCTTGGGCGTGGCTTTTGACAGAGGTTTCGGAAGTCATAAACACTTCGCATACATTAGAGGAGAGACGGTGAGCAACACTTAATACCGCCAAAATGGCGCATGACCATAAATGGAGATTTGCCTGGGATATTTGAGTTATAACGCCATGTTACGAGTCACGAATATTTCTCTTTGATCTTGACCCTAATCTCGACCCAATCCCTAACCCTAACCCTATTGTGTGCGTAACATGGACTTAGAACCGATATTTGTGTGATATTTCATATCGCGTGCACTTTCACGCCGCCATTTTGTCAGTGAGTGTCGCTTACGCCATATGTCGTGATCCGTAAGGCGAAAATGCGAGGATACAAACATCACTTGGATCGACACAGAGTGGGACACCTCGTTCATATCTAATCTGTGATGATGTCGTCAGGTGGATCTGCAAT
This sequence comes from Trachythela sp. YZ-2020, assembly GCA_016169945.1. Classification (NCBI taxonomy): domain Eukaryota; kingdom Metazoa; phylum Cnidaria; class Anthozoa; order Malacalcyonacea; family Clavulariidae; genus Trachythela; species Trachythela sp. YZ-2020. The sequence continues at coordinate 6,239,547 of JADLSH010000260.1, forward strand.
CGGCCTGACAAATCGCATGCAGTAAACGTGGATATTATTATTGGGATTATAAAAACATTGTTTCCAGGTTTGCCCACCTTTGCGAAACATATATAGCAAAGAAACAATATTTCCTGGTTTGTCCACCTTTGGAAAACATGGCCAGGAAACAAAATGTTTCCAGGAAGGGGGCGGGGGTTAGTAAGAGACAGATGCAACTTTAGGTCCTCTGGTAGAATCGAACCTGCGGCCCTGCGATTCCGGTGCAGCGCTCTAACCAACTAGGCTACAAAGTTCAGTTGTTGGGCATTAACCGCGAATTAGTGTATATATGACAGGAGTGATGCCAGTATAAGGTATGGAAAATTATCAAGATTTTTTCTCGGCATCTCGTTCGATAGGACTAATAGTAGAAGGTGTTTGTAGATGGGATATACGAACGAAAATTTCTTAAACTCTCCGAAAACGGTTAACGTATTTATTCAATGTTCGACTGCAGATGCAACACTGCAAGATAGTCGGAACGTTGAATAAAAATGTTTTGAAACCGTTTTCAGAGTATCCATTGTTTTGTATTTTCTAAAATTACTCAGTGGCTATCGTAACATTCTTGCTGCAGAAGCAAATTCCAGTCAAACTTTAATCTTTATACACAAAAAGGGTTGTAACTTGTAACTCGTGATCTAGCTGTCCAAACAAAGTGATATTTTAGATATCTGTAGGGGGTCGTCGACAAATAGATTTCGTCACGCATCGTGGACTTGTTCCGCGGGAACAAATATTGGCAATTCACGGCTCACGAAAATACCCTTACCATCCTCATTGTAGAATACTATCTACACTGGACCGCCACGTTTGAGATAACTTTTTCAGGTAGTTTAGCCACAAACCACGGCAGCTTACTGTAGAATACTACCTACACTGGACCCCACGTTTGAGATATCTTTTTCAGGTAGTTCAGACACAAGCCACGGCAGCTTATTATAGAATGCTACCTACACTGGGCCACCACGTTCGAGATATCATTTTCAAGTTGTTAAAACACAAACCACGGCAGTTTATATTGCAGAATACTACGTACAGTGGACCACCACGTTCGATCGAGATATAATTTTCAGGTTGTTAAAACACAAACCATTCGGACAAGAAAAATCTCGCATTCGGACAAGAAAAATTGACCGGCGTTTGACAGTGTAAAAGATGGACGCGAAAGAGATAAGAAGATATTTTTTAAATACTAAATATAACACGTTTGCGGACCTTCCCATTGACAAGTAAAATTGTCTCGCGTTTGACAGAATAAAGTACTAAAGAGTAAAGTCAGTATCTTTCATATATCATTGATACGGGCAGGAAAGCGTTCAAATTTGCCATCAAATTTGCAAACATCAAATAAATGTTTATTTTCATATTTGACAAGCATAATAATAATAATGTTATATTGTCTATACATGCTCCTCTATTGCGGAGCTTTAAAAACTAATTACATGAAACATCCTGCACGAAAGGAAAAGCTCGATTGCTTTCCGTCTTCACAACAACTCTCTGCGCGCTCACTTTTCCCTACATGGAAACTTCATGTAAGCCTCTACGAATGAGAGAAGGCATTAAATGTTCTGCAAACTACAATCAACTATTAAAAGGCGGCGATTTCAAAAGCTATCTAAATTCAAATATTTAGCGATATGCTCTGGCACGTAATTGGGGTCGCCACGAACCTATATGAACAGGCTTTGTGATTGGTTGATTGTGACAATAGAAGACAATAAATTATAGAAATTATCTTTCAAAAGAACGAGTCATAAACACTGATAACTTTTGTTTCAGAAAGCCAATCACAAAATGTGTTCATATTAGGTAGGTACTTACTGCGTAATTGCCATGAGCGCGTTGATTGCCGTCTATACTCGAAGTACAAATATATACACACAAGAGATCGTAAAAAGCGTTTTTACAGGATGACAACTCAACAGCAACTGCCAATTACGACGGTGGACATGCTATTTATATCTAAGCGCTAAGCGATTTTAGTCGGAAGATTTATGGTTTCGGTGCATGGTATTTAACAAAGCCAATGCAAAGGGGTAAGAATAATGAGCCCACAGATCACCACACTGACTGTTTCTCGTTTTACCATGCATCTAAAGCATAAATGGGCCGACTAAAATTATAGCGTGTACGCCCGGGTTTGGCCGTGGCGGAAATTTCGGTGAGGAGGGGGGCAACTGCCCACCTTTACGTGAAATAAACAAATAGTCGGAAATTTTTACCTGAAAAAGCTTTTGAGTGTAAATTGGGGGTTTGTTGGAACTTTAGAAGGTTTTGACGAAAATGTTGGCGGAAAAGTGAATTCCCGTCACTGTTGTGCAACGATCCATGGAAGATAATTATTCAAAAATCTATGAGTAAATAATCAACTATTCTAAATCTAATCACCAGCTGTAATTTACTTATTTCTTTGACAGCAATTTTACGAGGATTTAAAAATGTTTATAATTATAGCAGCGTTTTAAATGTCATCAGGGCCGACTTTCATTTCGGCGACTTTATAAGAATATTCCCATCCTTTAAAACCATACCAGACGATACCTTTAGTTATCTGATTGTGAGTACCTCCAAGGTATTCACCATTCAAATGTGCTCTAGTACAGATTCCAAACCACCAGGCACCATGCCGGTCCCGAGCACAGTTATGCAACATGTTATCATCATTGTCTACATCTTGAGTGGTGAATTTCCTCCCATTCTGATACCGTAAAGAATCTCCTGCTGTCCCTGTGAAGTAAATATTCAACAAAAAATTAACAAACTCATTAATAGTTATCATTAACTATTCAGCCAATCAAGTCAACGATAGTATATGTCACGTTCAGGATGGTCGGAATGGGTTTATAATGCTTAGTGCATGTCATTTTTTCTAAACTGTTAAGCGTTTGCAATGGAGTAAAAATTTTACTGCAACGGAGCTAAAAGGTTACGCGCAATTTACAGATGATTTTACTAGTAGCTGCTAAATATGACTTTTTAATATTACAGTTCTCAAAATTAAAGTACTTCCACCCAGACCCTCGTGTAGCGCCTGATACGCACAATTCTCCACGAAATATGCACATCAGTCATTATTTTAGGAATCAGCTTTTTAACGTCGTTTCAATATTTTGCAGTGCGATTATGTTAGGTGAAAATAAACTGCTTATCTGGCAAAATTATTAAACTTTGAAAATTCTTTAAGACAGTCTCAGTCGTCTCTAAACGCACTTCTCATTGATTTAAATCCAGTTTCTGTTTGTTCTAAGCTTGACAACTTAATAGTGCTTTAATACTTGCTAATTTGGTTGTGTTTCCTTAAGCAATACTGAGGACACACCAGGAAATCTCCCAGAATTCCAGGGAGCCAAGTCGGCCTCGAGATTAGCACCTGTCTGATTAACCATTTGGTTTGTGAAATATTTAGATAACTATTCATCATAAGTGTTTTGTCTTTTGGAAACACCAGGTATATCTATTATTGACAAACTGTCGATTCGCAAGCCAGAACCTATAAGTGCCTATTATGTTAGCGTCGCTTTCATTTCCCAAGACGATTCTTACCCGTGTATGAAGCAGTATTCAAGTTTAAACGATAACCATCGCTCTCGTTTGCCACAGTAACTGCTTTATACTCTGCATATCCGGTCTCGTTTTCAAAGGTTTCGAGATCAACTCTGAGTACATTTTGTCCACTTGATGACAGACGATGAATTTTCTCTAGACCCAGCCAGTATTCACCACTGAAATTTCCAAATCCCACTTTATAATCAGTCCAGTTTCTGTAGAAGTCAACTGATCCATCTACCCGTCGCTGCAAAATAGTCCAGCCCCTTCCTGGAGTGGACTTCATATCACACCTGACTTGGAAGGCTCCCAGCCCGTCCGGGTCGATTGTATAAACGCCAGAGGTTGTTTTACCTGATTTGTATAAAGCATCGCAGCTTTTCGCTAGAGAAAAAGTAGATCAATAAATCTTGACAAACTTCAACCTAGCCTCAACCTAACTTTGGCCTAACCTCAACTTCAACCACAACCCTACTTCAACCTAACCTCAACATAACCTCACCCTAACTTCGGCCTCAGCTTAACCTCAACCACTACGAAAACCCTGGTCAAAATACAGAAAGGTCGTATAAACGAAAAATTTCTTCGCGACAAAAATATGTGACGGCTTAAATAGGCCGGGGGTTCAGTGCTCGTCCAGGGAAGCATGGGTGGCAGATGAGGTTAGCGAGCTGCCCCTTACCTCTGAGTTAAGCCGGCTATACGGCGGGTCGAGGGCACGGATTTAGTCAGGTTGGGCAACGTCAGTGTCGTTGATAAACTCATGTAAGTTGAGATTGGTTGGTTCTCTCCTATGCTTCCAGGGTTTTTCTCCGGGTACTCTGGTTTTCCTCCCTCGCTAAAAACTAACCCTTACGCACTAACCACCTCGAAACTTTTGTCAATTGGGTTGCAAAACCTGTCAAGGCTTTCGTCCACCTCAGAGTGGTGAAAACAATAAACTAAAGTAAGCCGCAGCTTATTAATGTTGCGAATTCATTGTATAAACGGTCTCGCGACAAAATTTTATATCACAGAATGGTGTTCAACACCGAATGCTTAACGAAAAACTAAAAGTAAGAAAACTAGAAAACGGAAAACATATATATATTTCTTTTGTGCTGTCTATACGAGCGTTCGCAAAATATTACCTATAATATTTTCAACAATACCGTATAAATGCTCCGTTGGCGACCTAAACAAACCATTTCTTGGCCGCGGTTTATTTTCGCTCGAATAAACGGCCTTAATTTAGTTTGTTTATGAAACTTATGCTACACAATTCATGACTTTGGATATCGATAACTCACATCTATGTGCGCCTTCAAACAAGATAATTAAACTTCAGAAATATATTTGCTTAAATATGTTTCTTATGTTCTATTTTTGCACCGCAGAGCGGGATCTGTATTAGAGAGTTGCCCGTATTAGAGATGTTCCAATTAGAAAGGTGTTCGTATAAGAGAGGTGTCCTTATTAGAGAGGTATCTGTATTAGAGAGGTGTCCGTGTTAGAGAGGTGTTCGTATTAGAGAGGTGTTCGTATTGGAGAGGTGTTCGTATTAGAGAGGTGCCCGTTTTGGAGAGGTGTCCGTATTAGAGTGGTGCCCGTATTAGGGAGGTGCCGGTATTAGAGAGGTTTTCGTATTAAAGGAGTGCTCGTATTCGAGAGGTGCCCGTTTGGAGAGGTGCCCGTAATGGGAAGGTGTCCGTATTAGAGAGGTGTTCGTATTAAAGGGGTACTTTGTATTAGAGAGGTGTTCGTATAATTTGACCATTAAATTTCCGGGTGATCATTTCATTCCTCAGCTTTAGCAGTCGTGCCCAATCCCTTCGTCAATTTAAGCTTGGCTTATACAATAGTACCTTTCAAATCATCATAATGATCGACATTCTAAAATTTTGAACTTTACTATTACTTCTCGATATAACAGAATATTGGAAGGTTTTTGTAGAAGGAGATTTCGCATGCAAAGGCGCTGGTTTAGTTCATGCTGGAGGGCCTATAGTTGCAAGTGTTCCTGGTTAGGTCTAAAAAAAGAATAGTTTTGGTTCGAACATTCCATCTACAAAAACCCTTTAACATCAAATCAAATCATCATACCATGTGTAGGAACTAGCGCTGTTGTCATGGTGATGGCCAGTGCGGTTGTTGTGATTGGAAATATCTCCGTTGTGGTTTCGTCTGCCTTGTTTGTCGTGGTTTCATCGAGCTGTTCTGTTGTTGTTGGATCTTGCTCATTCGTTGTTGCATATGCCGCGGTTGTGATGGTTGTTGTTCTTATAATCAATGCGGTCGTGGTTTCATCTGGCTTAGGTGATGTTGTTGTGACTCGCTTGGTTGGTTTGGGTTCTACTGCTTTGCCTGCTTGGCTTCTCTGCAATTACAAGACATATATAAGGTTCGTTTCTTTAAAAGTAAATCGCTTTAACTCGCCGCTTAATTTGCTTTAAATTGCGACTAAATCGGCTGAGTTTCTCTTAAGTCGCATATATCGGCAGAAGGCGAAAGAGAGTATTTTAAGTTTACACTATACTAGAATAAAATTATTTTACGGTGAAGCGACAGTGCTGTATTTTGTACAACTTACTCATGATGGACTTATTCGACTAGTGTCCTGTGTAACTCCCCTTGTATGGACCCTTGTACGGAAGGAATGTAACGAAAACACGCGCGAGGAGAGATGCAGAAGGACGAAAACACGCACGTTTAGTTTTTGGTGTGCTTGGAAAGAGGGGAAAACCCTCGAAGTACAGGAGAGAACCAAATACAATTCTACTGACATGAGTTTTCAAGTACAGGGTAGTTACCCAATGGTCAATACCTGCTCTCGACCTACACTGGCAGGGGTGACTCGGCGGTAAAGAGCAGCGCGCTAACCGCATGTGCCACCCATACTTCCCAAAAGCACACTTAATAAAAATACCTTTTCTATTTTTTCGTAGTAATCGAAATATTGCGTGACGTGAAAATTCTTAGGATGTGTCGACTTCGTGGCGTTGTTCAGCTCACAATTCTTGGAAGAACCTGTATTTTTTCCTTTGTTGAAATTAATTGACTTGCAAACAGGACGCTCAGCCAGGCAATTTAAAGCACATTCCAAAGGTTCCGGTGTATTATATTTGCGGATTACGTGACCAGTAAGTCGGTGACCTGTAGAACAGTGATAGAAGAATTGATGGGCTTATAACTCTTATATCTATGATTTACACACGGAAGGGCACATACATGAATAAATTTCAGTTTTATAAATTTCGGAGTGCGGACAGCCGATTTCGGATTGAAAATTTCGAAATGCGGACTGTATTATGATATTAACTAACTAAATGAATACATGACAGAATTGGTTAATTGGTAATAAGTTTAAAATATTTAAAATATAGAATCATATATTTCATTACCTATCTTATAAATTATGAGTATTTTATGTATTTGTCAACAGTATAACAGGCTGCTAATATAATATTTTCAAATAATTTCAACTGTTATAAACAACAGATTTTCAGTGAACATATTATATGTAGCAAATATAATATTAGTAAGGTGGTGCTCCATAGATTTTTATAAACTACGTTGTCTATTTGGAGTTGTTTTGACAAAAAAGAGAGGGTAAATATTTCACGTATAGAGTATTTGACAATGATGACAGAATGCAATATTTTTATACAATTTCAACCGTTATAAACTATTGATTTTCAAGCAAATATAGTGTTCGTTAAGTGTTATGAAAGTTTTATATATTTGAGTGACACTTCACGCATGTCTGGATGCGCATGTGTCCGAGTATTGTACCACATGCGCTTGGTGAGAGCAAGAGTATGGTGTATAAATACGAAGTCACTCACATCTAGACTGCGTTACAAGCTGCACTGACGAGTCGTTGAACGGCGAAACATGCATATATGTCTGCAGATTTAACTATATATATATATATAACAAATTAAATCTTTATAATTAATCTTAATTAAATCGATATAATATAATATATATAATCAAGATACAGTTGCCTGATGATTGCACAACTGCATGAAACTTGAAGTTGCAACAAGAATATTTTAAGATTTAATTTGTTATTTCGCTCTGCAAATATTGTTTTTGTATTGAGCACTCTTGAATATGCTACAACCACTACCAAATTATTATATATATATATATATATATATAATAATTTTACTCAACAAATTTTACTAGGCATCTTTATTACTATTTAGTTTCGTACCACAAGATGTGGCACTCATCAGATAAATTAGCCTAATATATTAAGATATATATATATATATACAGCCAATTCAAAAAAAAGTTGCCTTCAAAATATCTTAAACCTTAAACATTGAGCGCGCAAGGTATGACGGGTATTGCTTATTTGGAGCCTTAAATTGGACATTGGCTTAGTAAACCAAATATCGCTACATCGTAAGTGTTTATTATATATATGCCCTTGCATTGTTACAAAGCACATGCATTTCCCGAGTTCAAGACTCTAAATAGGAAGTTATCCATCATCCCCTGCGCGCTCAATGTTTAAGGTTTAAGATTTTTGAAGGACAACCTTTTTTGAATTGGTTTTGAGCATATAGATTTGACTATATGCTCCTTCACTTTGTGTTGTTGAGCACTCTGTGAGGTTAATTGGTGGCTAATAAGCTATAATGCAAAAAGCTCACTTCCCTTGTGGTCGTTTGAGCACTCTGGCCCCAAGACACTTCACGCATGTCTGGATGCGCATGTGTCTGAGTATTGTACCACATGCGCTTGGTGAGGGCAAGAGTATGGTGTATAGATACGAAGTCACTCGCATCTAGACTGCGTTACAAGCTGCACTGACGAGCCGTTGAACGGCGAAACATGCATGTCTGCAGATTTGACTATATGCTCCTTCACTTTGTGTTGTTGAGCACTCTGTGAGGTTGATTGGTGGCTAATAAGCTATAATGCAAAAGCTCACTTCCCTTGTGGTCGTTTGAGCACTCTGGCCCCAAGACACTTCACGCATGTCTGGATGCGCATGTGTCTGAGTATTATACCACATGCGCTTGGTGAGGGCAAGAGTATGGTGTATAAATACGAAGTCACTCGCATCTAGACTGCGTTACAAGCTGCACTGACGAGCCGTTGAACGGCGAAACATGCATGTCTGCAGATTTGACTATATATATATATACAGCTAATTAAAAAAAGGTTGTCCATTGCAAACGAACCTTAAACTCTAAAACCTCTTACCTTAAACTCTAATTTGTGATTGATATATCCTTGTAGGAAGATATCAATCATTTCACTCATAAATGACCGCCAAATTCAAACCCTAAACTTGAAACTTGCGCTCCCATAGTGCTTTTCGCGCTTAGAGTTTAAGGTTTAAGGTTTTAGAGTTTAAGGTTTGCAAAGGACAACCTTTTTTGAATTAGCTGTGTATATATATATATATATATATATATATATATGTGTGTGTGTTAAACCTGGTTCACACGAGAGAGATAAGCACAAGCACAAGGAAAGACAAAAGGTAAAACAAATGGATGCAGTGAAGTGTGCAACATAAACGTCGACATAAGCACAAGCATAAGCATAAGCACAAGTCTCTAAGCATAAGCTAAATCGGAACAAAAGACATTTCAAAGGAAATTTCTTCCCGCTTTGTCTTTCTAGAGGGAAAGTTTCTTTTGTATTTCTGCTTATGCTTATCTCACTCGTCCGAACCAGGCTTTGACAGGCACGAAAAAGTAATTATCAGCTAAAAGCTTTTTAAAGCTCCAAAGAGAGCTTCGTTATTGTAAACGCATTGCTGAATCAAAATGGAGAATAATATTTTGTATAATCGGAATTTACCTGGCAGGAAAATCTAAACAAAGCAATGAGTGTAGATGCAAAATTTATACATGCACTAATTATGCATTAAACTTTTGTAAATTTATATTCCAATTTTCATCCAAACTGAACGATTATTTAATCAATTTGTCCTTGGCTAATGGTCGTTATTTCTACAAATTTTCGTATTAAAATGTCTGGTATTTTTCAGTTACCGTGACCACAGACAAAACATTCTACAGGGTGTATCAGAAAAACTGAGACCTTTACAAATTCACCTTATTGTTGTAATTTGAATGCCTGAGTACTATACTGAACCCATGGGTGCGTAAACACAATTGAATCGAATTTTATGCACGGAGAAGTTATATAATTAATTAAAAGTAATTAATTAATACACCCTGTATATTAATTTCAAATTATTTTCATTAAGTAATTAACATATTCTTTCCACCCGTGATCACTGTCTATGAGTACCCCCAAGATACTGAATAAAAAGGTTGGTTACAGATTGTAAGTTGAACAGAAAATGGGAACTATTTTCGCTAGGATGGACTGTCAAAATATAATACTCTATTTCCCATAAATGAGAGTTCAATTGTCCAAAACCAGCTATCAACTAAGTTCAGTTCTGCATTAACTAGAGAGACTCAATCTCTGATAAACTCTCATTAGCATAAAAATGGTTAAATTCATCAGTAATAGATGAATATATCAAAAAGCTTAGAGCATTGAACGTTAGAGGAAAGCCATTAATATACAAAAGAACTAACAAAGGTCCAAGTACTCAACTTTGAGGAACTCCATATGGTTTGATAAGATGAATTGAATATTCTGATCAATCGAGAAAAATTGTTTAAGATCAATTAAATATATATCATATGCTATTCCACGTATGCCTTAGCACTCAAGTACTTTCAATAAAATCGAATGGTTTACGATATCAAGATTCCGCACTCCAGAGTCCGCATTCCGCACTCAAAACTATGCAGTCCGGAGTCCGCACTCCAGAGTCCACACTCCGGAGTCCGCACTCCGCACTCAAGACTCTGCAATCTGGACCCTGGAGTCTGCACTCCGGAATCCGCGTCCCCACTTAACACTCCGCAATCTAAATTCCGAACTTTACAGTCCGCACTCCGGAGTCCGCACTCCGGAGTCCGCACTCCGGAGTCCGCACTCCGGAGTCCGCACTCCGGAGTCCGCACTCCGGAGTCCGCACTCCGGAGTCCGCACTCCGGAGTCCGCACTCCGGAGTCCGCACTCCGGAGTCCGCACTCCGGAGTCCGCACTCCGGAGTCTGTATTACGCGCTCAAGACTCCGCACTCCGGAGTACGCACTTCGGAGTCCGCACTCCGGATTCTGCACTCCGGAGTCCCCACTCCGGAGTCCGCATTCAGGAGTCCGCAGTCCGCACTCAACACTCCGCGATCTGGACCCTGGTGTCTACACTCCGGAGTTCGCACTCCGGACTCGACAATCCGCACTACTGCGTCCGCACTCCAGAGTCCGCACTCCGCAGTCCACACCGGAGTCCGCACTCCAGAGTCTGCACTCAATACTCCGCAATTTGGAGTCCGTACTCACACTCCGCATTTTGCACTCCGCATTCGCAATCCGCATTTTGCACTTTGCAGTGAGTACTTCACAGTCCGCATTTCGCACTCTGGAGTCTGTACTGCGGAGTTCGGACTCCACTGTCCACATTCGGGAGTCATCACTCCGGGTCCGAACTCCGCAGTCCGCATTGAAGACTCTACAGTCTGCCCTCAAGACTCCGCGATCTGGAGTCAGCACTCTTGAGTCCGGACTTGGAGTCCGCGCTCTAGGGTCCCAACTTAGCAATCCGCACTTTGGAATCCGCACTCCGTAGTGCGCACTCTAGAGTCCGCACTCCGCATTTCGCCTGCGAAGTCCGCACTCCGCGGTCTCCGCAGTCCATAGTCCGGAGTCCGCAATTCGCAGTCCGCAGTCTGCACTTCGAAATCAGCAATTTCATTAATACTTTGCTTGGCAAACATAACCAACCAACTAGAGTAAATGAATTAAACGTAAATGATATGAAATTGACCAGCCCCAATGATATTGCCGAGGGTTTCAATACCTTCTTCTCAAATATTGGACCAAATTTAGCTGAAGAAATTGGTACAACAGAATACCATTTCAAAGACTACCTTGACAAAACTAATTCTGAATTTACTGCATTCAAATCAGTTACTGTAAACCATGTTTGTCTTTTACTACGTGAACTATCTGGTAGCAAAGCTACTGGCCTAGATAAAATATCAAGCAAGATAATTAAAATTGCAGCACCATTGATTTCTGATTCATTGACTTACATTTTTAATCAAGCAATTACCCTATGTACTTTTCCACACGAGTGGAAGATTGCAAGAGTAATTCCCCTTTTTAAGAATGGCAAACGCAACTTGCCAGGAAATTATCGACCAATTTCTGTCTTGCCTGCCATTAGTAAAGTTATGGAACGTATCTTATATACTCAACTTTATGAATATTTGTCCGTAAACAACATTTCAGAAAATTTCATTCAACTGCTTCAGCTTTACTTGATTGTACGAATGATTGGTACATAAACATGGACAGGAAATTGTTCAATTTGGTTGTATTTATAGACTTAAAAAAAGCCTTTGATACTGTTAACCATGAAATCTTATTGCAAAAACTAATGCAAGTTGGAATCACAGGAAATGCATTTCTACTGCTTAAATCTTATTTAACTGACCGTACCCAAAGATGTGAAGTCAATCGCTCTATTTCAAGTGAAAATGGTGTAAAATGTGGTGTGCCCCAAGGGTCTATGTTAGGACCACTGTTCTTTTTACTGTATATTAATGATTTACCTGCATGCCTGAATAAAACAAAACCCCGGCTGTTTGCTGATGACACAAATATCACAGCAGCTGGTGGGTGTTTAAGTGATATTGAAGATGCAGTAAATTTGGATTTAGAAAACCTTCGGAAATGGCTCATGGCAAACAAGCTGAGCTTGAACATGCGAAAACTGAATATCAAATTATTGGTACTAAACCAATGCTAAAAAAGCTTCTGCTCAACAGCTTAGAATTCATATTCAAAACAAACCAATAAAGCAAGTTTTCAATGCAAAACGCTAGGTGTGACTCTTGATAAAATCTGTGTTGGAAAAGTAATACAGACACTATTTGTAAAAGATTTCATCTGGCATTTATGCTCTCAAACGCATTAAAGAGTATGTTGATAAAAAACACTCATTTCTGTGTACAATGCTATAATTCAACCCTATTTCAGCTACTGTTGTGAAGTTTGGAATGTATTTGGTGAAACTCAATCAACACGTCTACAAAACTTCACAACAGAGCTGCTCGTATTATAGCACATGTGCCAAATGAGGTAGGTCAACAAACTGTACTGAATATATTAGGATGGGAACCACTCAAAGAACAAAGTGAAAGCCAAGGCAAAATAATGTTTAAAACGCTCAATAACATGGGGCCAAACTCGCTAAGAGAATTATTTACTTTCAAAACGGAAATATTAGATCACAGTCTTCGTGACAGCTCAAGTTCAATACGCTTGCCAAAGCCAAATACGAACAACATGAAGAAAAGTTTCATGTACGATGGAGCTTCCATATGGAACTCCCTACCAGAAAATATAAGAGAAATTAAATCAATCTCAAGTTTTAAAAGAAAAATCGCTACTCTTAACTTATAAAATCACATGATTCTTAATGTAAATAGATACTTAATATTTGTATATTTGTAACTGCATGATATTTTTTTATTTTTTATTTACTTGTAACTATTTGTTAATATTTTACACGCCCATAGTGGAAACCAGCTTTAGCTGACAATGTTAGCGTGGTTAAATAAAGTTATCATCATCATCATCAGCACTCCGGAGTCCGCACTTTGGAATTCGCAGGGTGTGCGCAGTCCGTTGTCCGGGCTCCACTCTCCGCAGTAGACTCGCGAGTTTATTGTTCATGGCAAACGAATTACAGGAATTCGTTAGAAGCTTTATATGATATAAAACTTCTTAGGCTTCCGTATTTTTAAACCTTTTAAGGAATTTCTCCAAATCGTGGGCCATAAACGCCACTGCTCACGAGTTTACAGATTGTCGGGAAGCGAAAATGATAAATTGGCCAACTTGGTCTGCCAAAAAATTCGCCGCTAAAAAGTAGGAACCGATCCTTTTCGCTAACCTAATTTATCACATTGCCGAATTTATCTTTTCGCTTCGCGCGAACAAATTCGTTTAGTAGTGGAAAACGGGGCCAGTTGTTCAAAAGCCGATTAGTTTAATCCTATATGTTAGCCCAAAAACTTCAAAGCAAACTTCCCAACAGCTTGTTTATAAACTTCGAAATATTTTTCCATAAACCTTGTCTAGATCAATAGATTGATGCTCTGTTGAAAAAAAACTGACACAAACGAAACAGCGGGTTAAATTTTAACCTAAGCATAGTGTTAATCGTTCATTGAACAACCGGCCCTTGCAACAAACGAGAATGCGAGTTTACTATAGAGAATTTTCTTATACCTCGGTCAAATGTGGACAAGAATTGCATGAGAGTAGACTTGCCGCGCGTAGCGGTCAAACGTGCGAGAACTCTCATCAACTCCCATCTAAATTTGAACCAGCTCAAAGTTAAAGAAAGTGGACGACAGTCGATGAGAGTTGGCGGTCTAACGCGAGCGTGAGTTGCTAACGTAACACCTACGCATAGTAAAACACATGACTAAAAACAAAAACGACTTTTAATTGTATTTTATGATTGAATTTGTGTACCTGAAGCGGCCAACCTGAACGCAGCACTGGATGTCAGCGAACTGCAGGTATGTGTGTACAGCAGCAATAGATAGAAACGAAGAATTTCGTACACATTCATGACGCAGAGTTGAAAGTCTTCAAATGTTTCAGCTACAAATATAATAAGAATAATTAGTTACAACTAAAGCTTAAGGGTCAGGTTTTGGTGAAGCACGGAAGAGAACCAACCACAACTCTACTTACACGAGTTTTTAAAAACAGGGAAGTCACGCAAGTAAATTTCACCTAAGTAAATTCCACCCTCGACTTACAATAGCAGGCTAAAATTAACTCAGCGGTAAAACCGCATCTGCCAACCGTGTGCTTCACAAAAAATATAAAAGGAAAGCTTTTAGTTTGGACGTGAAGGCAAGAAGACACAGTTTGAAAGAAAAAACAAACTAGAATTCCAAGTCAGACGGCTTGAAAATTTTAATCAGCACATTCAGTAAAATTTTGTTGTGATCAGTAACAAGGAAAAACCATACCTTTTTTCATTTTCTAGTTTTGATTCCTTTGCAAGATGCGCGAAATTAAAACTGTGCAAAAATATTTCATTTGTTAGGGTACGCGAAATTCAAACGCGCGAAAATTTAAGCTGACTGAGAAAAAATTAGTAGTACGCGAATTAGGGTAGCGAAAGTAAGGTGGCTTGTAACTATCAGCTAATGTACAGTACATATTTCTTTAAAACTTACCTTAAATATTTTGTGAATATTCTTTTCTTCCCAATGGTTGAAACCAAGTTAGATGTTCAGCTGGGAAATGAATGAAATTCTGCTTAACTTGACGGCCTTTTATAACTTGTTAATTAACTGGCAGTAAGCAATTAAAATGCCGTACTTCATACAAGAGTTCATCCAAAGCACGTTTCAGATGCCGCTCTACTTATGCGCGAAACTTAATTGATGAATTAGGTGCGGCAGAAGTTGGAGCGACTGAAGTTCGGTAGAGCCTCTCGCATTATGCGACGTTGGAGCGACTTTGATTCATACGCCGTCCCACTACTAAATGTGCCAAACCTAACTCAGAATTTAATGCAATTTATAAGGATTATTTAGCAACCTTGTAATGTTACCTATTTTTTGAATTCTCGCGTGAATGCGCTCCTATTTCGTGAATAACATTACATTTTGTACGTCGTTTGAATTACTGCCGCTCTTGTGTCGTTAAGGGTCGCATGTAATACAATTAAGTTCGGCGCATAAGTGGAGCGGCGTCTGAAACGGCCTAAGCCAATTCAACATTTAGTCACAGACCTCTGGTCACAGACATAAAATGTAAAATTAGAATTATTTCTAGTGCATATAAGTATATTTATTGTTAATTAACGGGCGGGAAACATTGTTATTGAGAAAATTGAGATATCATATATATTACACTGCCATTAGGGCCCGTTCATTTTTTAGTGTGCGGGGAGGAGGTGGAGGGGCGAGGGGGGGAAGCGGTGGAATTTAGTGTGCCCACTTAAATCTTTGGCATGGCCCACCCCTTCATACTCAACTTTTTCCCAATGGCCCACCCTTAAATAATGATATTTTTCAGATTGCACTCCCCAACATTCTCTACTAAAACCTTAATTTAAAATTACCTTAAGGGCCTGTTTATATGATCCTCTTCTAGCCGGGACGGGACGTTTTCATCCCGTCTAGCCGGGAAACTCGCCTAGGCGGTATGGCGTGTTTATATGGACAAAATACATTGTCGGGATGAAGCCAGTTAAGTGTTTGACATCATATTTTCTTGCAGAAAGGGTTTACGCGTGCTCAGAAGAAAAGTTCATCCCGGCTAGGCGGGATAGAGTGTTTATATGGGAATTTTTAGTCCCGGCTAAGCGGGATCCCGACAACAGACGCCGGGATCCCGTCTAGGCGGGATAGAAGCGGGATCATATAAACACTCAATAGAGTTTATATTACAAGCGGGATCTCGGCAATTGTCCCGTCCCGCCTAGCCGGGATCATATAAACAGGCCCTAAAAACGTTTGGTTAGCAAAAGGCTTTGTGATCATTGGCTCACATTTAACACTGTTAATATATTTTCAAGTTATACCTATCAACAGATAAAACAAGTTGTAACTATGTTGTAAATATCTTGCTCGACATTTGTCAGGATTTATTGATAAAGCAGCAGTTGCAAGGCTGATCAAAATTGCGTACTCATTCTATTGGGAAAATTTTGAATATTAGTAGTCAGAATGGCCTCTTTTCGCGTGGCACACCCTTTTAAGGCCATCTATTTTTGGATGGCCCGCTCCCTAATTCCACCAGCCCCCTTCCCAGATAAAATATGAACGACCCCTTACTTCATAGAAAACGTCTAAATTTCTTAGCCAACAATCCAACATGGCATTATACTCTTTCAATTTCCATTTAATTTAATATTTAATGAACAAAAAATCTACAAAACTGGCACGCTAAGTCGCGAACTAGAAGAATATTTATAATTTCGCGCTATACAGGCACTAATCGGCATTGTTTATAATTAACGGACATGGAACCTTGCATTTCTTTAATGCTTTTTACAAAAATGTATATTTTTTGTCAGTGGCGGAAATTTCGGTGCTGTGGAAGTGGGGAGACAACTACATCAGTCACCTGGCCATGGCACACTGGGGGGAAATTTGGTCTGAATTTGCAACCGTATGCAAGGGGGAAATGTACGCAAAGAAAAACAGTGAAGTTGTTCCGCGTCGATATTATTATTCTCATTCATTTCTTTGTTGCCTTCATCGAATGTTCAGCAAAGTAAAACGAGATTCATGCTCACAAATTCTCTGCAAATTTCCTTTTTACCTATTACATGTAATACCATCGCGGCTCTGTTTCCGAAATTGCGTCGCAAGTTGCCGTAAATATTGCGTCGTTTAACATAGCATTTTAATACGTAAAATAGACAATTTGTTAGTAATTTTTACCTGAAAAGGGTAAAAATCAGTCAAATTTGAGTGTAAATTGCAGTTTAGTCTGAAATTCATTAACGTCGTTGCTTTGATAAACAGCCTGTTGACTTTTAATTTTCATTGTCTGCGGAAATTTCATGAAATGTTTGCAAAACATTGAAGATGTATGCATAGAGTTCTTAATTAACAGAGAATTTACAGACACAAAAAATGCAAAATGTTAATAACTTATCAGTGAATACGCGTAGTATTACTATTAGCGGCCGTTCAATATTTATACTTCAAAATTCAGGTTGGCGGCATTCATAGCGAAATTGAAAAATACTATTTTTTGGTTTACTCATGGCCATGCAACCATTTTTTGGCTTCAAATATTTTTACCCAACCCTTACTAAATTGAAGATTTTAAAAATGTCTTTTTATACTATAGTTTGAACTTTGAATAACCTATAATTATAAAAAATTAGTTTTCTATAATTGTCCATTATCGTGGTTTCATCGAACTGCCGTTTTCGCTTATATCTTCCGAAAAAAATAGGAGTTATAAGGCAAGCTATATATCGCTAGAGCCTAGAATCCTTGAACAACGAGGAGAATTGTTTTAACATGTCTAGACTCGAGTTATTAAGGAAATTTAGCGTAAGCTTGAATTGAAATGGTGATTTACCACCCAAAGTGGCGGAAACAAAACGTATTACGAGTTGTGACTATATGCATGCAATTCTAATAAACAACCACTATAAAACGCCAAAACGGACAGTTCGTATAAAAATATGTGTGTAAAGAAGATATTACAAACTATATGAGCATGAAAATTTTGTCGTCACCATGGAAATTTGAAAACATAATTATACAGATATACTCGAAAAGCTATAGCAAAATATTTGGTTGTCAGCGTATCTTGCCGGTGCATGAGCGCCATACTTACTCGTTTGAGTGCCGCGGCGCTCTTTCAATTTTAGTGTTTTGATGCGGCTCTTATTTGAGGGCGCCGCATATTCGAGGGCGGCCCTCTTTAAAAATTATCCTATTTGCTTCTGCCTTCACAACGAAATTGGGTATTTTCAAAGTTCTGGGGCCGGTTGTACAAAATTCTTAACTACCCGTTTTGTAGTTAAATAGTTGTTAACTTTAACCACATAGTAAAGTCGGTTGTATAAAAATGTAGTTAGCGTAAACTGCAGTTAAAACGTAGTTAAAGTTAACTATGCTCTAGGGTTTCGTTAACTTCCCAAAACGTAGTTAAATATGGCGTTTTGTAGGAGTGATGAACTTTAATCGGTAAGATAATACTAAAAGTAACGCTTACATGACTAATTCATGGTAAATACACCTTTTTCGTAGACTTTATTGTTCTTTATGTCTTGTTTTCTTGCATATTTTTCAATATTTTGAATCAAAATACCGCCATTCTTGGTAAATGAGTCCGCAGTCGTTTTCAAAATGCTTGTCAGCGGTTGCTAATCAGCGCTTACTTTGTGTTATTTCATGTTTAATCACCCCACGCGAACCCCACGCGCAGTTAACTGTGTGATTAGTTAACTACCCGACTAACTACGTTTTGTGCAACGCAGTTAAGTCATGTAGTTAACTAATTATAGTTAAAGATTTAACTACGGTAGTTAACGCTAACTATAGTTAACTTTAACTACATTTTTATACAACCGGCCCCTGGAGGTTAAACGACAGAGCATTGAAATATATTCACTTTGAACTTATAAGAACATGCACTGTAGTTGCTTTCATTCTAGTTGCTTCGATTAAGTGCCGCGTTGACAACAACGCGGCGTTGTTGTGAATAAGTACAGCGCCCGAAAGTAACGGCCCCTTATACTTTCGGTTTTATTCGCTGTTGGGGGCCGCTACTTTCAAGGAACCGCTACTTACGGAGGGGCGCTACTTTCGGGAGGTAAAAATGTTAATATACTTCTTCTAATATACCACAGTCAATTTTCCCTATTTTTTCCCTACGACCATAATACACCGTGCCTGTTTTATAATTATAAAACTGAACATTTCTCCATGAGTATTATATATCATGTAACACCTGGCCATATAGACATGTAACACATTACTTTCGCGGGGGGGGTGATAACGCTACTTTCGAAATCAATCCCATCATTCAATATTGTCGCTAGCCTCCTCCGCAGGCAACTCGGTGGCAAACGGCAGAATTACTTGGCAGAAATTGCGCAATATTTAGCAGAGCGCGAAAGGAGGTGGGGAGCTAGTAATGAACAAGTTTTGCTTTATAGAGAATTAGACAAAACATGCCGGTACAAAATTTATTTAAGAATTCAGGAATGTTACAAATTATGATTGAACAGTTCAATACTTTGATATGTATGTATGTTTCAATTTTTGTTCAGTCTCAACTTCATGTTATCAGATTTAACTGCAATTTTATCCCGACGCAAAACCCGTCATTTGGATGCGTGGTCGACACTATAAACTGGCTTACTTATGGCTCAAGTTAGCTCAAGTTGGGCTGAAGTGAAATAAAAAAACGCTCATTTTTTGTCCAACATTTCCAGGCTTCAATACTTTTTTGCGCAACATTACTAAATTTTAAATACGAGCTACGATTTTAAAAATGTTTCTTATACATGCAGTTTCATAATTAAAACTCTGAATTTTGCAACTTAGCACTGAATTACTAAATATCCTGCCTCGTACCCAAGCTATAGGTTGCCGCTATGACGTTGCGTGGAGCGCGTGGATAAATTGACGGGAAGTCGCCGGCTAAATATCTAAAACAGACCAAAACATACGAAAGATGCAGTTATAACTTATGTAATATTTCTGGAGTCATAAAATGAGTTTTGTGCCGCTTAAGTTTAACAACCGCTTTTCTAAACACATTCTGAAATGAACTCAAAATTCGTACGGTTATATAATTATAGCTGAACTAGGATTCGTTCGGTATCATGCATCCCGTATGCCTGAGCTCGAAAGGGGAAATCCCGCAAATCTGAGTGACGATTTCGAATACATTCCGTCATGTGTAAACGAAGCTTTTGTTACTAACTTTTTAATCTTTTTCAGACACAAACCATGGCATGGGATGGCAGCTTATCATAGAACACTACCTATACACTGCATGGACCCTCACGTTTCAGGTCGTTCAGACACAAGCCATGTGGCATGGAATGGCAGCTTATCATAGAACACTACCTATACATTGCATGGACCCTCGCGTTTCAGGTAGCTCTGACACAAACCACCGCAGCTTATTGTAGAATACTACCTACACTGGACCCTCACGTTTGAGATATCATTTTCAGGTAGTTCACACATAAACCACGGCAGCTTATTGTAGAATACTACCTACAATGGACCCTCGCTGTTTGAGATACATTTTTCTCGACAGGTAGTTCAGACACAAACCACGGTAGGTTATTGTACAAATACTACAAACATTGGACCCCCACGTTTGGGTACCGTTTCAGGTGTTCAAACACAAACCACGACAGCTTATTACAGAATACTGTCTACCTATAATACTAAATTACCACGTCTGAGATATAATTTCCAGGTAGTTCAGACACAAACCACGGTAGTTTATTGTAAAATCCTAAATACCTATAAACTGGACCGCCACGTTTAAGCTATCATATAAAAGAAGCGGGCTATATATTACTAATTTTAGTACCTTATCTGACACAGCTAGTAGCCACTATTTGTCATTTGACTTCGACTGCCGCATTCAGATATGCACAACATCCCAAGTTCAAGCCTTCAAGGTGGCAAAGATACCGTTTAATTTCATCTCAATATAGTATATCGTTGGTATAAATATATCCATATCCATATATCCAGTCGTATTTATATATCGACAAAACGTTCCTTTTGAGTATACCAGAATATCCTCGGCAAAGCACATGCAATGAACTAGTAAACTACAGTACAGATTTTCAGGCAAAATAACTTGTATAACACCTAACATAACAATCTGTGTCATTATCTTTTCATTGGTTAGAAAATCCCACTGGCGCTGTTCTGTATGCATGCCATTCGGTCACTCATTGACATTGTGTTCTGATACACCTATTCGATAATTACCTCCCAATTCTCTCCTTGCCCCGTGAGCCTCGTTTTCATGAATCGTGAGCGATTCCCTTTTCATACTGATTGGAAGTATTTCAAGTATTCGTGACGTAATTATCGAAAGGGTGTATTACTTCAATTTCATGCAAAGAACAATATAATAAATATATTGAGCCTAAGAGCCTTTAGATATCAAGCTATTGTTGGAATTGGAATTGGAATGCCTTAGCACTGTGGTCAGTTGAACCATTTTTATTCGAATTGATGATATGACTAATTAGTAATTTGACATTTTTTTATGCAGTTATGCTCCTTCATACGATTAGAAGCTATTTTAAATTCCCAGGAGCATAAAATCTTGTGCTTCACAACAATACGTTAATTTCTAAACGTCTCCTTTTTTTATATACACCCTGTACAGGGTATATAAAAAAACTGAGACCTTTTGAACCACTTGTTATATTTGAATTATAATTTGAATGCCTTAGAGATACAGTTATGCTCCTTCATAACCAGATGTAATTTAGAAATTAGAGGCTTTAGAAATTTGCTTGCATATTTGCATGTAATTAGAGTGCAAAATTAATCCAATGTTAAGTGAATTTGATAAAAGCTTTTCTAAAGGTCTAAATTTTCTAAGTAGCAGTTTTTTTGAACTTTCTATCGAATTTTATGCACGGAGAAGTTAATCAAAAGTCAATAGGATAATTTCTAAAGGTCTCAGTTTTTTTGATACATCCTGTATATTTAAAATAATTTCACTGTTCTCCATGCAGCCATCCAGTTACTCATTGTTTTGACCTATTTTAGATTTATGCAAAGAACAATTAGTATTTCGAAGATCAGACAAAATTTATGTCCATTAGAAGAGAAAGAACACCACTTTACAGGGTGTCCCCCAAAAAATTTGTCCCCCATCATATTTTGTGGTAGTACTTCGTCAGCTTTGATTGAGTATTCAAATTTTTGCACTGGATTGAATAACAAACGTATCATGTCAATCCATTGGTATTGACTTATCAATGCAACTAACCATTTTCCTTCTAGAATCACTTAAGGTGGCGACACAAATATTTCAAACGTTTTAGAAACGATTTTTAAAGCAAATGGCTAGCTATCATCTCTAAAACATATGATTTGTTGTTGCTAACATTGAGAATTCGTTTATTGTAAAAATTTCGGAACATGAGGCAGGAGCTCAAGCAGGGAAAGGAATATGCACTGAATTTGCTGTTATTGGGACAAAGTGGATGGAAAACAGCAAATTATGGGCATTTTCCCCACATTGTCAGGGCGTTTTCCTCCTTTTTACTAATTTTTACATGAAAGGAAATCTTAATAATAAGGGCCACAAAATATCAGTTTTGGAGATGATACATTGTAGGTAGTATCGAAATTCTTTGACCCAAATTTTCATAATTTGGACGGGTTGCAAAAATGGTGTCGCCATGCGCCTTACGTGATTCTAGATGGCAAACAATTGCTTATTTTGATCAGTCAAATTTCAATTTATTAGACTGATATGATAGTTATTCCATCCAAGGTAACAATACTACAAAATATAGTGGGAGGCATTTTTTTGGAACACCCTGTATATTACCATAAGCAAGGATATCATATTGAAAAATGTAGACCGTTTTGTATATCTTGGAAGCACAATGAGTTTTGGTGGTGATGTAATTGCGGAGCTGGTTATACTGACGGGTTTTAATAATCTTTTTAGTGCGCGCAGTCAACATAACCTAAATTGTAAATGAAAAATGATCACTTTAAATAGTTTTGTCACTTTTACTGTATGGGGGATGTGATTTTCTCCACTGTCAAAGCCTAACTTTTTCGCGTGGCCCACCCTTATTAGGTTATTTAGCTAACCGCAAATAGCCCACCCCATAATTTCACCAGCCTCCGCCCTCCAGATAAAAATAGGTACGCCAAGCATACATGTATCTGCACCAAGCTGCCAAATGCTATTTTGGTGATTTGTAGCAGTCTACTTGGGACTAAAGTGAATTGCCAAAAATCTGAAGGCCTGTATAGATCGGACAAGCTCGGTAAGAGAAAACTCGCCGTGCAATTATTTTCATTGTTGAAATTTGCTTTGAGTTTATATGGATTTAGCCTGTGCATAGACTAGCTGCTGCGCAGACGTTCTTGTGAGATGCGATCTCACACTAGCACTGAGATGTTCAAAATACAAAATGTATTTTCTTGACACTCAGCATAGCGTTCATTAAAAGTTTCACCCTTCTAGATGTTTCCAACCATTTTATTTTCGATACCGAAATGTTCCTAATGTCTTGCGGTTTAATGTGATAGCGGATTGAACATATAACAGGTGACGTGGAGTTAAAATTAGATGCAATTTTATGAGTATTTCTGCTTTGTTAACATTAACCTGAGACAAAATTTAAGGTCGAAACTTTGGTGACCTTTGAGCGCAGCCAATCAGAATTAAATAAGCTTAAAGGAGACTAATTAATAGAATGAACTGTCCCTTAAACAGCTCATTCTTATTTCATGTTAACCTTGCTGACCCATATACATCATAGCTGTCCAACATCCAGCGATAACTCCACCAGAACGACTGCCAGGTATTGTGGGACATGCGTAAATGCCTCCAGTCCAATCCTTGGCAACAAAAAACTGGTGATGACGTAATTGAACGTGGTGTGAACGATACAGAAAGACTGAAGATCCTTTAGGAGCATATAGCCGTACTGAAATAGTTCAACAAAGAATCAAGATAAAGCAAATATATAGTTTTCGCTTACCTCAAGCTATGTTTCATGCAATGAAGCACTCGTCAGGTGGACGAATAATTTGCTATATTTGCTACAATAATGGCTATATGTAAAGCCCGTTTCAGACGCCGCTCCACTCATGCGCCGAACTTAAATGACGATTTAGTTGCGACAGAAGAGCGACGTATGAATCAATTAGGTTCGGCAGAAGTTCGGTTCGACAGAGCCTGTCGCATTATGCGACGTTAGAGCGACATTGATTCATACGCCGCTCCACTCATGTGCCGAACCTAAATCAAAATTTACTGTAATTTATTAGGATTAGATTAGCCACTTTGCAATGTTTACATATTTTTGAATTGTATTTGGAATTCCCGCGCGAATTACCCTCCTCTCTCGTCAACAACATTATATTTTATACGCCGTTTGAATCACTGTCGCTCTTGTGTCGCTCCAGCGTCGCACCTAATACAATTAAGTTCGGCGCATGAGTGGAGCGGCGTCTGAAACGTACCTAAAAGCCGTGTGATATAGTATTTTTCACGTAATTGAGAATTTAAATCACCTTGTGAGTGTCAGCAGAAACGCCATCCACTGAGAAATCAAATGGTGCCAGTGGAAAACTATAAATGAATAGATAGAATGGAAATCACTCAGTAGCTAACGATTGTTAATAGTTAATGCATGGAACATTTCACCTCTATGCCCGGGGTTCGATTCCTGCAGAATACAGTTATCTGATTATAATTTCACATCAGTCGCATGCATGTGAGACTAAAAGTACCTCCAGTTTGACTCTACCACGGAGCAGCAGTAATACACATATAGTCTATACATGCAATCAAGGCCGTTAGCTTCCCTTCTTGCGCGAAAACACCTCAACGTTGTAGAAGTTGTAACAAACCTGCAGCAGAGTTGTATACCAATGCAGTTTCAACAACTTGTTATCAGGATGTCCTCACACTGCTTGTTCCCACTTTGTTGACAAGTTGTTATATCTTCTTGTTGACAACTTGCTACAAAGTTGTTGACTCAACCGACTTGCTACAAGTTGTTCCAACAACTTGTTATTGTCCTGCAATTCAACAACTTGTTACCAAACAAGTTGTGAGTGACAACGTTGCAGCAACTTGATAAAATGACAACATTTTCTCAACTTGTTGACAAGCTTGTGAACACATCTTGTTGACAGGATGTGAGATTTTTAGTTGAAGGTGTTTGTAGATGGAATATTCGAACGAAAATTGATATATATTTTTAGACCTACCCAGGAACAGTTGGGAAAAAATGCAACTTTAGGACCTATGGCAGGAATCGAACCTGGGGCCCTGCCATTCCGGTACAGCTACTTGCGTTCTTACTCAGCTTTGTTCATAAACGGGACAAGAAATCCGCCCAAACAACAATCAACATGAACACCGATATTGTATCTTTTACCAAGCTAAAACAGAGAAGACATTTCTCATCAAATCATTAATAAGCCATGAAGAAAATTCAAAAACAAAAGTATGTTTAAAATCTTATACCGACTTCCTCTACTAACCCCTCCCCTCAAATAAGCCTCCTTTCTAATAAGTCCCCATTTTGGAGGAAATTAAGTAACCCCCCCCCCCTCTATTAAACCCCCTCCCTCCCATGCATAACTAAAAAACACGTGTCTATTGTTTGGATTTATGAACTAAAAACGTCTAAAACGTTTAAAGAATTTAAGAAATCTGTTAAAGCACTTACGTTGCAATAGAATGGATGCTGTTGATTATAATTATATGACTACATCCCCCCCCAAAATTATAAACAAATACAATTTCAAAATAGTTCAAATGAGCTCATGTACAGTATGTGTACAAAAATTGCAGAAATATAATTATATAGTCATATAGACATTCTTTGGTTCAATTAGGATGACATTTGGTTACGTTGTGCATGATGCAAATATTCTTGCAATGTTGCATGGGAGTAGATAGTCATATAATTATTGATGAAAGTTTTCATTATATACTCATTAGATTTATGTAATTCTTGATATAAGTGTAACTGTAAATGTCAAATAATGTGATCTTTGTAAAGTATATATGTGAATAATTATTCGTTATATTAGTTATACTGTACGTTATACGTAATATTAGTAATCATATTAGACTAGTTGTTAGTTATTAGGTAGTTACACGACCACATCAGCTATGCTGTAAAATTATTATCGTGTTTAAATAAATGCTTTTATTATTATTATTATTATTATCAATTGCCGCATTTTGTACTTACTCCATTTAGGCAAAATCAATAAGCCTCCCTCTCTATTAAACCACCTCTTCCCGTTCATAACTAAGAAACACGTGTCTATTGTTTGGGTTTATTAATTACTGCATTTCGTACTTACTCCATTTCGGCAAAATCAATAAGCCCCCCTCTCTATTAAACCCCATCCTCCCATGCATAACTAAGAAACACGTGTCTATTGTTTGGATTTATCAATTACTGCATTTCGTACTTACTCCATTTCGGCAAAATCAATAAGCCCCCCTCTCTATTAAACCCCCTCTTCCCGTTTATAACTAAGAAACACGTGTCTATTGTTTGCATTTATTAATTATTGCATTTCGTGCTTACTCCATTTCGGCAAAATCAATAAAGCCCCCTTTCTATTGAGCCATCCCCGTTCGTCTCGCCCCAATCCTCCCTCAAACATGGCTGAAATTAATATAAGACCTCTGGCGCTTAATAGAGGATTTACAGTTCTAAAAGTAGACTATAGTACCTTGGCAATTTCTTCTATAGGATCAATAATACCATGAGGAAACGATGGACATGAACCAACCAACTAGAACTTTTTTTGGATCCTCAACACTTCAAGTCAGGTAAATTTGCTCATTTTCAGGGACGCCGGAGAGGAGGACCCGGGGGGGCAAGCGCCACTTCTGCCCTTTCCAATAATATAACTGCCAAACAAGGAGAATACAACTGTAAATTAGACGATCATCAGTTCATATTGGGAAAGTCAATTTTCTATTGTTTTCGTTCTGTACCACTTTACATCTATTTGTACATAGAAATAACAATTAAATGAGCTGAAATTTGAAATTCATCGAAATTCCCATCAAAAGGGCGTGGCAGCGAGAAAATTTTCTGACTGCCCTTACGTTCGCAGTTGCTGCATGATATATAATGCTTAGTGAAACTCACCTATAGCGAGCTTAGAGCACACGAAAAAATCTAAGTAAGGTGTTGGTGGCATAGTGGTTAGTACAGGGTTAATAGGGTTAGTGCGAGTGCCTTCACCTTTCAGGGATATTTTCAAGCACTTTTCTACTACCGGTATACGGCAACAATACTCAATCTTCAATTACGCTGCAAAAGGAAAAAATATTCGATTCTAGGTAATACTTTTCCATACCGAGGAAACTTTAGTCACAGATGTCATGATTACATACTACAGTTGTAGTTGACATTTACACGGTATTTTTTTCTGTTTCAAAATTTTCTGGTGGAGCCATGACCACAGACCCCATAAAGGGCCAGGTTCTCGGCCATAAAGGGCCAGGTTCTGACATAGAAACTCAATCTTCCGTTTTTCAAAAAAAACGGTAGTAGACTTAAATACTTGAAAATATCCCTCCCTTTGTGACTGAGATTAAGTTCCTGCAATATGCAATTGTCTGATTAAATTCCGCTTCAGTCGCATGTGAGAAGAATGCCGCCTCCAGCTTGACTCTACCAAACACCGCAAGTTTTCTCCGAGAACTCTGGTTTCATATGGGATGGTCCATGGATCTCTGGAAAGAAGAGTTTAGAACTCATAGAGCTGTCCAGTATAAATAAAATAAGTTTAGTTTAGGTTTCCTCCTGTAGTAACACTGGACAAATATGACATGGAACTTACTGGAACTCTAGGGAGAACAGTTTAGAAATGATAGAGCAATCCAGTACAAATAGAGTTCGTTTAGTTCAGGTTTCCTTCGGTAGTAACACTGGACCAATTAAAGGATGACGGATGACACTTACTGCACTTGTCGGTGGAACAGTTTAGAACTGATAGGGCTATTCAGTATATTAAATAGAGTTGGTTTAGTTTAGGTTTGCTCTTGTAGTAACACTGGATCAATAAGATATTACAATTACTGAATCTCTAGGGAGAAAATGTTTAGAACTGATAAAGCTATCCAGTACTTAGCACTTGTAGCAATACTGTTCCAACAACTTGTCAACAGGATGTTTTCGTATTGCTTGTTCGCAGCTTGTTGACAAGTCGCTGCAAGGTTATTGACTCAACAGACTTGTTTCAAGTTGTTTCAACAACTTGTTATCGTCCTGCAATTCAACAACTTGTTAACAAGTTGAGAGTGACAACTTGATAAAATAACAACACTACATTGTTACAACTTGTTGACAAGCTCGTTATCACAATCTGTTGCGAACACATCTTGTTGACAAGATGGCAGATTTTTACGTAACATTGTAGTCTAGTTTCTTCTTGTTGTAACACTGGGTCAGTATGGGGTGGCCGTTACTGAACATCTATGGACATCAGAAAGGATAGAGCTATCCATTAGAAATAGAGTTATTCAAAAATATTTTAAACAAAGTAAGCACCTCTCAATTTCAGCGATTTGAATATGTGATGGACCATCATTGAGATCTGGATAAGTTTTACTGGTGGTGCCTATGTCTGGAGGTATCCCAGGGACCTTAGCTTCTGGCGGCGGCTCGCTAGGCATGACGGGAGGTAGGCTATTCTTAGCCAACTGATTGCTTCCTTCTTTTTCATCTCGCTGTTGCTGTTCAAATTGTTTTTGTCGTTCTGCGTGTTCTTTTTCTTGTTGGTGAAGCTTCGCTTGTTCCTCTTTCTCCAATTCTATCTAAACAGAACATGTTAGAAATTTGATAGTAAAATGATTATATAAGCCCCCTTAACTTACTTACTAGTTAATACCTCAACAAGATGTGTTCGCAAGACACTTGTAGCAAGCTTGTCAACAAGTTGTAACATGGTTGTCATTTTATCAAGTAGCCAATTGTCAACAAGCCGATGACAACTTGTCAACAAGCTGGGAACAAGCAGTGCGAACAAATCCTGATAACAAGTTGTTGAAACAGTATTGCTACAAATCTGATGCAGGTTTGTTACAACTTGTGCGTTTTTGTGTGTGTACATTACATATTTCGTCTGATATGTGTGTAAATATGGGAAATAGGAGTACGATTAGGTATGCTTTGTTCCCTGAATCACCGCCAGTATAGACTGTGCTATTCCACTTAGTTTGTCCCAAGGCTGGCGAGAGGGGCAGGGGGAATACCTAGGGCCCGGGGATGTTTAAAGGGGCCCGGAAACGTTGTGTAGGATTGGTACCCACCAATGTGCCTGTGTGCAAGATTGGGGGGGGGGGGCAGCATTCTCCGACCTGATAGACCTGGTCGGCCCTGGTTCTTCTAATATGTGTCTAAAATACAAAATAAACGTGATAAACACAGAGATCATCCCTCAAAGTGGTATGTCTGGGAGTGCCTAGATTGTGTGCATATTGACGCGATGATCCGTCTATGTGTACACCATTCAGAAAAACCAACAGGAAATATCAGTGAGCAGTGCTTGAAATTTGCAGTATCCCGATATCCACAGGATACCAGATTCTATATTTGAATACTGGGAATCACAGGCTCGATTCCATTGCGATACTACACAAATTTCTCTACTCTACAGAGATTTCTCTGTTTTTTATACTTCTACTGTATATGTGTTCGTAAATACAAATGTTCTTCATTGTTTACAGTGTTCACGTTTGCAGATTTTCCATGTTTTTTTCTAGTGAGTGTGTAATTTGGCAATTCCATAACCTGCAACACAATCTTCCATAGATTCAAGTTGCGCACTATTTCAATGTTTGAATACCGCTTGATAACAAACTACTATCCAAATGTGGGGTACGAGATTCTGTGGGTGGATAGCAGATTTCAAGTTGCTAGTATCCCATTGGACCGTTGTGAAAATTTCCAATTTGAAGCCCTGCAGTTAGGCATTCCGAGAACAATTGTGCCAGTATTAATAGATGCGTTATTCTACCTAGCTAGTTCATGTGGATAATGGCAAAGAAGCAAAGCGCCTGGGTATGAGGCATGTTCGTTTATACTTGATAACAGTTATTATTACCCATTCAACTTCTTTAGCTTTCCAAATTTCCAACCTTCTTCGTATCTTTTCCTTAAAATTTCCTTTAATTCTTCAGCTCTCTTAAATGCCTGAGTAACTCTCTGTAAACGGCCACGTAATTTCAGTAATTATAGTGCTATTCACAGTAGTATAATATCATTTTTTCCAGACTACTATAAAAGCCACGTCACATAAGGGAAATTTTTGCTGCAACTTGCAATACACTTCATTTCAACAATTTCCTCACAGAGCCATGTCATGCAGAAATGTACGCGCAGAAAAACAGTTAACACGACCCGTGTTCCACCTCGCCGATATTTAATCATTCTCATTCGTTTCTTTGTCGCTTTCTGGGCATGTTTAGCAAGAAAAATTTGGCCAAAGTAAAACGAGATGAATACTTACAATTTCTTTGCAAATATACTTTTTACCTAACATCACTCTGTGACCGACATTGTGTTCCAGCAAAAATTCCCTGAATTGTGCATAAAATTACAGTTAAACTTATTGTCTCACTATTTAAATAAACTTTAATTTAAGTTCTAATTACCAGCAGGGTGGCGGTCATGTTACCTTTTCGCTATCGACTCTGTTTACTTCAGTTATATGTTCATACTGAGCATGTTGGAGTAGTATCTCTACCAGCAATCTAGAAAATATGAAATTTAGAATATTAACGATTAACCCATTAAACCACAATGCGCCCACTTTGTCATTTTACTCTCTCTAATGCCAGACGATTTTACTCGTCAAGGGAAAGTATTGGGCGTTAATGGATTAACACATTAGCTTGCAATGCGCCCTACTTTAGTATTTTACCCTGTCTAACGCAAGACAATTTTATTCATCAGACAGTGATAGGCTAACTATTGCACCAATGGCAACTATTTATAATCGGCAAATAGATATGAAAGATATTGGGGACCTGTGTTAAACAAACAGGATAGCTATTCGTGAGAACAAGCATTCTGCGGTTTATTTTGCACGACCAGCCAGAGAAATCTAGCTGAAGTGACATCGAAAAGTGAATGACAGGCATTCATTTTTTATCTGGGAGGGGGGGGTGGGGGGGGGGGTTCTGGTGGAATTAGAGGGTGAGCCATCCACAAAAAGATGACCTTAAAAGGGTGGGCCACGCGAAAAGATATTGGCAAAAGTTGGGGCTTGCAAAAACAATACAATGTTGTCAATAGAAATTGATTGTTTTCACCGTCAATGAACACGAACAAATTTGCATAGTGGGACTAAATTGGCGGGTGGCTACGCTACTGGTTCTGTTTGCAAGAATGTCACTTTGAAAGTGCACGAAATGCCCATTCTGGGCTACTAAAAGTCAAAATTTTCCAGGGAGCATGCCCCGGACACGCCTACCTATGCAAGACCAAATATAATTACTACGCAATTGGGCCTTGCAATTTCTGCAATAGTAAATTCTGACACATCTTGAGCAAGATATTTACAACACAGTTACAACTAATTGTTCTATCCTTATTGCCAATAATCAACAAAGCTTTTTTCACAAGTTAAGTTTTTTAAAGTAATATGTACCTTTACCAAAACTTACGTTAACAATTTGTTGTACAAAATAAAATAGAATCCAGTCACCGTTCCTTTCACTACCACAGGAAAACGAGCACTTCTAAATTTCCTCAAGGGTGATACCCATTCCCTGAATTGTGCACTATTGAAAATTTCTTAGAATAGGCCCTATTCACGAGTTTGACTACGTTGAAGGATGAAACAGTACACACGTAAAAATCTCACACATCTTGTCAACAAGATGTGTTCGCAACAGACTTGTAGCAAGATTAGACCTGCTCTGGGACGGTAAATCGCCGCAAGATAATGCGAGTTAAGGCTATTTGAGGAAAAATTGGGACTGTGAAGCGATGCGATTTAAGGCGAGTTGATGTCCCGCCTTAACTCGCCGCGAGATAATGCAAGTTAAGGCGTTTAAGGAAAAATTGGGATTTTAATCGAGGCGCTTTAAGGCGAGTTGAGGTCCCAGAGCAGGCCTAAGCTTGTCAACAAGTTATAACAATATTGGCATTTTATGCTGAAGTTGCTACAAGGTTGCATGTCACTCACAACTCGCAACAAGTTGTTGAATTACAGGACAATAACATGTCGTTGGAACAACTTGTAACCAGTCTGTTGAGTCAACACCTCAGTTGTAGCAAGTTTTCAATAAGCCGATGACAATTTGTCAACAAGCTGGGAACAAGCAGTGCGAACACATCCATTGGTCTGCCGCAGGTTTGTTACAGGTGACGTGTTTTTACGTGCGTACCTGAAAAATATAGATACCATAGAAGTTTCGAGTGAACGCCTTTCGAGGTATTTTAAAGTCACCAGTAATAAAGCATAAACGACTTCGAGTGTGATACAGCTTCAAACGAACTAGTATTAAAAGAAAAGTTGTATTTTGCTGATTTCCTTTGAGTTTGAGAAATATTGTTATAAAATAAAAATAGGAGATATAATTTAAATCAATAACACAAGCCAAAAAAAAATTGAAAGGTTATATACCATCTTGTGCATGTACATTTCTATTACGTTATACTACATTTCCATAATCACATTGACCGATTTCTAACCTATTTCTTCTGCTGAATTGATAGATATAAGATATTTAAAGTGTTACGAGGCTTTATGACTTTTAATATATAAAACATAGAAATACAAATAATTTTTAAAGTTCGAAGAGTTTCTTATTGAAAATTCTCTTCTGAATCTTGCTTTCTGAGTTCTTCTGACTTCTGTAGTTATCTGTCTATCTGCCTGAGCGGACCAAAAACAGCCATTTTTATACAGTCCGTTGTATGTCGACACAACACATGACTCTACGTAGATGATTGATGTTCTATACCAGTCTCAATGCCATCCAATGAGCGTTGGGCAGATGACGTACTTCCCACAGTTTGTGTGGCTCAAAACAAGACGTTGTCATGTCCGGTTGGTTTTTCACGCTCAGATTTAAGTTATTAAATCTAGCTATATCTATTAAAGATTTATACGTGTCCATTTAAAAATATATGAAGTATGTGAATATCGTAATTATGCTATGAATTAAAATTACAAATGAATTAAAAGTACAACGAAGGTCGCACGCAGCCGTCATTAATTTTTTTCATAGCTATTATTACTCAAACGGCAAATTTTATGTGTATGATTCGAAAAGAACCGAAAAGGACCATATTTAAAACTTAACTTTACTTTTGCTGACAACTTTACAGTTCATTAGAGTAGTTTTGAACTATACTAAAGAGAGCCGCAGAATGTTCTATAACAAAAGCACAAGACAAGTTTTAAGTTTGAATTACAACAGTTATATTAAAAAATTGAAATTATAAATGTAAATTATATATACTTATTATATAATAGATACAACAGATAGAAAACTTATATTAGAACAAATTCCGAAAAATTGCATCTTCAAAATCCAAGATATGGATTGAAATGTCAATCGAAGTCGGGCAAAAAATGGGGTGGGGGGATATAAATAGAAAAGCAAAAAAGTAATCAAAGCAATCTAGTCTCAAATCTAGTAATTTGGAAATAAAAGTATTATTGAACAACTAGGAACTTATGTCGGGGGAGCGTAAGGAGTAAGGTTGAATTAAAAGTCGGACATTTTCAGTGTCAGTTGGGGAAAATGCTCTCTGCTTCCTCCCTCCCCCACATAAAAATTTGTGCCTGTACGCCTATGGAGCTATCGAGTATAAATACAGTTAGTCTAGTAAATATCAAGATTTTGTTGGCATCTCACTCGATTGAATAATAATTGAAGGGATTTGTAGATGGAAAATTATTGAGTGTAAATTATATACATTTATTAGACCTAACCAGGAGCAGCTACGAAAAATGCAACTATGGTCCCTGGCAGGAATCGAATCTGCGTCCGTGCGATTCCGGTGCAGCGCTCTAACCAACTGAGCTACAGAGTCCAGTTGTCGAGCTCTAAGTGTAAATTGACACTCAATAATTTACACTCAATAATTTTCCATCTACAAATTCCTTCAATTTTTATTCAATCGAGTGAGATGCAACAAAATCTTGATATTTACCCACAACTTAACATGGCAGTACCCTAGTGTATGTACATGCATGAACTTGTGGTTAGAGCTCGACAACTGGACTCTGTAGCTCAGTTGGTTAGAGCGCTGCACCGGAATCGCACGGCCGCAGATTCGATTCCTGCCAGGGACCTATAGTTGCATTTTTCGCAGCTGTTCCTGGTTAGGTCTAATAAATGCATATAATTTACACTCAATAATTTTCCATCTACAAATCCCTTTAGTTAGTCTAGTACTCTAGTTTAGGTTTCGTTCTGTAGTAACACTGGATCAATAAGGGATGGAACTTAGTGGACCTCCAGTGAGAACAGCTTAGAATTGATATAGCTATATACAGTATAAATACAGTTATTCAAGTTAATTTATCGAAATTTAGGTTTCCTCCTGCAGTAACATAGGACTAATAAAAGACAAGGTCATGGGAATGAAAGTAATAGAATACTGTCCACCGCTCGCATCAGTTTTAAGTCCCGCACAAAAAAATTCATTATTTGTCAAACTTTCATTATTTGCTGATTTGCAGAAAGATTCATGCATTTTGACACTAAATATTATAAACAAAGCCTTACACAGATTTAATACAGCACAAAAATTATAGCCAGTGACATTTTCGATGTTCTTGGGATCAATAAGGACAAATTGTATTATGTCTGATGTTGTCAAAGCAAGATCGCACATCGTAATATGCCACTTTGTTATGCAGGTGGTCAATGTATTGCATTATCCATATAATTTTCAACTACTGTATACCCAAAATATAGAAAAGAAAGGAATCTTTGAAATGATGAATAATGAATAAGGTAAAAAAAAATTTGGACGGTGTTCTATTACTTTCATTCTCGTGGCTTAAGTGAGAGAAGTCCATACTGGACCGCCTTTATGGAGGACAGTTTAGAGCTAGCGAGGGAGCAATCCAGGATAAATAGTATAGTTATGAACCGCACTGGATCTCCACTAAGGAGAACAGTTACATATATAGACCTATCTAGCATAGATATAAATATTGTGGTAAGTACAGTGACAGTGTTGTTCATCTTCCAGTAAACGAGGGGCGAATCACTCAAAACTCTCGTACAAAATCCGAAAATCCGAAGTCAGTAAAAGTCCCAAATTCTTAAAATTCATAAAAATACTGTTGAAATCTAAAATATAAGTCAGAGTGAATTGATCGAAAATCCCTCAAGATTTGAAAGAGTATGACCGAATCGACATTCTGTCTCATAAATATGTAATCTATTTTTCTGCTCTAGTAGGTGAGTATCTCCTATATTTTTTAATGATTTTTTTATCAAGTATTGAAGTATTTTTACCACATATCCTCACTTGAATACCGAAAACAACAAGAAAATGTTATTCTATTTCATACAAAAAGTCCGACAAATACCCAAAAAGTCCAACTATAAAATTCCCGGACTTTCGAAAGTACTGAAAGTCCAAAAGTCTCGGTACACGTTTTAGGAGTGATTTGCCCCTCGCCAGTAAAAATCGACGTTCTCAATGTATATTTAATTCTGGTTTACCACTTTCATCTCGGTGGCTTTTAAGGAATATTCAGGTCCGTTAAAATGATCCCAGTAGATGCCTGCAAATGCTCGATTGTGGTTACCTCGAAGATACTCGCCATTCAAGTGTGCAGAACCACACTTCAAGAACCACCAAGCACCTGTATACATTTCAGCACAGTTATCCGTCTTACGATCATTGTCTACGTGTTGAGTGGTAAATTTCATCCCATCAGCATAGTGCATGGAGTCTCCTGCGGTTCCTGAAAACGTACAATATTTATTTAATTGCTTCCGTCAGGAGCATATTTCCACATCGGTGTGTTTGTGCATGCTCGTGTTCGTGTTCGTGTTCGTTCAATTTTGGTTCAATCTGGATAAAAATTGGATGAATTACAAACGTTTGTCTTGCTTTTCCTGCTGACTGAATGCGTAATTATAGTACATGTCTAATTTATGCACTAATACTGTACTTTACTTTCATTGGCGAAAGTATGCTCTACTTTAATTGTTTTTATTGCAGTTGTATTTGCAAATCTCCCAGGGTATAGATCTGGGCGTTCATTTGGCAGGTTTTAACTGTATTAAACCCCTTCCATATGTTCGAGCCTTGATAGATAATATCACAGATAATATCCACGCTTAATATGCCGGGCTTAACGTTATATCAGTGAGCTCCATATATATCTGGAGTAAGATCTTCTGTGAATGGAGGAAATTGACGTCCAAAATCTGTGAAGGTCGTAAACAGTTTTCACAAGGCCGGCGAGAGCCAGTCACGGGCCCAGGACAGATTGGTGAACGCCGGCCCCCCTCACTCTCTCAGTATGACTTTGGACGTGCAAAACAAACGCATAGATTCGGAAACGGAATACGACCGCCAATGGTGCGAGAATGCTAGCGGGGTTCGGGGGTTCATGCTCCCCCGGAGAAATTTTGAATTTCTAGGGTCTCTAGAACAGCTAGCATTTGATGCATTCTGAGACGAAAAAAGCCATTTTTATTGTTATTCTAGACAAAACACTTTCTGCCGAGATTTCAACTTTTCACAAAGTTGGTGTTTGGCTGACATGCAATTATGGTTCTATTATGCCATTTATTTCAGAAATGCATAATATATTTAATAAATAGGCGCCCATAAAGCTTTACATGTGACGTGAACATCCTTAACCCCGGTCAACTGAACGAGGATGAGAGCTGATGAGAGTTGGCTTTGGCAAGTGAGAGTTTGCACGAGATTTTGTTCAACTCTCATACCACGGTCAAACAAGAACAAGAGTTGCACGAGATTCGCGACAGAAATAGTTTAGCGCACGAAATGGAGCCCTGAGAATAACTAAAATGTTTACATTATTTCTACGTCTCACAACAGCGCCAACAGTTAACACGTTCGAAGTCGTTTGGGGTGTTTTATGTGAATTCACTGACTATAGTGCTACTAAAGACTAGCTTGTTTAAAAGAAAGATAAATACTTAAATATTGGCAAATAAAGTATATTAATGTGCGCTTTTGCTCGAATACAAAAATGTAAGTGATTTTATTTATGCCGTTGCCGTTCTACCTCCCCAAACTCACCAATTTGATTCAAGCCAACCCTTGTAGGACTTCTCCTTTTAGAAACTCGTTTTTAACCGAATTGTCGTTCTCTGGAACAATCTCTCTCCTATCATTCGTAACAGTAGGTATGTTTTCTCCTTTAAGCACAGGGACCGCGGAGCATTTTTTGCATTGGAGAGGCTAAAAATCTCAGAGGGTACAGTGGCACTAGAACCGAATGTTGAAGGCATGAGACCTTTAGGGGGGTATGGGGGCATGCTGCCCTAGAAAGTTTTGAAATCTACAATCTCTAAAATGCCATTTCGATTTCGTGCACTTTGGGGGAAGATTTTAGAGCATTGACACAATTACAAAAGCCCTTTATAGTTAGCTAAGCTGGCGTAATGTTTTCTTTAGTTTAACTTCTTAAGGTTGTGAAAATTATAGTAAGTTTAACTTACGCGTATTCTACTAGATATCACAATTTGTATGACAAATTATTGGGGGGGGGGTGGCTAAAGTCGACTAAATTTTACTTAATTTTACCTGTATACTCGGAAATTGCCAAACGGTACCCATCATCCTCATTTGCGACAGAAAACTTGTTATAAACTGCATATGCTGTCGCGTTTTCAAAATCCTCAAGATCAACTCGTAACACATTCTGTCCACTCGCTGACAAACGGTGAATCTTGTCTAAACCGAGCCAGAAATCTTTCTCCAGGTCGCCAAAGCCATGTTTGTAATCTAACCAGTTTCTGTAAAAATCCTCAGGGTATGGCCTATCCACACGTCTCTGGAATATTGTCCAGCCCCTCCCTGAAGTGGACGTCGTATCACATCGAACATCAAAAGCTCCCAGACCGTCCGGGTCGATCGCATAAACGCCTGTGGTTGTTTTGCCTGATTTGTACAAAGCATCGCAACTTTTCGCCGTACCTAAGATCAGGATATGTTATATCATTAGAATTATACAGCTATATCAGTTGCAGCCGAAGGTATGTAGACTCTGAGTGTCTTCAAGTCAGTGCCTACTTTATGAAATTTTCAATAGTGCGCACTTTGGAAGCGCGGCCGGCATGCAGATGCGGTTACTGCGCTGCCCCTTACCTCTGAGTTAAGCCTGTTATACAGCAGGTCGAGGGCAGGGATTTACTCATGTTGAGTAACGTCAGTGTGCTTGATAAACTCCTGTAAGTTGAGATTGGTTGGTCCTCTCCCCTGCTTCGAGGGTTTTTCTCCGGGTACTCCGGTTTTCCTCCCTCGCTAAAAACCAACCCTTATATAGGCACCACTAACTAACCCTCGCAACCTTCGTCAATTGGGTTGCAAAACCTGTCAGGCTTTCTCTCCGTCCGAGGGTTTTTCTCCGTCCACCTCAGAGTGGTAAGCACAATAAACTAAACTAAACTTCAAAGAATGTTTATGCTCTTTAAGAAAATTTGGAAGTGCTTTCAGTAGTGGTGGAAAAAACCAGGGCGTTGGAAGCTCACTTATTTCTTGGACCGACCGAATCAAAAGGTAATCGATGTGGTGGCATATCCCTCAGAAAATTTTGAAATCTAGACCTTGAAATCTTGAGTGCTATTATCGCAAACATTAGACAGGTAGTCAACTAAAAGATAATACTGGATTACACCATTAATTTTACAATTACAGAAACTGTAACCTCGTTTTACGGAGGTGCAGGGATCCTGCTCCGTGGAATTTTGAAATCTAGACTTTCTGAAACGCCATTTCCAGTATTTTGGGGAGAGATTGAATAAGAATTCTACTAAAGGTAACAAATATAAACCATTATATTATAAGTAGTATCTAACGAGCAATTTGGTTGGCTAATGCGCGTGCTTTATGACGCAATAAAGCACGGCCACCGTTTTCATTTTTCTCACTTCGTCCCCGCTTGTTAAATTTTCCTCGGAATTGTCAATACAATATGAACAAAATTATAATAGTTTTAAATCCAAAGTCTGTCAAAAAGCAAGAAAAAATAGACCTAAACGAGATGGAAAAAAGCCAACCAACAAATAACAACGGAACATAAACGGCGAATAAAGATTCGTAGCTGTTTCTGAGTTTGAAATATACTTTTTTGCTTGAAAGTTGGCATTCATCGGCGACAAGAAACGCGAAAATCTGTACTATTTTGACATTTAAAGGTACAAAAACTGTTTTTAAACACAAACCAAACCAAATTTATCCACAGTTTTAGGTGCAAAAAATTAAAATTAACCATTTTGGCATTGATTTAGATATAAACAATATGTGTACAGTTTTTAAGCTGTCAGGATGCAACGACAAAAACCTACACTAATACGACATGTTTATGCATTTCTTAACAGTTTGTCTGAGAAAATTTTTAACCACCAACCACTCGGAACTAGCAAAAAACACAAAAAATATTCAAACAGTACCTTACAAACAAAAACTGCCTGATATATTTGGTTCAAGATGAAAAATCAACTTGACGGCCAATGTCATCAAAGCAGCTTGACAAAAACGGAAAAACCCTTGTGAAGCAGAACAACGAAAAACCAATCTGTCTCATTGTGCACTATATTTGAAAAAATTTCAACAGTTTTTGTGCCTTTTTAATCCCTAATTTTTGTTGAGTTGCAAGTTTTTCGCTCCTTCGCCGGCCAGAATTCAAGCTTGTAGTTGTTGCCTAGCCTCCTCCGCAGGCAACTCTTAAAACAACAAATTGACCAAATTAATTGAGGAAGTTGAGGGATAAAGAGGGAAAATTAGGGACGAGGCGAAGAAGAGGGAGAGTTGCCTGCCATATCCGAACGAATATTTTTCGGTCTGCGCATCTATTCTCGCGCATAAATAAATGTCCTTATTGGGGTGGTGATAGGCGATTTGTCACAGCAAAATGGCGGATAAACGATACAAGCCGTTGAATTCAAAGATTCCTATTTTGAGTAAAAATTATAGAAGCGTTTTAAGGGATGTGAGATTGAATAAGCAGCTGATTGAAAAAGAGCAGGCACAGGTGTCGAGTATGAAGAAGGATTTGGATGCGCTGAAAGCTACGCCTACGGAGACAAAGGCCCCAACTTCGACGTTTGAAATTGAATCGTCTCTTAATGCTGAACTCCCAGTTTATAGTGGGAAAAGTGAATTGAGAACTACGATCACAACACCAAAAGGGACTAAAAGAAAAGGTGAATAGTATAAGCTTGTAGTATAAAAATACTTTAAAATATTTATTTTTTCTCTTTCATAATTGATGTGTTATTAAATATTTCTCTGTAGTTCGACCTTCACGTATCCATTTTCAAGGAACTCTCGAAGACATATTGCATGCTAACATCGTTATAAAGGAAGGACATTTGCTAAGTGTGGACGAGTTGTTACAGCGCCTCCGTACATATGACTCTCTTAAAGGGATTGGCACCAGGGAACTTCTTATAGAGGTGTCCAAACTATTTGGTAAAACTATAAGCTACAAAGGTAAACAAAAAAGGTAAATATTTAAAGGTTTTTAAATGTCTCTATTTAATAGTCTATTGTATCAGATTAAACTTAAAAAAACACAGTTTATCTTCAATATTCACCTTCCCATTAGGTCAAATCAGAATACAGCCAGAACTGACTTATGTTGATTATCTGTTATCATATAGGCGCTATTATGATGGAGTGATTTTGGCCCCAAGAGGTTCACCAAAAAGTGTTGGCAAAAAAGGTATGAGGAATGCTTGTTTTTATATTAAATAATATAAACAGTCGGAGTCCTGTTTTCAAGCTATTGTTTAATTACACTTATTCATATTATTTTCTATTTTTTTATAGCTTCATATACACACACAAGTACTTGTAAGACACACCTAATGCATGTACTATCCAGTTCCTATATAGCTCATTATGTAAAGCAAGAGATATGTTGTCTATTTTTAAATCCAATTAGTTATGTTATACACATCAAAATGTCAAGTATATTTACAATATACAGTAGCAGAAAATCTCCTGGCTTGCATTGAGACATTCCAATCTGCCAGCAGCTTGTTCATAACAATACTTGCATATAATATATTAAAACATGGAGTGCTGTATACTGGCAACATATATCAACATGCAAGGTTATACCTGTCACGATTTAGGAAGAGTTACTATTTTTAGACTTTTGTAATTTTGTATTTTAACACTAACCCTAATCCTAACCTTAATCCTAATCCTAACCCTAAAAGTCTAAAAAGAGTAACTGTTCCTAAATCGTGACTCATATGTGCAAGGTAGTGTCATATGTCATTATGTATAACTATACATTTGTTAATTTAGGATTCAAAACAGGTAGTAGCAGTGTTTCTACTTCAAATGTAGACAGTATTATGGGAGAATTTGGATCAATGGAAATTCTAGGTGTGTATGATATTATGCCAATGTTGGTCACTTCAAAAATCCATTGTTTGTTTAAGGATTTACACATTAGCATTTGTCAAGCTGATTTCAGGTTTTACTGTATGGTATATTAATGATAGTTCACATACCTGTCAATTGGTGATCAATTAAGTCTTCATATGATGTAACCGCATACATTTCAAATATCATTGATTGGCGTAGAATAAAAACAGGGGCTCTGAATGAGTTGGGAAGGGTCCTAATAATTGTCATATATACAGAACAAATCTAAATTTTCCTTCCACCCCCTTACACTTTCTCCTCAACTTTGGAAGAATTATAAAGCTAGTTCTGAAGAAAAGTACGGGTCCAAACTACCCCCTCCCCCGGATGCTACGCCCCTGAACCGAACTTGCATGACAAATTCCATTGTGTACTAAACAAGGCTTAATAAATCTAATGCCATACATATTAGTAAATTTTAAGAGATGACTAATCTAGAATATTAGATTATTTTTATCGTATACTACAGGTAATTATATTTAGCCAAAGGGACTTTTCTTGGCCTACATGTACAATAAGCTGGAATAAAATGTTAAAACATGGTATCCTACTGTAAATTTTATAGTTTAGATTTTTGTGCTTATAATTGGCTATACTGTAATATAAAACTTGGTGTTGTTGTCATTATTGTTGTTAGAAATAAAACCAAAGTGCCTAATAAAATTTTGACAAAATTAATGTGTAGTGCATATATATTTTTGTACAGATGAATCACACTCAACAGTTGAATCAACAGGTGACACTCAACTTGCACTTGAGACTTTCCAAGATAAACCCCAAAATGCAGAAGATGTGGCATGCTTGGATGAGTTATCTCGCCAAAACAAAGAACTTAAGAAGCACGTTGATACGGTTAAAGATCAGTTTTCAGAATATGTGGCATTGTCTGACAAGATAATTGGCAAACAAAGCTATATCATAGAACTTTACCATCACATTGTCACCAGTGGTGGAGCACTTGGGGGCCTGCTGTCATTGTCAGAAAGATCTGAAATAACAAATGAGATCAAGAAAGCTAGAGGCATATTTAATCTGGGAATTCGAAATAAGGAGGTTAAGGACCTTGTGCCAATTTTTAAACCAACACTTTTTCATACCTTGTTGAAAAAATTGAAAAGCGATTGCCCAACAATAACATGTGTTCTTGAGCAACTGGTTCTTTCCACGAAGAATGCAGGACGAAATATTATCAAGACGCCAGCTATGAAAATGAGGGCTGCAATTCATTTGCTTTCCTCACTGATGGATGTGAGAGATCAAAACAGTAGCAATGATGTACCTATCTTGTTTGGCTTATTGTGTATGTGTTTTGGTGCCGGACCATCCATGATTGAGTTGCTTCAACGTTTAGGACTGTCCGAGTCACATCAAGTTCTGTAAGTTTATCCTTCTTTCCTATGCTTTCTGACTGAGAACAGGGTGTAACATATACTTAATAACAATGACATTTCTGAGATACTACACAGAGTATACTACGAAATGTATACTTCAGGTGAACGTTGAAAACAGAAAAGTTTAATATTAAAATGAGTCTAAGTACCAGTTTGATATGAAATAATACAAATATATGGTTCTTATCAACCACAACAAAATGATTATCAAAATGGGGTATGTAATAGACCTTTCTCATAATGACATCAAATACGGAGAAAACTATGCGAGATGTTACATGAAATTCTCGCCCATCACTGCCTTTCTCAATTTTCCTCTGAATTGACTCAGTAAGAGGTTATCCCAGTAAGAGGTTTCCTGCGGATGAAGCTAAGTGTAATCTACTGTTAATAACCTGTACATAAACTATGCCAAATGTGGTACCACATGGTTTATGATTGATTATACGTGTTATATCATTTATGGTTTTGCAAATGTGTATAGCAATGTACACGTAAACAAGTTTCTTTTATACCCAAGTACTTAATTTAATAAACGTATTTTCTGGCCCCCTGAAAAATATCCGAAAAAGTCTTTTTGAAACTTGCCATTACGAATGTGAAATGTGGTTTGCTTTTGACTTACAGGATTAAAGTGCTGAAGCGGCAACTGAATCACTACAAATTATTAATCAAGGAACGTGTTCCAGATACCAGCCCGGTTATAACGTATCAAGATAACATGCAGTTGATGCGTACTTCCCTTCGACATTTGCGACTGTCCAAACTGCAGAATGACAAAGCGAGCCAAAATAAAATGTGGGACTTTACAGTTCGAGGTTGGAGAGTAGCTGATACTACGGGTATAGAAGAATACTTTGAAGGATCAACTGCAAAGGATTTGAATTCCCAAGGTTGTGTGAAAAGTTTGAAATATGAAGATATGTGTATCGGTGAGAATGGCAAATATCTATCTGTTTTTCTTATCTTTTACTTTAGTACAGTATGTTGTTATCTGTTTTAAACCGTTTATGTCAAATAGGAACCCGTGCATTATCGCTCGTTTCTAACATCGCTGCAAGCATGGAGAACCATTCAAAAACGATCATTAACGCGCGCGCATGCAAGACAATAGTAGTCATTAACACTTACAGTATAAAGATCAAAATCTTACTGATCGAAAGCTTTGCACTGATAAACTGCGCGATGTTTATACAAAATAAAACATTAATCCAGTGTTCACAGTAGCCTCCACCGCAGCCAACTATTGAAACCTCACAAATGAAATTGTTGAGAGCTAGAGGGACGTGATTTATTTAATTCATTTTTCCTCCTAGAGAACCATCCACAACA
Source organism: Trachythela sp. YZ-2020 (assembly GCA_016169945.1). Lineage (NCBI taxonomy): Eukaryota > Metazoa > Cnidaria > Anthozoa > Malacalcyonacea > Clavulariidae > Trachythela > Trachythela sp. YZ-2020. The sequence goes on from JADLSH010000260.1 coordinate 6,283,795, forward strand.
TCAAAAAGAATGGGAAAGTTTCAAGGAGAGAAATTTGCTGAGGAAAATGGATGTAGCTCTCAATATAGTCAATATTGACAAAAGTGTTTTGATGTCGATGAGCAGTGAGAAAATGAAAGAATTTACTTCAGCCGAAGCAAGTTCGAACAAAAAGTGCGAGATTGATGTTTCTCCAGTGCCAGAAGAATTTCCTGATATGGGGACTAAGGCTGCAGATATTTACCCGTTACCTTTGTCGCATGAAAACCAGTGCACAACTATTGGCGTTGCGAATAACCTTGAATTGTTTCAAGACGAATTTGACTTTAAAAGCAACAAGAATGTGAAGTATTTACCGTTGAAGAGCTCTGGAAAAGAGTTCGATTTGGAGCAGGCTTATAAACGGTTTGCATTCTTGCGGAAACTGGACAGGCACAAAGAACAACAGGAAAAGTACGAAAATACATTACGTGGTTATACGTCATCAGAACAGTCGGACCACGTTGAAGAATCGTTAGTATTTGTTGTGAGTGAAGACGAAGAAGACAGTGATGACGAATAATTATATTGTTGAATAAAACGTTTTATCAAGCATGGGTTTACTAAATTATTTTGTTGAGAGAAGGTATTGCCTCCTGTTTTGTACGCTCATTCGAATCTCTCTCTTCAACTCTCTAAACACTAATTTAGTTAGGCATAGTAGAGAAACTAGTAAGGGTTAGACAAATACTTCATTATATCTCTGACTTTTCGTCTTATAGTCCTCCGCAGGCAAACTCAGGGAAAGACCAATCCATTCATCCCTAACTAGTGTTACAAGAGTTACCTGCGCTGTTCTACACTCGTCAATCCATCCCTTTAGTCCATGCATATTCCGCGCATTCGTGGGTATGGCGCATTGAGATGATCAGTCATCTATTTTAATTTACAGCTTCGTACGGTGATCACGCCTCTTTCGCAGGCAATTCTTTACTATTTGTCTCTCTCTAACTAGGGTTTTACGAACTCCCTGTTTATTGCTCAGCTATCTCTCATTATCTTTTAATGAGCTGTATGCGGACGAGGCTATCATTTTCCATTGAGTTTTTTATACGCAAGTCCTCAGAATCAATAAAGCCAGCAAGCCGCAACGACATTGCCATAGCTGTGGGCACGCTGGTCACCAAAACTACGACGGCGATATTGTACGCTTGAGGTACCTACTTTTTGTATATAAGCTAACCCGCAAACAGGCTATGAGTTAGTTTACTTTTTTATTCAAAAATTGTTTCAATCTTTCAAAAAGTCGATAAAGTTTCTAACTTTCAGCTCATCCATTGTTTTACGAAACGAGTATTCGACAGGAACTGCAAACACAATTTGCATGTTATCATTTGTTTGTCGAACTTCTTTCTGATATCACACAAAGACTAATAAAAATCATATTTAAAGACAGCTATATATCATCTGCCATGACTATGTTATGAAGATTTCTACTTTATAGTCGCTGAGTTGATGCAGGTTGAACAGTTGAGTTGGAGTGAACTGATACCTCACATAGGACTAGAAGCGATTAACGACGAACTAGATAGTCGAACTACCCGAATATTTGACGATTTACGTCAAGTGGCCTCCGTTTGCAACGAAGATGGAACTTTAATTGCAAGACTAAGAGCATGGAAAAACGGCGAACTTTTTTTGGCACGCGATCAATATCTCAGGACAGTTTTACATCTTGCAGCCGGTAATGGACACACAAGACTTTTAAAGTGTTTGGTACACGCAGGAGCACCTATAAATGTTCGTGACGGAATTGGTCAGACTGCTCTAACTATATCGCTTCACAAAAATAATGATGCTGCGAGTGTATTTCTTATCGAAAGTGGCGCTTGTATTCAGGAAGAGTACTATGAAAATACCGTTTCCCCACTTGCAATTGCAAAATGTCACAAAAACGATGTTATCGTCGAATTTATGGAGAAGCGTATCCGAGATGAAAAACGAGTGTTAGATCACGTTTCTAAATTTTTTCCTAAGAATATTTCTGGTTCACCCGTGGATATGAATGTCGGTCACGTCAACCAAAAAGAGAATTTTTCACGTGCACTGAACATAAACATTGGTGACCAAAAAAACACGGTGACTGTTATTGGTTTTGCTAACGCTTGTCCGGATATTTATGGTTGTCACACCCCAGGTACCGGAGATTTTCATAATCGCGGATATCTTAACGAGACAGTGGCAAGAATAGGGGGGCAAGGAGGTTTTTGGTATGTTGTCGAAAACGTTATGAAAAGACCAACAGTTAACCCCACGACCTTCAAGAAGAAATTCCAGGAAAACAATTACAACAATAATGAGGAGGCGCTTTACGACTACGAGGACGGATTGAGTATCGCAATGATTAAAGAATTTGAAAAATCATCTTTTTTTCCAAGTAAGTCAGATCTGGCTTCTTGTCTTCTTAAAACTGGTAGCCACAATAAAGTTTTATTGTTAAAGTTTAACGAGTGGCAAGAAAGTTCAAAAGGAGACGCGATGTTCAACTACCAAATAAACCTTGTAAGTGATCTTATTCCATTAAGCCGCTGGTACAAAGAATCAATAAGAAATGGCAATGGCCACGCGATCGAGGCTGTGTGGATGCTCTGTTCCGAGTTATATGCCCAAATAGGGAAGACTAACTATAGGGATGAAAGCTTAATTCATATTGTAAATTTCGCTACTAAATGGCCATTAGCTTACAGAAAACTGTTTCAGAGAAATAGAACAGTAAATTTAGAAGGAATACAAGGGAAACAGCTTGCAGGTGATGAGTGGGTTGAAGACTAGCCAAAAACAGCTTAAGAGTGTTCCCACTTAATTTCTTGCCTGTAAGTTCAATTACTGCCCTAATAATGTTTAAGGCATCTGTTGTTCCATCAGCTGTTACATACTTTCCCCTGCTGAGGCAGTTGTCACAACTTGTGTTACATGTGAAACCATCACATTTTTCACCATAATAGGTTCTAATTATTTTATGTCTGCATTGGCAAGGGTCTTCAAGACAAATAACAAGATCATTAATTGCCTTGTACTGCTGGTCAAAATGTTCATGGTGCTTGAACATGCTAATTAAAGCAGTTCTATCACTATAATTGTAATATATGCAGCAAGTTGCAGGTAATCCATCACGGCCAGCCCTTCCAACTTGTTGGTAGTACTCATCAATACTGGTTGGCAACTTGACATGGACAACATATCTAACATCTCGTTTATCGATGCCCATACCAAATGCAGAATTTGCAATAATTACATTTACTTCACCACTAATCCATTTTGAAAAGCTTGACTCCTTTACACTCTCGGACAACTTACCATGATATTTCTATTATTATTATTATTATTAAGTCTTTACATCAATAGTTACATCAGACGTGTAACTTTACAAAGTTAAGAAAATATTAAAATGAACTTATAACAGATATACTTACAAAGTGTTATTACTAATACAATACTAATTAGAATAATTATGTACATAATTATGTAAAAGTTAAAGTTTACTAATTTTTATTTAAAAAACTATTGAGGTTAAAAATTTAAAAATTTGCTACCTTTACTAATTAAAATAGTCAAAAAGACATCTATTTAAAAAGGTTCGTTTGAATCTCTCCGTCTTTATTTTCGGTAAGTTAAATTCGTGTTCTCGTTCCCGTAATATTCGCTGTTTCTTGGCTGGAAGTAACTCATATAATATATGTTCTGGATTTTTCCTTATCTTATCAAATAAGCGTTTGTCTCTTTCTTCGATTACCTTCGATATTTTAATGAGTTTTGTAGTGTATCCAAATCTGTGGGCTCTTTTAAAAAATTTGTCTATTCTTTCTAAATATTTTATCCCAAGGGCAGAACCCCATACTTCAATTCCATATGAGAGGAGTGACATAATCAATGAATCAAACAATTTCGTCAGTTGTTCCATCGAATATCCATAATATCGGCATTTCACACAGTTTATGCCTCTCTTCACTAGTTCAGAGTGGATTTTAGTGACATCATTTGGGAGAACACAATATATTATGCCACATGATGCTTGACCTTTTATGTATGAACACAACTCCTCATAAAACTTGGTATTACATTGCCGATCCTTAACTTCAATCAAAAGATTATTCCGGAAGACTGTTTCTTTCATAACTGTTACACTTCCAAACATTTCTTTCAGAACAGCCACTTGAAACTCTGGAACTGTTGCACTTAACAAAAGTTTTGGACATTTAAGACTGCTCAGTTTTCGACATACAACCTTATATACTAGTCTAAATGTATTGCCCCAAGATGTTATTGTGTGGGCTTCATCAAAAACAAGTCTTTGAATATCAATAGTTTCAAATATCTCCTTAAGGCATCCTTCATACAGCATTTCTGGTGTCGTAAAAATTAGTTTAAATTCTGGTAATTTGTCTAACTGTTCATTTTGGACAGTCAATGGTACACTCCCAGTGAATTTGCAACATGAAATATTTAAATCTTGGCAACGAATCACAAGGTCGTCAATAAGACTTTTTGTAGGTGAAACAACAAGCGTTGGCCGGGTTGCAAGCACAGCTGGTAGCCTAAAAGTCAATGATTTCCCACCGCCCGTTCCCAAAACTCCAAGAACATTTTCTCCTCTCAATGTTGCAGTAATTATTTCTTTCTGAAGTGGTCTAAAGTTATCGAATCCAAAATATTCGTTAAGTGTCCTGTTCAATAGCTCCTCTAAGTCATTTGAAATGGTGTTTACACATTTGTCCAAATTGTTTTTAGCAGATTGTAATCTGATATTCTCGCGAAGTTGACTTTCAGTTTCTGAAGAGACTGAAGTCCGATTTTCACGTTCAACATTTTCGTCGGCTCTCCCAACGAATCTTGACTGAACAACTATCGGGGCTTTAAATTTTCCTTCACTAAAAAGATCGTAATAAAAAATTTGGCCTTCTTCATCCTCGCAAACAAACGAAACGGATTTTGTGTTAGAGTCTATAAAGCCAAAATAGCACAAACCATGCCCAAAACTAACTGCCGCCTCGAACTCTGAGCTCGCTTGTACAACCATGTTTACTCCCTTCCCATTTAATACGAAAGACTTTACATTTTCAGGGTCAATAGGAAGAATTGATTTAAGTTTCTCAGTTAGTTTCAGAACTTTGCTTTCCCACTCTTCTAGCGCCGCCATTTTGTGATAAAAAACTATACTTATGGGGGGAGGGGTGAAGTATAAAGTCTTGTAGGTGAAGTACCTGGTCCATACGGCTCGGGATATGGCAGGCAACTCCTTCTCTCCCTAAATTTGATTTGCCTCAATTTTCCTATTTGTCTCAATTTTCCTATTTGTTAGTTGTCTGCGGAGGAGGCTAGTTGTTGCCAAGCAATGAAAACATTAAAAAGCTTGCGGGTGACGTCAGTGATTACATGTTAGGAGAATATCAATATTGATCTTTGAACAAAATTGTTTACTGTGCTTATAATTCTTAAACACAAGGCCTAACCGTAACCCCTGCCCCTCCTTTGTTTGTGTCTTTTGCCTAAGCCATTGTTCAACAGTTTTTGCCTGTACTTTCTTGCTATAGCACTTGTAATACAAAGCTGAACCTGAAAATTTCAAATTTTCAATACTGCACACTTTCACATTCAATACTGCACACTTTCCAATCAATACTGCACACTAAAACAGGCCTTCCTTCAAGTTGTATGTTTGCGGTCATGTTGCCGTCAACATGCGGTTAGCTCGCTGTCTAGCCTATTTAAAATATATTGTCACCATATTTTACAGTACAGTAATCTAATTTAGGCTTAGCTTACCACTTTCCACAGCTGCGCCATTTATCTGTGTATCCTGAAATTAGATAGTTACGTTTATTTTCTTTTTCTTAAACGAGTGATCCAGTGTATAAATAGAATATATACTGGCGTGGTTTATGTCTGAACTACCCGAAACGATATCTCAAACGTGGTAGTCCAGTGTAGGTGGCATTCTACAATAAGCTGCCGTGGTTTGTGTCTGAACTACCTGATAAAGATATTTAAAACGTGGTGGTCCAGTGTAAGTAGTATTCTACTATTAGCTGCAATGGTTTGTGTCTGAACTCCCTGAAATTGATATATCAAACGTGGGGGACCAGTGTGGGGAGTATTCTATAAGCTGCCGTAGTTTCTGTCTGAACTATACCTGAGAAAGATATCTCAAACGTGGGGGTCCAGTGTAGGTATAGTAGTCTACAATAAGCTGCTTTGTGTCTGAACTACCTGAAAATGATATATCAAACGTGGGGTCCAGTGTAGGTAGTATTCTACAATAAGCTGCCGTGGTTTTTGTCTGAATTAACTGAACAAGATAATTTAAACGTGGAGGTCCAAAGTAAGTGATAGTATTCTACAATAAGCTGCCGTGGTTTGTGTCTGAACTACATGAAAAAGTGATATCTCGAACGTGCATGGGAGTCCAGTGTAAGTAGTATTCTACAATAAACTGCTGTGGTTTTTATCTGAACTACCTGAAAAGCTATCTGATAAAGGGCCTTCGCTCGAAACGTCAATTTTTAAAAATATTTTTCATTAAGCTATTTACCCGGCCAAAATTTCATTAGTTTAACTATTTGTGTTGAATTTCATTAAAGCAATTTTATTGAATCAACTTCCCATATTTAATAAAATTGTGCCGCTGCGAGGCAATTACTTGTAACTGAAATTGGGGCAAAACGGTGTGGTAAATAATCAAAGTTAATTGATGTATTAATTAAAATTGAATACCTTGATTAATGGTTCATAATAATTGTAATTACTATCAGCCAGAAAATTCTGTGGCTGCGTCGATTTCGTGGCGTTATTCAATTGACAGTTTTTGCATGTCGAGGAAAATTGGCTTTCTTTTTTCTTATAATTGATTGATTTGCATGTTGAAGGTTTTCTGAGACAGAATTGAGCACATTCTGTAATGCTGAATGTTTCATGTTCGCTTATAACATTGTTGGTAAGATGATGGTCTGCAAAAAGAATAAAAAGACTAAGTTCAACTAACTCTATTTATACTGGATATAGCTTTATCAGTTTCGAACTGTTCTTCCTAGAGGTTCAGCAACAGGAAGAAATCTAAAGCTAAGTTTATTGATACAGTTAGCTTTGTCAGTTCTAAACTGTTCTTCCTAGAGGTTCAGTAACAAGGGTTATCTCGTATTGATCCAGTGTTACTACAGGAAAAAACATAAACTAAACTAGCTTTATTTATACTGGATTATTCTACCAGTTTTAAACATTTCTCCCCGGAGGTTTAGCAAGGACTATCCCTTATAATTCGACCAGTATTATACTATACAGGAAGAAGTCTAAACTAAACTAACATTATTTATACTGGATTACTCTATCAGTTCCAAACACAGGTTCCAAAATCCAAACTGTTCTTCTTAGAGTTTTAGTAAGGACCATCTTTTGTTGATCCAGTGTCACTATACATGCAAGAAGAAACCAAAGCTAAACCAACTTCATCCATGCTGGACTACTCATCAGTTCCAAACTGTTCTTCATATAAAGGTTTAGTATAAGGACCGTCCCTTATTGACACCTTGTTACTACAGACGGAAATCTGAACTAAACTAACTATATTAATACTGGATGGTTCTATCAGTTCTAAACTGAACTTCTTAGAGGTTTAGTATAGTGTTATTACAGGAAGAAACCAAAACTAAATTAGCTTTATCCATTCTGAATACCGCTGTCAGATCAGGAAGTATTCTTCCTGAAAGGCCAGTTAAACTATCCCATATTGTTTCAGTATTACTACAAGAGAAAACCTAAACTAAACTATTTGTATTTATATACTGGATAGCTCTATCAGTTCTATAAACTGTTCTTCCTAAAAGGCCAGCAATACTACCCTATATTGTTTCAGTATTACTACAGGAGAAAACCTAAACTAAACAAATTTTGTTAAAAAATTTATAGTTCTATCATTACTAAGATTTGCGAGCTAAACTCTAAGAGTACAGAAAAGCCTTCGATCAATGTTAATCGATCAATGTTCAACCTGAAAGCGCTTTTCTCACATGTTAATCGATCAATGTTCATCCTGAAAGCGCTCTTCTCACATGGAGCTGAGGCTAAACTATAATCAGACAACTACATATTACAGGAATGGAGATGGCACATGCATGCATTAACCCACTGTGTTACCAACACTCTTATTAAGAATGATTTAACTATTCATATACAAAGATGTTGAAACCTATATCAAGATTCCTGCCAGAGGGCCTAAGTTGCATTTTTCGCAACTGCTCCTGGCTAGGTCTAAAAAATGTATATAAATTTTCGTTCGAGTATTCCATCCACAAATACCTTCTACTATTAGTCATATCGAACGATATGCCGAGAAAAAACTTAATGTTTACCCATATCTAATACTGACATCACTCCCATCATATATACCGAACTTGCGGTTAATGCTCAGCAACTGGACTCTGTAGCTCAGTTGGTTAGAGCGCTGCACCGGAATCACAGCGCCGCAGTTCAATTCCTGCCAGAGTGCCTAAGTTGCATTTTTCGCAACTGCTCCTGGCTACAATCCCGTGCATAATGGTTGATACACTGCAGCTGATTCAATGAAACGAAGACAAAAGTCACAAAATTAAACATCAAACTCCCTCTCCCCTCCACCCCCGTCCAATGTTGTTTGCTTGTTAAAGCTGTTTCATTTTAAAGCTGTTTCACCAACATTGTCTTGGGGGAGAGGGGGGTTAGAAATTGAGTTTGTCTCAAGTCATTTTGCACGCGATTGTAGGTCTAAAAAATGTATATAAATTTTCGTTGGAGTATTCCATCTACAAACATCTCAGTTCTACTATTGAAACCTATACACTACCTTGAGCAGACAAAACGAGCAAAGCACTTGACTCCAATGAAATGCATGTTTGTGTATAGACGAGTATTAGAATTGAGCACACAATTCGACCGGTATACATTGTCTATAGTCAAATAATATATAATAATGTCAAAGACAATGGCAATGCTTTTACGGCAAAAACAGTATAGTAGGGGATTGAGAGATTACTAACCGTCTATATAAAGTTCTAAGAGAACAGAGAGTTTATATTAAACAATACCATGCAGCTAAGGCTCCGGTCGAACGAGGATGATAGTCAATGAGAGTTGACAAGCGATAATGGCCTGGTCAAAAGAGAACAAGAGTTGCATGAGAGTTGACTATATATTACCGCGCGTGCCGGTCAAACGAGCAACAATTCTCGTCATCAAAATTTGAAGCATCTCAAATGAGAGTCGATGAGAGTTGGTGGTTAAACGCGACCGGGGCTCAAGTCGTGGGCTTAACACATAACGTAATCCTGAGAGGCCGGAACATTTCCGTGTCCACGCGGGACGCGTGAAACCGATCGAATTCGAGTACAGCTAACCGTACGAATTCCCGTGTGAACAAGTGGAACGGGACGAATTTGAGTACGGCTCAGAATTCGTCCGGTATCGTCGGTGAACGTTGTCTAAAGGCCTGTTCACACGATCCGATTTGGCAGATTCGATTCTCCTCTTGACGTATGTGATTTACTGGATTTGCTGACAAGAGTAAGGCTATTGGCTTATCAGTTGCACAAAGGCAGTTGTTGCGGTATTGTGTGAAATCACATACGTCAGGAGGATATCAAGAAGAATCGGATCCGACAAATCAGATCGTGTGAACAAGCCTTAAAAGACTAATTCTTATAAGTAATATAGTCGCACTTACATAATTGGATTCTTTGTTCAGATTTAAACTCGTTTTGATGGAGTAGCAACCAAATATTACGGACGAACACTATACCTAGATGAAAGACTCTTTCTTTGTTAAAAATATCGAGAAAACTAACCTTTAATATCCCTTTCGATGACTGACTAAAATATATGACCTTCGAACAGCAAGGACCAAAGCAACTAATTTTGTCTGGCTACGAGCGTCTAACACAACTGATTGTATTCACTTAAATTCAATAAATACGCGCAGCGTGTCAGATTGCATATATGGACTGGTAAATTAATAATAAGCAGCAATTACGGATGATATGTACTTTTAGTAATAACTTCAAAGTAAGGGCTCTTGTAGAACGCGATTAAATAAAATACATAAATTTTGAGGCGAAAAATAGCTCACATTGTCATTGAGTGACTGGCATATGGAGAACAGTGGAATTTCTAAAACAATGAAAACACAATGAAAGCGTACATTCCGATCACTGAATCGTGACTGGATGGCACATTGGTTACCCTAAGTGTTCTGCTGAAGGGACCAATTCTTCCAAAAAATCAAAGAACATGTTTTGTGAGTCACTGCGGAGGGCTTTGACTTTGCATAAAATATGACTGACTGGGTGGCATAGAGAACCGAATGCGATTTCCAAAACAATGAAAAGACAATGGAACATTCTCATGACAGATTCTCTTCAGTGATCCATGACTGGTGAGTAGGTTAACCCCCCCATCCAGCGTACAAAGGGATGCCGACAATGACGTCATACCGCCAATGACGTAATGACCGGAAACCCCCGCCCACATTTGGAATTAATGATGTACGTTCATGAATTAATTACCCGCCCACATTAATGATGTACGTTCATGAATTAATTACCCGCCCACATTAATGATGTACGTTCATGAATTAATTACCCGCCCACATGAATTATTAAGTATGCACGTTCAACTACGTGTATCCGGTTTTAATCAAGATAACGTAATGACATGTTTAGATATATTTAGTGTGCGTTACGTAATTGTACTATACATGCCTAAGCAACGCTTTTATTCATGCCCTGTTCATAAATATATAGTCTCTCAATTCACTGTACATATTCTGCAGACTGTTCGCTAAATTGTTCATACTTTTCTTCTTCAGAGAGTCATTATAGGCTTTTAGCCTAGCATGTAATGCACGACTTGATGTAGTGACTTTAAGTGCTTCACAGCCAAGTATTAACCATGCTAATGTTTGTTGTTTTTTCGATGACGATAGGCGAATACTTTGTTCGCTCAAGCCACGCTCGAGACCACGTTTGCTTATTCTGAGTTGAGATTTTATTTGGCCAAGTGTAAACAGGTCTTTTTTCTTGCCGATCATTGGGTAAACGATTATCCATGTTGTCTTGAAGCTATATGTACAGTAACTACGCTAGGAAGACTTCTGATCTTACTCGCACTAATGAGAACACAACACTAAGGCTATATATGCACAGGCTGTTGCTCGCGAAGTTGAAAATTGATACCCCCACATGAAATACTTTGATAATCACGCATTGATCAAGCCAATAGTGATTTCCCACTGACTAAGTTTTATTGCTAGCTTACTTAGCTGTGAGATACAAAGGATTTGAATAATTTTTGACAGCTAATTGGAATATAAAATAATGATTTCCGACTTAGCAGCATGAGTCTAAGTAAACATTTTGATCTGTGCACACATATTTTGTTAGTCAGAAACTCATCCTCAAAATATACACCTAGTTAGCACTGATAAGACCTTTTTATTATGACATTACAAAATCGTCTCTCTCTCCTTTTGCGATAAAAATGTGGACATGTTTGTGAGGCACTTATTGCTGATTTTTGACGCGCTATAGCGATGTTTACTATAGATGCTTACTGATTTTTACTCTGGCATGCTGTGTTCAATGAGCCGTGCGCGCATAAATTTAGGTTGATCTATGCACACACATATTTTGTTAGTCATTGACAATACTAAGTTCACGAATCCTTTAAGGTGATATCGCCACATTGTACAAGTTTTTTCTAGCTGTACCATTCCTTTTGCATACACACACATCCTTCTTGAATTCCATCGCCTTCATTTTTTCTCATGCGTCTTCGCATTAAGTTCTCATTTTCTCATGCGTCCTCGCATTAAGGCTATTGGCTATGCGCCTTCGCATTTTGCTTCGCATTCTTCGCATTTTGCTCATGCGTCTTCGCATTAAGGCCCTTCGTAGCTCGATGGCCCGGAATATCTCAGCCTAGCTGACACGTATAGTCCTAAGTTCGCATTCTGTTTATGCGTCTTCGCATTAAGGCCTTTGTGGCCCTATGCGCCTTCGCATTTTGCTTCGCATTCTGTTCATGCGTCTTCGCATTCTGCTCATGCGCCTTCGCATTAAGGCCCTGTGTGGTTCGAAGGCCCGGAATATCTCAGCCTAGCTGACACTTATAGTTTTAAGTTCCCATTCTGTTTATGCGTGTTCGCATTAAGGCTTTTGTGGCCCTATGCACCTTCGCATTTTGCTCATGCGTCTTCGCATTAAGTTCGCATTTTGCTCATGCGTCTTCGCATTTACTTCACCCGAATTGTCCCACAAGCGAATCGGGTTTCGGGAAACAAAGGGCCTTATGCGAAGGCGCATGGGCGGAATGCGAACGCGCATGAGCAGAATGCGAAGACGCATGAACAGAATGCGAAGTAAATGCGAAGACGCATGAGCAAAATGCGAACTTAATGCGAAGACGCATGAGCAAAATGCGAACTTAATGCGAAGACGCATGAGCAAAATGCGAACTTAATGCGAAGACGCATGAGCAAAATGCGAAGGTGCATAGGGCCACAAAAGCCTTAATGCGAACACGCATAAACAGAATGGGAACTTAAAACTATAAGTGTCAGCTAGGCTGAGATATTCCGGGCCTTCGAACCACAAAGGGCCTTAATGCGAAGGCGCATGAGCAGAATGCGAAGACGCATGAACAGAATGCGAAGCAAAATGCGAAGGCGCATAGGGCCACAAAGGCCTTAATGCGAAGACGCATAAACAGAATGCGAACTTAGGACTATACGTGTCAGCTAGGCTGAGATATTCCGGGCCATCGAGCTACGAAGGGCCTTAATGCGAAGACGCATGAGCAAAATGCGAAGAATGCGAAGCAAAATGCGAAGGCGCATAGGGCCACAATAGCCTTAATGCGAGGACGCATGAGAAAAATGAGAACTTAATGCGAAGACGCATGAGAAAAATACGAAGGCGATGGAATTCAAGAAGGATGTGTGTGCTATGCAAAAGGAATGGTACAGCTAGAAAAAACTTGTACAATGTGGCGATATCACCCTTAAAGGATTCGTGAACTTAGTATTGTCAATGACTAACAAAATATGTGTGCATAGATCAACCTAAATTTATGCGCGCACGGCTCATTGAACACAGCATGCCAGAGTAAAAATCAGTAAGCATCTATAGTAAACATCGCTATAGCGCGTCAAAAATCAGCAATAAGTGCCTCACAAACATGTCCACATTTTTATCGCAAAAGGAGAGAGAGAGACGATTTTGTAATGTCATAATAAAAAGGTCTTATCAGTGCTAACTAGGTGTATATTTTGAGGATGAGTTTCTGACTAACAAAATATGTGTGCACAGATCAAAAATTTTACTTAGACTCATGCTGCTAAGTCGGAAATCATTATTTTATATTCCAACTAGCTGTCAAAAATTATTCAAATCCTTTGTATCTCACAGCTAAGTAAGCTAGCAATAAAACTTAGTCAGTGGGAAATCACTATTGGCTTGATCAATGCGTGATTATCAAAGTATTTCATGTGGGGATATCAATTTTCAACTTCACGAGCAACAGCCTATGCATATATAGCCTTAGTGTTGTGTTCTCATTAGTGTGAGTAAGATCAGAAGTCTTCCTAGCATAGTTACTGTACATATAGCTTCAAGACAACATGGATAATCGTTTACCCAATGATCGGCAAGAAAAAAGACCTGTTTACACTTGGCCAAATAAAATCTCAACTCAGAATAAGCAAACGTGGTCTCGAGCGTGGCTTGAGCGAACAAAGTATTCGCCTATCGTCATCGAAAAAACAACAAACATTAGCATGGTTAATACTTGGCTGTGAAGCACTTAAAGTCACTACATCAAGTCATTACATGCTAGGCTAAAAGCCTATAATGACTCTCTGAAGAAGAAAAGTATGAACAATTTAGCGAACAGTCTGCAGAATATGTACAGTGAATTGAGAGACTATATATTTATAAACATGGCATGAATAAAAGCGTTGCTTAGGCATGTATAGTACAATTACGTAACGCACACTAAATATACCTAAACATGTCATTACGTCATCTTGATTAAAACCGGATACACGTAGTTGAACGTGCATACTTAATAATTCATGTGGGCCGGTAATTAATTCATGAACGTACATCATTAATTCCAAATGTGGGCGGGTAATTAATTCATGAACGTACATCATTAATGTGGGCGGGTAATTAATTCATGAACGTACATCATTAATTCCAAATGTGGGCGGGTATTTCCGGTCATTACGTCATTGGCGGTATGACGTCATTGTCGGCATCCCTTTGTACGCTGGATGGGGGGGTTAACCTACTCTGGTGGCACTGTATTTTTATGCTGACTGTTATCATACATGTATACAGGGTGTACAAAAATAAGGTGATCCAATTTCAGCATGGCTGTGTGCGTTTGATATTGTGCTTTTCGATAAAATTTTTACACAGCAACAACAATTAGGCTTTTAGCTGTCCAATGGCAATGATACCTTTTTTGTATCATTACGAGGGAAAATGACCAAATACGAATCGAATAAAAATTGTCGTTCAAAATCGCATTTTTCCACTGTTGCATGGAAATTGGGTGCAAAACTATTGAAAACAAATCCCAGTTGGATCTCAAATTCATGAATTTCAATTTAAAAAGCCCTACCATATGGAATAAAATGTAATTATTTTTCATAAATGTTTTAAGCTTAATGTTTGACAAGGCACATGCATTAGTGAATAATTGCTTTTTTCTCTTGTTTATATGTACTGCTTAAATTATGCACGGAGGTGGAAAATGTATGTTCTATGATATCGGCAATTTTCAACCGGCTCGTATTTGGCCATTTCTGCTTGGAATGATAGAAAAAAGGTGCCAATATAGAAAGCTATAACAATAATTTTTACATTATTTTTTAATTACAGTTTTTGCACGCAATATTGAACGCACAAGAGCACGCTGTATAACCAGAGAGTGGAACCACCGGTGGCCTAGCCCTCCCTGGAGAAATTGTTGCCCCCCCCTTGGGAAATTCAGATCGACTAGTTAAAGACTTGGGCATTACCTTTTCATTATTTTGAACGGTAAATGTTATTATATTTTAAGGAATAGGAAAAAGCAAGATGTTTTTGCAGTAAAATATTCAAATGACATATTAAACTAACTCAGTAGACAGTAGTAGGATTTTTCCTGCATTCGAACACGGAAAATTGTCTGACATTTCACAGAGCATAATACTAAAGTCAACACGTTCATATGTGATCGATATGGACTGAAAAAAGTTAAGAAGATAGTTTTAACTCTTAAATAACTCTTTCAAGTTCGAGGACTTTTCCATTGGCATTGACAAGTAAAATGGTCTCGCGTTTGACAGAATAAGGTACTGAAGTCAGCATCGTTCATGAGTTGAGCCTGTTTCACAACAGGTCGAGGTCACTGTTGGTACTCGCATGAGATCGGCAGTGTGCTCAAATAACTCATGTAAGTTGAGATTCTCTCCTGTGCTTCGAGGGTTTTCCCCGGGTACTCCGGTTTCCTCCCTCTAATACTAACCCTTAGGAACTAACAATGGGGCCACAGTAATTGGCTGACGCTGTTGTGGACTCCCTGCCATTGAGGCGAAGTTGAATAAATAAAATATCATTGATACGGGCAGCAAAGGATTGAAGTAAAGCTATGCCATTAAATTTGGCAAACATCAAATAAATGTTTATTTTAATATTTTACAAGCATAATAATAATAATGTTACATTGTCTATACATGCTCCTATTCTTGACTTGCAACTACTTGCACGTCGGCCATGTTGGTGGTATTTCAACAAAAAAATCTCATTATCTTTCATTGAATTTGGCACCAACATGGCCGCCACTTGATTGTCTTTTAATTATCAAGGGATTGGTTGCAAGTTTAGAATATTGCGGAGCCTTAAAAACTAATTACATGAAGCATCCTGCACGAAAGGAAAAGCTCGCTTCCTTTCCGTCTTCACAACAACTCTCTGCGCGCTCACTTTCTCCTATATGGAAACTTCATGTAAGCCTCTACGAATGAGAGAATTCATCAAATTAAATGTTCTGCAAACTACAATCAACCATCGCGGCGATGTCAAAAGCTATCTAAATTCAAATATTTAGCAATATGCTCTGGCACGTAATTGCCATGAGCGCGTTGATTGCCGTCGTACTCGAAGTACAAATATATACACACAAGAGATCGTAAAAAGCGTTTTTACAGGATGACAACTAAACAGCAAATGCCAATTACGACGGTTGACATGCTATTCTAAATCTATACATAAGCTGTAATTTGCTTATTTCTTTGACAGCAATTTTACGAGGCTTTAAAAATGTTTATAATGATATCAGCGTTTTAAATGTCATTAGGGCCGACTTTCATTTCGGCGACTTTATAAGAATAACTGCTTTTAAAATGATGCCAGTAAATACCTTTCCCTCCCTGATTATGAGTACCTCCAATGTATTCACCATTCAAGTGTGTTAAACCACACTTCACAAACCACCAGGCACCATGCCGGTCCTGAGCACAGTTACCGGACGTCCAGTCATCATTGTCTACATCTTGAGTGGTGAATTTCATCCAATTGTTAAACCTTAAAGAATATCCCGCTGTTCCTGTGAAGTAAATATTCAACAAAAATTTAACAAACTCATTAATAGTGTATGATATTTTAGCTAATCAAGTCAACGATAGTATATGTCACGTTTAGGATGGTCGGCATGGGTTTAATGTGTAGAGTCATGGTTTCTAAAGTGTTAAGCTTTGCAAAGGAGTTAAAATTTTACTGTTACGGAGCTAAAAAATTACGCACAATTTACTGACGATTTTACTTGTAGCTGTTAAATATGACTTTCATTTTTATAGTTCTCAAAGTTAAGTGTTACGGCAGAGTAGTCAAGCAGTGATTTTGAATGTTTAATGTTATCAAGGTATTTCCACTCAGACCCTCGTGTAATGCTTGATATGTACAATTCTCCACCAAATTGTATATCAGTCCTAATGTTAGGAATATACTTTCAACGACGTTTGAATATTTCGCAGTACGAATATATTACGTGATCATGTAATTAACATATAAACTTTGAAAATTCTCTAAGACAGTCTCAGTCGTCTCTAAATGCACTTCTCATTGATTTAAATCCAGTTTCTGTTTGTTCTAAACTTGACAACTTAATAGTGCTTTAATATTTCCTAATTTGGTTATGTTTTCTTAAGCAATACAATACAATGCAATACAATACAATAAAATTTTATTTAACCAAGGTAAAATCTTCAGTACATGAATTTTATATATAAGTAGAATAAAATCAAAACTGGTTTACAAGATTGCAGGCGTGTGGGAGTCAATATTATAAGTTATTATAATAATCGTTTATAGCTTTCTTAAATTGCGACAATCATGGGAAGCCTACGAATATCCTGTATGTTCAACCAGGCAAATATACCAGGAACCTATAAGTGCCTATTATTACCATACGAATTAGCCTTGCATTCATTTCCCCAAATGATTCTTACCCGTGTATGAAGTAGTATTCAAGTTTAAACGATAACCATCGCTCTCGTTTGCCACAGTAACTGCTTTAAACTCTGCATATCCGGTCTCGTTTTCAAAGGTTTCGAGATCAACTCTGACTACATTTTGTCCACTTGATGACAGACGATGAATTTTCTCTAGACCCAGCCAGTATTCACCACTCAAATTTCCAAATCCCACTTTATACTCAGCCCAGTTTCTGTAGAAGTCAACTGAACCATCTACTCGTCGCTGCAAAATAGTCCAGCCCCTTCCTGGAGTGGACTTCATATCACACCTGACTTGGAAGGCTCCCAGACCATCCGGGTCGATTGTATAAACGCCAGAGGTTGGTTTGCCTGATTTGTATAAAGCATCGCAGCTTTTCGCTAGATAAAAAGTAGATCAATAAATCTTAACAAACTTCAACCTAACATTAACCTAACTTTGGCCTAACCTCAACTTAAACCCCAACCCTACTTCAACCTAACCTGGACATAATCTCACCTTAACTTGGGCCTCAGCTTAACCTCAACCACTAACAAAACCCTGGTTAAAATACAGAAAGGTCGTCATATCGAACTCATTGCTGATGCTTCAGGACATTTGGCGCCAGACCCCGTTCTTGCAATTTGACGCGCGCCGCTTGCTGTTTTCAATATAGCGGACAGCAGGCCAAAAAGAGTGAGAAACAGACCAAAGAGACTTGTAGACGAAATATCAGTTGGGAAGCCGGATAAAAAGAAGAAAATGCAAGCTGCAGACAACAATTTGTACGAGATTGAAATAAAAGAGGTCGACATTGATGCTCAAATGCTTAAAATACATTTCAAAGGCTATGATGAAAAATTTGACGAATAGTGACAATATCGCGAAAGCAAAACATCCAACCTCCATTTGCCGGACCTAAATATTTCCAAACTAACAAGTTTTACACATCAAAATGCTCGAAATTTACTCTTCTTTTCAGATTTGGCGGTAAATGCTATCCCGCGCATGCTCAATTTGCATAAAAGACCCAAACCCCAGCCAACACCATCGCTGAGCGCAGTCAAAGCGGCATTACGCCATACCATCATGACCACAAAAGTCCAAAAATGACGGATGTAATTTTCCTTTTAATAGTTTTAGTCATACATCAGTAGGCTTCTTATATACTTAATTTTCATAATCTGAAGGTAAATGGTTCATTAATTAAAAGTGAGGACAATAAAACCATAAAATATTAGAAAAATGACCTTTTTTTAATAAGCGCGCACGCCAAAAAATTGCAACATGTGAAGGTATTAGGCCAATGTCATAGGTGAGTTCGTTTATGATAAACGAAAAATTTCTTTGCGACAAGAATATGCGACGGCTTAAATAGGCCGGGGGTTCAGAGCGCGTCCAAAGTAAGACGCAGCGTATTAAAGTCGCAAATTCATCGTATAAACGGTCTCACGACGAAATTTTACACCATAAAAAGGTGTCCAACACCTAGCCTAGAGTGGTTATTATATAAATGGGCGATAAAATAATCGGGCGGAAAAAATTAGCGGGCGGAGGGCGGTGAAAAATAAAGCGCCTGCAATCATCATTAATAAAAAGGAATTCCGCCCACATTCCACGGGGAAAATAATCAACCAATCAGTAATTAAAATAAACAAAGTTTATTTCATATCAGATCAAATCATCATACCATGTGTAGGAACCAGCGCTATTGTCATGGTGATGGCCGGTGTGGTTGTTGTGATTGGAAATAGCACCGTTGTTGTTTCGTCTGCCTTGTTTGTCGTGGTTTCACCTGGCTGTTCTGCTGTTGTTGGATCTTGCTCATTTGTTGTTGCATATATCGCGGTTGTAGTTGGAACTAGTGCGGTTGTTGTTTTTATAACCATAGCGGTCGTGGTTTTATCTGGATTCATCGTCGTAGCTCGGTTAGGTGATGTTGTTGTGACTCGCTTGGTTGGTTTGGGTTCCACTGCCTTGCCTGTTTGGCTTCGCTGTTTCTTTAAAAGTAAATCGCCTTAACTCGCCGCTTAACTTGCATTAAATTGCGACTAAACTGGCACAGTTTCTCTTAAGGCGAAAGAGAGTATTTTAAGTTCTTTTAACAGTTTACACTATACTAGAAGACAACAATTCTACTGACATCAGTTTTCAAGTACAGGGTAGTAACGCAACCTAAGCGAATAGGCGACTTGCACTAAAATGTTAACATGCTTAAAATAGTAGATATGGATTTATAACAGGAGAAAAAGCATATTGAGTGGTGTATTATTTAAAATCCGAAATTTTGGATTTCAAAACATACATTTACTAAGAGAATGGCAGTAATGTAGCTGGTCACGTGACTAACATAAAAGTTTTGTGCATGTACAAAATATTTTTCAAATGCAATATGGTATGGTTAATGCCGAGTTTTAGGAAAAATGATGACTTTTCACAACATTTAAATGCATTTCGTCTTTCGCCGCCATGTTGGACGACAAATTGGAGTTATCCAACATGGCGACCAAAAACAAAAATGTGTATTTGACGTGCTAAAGTGTTCGTTTCTGCTAAAACTTGGCGGACGCCATATTGAAACGACTTCTTACATGTTTCTTGAGGTTAGGATGATAAATTTCCTTTGAAGAAGTCTTTACATGTATTTACAAATTTTAGTTTAGTCACATGACGGGTACAATGTCGTCGTTTTCTTTAAAGGATTAGTGTCACACCAGGAATTCGCGTGCTCAAACTCCGGACCGACTAGATGAGAAGATCTGGAAAAGCTTTTACAATCCGCCATATATTTAACCCATCCTTTGATAATCCTTTCTCCTTTTATCTGATTTTTATCGGAAATGTACCAAACAAGGTATTTATCGTTATTTGTTGCATTTGGGTAAGATGTAAACAATAACAAAAACCCGCAATGCATGATCCTGACACTAATCCTTCAAGATATTGGAATCATTGAACACCAAAAACCCGAAAAGTTACTTAAAACATCACCCTGTATCCATTTTACAAGTTATAAATCCCATATCTCCAGTTTTAAGAGAATTTAGATCACGTGATCTCTTAGTTGCAAGTCGCCTAAACCTGCCCTCGACATATACTCTAGCATGCTTGACTCGGCGGTAAAGGGCAGCGCGCTAACCGCATTACCCAAAAGCACACTTAATAAGATACCTTTTCCACCATTTCGTAGTAATTGAAATGTGGCACAGCGTGAAAATTCTTAGGATGTGTCGACTTTGTGGCGCTGTTCAGCTCACAATTGTTGGAAGAACCTGCATTTTTTCCTTTGTTGAAATTAATTGATTTGCAAGCAGGATGTTCAGCCAGGCAATTTAAAGCACATTCCAAAGCTTCCGGTGTATTATATTTGTGGATTACGTGACCAGTAAGTCGGTGGCCTGTATAACAGTGAGAGAAGAATTGATGGGCTTATACCTCCTAAATATATGGCTTATACACGGGGGGGGGGGGGTTCATACATGGATAATTTTCGTTTTGCGAATGACCTAAACTGCGGACAGCCGATTTCGGATTGCAAATTTCGAAATGCGGACTGTATTATGATATTAAATTCTTGGTGTGACCAGCGTTGATGTCCTCGTAAAAGACGTAAACGAATGCATGCCAATGATAGAATTGGTTAATTGGTAATAAGTTTAAAATATTAAAAATGTTGAATCATATATTTTACTACCTGTCATCGTTTTCAAATACTGTTTACATCAAATATTTACCCTCCCAATAAGATTACAATACGCACTAATTACGCACTCAGTTCTGTTCAGCCGGGGAAAGCAAGACAAACTTTTGTAAATTTATAATCCAATTTTCATCCAAACTGAACGATTATTTAATGAATTTGTCCTTGGCCTATGGTCGTTATCTCCACAAATTTTCGTATTAAAGTCTTTGGTATTTTTCAGTTATCGTGCCCACAAACAAACACACACACATATACATACACACTAACACACATACAAACCAAGATGAAAACATCCTATATTTCAAATTATTTTCATTAAGTAAATGACATGTTCTTTCCACCTGTGATCACTATCTAAGAGTACATCCAAGATACTGAATAGATCTTTCTTCTTAAAGAGATTGGTTACAGATTCTAAGTTGAACAGAAAATTGGAAGTTTTTCGGCCAGGATGGACGATCAAATAACTCTTTTTCCCAATAAATGAGAGTTCAATTGCCCCCTAAGCCAGCAATCAACTAAGTTGAGTTCTGCATTAACTAGAGACTCAAGCTCTGATAAACTCTTATTAGCATCAAAATGGTTAAATTCATCAGTAATAGATGAATATCAAAAAGCTTATCTTAATTAATATCTTATTATATTATATATATTATATATAGTCAAATCTGCAGACATGCATGTTTCGCCGTTCAACGGCTCGTCAGTGCAGCTTGTAACGCAGTCTAGATGTGAGTGACTTCGTATTTATACACCATACTCTTGCCCTCACCAAGCGCATGTGGTACAATACTCAGACACATGCGCATCCAGACATGCGTTAAGTGTCTTGGGGCCAGAGTGCTCAAACGACCACAAGGGAAGTGAGCTTTTTGCATTATAGCTTATAGCCACCAATTAACCTCACAGAGTGCTCAACAACACAAGTGAAGGAGCATATATATATATTATATATTTATCTTAATATATATATCTTAATATATCTTATCTTAATATCTTAATATCTTAAGCTTATCTTATCTTAAGCTTATCTTTATCTTAAAAGCTTATCTTAGCTTTTTTGTATTTTATTAAAAAGCTTAGAGCATTGAAAGTTTAGAGTAAAGTCATTAATATACAAAAACTAACAAAGGTCCAAGTACTGAACTTTGAGGAACTCCACATGGTTTAATAAGATGACTTGAATAATTCTGACCAATCGAGACAAATTGTTTAAGTTCAGTTAAATAAGAAACAAACCACTCATATGCTATTCCGCGTATGCCATAGCGCTCAAGTACTTTTAATAAAATCGAATGGTTTACGGTATCAAATTTATTACTAGTAGTCAAATTCGGAGTCACTCCGGTCCGAACTAGCTCCGTAGCCCGCTCTCCAGATCAGGGACGTAGCCAGAGCTTTCAAAGGGGGGAGCCCTGTGGGGATTAAAGGTAGTTGTGGCTATAAGTGGGGCATATTTCCTGGTTTTGCAGTAAGTATTAGCACTAAATATTACCAAAGGGGTGGAGCCGCGGCTCCCTCGGCTCCCCCCCTGGCTACGTCCCTGCTCCAGATTCCGCACTCCGGAGTCTACACTCCGCACTCAAGACTCCGCATTCAGGAGTCCGCACTCTGCCGTCCACATTCAAGACTCTTCGCAGTCCGCATTTTGCATTTGCAGTCTACACTTCGGAGTCTGGACTCCACAGTCCACATTCGGAAGTCATCACACCGGGTCAGAACTCCGAAGTCCGCACTCAAGACTCCGCTCTCAACACTCCGCAATCTGGAGATAGCACTCTGGAGTCTGGAGTCCGCGCTCTAGAGTCCAAACTCCGCAGTCCGCACTCAAGACTCCGCAATCTGGAGTCCGCACTCAAAATTCCGCATTCTGGAGTCAGCACTCTGTAGGACGCCCGCACTCCGCGGTAGTCCGCACTCCACTCTCCGCAGTAGACTCGTGAGTTTATTGTTCATGGCAAACGAATTACAGGAATCCCTTAGAAGCTTTATGTGATATATAGCTTTTTAGGCTTCCATATTTCTGGACCTTCTAAGGAATTTCTCCAAATCGTTGGCCATAGACGCCACAACTCACAAGTTTAAAGCATGTTCCGTAGTCGAATTTCACGGTTCGCGCCAAGCGAAGCGAAAATGACAAATTAGCCAATTTGGTCAGCGAAAAATTCGCCGCTAAAAAGTAGGAACCGATCCTTGGATCGCTATCGCCAGAAGGCATGTTCGCCCCCTGGGGGGAGGCGAACATGGGGGCTGGGGGGGCTTTTGCCCCTCCAGTACATTAGTTAAAAAAGGCCCTGGAGTCGATGAGAGTTGGCGGTCAAACGCGAGCGAGAGTTGCAACTCTCATCATCAACACTCATCCTCGTTTCACCGATAAAAACATCTAATATAATACGTAACACCTACGCATAAAAAACAAAAACGACTTTTAATTGTGTTTTATGATTCAATTTGTGTACCTGAAGCGGCCAACCTGAACGCAGCACTGGATGTCAGCGAACTGCAGGTCTGTGTGTACAGCAGCAACAGATAGAAACGAAGAATTTCGTACACATTCATGACGCAGAGCTGTTGAATGTCTTCAAACGTTTCAGCTACAAATATAATAAGAATAATTAGTTTCCCAAGACTGTTATGCTACAAATATAATAAGAATGATTAGTTTCCCAAGCTTAAGGGTTAGCTTTTGGCGAGGCACGGAAGAGAACCAAACACAACTCTACTTACACGAGTTTTCAAGAACAGGGAAGTCGCGCAAGTAAATTCAGTTGTTTATTTATTTATAAAAGTTATTGAGCCTCGTTTTCATGAATCGTGAGCGAATCCCTTTTCGTATCGATTGAAAGTATTCGTGACGTAATTTTCGAAAGGGTGTATTACTTCAATTTCATGCAAAAACAACATAATAAATATATATATATTCAAAAATCCCACTGTTCTCCATGCAGCAATCCATTCACTCATTGTTTTGACTTATTTTAGATTTATGCAAAGAACAATTAGTATTGCGAAGATCAGACAAAAGTTATGTCCATTAGAAGAGAAATAACACACTTTGTCAACTATATATAACCATATAGGCAAGAATATCATATTGGAAAATGTAGACCGTTTTGTATACAGCTATATTCAATTAAGGTTGTCGTGCATGCAATAGTCAAATGTACAACCAAGCCCGAAGAGTATGATCGGGTAAAATGTATTATAAATCGCCTCTTCAGATTAGTATGTGGTGAGCATAGGACTGGAAGTGTTAGAAGCAGCTTCTTACTTGCAAACTCCATTTGTAAATTTCTGTACGCGTTGTCGCCGACAAATCCAGAAATAAATACAAACCCAGAAAAGTATGCATGCAGTTACGCTCAAAGTTTCTTCACTCGCGAAGTTAAATATCGTGTACAAATTAATACACTTCACTGAGATGTCTATATAACAAATGAAAGAAACGTTCTGAACTCTAAAGCCGTAAATGATCTATTTAGTTTACACTGAACTTGCATGATACGTTGAACGCAAGTCATTTTACTAGTATAGAAATTTTCGTTGCGTTCTTATGAAAAACTGAACAGGCCCGCTTGCCGAAATCTCGAATGAAAATTTCCTATATTTTTGCGGCAATGCGAAGAACTGCACTTCTTCAATTTTCAGCAAGCTGTTAGTATAGTGCTGCTTTTAAACGCCGTAGTTTGTCTTTAAAATAGTTTCTTATATACATGCATAGTATATATAAGAAAACGAAACAATGTTGTAGAAACATCTGCCGCAATTCTTGATTGTGAAATGTTTCCCTACTTGCCTAACCTCAAAAACGTTTGCGGAAACAAAATTTATTTCCTGCATGCATTCATGCCATATGGCTAGTCAGTTACACTTGTTGAACTAGTTTAGTAGAGATTCTTCTTGTTAAAACGCAGTAAAAAGGGAAAATTGCAAAGAGAGAAATTTTAAATAGCGTGCTCACTAAATACTTACCTATATTTTGGCTCACTTTTCAAAGTTGTCACAGTGTCAGTAGAATAACACTCAGCGAAGACTACTCTAAGACAGGCGAATGAGAGCTTCTTAATGGTCGCTTAATGACTTTTTCTAGATATATGTAAAACAAAAATTATTTCTAATGGGACATCTGCTTAATGTAAATGGAAAAAATAGCTAACTATTTTTCCAGTCGAAAAACTGAAAACAACATTATTCATATTAATTTTGTAAATTTTCGGCTTTATCTCGATAGAACTAAAGTTTCGATTTATTGCGGTCTCACTAACACTGTTTTAATACTTTCTAGCAATGAACTATATAGTATGTCTGCATAACGTCTCATGGCTGCATGGACGTGCGACAGATACTGTCTAACATATTTATTCAGAAATAATTTGGTCTAAGCACAAGGTTAATATTTGTGACTGACAAATGCATGTTTCTGCATGGTTTATAATTTTTCAACATTTGGGAAACACGACTGGAAAATAATGTTTCCCGGCGCACCAATTCTGGCAATATTTTTTATTTTATTTTATTCAACTTCGCCTCAATGGCAGGGAGTCCACAACAGCGTCAGCCAATTACTGTGGCCCCATTGTTAGTTCCTAAGGGTTAGTATTAGAGAGAGGAAACCGGAGTACCCGGGGAAAACCCTCGAAGCACAGGAGAGAATCTCAACTTACATGAGTTATTTGAGCACACTGCCGATCTCATGCGAGTACCAACAGTGACCTCGACCTGTTGTGAAACAGGCTCAACTCAGTGGTAAGAGGCAGCGCGCTAACCGCTTCCGCCACCCGTGCTACCCTTAATATGGTTATATACTCAACTTACATCTTATCCACATGCAAGATCGGTGCTCGCAACAGACGTAGCGAACATCTCGTCACATCTTATCAACAACTTTGTAATAATGTTGTCATTTTATCAAGATGCTACAAGGTTGTCCTTTCACAATTAACTCGTTAACAAGTTGTTGAATTGCAAGACGATAACAAGTTGTTGGAACGACTTTTAACAAGTCTGTTGAGTCAACAACCTTGTAGCCTCGCTTGTAGCAAGTTGTCAATTAATTGAACTAGCAAGGTCAGTTTGGCCTTGAATGTTACTACGTTTTCTAGGGCTTTAACTACTCGTTTTGTAGTTAAGCTTATAGTAAGCGATTCTGATTGGTTAACTTTCGCACTAACTATATAGTTAAGTTAAACTAGCTTTTTATACAACCCGTCCCAGGGCATTAAGGCAAACTTTTTTTTATTCAGTTACTATTTGAGGCATCTTACCACACACAGATCTAAACGAGTACATTATCTAATATACCGTATTACTTTCCATGAGGAAACTATTTTTCACAACCAAACTTACCTATACGGTATGCAGAGTTTAACTCCTTTTCCAAAGTTGTCACAGTGCAAAACTGTATACTACCGAAGTCAACGAAGAAATGACTGTTTGGAATGATGCTTTTTCCTTAATGAACACATGTGTCATTAGATGGCGCCTTGAGGAGCAAAACATGGTGACATTGTCCTTTATAATCATCAGTAATAATGACCGCATTATTTATTGATCGCCGCTAATTCGATTGTAATCTAAAACAGTTGGTGTACTACTCAAGGTATTTAATGCCTGGGTTAACTTTTTCCTCGACCCAGGGTAGCTCGCGCTGTCAGGCAGCAATTTTAGAGACATAGTTGTCGTCTTGAAATATGTGGCTAACATGCCACGCAGGAGCGATGATTGTTTAAGCAAAAATACATAAAAAATACATCATTTGAACAAAAATACATCATTTTTCTATATATTTCTCGAAATTTTATCTCTTTTGAGATTTCGCTGATATATCTATCCAACTCGGACTGGATAAAATTGTAAAATGTACGCGGCAGTTTGTTAATGGAATACTCCTTCGATCAACGCAGAAATTATTTATAGAATGCGTTTGGAATCATTTTTGACTTTTTGACGGGCTTATTTCTTTCATAATGGACTTATGGACACTTATTGCTATTATATACTACTCAGGCTTAATTCATATGTGATCATAAGTTAGGAGTCTCTTCTTGGATGATAATTGAATGACCCTTGCGATTTTGCATGCATTATCTAATGTCTCGCTGCCTTTGATTACAGTCCATTAATTTAACACCTTAATACGCTGACCTTCATGCTAGACCACATTCCTTAATATTTTGTCCCAAATACAATTTTTATTTTGAATTTTGAAAAATATTATCGGTTGCTGCAAGGCAATTCAAATGCTACGAATTTCGGCCAGTTTTCTCGCCAATATAATCCAAGCCAAAACTATGGCTACGGCAACAGCGCAGCCTTCGCCATACACGCGACGGAATCAGCGAAGTGTGTCAACCCGTCAAACGAGAACCGCATCAGCCAGCACCTCACGGGCAGTAGCAACCACAACAAAAGAGGTAATTTTACTGACTTCGCCGAGTGAAACAGATGTGCCAAAATATGCCAAAAAAGTGGAGTTGGATCGGATGGCCTGATTTTGGTTGCTGCTGGCCGTGGTGGCACTATTGCTATGTTATTAAAGTGTTATGCATTTTGCATCAAAAAGCCCATTGAAAAGCACATTGGCTGAATGAAATGCACTTTGAAAGTATGGAAACGAATTAAAGTTTATAATCAATTATTTTGCCACATTTTCTTTTAACAACCGAAACTTTATACTAAGGAATAATTTTATATGAAATGTTGAACTAATTTATAAGGATTTTCCTAGATTTTCGGATTTTCCCTGCAATCGGACAAGAAAAATTGACCGCCGTTTGACAGTGTAAAACATGGACGGGAAAGAGATAAGAACATAATAACAACACGTTCGAGGACCTTCCCATTGACAAGTAAAATTGTCTCGCGTTTGACAGAATAAAGTACTAAAGAGTAAAGTCAGTATCTTTCATATTTCATTGATACGGGCAGGAAAGGGTTAAAGTAAAACTACGCCATCAAATTTGCAAACATCAAATAAATGTTTATTTTCATATTTTACAAGTATAATAATAATGTTACATTGTCTATACATGCATGCTCTTCTATTGTGGAGCTTTAAAAACTAATTACATGAAGCACCTGCACGAAAGGAAAAGCTCGATTGCTTTCCGTCTGCACAACAACTCTCTGCATGCTCACTTTTCCCTACATGGAAATTTCATGTAAGCCTCTACGCATGAGAGAAGCCATTAAATGTTCTGCAAACTACAAATCTACAGTCAACTATTAAAAAGCGGCGATGTCAAAAGCTATC
Source organism: Trachythela sp. YZ-2020 (assembly GCA_016169945.1). NCBI lineage: Eukaryota > Metazoa > Cnidaria > Anthozoa > Malacalcyonacea > Clavulariidae > Trachythela > Trachythela sp. YZ-2020. Next base: position 6,312,269 of record JADLSH010000260.1, read on the forward strand.
TAAATTCAAATATTTAGCGATATGCTCTGGCACGTAATTGCCATCAGCGCGTTGATTGCTGTCGTACTCGAAGTACAAATATATACACACATGAGATCGTAAAAAGCGTTTTTACAAGACGACAACTCAACAGCAAAAGCCAGTTACGACGGTGGACATGCTATTTATATCTAAGCGCTAAGCTTATATAAGGCTAGCGCCATACCGTCGAACACAATTCGTTCAATCAGATTGAATTATATTCGACGACAGTGCAACGTATGAAACAGACCTATGGTACCTATTATCACTATGTTAAAGCGGCCTGTTTCAGCCGGGCGCACAAGCTACCATTTTAGTCGTAAATGGGGGGTTTGTTGGAACTGTAGAAGATTTTGTCGAAAATGTTGGATGAAAAAGTTAATTCCCGTCACTGTTTAGTGGATAATATGGTACAACGATCTATGGAAGACAATTATGCAAAAAACTATCAGTATCAGTAATCAACTATTCTAAATCTAATCATAAGCTGTAATTTACTTATTTCTTTAACAACAATTTTACGAAGCTTTAAAAATGTTTTATAATGATATTGGCGTTTTAAATGTCATCAGGGCCGACTTTCATTTCGGCGACTTTATAAGAATAATACTTTCCTTTATAATCACTCCAGAGGATACCTTTCCCCTTCTGATTGTGAGCACCTCCAAGGTATTTACCATTCAAATGTGCTCTACTACAGCTGTAAAACCACCAGGCACTATGCTGCTCCTGAGCACAGTTACCCGACGCCCTGCTATCATGGTCTACATCTTGTGTGGTGAAATTCTTCCCATTGTTAATCCGTAAAGAATCTCCTGCTGTCCCTGTGAAGTAAATATTCAACAAAAAATTAACAAACTCATGAATTGTTAATGAATATTTTTCCAATCAAGTCAACGATAGTATATGTCACGTTCAGGATGGTCGGAATGGGTTTAATATTTAGTGCATGTCATTTGTTCTAAACTGTTAAGCGTTTCCAAAGGAGCTAACATTTTACTGTTACGGAGCTAAAAGATTACGCACAATTTACAGGCGATTTTATTTGTAGCTGCTAAATAGGACTTTTTAATATTATAGTTCTCAAAATTAAGGTATTTCCACCCAGACACTCGTGTAGTGCCTGATACGCACAATTCTCCACCAAATTTGCATATCAGCCCTTATTTTAGGAATACAATTTTTAACGTTGTTTCAATATTTTGCAATGCGATTATATTACGTGCCAATAAGCTGCTTATGTGGCAAAATTAATAAAATTTGAAAATACTTTCAGACAGTCTCAGTCGTCTCACTTCTGATTGATTTAAATCGAGTTTCTCTTTGTTCTATGCTTGACAACCTAATAGTGCTTTAATACTTGCTAATTTGATTGTGTTTTCTTAAGCAATACTGAGGACACACCATGCAGGAAGTCTCCCAGCATTCCAGGGAGCCAAGCCGCCCTCGGGATTAGCACCTGTCTGATTAACCATTTGGCTTGTGATTGTGTGAAATATTTAGATAATTATTCATCATAAGTGGGGGTTTTTTTGGAAACACCAGGCATATCTATTATTGACAAACTGTCGATTCGTAAGCCAGGATCTATCATCAGTGCAAATATAATCATGTTTCACCAGGCAAACATACCAGAAATCTATAAGTGCCTATTATTACCATATGAACAATATTTCAAAATGTTAGCCTCGCTTTCATTTCCCAAAATGATTCTTACCCGTGTATGAAGTAGTATTAAAGTTTAAACAATAACCATCGTTCTCGTTTGCAACAGTAACTGATTTATACACTGCATATCCGGTCTCGTTTTCAAAGGTTTCGAGATCAACTCTGAGTGCATTTTGTCCACTGGCTGATAAACGATGAATCTTGTCTAAGCCCAACCAGTATTCACCACTGAAATTTCCAAATCCCACTTTATACGTTATTATAAGTGTTTAGTTCTGCGAAAACACCCCGGTTTATCTATTATTGGCAAACCAGCTTTCGATCCGTAAGCCAGGATCTTCATCAGTATACAAATAACATAATCATGTTTCACTATTATTACCTAATTTAATACACTATAATTATTATTACCTGTGTAGTTGCCAAATTTCAGAATGTAAGCTTCGCTTTCATTTCCCACTGAAAATGATTCATAAATTGCATATGCTGTCTCGTTTTCAAAAGTTTCGAGATCAACCCGTAAAACATTCTGGCCGCTCGCTGACAGACGATGGATCAAATCCCATTTTATAATCAGCCCACTTTCTGTAGAAGTCAACCGAACCATCTACCCGTCGTTGGAAAATGGTCCAGCCTCTCTCTGGAGTGGACTTCATATCACACCTGACTTGGAAGTCTCCCAGACCGTCCGGGTCGATTGTATAAACGCCAGTGGTTGTTTTTCCTGATTTGTATAGAGCATCGCAGCTTTTCGCTAGATAAAAAGTAGATCTATAATCTTGACAAACTTCAACCTAACCTCAACGTAACTTTGGGCTAACCTCAACTTAAACTCCATTCCTACTTCAACCTAACCTGAACATAACCTCACCCTAACTTCGGCCTCAGCTTAACCTCAACCCCTAACAAAACCCTAGTCAAAATACAGAAAGGTCGTATAAACGAAAATTTTCTTCACGACAAAAATATGCGACGGCTTAAATATGCGACGGCCGGGTATTCAGAGCTCGTCCAATTGTCCAAAGTAAGCCGCGGTTTATTAATGTTGCGAATTCATCGTATAAACGGTTTCGCGACAAAATTTTATATCACAAAATGGTGTCCAACACCGAATGCAGACTTAACGAAAAATTAAAAGTAAGAAAACTAGAAAACGGAAAACATATATATATTTCTTTTGTGCTGTCTATACGAGCGTTCACAACATATCACTTATAATAGTTTTAACAATACCGTATAAAAGCTCAGTTGGCGACCTAAACAAGCTATTTCTTGGCCGCGGTTTATTTTCGCTTGAATAAATGGCCTTATTGTAGCTTGTTTATATAATTTATGCTGCTCATAATAACTCACATCTATATCCGCCTTCAAACAGGATAATCAAGCATTAGAATTATATTCATTCTAATGCTTAAATGTGTTTGCTCTATTCTACTTTTGCACCGCAGAGAGGTGTCTGTATTAGAGAGTTGTCCGTATTAGAGAGGTTTTCGTATTAGAGAGGTGTCCTTATTAGAGAGGTATCCGTATTAGAGAGGTATCCGTATTAGAGAGGTGTCCGTGTTAGAGAGGTGTCCGTATTAGAGAGATGTCCGTATGACAAAGGTGTTCGTATTGGAGAGATGAATTCGTATTAGAGAAGTGTCGGTAATAGAGAGGTGCACGTGTTAGAGAGTTGTCCGTATTAGAGAGGTGCTCGTATTAGAGAGGTGTTCGTATTAGAGAGGCGTTTGTATTAGAGAGGCGTTCATATCAGAACTAAATTGAATTAAAAATATATACTAAATAAAATATGTTCAGCAAACATGTCATTGAGATCCTAAAAAATGACTTCTAAGTTCACGTTTAAAAGCAATAAACGATTGTTCTAGCTTTATGTTCCGTAGGTAGTAAATTAAATTCTCGAGCACCATTGAAGAAAAGAGATTTCTTGGCTATTTCAGTTCTTACTTTAGGCAGAATCAAATTACACCTATTACCTCTAGTACTGTATGTATGACCCACAACGTGAAAATAATTGTTGAGAAATATAGGCACATTACAATTCATGCATTTGAAGGTGAAAATGTTTGTATGCATTCTTCGTCGAGTCACCAATGGTAACCATTTCAATTGAGAGATTAGACCATCACTGCTTTCACGCATTAACACTAGTTTTGCAGCACGAGACTGCACCCTCTCGATCTTTTCTTCAAGCGAGGTGGTATTAGAGAGCTGTGCGTATTAGAGAGTTGTCCGTATTAGAGAGATGCTCGTATTAGAGAGGTGTTCGTATTAGTGAGGTGTTCGTATTAAAGAGGTGTTCGTATTAGAGAGGTGGTTATTTAAAGAGGTGTACGTATTAGAGAGGTGTTCGTATTAGAGAGGTGTTCGTATTAGAGAGGTGTTCGTATTAGAGAGGCGTCCGTATTAGGGAGGTGCCCGTATTAGAGAGGTGTTTGTATTAGAGAGGTGCCCGTATTAGAGAGGTGTTCGTAATATTTGACAAACAAATTTTGGGGTGATCATTTCATTCCTGAGCTTTAACAGTCGCTCCCAATCCATTCGTCAATTTCGGCTTGGCTTATACAATAGTACCTTTCAAATCATCAGAATCAGGGGCGTAAAAGTGGGGGGCATGGGGGAGTGGTACATCCCCCTGAGATCTTGATCCAATCAGTTTCAAAATGTGCAGTCAATCTCAAGATATTCATTGTTAAATTGGACGAGAGGTTGGTGATAATTCGAAACTTCACCCCCCCAGCCAAAATCGATATGTACGCCCCTGATCACAATGGTCAACATTCTAAAATTTTGGACTTTGCTATTACTTCTCGATATAACAGAATATTGGAAGGTTTTTGTAGACGGAAATTTCGCACGCAAGGGCGCTGGTTCAGTTCATGCTGGAGGGTCAATAGTTTCAAGTGTTCCTGGTTAGGTCTAAAAAATGAATAGTTCTGGTTCGAAAAACACTTTTAACATCAAATCAAGTCATCATACCATATGTAGGAACCAGCGCTGTTGTCATGGTGATGGCCAATGCGGTTGTTGTGCTTGGAAATAGCACTGTTGTAGTTTCGTCTACCTTGTGTCTCGTGGTTTCACCTGGCTGTTCTGTTGTTGTTGGATCTTGCTCATTCGTTGTTGCATATATCGCGGTTGTAGTTGGAACTAGTGCGGTTGTCATTTTTATAACCATAGCGGTTGTGGTTTCATCTGGTTTCTTCGTCGTAGCTCGCTTAGGTGATGTTGTTGTGACTCGCATGGTTGGTTTGGGTTCCACCGCCTTGCCCGTTTGGCTTCTCTGCAATTAAAAGACATATATAATGTTCGTTTCTTCAAGAGTATCGCCTTAACTCGCCGCTTGACTTGCCTTAAATTGGGACTAAATCGTCCCAGTTTCTCTTATGTCGCATATATCGCCATAAAGGAAAAGATAGTATTTTAAATTCTTTAAATAGTTTACACTGTACTAGAAGAAAATTGTTTTGCAGTGAAGCGACAGTGCCGTATCTTGTACAACTTACAGATGGACTTGTTCGACTAGTGTCATGTGTAGCGGCCCTCGTGTGGAAGGGATGTAACGAAAACACGGGCGAAGAGAGACACAGAGCTAGGAAAACACGCACGTTTAGTTTTTGGTGAGCTTGGAAAGAGGATAAAACCCTCGAAGCACAGGAAAGAACCAAATACAATTCTACTTACATGAGTTTTCAAGTACAAGGTAGTTACCCAACCTAAGTCAATACCTGCCCTCGACTTACACTAGCAGGCTGGGCAGCGCGCTAACCGCATGTGCCACCCGTACTTCCCAAAATCACACTTAATAAAAATACCTTTTCTATTATTTCGTTGTAATCGAAGTATTGCGTAACGTGAAAATTCTTAGGATATGTCGACTTCGTGGCGTTGTTCAGCTCACAATTCTTGGAAGAACCTGTATTTTTTCCTTTGTTGAAATTAATTGATTTGCAAACAGGATGCTCACCCAGGCGTTTTAAAGCACAGTTGAACGCTTTCGGTAAACTATATTTGTGGATTACGTGACCAGTAAGTCGGTGACCTGCAGAAAAGTGATAAAAGATTGATGGGCTTATACCACCTAAATCTGTAGTTTATATACGGAGGGGCTCATACATGGATAAATTTCTGTTTTGTAAATGTAGGAGGAGTTGGAGGGGGGGGGGAGAGGTGGGGGAGGGGGTTGCAGTCGTTTTGCGAATTACCTAAACTGCGGATTGCGGACTGCGGACAGCCGACTTCGGATTGCAAATTTCGAAATTACAACTGAGTTCTTGGTGTGACCAGCGTTGATGTCCTCGTAAAAGACGTAAATGAATGCATGCGCATGCAGAGAGAATTGGTTAATTGGTAATAAGTTAAAAATATTGATTCATATATTTAATTACCTGTCTTATAAATGTTAAGTGTCTAATGTATTTGTCAACTATATAACATGCTGTAAATATAATATCTTAGAATAATTTCAACTATTATAAACAACAGATTTTCAGTGAACATATTATATGTAATATATACAAACCGCGCGAGAGGTCTTTATCTGATTTAAAACATCGAGGCGCAGCCGAGTGTTTTAGATCTGATAAAGGCCGAACTGCAAGGTTTGTATATGACTCAGTGAACATATTATATAAAATATACTGGACCATGCGAGAGAGGTCTTTATCTGATTTAAATCGAGGCGCAATGATGTTTAGATCTGATGAGAGCCGAACTCAAGAGCGTATATGTTTCCCTAAAATGACTCGTTTTGTATACGCTCACTGGCGTTGGAATTTTGAAGATTGATGTTATCTACGCTGTAAAAATTGAAGGAGAAAATTTGAGCAAGTCTATATCAAATATATAGATCCGCTACGGGTCATGAGTTTCCTTTGTATTTTGCTTATGAATAATTAATGAATTTTAGAAGTAGCAATTATAATATTAGTAAAGTAGTGCTTCATGTTTTTATATAAACTTTATTATCTATTTTGGGTGTTTTTGACAATAAGGGAGGATAAATAATTCATTGATACGGTATTTGAAATCGATGACAGATTATACTATTTTATATAATACAATTCCAGCGGTTAGTTATAAACATAAGCTAGCGTTAAAACATTTATTTTATTAGAACGACGTTTCGATGTTATCTTTACATCATTTTCAAGTTCAATTAAAGTTCACAAAGTAATCTTGCTTCAGCAACATCCTTCCTGTCAACCCTCAACAACTGTCATCCGTCATTAAGTTTCACTATGAAAGTCGAAGTCGAGGGTAAATTGTCTTTTCTGGGAATGGAGGTAATGAAGAAAGATAGTCGATTGGAAAGCAAGTCTACATCAAGCCAACCAACGCTGGTCTCTTGCTCCATTATCACAGTGTGGACGGTTGAAGACGCTCTTCGATCGACTCAGATATCCTCCGCGACCGGTTAATTCCACAATTTCAACGTTTATTGATCAGCACCATAAAGCAGCCAACCAGGAACCTGAAACCTGAAACCCGTGAACCATCGCAGAATGTTTTGCGAATCATCTTACCGTTCAAGGATCAGAAGTTAGCAGACATAGTCAAGAAACAACTTACGAACCTTTCTAACGTAATTGGTTCTAAAGTTCAACCAGTTAACACAAGCAAGAAATTGGGAATGATCTCGCAGTTTCCGAAAACCGCCATTAGTCAACAAGCAAAACTTTGTCTACAAATTTCAATGTGATCTGTGTGACGCAGATTATATCGGATACACGAGCCGTCATTTACACCAACGCATTGGCGAACATAAAAACTCAGCGATAGGAAAACACATCAAGGAAAGTCATGGTAAAGATGTTGAGAGAATCGTGAATTGTTTCTCGGTTCTGCGAAAGTGTCAAGGGAAGTATGACTGCCTGTTGTACGAGATGCTCTACATCAAGGAACTCAAGTCCAGTCTAAACACGCAGTTGGACTCGATTCGGGCTAAAGTATTTGTTTGAACTAACTTTGTTCACTACTTAATTTGTTTTATTTGTGTTAATTTGTTTATCCATTTTGTAATTTTAATAATTGTAATTGCATATTATGTTCAAAATTGTAACTTTTAAATAGTTTCTTTTTTGCCGCGTTTTCGCGCGTGACATTTATCAGTTATAGACCTGGAGCGAGGGGTATTCCACAAAAAATTACTCTGAGGGATAAAATATTGCCCGAGGGATATTTCATCCCGAAAGGTAATTTTTTGGGAATACCCGAAGTGAAAGGTCTATAAATGATATATATATTATACTGAACCTTGTATGGCTTTTACTTGTACTAGATACTAGAAAACAAATAGCATTGACTTAATAAGTATTTAATAACTTTTAAGTTTAAAATACAACTTTTGATAACTTAATTATTTTTTTCGTACTTACCGCGTCCTTGCTATCCAATAACCGCATTATTTCATCATTTACTTCCGTGTTTATTTCCTGTTCGTCTTCAGTTGATGCCGCCATGTTTGCCGGCGATCAAATTAGACGACGGCCTGGGTACGAGCGGGGTATTCAAAAGTCGAATTCCCCGCTCAAGCGTGGTATTCGACTAGAATACCATGCCCCGGGGAAACGACTCAGGGTACAAGTTGTCCGGGGCATGATATTCGCTGAAAAATAACACGGTCATGTGGTACAAGCCTAGCTCTCTGATTGGACAAACTTATTCTGAGGTATAATATTATACGTGATCTCATGTAATTATTTACTAACGTCAAGAACTCGCTATACGAACACTCAAATAATAACGAACTTTATCTCGAACGTGCGGTGCCAGTGTGGATAGAGTATAGCAAATACGGCGGTTGACTGTTGTGTAAAACTACCTGAAAAATACAATGAGAACTTCGACGTTTCGAGCGAATGCCCTTCGACGAAGGTTCTCATTGTATTTTCTGGTAGTTTTACACAACAGTCAACCGCCGTGATAACGAACTTTAGTTGAACTTGAAAATGATGTATAGATGATATCGAAACGTCGTTCTAATAAAATAGATTTTTCATCGCTTTCATTTGTGTCAAATTATATATACAATGTCATATGTTTGATTAACAGGCACGAAAAAGTAGTTACTAGGCAAAAACTGGTAAAATCTCCAAAGAGAGCTTCGTTATTGTAATATGCATTGTTAAATCACATGAAGAACGCATTCTTTTGTATAATCGGAATTTGCCTACCAGCAAAATGTAAACAAAGCAACGAGCCTATAAAGCAAGACAAACTTTTGCAAATTTATAATCCAATTTTCATCCAATCTGAACGATTATTTAATCAATTTGCCCTTGGCTTATGGTCGTTACCTTCACAAATTTTCGTATTAAAATGTTTGGTATTTTTCAGTTATCGTGCCGACAGACAAGCAACACACATATCACACACACATACAAACCAAGGTGAAAACATTCTATATTTCAAATTCTTTTTATTAAGTAATTGACATGTTCTTTCCACCTGTGATAACTGTCTAAGAGTAACCCCAAGATATGGAATACATTTTTCTTCTTTATTAAAGACGTTGCACTGGATGAAAAATTGGATTCACGACTATAGTAAATCTGAAGCAAATACGTCGTGAATTCCGTTTTCAAATTCAATATTTGCAGCATATTTACACACTAAGTAAACATGAGGAAGACCGTTTTTACGACCTATTTTACACCAAGTGTAAAGTTGCAACAAACATGCACATTTACTACATATTTGCTCCAAAGCAAATCAGGTAGTAAATATGATATTTATCAACTACGGTAAGTGTTGTCAAATACCGTATTTGCACATGTAGTAAAGATAGCTTAAACGTGTGTAAATATCACATTCAACAACGTTTGTACATATTTGCACAAAATCAAATTCAGTATTTTCAGCATATTTATACACCAAGTAAACAAGGGGAAGACCGTTTTTGCGACTTATTTTACACCAAGTGAAAAGATGAGACAAACATGCATATTTGCTCCAGAGGAAATTACATAGTAAATACCATATTTACTTAGCTATTGTGAATGTGACCAAATACAATATTTACACACGTAGTAAAAATAAAGTAAACGTCGTGTAAATATCATATTTGCTTGAATTTGCCTCTGCCTCTGGGGTAAATAAACCTTGTTTTGGCATACTTACACAAAATGAGGAACTCGACTCGAAGTTATACTCGAAGACTCGAAGTTATACTATAGACCACTGCAGAAACCACTGCCATTGATACTAGCGATTATAAATGCCGAAACAACCTTGATAGAAGCGTTAATTAAGCAACAGTTTTGTTGTACTGTTTTGACTACAGTATGTGATTTTTAAGTTTATATAATTGGTCTCAGGAAAGCTGCTGTATATCTAACAAACGTTTACAAAATACATTTCGTATTTTGTAAAGCATTTTGTATTAATAATGAGATTCCGTGTTTACATACAATTATGTTGGAGAAAACAGCCGATATTGGTATTTAATTTGCAATTTTATACAAAAATACACCCCCCGGGAAAGAACGATGACTAGAAATTAGAAAAATACCCGCGACCCGCGAAAAATACCTGCGACCCGCGAAAAATACCCGCTACCCGTGAAAAATACCCGCAACCTGCGAAAAATACCCGCGACAATTAGATTATCTCTACAGTGAAATAGGGTAAACGTTGTGTAAATATCGTAATATTTGCTTGAATATTGCTCATGATTTGCTTTGCTTGCAAATAAGGATAACTACAATGATTTGCTTCTGTGCAAATTATATAGTAAATACCATATTAACTCAACTATTGTAAATGTTCCCAAATACAATATTTGCACATATAGTTAAAATGAAGAAAAGATAATATACATAATGTATTTGATTTGCCTCATACACGTATTACATAATTGGTTACAGCTTGTAAGTTGAACAGAAAATGGGAACTTTTGCGGCTAGGATAGACTAGCAATAAATTCGATTTCCAAATAATTAATAAAAGTTTAATTGCCCAAAACCAGCTACTGTATCAACTAAGTTGAGTTCTGCATTAACTAAAGACTCAAGATCTGATAAACTCTTATTAGCATAAAAATGGTTAAATTCATCAGTAATAGATGAATGTCAAAAACTTTAGAGCATTGAAAGTTTAGAGTAAAGATATTAATAGACAAAAGAACTAACAAAGATCCAAGTACTAAACCTTGAAGAACTCCGCATGGTTAATAAGATGGCTTTAATATTTTTGACCAATCAAGACAAATTGTTTAAGTTCAGTAAAATAAGAAACAAACCACTCATATGCTATTCCACGTATGCCATAGCGCTCAAGTACTTTTAATAAAATCGAATGGTTTACGGTATCAAATTTATTACTAGCAGTCAAATCCGGAATTACTCCGAGTCCGAACTAGCTCCGAAGTCCGCACTCCAGAGTCCGCATTCCGGAGTCATCACAGCGGGTTCGAACTCAGCAGTCCGCACTCAAGACTCTCCAATCTGGAGTCAACACTCTGGAGTCCGCACTCCAGAGTCCGCATTCCGGAGTCATCACAGCGGGTTCGAACTCCGCAGTCCGCACTCAAGACTCCCCAATCTGGAGTCAACACTCTGCAGTCCCCACTTTGCAAAAAGCTCAAACGCGAGCGAGAGTTGCCCTCTCATCATCAACACTCATCCTCGTTTCACGGATAAAAACATGGAATACGTAACACCTACGCATAAAAAACACATGACTAAAACCAAAAACGACTTTTAAATGTGTTTTATGATTCAATTTGTGTACCTGAAGCGGCCAACCTGAACGCAGCACTGGATGTCAGTGAACTGCAGGTCTGTGTGTACAGCTGCAATAGATAGAAACGAAGAATTCCGTATACATTCATGACGCAGAGTTGAATGTCTCCAAATGTTTCAGCTACAAATATAATAAAAATAATTAGTTACAACTAAAGCTTAAGGGCCAGGTTTTGGCGAAGCACGGAAGAGAACCAACCACAATTCTACTTACACGAGCTTTGAAAAACAGGGCAGTCACAAAAGTAAATTTCACCTAAGTAAATTCCATCCTCGACTTACAGTAGTCCCTCGCTCCAGCGTCGCATCTAATATAACTAAGTTCGGCCCATCAGTGGAGCGGCGTCTGAAACGGGCCTAAGCCAATTCGACATTTAGTCACAGACATAAAATGTAAAATTAGAATTATTTTTAGCCAGTGCATATAAGTGTATTTATTGTCATTGAGCAAATTGAAATGTCATAGATATTACACTGCCATGATGGTCCGTTCCTTTTTTAGTGTGCGGGGGAGGGGAAAGGGGAGGAGCGGTGAAATTTAGTGTGCCCACTGAATCTTTAGCATGGCCCACCCCTTCATACTCAACTTCTCAGTGGCCCACCTTTAAATAATGATATGTTTCAAATGACACCCCCCAACATTCTTTCCTAAAACCTTAATTTAAAATTACTTTAATTTAAAAACTCGTTTTGTGAGCAAAAGGCTTTGCGATCATTGGCTCACATTTAATACTGTAAATCTATTTTCAAGTTATACCTATCAACAGATAGAACAAGTTGTAACTATGTTGTAAATATCTTGCTCAAGATTTGTCAGGATTTATTCATAAAGCAGCAGTTGCAAGGCTGAGCAAAATTGCGTACTCATTCTATTGGGAAAATTTTGAATATTAGTAGTCAGAATGGCCTCTTTTCGCGTGGCACACCCTTTTAAGATCATCTATTTTTGGATGGCATGCTCCCTAATTCCACCAGCCCCGTTCCCAGATAAAATATGAACGGCCCCTTACTTCATACAAAACGTCTAAGTTTCTTACCCAACATTATACTCTTTCAGTTTCCATTTAATTTAATATTTAATGAACAAAAAATCTACAAAACTGGCACTTCTAGTCGCGAACTAGAAGAATATTTATAATTTCTCGCTACATGCACTAATCGGCATTGTTTATAATTAACAGACATGGAACCTTGCATTTCTTTAATGGACTTTTTACAAAAATGTATATTTTTTGTCAGTGACGGAAATTTCGGTTCGATGGAAGTGGGGAGGCAACTACCCCAGCCACCTGGCCATGACACACTGGGGGGCAATTTTTGCCCCAATTTGTAACCGTGTGCAAGGAGAAAGTGTACGCACAGAAAAAAAATGAAGTTGTTCCGCGTCGATATTATTATTCTCATTCATTTCTTTGTTGCCTTCATCGCATGTTTAGCAAAAAAAATGTCAGCAAAGTAAAACGAGATTCATGCTCACAAATTCTCTGCGAATTTTTTTAACCTATTACATGAAATAACATCGCTCTGTGTCCGAAATTGAGTCGCAAGTTGCCGTAAATTTAACCTCGTTTAACATAGCATTTTAAGTTTTTAACACGTAAAATAGGCAATTTGTTAGAAATTTTGACCTGAAAACTAAAGGGTAAAAATCAGTCAAATTTGAGTGTAAATTTCAGTTTAGTCTGAATTCATGAAGGTCATTGCTTTGATAAACAGCCTGTTGACTTTTAATTTTTATTGTCTGCAAACATTTCATGAAATATTTGCAAACCATTGAAGATGTGTTTGGACTTTGAATAACCTGTGTTTTATTATTGGTGAAAAATTTTCGAGTTATAAAAATTGGTTTTGTATTATCGTGGATTTAATCGAAGTGTCGTTTTCCCTTATATCTTCCGAAAAAAATAGGAGTTATAAGACAAACTATGTATCGCTAGAGCCTACAATCCTTGAACAACGAGGAGAATTGTTTTAACATGTCTTGACTCGAGTTATTAAGGAAATGCTTGAATTGAAATGGTGATTTGCACCCAAAGTGGCAGAAACCAAACGTATTACGAGTTGTGACTATATGCATGCAATTTTAATAAGCATTTGTTTGAAATTCATTTGCTGGGCTTTAGTATTTATATTTAGATTGCGCTTTCCGCCTGGCGTGTCAATCGCCACATGTCTATGACCTTATTACTTCAGTCCTCCGAGAACCTATTTTCAAATGAGATAGATCCGTTTGTTGTATAACAGACGCACAGACAAAAATATCACGATAATTCATGACAGCAGAGTATCTACGGCATGTTCAATTACGCTCAAAACTTCTGCACTCGCGAAGTTTTTCACTTTACTAAATATCGCATACAAATTAATATACCCTTCACTGAAATTATATGTCTATATAAATAAATTAAAGAATGCTCGTAAAAGTCCATTTAGTTTATAAACATTATACGTTTATCGCATGTCATTTTACTATTGGAAAAAATTTCATGGCTTTCGTGTTACAAACCGAGCTGGCCCGCCTGCCGAGATCTCGATAGAATTTGCCAAGACAAGGACACGGAATGAACATTTATCATATTTTGCGGCCATGAGTAGAATTGCACTTTCTCAATTTTCAGCAAGCTGTTAGTAGCGCTCGCTTTTAAACGCCGTAGTTTGTCTTTAAAATAGTTTCTTATATACATGCAAACTAGTATATAAGAAAACGAAACAATGTTGTAGAAACATCTGCCGCAATTCTTGATTGTGAAATGTTTCCCTACTTCTTGCCTAACCTCAAAAACGTTTGCGGAAACAAAATTTCTTTCCTGCATGCATTCATGCCATGTGGCTATTCAGTTACACTTGTTGAACTAGTTTAGGAGAGATTCTTCTTTTTAACACGCAGTAAAAAGGGCAAATAGCAAAAACAGAAATTTAAATAGCGTGCTCACTAAATATACTTACCTCAGTATATTTTGGCTCTCTTTTCAAAGTTGTCACAGTGCCAGTAGAATAACACTCAGCAAAGACTACTCTAAGACAGGCGAATGAGTGCTTTTTAATGGTCGCTTAATCACTTTTTCTACATGTAAAACAAAAATCATTTATTGATGGGACATCTGCTTAATGTAAATGGCAAAAATAGCTATCTATTTTTCCAGTCGAAAAACTGAAAACAACATTATTCATATTATATTTGTGAATTTTCGGCTCCTTCTCGATAGAACTAAAGTTTCGATTTATTGCGGTCTCACTAACACTGTTTTAATACTCTCTAGTAATGAACTATATAGTATGTCTGCATAATATCTCATGTCTGAATGGACGTGCGACATATACTGTCTAACATATTTATTCAGAAGTAATTCGGTCTAAGCTCAAGGTATATGTTTGTGACTGACAGATTCATGTTTCTACATGGTTTATCATTTATGTCAACGTTTGGGAAACATGGCTGCATGGAAAAAAATGTTTCCGCACCAATGTTTCCTGGCTTATTCTGGCCATATGGTTATATACTCAACTTACATCTTGTCAACATGCAAGATCGGTGCTCGCAACAGACGTAGCATACATCTTGTCACATCTTATCAACAACTTTGTAATAATGTTGTCATTTTATCAAGATGATACAAGGTTGTCCTTTCACAATTAACTTGTTAACAAGTTGTTGAATTGCAGGACGATAACAAAGTTGTTGGAACAACTTGTAACAGGTCTGTTGAGTCAACAACCTTGTATCTTCGCTTGTAGCAAGTTGTCAATTAATTGAACTAGCAAGGCCAGTTGGTCTTGAATATTACTACGTTTTATAGGGCGTCGAGGCCAGTATACAGGGCAGTAAGGCAAACTTTATTTATTCAGTTGTTATTTGAGGCATCTTACCACACACAGATCTAAACGAGTACATTGTATAATATACTGTATTACTTTCCAGGAAACCATTTTCACACCCAAACTTACCTAGTATATGGTATGCAGAGTTTAATTCCTTTTCCAAAGTTGTCAGAGTGCAAAACTGTATGCTAGCGAAGTCAACGAAGAAATGACTGTTATAAACTCTGCATATATGCACTAGAAATTCTGCCGTGCTGTCGGTGTGTTTTAAGAACATGGTAGCGTGCTTATATAACACGCTGACGTGCTGCAAAATTTGGATATGAACACGATGGTGTGTTTTTCATTACAGAACAGCACACCAGTATGGCGGCAGGTGTGTCTGAACAGCACGCCAGATTTAACAACACACCGTCAGAAAGCAAGAACACGTCAAAAATTCACTACAACACAGCAAAAGTGTGTTTTTAAGACCGTAGAACACGCAGCGTGCTTAAACAACACAACAGTGTGTTGTTGTTTCATAAGAAATTAGCGTGCTGAAAGAACACGTCAACGTGTTGTAAACGTGGCGGGAAAGTTGGCCAATCACGTCGTGAGTTTTGCTGACGAGTTTGGACAAGAAACACAACCGCCATAACTCTAAAATTTGAAGCTAAATACTCTTTTGCAAGGAGTTTTTTTATCTTTTGTTGTCTAAAGCAATGAAAAAATTTTGTCAGAGACTTTGAAACAATAGTTCGACGATGTTAGAAGGTTTTTGACCATTTAGCTCAAAATTTGGACTTGAAATAGTCGAAATAAACTCGGTATGAAAAACAAAAAGGACAAATATGATTTTAGTCCGTATTTACGAAGCCAAAGGAAAAACTTAATTTGGAAAGTCAGAGCGGCGAGTTTCAGGGATAACTCAGAAATTGACAATAAAGGTTAGTACTGACATATTATATTTTTATGTTATAATAAAAATGGATATTTTTTCGTTTAAATAATCGTATTTTTAAGTTTATATGGATTGTAAAATTTGTTGCTCAGCAGTCGGTTTTTAAGCCTAAATTAGACTACCTTACCTTGCCTTAGACTACCTTAGACTGTCTTAGACTACCTTAGCCTACCTAAGACTATCTTAGCATACTTTAGACTACCTTAGACTACCTTTACAGGGTACGGCTGTTGACTGTTGTGTAAAACTACCTGAAAATACAATAGGAACTTCGATGTTTCGAGCGAAGGCCCTTCGTCTGGAAGTTAGGGTCTGTTTATATGATACCGGCTTAAGGCGGGACGGGACAGTTGCAGAGATCCCGCTTGTAATATAAATTCTATTGAGTGTTTATATGATCCCGCTTCTATCCCGCCTAGACAGAATCCCACATCTGTTGCCAGGATCCCGCTTAGCCGGGACGAAAAATTCCCATATAAACATTCTATCCTGGCCAGGCGGGATGAACTTTTCTTCTGAGCATGTGTAAATCCCTTTTCTGCAAGGAAATATGACGTCAAGCACCGAACTGGCTTCATCCCGGCAATGTATTTTCTCCATGTAAACACGCCATCCCGCCAAGGCGAGTTTCCCTGCTAGGTGGGATGGAAACGTCCTGTCCGCCTAGACGGGATCATATAAACAGGTCCTTAGTAGAATGGGTCGGGGAAAAACATGTGCTTTTATAGTGAATACAAAAGCGATCACGTGATAAAAAATACACCAATCAGATGGATTTAATAAAAACAACCCATAAACAAAATAAGGAAATCACATCACAAAATATAGTAGCATATAAGGAGCAGCGAACAAAAATAACAAAGCAAGAAAGACAGAAAATAAGGAATGAAATATGAGATAAGGTGAGATGTAGAGTATCTGCTGATGACATGCATAAACAAATAGGAGTTAAATGTAAGAGAGGCGCTCATTAATGCCGAGAGGATGAATGGTGACAAGTTGAGAAATGAGACGCATTTCTTGGCTTTTGCGGCTATCGTTACTACCAGAAATGGGACACAGAGATCGAATTTTCATTCCCATTCTACTAACTTCCAGACAAAGGACCGTTGCTCGAAACGTCGAAGTTCTTATTGTATTTTTCAGGTAGTTTTACACAACTGTCAACCGCCGTATTTGCTTTACTCTACCGACACGCCAACCTTACGTTCGAGATACCTTAGGGTACGCTAGACTACCTTAGACTACCTTAGCCTACCTTAGTGTTCTTTTGACTAACTTAGTGTATCTTAGCCTACCTTAGAGTGCCTTAGCATACCGTACCGTACCTTAGCCTGCCTTAGACTACCCTAGGGTACATTAGACTACCTTAGCCTACCTTAGGGTACCTTAGATTCCCTAAAGTAGGCTAAGGTAGTCTAAAGTAGTTTAAGGTAGTCTAAAATATGCTAGGGAACTCTAAGTTAGGCTAAGGTACCGTAAGGTAGTCGAAGGTAGTCTAAGGCAGGCTAAGTCTACATTAGAGTACCTTAGCCTACCTTAAACTATCTTAGCATACCTTAGACTACCTTAGCCTACCTTAGATTACCTTAGCCTACCTTAGGGTACCTTAGACTATCTAAGGTGTGCTAAGGCACTCTAAGGTAATCTAAGGTAATCTAAGGCAGAGGTGGAAAAAGTATCGGATCATGGGAACCTAGTTACCAGAAATATTTTTGGATTTGAGCTTTTGCAGAACATTTTTCACAGAAATACCTTAAGTTCATAATGAACTGATGCGTAATAACAAAACTAGAGTATGCTCTAGTTTAGACTAGTAATTGTAATGCATTTTGTATTCACTATATCTAATTGAACATCACTAAATATCATGAAACAACACTCCAATCAGTCCAATGTCAAAATCAATCAATGATCATTGAACCTCATTAATTATTAATTTTGAATCTGAAACCCAGGCTCCCAGGTACCCTAAGGTAATCTAAGGTATTATAAACTAGTCTAAACTTGAGCTAAGGTAGTCTAAGGTACCCTGATGAAGTCTAAGGTAGTCTAAGGCAGGCTAAGACTACCTTATCTAGATTTTGTTGGCATCTCACTCGAATGAATAACAATTGGAGGGTTTTGTAGATGGAAAATTATTGAGTGTAAATTATATACATTTATTAGACCTAACCAGGAACAGCTGCGAAAAATGCAACTACAGGTCCCTGGCAGGAATCGAACCTGCGGCCCTGCGATTCCGGTGCAGCGCTCTAACCAACTGAGCTACAGAGTCCAGTTGTCGAGTTCTACCCACAAGTTCATGTATATATACTAAGGGTACTGCCATGTTAAGTTGTGGGTAAATATCTAGATTTTGTTGGCATCTCACTCGATTGAATAACAATTGGAGGGTTTTGTAGATGGAAAATTATTGAGTGTAAATTATATACATTTATTAGACCTAACCAGGAACAGCTGCGAAAAATGCAACTACAGGTCCCTGGCAGGAATAGAACCTGCGGCCCTGCGATTTGGGTGCAGCGCTCTAACCAACTGAGCTACAGAGTCCAGTTGTCGAGTTCTAACCACAAGTTCATGTATATATACTAGGGTACTGCCATGTTAAGTTGTGGGTAAATATCTAGATTTTGTTGGCATCTCACTCGATTAATAACAATTGGAGGGTTTTGTAGATGGAAAATTATTGAGTGTAAATTATATACATTTATTAGACCTAACCAGGAACAGCTACGAAAAATGCAACTACAAGTCCCTGGCAGGAATCGAACCTGCGGCCCTGCGATTCCAGTGCAGCACTCTAACCAACTGAGCTACAGAGTCCAGTTGTCTAATAAATGTTAGGTCTAATAAATGTATATAATTTACACTCAATAATTTTCCATCTGCAAAACCCTCCAATTGTTATTCAATCGAGTGAGATGCCAACAAAATCTAGATATTTACCCACAACTTAACATGGCAGTACCCTAGTATATATACATGAACTTGTGGTTAGAACTCGACAACTGGACTCTGTAGCTCAGTTGGTTAGAGCGCTGCACCGGAATCGCAGGGCGGCAGGTTCGATTCCTGCCAGGGACCTGTGGTTGCATTTTTCGCAGCTGTTCCTGGTTAGGTCTAATAAATGTATATAATTTACACTCAATAATTTTCCATCTACTAAACCCTCCAATTGTTAAGACTACCTTAGACTACTTCAGCCTACATTAGACTATATTAGCATACCTTGGACTACTTGAGACTACCTTAGCTAATTACCATAGATCATCTTTGACTACCTTAATGTACCTTAGCCTACATTAGACGACCTTAGAGTGCCTTAGCATACTTTAGACTACCTTATCCTGCCTTATAATACCCTTACACTACCTTAGACTACCTTAGACTACGCTTAGCGAGATCTTTCCGTGTAATTGATTTTATAGTAAAAACTACTGTGCGTTTATATGGACAAGCGGGCTGGCCCGGTTCCCTTGAAAAAGGCGAGATCTCCCTTACCGGGATGAAAATTTCCCCATATAAACACTCAGTAACCGGGCCAGCCCGGTTGCCGGGAAGAAAGTTCAAAGAGACGCCGCCGCCAATTTGTCTGCGAGCTATTTTTAAGAACTGTTAAAACAACAAAATCACCCGCTTGCCGGGATGAAATTTTCTCATATAATCACAAGACAAATTCATCCCGCTTACCGGGCTGGCCCGGTCAGCGAGCTAGCCCGGCTTCCATATAAACAGCCCCTAAGGTAGTCAAAGCCAGGCTAAATTTTAGGTAGTCGAAGGTAGTCTAAAGTAGGCTAAGGTATGCTAGGGTAGGCTACGGTAGTCAAATATAGGCTAGGTTATGCTAAGGTAGTCTAAGGTACCATAAGGTAGACTAAGGTAGTCTAAGACTACTTTAGACTACCTTAGCTTATTTTAGAGTGCCTTAGTATACCTAACACTAACTTAGCCTGCTTTAGACTACCTTAGTTGTGCCTTATACTATCTTAGCCTACCTTAGAGTACCTTAGACTATTGAGTACCTTAGATTCCCTAAGGTAGTTTAAAGCAGTCTAAGGTAGGCTAAGGTAAGCTAATGTAGTGTAAGGTAGGCTAAGGTAATGTAAAGTAGGCTAAGGTATGCTAAGATACTCTAAGGTAAGCTAAGGGGGGGAGGGGTAGTTGTCACAAATCGCAGTAATAACGTGACCAAAAAATTTAAGCTCCATACAGACTAGCAAGTTTTTCTTGAAATGTTTTCCCTGATATGTTTTATTTACTCGTGTGTATGACCAAAAAATTACAAGTTTTCCTTGACAAGGAGCCTTGTTTAAAAGCTAATTATACCTGAAAAGGAATAATTGATCGAAAAAATTTGCTTGCTGTACACACAAACGCCAAGAAACTTGTCAAGGAAAACGTGCTCGTCTGTACGGGGCTTTAGTGTTTTAATAGTAATTTGCCAGAAGCACTTTTACAGCGATAAGTAAGGATAGGTTTTGCGCTTGGCTCGTTGCCGTCGGAAGTAAATTGTTATTGGGGGGAGGAGCAACCTAGGGTTCGTTGGAGAAAATTTCGCATTTTCGAAGTCTCAGATGTGCATTTTCCGTGTTTCCTGAGAGGAATTTTTATCGTAGTTGTGAGGTTTTTACACCTCAGAATTCAAGATTTTGTAACACACTTTTTAACTTTTTACAATCTCATTCCCAAGTTTTGAAATAGCATTCACGCCGTGTGGTTTCCATTCGGTCACAAATATGGAGATAGTTAGAACAATGTTTGAAATACACCCATTCCTTTTTTGTTATTTATATTCCAAATAGATTGATGCTACAGGACCGTTTCAACGCTTATTGAAGTAAAACAGGCCAACGAAAACACATTGCCATTGGGCGCATACAGAAAGAATAAAGCGCTAAAAGTCTTCTTATCGAGCAAAGTACAGACGGTTTACGAGAGACTTAAAGAGACAGGATTTGATATGTCAATTAATATTTTGTTTTGTTGAAGTCGAAGAGCGTTTTCTTTAAATAAAATCTTAACCTGCAAGTCTTTGCAGATATCCGCTTAACGTGTTGTATGCTTTATGTGTTCTATACTTGATGTGTAGCCCGACAGCCGTGTTGTATGCTTGATGTGTTCTATACTTGGTGTGTTGTTTGATAGCTGTGTTGTATGCCTGATATGTTTTATGCTTGATGTGCTGAAAGAACACACCATGTGTTCTAAGAACACACCGGTGTGTTCTTGGAACACACAACACGCTTTTGCCGTGTCGTATACGCGGACAAAATGGTGTGTTCTTTGGATTTACGATTACACACCAAAAGTGTGTTCTATAAAACACGGCAGGCGTGTTCCTACAACACGGCAGGCGTGTTCCTACAACACGGCTGGCGTGTTCCTACAATACGGCTGGCGTGTTCCTACAACACACCAAATCTACAACACGCCTTGAACAGAACACACCAAAAACGTGTTCAACACGCTTTTACCGTGTCGTATACGCGGACAAAATGGCGTGTTCTTACAACACGGCGGAATTTCTAGTGTGGTATGCAGAGTTTAATTCCTTTTCCAAAGTTGTCAGAGTGCAAAACTGTATGCTAGCGAAGTCAACGAAGAAATGACTGAAATGACCGCGCAGTCAGGCAGCAATTTTAGAGACATATAGTTGGCGTCTTGAAATATGTGGCTAGCATGCCCCGCAGGAGCGATGATTATTTAAGTAAAAATACATCAAAAATACATCATTTTTCTATATATTTCTCGAAATTTTATCTCTTTTGAGATTTCGCTGATATATCCAACTCGGACTGGATAAAATTGTAAAATGTACGCGGCATTTAGTTAATGCAATACTCCTTCGATCAAAGCAGAAATTATTAGAAGGCTTACTTCTTTCATAATGGACTTATGGATACTTATTGCTATTATATACTACTCAGGTTCAATTCAGAAGACTTAGGAGTCTTTTTTTGGATGATAATTGAAATAATGTCCCTTGCGATTTTGCATTGTCTAATGTCTCGCTGCCTTTGAGTACAGTCCATTAATCTAATGCATGTATCCATTCAAAGTTGCATGTATGTATACCCTGACCTTCATGCTTGACCACATTGCTAACATTTTGTCCCAAATACAAATGTTATTTTCAATTTTGAAAAGTATAAGGCCATGGAGATTGAACTGTAGTAGCTTCTTTAGATTACTTATGCTGCTTTCCAATACCCCCCAATATGAGAGAAATCTTCCTTTTCAATATCTGACATGAAATGATATCTTACGAATATATATGCACTGTTTTGCCGCCCTTTATTCGAACGTCTGCTCTGTGTCACAAACTGCGAGACTGGAACCGAGGCAAGAGTGTTTTTGAATAACTGACGACTTTGTATGTAATGCAACATTTTGGCGACTAAATGTCTTGTTTGTTTACACTAAATTCTGCCAATCTTTATTGTTATAATGATATATACGATCGATATCTTCTTTGGGCTTGCTAAAACTACTTCGGTAAAATATTACGACTGAAAAACAGCCGTTTAGCGAAACGAATTTTCCGTTGGTCAAAGTGACACATGACCTATAACCGGCCTTCCTCGAAGAATTTCGGAATAATTTGAATAACAAATCGTGTATTCTTCGTTGAAGTCACATCCTCTCTAAACTGAAGCGTTACTATAATTCCTTATTCATTATCATTCACGGCAAGCCACATTGATCTATATTTTTAGACGCGTGTTCGCGTCACTACTATAAGAGGGTATGTCTGTCACGTCTGTCGGTCGATCGGTCTGTCCGTCGGTCCATCGGTCCGTCAGTCCCCACTTTACCCCTCTGACTTTACCCTAACATATAGGAAGGAAAATTTATGTTAATGCTTGTGGGACCTAATTTGTATAACTGAACATGCGCAGTTATGTAAGAACGAGTTATCAGCATAAGTACTTGTTTCCATTTTATCATGCATACATTGACAATCACACCGCGCATAAGACAAAGAGTGCAAAAGATTAAGATTATTCCAACTGTGAGCATTGTGTTGTATTAGTCTTTTGAGAAAACCTTGTCAATCATGTAATAAGCCTCGAATTTTGACCTTTATCCAAATACCTAACCCACGTTTGAGATACCTTTTTAGGTAGTTCAGACACACAGCAACAGTTTGTAGAATACTACCTGCTGCACTAGTTCCCCACGTTTGAGACAATTTTTAACTGGTTGTACAGGTATAACCACGGCCGCTTATTTAACAGTTATTCTACGAACTCGAGTCGTAGAGGCGCGATAGCGCCGAGTCGGCTATCAGTCATATACGACGAGAGTGAGTAGAAGAACTGTTTTATTATATACACAAGCTCTGGATCTGGATATTTACTTTTTTCAAGTAAAACTTGAATTTCCTCTTCATTTAATTGTCCAAATCTGCCAGCCATTTTTCTACTTTTCTCTACTAGCAGGATATGAGCTAATATCTTCTATACGTTTGTCTACCTTCGGGAAACATGGATAGGAAACAATGTTTCCAGGGGGGGGGGCATTGGAGGTTAATGAGAGACAGATGCAACTTTAGGCCCTCTGGTTGAATCGAACCTGCGGTCCTGCAATTCCGGTGCAACGCTCTAACCAACTAGGCTACAAAGTCAAGTTGCTGGGCATCGTGTATATATGACGGGAGTGATGCCAGTATAAGGTATGGGAAAATATCAAGATTTTTTCTCGGCATCTCGTTCGATAGGACTAATAGTAGAAGGTGTTTGTAGATGGGATATACGAACGAAAATGTATACACATTTTTAGACCTAGCCAGGAGAAGTTGCGAAAAATGCAACTTTAGGTCCTCTGGCAGGAATCGAACCTGCAGCCCTGCGATTCTGGTGCAGCGCTCTAACCAACTGAGCTACATGCAGAGTCCAGTTGCTGAGCATTAACCGCAAGTACGTGTATGCATTTTTCGCAACTGCTCCTGGCTAGGCCTAAAAATGTATATAAATTTTCGTTCGTATATTCCATCTACAATAGTAGATTATATTAGTCCTATCGAATGAGATACCGAGAAAAAATCTTAGTAAGAGACAGGCATACTCACATGAATCCAGCCAAGACTGATCAAATTATGCGTATCTTGATATGTGAATATATCTTCTTCACTGAGTGTTGTACACGAATCTGACGTCGACGTTTGCTTCGGAATGACCAGATGAGAAATATGGAACGCATTTTGACTCTAAATCAAATACACAATGTAAAGTATTAATATCGGTGTGATCAAATTTGGAAGTAGTGACACTAATAGGAGTAAGAAAATTAAACTACATCTCTCAATGTACCATCCTCTCAACATAAAACGAACAGTCTGAAATAACAGATGAACTGTTAATTGAGCAAATGAATCGGATTGTGTCAACCGAAGTTGAACGAGAGAAGAAAATTGGCTCGCGGAGGCAGAGGAAAGTCAATCAGATTACTACAAATGCACCAGGTGTACCACATTTTGATGACCGGCAAGAAGATCATCTGAACCTGGCAGCAAAAACAAAGAAAGAAACAAAGAAAGGGGAGTTACTCGGTGCTTTAGAGACTGTTAAAGCAGACATCGCAGAAGTACGAGAGACAATTGTAACACAACAAGGAACAAAACCAGCAGAAAGACTACCTAGTTACAAGAATGAAACAACTTTTAGTCGGCGAAGGGAAACGGACGATGGCTGCTCCCGAGGGACAGGAAGTAGCCAGTTCAGCAAGTAAGTCCCATTGTTGTGTTACATGTAACAAAATTGAACAATTATAAAAACCATTTCCAAGATGTTCTGGTTGTCAATTAGTAAGATATTGTTCAAGGCAGTGCCAAAAACAACATTGGGAGGAACATAAAGTACTTTGTTATTCAGTTAGAGAATTTAAAGTTGACAATAATGCTATAGATCGAAGATGAAAACTCGGACAGATGTACATATGTAAGTCAGTTAACACCAACAGAACAATCAAAAGTTGTTGGGTTGGTAGGGAGCATGGTACATTGTCAGTTGAATGGACATAAAGCCACTTCTTTATGGGATACAGGTGCACAGGTATCGATTGTAACAAAGAAATGGTTAGATGATCATTCACCAAACACACCCATAAGGAAAATCGAATCTTTGCAAAATGAGGGAACAGAACTTGACCTAAAAACTGCAAATGGGACAAGTATGCCGTATGAGGGATGGGCTGAAGTCGAGTTTAAGTTAGAAACCTCAAGTGATGACAGAACTGTAATTGTACCTATGTTGGTGACCTCTGAAAGACTTGACTGTCCCATTATTGGATATAATGTTATAGAAGAGTTTGTAAAGTGCCAAGATGTACCAGACACATTGGCTAAAGAGTGGGCTACGTCATTTCCAGATGTTCATTTTGAAAGAGTAGAATCTCTAGTAAGTTTTATGCAAACACCACCCCAAGAACAATTGTGTTTTCTTAAGACCATCAAGCAAGACATAGTGATTCCAAGTAAGACAACGGTTAATGTTAAATGTCGGGCAAATACAGGACCTGTTGACAGGAAAATACCAGTACTTTTCGAACCTAGTAGTGAACCAACATGGCCTAGTGGTTTACAAGTATCTGATGAATTGCTAACAATCCCCAGAGGATCCAGTTGTCGAGTTCAAGTCAATGTTGTTAACACTACCAACCATGACATCACACTAAGGAAACGAACAGTCCTAGGAACACTACGGTTAGTAAAATCTGTTACACCGCAAGAAGTATACAGAAAGGATATAGATTTTCTCAATAGTCAAACTGTAAACATGGTATACTCAGAGACAGAAAAGGATTGTACAATGCCAACAGCAGGGCCAGGGGAGAAAATACATACATTTTCGAGGGAAACGGAAAATGACGATTACAACCCCATTGACTGTTTAGACCTTAGCAGCCTAACACCAGAACAACAATCTGTTGCAAGAAAAATGCTTAAAGAAGAAAAAGATTCCTTTTCAACAGATGATGACGACATTGGTTGCATAGAGGATTTGGAATTGAAATTGAACTTGACTGACAAAACCCCAGTTCAAAGAACTTACAACTCCATTCCTCCCCCCCTTTATCCTGAAGTAACGCAACATATTGAGGATTTGTTAAATCGAGGATGGATTACAAAGTCTAAATTACCATATTCCTCTCCAGTAGTTTGCGTCCGCAAGAAAAATGGCGAACTGAGATTATGTGTCGATTACAGAGAGTTGAACAAACGTACTACCCCTGACAGAGATCCTTTACCCAGAGTGCAAGACACCCTTGATGGATTGGGAGGAAATCAGTGGTTTTCCCTAGTAGATCAAGGGAAGGCATATCATCAAGGATTTGTGGACAAGGAAAGTAGACCACTAACTGCCTTTGTAACTCCATGGGGTTTGTACGAATGGGTACGTATCCCCATTTGGCCTTAGCAACGCCCCTGCATCATTTCAGCGCTATATGGAAGGATGTTTGGAGGGACTTCGAGACGATATCTGCATACCCTATTTAGACTATACATTATAGTGTTTAGTAAGACCTTCGAAGATCACATAGACCATGTACGAACGGTGTTGAAACGATTACGTGCTCGTGGCATCAAACTCAAGGCAAAGAAATGCCAATTCTTTCAGAAAGAAGTTTGTTATCTCGGACGAATGGTATCATCAGATTAAGGCTATCGAATCGATCCAAAGAATGTCAAGGATTAAGGATACCCCACCTAAAACAGTTGGCGAGGTTAGGAAGTTATTAGGACTCCTTGGTTACTACCGTCGCTATATACCGGACTTTGCACGAATCGCACAACCTTTGTTTGACCTTTCGAAGGACGGTTTACCAAAGAAGGCAGACTCTGAACGCGGAAAGTCGACGAGAGCAAACTGTGTTAGGTCCTCAAAACCTATTGAGTGGGTACAAGTACACCAAAATGCACTCAACACGTTGGTTAACTTGCTGGCAAGTCCACCTATTTTGGCATACCCCGATGTTACGTTACCATATTCACTTTATACAGATACCTCTGAGAAAGGGTTAGGAGCTGTTCTTTATCAACTCCAGCAGGGAGAAATGCATGTTATCGGTTACGGATCGCGGACATTATCTCCGGCTGAAAATAACTATCATTTACACTCTGGAAAACTTGACTTCTTAGCATTAAAGTGGGCTGTTACTGAACATTTTCGAGATTATCTTTGTTACGCTCCATCTTTCGTGGTATACACAGATAGCAACCCACTAACGTACGTCACAACTTCTGTAAAATTGAATGCCACGGGGCACCGTTGGGTCGCTGAACTTGCTGATTTCAATTTCACCATAAAATATCATCCTGGTCGCAAAAACTAAGTTGCTGATACATTGTCTCGAATGCCCGTTGATATTAAAGAGTATATAAACCTGTGTACAGCCGAAACAAGTCAAGAAACCATCGAAGCGATCGTCCATGCAAGGAGTGAAAGTACAAGAATCGGGCGATGCAGTGTGGATCCATACAGCCACAGCTCAAACGGGAATAGGCGAACATCGTCACCCAAAGAACACGAAATGGCACGAGGTATCACCAACAACCTTGTCCAACACACAACGAAGTGATCCTGGTATACGGCAAGTGATCCAATATCTCGAGAAAGGCAAACAAAAACCAGCACCACAGGACAGAGTGGGTGAAACGAATCGAGCACACCGCCTTATGTACGAGTGGAAGAAATTGGAAATTGGAGACGATGGGATATTGAGACGACGAGCAGGTGAATATATACAGCTAGTTTTACCTAAACAATTCCACCGTATGGTGTATCACGAGCTACACGAGACATCTTGGGACGGAGAGAACATTTCAGCTTGCAATACAAAGATTTACTGTCCCTACATGCAACGAGATATTCAACATTACATCACGAAAGTGTGCCCATGTCTGAAACAAAGACGTCCAAAGGTATTCCCGAAAGCACCAACGCATCACCTTACATCAACAGCACCATTCGAACTGATATCAATTGATTTTGTCCACTTGGAGAAGAGCAAAGATAGATGTGAATACATTCTGGTAATCGTAGATCACTTCACCAGGTATGCTCAAGCATATGCGACTCGAAACAAATCGGCTCGAACGGCTGCTAATAATATTTACAACGATTTTGTTCTACGTTTTGGATTCCCTTCACGAATACACCACGACCAAGGAGGCGAGTTCGAGAACAATCTGTTCAAGCATTTAGAACAATTATGTGGAGTTAAACACTCCAGGACAACGCCATATCACCCCGAGGGTAACGGACGAGCCGAACGATTCAACCAAACATTACTTGCAATGCTACGAACGCTCCCGGAAGAAAAGAAATCGAGTTGGCCAGATAGCCTTAACAAAGTTAAGATCACAGCTTAATTTACGCGGTTAGAAGGATAATCATGCCTAAATATAGACAAACTCGCTCGAAAGTTCGAAATTTTAAAAGATTTAATGACAATGACTTTATTCAGGAATTATCCGGAATACCCTGGTATTTAATCACACAATGTGTCGACCCAAACAACAGCTGGCAAATTTGGAAGTCCTTGATCGGCACGCCCCTTTAATGTATAAAAGTATAAAGCATAACTCTATCCCTTGGATAAATTCCGATATTAAAAAACTGATGAGATCTAGAGACTTTCATAAAAAGAGAGCGAAGAAATACAATTCGCAGATTCACTGGGATAAATTTAAATCAGAGAGAAATAAAGTTAACTCGGAAATTAAGAAAGCCAAAACAGTCTATTATCAAACAAAATTTAGTGAACTTTCCCTAGCAAAAGACATGAAAAAGACATGGTCGCTGGTTAACACCCTGTTAGGTAAAGGTGGGAAATCATCTAATATTGCAGAAATTAATATAAATGGAAATACATATAATCAATGCGAACATATAGCTGAACATTTAAATGACTATTTTATCAATATTGGTCCAACCCTCGCTGCTGAATCAGCATGCTCATCTGATCATGATGAGTTACTTCACAATTTAACTGATGTAAATTCGCAATTTAAGTTTTATACAATTACTGAGTCAAGTATTTTGAATAACTTGAAAAATCTTAAAGTATCTAAGGCTACAGGAGTTGATCGGATACCAGCTAAAATACTGAAATTATCTTGTAATATTATTGCCCCATCTTTAACTTATATTTTTAATCAATCAATTTCCACTGGCATATTTGTCGATGACTGGAAAAGAGCTAGTGTAGTACCTGTTTATAAATCAGAAGATAGACGGAAATGTCAGAACTATCGCCCAATCTCTATTCTTCCTGTCATCAGCAAACTGTTTGAGAAGGAAATATTTGGACAATTTTATCAATATCTTATAAACAATTCCCTACTCTCTAGATTTCAGTCTGGTTTTCGTCCAAAACATTCGACATTATCCTATTAATTCAAATGAATGATAAATGGTTAGAAAATATGGATAATGGAGAATTAACCGGTTTAATATCAGTTGATATAAGGAAAGCCTTTGACTCTATTGATCACAAAATCTTATTGAGGAAGATGCAAGAGCAGTTCGGGATACAGGGTTTGGAGCTAAATTGGGTTCAATCCTATTTGACGAAAAGAAGTCAAGTTTGTGTTGTTAATGGTCACACATCCTCGGCTAAAGAAATTGTATGCGGTGTTCCTCAGGGCTCTATTTTGGGACCCCTCTTGTTTTTGTTATATATAAATGATCTGCCAGAATATTTACAAAATACAACTCCTGGTATGTATGCTGATGATACCCAAATATATGCGTCTTCAGCAAATTTCACAGATTTAGTAACAAAACTAAATAAAGATCTTGAAAATATAGTCAAATGGCTTTCACAAAATAAATTGCAACTTCATACCGATAAGACAAAATTGATGTTTATTGGCTCACCCTACAATCTTAAAAATAAAGTTGGCAACGACCAAGTGATGATAAATGATAAACCGGCCAAACGATATACCTCATTTCGATGTTTGGGAGTGGAACTTGATGAAAAGTTGAATTGGGAAAACCATATAGATTCAATATGTAAAAAGGCTGGCTCTGGTATCGGAATTATGAAAAGAGTTAGACCATTTGTGCCATATGAAACCCTGCAAAATTTATACAATTCTCTCGTGCTCCCATATTTTGATTATTGTTCACCGTTATGGGACAACTGTGGAAGTTTATTGAAAGATAAATTGCAAAAATTACAAAATAGGGCAGCAAGAGTTATGACAGGTGCCAGTTATGATATCAGGTCGTCGGATTTGCTCCATGCTATGTCGTGGAAAAATCTGAACGACAGACTAAAAATAAATAAGGCAGTCTTGGTTTATAGAATATTAAACGGCCACTCAGCTCCAAACTTGAAGGATAAATTCATTAGAAGGGAAGCAAAACTTAATACTTACAATCTTAGAAATGCCCATACCGATCTTTCAGTTGCTAAGCCCAATACTGAATATTTGAAAAAAAGTTTTGGGTACAGTGGGGCTGTGCTATGGAATAGCCTAACAATGGAGGCGAAGCTGTCAGAGTCCATATGCAGCTTCAAAAATTTGATATGAATAGAGCATCTGAGTCAGACATCGACCATTCTGGATTTTTTAGCTTTTTAAATGTGTGTATAATTTAGATTTTATAGAGTGTTATTATTGTAAATTGTGTGACGCCCCCCATGAAAACCATCTTTTGATGATGAGGGATGCGTGTTTAAATAAAGTTTATCTATCTATCTATCTAATAATGAGCCCACAGATCGCAACACTGACTGTTTCTCGTTTTAACATGCATCTAAAGCATAAATGGGCCGACTAAAATTATAGCGTGTACGCTCGGGTTTGGTCGTGGCGGAAATTTCGGTGAGGAGGGGGCAACTTACTGCCGACCTTTACGTAAAATAAACATATAGTCGGAAGTTTTTACCTGAGAAAGCTTTTGAGTGTAAATGGGGGGTTTGTTGGAACTTTAGAAGGTTTTGTCGAAAATGTTGGAGAAAAAAGTGAATTCCCGTCACTGTTTAGTGGATAATATGGTGCAACGATCTATGGAAGATAATGATGCAAAAATCTGTCAGTAAATAATCAAATATTCTAAATTTAATCACCAGCTGTAATTTACTTATTTCTTTGACTGCAATTTTACGAGGATTTAAAAATGTTTATTTTTAAACGTTTTAAATGTCATTAGGGCCGACTTTCATTTCGGCGACTTTATAAGAATAAAACGTTCCTTTAAAATGATACCAGCGGATACCTTTCCATCTCTGATTGTGAGCACCTCCAAGGTATTTACCATTCAAGTGTGCTTGACTACAGCTCTTAAACCACCAGGCACCGTGCCGGCCCCGAGCACAGTTACCCGACGCCAAGTCATTGTCTACATCTTTAGTGGAGAATTTCATACCATTGTGATACCATAAAGAATCTCCTGCTGTCCCTGTGAAGTAAATATTCAACAAAAAATTAACAAACTCATTAATAGTTAATGAATATTTCAGCCAATCAAGTCAGCGATAGTATATGTCACGTTCAGGATGGTCGGGATGGGTTTAATGCTTAGTGCATGTCATTTTTTCTAAACTGTTAAGCGTTTGCAATGGAGTAAAAATTTTACTGTTACGGAGCTAAAAGGTTACGCACAATTTACAGACGATTTTACTTGTAGCTGCTAAATATGACTTTTTAATATTATAGTTCTCAAAATTAAGGTATTCCACCCAGACCCTCGTGTAGTGCCTGATACGCACAATTCTCCACCAAATATGCACATCTGTCATTATTTTAGGAATAAACTTTTTAACGTCGTTTCAATGCGATTATATTACGTGAAAATAAACTGCTTATCTGGCAAAATTATTAAACTTTGAAAATTCTTTAAGACAGTCTTAGCTGTCTCTAAATTGAGTACACGCCAGGAAATCTCCCAGCATTCCAAGGAGCCAAGCAACCCTCGGAAATAGCACCTGTCTGATTAACCATTTGGTTTGTGAAATATTTAGATAACTATTCATTATAAGTGTTTTGTCTTTTGGAAACACCATGCAGGTATATCTATTATTGACAAACTGTCGATCCGTAAGCCAGGAACTTCATCAGTGCAAATATAATTGTGTTTCACCAGGCAAACATGCCAGGAACCTATAAGTGCCTATTATTACCATATGAACAATATTTCAAAATGTTAGCGTCGCTTTCATTTCCCAAAACGATTCTTACCCGAGTATGAAGTAGTATTGAAATTTAAACGATAACCATCCCTCTCGTTTGCCACAGTAACTGCCTTATACTCTGCATATCCGGTCTCGTTTTCAAAGGTTTCGAGATCAACTCTGAGTACATTGTGTCCACTTGATGACAGACGATGAATTTTCTCTAGACCCAACCAGTTTTCACCGCTGAAATTTCCAAATCCCACTTTATAATCTGTCCAGTTTCTGTCGAAGTCAACCGAGCCATCTACCCGTCGCTGGAAAATAGTCCAGCCTCTCGCTGGAGTGGATTCCATATCACACCTGACTTGGAAGGCTCCCAGACCGTCCGGGTCGATTGTATAAACGCCAGAGGTTGTTTTGCCTGATTTGTACAAAGCATCGCAGCTTTTCGCTAGATAAAAAGTAGATCAATAAAACTTGACAAACTTCAACCTAACCTCAACCTAACTTTGGCCTGATCTCAACTTAAACCCCAACCCTACTTCAACCTAACCTGAATATAACCTCACCCTAACTTCGGACTCAGCTTAACCTCAACCACTAACAAAACCCTGGTCAAAATACAGAAAGGTCGTATAAACGAAAAATTTATTCGCAACAAAAATATGCGACGGGGGTTCAGAGCTCGTCCAGGGAAGCATGGGTGGCAGATAAGGTTAGCACGTTGCCCCTTACCTCTGTGTTAAGCCAGCTATACAGCAGGTCGAGGGCACGGATTAACTCAGGTTGGGTAACGTCAGTATCCTTGATAAACTCATGTAAGTTGAGATTGGTTGGTTCTCTCCTGTTCTTCGAGGGTTTTTCTCCGGGTACTCTGGTTTTTCTCCCTCGCTAAAAACTAGCCCTTAGGAACTAACCACATCGGAACTTTTGTCAATTGGATTGAAAACCTATTAAGACCTCCGACCACCTCAGAGTGGCGGTATAAAAACAATAAACTAAAGTAAGCCGCGGCCTATTAGTGTTGCGAATTCATTGTATAAACGGTTTCGCGCCCAAATTTTATATCACAAAATGGTGTTCAACACCGAATGCAGACTTAACGAAAAACTAAAAGTTAGAAAACTAGAAAAACGGAAAACATATATATATTTCTTTTGTGCTGTCCATACGAGCATTCGCAACATATCACTTATAATATTTTTAACAATACCATATCAAAGCTCCGTTGGCGACCTAAACAAGCCATTTCTTGGCCGCGGTTTATTTTCACTCGAATAAACGGCCTTCATTTAGTTTGTTTATAAAACTTATGCTACACAATTCATGACTTAGGATATCGATAACTCACATCTATATGCGCCTTCAAACAAGATAATTAAACTTTAGAATTATATTGCTTAAATATGTTTCTTATATCAATTTTTGCACCGCAGTGAAGGATCTGTATTAGAATGTTGTCCGCATTAGAGATGTTCCAATTAGAAAGGTGTTCGTATTAGAGAGGTGTCCTTATTAGAGAGGTATCCGTATTAGAGAGGTGTCCGTGTTAGAGAGGTGTCCGTATTAGAGAGGCGTTCATATCAGAGAGGTATTCGGATAAAAGAGCTGTCCGTATTGAAGAGATGTCCGTATTAAAGAGATGTCCGTACTAGACAGGTCTTCGTATTAGAGAGGTGTTCGTATTCGAGAGGTGTCCGTATGAGAGAGGTGTTCGTATTAGAGAGGTGTCCTTATTAGAGAGTTGGCTGTATTAGAGAGGTGCTCGTGTTAGGGAGGTGCTCGTATTAGAGAGGTGCTCGTATTAGGGAGGTGTTGGTATTAGAGAGGTGTTCGTGTTAGAGAGGTGTTCATATTAGAGAGTTGTTCGTATTAGAGAGGTGCCCGTATCGGAGAGGTGCCCGTATTAGGGAGGTGCCAGTATTAGAGAGGTGTTCGTATAATTTGACCTTTAATTCCGGGTGATCATTTCATTCCTCAGCTTTAGCAGTCGTTCCCAATCCCTTCGTCAATTTCGGCTTGGCTTATACAATAGTACCTTTCAAATCATCATAATGGTCGACATTCTAAAATTTTGAACTTTGCTATTACTTCTCGATATAACAGAATATTGGAAGGTTTTTGTTGAAGGAGATTTCGCATGCAAAGCCGCTGGTTTAGTTCATGCTGGAGGGCCTATAGTTACAAGTGTTCCTGGTTAGGTCTAAAAAATGAATAGTTTTGGTTCGAACATTCCATCTACAAAACTTTTAATATCAAATCAAATCATCATACCATGTGTAGGAACCAGCGCTGTTGTCATGGTGATGGCCAGTACGGTTGTTGTGATTGGAAATAGCACCGTTGTGGTTTCGTCTGCCTTGTTTGTCGTGGTATCGCCTGGCTGTTCTGTTGTTGTTGTTGTTGTTGGATCTTGCTCATTCGTTGTTGCATATATCGCGGTTGCAGTTGGAACTTGTGTGGTTGTTGTTCTTATAATCAATGCGGTCGTGGTTTCATCTGTCTTCTTCGTCGTAGCTCGCTTAGGTGATGTTGTTGTGACTCGCTTGGTTGGTTTGGGTTCTACTGGCATGCCTGCTTGGCTTCTCTGCAATTACAAGACATATATAAGGTTCGTTTCTTTAAAAGTAAATCGCCTTAACTCGCCGCTTAACTTGCTTTAAATTGCGACGAAATCGGCCCAGTCTCTCTTAAGTCGCATATATCGGCAGAAGGCGAAAGAGAGCATTTTAAGGGAGCGGTCATTAAGTATGTGTCATGGGGGGCCGGAGGCTATTTTATAAAATTTGAAAAATGGTTTTGCCCCTCCCATGTATTCGAGAAATTATTTGGGACCCCTCAATTATTTAAAAAAATATTTTCATAGCCCTCCTTGAATTTTTAATATCAAGAGGGTGTAAATACACAATACGTACATATTATACTGGTATATTCCATTATATAGTTGCACACTGCTACCTTCTTCTATGCCTATTTTTTGAGATTATTAATAAATATAGTATTAATATTTAATAAAGAAAACTGTAAGATATTTAAAATTGTTTCAAATGGTTTATTTAACTCATTAATTGGCAGTACCCTACCATCGTCTGACAGTAAAATAATAAAGTAGGGCGCATTTGGGCACATTGCCAGCTAATGTGTTAACAAGGGACACTGGCGCTGACGATCGAGTAAAATTTGACATTTTATTCACTTTAGGATTAAATCTATTTTCAGTAATATTATAAAAATAGGAACTGCCAAGTCAAGGGAGAGTGGAGTACTATTAAAGATGCATTCATGCCCCTAATAGACTCTATATATATGTATTTTAGTTTCAAGCCCCTTTGCTTTTTTATAAAGTCGGTCTTAACCCCCTGCTTAGAAGATTTTGCTTCATGACCACCTCAAATAGCCTCTGGTCCCCCATGACACATACTTAATGACCGCTCCCTAAGTTCTTAAAACAGTTTACACTATACTAGAATAAAATTATTTTACAGTGAAACGACAGTGCTGTATACTTGTACAACTTACTCATGATGGACTTGTTCAACTAGTGTCCTGTGTAGCAGGCTCTCGTGTGAAGGGGATGTAACGAAAACACGCGCGACGAAAACACGCACGTTTAGTTTTGGTGAGCTTGGAAAGAGGAGAAAACCCTCGAAGCACATGAGGAGAGAACCAAATACAGTTCTACTGACATGAGTTTTCAAGTACAGGGTAGTTACTCAACCTAAATCAAAACCTGTCCTCGACTTACACTAGCAGGCTTGACTCGGCTGGTAAAGGACAGCGCGCTATAACCGTATGTGCTACCCGTACTTCCCAAAAGCACACACTTAATAAAAATACCTTTTCTATTTTTTCGTAGTAATCGAAGTATTGCGTAACGTGAAAATTCTTAGGGTGTGTCGACTTCGTGGCGTTGTTCAGCTCACAATTCTTGGAAGAACCTGTATTTTTTCCTTTGTTGAAATTGATTGATTTACAAGCAGGATACTCAGCCAGGCAATTTAAAGCACATTCCAAAGCTTCCGGTGTATTATATTTGCGGATTATGTGACCAGTAAGTCGTTGACCTGCAGAACAGTGATAAAATAATTGATGGGCTTATACCTCCTAAATCTATGGCTTATACATGCACGGAGGGGCTCATACATGGATAAATTTCTGTTTTATAAATATAGGGAGAAGGGTGGGGGGAGCGGTGTTTGTAGTCGTTTTGCGTATTACCTAAACTGCGGATTGCGGACTGCGGACAGCCGACTTCGGATTGCAAATTTCGAAATGCGGACTAATTAAATAACTAGTTAAGAGTTTTTGGTGTGACCAGCATTGATGTCCTCCTAAAAGAGGTAAACGAATGTATGCCCATGACAGAATTTGTTAATTGGTAATAAGTTCAAAATATTGAATAATATATTTCATAACCTGTCTAGCTGTCTTATAAATGATAAGTGTTTTATCTATGTGAACTATATATATAACAGGTTGTAAATTAAATACTTTAAAATAATTTCAGCTGTTATAAGCAACAGATTTTCAGTGAACATATTATATAATTATGTAGCAAATATGATATTAGTAAGGTGGGGCTCCATAGATTTTTATAAACTATGTTGTCTATTTTGAGTGGTTTTGACAAAATGGGAGGGTAAATATTTAACGTATACAGTATTTGACCACGATGACAAATTATATGCCATTTGTGATTGATATATCCTTGTAGGGAGATATTAATCATTTCACTCACAAATGACCGCCAAATTCAATTCCTAAACATGAAACTTGTGCTCCCATAGTGCTTTTCGCGCTTAGAGTATAAGGTTTAAGGTTTTAGAGTTTAAGGTTTGCAAAGGACAACCTTTTTTGAATTAGCTGTATATATATATATATTTGTGGTTGTTTTCATATACTATGTATGTGATATAGTACATGTTGTAAGCTTGGATATATATGTGTTAAGGAAAGATTGTTTTTCAAGCTTGGTATTCAGAAAAATCATCTGAATTGAATCATTGAAAATCCCGTTGGGAGTTCAGATGATTTTTCTGAATACTAAAGCTTGAAGAACAATCTTTCCTTAACACACATTTCATTTGGCTGTTTCATCTGTAGAATCATCTGCCTGATGATTCTTTTACAGATGAAACAGCCTGTTGCAGACAAGTTTTGAGGTAAGCGAAAATATATATATTTCTAAAATTCATTAATTATTCATAAGCAAAATACAAAGGAAACTCATGACCCGTAGCGGATCTATATATTTGATATAGACTTGCTCAAATGTTCTCCTTCAATTGTTACAGCGTAGATAACATCAATCTTCAAAATTCCAACGCCAGTGAGCGTATACAAAACGAGTCATTTTAGAAGTCATATACAAACCTTGCAGTTCGGCCTTTATCAGATCTAAAACACTCGGCTGCGCCTCGATGTTTTAAATCAGATAAAGACCCCTCGCGCGGTTTGTATATATTACATATATATATATATATATATATATAGACTATAGACGATATAGTAAAAACCGTTTGCAGAGGGCTCAATGGAGAACCAGAGCATAATATAGTTAAAATTCAGAGATTCAACAGTTTTGAATAGACATTTTATTACTAGTTAGTTTCGTGCTACACGTATGTGTAGTATGTAAGAGTACTACACATACGTGTGTAGCACGAAACTAACTAGTAATAAAATGTCTATTCAAAACTGTTGAATCTCTGAATTTTAACTATATATATATATATATATATATATGTAATATATACAAACCGCACAAGAGGTCTTTATCAGATTTAAAACATCGAGGCGCAGCCGAGTGTTATCTACGCTGTAAAAGTGTTATCTATATATATTGATGTTATCTACGCTGTAAAAAGTGAAGGAGAAAATTTGAGCAAGTCTATATCAAATATATAGATCCGCTACGGGACATGAGTTTCCTTTGTATTTTGCCTATGAATAATTAATGAATTTTAGAAATATATATACAGCCAATTCAAAAAAAGTTGTCGTTCAAAAATCTTAAACCTTAAACATTGAGCGCGCAAGGGATGATGGATAACTTGCTATTTAGAGTCTTTAACTCGGGAAATTTGCTTTGTAACAATGCAAGGGCATATAATAAATACTTACGATATATAGGGATATTTGGTTTGCTAAGCTAATGTCCAATCTAAGGCTCCAAATAAGTACTACCCGTCATACCTTGCGTGCTCAATGTTTAAGGTTTAATATATTTTGAAAGACAACCTTTTTTGAATTGGCTGTATATATATATATATATGTATATATATATATATATATATATGTTTTGTTAAAGTTCTCCGGATTAAATAATAACTTTTATTGAGCTTTCGACTCGGTTCTTCGAGCCTTCTTCAGAATTAATACAAGGAATTCAAATTTTCGCATTGTTCACTACGTTGTTGTATTCTACGGGATCTTCTGATTGGTGCTTTGGTTGTTTGAGGATGCTGATTGGTTGTTGAAGGACGCGTTGCCGTGGTGGTATTATCTCGAATTATTGGAGTGATGTTATTGGTGTTTCCAGGGTTTGTTATTGTGGATTTGTCAGCGGGTGTTAGTTTAGTGATTGAATTGTTAGTATTACGTGAACGTTTTAGTTGAAGAAAGACTGTAGGAATGTCAACATGTCGGTTGATTGTATTTCCGTCTGTGCTATACCAAGCTTCTTTAAACTCGCGTGCGTATTTTGTTTTAGCTTGATTAAGTAGTTTTGTCTGTGACCAGTTAAATGTGTGTCCGTTGTCATATGTATGTGCAGCAGGAAGTGATGGTAGGTCACGTCTGTTAATTGCGTTCTTGTGTTCTGTGATTCTTGTTTCTATCTTTTTTGAAGTTTGTCCGATGTATTGTTGTTGGCAGTTGTTGCAAGGAATCATGTAAATGTAGCGTTGCGTTTTTCTGTTGTGGGTGTTTTGTCTTTGTGTTTAGTAAAGTATCCTCTAAGTTTTTGTGTTGGTTTGTGTGCTACATCAATGTTGAATGGTCGAAGTAGCCTGGCTGTCATTTCTGAGGTGCGTTTATATACGGTAAGGAGATTCTCATTCGTGTTTCAGTTTGTTAATTTTCTTGTTCGTTGGATTGTCGATAAGTTGACGTATAATTTCTGGTTAGTATTTCGTTAATAAATTGTTTGGGATAATTGTTTTTAGTGAGAGTTGAGTAAAGGTATTTGCGTTCTTGTAGTTTGGCGTGTTCGGTGTTGCAGTGCGTAGTAATTCGGTTAAATAATGTCTTTATGCAACTAATTTTGTGTTGGGTAGGATGGTTACTATTGTAGTTTAGTATCTGGTCAGTACTCAGCATGTGTTTTCTTTCGGTATACTTGTGTTTGTATAGTACAGTCATCAGTTCTTGTTAATAGACCGTCGAGAAAAGCAAGTTGATTGTTTTGTTCTTCCTCGTTAGTGAATTGGATGTTATCATTTGATGTAGCGTTGTTAATAGCAGTAGCGAAGCCAGCCTGACAATTTGGTCATGCTATGCAAATTTTAAAACATTATCATTATTCATTTCTTTAGAAATTGATTGTTTTCACAGTCTATGAACACGGAATATTTGCTGCATGACCAAATTGTCAGGCTGGCTTCGCCACTGGTTAATAGTTTGTAAAATGTCTTCTGTCTTGTTTTTCTTGACTGTTGAGAAAACGCCGTCTACGTATCTGTCCCAAGTTTTAATGTTAGGGTTGTTTGTTATGGATCTCTTTTCCAGATCTTGCATCACTGCTTCAGCAAGGAAACTGGAAAGAGGAGAACTCAAAGCTTGGTATACAGGGTGTATAAAAAAAACTGCAAATACCATAATTTGTATGCACGAGATCATACAGGGTGTATCAAAAAAACTGCAAATACCATAATTTGTATGCACGAGATCATACATTAGAATTTCAATGGCTGTGCAAATAATTACGCTTCTGGGATTTGAAAATACGTTTCCCAGGGGTATCAAAACAAGCACACAAAGTGAATTAAACTTATGAGTTCGATTACGAATGGCTCAGTTTACGAATGACTGCTGTCGAGTTTTGAGTTTGGGCGTACTTTAAAACAAGAAATACTTTTTGCTCTGTTGTTAGCTGAGCCATTCGTAATCGAACTAATTTTAATTCACTTTGTGTGCTTATTTTGATAGTACTGCACGTGGAAACGTATTTTCAAATCCCAGAAGCGTAATTATTTGCACAGCCATTGAAATTCTAATGTATGATCTCGTGCATACAAATTATGGTATTTGCAGTTTTTTTGATACACCCTGTAGAACAGACGGAAATACAATCAACCGACATGTTGACATTCCTACAGTCTTTCTTCAACTAAGACGTTCACGTAATACTAACAATTCAATCACTAAACTAACACCCGCTGACAAATCCACAATAACAAACCCTGGAAACACCAATCACATCACTCCAATAATTCGAGATAATACCACCATGGCAACGCGTCCTTCAACAACCAATCAGCATCCTCAAACAACCAAAGCACCAATCAGAAGATCCCGTAGAATACCACAACGTAGTGGACAATGCGAAAATTTGAATTCCTTATATTAATTCTGAAGAAGGCTCGAAGAACCGAGTCGAAAGATCAATAAAAGTTATCATTTAATCCCGAGAACTTTAACAAAACATAATATGCCTGGATTACAAATTTTCAAATATATATATATATAAATATATTGGAAATTTAGGAAAGGTTGTCTCTTCAAATAGTAAAAGTTTGTGGTCACAATGAGAACGTAATCTTTTGTAGAATCGGAATTTGCCTAACAAAGCAACGAGCCTATTCATGCATAAATTATACATGCACTAATTACGCATTCAGTTCTGTTCCGTCGGGGAAAGCAAGACAAACCTTTGTAAATTTATATTCCAATTTTCATCCAAACTGAACGATTATTTAATCAATTTGTCCTTGGCTTATGGTCGTTAACTCCACAAATTTTCGTATTAAAATGTTTGGTATTTTTCAGTTATTGTGCTTACAGACAAACACACACACATATACATACTCAAGTACAAACCAAGGTGAAAACATTCTATATTTCAAATTCTTTTCATTAAGTAATTGACATGTTCTTTCCACCTGTGATCACTGTCTATGAGTACCCCCAAGATACTGAATAGATATTTATTCTTAAAGAGCTTGGTTACAGATTGTAACGGTTGAACAGAAAATGGGAACTTTTTTGGCTAGGATGGACTATCAAAAAATTCGATTTCCCAATAAATGAGAGTCCATTTGCTCAAAGCCAGCTTTCGATTAAGTTGAGTTCTGCATTAAGTAGACACTCGAGATCTGATAAACTCTAATTAGCATAAAAATGGCTAAATTCATCAGTAATAGATGAATATCAAAAAGTTTAGAGCATTGAAAGTTTAGGGTAAAGTCACTCCGGGTCCGAACTAGCTCCGAAATCCGCACTCCAGATTCGGCATTCCGGAATCCGCACTCCGGAGTTCGCACTCCGCCGTCCGCACTCCAGAGTCCGCACTCCGGATTCCGCACTCCGGAGTCCACACTACGGAGTCCGCACTCCGGATTCCGCACTCCGCAGTCCGCACTCAAGACTTTGCAATCTGGACCCTGGTGTCTGCACTCCGGAGTCCGCAGTCCGCACTTAAAACTCCGCAATCTAGAGTCCGAACTTTACAGTCCACACTCCGCGGTCCGCACTCCAGAGTCCGCACTCCAGAGTCCGCACTCCAGAGTCCGCACTC
Organism: Trachythela sp. YZ-2020; assembly: GCA_016169945.1. NCBI lineage: Eukaryota > Metazoa > Cnidaria > Anthozoa > Malacalcyonacea > Clavulariidae > Trachythela > Trachythela sp. YZ-2020. The sequence continues at coordinate 6,354,336 of JADLSH010000260.1, forward strand.
CAGAGTCCGCACTCCAGAGTCCGCACTCCAGAGTCCGCACTCCAGAGTCCGCACTCCAGAGTCCGCACTCCAGAGTCCGCACTCCAGAGTCCGCACTCCAGAGTCCTCACTCCAGAGTCCGCACTCCAGAGTCCGCACTCCAGAGTCCGCACTCCAGAGTCCACTCCAGAGTCCACTCCAGAGTCCGCACTCCAGAGTCCGCACTCCAGAGTCCGCACTCCAGAGTCCGCACTCCAGAGTCCGCACTCCAGAGTCCGCACTCCAGAGTCCGCACTCCAGAGTCCGCACTTTAGTGAACTTTATTTAGTCACGGTGGACTCATCAGGATTTTACACACTTATGATAAAGTAACAAAGGAAATTAGCTATATGATAAATTATACTATACATATTTACAAAACTACCTGTTTTTCATGAGTGCCGTGCATTAAATTGATTAAAATTAGATAAAATATTTAAAAATTATTGAATAAAGTTGCTACAGTCAGACTTAAATTTATGTAAAGTACTAGCCTGTCTTAACTCAGTAGGAAGAGAATTCCACAGTACTGCACCGCTATAACTAAAGCTATTTTTCAAGTAATTAGTACGCGGTAGTGGCAAAGCTAGTTTGTTACTGGTGTCTCTCAATGCATAATTTGTGATACTATTGCGATCAACAAACATATTAGAAAGATAATCTGGAGCAAGACCATTCAAGGATTTATACACCATGATAGCCTTGGAAAGCCTACGCTGAGATACAAGATTTTTCCATCCAAGACTTTCGAAAAGATAATCGGCATTTGTATCATAACTAGAAGATGTTAATACCCTGGCAGCACGATTTTGTAATTTTTGCAATTTGTTAACTAGATAACTACTGCAACTGTCCCAGACAGCAGAGCAGTAGTCGAAATATGGTTGAACTAAGCACTTGTAAATAAGTTGCATTGTGGTAAAAGGAACATAAGGTCTAATGCGTTTTAGTGCACCAATACCGGAAGCAACTTTTTTACTCAGTTTCTCAATATGAACATTCCAGGATAAGTTCTCATCAATATGTACGCCGAGTGATTTTGTATGAGAGACTTGTTTAACTGGAACGTTATTTATTACTAATAAAGGAGTAGATTGAAAAGTATTTATTCTTTGGCGAGAGCCAATTAGCATAAATTCAGTTTTAGTCTGGTTTAAAGTAAGTTTGTTTGCTGATAACCATTCACTGACACTAGCAAGATCCTCGTTAAGATTATGATTAATTTCATGTATGTTATTACTTGCATATGTCAAATTAGTGTCATCAGCAAACATTCGTGCATTAGACAATTAGGAAGATCATTAATATAGATTAAAAATAAAAGCGGGCCTAATATAGTTCCCTGAGGAACCCCACATTGTAGTAATCGATTCGAGGAGAAATGACCGTTAACAAAACACTTTTGATTACGTTCATTTAGATACGATCTTAACCAGTTACCCGCAGTTCCCTTGATTCCATATGCATTAAGTTTGTTCAGCAATATTTCATGATCTACAGTGTCGAACGCTTTTTTAAGATCAAGAAACATTACAGCATTTACATTACCACTGTCAATATTATAAGCCCATTCGTTGGTAGCCTCAAGAAGAGAGGTGACAGTAGAATGTAGGCCTCGAAATCCCGATTGATAATTAGTTAATAATTCATTTTCAGCTATAAATGTATATAGCTGATCATAAATTACCCTTTCAAAACCTTAGCCACAATAGGAACAATAGAAATGGGACGATAGTTATCAACGCAATTGCGTTTGCCTTGTTTGTATATAGGAATAACTTTAGCACATTTCCATTCGTTTGGGAATATGCCTGTAGTGATAGAACGATTAAAAATAAGACAGAGGATTCTGCAATTAAGTCAGAGCATTCTCTAATTAACCTAGAAGATATTTTGTCTAAACCTGTTGCTTTAGAAGTGTTTAACGTGGACAGTAATGCGTAAACGGTTGGAATACTTATTTCTCTCAGTTGAAAAATAGCATTATTTTGGTTAGGTAAATAATCAAGATAAGACCGATTGCTATCATTAAGATTAATTTTATCTGCAAGGTCTGGTCCGATGTTTGAAAAGTGATCGTTAAACGCATCAGCAATTTTGCTAGGGTCATTAATTAATACGCCATTCAAATCAACCTCGCCAATGTGAGGGCTTTTCCTATTCTTAGAAGTAAGTTCATTAATGATCTTCCAGGTCTTATTAGGATTGTCTTTATTATCATTGAAAGAATTTTTGAAATAGGCTTGCTTAGCGTAGAAGATTTCAGAATTAACAAAATTACGCATTTTCTTAAAAGAAAGCCAATCTTGAGTATCATTGGAACGAATTGCTTTAATGTTTAGGACATCTCGCCTATGCATTTTATCTTTCAAAAGAGATGTGATCCAAGGCGATTTAATAGCCTTAACGCGCTTAGTTCGAATTGGGGCGTGCTTATCTGCGACAGAATTGAATGTGGCTTTCCAAGCATGCCACATGTCATTAGGGTTTTCGTACTGATTGATATAGTTCCAACTCTGTTGACTAATATCATTACGAAATTTAGTAGAATCAAAGTTTTTAAACTTTCTGTAGTTTATTGAAGAATGTACCCCCGTCGATGTACCCACAGAAAGTTTGCGAAAGGCGTAAATAAGACTATGATCGCTTATACTCACATGAGAAACACCAGAGCAAACAACCTTGTCAGGAGTATTTGTGAAAATATGATCTAACAATGTTGAGGAGGAGTCTGTGATTCGAGTAGGTTCATTTATAAGCTGAGAAAGATTATATAAATCGGCAATATCCATGAGTGACTTCGAATCATGATCTAAGACTGTAGAGCTCAAATCACAGTTGAAGTCGCCCATGAGGTAATACTCGATATTTTCGGAATCGAGCATACCTAGAAGAATTTCAAAATAATTAAACATTGCTACAGGCGAATTAGGAGGCCTGTACCAAGTGGTAATAAGAAAAGGCTTGGCTCTAGGTTTATTAACTGAAATACACAGGTTTTCCAATTGCTCAAAAGATAGATCATGCCGAACTGAAAAATTTATACAGCTACGAATATAAAAACAAACCCCACCGCCAAATCTACCATTGGAATCTCTATCTCGCCTAACAATTTCGTATCCAGGTATATGTACTTCGTTGTCACCAACCATAGAGTCAAGCCTTGTCTCATTAATAGCCAGTACATCAATCACATTATTTGATAGATAGATTCTAAGCTCATCAATATGTTTGACCAAACTGGTGATATTAAGTGAGGCAAGTTTAAAGCCACTCCTGTTTGGCAAGAGCAGGTTTTGAATGTTAGAAGTAGTTTGCATAGTCTTAGATTGAACATTATTTACTGAATTAGCAACTCTAGACAACGTAATATCATGTCAATTTTCTAAGTTATTTATAAACTCTTTGAAATTGTTTTGGAGGGATATACTGCCTAATTTATTTAAATGGAGACCTCTACTGTTGAGGTGACTAGTGTTAATATTAGCGTTTTTAAGGAAGGGAATATTGTTCATATGACAAAGATTTTCTAAGGTGGAGTTGACTTGATTAACCTTGGTGGCTAATATCGGGCAATCATTTCTGATTAACAACGCAGAAACACCTACCATGGAGTTAGGAGAATCCTCTTTGATTTGGGTTGTTAGATTCAAAATAGAATCGGTAATAACTTTCGGCGTAGAATTTTTCAGATCATTAGTGCCAACATGGAGGATAATTTTGTCCGGTGACTTGCGGGTTGTAGGTTTGATAAAATCCTCCATGTCGGAAATAGTTGCGCCAGAAAAAGATTTAACAACGTAGAGGTGGTCTGCGTCAGATTTGCTCATAGATGGTCCAACTACATTCTTTACTATTGAGTCGCCAGCGATTACCACTACTGGCTTACGGTTACCGGTCGAAGTTGATGGATTACCAGCAGCTTTATTTACAATTTCTTTAGGTGGGTCAACCCCTGACTGTGACGTTGCAGAGTCCGCACTCCAGAGTCCGCACTCCAGAGTCCGCACTCCAGAGTCCGCACTCCAGAGTCCGCACTCCAGAGTCCGCACTCCAGAGTCCGCACTCCAGAGTCCGCACTCCAGAGTCCGCACTCCAGAGTCCGCACTCCAGAGTCCGCACTCCAGAGTCCACCTCCAGAGTCCACTCCAGAGTCTGCACTCCAGAGTCTGCACTCCAGAGTCCACACTCCAGAGTCCACCTCCAGAGTCCGCACTCCAGAGTCCACACTCCAGAGTCCGCACTCCAGAGTCTGCACCTCCAGAGTCCGCACTCCAGAGTCTGCACTCCAGAGTCCACCTCCAGAGTCCACACTCCAGAGTCCACTCCAGAGTCCACTCCAGAGTCCACCTCCAGAGTCCACTCCAGAGTCCACACTCCAGAGTCCACTCCAGAGTCCGCACTCCAGAGTCCACTCCAGAGTCCACCTCCAGAGTCCACCTCAGAGTCCACACTCCAGAGTCCACTCCAGAGTCCACCTCCAGAGTCCACTCCAGAGTCCGCACTCCAGAGTCCGCACTCCAGAGTCCACTCCAGAGTCCACGCACTCCAGAGTCCGCACTCCAGAGTCCACACTCCAGAGTCCACTCCAGAGTCCACCTCCAGAGTCCACTCAGAGTCTGCACCTCCAGAGTCCGCACTCCAGAGTCCGCACTCCAGAGTCCGCACTCCAGAGTCCGCACTCCAGAGTCCGCACTCCAGAGTCCGCACTCCAGAGTCCGCACTCCAGAGTCCGCACTCCAGAGTCCGCACCGGCTGACTAATAACGCTGTGCTCTAGTTGAGGCTTAGCAACTAACATCGTCTTTTTTTGCCCTGCGTCGTTGGTAAATTTTAATTGCCATGAGCACCCAAGGTGGAAACGTTCTGGGTACGCCACTGTGTATATAACCATAGGCAAGGATATCATATTGAAAAATTTAGACCGTTTTGTATATCTTGGAAGCACAATGAGTTTTGATGGTGATCTAACTCCAGAGCTGCAGGACAATCGTATTGGGAGAGCAGCTGAGGCCTACAATAAAATTCAGCTTGTAATGAAACACGAATCTATTAGTCTTAATTCCAAGATCAGAGTATTCCAAGTTATATGACAACCCTATTATATGGAGCTGAAACATGGCACACCACCATAACTGCAGAAGAGAAGCGACTGTCTGCATTTTATAACAGATGTTTAAGAAGATTAATAGGAGTTACTTTGAAAGATCGAGTGACAAATGAAGAGAGAGAGAGAGTTTAGTATTTCCCCCCGTGTTACGCGGAAGCGGCAGTGTGACCAGATCGTTACCAAACCCAGTGGAAAAAAAAAATCTAATTAAACATTATACTAAATCACAATAATCACAATCCGAATTCCTCCCCCTGCAAAAAAAAAGAGATGATGCCAATCTCATAAGCGATGCAGGAAGGGTGGTCTGATGGACATGACCTTAGAAATAACACTGTTTTCACAAAATTGTCCAAGGGAATTGAAAATGTGGAAGGTTACAATTTGGTGATAAATGAAGTGAAATACAGTAGAACCCCGTTATGTCGAACTCGCTTATCTCAAACTCACCGCTGTCTTGAACTTAAAACCATTTCTCGTGGTTTGCCCTTATTATTTCCATCATTTTTACTCAGTTATCTCGAACTCCGTTAACTCGAACTCCCCGCTATCCCGAACTAATTTAGCTTCCCTTGACCGAATTTACCCGGTTATTTTGAACTTCAATGGCTTCAGTTCCAAACCATTCAATGAGGTTTTTATTATATGACAAAAAATCCGTATTTTTGTTCTGTTTAAACCGGTTTAACTGGTATAGAAGAGGAGAAATACGGATTTTACCGTGCAATACGGCCTGGTATTTGTTCTGTTCTCGTGCCCTTATATGGAAGAATTACGTCATAGTCATATAATAAACGCGCGTATTTGGTTTTGCAACGTAAGCATGCACGTGAAACGGACTATAAAAAAGGATGCACTTTCAGTTTTACATAACTACAGCACAACTGCTAAATAGACAGTGTTTATTGTATAATAATTGAAAGGTTTTGTAGATGGAAAATTATTGAGTGAAAATTATATACACTTATTAGACCTAACCAGGAACAGCTACGAAAAATGCAACTATAGGTCCCTGGCAGGAATCGAACTGCGGCCCTGCTTACAAATAACAGTCGTATATATCAATGGGTTATATTGGATAAGCCACGTTAATTTAATTTCATTTAATTTAATATTATTATACAATCGAGCTTGTATTAAACGAACACACTTGGGGATTGAGTTGCTGGCCGCTTAATACAGGGTGGCTCTTAATGCAGGTTCACTGAGAATAGACTCTGGGCGTGGTCAAGTTATCATTCTATTTAATTAGAGTATCTAAATAAAGCGTAGGCAGAACAGATAGCTACAAAGTCATTAACAACGTAAATTGCAAATTGAAATAAATGTATTGAGTAAGCGAAGAACAGAAACAATGTAACAACGAACACATTACAGAATCGTTTTCGGTAAAAGCCTTCTGTATAACACGTCACGGTCGTATATTCACGTCTAATTATATATTATACTTATTTAATTGGAAACACTATTTCTATTATTCATATTGATCTGCAATTGAATTTGAAAATTGGGAAATTTTCCTGTCAAAACAACCAATTGAGATATTAAAAAGCACCATGTAAGTTCAGTCTGGCCGTTTAATACAGGTTAATCCGTTCAATGGGACTACGCACAAGTGACCGCGGTCGCTTAATAGAGGTGGCTGTTTAATAGAGGTAGTGTTTTATACAGAGTATTACTGAGTAAACAACCGGGACTTGAATAACTGACCGTTTAATACAGGGTGGCCGTTTAATACAGGGTGGCCGTTTAATACAGGGTGGCCGCTTAATACAGGTTCGATTGTAATTATTTTTTTGTAATTTGTCACTGATTCGGTTATCTCGAACGCCCGCTATCTCTCGGATAGCTTTGTTGTTTCCCTTGACAGTTCGAGATAGAGGGGTTCTACTCTATCTCCATATCAATTGAAAATTAATGCAAAATTTGTTTCAATTGAAAATTAATGCAAAATTTGTTTCAATTTTCTTTGCCAAATTTTCCAAGAAATTACCACCAAAGTACAATTACCTAAAATTTCCAACAACTAATTAGTATCAGTATACGCGAGAACTGAAAACTATATATTACTGATAAATTTTCAATCACAAAAATCATATCACTTTTGGCCACACTTTCGGGTAGAAATACGGTAGAACTAACAGGGCCTTTTTTAAGATATAAAGTGGGAGGGGCGCAGGGGGGCGGGGGCGGGGGCAAGGCCCACCCAGCCTCCATGTTGGCTCCCCAGTAAAATATTATGCACCCCATATATATATATACTCTATTGCTTGACATGTCCATTATTATCGGGCTGCGAAGATTTTTCTGTTGTGTACAGACTATCTATAAAACTGCAAGCCAATTCAGCAACCACAGAGCGATCTGGTATCGGTTGAGCTATGCCATAAACAGCACCCTAACAAATACAAGACATTTTACACATACTGTATTTACTCGTTTAAGCGCCCTCCCCCCACACCCACCCCCTGATTAAGCGCTTCATATGAGAGTAAAATTATTAAAGAGCGCAGCCCTGCAATGTGCGCCGCACTATTCACAACGACGCGTCGCCCACTGATGTTAAAAGTGGCGGAACACCGCCAAGAAGCAAAACTAAAAAAACAGCAACACTTCATCTCGATCTTTAATCAGCCGCGGAAATCTTTTAATTATCCTGTGTTGCCATGATTTTAAGTGAGTATACTTGAATGCCCTCTCATTTTAACTACACTTGCTACAAGTCGACTCGCGGCAAAGCCCAATTTTCGTAAAGCGCGGAACGGAAATTTTCGGGAGCTCAAGCTCGCCCGTATTAACCCACTCATCTATTTTACTCACTCACACATTGTAAGACAATAGCAAGCTCTCTCATTGAACTTTGAAAATGCGCATTTTCGTTGCGAAGGCAGAGAACTTCTGATAAACGGTGTATAGTTATATTCTTGTCATTTGCCCATTGAACATACTTAATCTAATCCAATCTTTAATATACATTAATCTATAATGTTTGTTTATTACTATTTAATAATCTTGTTACTTGTAAACACACACGTATACCATGTACACTATATAGCTATAAGCTATATCTCTATATCTATAAAATCACTGTCATAACTTAACTGTAATTAATCTGATGATGTCACCTGTATGTAATGTGACGAAACGTTACTCATTTTTAAAAATAGACATCAATGTTTGAATATGCCATTTTTAGAAACTATTTGCTGTATGGCAAAAATATTTATTTTTAACTACATTCGTACCCCTCCAGTGGCTTTCGTCTTTGGATTCTTTAACATCTTTGCAGCGGCTTCTTTGACATCCTTAACAAAGTGATCAGCCACACCAGGCTGGGTGACAGGCATCGTCACGCACAAATGGATACTGAAATATATATGAGATTATAACTTTCAAATCAAATAAGGTCTATTTCACATAGAATCATACTAGTATACTATTGCTTATTTTGATCAGTCAAATATCAATTTATTAGATGGATATGATAGTTATTCCATCCAATATAAAAACCTGAAACTTTCATTAAAGCTAAGGTAGCAATACTACAATATATAGTGATGTAGAATCATAATAGTATACCAGTATGACATCAGTAGAATCATACTAGTATACTATTACAAATGCTGTAATTTGATTGGCTACGCTACTCGCTATCCAATTGTCGATAGATAGCGAGTAGCGAAACAGCCATCTCCTCGGCGCGATTTTTAACGAATTTATTTCAATAAATTATGAAAAACGTTTTGAAATGCTGTTTTCTTGCTGGTTTCTACTAAAACAATTAGATTATTCGCTCTCGATTTCTATGAGATGATAGTTCATTCGGGCTCTAAGAAGGGGGGGGAGGGGGGGGGGGCTTAAATGAAAATTGACTAAGTGTGTGAACAGTTTGTATGATTCTATACATGAACCAAATGGACTTGGTTGTTGTTGTTGAAAACAATCGGATAAAATACACGGGAGCAAAGGTCCCCTTAACGCTGAGTCAAGCCTGCTACTTTAAGCTAGGCGACCAAGGATTTACTTAGGTTGGGTGAATAGCTTGCACTTGAAAACTCATGTAAGTTCAGATTGGTTGGTTCTTCGTTGTGCTTTGAGGGTTTTTCTCCGGGTACTCCGGTTTCCTACCTCACCAAAACTATAACCCTGATGCCTTGGTTGTCGAGTACGTGTGTCGTGAGTTTCTGGCTTGAGTGAATTGGGCAACGACACCCTGTGTAATCGACATGAAATAAATCGTCATAATCAAATAGATCATCATCATACCCAGAAGGATATTGTAAGGAATTAAGATTCCATCCTTTTTCAGTGAGTTCATTCCCAAGAGCAAATATATCAAAATCGTCGGACCCAAACCCTACCACAGAGACCTCCGGCTCTCCATAAACAATGATACCATTGATATTGCGAAGCCTGCAAGACAACAACAACAACAACAATAATTTATTAGTTACCTCCAGGCCTCGAATTTGGAAAACAAAACTCAAAAGGCCAGGCCACTTTGGCCTTACTTATATGTTTATCTTGATCTTATAGAAGAATGTTTGAAAAATATATCTATAAATATATTACATCCTTACCCCTCCTCAATATACTGACGGGTTTTAATAATCTTTTTATTGCAGTCAACATAACCTAAATTGTAAATGAAAAATGATCACTTTAAATAGTTTTGTCACTTTTACTGTATGGGGGATGTGATTTTCTCCACTGCCAAAGACTAACTTTTTTCGCGTGGCCCACCCTTATTAGGTTATTTAGCTAACCGCAAATAGCCCACCCCATAATTTCACCAGCCTCCCCCCACTCCAGATAAAAATAGGTACGCTAAGCATACATGTATCTGCACCAAGCTGCCAAATGCTATTTTGGTGATTTGTAGCAGTCTACTTGGGACTAAAGTGAATTGCCTAAAAGCTGAAGGGCTGTATAGATCGGACCAGCTCAGTAAGCGAAAACTCGCCGTGCAATTATTTTCATTGTTGAAATTTGCTTTGAGTTTATATGGATTTAGCCTGTGCATAGACTAGCTGCTGCACATACGTTCTTGTGAGATGCGATCTCACACTAGCACTGAGATGTTCAAAATACAAAATGTATTTTCTTGACACCCAGCATAGCGTTCATTAAAAGTTTCACATTTCTAGATGTTTCCAACCATTTTACTTTCGATACAGAAATGTTCCTAATGTCTTGCGGTTTAATGTGATAGCGGATTGAACATATAACAGGTGACATGGAGTTAAACTTAGATGCAATTGTATGAGTATTTCTGCTTTGTTTACATTAAGGGAAACTTTGGTGACCTTTGAGCGCAGCCAATCAGAATTAAATAAGTTTAAAGGAGACTAATTAATAGAATGAACGGTCCCTTAAACAACTCATTCTTATTTCATGCTAACATTGCTGGCCCATATACATCATAGCTGTCCAACATCCAGCGATAATTCCACCAGAACGACTGCCAGGTATTGTGGAACATGCGTAAATGCCTCCGGTCCAATCCGTGGCAACAAAAAACTGGTGATGACGTAATTCTTGTGAACGATACAGAATGACTGAAGATCCTTTAGGAGCATAGCCGTACTGAAATAGTTCGACAAAGAATCAAGATAAAGCAAATATATAGTTTTCGCTTACCTCAAGGTATGTTTCATGCAATGAAGCACTCGTCAGGTGGACGAAGAATTTGCTATATTTGCTACAATAATGGCTATATGTAAAGCCCGTTTCAGACGCCGCTCCACTCATGCGCCGAACTTAAATGACGAATTAGGTGCGACAGAAGAGCGACGTATGAATCAATTAGGTACGGCAGAATTTGGAGCGACAAGTTCGGCAGAAGTTCGACAGAGCCTGTCGCATTATGCGACGTTAGAGCGACATTGATTCATACGCCGCTCCACTCATGTGCCGAACGTAAATCAAAATTTACTGTAATTTATTAGGATTAGATTAGCCACTTTGCAATGTTTACATATTTTTGAATTGTATTTGGAATTCCCGCGCGAATTACCCTCCTCTCTCGTCAACAACATTATATTTTATACGCCGTTTGAATCACTGCCGCTCTTGTGTCGCTCCAGAGTCGCACCTAATACAATTAAGTTCGGCGCATGAGTGGAGCGGCGTCTGAAACGGACCTAAAAGCCGTGTGATATAGTATTTTTCACGTAATTGAGAATTTGAATCAATCACCTTGTGAGTGTCAGCAGAAATGCTGGTAACGCCATCCACTGAGAAATCAAATGGTGCCAATGGAAAACTATAAATGAATAGATAGAATGGCAATCACTCAGTAGCTAACGGTTGTTAATAGTTAATGCATGGAACATTTCACCTCTATGTCCGGGGTTCGATTCCTACAGAATACAGTTTATCTGATTATAATCTCACATCAGTCGCATGCATGTGAGACTAAAAGTACCTCCAGTTTGACTCTACCACGGAGCAGCAGTAATACACATATAGTCTATACATGCAATCAAGGCCGTTAGCTTCCCTTCTTGCGTGAAAACACCTCAACGTTGTACAAGTTGTAACAAACCTGCAGCAGAGTTGTATACCAATGCAGTTTCAACAACTTGTTATCAGGATGTCCTCACACTGCTTGCTCCCAGCTTGTTGACAAGTTGTTATATCGTCTTGTTGACAACTTGCGACAAAGTTGTTGACAACTTGCTACAAAGTTGTTGACAACTTGCTACAAAGTTGTTGCCTCAACCGACTTGCTACAACTTGTTCCAACAACTTGTTATTGTCGTGCAATTCAACAACTTGTTACCAAAAGAGTTGTGAGTGACAACGTTGTAGGAACTTGATAAAATGACAACATTTTCTCAACTTGTTGACAAGCTTGTGAACACATCTTGTTGACAGGATGTGAGATTTTTAGTTGAAGGTGTTTGTAGATGGAATATTCGAACGAAAATTTATATATATTTTTAGACCTAACCAGGAACAGTTGCGAAAAATGCAACTTTAGGCCCTCTGGCAGGAATCGAACCTGCGGCCATGCCATTCCGGTGCAGCTACTTGCGTCCTTACCCAGCTTCGTTCATAAACGGGACAAGAAATCCGCCCAAACAGCAATCAACATGAACACCGATTTTGTATCTTTTACCAAGCTAAAACAGAGAAAAAATTTCTCATCAAATCATTAATAAGCCATGAAGAAAATTCAAAAACAAAAGTATGTTTAAAATCTTATACCGACTTCCTCTACTAACCCCTCCCCTCAAATAAGCCCCCTTTCTAATAAGCCCCCATTTTGGAGGAAGAAATTAAGTAAGCCCCCTCTCTATTAAACCCCTTCCTCCCGTTCATAACTAAGAAACACGCGTCTATTGTTTGGATTTATCAATTACAGGTGTATGTACCACAGAATACCGCAAAAATTTACATGTTCCATATCTTTTGTCAAATATATATAATGTGGCTTCTTAATATTTTTTAGTATAGTTTATCGATATATTTTTCTTCCTGGGGGTTTTTGGGCTAGATTTCATAGACTTCATAGACTCTAATGTACCAGGATTTGGTGTGTCATGTTGTGTGATAATACTGTAGGATATTGCTAACTTAATTTAGTGAAAGGTAAATACTAAAATCATTACAGCATACCAGTAGTGTAACCAAAGAATACGAGGTTTATCAATAATTTTGAAAAATTCAGTTTTTCAATGGTAAAATTGATTCCTCGGTGTGATTCCTGTATAGTAATAATGTTGTGTTGCATAGAAAAAGTACTGATCAACATAAATTATACTGGTTTGCAAACTTATTTTTAAACTTTCGAATTTTACAGGCATTATGCGGGGAAAAAGTATCAAAAACATAGAAAGTTATTTTTTGTTAATCCTGATTATTTTTAAAACATTTTATGAAAATATTCATTTTTTTGTTTTACATATGTCAATTAAAACTAAAACTAATATATATTCACAAAAATAAAGTATATAGTATGTTTCCTCCAAATTTTATAAGATCAATAAATAAGACTGGTATTCTGTGGTACCGTGGTTGAACGGTTTGATGTCCGTTTGGAATTATCCATTAATTCAATGTTGCCCAGAACTAACCGAATGCTACGCGAGCGTTTTCAAAGCGTTCAATTTTACGTTCTGAACGCGTTTGATTGTATTTTGCTATATGCATGGTTGTATTTTCTATGAAAAATCCTTACATTTCCGGTTTAGTAATCCCTTTCTCCTCCTTCGCCCAATCACGGTATGTCTTGCAAGCCAAGAGAATACTTTCTGTTCCGCCACTTGAAGTCTACAGAAGAAAAACGCATACATTCACATTGGCTGTAGGGATTATTCTAAGCTGGATTTGCTACCACTTCTTGGAGCTTTAAATGGAAATTACTAGATTACTGGAGTAGTTAGTTTATATTTTTATTTCCAATTTGAACAAAAGATCAAAACTGTATAAATACTATTATTTATACCATAGTTTTGTCCAACACGATAATAAGTAATTTGCAAGGAATAGCACATATAAACAACTGATTGTAGTACAGCTACTTTCAGCAGTCTCGCCCAAGGTGTATAATTATGAAGGTGCGAACTGAACACCTACATGGACCATTTGGTGAGACTCGGTTCTTGATGATAAAGATGGCATACCAGTATGTGTTGTGTTATATTATGTACTTTCGCATGTACTGAACTTGGAAATGGTCGTTGGACCTCTCCAAATTTTAAATATATGATACTATTTCAGTGAGTGTGCCCCAACAATCCTAAAAACTTAAGCTGTATAGAACGTTTTATTTTGAGATTTCTTAATTCACTGGAGTTTCTTAGAATAATCTCTGGCTGGAAGTAGACAAAAATATGGCCGAACAAACAACTCACTCGGTCTCTCTTCTCCGCAGAGGCTTTTTAGGTTAACACGCGGGCTATATACACGATAAGTGTAAGGCATGCGGGTGATCGGTAAATGCACGCCGCGAGCATTCACCATGACTACACGGCTACCCGCATGCCTTAGATTTTACGGTTTAAAACACAGGTTTTAAAACCCTCTGCGGAGGAAAGAACCACTAGGCTATGCCTATCAAAGTAATCATGTTAATTTTCTTCATGCATTTCAATCAGTCATGTATTTTCCCCTCTAAGCTACTGTATTTGACTATTACTCTGTTATTAACATTTTGACAGTGCAGTAATATAATGTCTCCATTAGGCATTACGCTGGTCGTTATTAATGCAGAAAATTAAGGATATATATACTTGTATGTGGCAAGCAAATGAAGTAAAACAACCTGTAGAACTCCGCCTGCCATTCTACATTTGACTTGGCCCTAGTTCGGAATTTCAGGTTTGAAATAGACCGTATTCTAAAAGCTCACTCACACTCACACTCACACTCACACTCACACTCACACTCACACTCACACTCACACTCACACTCACACTCACACTCACTGAGTATATGACACAGCAGTCACGTTCCTGATGATCAATGCAGAGTCCTCCCTCAATCAATGGTAAGATTTTGGGTAAAATACTCAAAATGAAGCTCTCAGTCGAGTGGAAATACCGTCATGGAATGGTTATGAGGTGATTGTGATCTCTCACTCAGTGAGTGTGAGTGTGAGTGAGCTTTTAGAATATGGGCGTTAGTCTGACTATAATCTTACTCTGAGCGTCGTCCATTTTTTCCAACATTTTAACACTTCGTCCAAGCCTCTCTAGACTTGTTACAAGTCGACTCGCATTAAAAATTGTTCCAAAGTATAATGACTATAGGTTAATACGGACTTGGTTAACACGAACGCTTTAAGAAAATTGGCCTTAACTGCGCGTCTGGGCTTTACCGCGCGTCTAAATATTTCGAGTCGACTTGTAGCAAGTCTAAAGCCTCTCATCAACTTCGGAATGGTCAATCAATGATATATGTAAGCAAATGCTAATTCCTTACCGTACCACAGGCGTGTGGGCCACCATTAAAAATGTCGACACACATTTGAACAATTTCTGCTTCCATCTTACGGACTAAAACAATAAAGTGATGTGATTACTATTGACCCTTTATAGCATTGCTTTACGTTGATACATCTAAACATGCACTTTAAAGTGATTAGTGCATTTAAAATAATTTACAATAAATATGGTGGGGATACTTCGCAAAATATTGGGGAGAGGGGTGTATTTAGGTTGCCACCATATTTCCACACTTTTGTTGCTGCAAATCTCGACCAGTTCTTTAAACTTCTTGCCTTAAATTTCATGTTGATTTGCTAACTTATATAGCCTACCATTTCTTTCATGTTGCACAATTATTGCTACAGCTTTGTTACACACTTATTCAGTTACCATTCAAAGGCTTTTCAGAAATCATTACCCCCTACCCCCCTAGTGTGCGCCACCGCACGAATCCCGTTTACACTATATACCTATGCCTTAACAAGGACCGACCTAAACCAGTTATAGTCCAGCTACGTTGCCACTGACATAACACTTACTATGGACTTATTCGTTATTATCATTTATGGAACAATCTTACTATCGAATCTAGAAAATTAGAATCCTTGAGTGCCTGTAGAAAGGCTCTTAAGCATGAACTTCTTAGTGCTATACAATGTTTGACTTAATTCTCGCTCAATAACTAGAAACACTGGTTCTTCAAATTGTCAGATAAATAATAATTTTAACTCTTATATATTTGTTCTTTGTACATGTAAGTCTTATTTATTTGTCATGATGTTTTCACGACCCATCAGCTTATGATGTAATTACCTATCGTGATAAAATAAATTATTTTATTATTATTACCCATGCAGACTCGGCTATGCGCTATGAATGAAATGATATCAGGCCAGCATAAGAGGTGTCTGAAACTCACTCTCGCGGCCGGCCTGAAGTGTAAACGCGTTTTGTTTTTCGCAAGACTAATTTCCACGGGCCGTTTGTATAAAACGCTTAACATCCTTTTAACTACCAGTTTTGTAGTTAAATATAGTAGTTAAGGCTAAAACTACAGTTAACTTTAAGTACTTTTTATACAATCGGCACCAGTGGAATTTTGATTTTTACTTGATTTTCTACGCATAAATAATGGTCCAATTTGTAGGACTCGGGTTAGGTATCTAGCGTAAAGGCACCATGTCAGTTCCTCAACCACAACAAGGCCATGGCCATGGGCGTTCTAGGCCCCTTCCACGCAAAATATGCTTGGTAAAAAACATTGAACTTAAATTCTTACCGCCCGGAAAAACGTTAGGGTGAAGTGGATTTGCCCATGTAAAACGTTTATATGCCTAGAAAACAACAAGAAAACCAGGACTAAGATTTATCACGACCGGCCCCTGATGCGTAGAGTCAGGAAAGCAACGAGTTACGGGCCCAGTTGACCGGGAAGCTCACCTGAGTGGGATGAAATATTTTCGTGTTCATATATGAGTTTTTATCCCATGTATAATATCCCGCTTCGATGGGACGAAATTAACGAAAACATGGCGCCTTCGAAATATCTTTTGTTGTGATTGAACAAACTGTACGTTCAAAATCCATTTCCAGCCGACAATTTCAGAAAAGATCAAAATCAAGACAAAATTTTACGGTTTATTTGTACTTTCTTTCAAAGCCTTCTTCAGACCTACGCGTCAGCCAGTGACGTCGTGCCAAAAGAAATAGAAAGTAATGCTCAGTCAATAGCATAGATAAAATTGGATGTTGGTCAGCTGAAAATCACTTGCAACTCAACGCTAAGAAGTGCAAAGAGTTAAGAATAGATTTTTTCTAAGAGTACAAGAGAATTGCCCTCGTTAACAAGTAATAGCGAAGTATTAGAAATCTTACCAAGCGTTAAATTGTTGGGCCTCACAATAAACAGCAACTTGAAATGGAATAGTCATATAACCGAAATTGTTAAGAAAGCTGCACGCAGAATATATTTTTTAATCCAACTAAAGAGAGCCAATGTTCCGTGTGAAGACCTTGCTCTATTTTATAAATCATGTATAAGATCTATTGTGGATTATGCAACGCTCGTTTTCCCCTATTCCTTATCGCAATATCTCCTAGTTGACTTGGAACGTATACAGAAGAGAGCACTATCAATAATTTTCCCCTATTACCCATATCAAGATGCATGTAAAATTCTTAACTTGGATGATCTTGAAACCCATCACGACAAATTGTGTACTAAATTGTTTGAAAACGTTCTCAAAGATCCGTATCACAAAGTTTACAGTCTTTTGCCAGAACGTTGCGAAAATACCAAATATAGCTTACGGCAACCTAGAATGTTCGATTTGCCGAATAATCGTACTAATAGGTTTCGAGACACTTTTATTGTACCGAGTTGCATTAGGAAGAACGCAGAAAAACTTTAAAGATAATACTGTTAGATAGTAGTTTTTGATTTAGTATAATATTGATAATATAATATTTTTGTAAATAACTTTTTAATTACGCAATTCAGCTCTTATCTGCTATGTAAATTTTAATAAACCAATCAATCAATCAGGCCAACCATTACTTCAGCTGGTCTGAAGAAGGCTTTGGAATATAACCTTAAAATTTTCTCTTGATTTTGAACCACATCTTGGATTTTCAAGATGAAATTCTTCGGAATTTGTTTTATTTTATTAACTGTACGTTGTATTACGACTTTTAGTAATGGTCTTTGCTTAAGTCTATTATACTGATTATACAGTATTTTCCAACTACGCCCTCCTTCATAGGTCGAAATCTGCAAATAATGTTCGTCATGGTCAGGTGGGATGACGCATTCATATGGAAAATATTATCCCACTTGACTGAGGTCCCACCTATAGCGCAAGGTGAGATCTCACCTATAACCGGGTTGGCTCGTCTCTCATATTGTGTGTTCACACAATAATTTTTATATCCATTAATAAGGACATGCGGATCTCACTCAGCTGAGTTTCCCGGTTATACTGTAGCTGGGCTCATATGAACAGGTCTTACCTCTGTCAAAACACCAGTGAGTTCCTTTCCGCCATGATAAACTGCCCCGGATACCCTACCAGCACTCCAGTCAAATTTACCTGGAATGAGATATTGGTAAAATGAGGGTTACTCTAGAACTTACAGTACATATAGCGAACACTTGTACGGAGACCGAAGCTTGCTGTACGTTGTTTGGAGAAAGTTTAGTTTAGTTTTTTAGTTTATTGTATTTACCACTCTGAGGTGGACGGAAAGCCTTAATAGGTTTAGCAACCCAATTGACAAAGGTTCCGAGGTAGTTAGTGCCTAAGGGTTAGTTTTTAGCGAGGGAGGAAAACCGGAGTACCCGGAGAAAAACCCTCGAAGCACAGGAGAGAACCAACCAATCTCAACTTACATGAGTTTATCAAGCAAACTGACGTTACCCAACCTGAGTAAATCCGTGCCCTCGACCTGCTGTATAGCCGCTAAACTCAGACGTAAGGGGCAGCGCGCTAACCGCATCTGCCACCCGTGCTTCCCCGTTCGCCGTCTAGATGCTGAGTAGTGAGTTTGGGGAACACAATAACGGCAACGCCAATAATTGTTCATTAATTAACAATAGCATTTTTACTCTAAGACAAAGGCGACTATAAAGTGTATTCCCTTGAGCATTCCAGTACGGCGTTCTTGTTCAAACTAGTTCATTATTTACGTCATTTCTACGTCTCATAACCGCGCCAACAGTTTCAACGTTCCAAGTCGTTTGGGGTGTTTTATGTGAATTCACCGACTAGTGTTACGTAAGACTGGTTTAATAGAGACGTCTGAAGTAACATTGGACCAAAAAGTCCGCATTAGAGAGATGTTCGTATTACAGAGATGTCCGTATTAGAGAGGTGTCCGCATTAGAGACATGTCCGCATTAGAGAGATGTCCGTATTACAGAGATGTCCGTACTGTATTGGAGAGATGTCCGTATTAGAGAGGTGTCCATATTAGAGAGGTGTCCGTATTAGAGAGATGTTCGTATTAGAGAGATGTCCGTATTAGAGAGGTGTCCGTACTGTATTAGAGAGATGTCCGTATTAGAGAGGTCTCCGTATTAGAGAGGTGTCCGTATTAGAGAGGTCTCCGTATTAGAGAGGTGTCCGTATTAGAGAGGTGTCCGTATTAGAGAGATGTTCGTATTAGTGAGATCTTCACATGAGAGAGGTGTTTGTATCAGGGAGGTCTCCGTATTAGAGAGGTCTCCGTATCGGAGAGATGTACGTATTAATGACGTGTTCGTCTGTCTAAAAGTTATTTTTAAAGAAAATAGTAGTTCATTTGGATAATGGCAAAGAAGCAAAGCGCCTGGGTATGAGGCATGTTCGTTTATACTTGATAACAGTTATTATTACCCGTTCAACTTCTTTAGCTTTCCAAATTTCCAACTCTTCGCCGTATTTTTTCCTTAAAATTTCCTTTAATCCTTCAACTCTCTTAAATGCCCGAGTAACTCTCTGTAAACGGCCACGTAATTTCAGTAATTATAGTGCTATTTACAGTGGTATAATAGCATTTTTTCCAGACTACTATAAAAGCCATGTCACATAAGGGAAATTTTTGCTGCAACTTGCAATACAATTTCCTCACAGAGCCATGTCATGCAGAAATGTACGCGCAGAAAAACAGTTAACATGGCTCGTGTTCCACCTCACCGATATTTAATCATTCTCATTCGTTTCTTTGTCGCTTTCTGGGCATGTTTAGCAAGAACAATTTGGCCAAAGTAAAACGAGATGAATGCTTACAATTTATTTGCAAATATACTTTTTACCTTAGATCATTCTGTGACCGAAATTGTGTTGCAGCAAAAATTTCCTGAATTGTGCATAAAATTACAGTTAAATTTATTGTCTCACTCTTTAAATAAACTTTAATTTAAGTTCTAATTACCAGCAGGGTGGCAGTCATGTTACCTTTTTGCCATCGACTCTGTTTACTGGAGTTATATGTTTATACTGAGCATGTTGGGGTAGTTTCTCTACCAGCAATCTAGAAAATATGAAATTTAGAATATTAACCATTAACCCATTTTTAAACCACAATGCGCCCACTTTGTCATTTTACTCTCTCTAATGCCAGACGATTTTACTCGTCAAGAGAAAGTTTTGGGCGTTAATGGGTTAACACATATTAGCATTCAATGCACCCTACTTTAGTATTTTACTGTCTAACGCAAGACAATTTTATTCATCAGACAGTGATAGGGTACTGCTAGTTAATGGGTTAACAAAATTATCTGCCAGTGTCTCTTGTTAACCCATTAGCTGGCAATGTGGCCAGATGCGCCATACTTTAGTATTTTACTCTGTCAAAGGCCAGACGATTTTACTTGTCAGTGGTAGGGTACTGTCAGTTAATGGGTTAAGTTGTAGTAATTGAAAGGTTTCAATATTAATAACTAAACTAAAGTTTAGATGGAATAATATCATAACATTGACTGTTTTACTGTACAATGTGATTACTAATGCCTTGAGCGTTTAAAACATAAGAAACAATATAAATTTACAGCAAAGTCTAGAAGCAAATTTGTTGCTATTTGTTTTATTGTAAGTGTAAGTGTATCAAGTAATAACATCATATCTTGCTTACTAGTTTATTACTAGTGAGCCTTTTGCATATTTGGTGTACTTTACTCATTTAAAAATGACCGAGCTCAATCAAGTTGACTGGTCATTTTGACCAGTGACCTACAACCCTTATTTTCACCCCTGCCAGATGATTTTATTTGTCAAGAGGAAAGTTTCAGCTGCTATTAACACTTGCATCCATGAAAGATATTGGGGACCATTCATATTTTATCTGGGAAAGGGAAGGGGGGGGGCGCCTGGTGGAATTAGGGGGTGGGCCATCGAAAAAAAGATGGCCTTAAAAAAGTGGGCCATGCAAAAAGATATTGGTAAAAGTTGGGGCATGCAAAAACAATGCAATGTTTTGTTGTTCTGTTTTTACTAAAAGTCAAAATTTTCCAGGGAGCATGCCCCTGGACACCCCTACCTATGCAAGACCCAATAGAATTACTTTGCAATTGGGTTCGGCAGCCTAGCAACTGGTGCTATAGTAAATCCTTCAGGGCAAGATATTTACAACATAGTTACAACTAATTGTTCTATCCTTAAAGCCAATGATCAGGTTATATGTACCTCGACCAAAACTTACGTTATCAATTTGTTGTACAAAATAAAAGCATGTTCAAGATTCCCTTCCTCCAAATAAACATTCGCCTAAAACATCAAATTCAATATATTAGGGATTGTATACAGACAATACAAGGCTGCCAACCTTCATGCATTGAGCGTGAAAGTCACACATTTTCGTGGTCACGCCCGCATAGTAAAATCAATGCAAAAGTCACACATTTTTTTCCATTTGTCAAAAATGAAACGCAACCTCCGTTATTTTGTTGGGTTTTCTTACTTTCCACATAACGACTTGTTTTGTCTCTTCTTGATGTCAAACTGCCAGACTGGAAAGTTTGTATTGCGCAACCGAGATCTCGGTTGCGCAATTTCGGACCAAATTTCGAAAATTTCCGATCAGGTGCGCAATTTTAAAATCAGCCGCGTCTGAAAGGCTATTGCGCAACGTCCGCGTAAGAAAGCGCGCGCGACTCGAGAAAAAGACACGCAAATTTCAATGCGCTATCAGCGCTGCGAACAGCAATAAACAGCGCGCCACGTGCTGCATTTAATGATAATTTACTTCCGATTCGGTGCGCTTAGCCAATAGAAATTCGCCATTGAGAAATCTGATCTTTGCTCTTTCGCCAATCTTAAATTTTTCGGCGTATTGCGCTCTTTCGGTTTGACTTTTAAAGGCGAACATCGA
This sequence comes from Trachythela sp. YZ-2020, assembly GCA_016169945.1. NCBI lineage: Eukaryota > Metazoa > Cnidaria > Anthozoa > Malacalcyonacea > Clavulariidae > Trachythela > Trachythela sp. YZ-2020. The sequence goes on from JADLSH010000260.1 coordinate 6,376,244, forward strand.
TATTTCGAAGTGACAAGCTGCTGTTGAATTACGTGAATATTTTTACTGTGGAACTTACATCTTGAGACTTTGGGCGTTCAATTTTGCGAGGTGAGTGTATGTAGTGTCAGTAGTGATATTTTTTGTTTGCGTTTTATGGAAATTTGTTATTTGTAAAGTTATACTGATTCATATTTCTCAGCCCTCAGGCAGCACAGCACCCGCCTTGCCGCAATATATAGGCGATTCATATTTCAGACATTTAGTCACAATTTTTTAGTTTTTTAAAGTCCTTTTTACCTTCCATGACTATGGGATTGCAGCGAAATATTTGAATTCGAAACTAGAGTGTTTGAAATCTTATATATATTAATGAATGGGCCTATAACGAAAGAGGTAGAGAAGACTCTGGAAATGCCATTTCTGACGATCTACAGACTCAAGTTTTTCAAAATTTTCCCCGTCGGCGCCAACCATGGTGACCAAAATTCTGATCTCGGTCGCGCAGTTTGCAAACTTTCCAGTCTGGTCAAACTGGAGCTCAAAGTCCATTGCCCAAAACACAGGAAATGGCATTTCAAATTTCTCTGGGGGAGCATGCACCCGGACCCTCAATGTTTCGACTGCAGATGCAGCACTGCAAGATAGTCGAAACGTTGAATACAAATGTTTTGAAACCGTTTTCAGAGTATCCATTGTTTTGTATTTTCTAAAATTACTCAGTGGCAATCGTAACATTCTTGCTGCATACACAAAAAGGGTTGTAACTTGTAACTCGTGATCTAGCTGTCGATATACTGTAGACTAATTTGACCATTTTTGCCAGATATCGGGATGGAATATTGACAACGCTAACTCGAATCGGAGAATACTAGTACATCTTTAATATAGTACTGACATAAATGATTTCAATCACAGTTTATAGTTTGAATACACAGTATACAAAAATTCATCGAAAAATATTTTTGCCATTCTTTCCATTTCCAAACCGGACCTAAGATATCTTCTTGCCGGCACATCATTTTCAACAGCAACACTTGAACCTAACTGCCCTAAATTGCGAAGTCTCGAAGCAGGATTGATGTTTTCTGGTATCGAGATGGCGGCCATGTTTGTTTATAATCGATCAAAACATTACGTCATTTACTAATTTCTATGGCTTGCAACGTCAGCAAAAAATGGAGATGGAATTAAAAATAGGTACGCAGTACGCACAGGTAGAAGTAAGTGCTTAGTTAACAACCACTTAAATCCACTTTTACATTATTAGCATTCTGAAATGTACTCAAAATCCGTACAGTTATAGAATGTAGATGCGCTCGTATTCGTTCGGTGTAATGCGTTCCCCATTTCGAAAGTACGTCATGTGTAAACGGAGTTTTTGTTACTAACTTCTATACAAAGAGCCTTCCCTTGAAAGTTCAGACACAAACCATATGTGGCAAGGGAAGGCAGCTTATCATAGAATGCCACCTATACACTGCATGGACCCTCACGTTTCATGTAGTTCAAACACAAATCGCGGCAGCTAATTGTAGAATACTACCTATACACTGGACCCCCACCGAGATAACTTTTTCAGGTAGTTCAGACACAAATCACGGCAACTTATTGTAGAGGGTGGTAAAGGGGGGGGGGGGTTACTGATCAGGTTCACGTGAGGTAAAACAGCCATTTCTCGTTTCCATGTAAAAAATAGCCATTTCACGAAAATTGAAATTTCACCAGAATTCTCGTTTAGCGCACAAATATTTTCGACAATCACGGCCTACGGCTAGGGATATAAATCATGTTTCACGATACAAAAATCCGTCATTTTACGGGAACAAATATTGGCAATTCACGGCTCACGAAAATTACCACCTTACCACCCTCATTGTAGAATACTACCTACACTGGACTGCAACGTTTGAGATAACTTTTCCAAGTAGTTTAGACACAAACCACGGCAGCTTATTGTAGAATACTACCTACACTGGATCCCCACGTTTGAAATAACTTTTTCAGGTAGTTCAGACATATATCACTGCAGCTTATTGTAGAATACTACCTACACTGGACCCCCACGTTTGCGATATCTTTCTCAGCTAGTTCAGTCAGACACAAATCTCGGCAACTTGTTGTAGAATATACTACCTACACTGGACCCTCACGTTTGAGATATATTTTTCAGGTAGTTCAGACACAAGCCACGGCAGCTTATTGTAGAATACTACGTACAGTGGACACCCAAGTTTGAGATATTATTTTCAGCTTGTTAAAACACAAACCACGGCAGCTTATTGTAGAATACAACCTACACTTAACCCCCATGCCAAGCGTTTAAAATATATTTTTCAAATAGTTCAGATATAAACCGCAACAGTTGTAGAGTACCACCTACAGTGGACCCCCACGTTTGAGGTATCTTTTGAGGTAGTTCAGACGTACACAAACCAATTATAGGCAGCTTATTGTAGAGTACTACATACACTAGACTTTATACCAAAGATATATCTCTATATCTTACCAGCTTTGTTGGTGACAAAATTCCAGACCCTGCAACCAATTCCTTGTCCTTTGAATTCGCATGCCGCATTACTGCATTAGGACAGCCACAATTAAAACCTCGAGGACAAAAGGCTGGAGCATTTCGTTTTTTCTTAACATTGTTGGCAACTATAATATATCTCAAAAACGAACAGTTGTTGACAAAACGTTGCTTTTGACTATAGCCCCATACCCGTTCCGTAAAGCCGACATGCATGCAAATAAACTACAGATTTCCAGGCATAATAACTTTGCATTCCACTTCACATAACGCTAATAGTGTCATCCAGTCACGATCCAGTGATTGCAATGTACCATTGTCTTTTCATTGTATTCTCCATGCCATCCAGTCACTGATTGTTTTGACATAGTTGTGACGTTGACGTTGTGCAATTGGGCTTTTCCAACACAATGAAAGACAATAGAACAACCCAACAGTGACTCGTGACTGGATGGCACTATTGCTGTTATTAAAGTTTTATGCATTTTGCATCAAAAAGCAAATTGAAAAGCACATTGGCTGAATCAAATGCACTTTGAAAGTATGGAAATGAATTAAAGTTTATAATCAATTATTTTGCCTCATTTTCTTTTAACAACCGAAACTTTATACTAAGGAATAATTTTATATGAAATGTTGAACTAATTTGTAAGGATTTTCCTAGATTTTCGGATTTCCATGCATTCGGACAATAAAAATTGACCGCCGTTTGGCAGTGTAAAACATGGACGGGAAAGAGATAAGAACATAATTTTTAAATACTAAATAACACGTTCGAGGACCTTCCCATTGACAAGTAAAATTGTCTCGCGTTTGACAGAATAAACTCCTAAAGAGTAAAGTCAGTATCTTTCATATTTCATTGATACGGGCAGGAAAGGGTTAAAGTAAAACTACGCCATCAAATTTGCAAACATCAAATAAATGTTTATTTTCATATTTTACAAGTATAATAATAATGTTACATTGTCTATACATGCATGCTCCTCTATTGCGGAGCTTTAAAAACTAATTACATGAAGCATCCTGCACGAAAGGAAAAGCCCGATTGCTTTCCGTCTTCACAACAACTCTCTGCGTGCTCACTTTCCCCTACATGGAAACTTCATGTAAGCCTCTACGCATGAGAGAAGGCATAATCAACTATTAAAAAGCGGCGATGTCAAAAGCTATCTAAATTCAAATATTTAGCCATATGCTCTGGCACGTAATTGCAATGAGCGCGTTGATTGCCGTCGTACTCGAAGTACAAATATATACACCAAGGGAACACGGCAGACTGCCGTGTTGATTTCTTTATTTACATGTAAATGAATATGGTCGTTCACTTACTTGTTTTTGGTCTTTTAATACGCATATTCTTTAAATGATTCCCCGCTTTATTAATAATACAAATTTCAAAATTCAAATTCAAATTTCAAAATTGTTTTCAAGTGTATTTCCGCTTTGATTGGTTTTTGCGGGCGCGGCTGTTTTTCGCCTGACCCCGAAGGAAGTCGTTTTGCCGCGCCCGCAAAAACCAATCAAAGCGGAAATACACTTGAAAACAATTTTGAAATTTGAATTTGAATTTTGAAATTTGTATTATTAATAAAGCGGGGAATCGTATTCAAAGACCAAAAACAAGTAAGTGAACGACCATATTCATTTACATGTAAATAAAGAAATCAACACGGCAGTCTGCCGTGTTCCCTTGCGCCATCCCGTCGAACACAATTCGTTCAATTAGATTGAATTATATTCGACGACAGTGCAACGTATGAAACAGACCTATGGTCCCTATTATTACTACATGCTACGATTTTAGTCGGAAGATTTATGGTTTCGGTGCATGGTATTTAACAAGCCAATGCAAAGGGATAAGAATAATGAGCCCACAGATCACAACACTGACTGTTTCTCGTTTTAACATGCATCTAAAGCATAAATGGGCCAACTAAAATTATAGCGTGTACGCCCGGGTTTCGCCGTGGCGGAAATTTCGGTGAGGTGGGGGGGGGGGGGTAACAGCCCACCATTACGTAACATAAACAAATAGTCGGAAATTTTTACCTGAAAAAGCTTTTGAGTGTAAATGGGGGGTTTGTACTGGAACTTTAGAAGGTTTTGCCGAAAATGTTGCAAGGGGAAAAGTGAATTCCCGTCACTGTTTAGTGGATAATTGAATTGAATTGAATTGAATTGAATTTTATTACAAAATCTGAATGGCAGCTAAGAGCTGAATTGTACAGAGTTGATATTTAAATTACATGATAAAAACTAATACATATAGTAATATATACGATATATTAAAACTAAAATTTATATTACAATTAAAATGAATCATTATATGATACGATACTAGAAGGAATAAAACTTTTACTAAATCTTGTAGTCTTACAATTAATTAAGTTAATATGCTGATCGTTACGTAGATTGTAAGTACGTAAGTCCTCGCGTTTATTAGGGATGAGTTCATTCAACTTATTTTCCGGGTTGAGAAGTTTCTTAAAATAGGATTTACATAAATTATTTCGTCTTTGAGAGAGCAAGGATATTTCATAAACTTCCAAGGCTTTGCGGTATGACAGGTCAGGACATATTATTCGTAGGGCTCGCTTCTGAATTCTTTCGATTTCTTCCTTTAAGTAGTCAGGGGAGTTTAAGTTCCAAACCTGGCATGCATATTCAAGCACAGGTCGTATACATGTGGTATAAACTTGAATTAGAGAACTCCCTCCAAGACCGCTGCGTTTAAGCACTCGGAGAAAAAAAAGTCTCTTTGATGCCTTGTATACTATGTGTTCAACATGTAAGTTCCAACTAAGATCAGAAGAAAAGTACAGACCAAGAACCTTTGCTGATAAAACTGGGGACATACAGTGATCTTTAATAAACAATGGTCGAAGATTAGGGACGTCCTTAGCGAACGAGATAATTAGCTCTTTGCATTTAGAACGATTAAGCATCATATCATTTTCCGTGCACCATTGATCGATATTATTAATAACGGATTGCAGGTTACTTTGACAACCTTTACCGATTGTTTCTGAGAGACTAGTGTCGTCAACATATTTCCATCTATCTTTGTGGTTAATAGCCAAATCGTTGACCATGATGAGAAAAAGTAATGGGCCAAGGATTGTACCTTGCGGGACGCCTCCATTTACCAAGGACCAATCAGAGAACGAAGAACCCAATTTCACCCTCTGTCTTCTTTGCATCAGGAAATCAATAACCCAGTTTATTAAGGATTTATCAATATTTAGTAATTGCATCTTTTTATCAGGATTTTGTGGTTGATTCTGTCGAATGCTTTACTAAAGTCAAGCAGAAAAACACGAACAGTCTCGCCATTGCCGTCTGTGTTAGAATACCAACAGTGGAACATGCTAATTAATGCGTCTATCGTAGAAGAGCCTTTTAACGATCCAAATTGCTTTGGGTCCAACTGAGACTTAATGGTATCCATAATCCATTGAAATGGAAATGATTCAAGAACTTTTGAGAGCGTGGCGGTCAGAGATATAGGTCGCAGGTCTGAAGATATATCCGTGACCGGGGATGTCGTAGGGACAGGAACGACATTTGCATCTTTCCACTGCGTTGGAACTTGTGCTTGTTTAATGGAGGCATTAAAAATCATTGTCACAGGTTCTGAAATCTCCATTGAAAAATTATTGAGAATCCAATTTGGCAGAGAGTCTGGACCAGGAGCTTTATTCGATTTAACTGCTTTTAAACGCGATTCGACATCAACAACGGAGATAGGGTACAAAACGGTAGGTTCTTCCACAGATAATTTATCAGTAATTGAAAGCGGCGGTAACGATTTAGTGGCGGCTAAAAACCCGTTATTAACAGCGAGTGCTAAGTCTCGTCCCTGCAAGATAGTTCCATTCACCTCTGCAGAATGGAAGGCAGGCTTTAAAGAAAAGCCAGCTAGGTTTTTAATAGCACTCCACCATTTCCTTGGCTTTGAATTTTTTAAATGATTCACTTGAGACTCGAAGTATTTAGACTTTGCCTGTTTCACGACGTGAATTACTTTATTTCGCAATTTGTTGTATTCAATTGTATTTCCCAAGGCAAAGGCCTTTTGTCTTTGGGAGATGAGAAGTTTGATTTCAGGAGTAATCCACGCTTTGTCTCTACAGTGAAGTTTAACAGCTTTGGGGAAAAATTGTGTCCAAACCCATGAGAATAATGTCATAAAACAGGTCACACATTTTTTGACAATCGGGTAGCTGCGAAAGTACATTCCAGTTAAGATCCAAAAGAAATCGACCAAATGCCTGCATATTTGATTGCTTCCGCTTTCTGACCCAGACTTTGGTAATGGTATTTGGGCGCTGATCGTTACTAACCGGGTGTAACAGGACTGACATGTGATCCGATTGTCCAATAGCAGGGAGTATTTCCGGATCATTGTAACAACGTTTCATATTAGTAAATATTAAATCTAAAGTTGCATTCCCACGGGTAGGTTTCTTTACAATTTGTTTAAGTGACGTGTTTCTACAAAGGCGTTTGGAGTCGAACTGGTTAAAGTCACCCATAACAATTACACCTGCTGTTGGGTAAGATGCTAAAATTTTGTCCAATGAGGTTATGAGGTGGTCATACAGTTCGTTATTATCGGCCTGTGGTGGATGGTATGAAAGATAATGGTGGATGGTATGAAAGATCTATTCCATAGATGGTGCAACGATCTATGGAAGATAATGATGCAAAAATCTATCAGTAAATATTCAAATATTCTAAATTCAATCACCAGCTGTAATTTACTTATTTCTTTGACTGCAATTTTACGATGATTTAAAAATGTTTTATAATTATAGCAGCGTTTTAAATGTCATTAGGGCCGACTTTCATTTCGGCCACTTTATAAGAATAATACGGTCCTTTAAAATGATACCAGAGGATACCTTTCTCTGCCTGATTGTAAGCACCTCCAGGGTATCTACCATTCAAGTCTGTGTCACTACAGGCCCAAAACCACCAGGCACCGTGCAGGTCCCGAGCACAGTTACCCGACGTCCAGACATCATTGTCTACATCTTGAGTGGTGAATTTCATCCCATTGTTCCGCCGTAAAGAATCTCCTGCTGTCCCTGTCAAGTAAATATTCAACAAAAAATTAACAAACTCATTAATAATAGTTAATGAATATTTCAGGCAATCAAGTCAACGATAGTATATGTCACGTTCAGGATGGTCGGGATGGGTTTAATGCTTAGTGCATGTCATTTTTTCTAAACTGTGAAGCGTTTCCAATGGAGTAAAAATTTTACTGTTACGGAGCTAAAAGGTTACGCACAATTTACAGACGATTTTACTTGTAGCTGCTAAATATGACTTTTTAATATTATAGTTCTCAAAATCAAGGTATTCCACCCAGACCCTCGTGTAGTGCCTGATACGCACAATTCTCCACCAAATATGCACATCTGTCATTATTTTAGGAATAAACTTTTTAACATCGTTTCAATATTTTGCAGTGTGATTATATTACGTGAAAATAAACTTACTGCTTATCTGGCAAAAATATTAAACTTTGAAAATTCTTTAAGACAGTCTCAGCCGTTTCTAAATTGAGGACACACCAGGAAATCTCCCAGCATTCCAAGGAGCCAAGCAACCCTCGGAAATAGCACCTGTCTGATTAACCATTTGGTTTGTGAAATATTTAGATAACTATTCATTATAAGTGTTTTGTCTTTTGGAAACACCAGGTATATCTCTTATTGACAAACTGTCGCTCCGTAAGCCAGGATCTTCATGAGTGCAAATATAATTGTGTTTCACCAGGCAAACATACCAGGAACCTATAAGTGCCTATTATTACATATGAACAATATTTCAAAATGTTAGCGTCGCTTTCATTTCCCAAAACGATTCTTACCCGTGTATGAAGTAGCATTCAAGTTTAAACGATAACCATCGCTCTCCTTTGCCACAGTAACTGCTTTATACTCTGCATATCCGCTCTCGTTTTCAAAGGTTTCGAGATCAACTCTGACTACATTTTGTCCACTTGATGACAGACGATGAATTTTCTCTAGACCCAACCAGTATTCACCGCTGAAATTTCCAAATCCCACTTTATAATCTGTCCAGTTTCTGTAGAAGTCAACCGAACCATCTACCCTTCGCTGGATAATAGTCCAGCCTCTCGCTGGAGTGGATTCCATATCACACCTGACTTGGAAGGCTCCCAGACCGTCCGGGTCGATTGTATAAACGCCAGAGGTTGTTTTGCCTGATTTGTACAAAGCATCGCAGCTTTTCGCTAGATAAAAAGTAGATCAATAAAACTTGACAAACTTCAACCTAACCTCAACCTAACCTGATCTCAACTTAAACCCCAACTCTACTTCAACCTAACCTGAACATAACCTCACCCTAACTTCGGACTCAGCTTAACCTCAACCACTAACAAAACCCTGGTCAAAATACAGAAAGGTCGTATAAACGAAAAATTTCTTCGCAACAAAAATAAGCGGAGGCGTAAATAGGCCGGGGGTTCAGAGCTCGTCCAGGGAAGCATGGCTGGCAGATAAGGTTAACGCGTTGCCCTTACCTCTGTGTTAAGCCGGCTATACAGCAGGCCGAGGGCACGGATTTACTCAGGTTGGGTAACGTCAGTGTCCTTGATAAACTCATGTAAGTTGAGATTGGTTGGTTCTCTCCTGTTCTTCGAGGGTTTTTCTCCGGGTACTCTGGTTTTCCTCCCTCGCTAAAAACTAACCCTTAGGCACTAACCACCTCGGAACTTTTGTCAATTGGGTTGCAAAACCTGTTAAGGCTTCCGTCCACCTCAGAGTGGTAAAAACAATAAACTTAAGTAAGCCGCGGCTTATTAGTGTTGCGAATTCATTGTATAAACGGTTTCGCACCAAAATTTTATATCACAAAATGGTGTTCAACACCGAATGCAGACTTAACGAAAAACTAAAAGTAAGAAAACTAGAAAAACGGAAAACATATATATATTTATTTTGTGCTGTCTATACGAGTGTTCGCAACATATCAATATTTTTAACAATACAATATCAAAGCTCCGTTGGCGACCTAAACAAGCCACTTGGCCGCGGTTTATTTTCGCTCGAATAAACGGCCTTAATTTAGCTTGTTTATAAAACTTATGCTACACAATTCATGACTTTGGATATCGATAACTCACATCTATATGCGTCTTCAAACAAGATAATTAAACTTTAGAATTATATTGCTTAAATATGTTTGTTATATTTTATATTTGCACCGCAGAGAGGGATCTGTATTAGAGAGTTGTCCGTATTAGAGATGTTCCAACTAGAAAGGTGTTCCGTATTAAAGAGGTGTCCTTATTAGAGAGGTATCCGTATTAGAGAGGTGTCCGTGTTAGAGATGTGTCCGTATTAGAGAGGCGTTCATATCAGAGAGGTGTTCGGATAAAAGAGCTGTCCGTATTAAAGAGATGTCCGTATTAGAGAGGTGTTCGCGTTCATATCAGAGAGGTGTTCGGATAAAAGAGCTGTCCGTATTAAAGAGATGTCCGTACTAGACAGGTCTTCGTATTAGAGAGGTGTTCGTATTCGAGAGGTGTCCGTATGATAGAGGTGTTCGTATTAGAGAGGTGTCCTTATTAGAGAGTTGGCCGTATTAGAGAGGTGCTCGTATTAGGGAGGTGTTGGTATTAGAGAGGTGTTCGTATTAGAGAGGTGTTCATCTTAGAGAGTTGTTCGTATTAGAGAGGTGCCCGTATCGGAGAGGTGCCCGTATTAGGGAGGTGCCAGTATTAGAGAAGTGTTCGTATTAAATAGGTGCCCGTATTAGAGAGGTGTTCGTATAATTTGACCATTAAATTTGGGAGTGATCATTTCATTCCTCAGCTTTAGCAGTCGTGCCCAATCCCTTCGTCAATTTCGGCTTGGCTTATGCAATAGTACCTTTCATATCATCATAATGGTCGACATTCTAAAATTTTGAACTTTACTATTACTTCTCGATATAACAGAATATCGGAAGGTTTTTGCAGAAGGAGATTTCGCATGCAAGGGCGCTGGTTTAGTTCATGCTGGAGGGCCTATAGTTGCAAGTGTTCCTGGTTAGGTCTAAAAAATGAATAGTTTTGGTTCGAACATTCCATCTACAAAAACCTTTTAATATCAAATAAAATCATCATACCATGTGTAGGAACCAGCGCTGTTGTCATGGTGATGGCCAGTGCGGTTGTTGTGATTGGAAATAGCACCGTTGTGGTTTCGTCTGCCTTGTTTGTCGTGGTATCGCCTGGCTGTTCTGTTGTTGTTGGATCTTGCTCATTCGTTGTTGCATATATCGCGGTTGTAGTTGGAACTAGTGTGGTTGTTGTTCTTATAATCAATGCGGTCGTGGTTTCATCTGTCTTCTTCGTCGTAGCTCGCTTAGGTGATGTTGTTGTGACTCGCTTGGTTGGTTTGGGTTCTACTGGCTTGCCTGCTTGGCTTTTCTGCAATTACAAGACATATATAAGGTTCGTTTCTTTAAAAGTAAATCGCCTTAACTCGCCGCTTTACTTGCTTTAAATTGCGACTAAATCGGCCCAGTCTCTCTTAAGTCGCATATATCGGCAGAAGGCGAAAGAGAGTATTTTAAGGGAGCGGTCATTAAGTATGTGTCATGGGGGGCCGGAGGCTATTTTATAAAATTTGAAAAATGGTTTTGCCCCTCCCATGTATTCGAGAAATTATTTGGGACCCCTCAATTATTAAAAAAATATTTTCATAGCCCTCCTTGAGTTTTTAATATCAAGAGGGTGTAAATACACAATAGGTACATATTATACTGGTGTAATCCATTATATAGTTGCACACTGCTACCTTCTTCTATGCTAATTTTTTGAAATTATTAATAAATATATAGTATTAATATTTAATAAAGGAAACTGTAAGATATTTAAAATTGGTTCAAATGATTTATTTAACTCATTAATTGGCAGTACCCTACCATCGTCTGACAGTAAAATAATAAAGTAGGGCGCATTTGGGCACATTGCCAGCTAATGGGTTAAAAAGGGACACTGGCGCTGACGATCAAGTAAAATCGTCTGTCGTTGGACAAAGTAAAACACTAAATAACGTGCATCTGGGCGCATTGCACGCTAATGGGTTAATACTGGCTGTAGTGATAGAATTTGTACACAGAAATTTGACATTTTATTCACTTGTGGATTAAATCTATTTTCAGCAATATTATAAAAATAGGAACTGCCAAGTCAAGAGAGAGTGGAGTACTATTAAAGATGCATTCATGCCCCTGATAGACTCTATATATATGTCGGTCTTTATAAAGTCGGTCTTTATAAAGTCGGTCTTAACCCCCTGCTTAGAAGAAAGATTTTCCTTCATGACCACCTCAAATAGCCTCTGGTCCCCCATGACACATACTTAATGACCGCTCCCTAAGTTCTTAAAACAGTTTACACTATACTAGAAAAAAATATTTTACAGTGAAGCGACAGTGCTGTATCTTGTACAACTTACTCATGATGGACTTGTTCGACTAGTGTCCTGTGTAACGGCTCTCGTGTGAAGGGGATGTAACGAAAACACGCGCGACGAAAACACGCACGTTTAGTTTTGGTGAGCTTGGAAAGAGGAGAAAACCCTCGAAGCACAGGAGAGAACCAAATACAGTTCTACTGACATGAGTTTTCAAGTACAGGGTAGTTACCCAACCTAAGTCAATACCTGTCCTCGACTTACACTAGCAGGCTTGACTCGGGCGGTAAAGGGCAGCGCGCTATAACCGTATATGTGCCACCCGTACTTCCCAAAAGCACACACTTAATAAAAATACCTTTTCTATTTTTTCGTAGTAATCGAAGTATTGCGTAACGTGAAAATTCTTAGGGTATGTCGACTTCGTGGCGTTGTTCAGCTCACAATTCTTGGAAGAACCTGTATTTTTTCCTTTGTTGAAATTAATTGATTTGCAAACAGGATGCTCAGCCAGGCAATTTAAAGCACATTCCAAAGCTTCCGGGGTATTATATTTGCGGATTACGTGACCAGTAAGTCGGTGACCTGCAGAACAGTGATAAACGAATTGATGGGCTTATACCTCCTAAATATATGGCTTATACACGGAGGGGCTCATACATGGATAAATTTCTGTTTTATAAATATAGGGAGGGGGGTGGGGGGGTTGCAGTCGTTTTGCGTATTACCTAAACTGCAAATTGCAAAATGCGGACTAATTAAATAAATACAGGTGTATGTTCCACAGAATACCATGGTACCACAGAATACCAGTCATATTTATTGATCTTATAAAATTTGGAGGAAACATACTTTAAACTTTATTTTTGTGAATATATATTATTATTTTTTTATTTTTTGTGAGCGGGCGGTATCCTACGCTTTCCTGCAATTTGATTGGCTACGTGAGCGGGCGGTTTTTTTACGATATCTGACCACGGTCAACGGTATCCTAAATTTCCGTATATTTTTCTGTTATAAGTGATAAAAAAATAAAAACGTTATTTACCGTTTAGGTCGGTCCGTACTGAAAAAATATTTTCCCTCGGTCTCAAAAACGAAGGAAAATATTTTTTCACTTACGGACATCCCATCCGGTAAATAACATATATATGTTTTTGATACTTTTTTCCTGCATAATGCCTGTAAAATTCGAAAGTTTAAAAATAAGTTTGGAAACCAGTATAATTTATGCTGATCACTACTTTTTCTATGCAACACAACATTATTATTATACTGGAATCACACCGAGGAATCAATTTTACCATTGAAAAACTGAATTTTTCAAAATTATTGATAAACCTGGTATACTTTGGTTACACCAGTGGTATGCTGTAATGATTTTAGTGTTTACCTTTCACTAAATTAAGTTAGCAATATCAGTACAGTATTATCACACAATATGACACACCAAATCCTGGTACAATTTGATAAACCGTTGCTTATTTATCTCTGCACTGGTATTCTGTGGTACATTAGAGTTTGTTCCACAGAACGTTCAATTAAAATAAAATATTTAAGTCTATGAAATCTAGCCCCAAAACACCCAGGAAGAAAAAATATATCGATAAACTGCACTAAAAAATATTAAGAAGCCACATTATATATATTTGACAAAAGATATGGGACATGTAAATTTTTGTGGTATTCTGTGGTACATATATACACCTGTAATTAAGAGTTATTGGTGTGACCAGCATTGATGTCCTCGTAAAGAGGTAAACCAATGCATGCCAATGATAATCTTTTTATACAATTTCAGCGGTTATGAACAATTGATTTCCCGTGAACATGTATTTAGCAAATATAGTGTTAGGTAAACGTTATCTGTTTTGAGAGCAATTATACATATTTATAGCTAATAAAAAAAAAAAGGTTGTTCTTTGCAAAATTATATTAAACCCTAAAATTGAATATAGCGGAACATGTATTTAGCAAATATAAGTGTTAGGTAAACTCTATCGTTTTTTGTTTAATTTATACATATTATTATTTTCAAAAACAAAAAGTCAAAAAAAAATGTTCTTTATAAAACCTAGATAAAAACCCATTTGTGATTGCTGTTTATAAAATAACATGTTTAATACGCGAGTTGTGATTGGTCAATACCCGTGCAAGATTGAGACAATCATCATGCAAAAATTTTTAGCGCTTTGGGGGGTTTTTTAAAAAAATGAAATGGTATTTTTTTTTTCTCCTCCTGAATTAAATTTGAAAAAAATATATGTCGAATGAAGAAAAAAAAAACGAAAAGACGGAGGGAGGGAGGTTCGCTCGACAGAGGAAGTCATACCCGTGCATGAAAGAGAGGAGACAATCATACTTTTTTAAGAAGCGGGTTTTTTTTAAAATTTTTAAAATGTAATTTTTTCTAATCCCGAATTAAACCTGAATTATAATTAAATGAATAAAACGAATGAAATGAAAGAAAAAAAAAACGAAAACAAGGTTCGCTCTAGCGACAGAGGAAGACGTTGACAAGTTAGTCGAAAATGCACAAGCAGAAAGCACAAAATACAAAACGATTTATGTTTACCATTGTTTCTTTGTCGTTATTTTAGAAAATAATTACCGAATGGTTTTCCGTGCAGGATTGTGTGATCCTAACACTTGGGATGTTGCTCAACTTTCTGAAAGCTAAAAAATACTCGCCTGTCGGCTCGTATTGTTTTACGCTTTCAGAAAATCTCGCAACATCCCGCGTGTTGGGATCACGCAATCCTGCACGGAAAACCACTCGGTAATTATTTAATCCTTGTAGGGGGATATTAACCATATTTTAAAAATTTGGACAAGGAGTGCAAGTCTAACATTTACAATGCGAACAAAGTGCATAAAACATTTTGATTTTTGTAATCGTTATTGTAATATGGATTGCTAAATCACAACGAGAACGTAATCTTTGTATAATCGGAATTTGCCTAACAAAGCAACGAGCCTATTCATGCATAAATTATACATGCACTAATTACGCATTCAGTACTGTTCCGTCGGAGAAAGCAAGACAAAATTTTGCAAATGTATAATCCAATTTTCATCCAAACTGAACGATTATTTAATCAATTTGTCCTTGGCTTATGGTCGCTTGGTATTTTTCAGTTATTGTGCTTACAGACAAACACACACAATGGAGTCAGCATTCCACAGTGCGCAATTCGCACTCCGCATTTCGCACTTCGCATTTCGCAAACCGTATTTTGCACTTTGGAGTTAGCACTTCACAGTCCGCATTTCGCACTATGGAGTCTGCACTGCGGAATCCGGACTCCACAGTCTACATTCGGAAGTCATCACACCCGGTCAGAATTCCGCAGTCCGCATTCAAGACTCCGCAGTCCGCACTCAAGACTCTGCAATTTGGAGTCAGCACTCTTGACTCCGCAGTCTGCACTCAAGACTCCGAACTCCGCAGTCCGCACTGAAGACTCCGGACTCCGAAGTCCGCACTCAAAATTCTGAAATCTGGAGTCAGCAGTCTGGGGTCCGGATTCCGCGCTCTAGAGTCCCAACTTAGCAAGCCGCACTTTGGAATCCGCGCTCCGTAATGCGCACTCTAGAATCCGCACTCCGTCTGCGAAGTCCGCACTCCAGAGTCCGTACTCTGGTGTCCGCAATTCGCAGTCTGCACACCGGAGTCAGCACTCTGGAATCAGCTGTCCGGAGTCCGCACTTTGCAATTCGCGGGACGCCCGCACTCCGTAGTTCGCACTCCACTCTCCGCAGTAGGTTCGTGAGTTCATTGTTCATGGTAAACGAATCCCTTAGAAGCTTTATGTGATATATAGCTGTTTAGGCTTCCATATTTCTAAACCTTCAAAGAAATTTCTCCAAATTGTTGGCCATAGACGCCACAGCTCACAAATTCAAAGCATGTTCCGTAGTCGAACTTCACGGTTCGCGCGAAGCGAAAATGACAAATTGGCCAACTTGGTCAGCAAAAAATTCGCCGCTAAAAAGTAGGAACTGATCCGTTTCACTAACATAATTTATCACATTGCAGGCCGAATCTATCTTTTCGCTTCGCGCAAACAAATTCGTTTAGTAGAAAACGGGGCCAGTTGTTTAAAAGTCAATTAGTTTAATCCTATTTAAGCCAAAAACTTCACTGCGAACTTTCCAAGAGCTTGTTTAGGGAACGTTCATTATTTAAGAGGGGGGGTGGGGTGGGCCGGTAATTTTGCAGCATTGATTTATAATATTTTCTTGACCCACCCATGAACAACGGTTACATTTTTGTGGCCCACGCCATGTCATTGAACACAAATTCATGGCCCCCCTTAGGAAGATACACGTATATCCATTTGAAAGATATTATTATTGTAAAATATGATAAAACTGGACCAATTGTATAGACATAGAAACAAATATCTTTGAGTGATATTTCAATAAAACGTTTTTCAATATGAAAAGCTTCATTTGTACTTTTTACTTTTCCCAGATGGCTACATTATTAACTAAATTTCAAAGAGTGTGCGATTTCAACCTGGTACCCAGGCTTTGTGCGATTTTACTATGGTCCTAAAAAATTTATTTAAAAATTAGGTACGCCCACCCCCTTTCCTTAGACATAATTACCCTGGCCCACCCCCAAAAACCATTCTTAAAACTTTGGCCCACACCCCAAATCCACCGGCCCACCCCCTCTTAAATAATGAACGGTCCCTTATAAACTTGGAGATTTTTTTCCATAAACCTTGCCTGGATCAATAGAAGCTCTATTTTCTGATGTTTTGAAATAATTAGACGTACAAAAAAACACAAACGAAACAGCGGGTTAAATTT
The DNA here is from genome assembly GCA_016169945.1 of Trachythela sp. YZ-2020. Classification (NCBI taxonomy): domain Eukaryota; kingdom Metazoa; phylum Cnidaria; class Anthozoa; order Malacalcyonacea; family Clavulariidae; genus Trachythela; species Trachythela sp. YZ-2020. Next base: position 6,393,020 of record JADLSH010000260.1, read on the forward strand.
TAACCTAAGCATAGTGATAATCGTTCATTGAAAAACCGGCCCTTGCAACAAACGAGAATGCGTGTTTACTTGTGAGAATTTTCGCATGTCATGGTCAAATGAGAACAATGAGAACAAGAGTTGCATGAGAGTAGACTTGTCACGCGTCATGATCGGTCAAAGGTGCAAAAACTCTCATCAACTCTCATCCAAATTTGAACCAGCTCAAAGTTGATGAGAAGTGCACGAGAGTCGATGAGAGTTGGCGGTCAAACGCGAGCGAGAGTTGCAACTCTCATCATCAACACTCATCCTCGTTTCACCGATAAAAACATCGAATACGTAACACCTACGCACAGAAAAACACATGACTAAAACAAAAACGATTTTTAATTGTGTTTTATGATTCAATTTGTGTACCTGAAGCGGCCAACCTGAACATAGCACTGGATGTCAGCGAACTGCAGGTCTGTGTGTACAGCAGCAACAGATAGAAACGAAGAATTTTGTATACATTCATGACGCAGAGTTGAAAGTCTTCAAATGTTTCAGCTACAAATATAATAAGAATAATTAGTTACAACTAAAGCTTAAGGGTCAGGTTTTGGTGAAGCACGGAAGAGAACCAACCACAACTCTACTTACACGAGTTTTCAAGAACAGCGAAATGCGCAAGTAAATTCACCTAAGTAAATTTCCACCCTCGACCTACAGTAGTAAGCTTAACTCAGCGGTAAAGGGCAGCGCCCTAACCTCATCTGCCAACCGTGTGCTTCCCAAAAAATATAAAAGATATATTTTAGTTTGGACGTGAAGGCAATTCGCGCATTTGTTAGGGTGCGCGAAATTCAAATGCGCGAAAATTTAAGACTGAGCGAAAATAAGTAGTACGCGGATTTAGGTAGCGAAAGTAAAGTGGCTTGTAACTATCAGCTAATGTACAGCACATATTTCTTTAAGATTTACCTTAAATACTTTGAGAATTTTCCTTCCTTCCCAACGGTTGAAACCAGGTTGGATGCTGAGCTGGGAAATGTGAGTGAAATGCTTAACTTGGCGGCTTTATGTAGATGGCTTTGCGAAAATGAGACTATATTGACATATTGTCTCATCGTCTGAGCAATTTTATGAAATGTTCACAAGTATATTGAACATTGAATAAATACTACTTATGTGATGACCTTTCCGGCTTTTCGATGCCTACATACAAAATGAAGCAGTTCATTGATTGTTTATTAAGACGATGCGGGGAAATATTAACGTTGTCGACAAAAATGTTAATAATTTTTAGTCAGTATGTTTATGGCAAATTACGCTATACAAAAAGGTAATGATTTTTAGCCATTTTTGTGGCCCTGGTCTGAAATGGAGTAGAGCATCCTTTTGAATTGAAAGGCAGAGTGAAATGTCTTTCCCTATGTAACATGAAATGATATAGCTTCCCGCACTTCTTTTAATGCGTTTTATAATGATAAAGTAGTAACTCTTGGCCAATTGAAGGACAGCCCTTAGTTGAACTATTTAGAGAACTGTTCAGTATAAAGAGAGAGGTGATAAGACAATCCAGTTTACTAACTATTAAAACGTCGGTTTCTTTATTTCACTATGTCTATGACCTTATTACTTCAGTCCTGCGACAACCTATGAGATAAATCCGTTTGTTGTATAACAGACGCACAGACAAAATATCACGATAATTCATGACAGCAGTTCAATTACGCTCAAAACTTCTGCACTCGCGAAGTTTTGCACTTTACTAAATATCGCATACAAATTATAACATAATTAAATATACCTTTCACTGAAATGATATGTATATATAAATAAATTAAAGAAATGCTCGTAAAAGTCCATTTAGTTTATAAACATTATACGTTTATCGCATGTCATTTTACTATTGGAAAAAATTTCATGGCTTTCGTGTTAAAAACCGAGCTGGCCCGCCTGCCGAGATCTCGATAGAATTTGCCAAGACAAGGACACGGAATGAACATTTATCATATTTTGCGGCCATGAGTAGAATTGCACTTTCTCAATTTTCAGCAAGCTGTTAGTAGCGCTCGCTTTTAAACGCCGTAGTTTGTCTTTAAAATAGTTTCTATATACATGCAAACTAGTATATAAGAAAACGAAACAATGTTGTAGAAACATCTGCCGCAATACTTGATTGTGAAATGTTTCCCTACTTGCCTAACCTCAAAAACGTTTGCGGAAACAAAATTTCTTTCCTGCATGCATTCATGCCATATGGCTAGTCAGTTACACTTGTTGAACTAGTTTAGGAGAGATTCTTCTTTTTAACACGCAGTAAAAAGGGCAAATAGCAAAAACAGAAATTTTAAATAGCGTGCTCACTAAATATACTTACCTCAGTATATTTTGGTTCTCTTTTCAAAGTTGTCACAGTGCCAGTATAGAATAACACTCAGCAAAGACTACTCTATAAGACAGGCGAATGAGTGCTTTTTAATGGTCGCTTAATGACTTTTTCTACATGTAAAACAAAAATAATTTATTAATGGGACATCTGCTTAACGTAAATGGGAAAAATAGCGATCTATTTTTCCAGTCGAAAAACTGAAAACAACATTATTCATATTATATTTGTGAATTTTCGGCTCCTTCTCGATAGAACTAAAGTTTCGATTTATTGCGGTCTCACTAACACTGTTTTAATACTCTCTAGCAATGAACTATATAGTATGTCTGCATAATATCTCATGTCTGCATGGACGTGCGACATATACTGTCTAACATATTTATTCAGAAGTAATTTGGTCTAAGCTCAAGATAAATGTTTGTGACTGACAAATGCATGTTTCTACATGGTTGATCATTTAAGTCAACGTTTGGGAAACATGGCTGCATGGAAAAAAATGTTTCCGCACCAATGTTTCCTGGTTTATTCTGGCCATATGGTTATATACTCAACTTACATCTTGTCAACATGCAAGATCGGTGCTCGCAACAGACGTAGCATACATCTTGTCACATCTTATCAACAACTTTGTAATAATGTTGTAATTTTATCAAGATGATACAAGGTTGTCCTTTCACAATTAACTTGTTAAAAAGTTGTTGAATTGCAGGACGATAACGAAGTTGTTGGAACAACTTGTAACAAGTCTGTTGAGTCAACAACCTTGTAGCCTCGCTTGTAGCAAGTTGTCAATTAATTGAATTAGCAAGGCCAGTTTGGCTTTGAATGTTACTACGTTTTCTAGGGCGTCGAGGCCAGTAATGCAGTACACAGGGCATTAAGGCAAACTTTATTTATTCAGTTGTTATTTGAGGCATCTTACCACACACAGATCTAAGCGAGTACATTGTATAATATACTGTATTACTTTCCAGGAAACCATTTTTCAAACCCAAGCTTACCTATATGGTATGCAGAGTTTAACTCCCTTTCCAAAGTTGTCTCAGTGCAAAACTATATACTACCGAAGTCAACGAAGAAATGACTGTTTGGAATAATGCTTTTTCCTTAATGAACACATGTGTCATTAGATGGCGCCTTGAAGAGCAAAACATGATGACATTGTCCTTTATAATCATCAGTAATTATGACCGCATTATTTATTGATCGCCGCTAATTCGATTGTAATCTAAAACAGTTGGTGTACTACTCAAGGTATTTAATGCCTTGGTTAACTTTTCCTCGACCCAGGGTAGCCCGCGCAGTCAGGCAGCAATTTTAGCGACATATTTATCGTCTTGAAATATGTGGCTAGCTTGCCACGCAGGAGCGGTGATTGTTTAAGCGAAAATACATCAAAAATACATCAAAAATACATTATTTGAACAAAAATACATCATTTTTCTATATATTTCTCGAAATTTTATCTCTTGAGATTTCGCTGATATATCCAACTCGGACTGCATAAAATTGTAAAATGTACGCGGCAGTTAGTTAATGGAATACTCTTTCGATCAAAGCAGAAATTATTAGAATGCGTTTGGAATCAGTTTTGACTTTTTGACGGGCTTATTTCTTTCATAATGGACTTATGGACACTTATTGCTATTATATACTACTAGGGCTTAATTCATATGTGATCCGATGTTAAGAGACTCTTCTTGAATGAAAATTGAAATAATGACCCTTGCGATTTTGTATTGTCTAATGTCTCGCTGCCTTTGACTACAGTCTTGATCATGATTAATCTAATGCATGCATGTATCCATTTAAAGTTGCATGTATGTATACGCTGACCGTCATGCTTGACCACATTGCTAATATTTTGTCCCATGCAAATACAAATTTTATTTGGAATTTTGAAAAATATATGGCTATTGAGATTGAATTGTAGTCGCTTCTTTAGATTACTTATGCTGCTTTCCAATACCCCCAATATCAGAGAAATCTTTCTCTTCAATATCTTACAAATATATATGCACTGTTTGGTCCCTTTATTCGAACTGTGTCACAAACTGCGAGACTGGAACCGAGGCAAGAGTGTTTTTGAATCACTGACGACTTTGTATGTAATGCAACATTTTGGCTACTAAATGTCTTGTTTGTTTACACTAAATTCTGCCAATCTTTATTGTTATAATGATATATACGCGATCGATATCTTCTTTGGGCTTGCAAAAACTACTTCGGTAAAATAATACGACTGAAAAACAGCCGTTTAGCGAAACGGACTTTCCTTTTGACAAAGTGACCAATGACGTAACCGGCCTTCCTCGAAGAATTTTGGAATAATTTGAATAACAACCTGCACTGGTCACCCACGTTTGAGATATTATTTTCAGCCTAGGTGGTTCAGACGCAGTTAAAACCACGGCACGGCAACTCATTGTTGAATACTATCTATACACTGTACCAGGACGTTTGAGATAAATTTTCAGGTATATTTGAAAGACAAACAACAATATAGTTTATTGTAGAACAGTCACAACCTACATTGGACTCCCACGTTTGAGATATTTTAACTAGTTGTTCAGGCACAAACCACGGCAGCTTATATTGTAGTATACGTATACTACCTACACACTGGACCAGCTCGTTTGAGATACATTTTCAGGTATAGTTCAAACACAAACCACAACAGTTTATTTTAGAATACTCATGCAGTTCCATTTCCCCCACGTTCGAAATATCATTTTCAGGTGGTTAAAACACAAACGACGGCATTTTGTTGTAGAATATAATACTGCCTACATGCACTGAACTCCCATGCCAACGTTTCAGATATCGTTTTCAGACAGTTCAGGCATAAACCGTAGAGTACTACCTACACTGGATCCCACGTTTAAGATGCACGTTAAGGGAGTTCAGACAACTAAAACTACAGCAACTGATTGTACTTCATATTACCAACACTGTACCCAAATATCTTTATACCTTGCCAGCTTTGTTGGTGACGAATTTCCAGACCCTGTAACCAAATACATATCCTTTGAATTCGCATGCCGCATTACTGCATTACGACAGCCACAATTAAAACCTCGAGGCCAAAAGGCAGGAGCATTTCATTTCTTCTTAAGTATATATAGTTGGCAATTAATATATCTCATATCTCGAAAACGAACAGTTGTTGACAAAACGTGGCTTTTGACTATTGCCGCATGCATGCCTGTTCTACAAAGCACATGCATGTAATAATGTCATCCTGTCACGATCCAGTGATTGCAATGTTCCATTAATTGTCTTTTCATTGTTTTGAAAATCCAACTATTCTCCATGCCACCAGTCACGGATTGTTCTGACATAGTTGTGACGTTGACGTTGTGCAATTGGATTTTCCAAAACAATGAATGACAATAGAACAACCCATCGGTGACTCGTGACTGGATGGCACTATTGCTATGCTATTGAAGTGTTATTCAAAATGGCTATTGAAAAGCACATTGGCTGAATGAAATGCACTTTGAAACTATGGAAATGAATTAAAGTTTATAATCAATTATTTTGCTTCATTTTCTTTTAACAACCGAAACTTTATACTAAGGCTAAGCCGAATAATTTTATATGAAATATTAAACTAATTATTAAGGATTTCCCTAGATTTTCCCTGCATTCGGACAAGTAAAATTGTCTGGCGTTTGACAGAATAAAATATTAAAGTCGACATCGTTCATATATGATCGATACGGACGGGAAAGAGATAAGAAGATAATTTTTAAATACTAAATAACACGTTCGAGGACCTTCCCATTGACAAGTAAAATTGTCTCGCGTTTGACAGAATAAAGTACTAAAGAGTAAAGTCAGCATCTTTCATATATCATTGATACGGGCAGGAAAGGGTTAAAGTAAAACTACGCCATCAAATTTGCAAACATCAAATAAATGTTTATTTTCATATTTTACAAGTATAATAATAATAATGTTACATTGTCTATACATGCTCCTCTATTGCGAAGCTTTAAAAACTAATTACATGAAGCATCCTGCACGAAATGAAAAGCTCGATTGCTTTCCGTCGTCACGACAACTCTCTGCGCGCTCACTTTCCCCTACATGGAAACTTCATGTAAGCCTCTACGCATGAGAGAAGGCATTAAATGTTCTGCAAACTACAAATCTACAATCAACTATTAAAAAGCGACGATGTCAAAAGCTATCTAAATTCAAATATTTAGCGATATGCTCTGGCACGTAATTGCCATGAGCGCGTTGATTGCCGTCGTACTCGAAGTACAAATATATACACACAAGAGATCGTAAAAAGCGTTTTTACAGGACGATAACTCAACAGCAAATGCCAATTACGACGGTGGACATGCTATTTATATCTAAGCGCTAAGCTTATATAAGGCTAGCGCCATACCGTCGAACACAATTCGTTCAATTAGATTGAATTATATTCGACGACAGTGCAACTACAAGCTACGATTTTAGTCGGAAGATTTATGGTTTCGTTGCATGGTATTTAACCAAGCCAATGCAAAGGGATAAGAATAATGAGCCCACAGATCACAACACTGACTGTTTCTCGTTTTAACATGCATCTAAAGCATAAATGGGCCAACTAAAATTATAGCGTGTACGCCCGGGAAATTTCGGTGAGGTGGGGGGGGGGTGTGCAACTGCCCACCATTACGTAACATAAACAAATAGTCGGAAATTTTTACCTGAAAAAGCTTTTGAGTGTAAATGGGGGGTTTGTACTGGAACTTTAGAAGGTTTGGAGGAAAAAGTGAATCACTGGATCCCGTCACTTTAGTGGATAATATGGTGCAACGATTTATGGAAGATAATGATGCAAAAATCTATCAGTAAATAATCAAATATTCTAAATTTAATCACCAGCTGTAATTTACTTATTTCTTTGACAGCAATTTTACGAGGATTTAAAAATGTTTGTAATTATAGCAGCGTTTTAAATGTCATTAGGGCCGACTTTCATTTCTGCGACTTTATAAGAATAATACTTTCCTTTAAAATGATGCCAGTAGATACCTTTCACTGCCTGATAGTGAGCACCTCCAAGGTATTCACCATTCAAGTGTGCGTAACCACATCCCCAAAACCACCAGGCACCTTGTAGGACCCGAGCACAGTTACCCAACGTCCAGATATCATTGTCTACATCTTGAGTGCTGAATTTCATCCCATTGTTATACCCTAAAGAATCTCCTGCTGTCCCTGTGAAGTAAATATTGAACAAAAAATTAGCAAATCATTAATAGTTAATGATATTTCAGCCAATCAAGTCAACGATAGTATATGTCACGTTCAGGATGGTCGGGATGGGTTTAATGCTTGGCGCATGTCATTTTTTCTAAACTGTTAAGCGTTTGCAATGGAGTAAAAATTTTACTGTTACGTAGCTAAAAGGTTACGCACAATTTACAGACGATTTTACTTGTATAGTAGCTGCTAAATATGACTTTTTAATATTATAGTTGTCAAAATTAAAGTACTTCCACCCAGACTCTCGTGTAGTGCCTGATACGCACAATTCTACACCAAATATGCATATCAGCCCTTATTTTAGGAATAAACTTTTTAACGTCGTTTCAATATTTTGCAGTGCGATTATATTACGTGAAAATAAACTGCTTATCTGGCAAAATTATTAAACTTTGAAAATTATTTAAGACAGTCTCAGTCGTCTCTAAATTGAGGACACACCAGGAAATCTCCCAGCATTCCAAGGAGCCAAGCAACCCTCGGAAATAGCACCTGTCTGATTAACCATTTGGTTTGTGAAATATTTAGATAACTATTCATTATAAGTGTTTTGTCTTTTGAAAACACCAGATATATCTATTATTGACAAACTGTCGAACCGTAAGCCAGGATCTTCATCAGTGCAAATATAATTGTGTTTCACCAGGCAAACATACCAGGAACCTATAAGTGCCTATTATTACCGTATGAACAATTAATATTTCAAAATGTTAGCGTCGCTTTCATTTCACCAAACGATTCTTACCCGTGTATGAAGTAGTATTCAAGTTTAAACGATAACCATCGCTCTCGTTTGCCACAGTAACTGCTTTATACTCTGCATATCTAGTCTCGTTTTCAAAGGTTTCGAGATCAACTCTGACTACATTTTGTCCACTTGATGACAGACGATGAATTTTCTCTAGACCCAACCAGTATTCACCACTGAAATTTCCAAATCCCACTTTATAATCTGTCCAGTTTCTGTAGAAGTCAACCGAACCATCTACCCGTCGCTGGAAAATAGTCCAGCCTCTCCCTGGAGTGGATTCCATATCACACCTGGCTTGGAAGGCTCCCAGACCGTCCGGGTCGATTGTATAAACGCCAGAGGTTGTTTTGCCTGATTTGTACAAAGCATCGCAGCTTTTCGCTAGATAAAAAGTAGATAAATAAAACTTGACAAACTTCAACCTAACCTCAACCTAACTTTGGCCTGATCTCAACTTAAACCCCAACTCTACTTCAACCTAACCTGAACATAACCTCACCCTAACTTCGGACTCAGCTTAACCTCAACCACTAACAAAACACTGGTCAAAATACAGAAAGGTCGTATAAACGAAACATTTCTTCGCGACAAAAATATGTGACGGCTTAAATAGGCCGGGAGTTCAGTGCTCGTTCAGGGAAGCACAGGTGGCAGATGAGGTTAGCGCGTGCTGCCCCTTACCTCAGCGTTAAGCCGACTATACAGCAGGTCGAGGGCACGGATTTACTCAGGTTGGGTAACGGTAGTGTGCTTGATAAACTCATGTAAGTTGAGATTGGTTGGTTCTCTCCTGTGCTTCCAGGTTTTCTCCGGGTACTCTGGTTTTCCTCTCTCTTAAAAAAACTTAGGCACCCACTATCTCGGAACTTTTTTTGTCAATTGGGTTTAAAAAAAAACATTCCTCAACCTCCCTCCTCAAGTGGTAAAACAAAAAAAAAAAAAAAAGTAAGCCGCGGCTTTATTAATGTCATATAATATAAAGCCTGGTTTCATCTGGTTCTCATGGCGATGCATTGTTATTGATCTTTGAAGGACAATGTAAAGAGTTTAACTCATCAATAGTCAAACAAATGATCAAAAATAGCATCGCCGACTGTCGTCGCCGTTCGCCAACTGGAACCAGGCTTAACCGTTTCCTGCGCAAATTTTATATCACAAAATGGTGTTCAACACCGAATGCAGACTTAACGAAAAACTAAAAGTAAGAAAACTAGAAAACCGAAAACATATATATATTTATTTTCTGCTGTCTATACGAGTGTTCGCAACATATCACTTATAATATTTTTAACAATACCGTATAAAAGCTCCGTTGGCGACATAAACAAGCTATTTCTTGGCCGCGGAAAGCCTTAACAGGTTTTGCAACCTAATTGACAAAGGTTCCGAGTGTTAGTTAGTGGTTAGTGGTTAGTGCCTAAGGGTTAGTTTTCAGCGATGGAATAAAACTGTAGTACCCAGAGAAAAACCCTCGAAGCACAGGAGAGAACCAATCAATCTCAACTTACATGAGTTTATCAAGCGCACTGACGTTACTCAACCTGAGTAAATCAATGCCCTCGACCTGCTGTATAGCCATCTTAACTCAGAGGTAAGAGACAGCGCGCTAACCGCATCTGCCACCCGTGCTAAACTTTATAATTATATTGCTTAAATATGTTTGTTATATTCTATTTTTGCCCCGCAGAGAGGTGTCCGTATTAAAGAGATGTCCGTATTAGACAAGTGTTCGTATTAGAGAGGTGTTCGTATTCGAGAGGTGTCCGTATGAGAGAGGTGTTCGTATTAGAGAGGTGTCCGTATTAGAGAGTTGGCCGTATTAGATAGAGAGGTGCTCGTATTAGGGAGGTGTTGGTATTAGAGAGGTGTTCGTATTAGAGAGGTGCCCGTATTGGAGAGGTGCCCGTATTAGGGAGGTGCCCGTGGAGGTGCCCGTATTAGGGCCGGAGGTGCTCCTAGTTTTGTTTCGAACATTCCATCTACAAAAACCCTTGAGCATCAAATCAAATCATCATACCATGTGTAGGAACCAGCGCTGTTGTCATGGCGATGACCAGTGCGGTTGTTGTGATTGGAAATAGCACCGTTGTGGTTTCGTCTGTCTTGTTTGTCGTGGTTTCACCTGGCTGTTCTGTTGTTGTTGGATCTTGCTCCTTCGTTGTTGCATATATCGCGGTTGTAGTTGGAACTAGTGTGGTTTCATCTTGCTTTTTCGTCGTAGCTCGCTTAGGTGATGTTGTTGTGACTCTTTTGGTTGGTTTGGGTTCTACTGGTTTGCCTGCTTGGCTTCTCTGCAATTACAAGACATATATAAGGTTCGTTTCTTTAAAAGTGAATCGCTTTAACTCGCAGCTTAACTGGCATTAAATTGCGACTAAATCGGCCGAGTTTCTCTTAAGTCGCATATATCGGCAGTAGGCGAAAGAGAGTATTTTAAGTTCTTAAAACAGTTTACACTATACTAGAAAAATATTATTTTACGGTGAAGCGACAGTGCTGTATCTTGTACAACTTACTCATGATGGACGTGTTCTCCTAGTGACCTGTGTAGTGGCCCTCGTGTGAAGGGGATGTAACGAAAACACACGCGAGGAAAACACGCACGTTTAGTTTTTGGCGAGCTTGGAAAGAGGATAAAACCCTCGAAGCACAGGAGAGAACCAAATACAATTCTACTTACATGAGTTTTTAAGTACAGGGTAGTTACACAACCTACTGTAAGCCAATACCTGCCCTCGACTTACACTAGCAGGCTTGACTCGGGCAGTAAAGGGCAACGCGCTAACCGCATGTGCCACCCGTGCTTCCCAAAAGCACACTTAACAAAAATACCTTTTCTATTATTTCGTAGTAATCGAAGTATTGCGTAACTTGAAAATTCTTAGGGTGTGTCGACCTCGTGGCGTTGTTCAGCTCACAATTCTTGGAAGGACCTGTGTTTTTTCCTTTGTTGAAATTAATTGATTTGCAAACAGGATACTCAGCCAGGCAATTTAAAGCACATTCCAAAGCTTCCGGTGTATTATATTTGCGGATTACGTGACCAGTAAGTCGGTGACCTGCAGAACAGTGATAAAAGAATTGATGGGCTTATACCTCCTAAATATATGGCTTATGCACGGAGGGGCTCATACATGGATAAATTTCTGTTTTATAAATATAGAGAGAAGGGCGGAGGGAGGGTGGGGAGGGGGGGGGGGTGCAGTCGTGTTGCGAATGACCTAAACTGCAGATTGCGGACAGCCGACTTCGGATTGCAAATTTCGAAATGCGGACTAATTAAATAACTAATTAAGAGTGATTGGTGTGACCAGCATTGATCGATGTCCTCGTAAAAGAGGTTGGCGAATGCATCAGTGCCAATGACAGGATTTTTTAATTGGTAATAAGTTTAAAATATTGAATAATATATTTCAAAACCTGTCTAGCTGTCTTATGAATGATAAGTGTTTTATCTATTTGCGAACTATATAACAGGTTGTAGATATATTTTCAAATAATTCTAACTGTTTAAGCAACAGATTTTCAGTGAACATATTATATATGTAGCAAATATGCATGACATTTTTATAAGCTATGTTGTCTATTTTGAGTGGTTTTGACAAAAATGGAGGGTAATTAAATATTTTACGTAACAGTATTTGACAACAATGACAGATTATATTTTTATACAATTTCAGCTCTTATAAACAATTGATTTTCAGTGAACATGTATTTAGTAAATATACTGTTAGTTAAGTGTTATAAACGTTATCTGTTTTGAGTGCAATTATATATATATGCTCCTATATGCTCCTTCACTTGTGTTGTTGAGCACTCTGTGAGGTTAATTGGTGGCTATAAGCTATAATGCAAAAAGCTCACTTCCCTTGTGCTCGTTTGAGCACTCTGGCCCCAAGACACTTCACGCATGTCTGGATGCACATGTGTCTGAGTATTGTACCACATGCGCTTGGTGAGGGCAAGAGCATGGTGTATAAATACGAAGTCACGCGCATCTAGACTGCGTTACAAGCTGCACTGACGAGCCGTTGAACGGCGAAACATGCATGTCTGCAGATTTGACTATATATATATATATATATATATATATATGACTTTGTATATACTATGTCCCTAGTCATGCATTGTTTTTGAAGCTGGCAAATGGTGTTTTCTCTACAACTGCAATTGGTAGTGTCCCTGTCCTGTGGCTTGTTATTCCTAGATATGCGTGCATTGTGTTTAGTGATTACTGACTTGACATTGTTCATGCAGCTGTAACTTACTTTAACTTTATTTCTGTTAAAAATTTTATGGAGCTTGTGGTGCGGTGGAAAATGTTTGTCAATTAGACTTAGGAAATTCTAATGTCCTATGTTTGTGCTAACACTCTTGCTAAATGGTGGGTTGAACCAAATGATGTTGCGTTGCCTATTCCTGCGTTGTTGTTGCGGTGTGTGCTGAGTGTAGCTAAGTTCATGATTAAAGCTGCTATGCCTAAGTGCGTTCTGATATATGGGTGCAGATTCCTGAAAAGTTTGCTCATCTGATGAAAGAAGTGCAATGCGCTTGTTAATTGATGCGGTAGTTGCCTCGTGATGCTCGGTGGGTGATTAGAGTGCATATTTATGTATAGTGGATCGTCATTGGACTTCCTTTTGGGCCTATGTTTTCCATTGTTAAGGTCGAAAGTTACATCTAAAAAGTTTACTATGCGTAAATTTGATTCGGCGGTAATTTTTAGGTCAAACTGCTCGAATATTTTGTGGAGATCTTTTCTTGTTTTGTCTGCTAAACGTGCTGATTTACTTTTTATAATAGCCAAACCGTCATCTCTGTATAGGCCGATGCTTTCTTTGCAAATTTCTTACTCAGATGGTTTAAAATGAAAAGGCGGAAATTTCCGGAAATTAACTCGCAAATTTCCGCGGTGTCGAAACTTTTTTTATCCATGAAATTCCGGTATTGAAAAGGAGAAATTTTCTGGCATGTTTTATTATTGAAATATCGTTTTCAGGTATAGAAGCCAAATTTGAAGCCCAAGATAAAGCTTGGTCCAATAGTTTTTTCTCTTGGGCTTCAAATTTGGCTACTATACCTGAAAACGATATTTCAATAATAAAACACGCCAGAAAATCTCTCCTTTTCAATACCGGAATTTCATGGATAAAAAGATAGCAAGAGTTTGTTTGACGTTACCATGGGCAGTTTCGACGGCGCGGAAATTTGTGAGTTAGTACGCCTTTTCATTTTAAACCATCTGAGTAAGAAATTTGGCAAAGAAAGCATCGGCCTGTACAGAGATGACGGTTTGGCTATTATAAAAAGTAAATCAGCACGTTTAGTAGACAAAACAAGAAAAGTTTGGCCTAAAAATTACCGCCGAATCAAATTTACGCATAGTAAACTTTTTAGATGTAACTTTCGACCTTAACAATGGAAAACATGGGCCCTATAGGAAGCCCAATGACGATCCACTATACATAAATATGCACTCTAATCACCCACCGAGCATCACAAGGCAACTACCTGCATCAATTACCATGCAAGCGCATTACACTTCTTTCATCAGATGAGCAAACTTTTCAGGAATCTGCACCCATATATCAGAACGTACTTAGGCATAGCAGTTTTAATCATGAACTTACTAGCTACACTTAGCACACACCGCAACAACAACGCAGGAATAGGCAACGCAACATCATTTGGTTCAACCCACCATTTAGCAAGAGTGTTAGTACAAACATAGGACGTAATTTCCTTAGTCTAATTGACAAACATTTTCCACCGCACCACAAGCTCCATAAAATTTTTAACAGAAATAAAGTTAAAGTAAGTTACAGCTGCATGAACAATGTCAAGTCAGTAATCACTAAACACAATGCACGCATATCTAGGAATAACAAGCCACAGGACAGGGACACTACCAATTGCAGTTGTAGAGAAAACACCATTTGCCCGCTTCAAAAACAATGCATGACTAGGGACATAGTATACAAAGCAACAGTCACAGTAAGCAACACAAACACGATCAAAAATTACATTGGCATGACTGCAACCACATTCAAAGAGCGATTGGCCAACCACACTAAATCTTTTCAGCATAAAAAGCATGCAAATGACACGGAACTTTCGAAATATATTTGGACAATGAAAGAAAACAATAAGGATTTCAGTATTAATTGGCAAATTTTAAAACATCCTATTTCGTACACGGGAGGATCAAAACGATGCTATTTATGTTTAGAAGAAAAACTTTGTATTTTGAAAGAAAAAAACAAGAATTGTTTATTCAACAAAAGAGCTGAAATAATTTCACGGTGTCGTCATCGTAACAAATTTCGCGTAAACAACGCAAACAAAGCCATGAATGCACACATTGTCTCCCACATACACCCCCACGCTCCGGCAGGAAGCATATAAGCGGTCATTTCTTTCGATACTTGTCACTGCCTGATGATTCTTTTACAGATGAAACAGCCTGTTGCAGAAAAGTTTTGAGGTAAGCGAAAATCTATAATTTGTTATTAGCCCTAACTATATGTTGTCGAGCACTCTTTGCGTTTCGTATACCTAAACCTACACGTATGTCTGGATGCGCATGTGTCTGAGTATTGTACCACATGCGCTTGGTGAGGGCAAGAGTATGGTGTATAAATACGAAGTCACTCGCATCTAGACTGCGTTACAAGCTGCACTGACGAGCCGTTGAACGTACGGCGAAACATGCATGTCTGCAGATTTGACTATATATATATATATATATATATATATATATATATATATATATATATATATATATATATATTTTCGCTTACCTCAAAACTTGTCTGCAAATATATATATATATATAAGTGTATACGCATTCAGTTCTGTTCAGTTTCATCCAAACTGAACGATTATTTAATCAATTTGTCCTTGGTTTATGGTCGCTTGGTATTTTTCAGTTATTGTACTTACAGACAAACAGTCAAACACACACACATATACATACTTACATAGAAACCAAGGTCAAAACATTCTATATTTCAAAATATTTTCACTAAGTAATTGACATGTTCTTTCCACCTGTGATCACTGTCAATGATTACCCCAAGATACTGAATAGATATTTCTTCTTAAAAAGGTTGGTCACAGATTGGCCAGGATGGACGATCAAAAAACTCTTTTTCCCAATATATGAGAGTTCAATTGCCCAAAGCCAGCTATCAACTAAGTTGAGTTCTGTGTTAACTAGAGACTCCAGATCTGATACACTCTTATTATCATAAAAATGGTTAAATTCATCAGTAATAGATGAATATCAGATTCCGCACTCCGGAGTCCGCACTCCGCACTCAAGACTCCGCACTCCGGAGTCCGCACTCAAGACTCTGTAATCTGGACCCTGGAATCTGCACTCCGGAGACCGCAGTCCGCGCTTAAATCTACGCAATCTAGAGTCCGAACTTTACAGTCCGCACTCCAGAGTCCACATTCCAGAGTCCGCACCCCAGTGTCCGCACTCCAGAGTCCGCACTCCAGAGTCCGCCGCATTCCGGAGTCCGCAACCCAGAGTCCGCACTCAATACTCCGCAATCTGGAGTCAGCATAACACGTGCACAGTCCGCATTTCGCACTTTGGAGTCAGTACTTCACAGTCCGCATTTCCCACTCTGGCGTCTGCACTGAGGAGCCCGGACTCCACTTTCCACATTCGGGAGTCATCACCTGGTCCAAACTCCGCAGTCCGCATTGAAGACTCTGCAGTCCGCACTCAAGACTCCGCAATTTGGAATCAGCACTCTGGAGTCCGGACTCGGAGGTCGCGCTTTAGAGTCCCAATTTAGCAATTCGCACTTTGGAATCCGAACTCCGTAGTGCGCACTCTAGAGTCCGCACTCCACAGTATCCGTAGTCCATAGTCCGGAGTCCACCCTCCGCAGTCCACCCTCCGCAGTCTGCACTCCGGAGTCAGCACTCTGGAATCAGCACTCCGGAGTCCGCACTTTGCAATTCGCAGGACGCCCGCACTCGGTTGTCCGGACTCCACTCTCCGCAGTAGACTCGTGAGTTTATTGTTCATGGCAAACGAATTACAGGAATTCCTTAGAAGCTTTATATGATATAAAACTTCTTACGCTTCCAAATCGTCGGCCATAAACGCCAATGCTCACGAGTTTACGGCAGTGGCGTAACGTTATATCAGGGGGCCCTGGTTGAAAAATTTTGAAGGCCCCCATAGTACGAGTGCCGAAGGCACAAGCTCGCGCCAAAGGCACGAGCATTCTAGAAGGGTCCGGAGGCATGCCCCCCGGAGAAAGTCTCTGAAATACCATTTCCTGAACTTGGGGGAAGATTTTACAGAATTCTGACGGTCAGAAAACGACATTTTAATATATCAAGAAAGAATATTTGTTTTGTTGTTGCGTTCATGCATTTTTCGTTTCTCAAAGTCTTCCCTGTCAATTTGTTTTTGCTCTACAGTCTGAGCTTGGCTGCCTGGGGGCCCCCTTTGGGTTGGGGGCCACCGGATTCGCCCGGTCTGAACCCATAATATTTACGTCACGGGTTTACAGCATGTTGCGTATAGGTGAACTTCACGGTTCGCGCCAAGCGAAGCGAAAATGTTAAATTGGGCAACTTGGTCAGCCAAAAAATTCGCCGCTAAAAAGTAGAAACCGATCCTTTTCGCTAACTTAATTTATCACATTGCCGAATTTATCTTTTCGCTTCGCTTCACGCGAACAAATTCGTTTAGTGGAAAACGGGCCAGTTGTTCAAAAGCGGATTAGTTTAATCCTATAGGTAGCCCAAAAACTTCAAAGCAAACTTACTAAGAGCTTGTTTATAAACTTTGTCTCCATAAACTTTGTCTGGATCAATAGATCCTCTATTCTATGACGTTTTTAAATAATCAGCGTACAAAAAAACAGAAACGAAACAGCGGGTTAAATTTTAACATAGGCATAGCATAGAGTAAATCGTTCATTGAAAAACCGGCCCTTGCAACAAACGAGAATGCGTGTTTATTTGTGGGAATTTTCGCATGCCACGATCAAATCAGGACAAGAGTTGCATGAGAGTAGACTTGCCGCGCGTAGCGGTCAATCATCGTCAATCGTGCAAAAATATGGCGCGTTTTTACGGTCAAAATTCAATAGTTACAAGTCGAGCGTCAATGGTTTAAATCGATCAACACTTGCTCGAAACGAACAGAGCGATATACAAATCGAACAGTCAAATCGCCATCAATGGTTTAAATCGATCAACACTTGTTCGAAACGAACAGACCGATATACAAATCAAATCGAATCGATCAATGCATATTCAAATCGAGCATACGTTACTCGAATCGATCGTCAAACTTGCAGCGAGCAGTGTTTCCACCTTTTTGAAACGTAACTTCCATTGCCGCTTTCCAAATGAAATTTTCGTCTAAAAATTTCCTTGAATTTCGAATTTACTTCCTTTTTTCCTTGTCAATATGGCTCGGTCCTTTCCACAATAATGGCTCTGGGCTCGGTCCTTTCCACAATTCTCACACGCACGCGCTAGACTTGCTCCAATTATTTATATTTTTTAACTTATTCTATATTCTAACAAATATAATTATCTTGATGAAAAGTATAAAATAGTGCGAATAAATTTAAAGAGATCTTGAACACCCAAAATGTTTATATATCAACGCAAAAGATAGACGGTTATATTTTGACTTTTAATATAAATTACTTTATAATGCGCTGTAGTCGAAATGTAAGTACAAGTATATACCCCAACCCAAGAAAGGGCGGGGAATAGCTGGACAATGAAATGATCCCCGGTTTGCTTTTCCCTGTTGGGTAGGCAATGTGGTTGCTTTCATTGCCTCGCCAGACAGGTCGGAGAAACTGAGCAAATCACATTTGTTATTGACAGGTGCCAGATAATATAACCAGGCACATGCGGTGACATTGGAACACAATTATTGTCCCTGGGGTGAGATGACGGCTCATTCGGTAAGGCTGCAAAGTCCAAGTCACCGCCTTTCCCGGGTTGGGGTAGGCGGGGAGGGTTACATCGGCTGGTGCATAATATAGACCATTGCTTGGAATGTCTGTATAATTATGGATCATGTTGTATTTCCGTAGCCCCCCAAATCTAATACCTAGTATATTAACCATTAAGCCACGATGCGCTCTGGTGCTCTCTTCTTTGTTATTTTACGCTTAATTACACGTCAAGGGAAGGCTCCTATAAATGTTCATTTCCTTGTCAGGAGTGAGACAAAGCAAAATAATAAAATTGGGTTGGTGCATGCCCCTTTAATATATGGGTGTTAATAGATTACATATCATTAATAAAACTCAATGCTGTTGCCGTTTGGCGTTGGCTGTATTCTTGCCCAATGGCACTGTTTCGAACAAATACCTTTTTTGTCTTGTCCTCCTGGAAACGCTCTGACTCACAAAGGGCTTTCGCTCGAAACGTCGAAATTAATATACCATAAATACGGCTATGTCATTCCGCGAACCAGAGGCGATGTTCGAAGACCCGTTTTTATAGAAATTCACGTGAAAATTTTGGACTTATTTCAACAGCAAAAGAGCCAACGCGAAACGAAAACACAAAAGGTTTAGAGGCACAACAATATCAATCAAGATTATGCTTGTTAGAATATAGAATAACTTTGTACTTTGTATATATATACGCGCGCACGTGTGAGAATTGTGGAAAGGACCGATCCCGCGTATATTGACAGTGGATACCATTTTGAAGGAAATTTAGACGTAAGGAAAAAAGGAAGTAAATTCGAAATTCAAGGAAATTTTTAGACGAAAATTTCATTTGGAAAGCGGCAATGGAAGTTACGTTTCAAAAAGGTGGAAACACTGCTCGCTGCAAGTTTGACGATCGATTCGAGTAACGTATGCTCGATTTGAATATGCATTGATCGATTCGATTTGATTTGATTTGTATATCGGTCTGTTCGTTTCGAACAAGTGTTGATCGATTTAAACCATTGATGGCGATTTGACTGTTCGATTTGTATATCGCTCTGTTCGTTTCGAGCAAGTGTTGATCGATTTAAACCATTGACGCTCGACTTGTAACTATTGAATTTTGACCGTAAAAACGCGCCATACAAAAACGCTCATCAACTCTCATCCAAATTTGAACCAGCTCAAAGTTGGCGGTCAAACGCGAGCGAGAGTTGCACTCTCATCATCAACATTCATCCTCGTTTCACCGATAAAAAACATTCATCCTTAAGTAACACCTACGCACAAACTAAACACGGGAGTAAAAACAAAAACGACTTTTAATTGTGTTTTATGATTCAATTAGTGTACCTGAAGCGGCCAACCTGAACACAGCACTGGATGTCAGCGAACTGCAGGTCTGTGTGTACAGCAGCAACAGATAGAAACGAAGAATTTCGTATATATTCATGACGCAGAGCTGTTGAATGTCTTCAAATGTTTCAGCTACAAATATAATAAGAATAATTAGTTACAACTAAAGCTTAAAGGTCAGGTTTGATAAAATTTTGGGTGTTTAATGTCGATCATATTAACAAGAAAAATTCATACTTTTTCTTGATTTTCTAGTCAGTTGTTTCCTTTGCAAGATGCGCGAAATTAAAACTGCCCAAAAATATCGCATTTGTTAGGGTGCCGAAATTAAAACGCGCGAAAATTTAAGACTGAGCGAAAATTAGTAGTACGCGAATTTAGGTAGCAAAAGTAAAGTGGCTTGTAACTATCAGCTAATGTAAAACACATCTTTCTTTAAGATTTACCTTAATTTCTTTAAGAATTTTCCTTCCTTCCAGCGGCTGAAATCAAGTTGGATGCTGAGCTGGGAAATATGAGTCAATTTCTGCTTAACTTTGCGGCCTTTTATAACGTAGATGGCTGCGCGAAAATGAGACTATATTGTCTCATCATCTGAGCCATTTTATTAAATGTTTACAAGTAATTGAACATTGAATAAATACTACTTATGTGATGACCTTTTCGGCTTTTCGATGCCATAATTAACAGAAAAGTGATAGACATACAAAATGAAATATGTTAATAATTTCAGCAGTTCATTGATTGTTTATTAAGACGATGCGGGGAAATATTAACGTTGTCGACAAAAATGTTAATAATTTTTAGCCAGTATGTTATGGCAAATTACGCTATACAAAAAGGTAATGATTTTCAGCCATTTTTGCGGCCCTGATCTGAAATGAAGTAGAGCATCCTTTTGAATTGAAAGGCAGAGTAAATGTCTTTCCCTATGTAACATGAAAAGTATAGCTTCCCGCACCTTTTTTAATGCGTTTAATAATCAATGCGTTTTAGAATTTTCTAGCCACTATGAGGCGACCCTATATTGGGCGGTGTGAAATTTAATGACAGGCCACTAGTACTGACGCCCAAATTCTATCTAGACAATATGTTTTCTTTCCCAACAATAACCAGAAACTGTAAGAACCTTTTCTAAAATGTTAGCAACACCTCATTGACTTCATTGCCGTCATTGACTTCACATAATTATCCTCATTGTTCGTGCATGATATAGGGTTAGGGATAGGGTTCTGATTGGGGTCAACATATAGTTGGAAATATACCTTCCGGCTATGCAGTTTTGATGGGCTTTTACACGAAGGGGCTTATATACGGGGTTTATATTTGGGTCTAAACATTTGGGGGTGTGGATCATTTTGACTGACGAAAGGGCAAGAACCAAAAAAGGTTTATATGCCGCTAGCGGGAATGCACAGGTGTCGAGTGCTGAACAAACGAGGCCACTATATAGAAGGGAATGGGGGCATGCTCTTCGAGAATATTTTGAAATGTAGAGTCTCTGAAATGTCATGATCATTTTATGCACTTTGGTGGAATATCTTATCAATCCAAGGCTTTTTATACTTAGTTAACATGCCTTGAATATTTTTCTGCCCAACCAACATGGCAAAATTGGCTCCCCGAAACCCCAACCACTCTGAATGGCCTGGCTTATAGTCCTTACACCTCAATGGTCGGCTTATATTCGGGTGGGCTTATAGTCGCAGGTTTAGAGTATTCGTGCCTGACATGATACAACTTACAACTAGTCTCAAAACTAGTCTGGATAGTGCATCTTCTATCCCTAAATAAAGCCAATGGCAGCCATATTGGTGTGACTACCATATATTTATTGTGATATTGCTAACATAGTGGAAGTGATTCTCGCAGTTTCTGATGGAAAAGGACACGCATATTCTGTGGCCTATCTTATTTTTTTAATTTACCTGTGAATAAGTCAATACAATATGGCCGCCTCAAGACTTACTCTCTTGTGTTTAAAACCAGGGACGCCGGAGAGGGGGGGCGCGGGGGGGCAAGCGCCCCTCCTGCCCTTTCCTAAGGGGGGCATGGGGGGGCAAAAGTGCCCTTATAATATAAATGAAACAATAATAATACTGGCAAAGAAGAGAGAATACAGCTGTAAATTAGACGATCAGTGCATAATGGAAGCTATTGTTTTCGTTCCATACTTCTTTAGATCTATATTTGTCCATAGAAATAACAATTAAATGAGTTGAAATTTGAAAATCATCAGACAGAAAATGAAAAATTAGGATTATTTTCAGCCAGTTTATTTGTTAATTAACGGGCGGGATACGTAAATTGTCATTGAGCAAATTGAAATGTCATATATTACAGTGCAATTATTTCATACAAAACGTCTAAATTTCTGAACCAACGTGGCATTTTACTCTTTCAGTTTAATTACATTTAATTTAATATTTTATGAACAAAAAATTTACAAAACTGGCCCACAAACTCACAAAGTCGCGAACAAAAAAAATATTAATAATTTCCCGCTAGTTCACTAATCGGCATTGTTTATAATTAATAGACATGGTACCTTGCATTTCTTTGATGGTTTTTCACAAAAATGTATGTTTCTTTGTCAGTGGCGGAAATTTCGGTGCGCGGTGGAGGTGACGACTGCTGCGCGGCAATTTTTGCCCCAACTTGAAACGCAATTTCTGCACAAAGAAAAACGTACGCACAGAAAAACAGTAAAGATATCCCACGCATACACGTCGATATTATTATTCTCATTAATTTCTTTGTTGCCTTCAGGGCATGTTTAGCAAGAGAAGGGTGGAAAAGTAAAGAGAGATCCATGATTAATAAAATATCCTTTTTACCTATGAATAACATTGCTCTGTGTCCGAAATTGTGTTGCGCAAGTTGCCGTAAATAATGGCCTACGTAAAATAGATAACTATTTGTGATAATTTTGATCTGAAAAGGGTAAAAATCAGTCAAAGGGTAAAAATCAGTCAAATTTGAGTGTAAATTGCAGTTTATTAGTCTGAAATTCAGTAGGCTTGCTGTTTTACACTATACTATAGTCTATACCGAAGCCTATATATACGATCAAAATGTGTGACAGTATAAACCTTTTTAACACTAGAAATGCCGGACGGCTCGCCAGCCAACAGATTGCTTATTTTCATGACCGGGGATAATTATCGGTTAAAAACCTAGCTAAAACTTGTCAATATATAGTTTTACAAAATTTTACTTTTCTGTTACAATCGGTGTTTCGATAATCAGCCCGTTTTCGATACGTGCAGATGGCGTTATTTGAATAGCATAATTAAAACGACTTTTAATTTCCATTGTCAATCTGCGCAAATTTCATGAATTGTTTGCAACTCATTGAAGATGTATGCGTAGTCAATAAACATTATGAACCTACTGCAAAGTTTTTAATTAACAGAGAATTACAGACACAAAAACAGCAAAATGTTAATAGTATTACTATTAGTTGGAGTTAAATATTTACACTTCACAATTCAGGTTTACTCATGGCTATGGAACCATTTTTGGGCTTCAAATATTTTTACCCAACCCTCACTGAATTGAAGATTTTAAAATGTCTTTTTATAACATTTGTTTTATTATAGGCGAAAAATTTTGAGTTATAAAAAAATAGTTTTGTAGTTATCGTGGATTTCGTCGAAGTGCTGTTTTCGCTTAGGTAAGCCTCACATCAAAGGCCTCACATATAGATTTCGCCCACGAGAAACGTCATATGGACGTTTCTCTGACGACCCACTCCCTCTTAGAAACGTCAAGGATAGTTTTCGGCATTTTATTGTATACATAAACACTGCAAAACTACTGAAAAACCCTAACGTCTTCAAATAATATTTCCTACGATTTTATTTGCAAGTTCTTTGAGAAATCACCGCAAGTATAATTTATAAACCTTAAAAGATGCGAAATTGAACATATCGTCGTATTTCCCATTTCCCCCATAATTTTATTGAACCGCTCCAGTAAGCTTACTGGTTAAGAATAATGATTAAACCGTACAGAGCAAAACACAGTATAAATGACAACAAACTACAAAAGCGGAAAGGTTTTAGTATTTTGACTGTAAAATTGTTTGTGGTATTTGTAAATAATTATCTAGCGAAAATGTTGTGCTTGTACAATTATCAATCTTGCGCGAGTATCAGACATTAAACGATTTTGAAAATATATACAAACATGATATAATGTATAGATAAATGGATCTGCGACGGCGTTTTTATCAAGTTGTCATACTTTTTAATATACTCTGCTAATGGGAAATAATTTCGAAATATCAAAACTTTCGAAAAAAGTGAGGCTTCCCTTATATCTCGCGAAAAAATAAGAGTTATATCGTTAGAGTCTAGAATCATTGAACAACGAGTAGAATTGTTTTTATTTATTTATTTATTAAAAAAAATGTTTTAACATCTCTAAACTCGAGTTATTAAGGAAATTTGGCGTAAGCTTGAATTGAAATGTGTTTGCCAGGGCAACGTGGCAGAAACCAAACGTATTACGAGTTGTGACTATGTGCATGCAATTCTAATAAGCAACCACTATAAAATGCCAAAACGGACAGTTCGTAAAAAAAGATGTGTGCAAAAAACATATTACAAACTATAAGAGCATGAAAATTTTGTCGTCACCATGGAAATTTGAAAACATAATTATACAGATATACTCGAAAACACTGATCTGAAAATATTGTACCTGGATCGAGCTTCTATACCTATGAAAATTGAAGCCAATTTTGGATTTGGCGGCCATATTGGAGTGACCACCAATGGCCGTCGTAAGGCGAAGCTATTTGCAGGAAGTATTTTCAATTTGCGCTGTGTTGGGCGATGGAATTATTGACGTTTAATTGGAAATATGTAAAGGAGTTTGTATATTGTTAAAAGTCACCGATTTGGTTTGATTTCGGGCGTTTCTCGGCGAAAAAACTGTTCGCGCGTGTATGTTGTTGTCAGCCATGAGTGAGCATATTTACGTGAAAATTTTGGAATAAATCGCCGTACTGTGTCTCTCGGCGTAGTAATCAAAGAAATTACAAGAAAGGAGACAGTTTCACATGGGAAAGTAATACTGGGCAAATAGTGATAGTGAAAGATCGGCCTTAAAACGGGTTTTTGTGACGATTAAAGTCGATGAACTTTGCGTGTTGTAGCTACAACAATTAATAGTTGATTGTTGTTGCCCGGCGAACAGACATTGTTCATACTTGTATCAAATACGACAGTATATTTAACAGGTCCAAGAAAATAGTTCATTGTTTGCTGAAGCACAATAAATAAAAAGTACTTATGTATTTACTAAATTATACTGGTCAGATTGACAGAATTTGTCAGAATGTACCACTACAAATTTGTCTATTGTGTCTCAAGAGATTGATTACAGGTCATCTATATAAAACATCATGCTGTGGCATTTAGTTTCCTTATGAATTAAATGAACAATTTATTTTATACAACATGTATTTTAAGCTTGAATCTGTGCAGAGGAAGCAAGAGTGGTGCTAGTGGGGAATACATGCTCTGTTGGGAACCCCAGGCTCCATTGGGGAAATACACCAATATATCAGGGATTGTCATATCTGTATATTATATACCTTTCCAGAATCTGAAATGTAAATTATTTTTCAGTATCCATTCCAACTGAGTTACTCATTCCTGACCCATCTCACTGTTACAAGTAACAATAACAACATAAGACACAACAGTCAACAACTAGACACT
Organism: Trachythela sp. YZ-2020; assembly: GCA_016169945.1. Taxonomy (NCBI): domain Eukaryota; kingdom Metazoa; phylum Cnidaria; class Anthozoa; order Malacalcyonacea; family Clavulariidae; genus Trachythela; species Trachythela sp. YZ-2020. The sequence goes on from JADLSH010000260.1 coordinate 6,418,427, forward strand.
AAATAAGTTGGTATCGTGATACACTAAGATGCATATAAACCTTGAACAAACTTCTGTACATCTGTCTTGAATGTTGATCAATTAAGACACTCAATGTTATACCAATGTTTGAAGCTTTGTAGTATCCAGTCAGGATACAAGTCATTCACAGTTTAGTATCCAACACCAAATTTTAGTATCTTGTGGATATCGGGATACTGCAAATTTCAGACCTTGCTTTAAAAGGATGGCCTAATATATTTAGCCCCTGTTCTTTCCTGTGCCAAGGAATTGACACCATAGTTGACAAGTAGATTAGGAACCTAATGGTATAAATCTAGTTTAAAGACATATTAAAAATAAATTTGAATTAATAAAAACATTTAATTTGTCAATGAGAAATTTTACAATAGCATTGGCCAATTGTCATGGTATGCTGATTTATTGCATACAGTTTTTTGCCAAATTCTTCAGAAGATACAGAAGTTTCAGACAGGTAAAATCTTTCACAGAAATTTAAAACATACTTTTACAAGAAATATACAGTATAAAAATTAAAATAGTTTATGACTTCACTACAAACATAATACTAAATTTGAAGCAACTGAGCATAGAAAGTATTAAGTATACTATTATTTACAAGCACTAGCTATAAATTCTATATGTCCTATATGGCGACAGTGCATCACGGCCACTTACGCGTAAAGTTTCTGTTAACACATTCGTTTTCAGCCTGAATCAGTGATTCCTCATTATTTATACGCGCAATATTACTCCCACAAGACGTCCTGTCTCGTTTCTTGATTTACTATTACTGCGGAAGGCAACATATTGTAGCTACAACTTGCTACAACACGCAAAGTTCGTCGACTTTAATCGTCACAAAAACCCGTTTTAAGGCCGATCTTTCACCATCACTATTTGCCCAGTATTGCTTTCCCATGTGAAACTGTCTCCTTTCTTGTAATTTCTTTGATTACTACGCCGAGAGACACAGTACGGCGATTTATTCCAAAATTTTCACGTAAATATGCTCACTCATGGCTGACAACAACATACACGCGCGAACAGTTTTTTCGCCGAGAAACGCCCGAAATCAAACCAAATCGGTGACTTTTAACAATATACAAACTCCTTTACATATTTCCAATTAAACGTCAATAATTCCATCGCCCAACACAGCGCAAATTGAAAATACTTCCTGCAAATAACTTCGACTTACGACGGCCATTGGTGGTCACTCCAATATGGCCGCCAAATCCAAAATTGGCTTCAATTTTCATAGGTATAGAAGCTCGATCCAGGTACTATATTTTCAGATCAGTGACTCGAAAAGCTATAGCAAAATATTTGATTGTCAGCGTATCTTGCAAGATGTTCAATTTGAGTGCGGTGCTTATTCGGTGCATATTGTTCAAAATTATTCTATTTGTATTTGCCTTCACAACGAAGTTGCGTATTTCAAAGTTCTAGAGAGAGAGTGTGTTAAACGACGGAGCATTGAAATATACTCACTTTGAACTTAAAAACAATGTAGTAACTGTACAGGATAATATATGTCCGAGGCTGATTTAAAATTGATATGCACTGTAGTTGTTTTCAGCTCGAACAAGCGCCACGTTATTGTGAATAAGCTGTGCGGCGGCGCTTATCATCGACCGCGGCGCTCTTTAACATTTTTTCTCGCGGCGCTTATTCGAGAGCAGCACTTAATCGGAGGAGGCGCTTAAACGCGTATATACGCTACTGTCGCCTCCACACAACGGGCAACAAGCCCAACCTGATATACTGATATGTATATTTCAATTCTTCCAGTCTCAGCTAGATGTTATGATTCAACTCTAATTTTTTATCCCGACGCATAACGCGTCATTTGGATGCGCAGTATAACTGGCGTATGGTTCAAGCTCTTATTTCATTAACTGTGGTTCAAGTTGGCTCTGAAGTGAAATCGGAAAATGCTATTTTTTGTTTAACCAACTTTTCCAGGTTTAAATATTTTTTAGCTTACCTTACTAAATTTTAAATACTAGCTACGATTTTAAAAATGCTTCTTTTACATGCAAGTTTCACCTTGCAACTACATTACGATAATCTATCAAACATGCGTCATGCATGTTTCAAACAATGAATTTTGCAAGTTAGCATAAATTACTATATAATAAATTCCCTTGCACATGCAAGTGGTTGCAAGTCAAAAACTCTTAAAAAATACGAAAGATGCAGTTATGTTGATATTTCTGGAGTCATAAAATGAGTTTTGTACTTAAGGTGGCTCCCTACAATTTTTGAAATATGGTTAAATTATGATTTAGATTGGGGTTTTTTTTGAAGAACTGTTACTTGTTAGCAAACAAAAATTGTACCACATATATTGAGCAACATTCTAAGAGTCGGAAATTGTTCACAAATATGACGTAATTATCGTTGCTATGGTAACAATGACATTTCAATATGGCCGACATTAAGTTTAGCTTTTAACGCATTTTACTCGAAAAAACGCCTGGTTACCCCTATTTTTTATTTTATAAAACATTTTCATATAGTACAATAGATCATCTAAACAAGTTTAAAAAAATTCTGTAGAGCCAAATTTAAAAAAAATTAATAAACACGATTTTTCGTTATAAATATTTTTTGGCTCTACAGAATTTTTTTAAACTTGTTCAGATAATCTACTTTTCTACAGGAAAACGTTTCATAAAATAAAAAATGTGGGTAACCATGCGGTTTTTTTAGTAAAGTGCGACAAAAGACAAAATATCGGCCATATTGAAACGTCATTGTTACTACAGCAACGGTGATGACGTCATTTTTGTAAACAATTTTCAGCTCTTAGAATGTTGCTCAACATAAGTCATACAATTTTTGGTCAAAGTTTGATCTAAATCGTAAATTTTCCACATTTCAAAAAAATTGTAGGGAGCCACCTTAAGTTAACAACCACGTTTACATTATTAGCATTCTGAACTTTACTCAAAATTTGTAAATTTTTGTATTTAAATTAAGCCGTTCTTAACCTTTTGCCCAATTTTTACGTTTTCGAAACCAATTTCAACAAGTTTTAAAAAACCCCAGATTTATCTAATACAAAATCAAGAAAATACACGCAGTAAAATTGTTACACCCATAGCATTGCTCTTCTTGACTTTCTCACTGCTCGTTCAGTCTTTGTTCTACAAGCCTCAAATAGATTCTCGTTTAGCGGACAAATATTTTACGCTTTGCCACCCTCATTGTAGAATACTACCACCGCCACGTTTGAGATAACTTTTTCAGTCAGGTAGTTTAGACACAAACCATGGCAGTTTATTGTAGAATACTACCTACACTGGTCACTGGACCCCCACGTTTGAGATAACTTTTTCAGGTAGTTCAGACACAAACCACGGCAGCTTATTGTAGAATACTGGACCCCCACGTTTGCGATATCTTTCTCAGGTAGTTCAGACGCATTGTAAAAATATCTCAAACTCATCTTCTTTTTTTCTATTAATAACATTAAATTACCTTAAGTTCTGATCATCAATGTAATTAATTGTAAATAATTAACCTAGGGGTCTTAATCAAAAGCCTTTCGTGGTTTCTATAGTAGACCTCTAGCCCTATAATTCTGTAACCTGTATTTTATTTTAAACTATGTATGTATGTATGTATGGGCAAACTTTAATAAATAAATAAATCAAAGAATACTACCTACACTGGATCATTTTCAGGTTGTTAAAACACAAACCACGGCAGGTTATATTGTAGAATACTACGTACAGTGGACACCCAAGTTTGAGATATTATTCTCAGGTTGTTAAGACACAAACCACGGCAGCTTATTGTAGAATACAACCTACACTAAACTCCCATGCAAACGTTTAAAATATCTTTTTCAAATAGTTCAAATATAAACCACAACAGTTGTAGAGTACTATACCTACACACTGGACCCCCACGTTTGAGGTTTCTTTTGAGGTAGTTCAGACACAAACCAATTATAGGCAGCTTATTGCAGAGTACTACATACACTAGACTTTATACCCAAGATATATCTCTATATCTTACCGGCAGCTTTGTTGGTGACAAAATTCCAGACCCTGCAACCAATTCCTTGTCCTTTGAATTCGCATGCCGCATTACTGCATTAGGACAGCAACAATTAAAACCTCGAGGCCAAAAGGCTGGAGCATTTCGTTTTTTCTTAACATCGTTGGCAATTATAATATATCTCAAAAACGAACAGTTGTTGACAAAACGTTGCTTTTGACTATAGCCCCATACCCGTTCCGTAAAGCCGACACTATGCATGCAAATAAACTACAGACACAGTATAGAGACGACCAGTAGGGCCACTCATTTGAAATTTTGTGTGGCCACTCATTACGCATTGGCAGCCAGTCAATTGCTTTTTCTGGCCAATAAGCAAGCTGGACTAACTTTCCTGGCCAGTAAACTGCATATTTTTGCATAAAATGCCGGCTACATGTTTCATAGCCGAGTGGCCCTACTGGTCGTCTTTATACTGTGCTACAGATTTCCAGGCATAAAAACTTTGCATAACACTAATAGTGTCATCCAGTCACGATCCAGTGATTGCAATGTACCATTGTCTTTTCATTGTATTCTCCACGCCATCCAGTCACTGATTGTTTTGACATACAGGGTGTATCAAAAAAACTGCAAATACCATAATTTGTATGCACGAGATCATACATTAGAATTTCAATGGCTGTGCAAATAATTACGCTTCTGGGATTTGAAAATACGTTTCCACGTGCAGTACTATCAAAATAAGCACACAAAGTGAATTAAAATTCACTTTGTGTGCTTGTTTTGATACCCTGAAACGTATTTTCAAATCCCAGAAGCGTAATTATTTGCACAGCCATTGAAATTCTAATGTATGATCTCGTGCATACAAATTATGGTATTTGCAGTTTTTTTGATACACCCTGTACAGGGTGTATCAAAAAAAACGCAACACTTAATATTCTAAGATATTCACTTTGTTTTCAAGCACAATAGATTTTAGGCCATTGGGAATTTAAAATGGCTTCTAATCGCACAAATCAGCTAAACTAATAATGGTGCCCGAACAACGAATTTTCATAGTTTTACAGTACAACCGAAATCAAAACACAACTGAAGTGCAAAACCTTTTTCGAGCAAGATTTCCTGATCGGGACCCTCCTCACAAAGCGACAATCTTGAGGAACGTCAGGAAATATTCGAGTGAAGGAACGAGCCTTAATCTCAAGTCTCAACAAAGGTAATTCTGGCAGGCGAAGAACAGCACGATCGGAGGAAAACATTGCCGCTGAATTCCCAGCGGCTAAAATCTATTGTGCTTGAAAACAAAGTGAATATCTTAGAATATTAAGTGGTTGCGTTTTTTTTTATACACCCTGTACAGGGTGTCCCAAAAAAAAGTGACACTATAGAAATGATCTCATTGTTCTTATGAGAAATGATCTCATTGACCTTGGAATTTAATGAAATTGTATTTACATTTAAGCATTTTAAAACGTTTTCGCTTCGTCCAAATATGATATGTTACAACAAATACTCGTTGCTCTGTAGTCAATTGAACCATTATTTCTACTCCAACTGATCGTATGATTTACATGTAATTTGATTTTTATGGTAATAGGAGTTATTTTAAATTCCAGAAGCAGAAGTTTATGCACTTGTGGGTTTAGCATAGTTCTCAGGCATTCAAATTATAACAATAGGATAATTTCTATAGTGTCACTTTTTTTTGGTACACCCTGTATACAGGGTGTATCAAAAAAACTGCAAATACCATAATTTGTATGCACGAGATCATACATTAGAATTTCAATGGCTGTGCAAATAATTACGCTTCTGGGATTTGAAAATACGTTTCCCAGGGGTATCAAAACAAGCACACAAAGTGAATTAAACTTATGAGTTCAAATCCCAGAAGCGTAATTATTTGCACAGCCATTGAAATTCTAATGTATGATCTCGTGCATACAAATTATGGTATTTGCAGTTTTTTTGATACAGCCTGTATATAGTTGTGACGTTGACGTTGTGCAATTGGACTCCAAAACAATGAAAGACAATAGAACAACCCATCAGTGACTCGTGACTGGATGCCACTATTGCTATGTTATTATAGTGTTAATGCATTTTGCATAAAAAAGCCCATTGAAAAGCACATTGGCCGAATGAAATGCACTTTGAACGTATGGAAATCAATTAAAGTTTATAATCAATTATTTTGCCACATTTTCTTTTAACGACCGAAACTTTATACTAAGGAATAATTTTATATGAAATGTTGAACTAATTTGTAAGGATTTTCCTAGATTTTCGGATTTTCCCTGCATTCGGAAAAGAAAAATTGACCGCCGTTTGACACTGTAAAACATGGACGGGAAAGAGATAAGATAATTTTTAAATACTAAATAACACGTTCGAGGACCTTCCCATTGACAAGTAAAATTGTCTCGCGTTTGACAGAATAAAGTACTAAAGAGTAAAGTCAGTATCTTTCATATTTCATTGATACGGGCAGGAAAGGGTTAAAGTAAAACTACGCCATCAAATTTGCAAACATCAAATAAATGTTTATTTTCATATTTTACAAGTATAATAATAATGTTACATTGTCTGTACATGCTCCTCTATTGCGGAGCTTTAAAAACTAATTACATGAAGCATCCTGCACAAAAGGAAAAGCTCGATTGCTTTCCGTCGTCATAACAACTCTCTGCGTGCTCACTTTCCCCTACATGGAAACTTCATGTAAGCCTCTACGCATGAGAGAAGGCATTAAATGTTCTGCAAACTACAAATCTACAATCAACTATTAAAAAGCGGCGATGTCAAAAGCTATCTAAATTCAAATATTTAGCCATATGCTCTGGCACGTAATTGCAATGAGCGCGTTGATTGCCGTCGTACTCGAAGTACAAATATATACACACAAGAGATCGTAAAAAGCGTTTTTACAGGACGACAACTCAACAGCAAATGCCAATTACGACGGTGGACATGCTATTTATATCTAAGCGCTAAGCTTATATAAGGCTAGCGCCATACCGTCGAACACAATTCGTTCAATTAGATTGAATTATATTCGACGACAGTGCAACGTATGAAACAGACCTATGGTCCCTATTATTACTACAAGCTACGATTTTAGTCGGAAGATTCATGGTTTCGGTGCATGGTATTTAACCAAGCCAATGCAAAGGGATACGAATAATGAGCCCACAGATCACAACACTGACTGTTTCTCGTTTTAACATGCATCTAAAGCATAAATGGGCCAACTAAAATTATAGCGTGTACGCCCGGGTTTCGCCGTGGCGGAAATTTCGGTCAGGTGTGGGGGGGGGGGGTAACAGCCCACCATTACGTAACATAAACAAATAGTCGGAAATTTTTACCTGAAAAAGCTTTTGAGTGTAAATGGGGGGTTTGTACTGGAACTTTAGAAGATTTGGAGGAAAAAGTGAACCACTAGTTCCCGTCACTGTTTAGTGGATAATATGGTGCAACGATCTATGGAAGATAATGATGCAAAAATCTATCAGTAAATAATCAAATATTATAAATTTAATCACCAGCTGTAATTTACTTATTTCTTTGACTGCAATTTTACGAGGATTTAAAAATGTTTTATAATTATAGCAGCGTTTTAAATGTCATTAGGGCCGACTTTCATTTCGGCCACTTTATAAGAATAATACGGTCCTTTAAAATTATACCAGAGGATACCTTTCTCGAGCTCTGCCTGATTGTAAGCACTTCCAAGGTATTTACCATTCAAGTCTGTGTCACTACAGGCCCAAAACCACCAGGCACCGTGCAGGTCCCGAGCACAGTTACCCGACGTCCAGACATCATTGTCTACATCTTGAGTGGTGAATTTCATCCCATTGTTCCACCGTAAAGAATCTCCTGCTGTCCCTGTCAAGTAAATATTCAACAAAAAATTAACAAACTCATTAATAATAGTTAATGAATATTTCAGCCAATCAAGTCAACGATAGTATATGTCACGTTCAGGATGGTCGGGATGGGTTTATTGCTTAGTGCATGTCATTTTTTCTAAACTGTTAAGCGTTTCCAATGGAGTAAAAATTTTACTGTTAAGGAGCTAAAAGGTTACGCACAATTTAGAGACGATTTTACTTGTAGCTGCTAAATTAGACTTTTTAATATTATAGTTCTCAAAATCAAGGTATTCCAACCAGACCCTCGTGTAGTGCCTGATACGCACAATTCTCCACCAAATATGCACATCTGTCATTTAACATCGTTTCAATATTTTGCAGTGCGATTATATTACGTGAAAATAAACTGCTTATCTGGCCAAATTATTAAACTTTGAAAATTCTTTAAGACAGTCTCAGCCGTTTCTAAATTGAGGACACACCAGGAAATCTCCCAGCATTCCAAGGAGCCAAGCAACCCTCGGAAATAGCACCTGTCTGATTAACCATTTGGTTTGTGAAATATTTAGATAACTATTCATTATAAGTGTTTTGTCTTTTGGAAACACCAGGTATATCTATTATTGACAAACTGTCGATCCGTAAGCCAGGATCTTCATGAGTGCAAATATAATTGTGTTTCACCAGGCAAACATACCAGGAACCTATAAGTGCCTATTATTATCATATGAACAATATTTCAAAATGTTAGCGTCGCTTTCATTTCCCCAAACGATTCTTACCCGTGTATGATTTCTTATCGAAGTTTAAACGATAACCATCGCTCTCGTTTGCCACAGTAACTGCTTTATACTCTGCATATCTGGTCTCGTTTTCAAAGCTTTCGAGATCAACTCTGAGTACATTGTGTCCACTTGATGACAGACGATGAATTTTCTCTAGACCCAACCAGTATTCACCGCTGAAATTTCCAAATCCCACTTTATAATCTGTCCAGTTTCTGTAGAAGTCAACCGAACCATCTACCCGTCGCTGGAAAATAGTCCAGCCTCTCCCTGGAGTGGATTCCATATCACACCTGGCTTGGAAGCCTCCCAGACCGTCCGGGTCGATTGTATAAACGCCAGAGGTTGTTTTGCCTGATTTGTACAAAGCATCGCAGCTTTTCGCTAGATAAAAAGTAGATAAATAAAACTTGACAAACTTCAACCTAACCTCAACCTAACTTTGGCCTGATCTCAACTTAAACCCCAACTCTACTTCAACCTAACCTGAACATAACCTCACCCTAACTTCGGACTCAGCTTAACCTCAACCACTAACAAAACACTGGTCAAAATACAGAAAGGTCGTATAAACGAAAAATTTCTTCGCGACAAAAATATGTGACGGCTTAAATAGGCCGGGGGTTCAGTGCTCGTTCAGGGAAGCACGGGTGGCAGATGAGGTTAGCGCGTGCTGCCCCTTACCTCAGCGTTAAGCCGGCTATACAGCAGGTCGAGGGCACGGATTTACTCAGGTTGGGTAACGTCAGTGTGCTTGATAAACTCATGTAAGTTGAGATTGGTTGGTTCTCTCCTGTGTTTCCAGGCTTTTCTCCGGGTATTCTGGTTTTCCTCCCTCGCTAAAACTAACCCTTAGGCACTAACCACCTCGGAACTTTTGTCAATTGGGTTTAAAAACCTGTTAAGGCTTCCGTCCACCTCAGAGTGGTAAAAACAATAAACTAAAGTAAGCCGCGGCTTATTAATGTTGCGAAATCATTGTCATATAAAGCCTGGTTCTCATTCATCGGTGATGGTCGGCGATGCATTGTTATTGATCTTTGAAGGACAATGTAAAGTATTTTACTCATCAATGATCAAAACAATGGCACTGTAAGAGCATCGCCGACTGTCGCCGATTAATGAGAACCAGGCTTAAACGGTTTCGCGCCAAAATTTTATATCACAAAATGGTGTTCAACACCGAATGCAGACTTAACGAAAAACTAAAAGTAAGAAAACTAGAAAACCGAAAACATATATATATTTATTTTGTGCTGTCTATACGAGTGTTCGCAACATATCACTTATAATATTTTTAACAATACCGTATAAAAGCTCCGTTGGCGACATAAACAAGCTATTTCTTGGCCGCGGAAAGCCTTAACAGGTTTTGCAACCTAATTGACAAAGGTTCCGAGTGTTAGTTAGTGGTTAGTGGTTAGTGCCTAAGGGTTAGTTTTTAGCGAGGGAGGAAAACTGGAGTACCCAGAGAAAAACCCTCGAAGCACAGGAGAGAACCAATCAATCTCAACTTACATGAGTTTATCAAGCGCACTGACGTTACTCAACCTGAGTAAATCAATGCCCTCGACCTGCTGTATAGCCATCTTAACTCAGAGACAGCGCGCTAACCGCATCTGCCACCCGTGCTAAACTTTATAATCATATTGCTTAAATATGTTTGTTATATTCTATTTTTGCCCCGAAGAGAGGTGTCCGTATTAAAGAGATGTCCGTATTAGACAAGTGTTCGTATTAAAGAGGTGTTCGTATTCGAGAGGTGTCCGTATGAGAGAGGTGTTCGTATTAGAGAGGTGTCCGTATTAGAGAGTTGGCCGTATTAGAGAGGTGCTCGTATTAGGGAGGTGTTGGTATTAGAGAGGTGTTCGTATTAGAGAGGTGCCCGTATTGGAGAGGTGCCCGTATTAGGGAGGTGCCCGTGGAGGTGCCCGTATTAGGGCCGGAGGTGCTCCTGGTTAGGTCTGAAAAATGAATAGTTTTGGTTCGAACATTCCATCTACAAAAACCCTTGAGCATCAAATCAAATCATCATACCATGTGTAGGAACAAGCGCTGTTGTCATGGTGATGGCCAGAGCGGTTGTTGTGATTGGAAATAGCACCGTTGTGGTTTCGTCTGTCTTGTTTGTCGTGGTTTCATCTGGCTGTTCTACAGCCACCTGGCTGTCCCTACACGTAGGGACTAACGACGTCCAACGGAAAGTTCCAGAAGAAATTACAGATGAAATGAAATCCTTGTGTCAAGGTATCGTGTCCCAAACTTTATCAAAAATAGCTATTTCTGAAATAATTAAGAGACAGGACCCGATTATCAACATTAAGATAGATAAAACTAATACCTTACTAGCTAAGCTTTGTAGTAAATTTAAGTGGCAGTTTATACGTCACGCTAACATAGATGCTACTAAATTAAATGCATCGGGACTACATTTAAATAGTCAGGGAACTGCACTTTTAGCAAAGAACTTGATTGAATTCCTCAAGAGTTGACTAAATGAATTCCAGCATAGCGATATTGACTATTTTTATACTATTATGAAATCAATTAACATAGGGGCTAATATTAACAATACTAAACGAAACACAATGCGCAAAACCAGAAAGTCAACCCTATCCTATGAGCACAATTCGAATGTGGTCAACCAGCAAGACCGATTAGTTCCGGCTATTCGAGGCTTCAAAATAGCTTCCTTAAACATAACAAGTCTACCTAAACATATTGACGAACTTAGGATTTGCATGAATGATAAGGAAATTGACGTTCTCGCGATTAATGAAACCCGAATGGACGACAGTGTGCCAACACAATCAATAGCCATTCAGGGTTACAATTGGATTTCCAAAAACAGAAATAGATTTGGTGGTGGTATCGGTTTTTTCGTTAGAGATTCGATAAATTTTCGACTCCGGAATGACCTGAATGATCCTGAAATTGAAATCCTTACAATACAAATTACTAAACAAAACGTCAAACCTTTCTTAATTACAACGTGGTATCGACCACCAAATGATCCAATTGACACTCTTTATAGATTTGAGAACTGTTTACAATTAATCGATAATGACTCTAAAGAAAGTATTATTGTAGGAGATGTAAATTATGACCTATTATCCGGAAATTTATCTCCCCAAGCTTCGGAACTCAAATTCATTACAGAACTGTATCAATATGAACAATTGATAAGTGGCGCTACAAGAGTTACTAAAGATACTCGGACATTGATCGATCACTTCTATACAACAAATTCTAATAATATTATTTCGAAAGGAGTGTCAACTGTTTGTATAAGTGATCACTATCTTATTTACGGCATTAGAAAATTTAAATTTTCCAAAGAAAATGCAAAAATAATTGAATACCGCGACTACAAACATTTCAATGAACAAATATTCTTGCAAGACTTGAAAAATTCCTTTAATGCTTTTGACCTGGATCAATACGATCCAAATATATCTTGGCAGATTTGGAAGAATAAATTCTTCAAAATCTGGAACAATCATGCCCCACTAAAAAGACGGAAGGTGGCCAATAAGCGGCTACCTTGGCTAACAATAGATCTAATTGAAAAAAAACGCCATATCAATTTCTTAAACAGAAAAGCTAAAGCAGATAATACAATTAATAGCTGGTCCGTCTTCAAAAAGGCTAAAAACCAATACAATAGGGAAATTAAAGATACAAAATGTTCGTATTATCAAGGCAAACTACATAGAAATTCAGGAAATTTAAAACAAACATGGAAAACACTCAACGAATTGATGAATAGAACGTCAAATAAAAATAAAATCCCAGAAATGAAAGATAGGAATGGTGAAATAATTGATGAAACTCTGATTCCAGATGCCTTTAATACATATTTTGTTGAACTGGGAGAAAAACTTGCGAACGAAATTCCTCGATCGAGTATTTCACCGGATAGTTTTCTTAGTGATATAAACCATCCAGTTAATGGGCTCCCTAGCTTTCAAGAAATTCTAGAAAGTGATGTTTTAAAACTACTCCACGGTTTAGGGCCCAACAAAGCATCTGGAATTGATGGTATCTCAGCTCGTATCTTAAAAATTTCAGCATCAGTTATTGCACCATTTCTAACATCCATATTTAACCACTCCTTTATAACAGGCATATTTCCCAATGATTCGAAAATCGCTAGGATTACTCCGATATTTAAGTCTGAAGCTAAAGATGAAATGACCAATTACAGACCGATATCCGTTATTTCAGTAGTTGCCAAAATTGCGGAAAAGCTGATTCATAACCAAATCTATAATTATTTACATGACTTTAACCTACTTACAAATTGCCAACACGGATTTAGACCACAACACTCAACTGTTACAGCAGTGCTAGATATTACTTACGAGTGGTATAAAAATATTGACATTGGAAAACTAAATGGGATTGTGTTTCTGGACCTAAAAAAAGCATTTGATACTGTCGACCATAACATACTTTTAAACAAAATAGCAAGTTATGGAATAAAAGGAACAGCGCATCGCTGGCTGGAGTCGTATCTATCAAATAGGACCCAGTACTGTTGTGTGAATGGTAATACATCAAGCCCATCAATTATGAAAACAGGCATACCGCAAGGCTCTGGTTTAGGCCCATTGCTATTTTTAATTTACATCAATGACTTACCAAAGTGTCTAAACAGGGCAAAAGCAGACATGTTTGCAGACGATACCCAAATTGCAACAACAAGTGATGATATTAAAGTAATTGAAGAAACATTGAATGGCGATTTAAACAATGTTGCAAATTGGCTATCCGCAAATAAATTAACTTTAAACAACAGTAAAACCGAATATATGATAATTGGTACCAAGAAAAGGCTTAGCCAAGTAACTTTTGATCCGGTTATCAATGTTGGTAATTTAGAAATTAAACGAGTTAAAACGACAAAATCGTTGGGCCTAATGATAGATGAGTCTCTAAGCTGGTCAGCGCAGGTCGAACACATTTCAAAAAAGGTCACTTCAGGCCTCGGTATACTCAGACGACTTCGAGATACAATTGAATACAATACCCTAATAACAATATACCAATCCATAATCCAACCTTACTTCGATTATTGTGCTCAAGTGTGGGGTTGTCTAGGGAAAACATTAGCAGATAAACTACAAAAGTTACAGAGCAGGGCGTTTCGAATAATCACACGTGAGAATTACACGACACGATCAGCTGACATATTAAGTAAGCTAGGAGTTCCCAACCTCGAAAAACGAATTAGGATCCAACAACTTTCAATTTTCATGTATAAGGTAAAAAACAAAATGGTTCCTGATTATTTGTGTGATATGTTTACAAATATTAGTGACGTACACGACCATAACACAAGACAATCGAGAGCCAATTTGACATTGCCTAAACCAAAAACAAATGGAGGGGCGGAAGTCTGGAACTACCTTTCTTCATCACAAAAGTCCTCGGAAACTATTGCTAATTTTAAATCTAACATAAAACGTGCATGTTAATATTAAGTATCATATTCATTTTCCCTTTGTTGTTATCTATAGTTATAATAACCTTCTTGTAAATATCGTAATTCATATTTTTATATACTAGTGTAAGCACGGCCGGTTGGAAGATCACCTTTTTCTTTTCTTTGTACATAATTATTTTATAAGGTGAAATTGTACCGTGTTGAAATATAGTTCATAATAATAATAATAATAATAAGTTGTTGGATCTTGCTCCTTCGTTGTTGTAGTTGGAACTAGTGTGGTTTCATCTTGCTTTTTCGTCGTAGCTCGCTTAGGAGATGTTGCATGTTGTGACTCTTTTGGTTGGTTTGGGTTTGCCTACTGGTTTGCCTGCTTGGCTTCTCTGCAATTACAAGACATATATAAGGTTCGTTTCTTTAAAAGTGAATCGCTTTAACTCGCAGCTTAACTGGCATTAAATTGCGACTAAATCGGCCGAGTTTCTCTTAAGTCGCATATATCGGCAGTAGGCGAAAGAGAGCATTTTAAGTTCTTAAAACATGTTACACTATACTAGAAAAATATTATTTTACGGTGAAGCGACAGTGCTGTATCTTGTACAACTTACTCATGATGGACTTGTTCTCCTAGTGTCCTGTGTAGCGGCCCTCGTGTGAAGGGATGTAACGAAAACACGCGCGAGGAAAACACGCACGTTTAGTTTTTGGCGAGCTTGGAAAGAGGATAAAACCCTCGAAGCACAGGAGAGAACCAAATACAATTCTACTTACATGAGTTTTTAAGTACAGGGTAGTTACCCAACCTAAGCCAATACCTGCCCTCGACTTACACTAGCAGGCTTGACTCGGGCGGTAAAGGGCAACGCGCTAACGCTTAATAAAAATACCTTTTCTATTATTTCGTAGTAATCGAAGTATTGCGTAACGTGAAAATTCTTAGGGTGTGTCGACCTCGTGGCGTTGTTCAGTTCACAATTCTTGGAAGAACCTGTATTTTTTCCTTTGTTGAAATTAATTGATTTGCAAACAGGATGCTCAGCCAGGCATTTTAAAGCACATTCCAAAGCTTCCGGTGTATTATATTTGCTGATTACGTGACCAGTAAGTCGGTGACCTGCAGAACAGTGATAAAAGAATTGATGGGCTTATACCTCCTAAATATATGGCTTATACACGGAGGGGCTCATACATGGTTAAATTTCTGTTTTATAAATATAGAGAGAAGGGCGGAGGGCGGGGTGTGGTGGGGGGGGGGGGTGCAGTCGTGTTGCGAATGACCTAAACTGCAGATTGCGGACTGTGGACAGCCGACTTCGGATTGCAAATTTCGAAATGCGGACTAATTAAATAACTAATTAAGAGTTATTGGTGTGACCAGCATTGATCGATGTCCTCGTAAAAGAGGTAGGCGAATGCATCAGTGCCAATGACAGGATTTGTTAATTGGTAATAAGTTTAAAATATTGAATAATATATTTCAAAACCTGTCTAGCTGTCTTATAAATGATAAGTGTTTTATCTATTTGCGAACTATATAACAGGTTGTAGATATATTTTCAAATGATTCTAACTGTTTAAGCAACAGATTTTCAGTGAACATATTATATATGTAGCAAATATGACATTAGTAAGGGGGTAAATATTTCACGTAACAGTATTTGACAACAATGACAGATTATATTTTTATACAATTTCAGCTCTTATAAACAATTGTTTTCAGTGAACAAGTATTTAGTAAATATACTGTTAGTTAAGTGTTATAAAGGTTATCTGTTTTGAGTGCAATTACAAAAGCTCACTTCCCTTGTGGTCGTTTGAGCACTCTGGCCCCAAGACACTTCACGCATGTCTGGATGCGCATGTGTCTGAGTATTGTACCACATGCGCTTGGTGAGGGCAAGAGTATGGTGTATAAATACGAAGTCACTCGCATCTAGACTGCGTTACAAGCTGCACTGACGAGCCGTTGAACGGCGAAACATGCATGTCTGCAGATTTGACTATATATGCTCCTTCACTTGTGTTGTTGAGCACTCTGTGAGGTTAATTGGTGGCTAATAAGCTATAATGCAAAAGCTCACTTCCCTTGTGGTTGTTTGAGCACTCTGGCCCCAAGACACTTCACGCATGTCTGCATGCGCATGTGTCTGAGTATTGTACCACATGCGCTTGGTGAGGGCAAGAGTATGGTGTATAAATACGAAGTCACTCGCATCTAGACTGCGTTACAAGCTGCACTGACGAGCCGTTGAACGGCGAAACATGCATGTCTGCAGATTTGACTATATATATATATATATATATATATATATATATATATATACGTGTAGGTTTAGGTCTACGAAACGCAAAGAGTGCTCGACAACATATAGTTAGAGCAAATTATAGATTTTCGCTTACCTCAAAACTTGTCTGCAACAGGCTGTTTCATCTGTAAAAGAATCATCAGGCAGTTTACAAGTATCGAAAGAAATGACCGCTTATATGCTTCCTGCCGGAGCGTGGGGGTGTATGTGGGAGACAATGTGTGCATGCATGGCTTTGTTTGCGTTGTTTACGCGAAATCTATTACGATGACGACACCGTGAAATTATTTCAGCTCTTTTGTTGAGTAAACAATTCTTGTTTTTTTTTTCAAAATACAAAATTTTTCTTCTAAACATAAATTGCATCGTTTTTAATCCTCCCGTGTATGAAATAGAATGTTTTAGAATTTGCCAATTAATACTGAAATCCTTATTGTTTTCTTTCAATGTCCGAATATATTTCGAAAGTTCCGTGTCATTTGCATGCTTTTTATGCTGAAAAGATTTAGTGTGGTTGGCCAATCGCTCTTTGAATGTGGTTGCAGTCATGCCAATGTAATTTTTGATCGTGCTTGTGTTGCTTACTGTGACTGTTGCTTTGTATACTATGTCCCTAGTCATGCATTGTTTTCTCTACAACTGCAATTGTAGTGTCCGTGTCCTGTGGCTTGTTATTCCTAGATATGCGTGCATTGTGTTTAGTGATTACTGACTTGACATTGTTCATGCATCTGTAATTTACTTTAACTTTATTTCTGTTGCATAGGTAATGTCCTATGTTTGTGCTAACACTCTTGGTCTCTTGCCAAAAAATGGTGGGTTGAACCAAATGATGTTGCGTTGCCTATTCCTGCGTTGTTGTTGCGGTGTGTGCTGAGTGTAGCTAAGTTCATGATTAAAGCTGCTATGCCTAAGTGCGTTCTGATATATGGGTGCAGATTCCTGAAAAGTTTGCTCATCTAATGAAAGAAGTGCAATGCGCTTGTTAATTGATGCAGGTAGTTGCCTCGTGATGCTCGGTGGGTGATTAGAGTGCATATTTATGTATAGTGGATCGTCATTGGACTTCCTTTTGGGCCTATGTTTTCCATTGTTAAGGTCGAAAGTTACATCTAAAAAGTTTACTATGCGTAAATTTGATTCGGCGGTAATTTTTAGGTCAAACTGCTCGAAAATTTTGTGGAGATCTTTTCTTGTTTTGTCTGCTAAACGTGCTGATTTACTTTTTATAATAGCCAAACCGTCATCTCTGTATAGGCCGATGCTTTCTTTGCCAAATTTCTTACTCAGATGGTTTAAAATGAAAAGGCGGAAATTTCCGGAAATTAACTCACAAATTTCCGCGGTGTCGAAACTTTTTTTATCCATGAAATTCCGGTATTGAAAAGGAGAAATTTTCTGGCGTGTTTTATTATTGAAATATCGTTTTCAGGTATAGTACCCAAATTTGAAGCCAAGATAAAGCTTGGTCCAATAATTTTTTATCTTGGGCTTCAACTAATTTGGCTACTATACCTGAAAACGATATTTCAATAATAAAACACGCCAGAAAATCTCTCCTTTTCAATACCGGAATTTCATGGATAAAAAAAGATAGCAAGAGTTTGTTTGACGTTACCATGGGCAGTTTCGACGGCGCGGAAATTTGTGAGTTAGTACGCCTTTTCATTTTAAACCATCTGAGTAAGAAATTTGGCAAAGAAAGCATCGGCCTGTACAGAGATGACGGTTTGGCTATTATATTATAAAAAGTAAATCAGCACGTTCAGCAGACAAAACAAGAAAAGATCTCCAAAACATTTTCGAGCAGTTTGACCTAAAAATTACCGCCGATTTACGCATAGTAAACTTTTTAGATGTAACTTTCGACCTTAACAATGGAAAACATAGGCCCTATAGGAAGCCCAATGACGATCCACTATACATAAATATGCACTCTAATCACCCACCGAGCATCACAAGGCAACTACCTGCATCAATTAACAAGCGCATTGCACTTCTTTCATCAGATGAGCAAACCTTTCAGGAATCTGCACCCATATATCAGAACGCACTTAGGCATAGCAGCTTTAATCATGAACTTACTAGCTACACTCAGCACACACCGCAACAACAACGCAGGAATAGGCAACGCAACATCATTTGGTTCAACCCACCATTTAGCAAGAGTGTTAGCACAAACATAGGACGTAATTTCCTTAGTCTAATTGACAAACATTTTCCACCGCACCACAAGCTCCATAAAATTTATAACAGAAATAAAGTTAAAGTAAGTTACAGCTGCATGAACAATGTCAAGTCAGTAATCACTAAACACAATGCACGCATATCTATAGGAATAACAAGCCACAGGACAGGGACACTACCAATTGCAGTTGTAGAGAAAACACCATTTGCCCGCTTCAAACACAATGCATGACTAGGGACATAGTATACAAAGCAACAGTCACAGTAAGCAACACAAACACGATCAAAAATTACATTGGCATGACTGCAACCACATTCAAAGAGCGATTGGCCAACCACACTAAATCTTTTCAGCATAAAAAGCATGCAAATGACACGGAACTTTCGAAATATATTTGGACATTGAAAGAAAACAATAAGGATTTCAGTATTAATTGGCAAATTTTAAAACATTCTATTTCGTACACGGGAGGATCAAAACGATGCAATTTATGTTTAGAAGAAAAACTTTGTATTTTGAAAGAAAAAAACAAGAATTGTTTATTCAACAAAAGAGCTGAAATAATTTCACAGTGTCGTCATCGTAACAAATTTCGCGTAAACAACGCAAACAAAGCCATGAATGCACACATTGTCTCCCACATACACCCCCACGCTCCGGCAGGAAGCATATAAGCGGTCATTTCTTTCGATACTTGTCACTGCCTGATGATTCTTTTACAGATGAAACAGCCTGTTGCAGAAACGTTTTGAGGTAAGCGAAAATTTATAATTTGTTATTTGCCCTAACTATATGTTGTCGAGCACTCTTTGCGTTTCGTATACCTAAACCTACACTTATATATATATATATATAAGTGTCTCTTACGCATTCAGTTCTGTTCAGTTTCATCCAAACTGAACGATTATTTAATCAATTTGTCCTTGGCTTATGGTCGCTTGGTATTTTTCAGTTATTGTGCTTACAGACAAACAGTCAAACACACACACATATACATACTTACATAGAAACCAAGGTCAAAACATTCTATATTTCAAATTATTTTCACTAAGTAATTGACATGTTCTTTCCACCTGTGATCACTGTCTATGATTACCCCAAGATACTGAATAGATATTTCTTCTTAAAAAGGTTGGTCACAGATTGGCCAGGATGGACGATCAAAAAACTTTTTTTCCCAATATATGAGAGTTCAATTGCCCAAAGCCAGCTATCAACTAAGTTGAGTTCTGTGTTAACTAGAGACTCCAGATCTGATACACTCTTATTATCATAAAAATGGTTAAATTCATCAGTAATAGATGAATATCAGATTCCGCACTCCGGAGTCCGCACTCAAGACTCCGCACTCCGGAGTCCGCACTCAAGACTCTGCAATCTGGACCCTGGAATCTGCACTCCGGAGACGGCAGTCCGCGCTTAAATCTCCGCAATCTAGAGTCCGAACTTTACAGTCCGCGCTCCAGAGTCCACATTCCAGAGTCCGCACCCCAGTGTCCGCACTCCAGAGTCCGCACTCCAGAGTCCGCCGCATTCCGGAGTCCGCAACCCAGAGCATAGAGTAAATATTATATAGAGGGTTCACTCTCTTGGGAACCTTTGAATTTTTGGGGGTCGCGCATATCGCATTACGCATGTTGGCCGCCATTTCTCTGGCCAGTCAATTGCTTTTTCTGGCCAATAAGCACGCTTAAGGTGGTCTTATACGTTGAAAACTTTTTTCTCTAATTTAATACTTTTCCCTCATTTTTTACTCTAATATTATAGAATATGGGTAGCTGACACAAAATCACTCGCTTATACATTTGTTGTTGCCACAGTAACCAAGATATGACCCCCTATGGAGTAAAATATGGTGTTTGTGCCACAAATGATAGGAGCCAAAGTAAACTACGAATGATCTCCCAAACAGCTTTAATGGATACAAAATAGACCTATCTATGTCGTGAACCTAAAAAAATACTCAGCTAAAGGCATAGAGTGTATAAATTTTACTTGTGTTTATAGTTGAATGAAAATATGGGCATGTTCAGTTCATTAATAGGGTTGGCCTGTGGCGTGTATAACTCACACATAGTATTTTTTAGGTTCACGTCAAAGGTTTAATAATAATGAGTAAATGCTGAAAATTTCACCATGATTGCATAAATAGTAAACCCAGGAGAGTTTTTAACGTCTCGTGAATTGACAATTTGGGAAAATTAAGTTTAAAATATTCTTAGGTATGTTTTCGACAAACTATCCTAATTTGAAGACTTGAATAGGCATCTGGAAAGTTTAAAATGATCCAGCTGCATATGTTCTCCTTGCTTTTGCTTATTCTTTCTTACTCCGTATTACGTTTCGATAAAATCAAGTTTATAGTTTCGAATAGCGTTTTGCAATAATATTGAGTACACATTACTAACCAAAGAAAGGCAAACAGCAGCTAGAATGACCCATTTTAATACGTTTGTCCTTCGTTTCCTTGATATTCACAAAGGAAAATTGGACATGGAGCTCCCCTATATTTTCATATGCTAACCAAATATACGTTGACTAATTCGGGGTCGAAATCACATACCCAAACATATCCTAAGCGGAAGAGGTAGGCATATATATCATGAAAATGCCATGCTAGATTTTTTGAAAAATGTTTAACACGTACTATTTCAACATCTAAGTTTGGTTCCCAGCTGTGACCTCCGCCGTTGCCGTCTTTAAAAAGACACCAATGTTTAACCCTTCGGTTCTTTGAAAGGTTATGGCAGATCGACTTTCGTCGGACTTTACATGATGTCCTCAATCAGTCAAAGCCTTGAAGTGGAACCGTAATTATACACAATATAGAGCGTGAACACAATTTGCTTTCACGCCATTATAACGCCTCTCCCGCCTAAATATAACCTACTTGTACTTGGTGTAATTTGAAATAAAATCGTTTAAAATCACTATATAGCTAGGGGGGGGGGTGGGTAGGTGGGTAGTCATTTGGAGAAAAAACTTTTTCGTAAATGCTCCAATGCTCGCGATTTTCCAATAACACTTCGTTGCTATGGTGGTTGCTACGGGACAAAATTTCAAACAAGCTGCTATTTTCCCCTATTTACCCATTTTCCGCCAAACAAATAGAAAAAATAACACCAGAAAACGAAAAAGGGATCATTAATGATGCATAATATGGCTAATTTCAAAATATAGACGGCCGGCCAAGTCATCGTATCTTGCAACTTGATGGCAATTTTATGTTAGAAGCTGGCAATAAGCATATTCATACTCAGATAGATGTAAGGAACAAGGTTTGAGGTGTTGCCAAGCCGAAATCTTATATTTTGAATGAAAAAATATGATATTTCTAAGCCACCTTCCCGCGAAATCGCGGTAGTTTAACTTCAAACGATTACCGACAATTCTGCTGCTATGAGACAGACTTCTTTGCTCTGATTGGCTATCGGAATTGTTCCTAAATTGGTCAGCCAATGGGCGAACGTCGAAAAGTCCTGACGCTTCCGGTTTTTGCAACATACGAGGTAAACAGCATCAAAGTTCATCAAAGTACAAGAAGAAATGTGCTATTTATACGATTTTAATGATATTTAGGTAAGATTTTTCGTGTTAATGCGATCAATATTACCTATACTGATACAGCCCCCGTTTCTCCAACATTTGCTTAATTACTAAGTATCGTGCCAAAAAGTTTTGTATTTTGTCCGGTGCTGAATTGTGTCGAGCTAAAATATTTTAAATATTTTATACTGTATCCAATCTTTGTTGAATTTTATTCAGTCAATGTTTGAAACCATACTCTCACATTGTATATCAGTCTACAAATGGAAGTGTATTTAACGATTTACCTGATTGTCTAACGAACTACAGTAGGACTCGCGTCTGTTTTGATTGTTGTATATTTCATTTGCATATATGTTTGCACTGACCTATATCAAAGGCTAGCCTGTATTATTCAATGTCTATCGCTGTAGCCTGTAATTATAAACACAAACGCATTTGACTAAAATGACTTTATTCATTAAGAAACTATTGTATATATATTTTTATATTTTAGTGATAACTGTTAGAAACATATTCGGCTTTTGAATGGAACTAACAATAAAAATGTACTTTGCAATTTGTCAAGTTCGAAATAATGTTCGTGAACAAACTCAAGCACGGAAATTTTTAAAGTTCTGACTTCTAGAATGGCTTACGAGACCTGTTATCATTGGGAATGATATGTTATTTTTAATAAATATCGAACACAGGAATTTGATATCAGTCTGACACAAACAGCTGCAACTTGCTGCTACGCTAAACCAAAGGCTAAAGAATTGAACTGAACAAGTGCGGTAAAATCTTGTTGAAATTATAAGAATACTCTCTGATAGTATTCAATAAGTCGAGAAATGAGATAGTATCGATTGAATAAAATAGTCATACTTTTTCCGGTCAGACAGCCCCTATATTATTGTAATGGCTGTATTAAAACTATATTTGACTTCACACGACATATCCATAGGCAGCGGCGATAATCAAGCAAATGCGGGCAAAGGGGTCTAAATCAGTATAACTAAGCAAAGAACAATTGGGTATAGATAATATTGATCGCATTACCACGAAAAATCTTTAAAATAGCATATTTCTTTCTTGTACTTTGAATATCTTTGATGTTGTTTACCTCGTATGTTGCAAAAACCGGAAGCGTCAGGACTTTTCGACGTTCGCCCATTGGCTGACCAATTTAGGAACAATTCCGATAGCCAATCAGAGCAAAGAAGTCTGTCTCATAGCAGCAGAATTGTCGGTAATCGTTTGAAGTTAAACTACCGCGATTTCGCGGGAAGGAGGCTTAGAAATATCATATTTTTTCACTCAAGATTTCGACTTGGCAACACCTCAAACCTTATTCCGAGTCCGGACTCGGAGGTCGCGCTCTAGAGTCCCAATTTAGCAATTCGCACTTTGGAAACCGAACTCCGTAGTGCGCACTCTAGAGTCCGCACTCTACAGTATCCGTAGTCCATAGTCCGGAGTACACCCTCCGCAGTCCACCCTCCGCAGTCTGCACTCCGGAGTCAGCACTCTGGAATCAGCACTCCGGAGTCCGCACTCGGTTGTCCGGACTCCACTCTCCGCAGTAGACTCGTGAGTTTATTGTTCATGGCAAACGAATTACAGGAATTCCTTAGAAGCTTTATATGATATAAAACTTCTTACGCTTCCAAATCGTCGGCCATAAACGCCAATGCTCACGAGTTTACAGCAGTTACGTAACGTTATATCAGGGGGCCCCT
Organism: Trachythela sp. YZ-2020; assembly: GCA_016169945.1. Lineage (NCBI taxonomy): Eukaryota > Metazoa > Cnidaria > Anthozoa > Malacalcyonacea > Clavulariidae > Trachythela > Trachythela sp. YZ-2020. Next base: position 6,442,320 of record JADLSH010000260.1, read on the forward strand.
GGTTGAAAAATTTTGAAGGCCCCCATAGTACGAGTGCCGAAGGCACAAGCTCGCGCCAAAGGCACGAGCATTCTAGAAGGGTCCGGAGGCATGCCGCATGCCCCCCGGAGAATTTTCATGCCCCCCGGAGAAAGTCTCTGAAATGCCATTTCCTGGACTTGGGGGAAGATTTTACAGAATTCTGACGGTCAGAAAACGACATTTTAATATATCAAGAAAGAATATTTGTTTTGTTGTTGCGTTCATGCATTTTTCGTTTCTCAAAGTCTTCCCTGTCAATTTGTTTTTGCTCTACAGTCTGAGCTTGGCTGCCTGGGGGCCCCCTTTGGGTTGGGGGCGCCCGGATTCGCCCGGTCTGAACCCATAGTAGTTACGTCACGGGTTTACAGCATGTTGCGTATAGGTGAACTTCACGGTTCGCGCCAAGCGAAGCGAAAATGTTAAATTGGGCAACTTGGTCAGCCAAAAAAATCGCCGCTAAAAAGTAGAAACCGATCCTTTTCGCTAACTTAATTTATCACACTGCCGAATTTATCTTTTCGCTTCGCTTCACGCGAACAAATTCGTTTAGTGGAAAACGTGGCCAGTTGTTCAAAAGCGGTTAGTTTAATCCTATAGGTAGCCCAAAAACGTCAAAGCAAACTTCCTAAGAGCTTGTTTATAAACTTCGAGATATTTTTCCATAAACCTTGTCTGGATCAATAGATCCTCTATTTTATGACGTTTTTAAATAATCAGCGTACAAAAAAACAGAAACGAAACAGCGGGTTAAATTTTAACATAGGCATAGTGGTAACTTAATTCTCACATAGAGTAAATCGTTCAATGAAAAACCGGCCCTTGCAACAAACGAGAATGCGTGTTTATTTGTGGGAATTTTCGCATGCCACGGTCAAATCAGGACAAGAGTTGCTCGAGAGTAGACTTTTCGCGCGTAGCGGTCAATGATCGTCAATCGTGCAAAAACGCTCATCAACTCTCATCCAAATTTGAACCAGCTCAAAGTTGGCGGTCAAACGCGAGCGAGAGTTGCACTCTCATCATCAACATTCATCCTCGTTTCACCGATAAAAAACATTCATCCTTAAGTAACACCTACGCACGCATAAAAAACACGGGACTAAAAACAAAAACGACTTTTAATTGTGTTTTATGATTCAATTTGTGTACCTGAAGCGGCCAACCTGAACACAGCACTGCAGGTCTGTGTCAGCGAACTGCAGGTCTGTGTGTACAGCAGCAGCAGATAGAAACGAAGAATTCCGTATACATTCATGACGCAGAGTTGAAAGTCTCGAAATGTTTCAGCTACAAATATAATAAGAATAATTAGTTAAGGGTCAGGTTTGATAAAATTTTGGGTGTTTAATGTCGATCATATTAACAAGAAAAATTCATACTTTTTCTTGATTTTCTAGTCAGTTGTTTCCTTTGCAAGATGCGCGAAATTAAAACTGCCCAAAAATATCGCATTTGTTAGGGTGCGCGAAATTCAAACGCGCGAAAATTTAAGACTGAGCGAAAAATAGTAGTAAAAGTAAAGGGGCTTGTAACTATCAGCTAATGTAAAACACATATATTTCTTTAAGATTTACCTTAATTTCTTTAAGAATATTCCTTCCTTCCAGCGGTTGAAATCAAGTTGGATGCTGAGCTGAGAAATATGAGTGAATTTCTGCTTAACTTTGCGGCCTTTTATAACGTCAATGGCTGCGCGAAAATGAGACTATATTGTCTCATCATCTGAGCCATTTTATTAAATGTTTACAAGTAATTGAACATTGAATAAATACTACTTATGTGATGACCTTTTCGGCTTTTCGATGCCTTAATTAACAGAAAAGTGATAGACATAGAAAATGAAAAATGTTAACAATTTCAGCAGTTCATTGATTGTTTATTAAGACGATGCGGGGAAATATTAACGTTGTCGACAAAAATGTTAATAATTTTTAGCCAGTATATTTATGGCAAATTACTCTGTCCAAAAAGGTAATGATTTTCAGCCATTTTTGTGGCCCTGATCTGAAATGAAGTAGAGCGTCCTTTTGAATTGAAAGGCAGAGTAAAATGTTTTTCCCTATGTAACATGAAAAGATATAGTTTCCCGCACCTTTTTTAATAATCAATGTGTTTTAGAATTTTCTAACCACTATTAGGCGACCCTATATTGGGACAATATGTTTTCTTTCTCAACAATAACCAGAAACTGTAAGAACCTTTTCTAAAATGTTAGCAACCACATTGACTTCATTGCCGTCATTGACTTCATATCATTATCCTCATTGTTCGTGCACGATATAGGGTTAGGGATAGGGTTCTGATTGGGGTCAACATATAGTTGGAAATATACCTTCCGGCTATGCAGTTTTGATGGGCTTTTACACGAAGGGGCTTATATACGGGGTTTATATTTGGGTCTAAACATTTGGGGGTGTGGATCATTTTGACTGACGAAAGGGCGTGATCAAGAGATAATGTAAAGGGACCGGCAAAAACCAAAAAAAGGTTTATATGCCGCTAGCGGGAATGCACAGGTGTCGAGTGCTGAAGAAAGGAGGCCACTATATAGGGGGGAATGGGGGCATGCTCTTCGAGAATATTTTGAAATGTAGAGTCTCTGAAATGTCATGATCATTTTATGCACTTTGGTGGAATATCTTATCAATCCAAGGCTTTTTGTACTTAGTTAACATGCCTTGAATATTTTTCTGCCCAACCAATATGGCAAAATTGGGACACACCCCTCTCCCCGAAACCCCAACCACTCTGAATGGCCTGGCTTATAGTCCTTACACCTCAATGGTTGGCTTATATTCGGGTGGGCTTATAGTCGCAGGTTTAGGGTATTCGTGCCTGACATGATACAACTTACAACTAGTCTCAAAACTAGTCTGGATAGTGCATCTTCTATCCCTAAATAAAGCCAATGGCAGCCATATTGGTGTGACTACCATATATTTATTGTGATATTGCTAACATAGTAGAAGTGATTCTCGCAGTTTCTGATGGAAAATGACACGCATATTCTGTGGCCTATCTTATTTTTTTAATTTTCCTGTGAATAAGTCAATACAATATGGCCGCCTCAAGACTTACTCTCTTGTGTTTAAAACCAGGGATGCCGGAGAGGGGGCAGGGGGGGCAAAAGTGCCCTTATAATATAAATGAAACAATAATAATACTGGCAAAGAAGAGAGAATACAGCTGTAAATTAGACGATCAGTGCATAATGGAAGCTATTGTTTTCGTTCCATACTTCTTTAGATCTATATTTGTCCATAGAAATAACAATTAAATGAGTTGAAATTTGAAAATCATCAAAATCCCATCGAATTAAAGGGCGTGGCAGCGAAAAAAAATTTCGACTGCCCTTACGTTCGCATTGCCCCCCCCCTGCCCTACTATCGCTCCGGCGTCCCTGTTTAAAACGTTCTAAAATTCATTAGAAGTCGTATGCATGGGAAGCTATAATTATGCCTTTCAATCTGCATAGCAAATGCATTTGCCTGATAGTGAAGCTGATTCAAACCCCGAACGATTGAGTGGGTAACCAGAATATATATGAGAAGCAGATAGTAGATGCACTACCCTCTTCAGTCCAGTTCTCGTTTTCAGATCGATCAGTGTCAAATGTTAAACATAAAGCATTTATCTAAGTCAAACTCAACATTTAGTTAGACAGAAAATGAAAAATTAGGATTATTTTTAGCCAGATTATTTGTTAATTAACGGGCGGGATACGTAAATTGTCATTGAGCAAATTGAAATGTCATATATTACAGTGCAATTACTTCTCAGCCAACATGGCATTTTACTCTTTCAGTTTAATTACATTTATTTTAATATTTTATGAACAAATAATTTACAAAACTGGCCCACAAACTTACAAAGTCGCGAACAACAAAATATTAATAATTTCTCGCTAGTTCACTAATCGGCACTGTTTATAATTAACAGACATGGATACCTTGCATTTCTTTAATGGATTTTCACAAAAATGTATATTTCTTTGTCAGTGGCGGAAATTTCGGTGTGTCGTGGGGGTGGGGAGATGACTGCTCCCGCCACCTGGCCATGATACACTACATGCGCGGCAATTTTTGCCCCAACTTGAAACGCAATTTCTGCACAAAGAAAAATGTACGCGTAGAAAAACAGTAAAGATATCCCACGTCGATATTATTATTCTCATTCATTTCTTTGTTACCTCCAGGGCATGTTTTGCAAGAGAAGGGCGGGAAAGTAAAGCGAGATCCATGATTCATAAAATATCCTTTTTACCTATGAATATAACATTGCTCTGTGTCCGAAATTGTGTTGCAAGTTGCCGTAAATAATGGCCTTTACGTAAAATAGATAATTTGTCGATAATTTTGATCTGAAAAGGGTAAAAATCAGTCAAAGGGTAAAAATCAGTCAAATTTGAGTGTAAATTGCAGTTTAGTCTGAAATTCAGTAGGCTTGCTGTTTTACACTATACAATAGAGTCTATACCGAAGTCTATATATACGATCAAAATGTGTGACAGTATAAACTTTTTTAACACTAGAAAAGCCGGACGGCTCGCCAGCCAATCAGATTGCTATATTTTCATGGTACCAGACCGGGGATAATTATCGGTTAAAAACCTAGCTAAAACTTGTCAATATATAGTTTTACAAAATTTTACTTTTCTGTACAATCGGTGTTCCGATAATCAGCCCGTTTTCGATACGTGCAGATGGCGTTATTTGAATAGCATAATTAAAACGACTTTTAATTTTCATTGTCAATCTGCGCAAATTTCATGAAATGTTTGCAACTCATTGAAGATGTATGCGAAGTCAATAAATATTATGAACCTACTGCAAAGTTTTTAATTAACAGAGAATTACAGACACAAAAACAGCAAAATGTTAATAGTATTACTGTTAGTGGCAGTTAAATATTTAGACTTCATAATTCAGGTTTACTCATGGCTATGGAACCATTTTGGGCTTCAAATATTTTTACCCAACCCTCACTGAATTGAAGATTTTAAAATGTCTTTTTATAACATATGTTTTATTATAGGCGAAAAATTTTGAGTTATAAAAAAATAGTTTTGTATTATCGTGGATTTCGTCGAAGTGCTGTTTTCACTTAGGTAAGCCTCACATCAAAGGCCTCACATCAAAGGCCTCACATATAGATTTCGCCCACGAGAAACGTCATAATTATTGACGTTTCTCTGACGACCCACCCACTCTTAGAAACGTCAAGGATAGTTTTCGGCATTTTATTGTATGCCTATAAACACTGCAAAACTACTGTAAAACCCTAACGTCTTCAAATAATAGTTCCTACGATTTTATTTGCAAGTTTTTTGAGAAATCACCGCAAGTATAATTTATAAACCAAAGATGCGAAATTTAACATATCGTCGTATTTCCCATTTTCCTCATAATTTTATTGAACCGCTCCAGTAAGAATAATGATTAAAGCCGTACAGAGCAAAACACAGTATAAATGACAACAAACTACAAAAGCGGAAAGGTTTTAGTATTTTGACTGTAAAATTGTTTGTGGCGGTATTTGTACATAATTATCTAGCAAAATTTTGTGCTTGTACAATTATCAATCATGCGCGAGTATCAGACATTAAACGATTTTGAAAATATATACAAACATGATATAATATATAGATAAATGGATCTGCGACGGCGTTTTTATCAAGTTGTCATACTTTTTAATATACTCTGCTAATGGGAAATAATTTCGAAATGTCAAAACTTTCCGCAAAAAACTATTGATTTTTTCCACGACGTGACGTTACACAGAGGAACGTTGCAGCCGTTAACCACCCAAAGTACGTAATATACGTTTCTCGTAAGGAAATCGATATCGGGCCGAAATATATCGTTATATCGTTAGAGCCTAGAATCATTGAACAACGAGGAGAATTGTTTTTATTTATTTATTTATTTATTAAAAAAATTGTTTTAACATCTCTAAACTCGAGTTATTAAGGAAATTTGGCGTAAGCTTGAATTGAAATGTGTTTGCCAGGGCAACGTGGCAGAAACCAAACGTATTACGAGTTGTGACTATGTGCATGCAATTCTAATAAGCAACCACTATAAAATGCCAAAACGGACAGTTCGTAAAAAAATATGTGTGCAAAAAACATATTACAAACTATAAGAGCATGAAAATTTTGTCGTCACCATGGAAATTTGAAAACATAATTAAACAGATATACTCGAAAAGCTATAGCAAAATATTTGATTGTCAGCGTATCTTGCAAGATGTTCAATTTGAGTGCGGTGCTTATTCGGTGCATATTATTCAAAATTATTCTATTTGTATTTGCCTTCACAACGAAGTTGCGTATTTCAAAGTTCTAGAGAGAGAGAGTGTTAAACGACGGAGCATTGAAATATACTCACTTTGAACTTAAAAACAATGTAGTAACTGTACAGGATAATATATGTCCGAGGCTGATTTAAAATTGATATGCACTGTAGTTGTTTTCAGCTCGAACAAGCGCCACGTTATTGTGAATAAGCTGTGCGGCGGCGCTTATCATCGACCGCGGCGCTCTTTAACATTTTTTCTCGCGGCGCTTATTCGAGAGCAGCACTTAATCGGAGGAGGCGCTTAAACGCGTATATACGCTACTGTCGCCTCCACACAACGGGCAACAAGCCCAACCTGATATACTGATATGTATATTTCAATTCTTCCAGTCTCAGCTAGATGTTATGATTCAACTCTAATTTTATCCCGACGCATAACGCGTCATTTGGATGCGCAGTATAACTGGCGTATGGTTCAAGCTCTTATTTCATTAACTGGCGTATGGTTCAAGTTGGCTCTGAAGTGAAATCGGAAAATGCTATTTTTGTTTAACCAACTTTTCCAGGTTTAAATATTTTTAGCTTACCTTACTAAATTTTAAATACTAGCTACGATTTTAAAATGCTTCTTTTACATGCAAGTTTCACCTTGCAACTACATTACGATAATCTATCAAACATGCGTCATGCATGTTTCAAACAATGAATTTTTCAAGTTAGCATAAATTACTATATAATAAATTCCCTTGCACATGCAAGTGGTTGCAAGTCAAAAACTCTTAAAAAATACGAAAGATGCAGTTATGTTGATATTTCTGGAGTCATAAAATGAGTTTTGTACTTAAGGTGGCTCCCTACAATTTTTGAAATATGGTTAAATTATGATTTAGATTGGGGTTTTTTTTGAAGAACTGTTACTTGTTAGCAAACAAAAATTGTACCACATATATTGAGCAACATTCTAAGAGTCGGAAATTGTTCACAAATATGACGTAATTATCGTTGCTATGGTAACAATGACATTTCAATATGGCCGACATTAATTTTAGCTTTTAACGCATTTTACTCGAAAAGACGCCTGGTTACCCCTATTTTTTATTTTATAAAACATTTTCATATAGTACAATAGATCATCTAAACAAGTTTGAAAAAATTCTGTAGAGCCAAATTTAAAAAAAATTAATAAACACGATTTTTCGTTATAAATATTTTTTGGCTCTACAGAATTTTTTTAAACTTGTTCAGATAATCTACTTTTCTACAGGAAAACGTTTCATAAAATAAAAAATGTGGGTAACCATGCGGTTTTTTTAGTAAAGTGCGACAAAAGACAAAATATCGGCCATATTGAAACGTCATTGTTACTTGGTGATGACGTCATTTTTGTAAAAAATTTCAGCTCTTAGAATGTTGCTCAACATAAGTCATACAATTTTTGTTCAAAGTCTGATCTAAATCGTAAATTTTACACATTTCAAAAAATTGTAGGGAGCCACCTTAAGTTAACAACCACGTTTACATTATTAGCATTCTGAAATGTACTCAAAATTCGTACGGTTATAGAATATAGATGCGCTCGGATTCATTCGGTGTCATGCGTTCCCCATTTCGAAAGGGGAAATCGTGGAAATCTGAGTGCCATTCGAATAAATCCCGTCATGTGTAAACAGAGCTTTCGTTATTAACTTCTACACAAAGAGCCTTCGCTTGAAACAACAAAGTGGTTTTTAATCTTTTTCAGGTAGTTCAGACACAAACCATGTGGCATGGGATGGCAGCTTATCATAGAATGCCAGCTATACACTGCATGGACCCTCACGTTTCATGTAGTTCAGACACAAATCACGGCAGCTTATTGTAGAATACTGGACCCCCACGTTTGCGATATCTTTCTCAGGTAGTTCAGACGCAAATCACGGCAGCTTACTGTACTAGTAGAGGGTGGTAAAGGGGGTGGGGGTTCCGATCAGGTTCACGTGAGGTAAAACAGCCATTTCACGTTTCACATGTAAAAGAATTAGCCATTTCACGAAAATTAAAAACCACGTTTTCAAATGTGTAAATTTTTGTATTTAATGCCGTTCTTAACCTTTTGCCCAATTTTTACGTTTTCGAAACCAATTTCAACAAGTTTTAAAAAAACCCAGATATATCTAATACAAAATCAAGAAAATACACGCACGGTAAAATTGTTACATCCATAGCATCATTGCTCTTCTTGACTTTCTCACTGCTCGTTCAGTTCGTTCTACAGGCCTCAAATAGATTCTCGTTTAGCGGCAAATATTTTACGCTTTGCCACCCTCATTGTAGAATACTACCACAGCCACGTTTGAGATAACTTTTTCAGGTAGTTTAGACACAAACCATGGCAGTTTATTGTAGAATACTACCTACACTGGACCCCCACGTTTGAGATATCTTTTTCAGGTAGTTCAGACACAAACCACGGCAGCTCATTGTAGAATACTGGACCCCCACGTTTGCGATATCTTTCTCAGGTAGTTCAGACGCATTGTAAAAATATCTCAAACTCATCTTCTTTTTTTCTATTAATAACATTAAATTACCTTAAGTTCTGATCATCAATGTAATTAATTGTAAATAATTAACCTAGGGGTCTTAATCAAAAGCCTTTCGTGGTTTCTAGTAGACCTCTATCCCTATAATTCTGTAACTTGTATTTTATTTTAAACTATGTATGTATGTACGGGCAAACTTTAATAAATAAATAAATCAAAGAATACTACCTACACTGGACCACCACGTTCGATCGAGATATCGATCATTTTCAGGTTGTTAAAACACAAACCACGGCAGGTTATATTGTAGAATACTACGTACAGTGGACACCCAAGTTTGAGATATTATTCTCAGGTTGTTAAGACACAAACCACGGCAGCTTATTGAGAATACAACCTACACTAAACTCCCATGCCAACGTTTAAAATATCTTTTTCAAATAGCTCAAATATAAACCGCAACAGTTGTAGAGTACTACCACACACTGGACCCCCACGTTTGAGGTTTCTTTTGAGGTAGTTCAGACACAAACCAATTATAGGCAGCTTATTCTAGAGTACTACATACATTGGAGTCTATACTCAAGATATACCTCTATATCTTACCAGCTTTGTTGGTGACAAAATTCCAGACCCTGCAACCAATACACTCGTCCTTTGAATTCGCATGCCGCATTACTGCATTAGGACAGCCACAATTAAAACCTCGAGGCCAAAAGGCTGGAGCATTTCGTTTTTTCTTAACATCGTTGGCAATTATATTATATCTCAAAAACGAACATTTGTTGTCAAAACGTTGCTTTTGACTATAGCCCCATACCCGTTCCGTAAAGCCGACACTATGCATGCAAATAAACTACAGATTTCCAGGCATAAAAACTTTGCATAACACTAATAGTGTCATCCAGTCACGATCCAGTGATTGCAATGTACCATTGTCTTTTCATTGTATTCTCCATGCCATCCAGTCACTGATTGTTTTGACATACAGGGTGTGTATCCAAAAAAACGCAACCACTTAATATTCTAAGATATTCACTTTGTTTTCAAGCACAATAGATTTTAGGCCCTTGGGAATTTAAAATGCTTCTAATCGCACAAATCAGCTAAACTAATAATGTGCCCGAACAACGAATTTTCATAGTTTTACAGTACAACCGAAATCAAAACATAACTGAAGTGCAAAACCTTTTTCGAGCAAGATTTCCTGATCGGGACCCTCCTCACAAAGCGACAATCTTGAGGAACGTCAGGAAGTATTCGAGTGAAGGAACGAGCCTTAATCTCAAGTCTCAACAAAGGTAATTCTGGAAGGCGAAGAACAGCACGATCGGAGGAAAACATTGCCGCTGAATTCCCAGGGGCCTAAAATCTATTGTGCTTGAAAACAAAGTGAATATCTTAGAATATTAAGTGGTTGCGTTTTTTTTATACACCCTGTAGTTGTGACGTTGACGTTGTGCAATTGGACTCCAAAACAATGAAAGACAATAGAACAACCCATCAGTGACTCGTGACTGGATGCCACTATTGCTATGTTATTATACAGGGTGTCTCAAAAAAAAGTGAACCCTTAGAAGTTTAATACAATAGTGAACCTTTTGAAATTGAACTTTTCTTTCAAAGAATCTATTGTACCCTATTGTATTTAATTTCAAAGGGTTCACTTTTTTTTGAGACACCCTGTAGTGTTAATGCATTTTGCATAAAAAAGGGCATTGAAAAGCACATTGGCCGAATGAAATGCACTTTGAAAGTATGGAAATCAATTAAAGTTTATAATCAATTATTTTGCCTCATTTTCTTTTAACAACCGAAACTTTATACTAAGGAATAATTTTATATGAAATGTTGAACTAATTTGTAAGGATTTTCCTAGATTTTCGGATTTTCCCTGCATTCGGACAAGGAAAATTGACCGCCGTTTGACAGTGTAAAACATGGACGGGAAAGAGATAAGAAGATAATTTTTAAATACTAAATAACACGTTCGAGGACCTTCCCATTGACAAGTAAAATTGTCTCGCGTTTGACAGAATAAAGTACTAAAGAGTAAAGTCAGTATCTTTCATATATCATTGATACGGGCAGGAAAGGGTTAAAGTAAAACTACGCCATCAAATTTGCAAACATCAAATAAATGTTTATTTTCATATTTTACAAGTATAATAATTAAAATGTTACATTGTCTATACATGCATGCTCCTCTATTGCGGAGCTTTAAAAACTAATTACATGAAGCATCCAGCACGAAAGGAAAGCTCGATTGCTTTCCGTCTTCACAACAACTCTCCGCGCGCTCACTTTCCGCTACATGGAAACTTCATGTAAGCCTCTACGCATGAGAGAAGGCATTAAATGTTCTGCAAACTACAAATCTACAATCAACTATTAAAAAGCGGCGATGTCAAAAGCTATCTAAATTCAAATATTTCGCGATATGCTCTGGCACGTAATTGCAATGAGCACGTTGATTGCCGTCGCACTCGAAGTACAAATATATGCACACAAGAGATCGTAATAAGCGTTTTTACATGACGACAACTCAACAGCAAATGCCAATTACGACGGTGGACATGCTATTTATATCTAAGCGCTAAGCTTATATAAGGCTTGCGCCATACCGTCGAACACAATTCGTTCAATTACATTGAATTATATTCGACGACAGTGCAACGTATGAAACAGACCTATGGTCCCTATTATTACTACAAGCTACGATTTTAGTCGGAAGATTCATGGTTTCGGTGCGTGGTATTTAACCAAGCCAATGCAATGGGATAAGAATAATGAGCCCACAGATCACAACACTGACTGTTTCTCGTTTTAACATGCATCTAAAGCATAAATGGGCCAACTAAAATTATAGCGTGTACGCCCGGGTTTGGCCGTGGCGGAAATTCCGGGGAGGAGGGGGCAACTGCCCACCTTTACTTAAAATAAACAAATGGTCGGAAATTTTTACCTGAAAAAGCTTTTGAGTGTAAATGTGGGGTTTGTTGGAACTTTAGAAGGTTTTGTCGAAAATGTTGGAGGAAAAAGTGAAATCCTGTTTAGTGGATAATATCGTGCAACGATCTATGGAAGATAATGATGCAAAATCTATCAGTAAATAATCAAATATTCTAAATTTAATCACCAGCTGTAATTTACTTATTTCTTTGACTGCAATTTTACGAGGATTTAAAAATGTTTATAATTATAGCAGCGTTTTAAATGTCATTAGGGCCGACTTTCATTTCCGCGACTTTATAAGAATAATAATATCCTTTAAAATGATACCAGAAGATACCTTTCTCAGTCTGATTGTGTTTACCTCCAAAGTATTTACCATTCAAGTGTCCGTAACTACAGCCCCTGAACCACCAGGCACCGTGAAAGTACCGAGCACAGTTACCCGACGTCCAGTCATCATTGTCTACATCTTGAGTGGAGAATTTCATCCCATTTTGATACCGTAAAGAATCTCCTGCTGTCCCTGTGAAGTAAATATTCAACAAAAAATTAACAAACTCATTAATAATAGTTAATGAATATTTCAGCCAATCAAGTCAACGATAGTATATTTCACGTTCAGGATGGTCGGGATGGGTTTAATGCTTAGTGCATGTCATTTTTTCTAAACTGTTAAGCGTTTGCAATGGAGTAAAAATTTTACTGTTACGGAGCTAAAAGCTTACGCACAATTTACAGACGATTTTACTTGTAGCTGCTAAATATGACTTTTTAATATTATAGTTCTCAAAATTAAACTACTTCCACCCAGACCCACGTGTAGCGCCTGATACGCACAATTCTCCATCAAATATGCACATCTGTCATTATTTTAGGAATAAACTTTTTAACGTCGTTTCAATATTTTGCAGTGCGATTATATTACGTGAAAATAAACTGCTTATCTGGCAAAATTATTAAACTTTGAAAATTATTTGGAGACAGTCTCAGCCGTCTCTAAATTGCGGACACACCAGGAAATCTCCCAGCATTCCAAGGAGCCAAGCAACCCTCGGAAATAGCACCTGTCTGATTAACCATTTGGTTTGTGAAATATTTAGATAACTATTATTCATTATAAGTGTTTTGTCTTTTGGAAACACCAGGTATATCTATTATTGACAAACTGTCGATCCGTAAGCCAGGATCTTCATCAGTGCAAATATAATTGTGTTTCACCAGGCAAACATACCAGGAACCTATAAGTGCCTATTATTACCATATGAACAATATTTCAAAATGTTAGCGTCGCTTTCATTTCCCAAAACGATTCTTACCCGAGTATGAAGTAGCATTCAAGTTTAAACGATAACCATCGCTCTCGTTTGCCACAGTAACTGCTTTATACTCTGCATATCTAGTCTCGTTTTCAAAGGTTTCGAGATCAACTCTGACTACATTTTGTCCACTTGATGACAGACGATTAATTTTCTCTAGACCCAACCAGTATTCACCACTGAAATTTCCAAATCCCACTTTATAATCTATATCACACCTGACTTGGAAGGCTCCAAGACCGTCCGGGTCGATTGTATAAACGCCAGAGGTTGTTTTGCCTGATTTGTATAAAGCATCGCATCTTTTCGCTAGATAAAAAGTAGATCGATAAATTTTGACAAACTTCAACCTAACCTCAACCTAACTTTGGCCTAACCTCAACTTAAACCCCAACCCTACTTCAACCTAACCTGAACATAACCTCACCCTAACTTCGGCCTCAGCTTAACCTCAACCACTAACAAATTAAACCCTGCTCAAAATAAACGAAAAATTTCTTCGCCACAAAAATATGCGACGGCTTAAATAGGCCGGGGTTCAGTGCTCGTCCAAGGAAGCATGGGTGGTAGATGAGGTTAGCGCGTTGCCCCTTACCTCTGTGTTAAGCCGCCTATACAGCAGGTCGAGGGCACGGATTTAGTCAGGTTGGGTAACGTCAGTGTCCTTGATAAACTCATGTAAGTTGAGATTGTTTGGTTCGCTCCTGTTTTTCGAGGGTTTTTCTCCGGGTACTCTGGTTTTCCTCCCTCGCTAAAAACTAACCCTTAGGAACTAACGTCCACCTCAGAGTGGTAAAAACAATAAACTAAAGTAAGCCGCGGCTTATTAATGTTGCGAATTCTTTGTATAAACGGTTTCGCGCCAAAATTTTATATCACAAAATGGTGTTCAACACGAAAAACTAAAAGTAAGAAAACTAGAAAAACGGAAAACATATATATATTTATTTTGTGCTGTCTATACGAGCGTTCGCAACATATCACTCATAATATTTTTAACAATACCATATCAAAGCTCCGTTGGCGACCTAAACAAGCCATTTCTTCGCCGCGGTTTATTTTCACTCGAACAAACGGCCTTATAAAACTTATGCTACACAATTCATGACTTTGGATATCGATAACTCACATCTATATGCCCCTTCAAACAAAATAATTAAACTTTAGAATTATATTGCTTAAATATGTTTCTTATATTCTATTTTTGCACCGCAGAGAGGGATCTGTATTAGAGAATTGTTCGTATTAGAGATGTTCCAATTAGAAAGGTGTTCGTATTAGAGAGGTGTCCTTATTAGAGAGGTATCTGTATTAGAGAGGTGTCCGTGTTAGAGAGGTGTCCGTATTAGAGAGGCGTTCATATCAGAGAGGTGTTCGGATAAAAGAGCTGTCCGTATCAAAGAGATGTCCGTATTAGAGAGGTGTTCGTAGTAGAGAGGTGTTCGTATTCGAGAGGTGTCCGTATGAGAGAGGTGTTCGTATTAGAGAGGTGTCCGTATTAGAGAGTTGGCCGTATTAGAGAGGTGCTCGTATTAGGGAGGTGTTCGTAATACAGAGGTGCTCGTATTAGAGAGGAGTTCGTATTGGAGAAGTGCCCGTATTGGAGAGGTGTCCGTATTAGAGAGGTGCCCGTATTAGGGAGGTGCCGGTATTAGAGAGGTGTTCGTATTAAAGGGGTGTTCGTATTAAAGGGGTGCTCGTATTAGAGAGGTGTTCGTACAATTTGACCATTAAATTTCGGAGTGATCTTTCATTCCTCAGCTTTAACAGTCGTGCCCAATCCCTTCGACAATTTCGGCTTGGCTTATACAATAGTACCTTTCAAATCATCATAATGGTAACTTTACTATTACTTCTCGATATAACAGAATATTGGAAGGTTTTTGTAGATGGAAATTTCGCATGCAACTAAACGTTCATGCTTGAGGGCCTATTGTTGCAAGTGTTCCTGGTTAGGTCTAAAAAATGAATAGTTTTGGTTCGAACATTCCATCTACAAAAACCTATTAACATCAAATCAAATCATCATACCATGTGTAGGAACCAGCGCTGTTGTCATGGTATTGGCCAGTGCGGTTGTTGTGATTGGAAATAACACCGTTGTGGTTTCGTCTGCCTTGTTTGTCGTGGTTTCACCTGGCTGTTCTGTTGTTGTTGGATCTTGCTCATTCGTTGTTTCATATATCGCGGTTGTAGTTGGAACTAGTGTAGTTGTTGTTCTTATACTCAATGCGGTCGTGGTTTCATCTGGCTTCTTCGTCGTAGCTCGCTTAGGTGATGTTGTTGTGACTCGGTTGGTTGGTTTGGGTTCCACTGCCTTGCCTGTTTGGCTTCTCTGCAATTAGAAGACATATATAAGGTTCGTTTCTTTAAAAGTAAATCGCTTTAACTCGCCTCTTAACTTGCTTTAAATTGCGACTAAATCGACCCAGTTTCTCTTAAGTCGCATATATCGGCAGAAGGCGAAAGAAAGTATTTTAAGTTATTTAAATAGTTTACACTATACTAGAAAAACTGTTTTACAGTGAAGCGACAGTGCCCCATCTTCACAACTTACTGATGGACTTGTTCGACTAGTGTCCTGTGTAGCGGCCCTCGTGTGGAAGGGATGTAGCGAAAACACGCGCGAGGAGAGATACAGAGCTAGGAAAATACGCGCGTTTAGTTTTAGTGAGCTTGGAAAGAGAATAAAAACCTCGAAGCAGATGAGGTTAGAACCAAATACAATTCTACTGACATGAGTTTTCAAATACAGGGTAGTTACCCAACCTAAGTCAATACCTGCCCTCGACTTACACTAGCAGGCTTGACTCGGGCGGTAAAGGGCAGCGCGCTAACCGCATGTGCCACCCGTACTTCCCAAAAGCACACTTAATAAAAATACCTTTTCTATTTTCTCGTAGTAATCGAAATATTGCGTAACGTTAAAATTCTTAGGATGTGTCGACTTCGTGGCGTTGTTCAGCTCACAATTCTTGGAAGAACCTGCATTTTTTCCGTTGTTGAAATTGATTGATTTGCAAACAGGATGCTCAGCCAGGCAATTTAAAGCACATTCCAAAGCTTCAGGTGTATTATATTTGCGGATTACGTGACCAGTAAGTCGGTGACCTGCAGAACAGTGATAGAAGAATTGATGGGCTTATACCTCCCAAATCTATGGTTTATACACGGAGAAGCTCATACATGGATAAATTTCTGTTTTATAAATGTAGGGGGAGTTGGTAATGGGGGGAGGGGGTTGCCGTCGTTATGCGAATTATCTAAACTGCGGATTGCGGACTGCGGACAGCCGACTTAGGATTGCAAATTTCGAAATGCGGACTGTATTATGATATTAACTAGTTAAAGAGTTCTCGATGTGACGAGTAAAAGACGTAAACGAATGCATGCATGACAGAATTGGTTAATTGGTAATAAGTTTTAAATATTGAATCATATATTTAATTACCTGTCTTATTAATGATAAGTGTTTTATCTATTTGTCAACTATATAACAGGCTGTAAATATAATATTTTAAAATAATTTCAACTGTTATAAACAACAGATTTTCAGTGAACATATTATATGTAGCAATTATTATAATATTAGTAAAGTAGTGCTCCATATATTTTTATAAACTCTATTGTCTATTTTGAGTGGTTTTGACAAAAAGGGAGGGTAAATATTTCATGTATACAGTATTGGAAAATGATGACAGATTATACTATTTTATACAATTCCAGCGGTTATAAACAATTGATTTTCAGCAATGTATAAGCAATGTTATAAACGTTATTTATTTTGAGTCCAATTATACATATGTTTGATTAACAGGCACGAAAAAGTAATTACTAGGCAAAAGCTTGTAAAATTTCCAAAGAGAGCTTCGTTATTGCAATATGCATTATTAAATCACACGAAGAACCTAATCCAGTTTGTATAATCAGAATTTGTCTAACAAGCAATGCCAAATGTAAACAATGCAACGAGCCTATTTATGCATAAATTATACATGCACTAATTACGCACTCAGTTCTGTCCAGCCTGGGAAAACAAGACAAACTTTTGTAAATTTATAATCCAATTTTCATCCAAACTGAACGATTATTTAATCAATTTGTCCTTGGCCGCTGGTCGTTATCTCGACAAATTTTAGTATTTTTCAGTTGTCGTACTACAGACAAACACACACACATACGTGTGAACGGTAGAAGTCGCTCTTCGATCGACTTAGATATCCTCCGCGACTGGTTGATTCCACAATTTCAACGTTTATTGATCAGCAGCATCAAGCAGCCAACCAGGAACCTGAAACCCGTAAACCATCGCAGAATGTTGTGCGAATCATCTTACCGTTCAAAGATCAGAAGTTAACAGACATAGTCAGGAATCAACTTACAAACCTTTTTAACGTAATTGGTTCTAAAGTTCAACCAGTTTACACAAGCAAGAAATATGGGAATGATCTCGCAGTTTCCGAAGCGAAACCGCCATTAGTCAACAAGCAAAACGTTGTCTATAAATTTCAATGTGATCTGTGCGACGCAGATTATATCGGATACACGAGCCGGTCATTTTCGCCAACGTATTGGCGAACATAAAAACTCAGCGATACGAAAACGCGTCAAGGAATGTCATGGTAAAGATGTTGAGAGAATCGTGAATTGTTTCTCGGTTTTGCGAAAGTGTCAGGGGAAGTATGACTGCCTGTCGTAGGAGATGCTCTACATCAAGGAACTCAAGCCACTGATACTCAAGCGCAGTCTGAACTAACCTGCGATCAGGCTTTATTTAATATAGGCCTGATTGCAAGTTAAGTCTGAACACGCAGTCGGACTCGATTCGGGCTAAAGTATTTGTTTGAACTAACTTTGTTCACTTCTTAACTTGAATGTTTTATATGTGTTAATTTGTTCTAATTTGCCGCGTTTTCGTGCGTGACATTATACGTGATCTCATGTAATTATTTGCTAACGGCAAGAACTCGCCATACGAAAACTCAAGTAATAACGAACTTTAGTTGAACTTGAAAATGATGTAAAGATGATATCGAAACGTTCTAATAGAATAAACTTTTCATCGTTTTCATTTGTGTCAAATTATACAATGTCATATGTTTGATTAACAGACACGAAAAACTAATTACTTGGCAAAAACTTGTAAAATCTCCAAAGAGAGCTTCGTTATTGTAATATGAATTGTTAAATCAAATAAAGAATGTAATCTTTTGTATAATCGGAATTTGCCTAACAGCAAAATGTAAACAAAGCAACGAGCCTATAAAGTAAGACAAACTTTTGTAAATTTATACTCCAATTTTCATCCAAACTGAACGATTATTTAATCAATTTGTCCTTGGCTTATGTTCGTTATCTCCACAAATTTTCGTATTAAAATATTTGGTATTTTTTAGTTATCGTGCTTACAGACAAACACACACACACATATACACACTCACATACAAACCAAGGTGAAAACATTCTATATTTCAAACTCTTTTCATTAAGTAATTGACATGTTCTTTCCCCCTGTGATCACTGTCTATGAGTACCCCCAAGATATGGAATAAATTTTTCTTCTTAATTAAACACGTTGGTTACAGATTGTAAGTTGAACAGAAAATGGGAACTTTTTTGGCTAGGATAGACCATAAAAAAATTCGATTTCCAAATAATTAATAAAAGTTCAATTGCCCAAACCCAGCTATCAACTAAATTGAGTTCTGCATTAACTAAAGTTAAGACTCGAGATCTGATAAACTGTTATTGACATAAAAATGGTTAAATTCATCAGTAATAGATGAATGTCAAAAAGTTTAGAGCATTGAAAGTTTAGAGCATTGAAAGTTTAGAGTAAAGTCATTAATATACAAAAGAACTAACAAAGGTCCAAGTACTGAACTCCAAGCCTCCAAACTCCGCAGGCCGCACTCAAGACTCCGCAGGCCGCACTCAAGACTCCGCAGGCCGCACTCAAGACTCCGCAGTAGACTCGTGAGTTTATTGTTCATGGCAAACGAATTCCAGGAATTCCTTAATAGTCTAGGACCTGTAAAGGAGTTTGTATGCATTTCATTTAGGACAGATTATCTCAACTGTTTTAGGGTAAAATGACCATGGCGGTCAACATGGCATATGTGCCAAAACCCGAATCCGGGGCGAAAGTCCTGAAAATGACCACGCCCAGAAACGGCACTGTCGGCATAGCTCTAAATCCTGAACCGCCAAAGCTACAGCCTTTTTGAATTGCTTATAGTGTTTAGAATGGTTGCTTTTATGGGTGGTCACTGGAGGGTGAAATTTGTCTAGGTATCGTATTTTACAAGAAAATGACCATGCACCATCCCAGGTCAACTGCTAATTATGCATCAAATTACTCATTCACCTGGCAAAGTCTATGTTTTCTTATTTCCCAAATATTTTTGTCATAGGATGAAAAAATATGCTTATTTTAATATAATTATTATAAATTTCATAAGGAATGATATTGTTTTGTTGAGATATAACACATTTCATTTCACTTACCCCCCGCCAGAACACGATTTCAGCCATATTTTGCCGATTTGTTTGCTTTTTATCATCCAAATGTTCTACTTTAACACAATGCTAGTTGACTAAAGAATAATTCAACCAAGTTTCGTCGGGTTTTGGAGTAGTGCCATGTATTTTATATTCGATTTTGTGTCCTTCGACATTTCCTCAATTATGTAGCCATTGCAATGTCTCGCAGCTTCTCTGCCCGATAAATGCCACTTCTTCGTACACATCTGTATTTATATTACAGTATCCAAAAATAATTGATTGTAGAATAGTCCCAATCGAAAAATTGAAAGCATTACTCCCATTTGGGGATGAAAAACCTTCCCTCGTTCATCAAGAACGAGAATCTAAAACAAAAGGTTCAAAATAATTTGAAAGTCTCGCGCAATCTTCACGAAAACCGCTCGTGGGCAACATTACAGGGGGGGGCAACATTTTCACGAATACGTTTGTTCGCGATCACAGCAACCCAAACTCCCAAAGTAAAGTTCGTGTGTTTAACTGTTTATATGTTTTATGACAAAATAAACAAATATTCGCGTAATTTTGTATTTTTCTGGTTTCCTTTAGCTATAAAAAATAAACCAGAGATTTACGCAATCTTTTTGCACCACCAAACGTATTCGTGAAAATGTTTCCTCCCCCCTATAATGTTGCCCACGAGGAGTTTTCGTGAAGATTGCGCGAGACTTTCAAATTATTTTGAACCTTTTGTTTTAGATTCTCGTTCTTGATGAACGAGGGAAGGTTTTTCACTCCCAAATGGGAGTAATGCTTTCAATTTTTCGATTGGGACTATTCTACAATCAATTATTTTTGGATACTGTAATATAAATACAGATGTGTACGAAGAAGTGGCATTTATCGGGCAGAGAAGCGGCGAGACATTGCAATGGCTACATAATTGAGGAAATGTCGAAGGACACAAAATCGAATATAAAATACATGGCACTACTCCAAAACCCGATGAAACTTGGTTGAATTATTCTTTAGTCAACTAGCATTGTGTTAAAGCAGAACATTTGGATGATACTTGCGAGGCTCGGCGATAAAAAGCAAACAAATCGGCAAAATATGGCTGAAATCGTGTTCTGGCGGGGGGTAAGTGAAATGAAATGTGTTATATCTCAACAAAACAATATCATTCCTTATGAAATTTATAATAATTATATTAAAATAAGCATATTTTTTCATCCTATGACAAAAAATTTTAGGAAATAAGAAAACATAGACTTTGCCAGGTGAATGAGTGATTTGATGCATAATTAGCAGTTGACCTGGGATGGTGCATAGTCATTTTCTTGTACAATATGATACCTAGACAAATTTCACCCTCCAGTGACCACCCATAAAAGCAACCATTCTAAACACTATAAGCAATTCAGAAAGGCTGTAGCTTTGCCAGTTCAGGATTTAGAGCTATGCCGACAGTGGTGTTTCTGGGCGTGGTCATTTTCAGGACTTTCGCCCCGGATTCGGGTTTTGGCACATATGCCATGTTGACCGCCATGGTCATTTTACCCTAAAACAGTTGAGATAATCTGTCCTAAATGAAATGCATACAAACTCCTTTACAGGTCCTAGACTATAATTAAAAGCTTTATATGATATATAATTTCTTAGGCTTCCATAATTTAAACTTTCTAAGGAATTTCTCCAAATCGTCGACCATAAACGCCACTGCTCACGAGTTTACAGCATGTTCCGTAGGCGAACTTCACGGTTCGCGCCAAGCGAAACGAAAACGATAAACTGGCCAACTTGGTCAGCCAAAAAATTCGCCGCTAAAAAGTAGGAACCGATCCTTTTCGCTAACCTAATTTATCACATTGCCGAATCTATCTTTTCGCTTCGCTTCCAGGGAACAAATTCGTTTAGTGGAAAACGGGGCCATTTGTTCAAAAGCCGATTAGTTTAATCCTACAGGTTAGCCCAAGAATTTCAAAGCAAACTTCCCAAGAGCTTGTTTATAAACTTGGAGATATTTTTCCATAAACCTTGTCTGGATCAATAGAAGCTCTATTTTCTGATGTTTTGAAATAATCAGACGTACAAAAAACCACAAACGAAACAGCGGGTTAAATTTTAACCTAAGCATAGTGATAATCGTTCATTGAACAACCGGCCCTTGCAACAAACGAGAATGCGAGTTTACTAGAGAGAATTTTCTTATACCTCGGTCAAATGAGGACAAGAGTTGCATGAGAGTAGACCTTGCCGCGCATAGCGGTCAAACGTGCAAGAACTCTCATCAACTCTCATCCAAATTTGAACCAGCTCAAAGTTGAAGAGAAGTGCACGAGAGTCGATGAGAGTTGGCGGTCAAACGCGAGCGAGAGTTGCACTCGATCTCATCATCAACACTCATCCTCGTTTCACCGATAAAAACATCTAATACGTAACACCTACGCATAAAAAACACATGACTAAAAACAAAAACGACTTTTAATTGTGTTTTATGATTCAATTTGTGTACCTGAAGCGGCCAGCCTGAACGCAGCACTGGATGTTAGCGAACTGCAGGTCTGTGTGTACAGTAGCAACAGATAGAAACGAAGACTTCCGTACACATTCATGACGCAGAGCTGTTGAATGTCTTCAGATGTTTCAGCTACAAATATAATAATAATTAGTTACAACTAAAGCTGAAGGGTCAGGTTTTGGTGAAGCACGGAAGAGAACCAACCACAACTCTACTTACACGAGTTTTTAAAAACAGGGCAGTCACGCAAGTAAATTTCACCTAAGTAAATTTCTACCCTCGACTTACAGTAGCAAGCTAAAATTAACTCCGCGGTAAAAGAGCATCGCTCTAACCGCATCTGCCAACCGTGTGCTTCACAAAAAATATAAAAGGAAAGCTTTTAGTTTGGACGCGAAGGCAAAAAAAAACAATTTGAAAGAAAAAACCTAGAGTTCGAAGTCAAGTGCCCTAAAAATTTTAAGCACATTTGATAAAATTTTGGGTGTTTAATATTAACAAGAAATAATCATACTTTTTCTTGATATTCTAGTCAGTTGTTTCCTTTGCAAGATGCGCGAAATTAAAACTGCCCAAAAATATCGCATTTGTTAGGGTGCGCGAAATTCAAACGCGCGAAAATTTAAGACTGAGCGAAAATTAGTAGCACGCGAATTTAGGTAGCAAAAGTAAAGTGGCTTGTAACTATCAGCTAATGTACAGCACATATTTCTTTAAGATTTACCTTAAATACTTCGAGAATTTTCCTTCCTTCCCAACGGTTGAAATCAAGTTGGATGCTGAGCTGGGAAATATGAGTGAAATTCTGCTTAACTTGGCGGCCTTTTTTAATGTAGATGGCTTCGCGAAAATGAGACTATATTGTCTCATCATCTGAGCAATTTTATGAAATGTTTACAAGTAATTGAACATTGAATAAATACTACTTATGTGATGATCTTTTCGGCTTTTCGATGCCTTAATCAACAGAAAAGTAATAGACATACAAAATGAAAAATGTTAATAATTTCAGCAGTTCATTGATTGTTTATTAAGACGATGCGGGGAAATATTAACGTTGTCGACAAAAATGGTAGTAATTTTTAGCCAGTATATATTAATCGCAAATTACATTATACAAAAAGGTAATGATTTTCAGCCATTTTTGCGACCCTGGTCTGAAATGGAGTAGAGAATCCTTTTGAATTGAAAGGCAGAGTAAAATGTCTTTCCCTATGTAACATGAAAAGTATAGCTTCCCACACCTTTTTTAATGCGTTTAATAATCAATGCGTTTTAGAATTTTCTAGCCACTATAAGGCGACCGTATATTGGGCGGTGTGAAATTTAATGACAGGCCACTAGTACTGATGCCCAAATTCTATCTAGACAATATGTTTTCTTTCCCAACAATAACCAGAAACTGTAAGAACCTTTTCTAAAATGTTAGCAATACCTCATTGACTTCATTGCCGTCATTGACTTCATATCATTATCCTCATTGTTCGTGCACGATATAGGGTTAGGGATAGGGTTCTGATTGGGGTCAACACATATAGTTGGAAATATACCTTCCGGCTATGCAGTTTTGATGGGCTTTTACACGAAGGGGCTTATATACGGGGTTTATATTTGGGTCTAAACATTTGGGGGTGTGGATCATTTTGACTGACGAAAGGGCGTGGTCAACACATAATGTAAAGGGACCGGCAAAAACCAAAAAAGGTTTATATGCCGCTAGCGGGAATGCACCAGTGGAGTGCACAGGTGTCGAGTGCTGAAGAAACGAGACCACTAGGGGGTATGGGAGCATACTCTTCCAAATTTTGAAATGTAGAGTCTCTGAAACGTCATTTTATGCACTTTGGTGGAAGATCTTATAGATCCAAGGCTTCCATAAAATATTACATAGCATTGATTGGCCGCAATATCTCCGACTCGAAACTGTCTCACATACAAGGACATTGCGCTCATCGGGATCGATAAACCTAGTCAGGCCATTAAAATCAAACACGTTCCAAGATAATGCATCTGCACTTTTTAATGCACTACCACCTACAGTAAGATCTTGTGGTGATTTTAGGCGTTTCTGTTCCCTCACTAAGGCGATTCTAAAAGAACGTTGTGACGAACAGTCCTAGTTATTATAGACAGCATACTTCTTGTAATTCTACATTTAATGTTTTAATGTTTTAATGTTTTAATAAAAAATATCAGCTGACTTGTAACCAAAGGTTAAATTACATCAGTGAATAAATAAATACATTAAATGAATTATCTATAGAAATTATGCTATATACTATTATATTTAGAAATAGTTTGTGGTAAAAAGGATTTTCTAAATCGCTCTGTTCTACAATAAAAGTTTTGATATTTACATTGTCCCCTTGTATCATAAACTAAGGATGATTTGTTTGGCAGAAATTCGTCCAATTTATCAAGGTTCTCTTTTCTGAGAAAGAACCGATCACATAAAATTTCACGGCGTGTCTTTAATAGCGGAATATTCAATAGTTCCCGAGCTTCACTGTAACTTAATGATGGTAAAATTATTCTCATAGCTCTTCTTTGCACCTTTTCAATGTCATCGCTCAAATAGTCGGGAATATTGTAATGCCAGACTTGACAAGCATATTCTAAAACAGGTCGTATGATGGTGATAAATACAGTGCATAACAGTTTTGCATCAGCACACATTTGCATTTATATAGTTTTATAAATTTTAGCTATCTTAATCTACTCATAGACATTTTATAGTAGTAAATATGTATATATAGTTATTGTATTTAGAGTAGTCTTCAATAGATGAAGAGCCTATATGAGGGATATGCTATTGAATAAATCATTATTATTATTAATATTATTATTATTAGTTAACATGGATAGTGCATCTTCTATCCCTAAATAAAGCCAATGGCAGCCATATTGGTGTGACTACCATATATTTATTGCGATATTGCTAACATAGTAGAAGTGATTCTCGCAGTTTCTGATGGAAAAGGAAACATATTCTGTGGCCTATCTTATTTTTTTAATTTGCCTGTGAATAAGTCAATACAATATGGCCGCCTCAAGTCTTAGTATTGTATCCTGTGTTTAAAACGTTCTAAAACTCATTAGAAGACGTATGCATGGGAAGCTATACCTTTCAAACTGCATAGGAAAATGCATTTGTCTGGTAGTGAAGCTGATTCAAACCCCGAACAATTGAGTGGGTAACCAGAATATCTATAACGAGAAGCAGATAGTAGATGCACTACATTACTCTTCAGTCCAGTTCTCGTTTTCAGATCAGTGTCAAATGTTAATTAAACATAAAGCAATTAAAATGCCATACTTCATACAAACGTTTATCTAAGCCAAACTCGACATTTATTAGTCAGACAGAAAATGAAAAATTAGAAATATTTTTAGCCAGTTTATTTGTTAATTAACGGGCGGGATACGTAATTGTCATTGAGCAAATTGAAATGTCATATATTACAGTGCAATTACTTCATACAAAACGTCTAAATTTATCAGCCAACATGGAATTTTACTCTTTCAGTTTAATTACATTTAATTTAATATTTTATGAACAAAAATTCTAAAAAACTGGCCCACAAAATCACAAAGTCGCCAACAACAAAATATTCATAATTTCTTGCTAGTTCACTAATCGGCATTGTTTATAATTAACAGACCTACCTTGCCATTTCTTTAATGGGTTTTTCACAAAAATGTATATTTCTTTGTCAGTGGCGGAAATTCAGTTCGGTGTGTGGTGTGGGTGGGGAGATGACTGCTCCCGCCACCTGGCCATAACACACTGCATGCGGGCAATTTTTGCCCCAACTTGAAACGCAATTTCTGCACAAAGAAAAATGTACGCGTAGAAAAACAGTAAAGATATCCCACGTCGATATTCTCATTCTCATTCATTTCTTTGTTGCCTTCAGGGCATGTTTAGCAAGAGAAGGTCGGGAAAGTAAAGCGAGATGCATGATTCATAAAATATCCTTTTTACCTATGAATAACATTGCTCTGTGTCCGAAATTGTGTTGCAAGTTGCCGTAAATAATGGCCTTTACGTAAAATAGACAATTTGTCGAAAATTTTGATCTGAAAAGGGTAAAAATCAGTCAAATTTGAGTGTAAATTGAAGTTTATAGATTGAAATTCAGTAGGCTTTGCCCTAGAGCACCAGAAAAAGCGAATTTTCGCTACTGTTCCAGTATTATTGTATGTTTTACACCGAAGTCTATATATACGATCAAAATGTGTGACAGTGTAAACTTTTTTAACACTAGAAAATCAGATTCAATCAGATTGCTATATTTTCATGGATACCAGACCGGGGAAAATTTATCGGTTAAAAACCCAGCTAAAACTAGTCTGTATATAGTTTTACAAAATTTTACTTTTCAGTTGCAATCGGTGTTTCGATAATCAGCCCGTTAACGATACGTTTTCATTAAGTGCATATGGCGTTATTTGAATAGCATAATTAAAACGACTTTTAATTTTAATTTTCATTGTCTGCGCAAATTTCATGAGATGTTTGCAAACCATTGAAGATGTATGCGTACTCAATAAACATTATGAACCTGCTGCAAAGTTTTTAATTAACAGAGAATTTACAGACACAAAAACTGCAAAATGTTAATAACTATTAGTATTACTATTAGCGGCCGTTGAACGCCGTTCAATATTTATACTAATTCAAAATTCAGGTTGGCACTTATAGTGAAATTAAAAAATGCTAATTCTTTGGTTACTCATGGCTATGCAACCATTTCTGGGTTTCAAATATTTTTACCCAACCCTTACTAAATTGAAGATTTTAGAAATGTCTTTTTATAGTTTGAACTTTGAATAGCATATAAAAAATTAGTTTTGTATTATCGTGGATTTCATCAAAGTACCGTTTTCGCTTAGGCAAGCCTCACATATAAATTTCGCCCACGAGTAACGTCATATGGACGTTTCTCTGAAGACCCACCCCCGCTTAGAAACGCCACGCATAGTTTTCGACATTTTATTGTGTGCATAAACACTGCAAAACTACTGTAAAGCAAGTTATTTGAGAAATCACTGCAAGTTTAATGCATAAATCCATAAAAGATGCGAAATTTAACATATCGTTGTATTTCCCCATTATTTTATTGAACCGCTCCAGTAAGAATAATTATTAAAGTACAGAGCAAAACACAGTATAAATGATAACAAACTACAAAAACGGAAAGGTTTTAGTATTTTGACTGTAAAATTGTTTGTGGTATTTGTACATTATTAAGTATCTAATTTTCGAAATTTTCTACCGAATGCAGAATCACAGGTTGGCTAGTGACATATGGTTGCATATTATTTTCTGCAGACAATTGTTTTACAGCTTGTGCTGTATTTTTCCCAACAGTTGCGAAGTAAGTATTGAATTCCTCGGCTAGTTTCGTGCAGTCTTTGGTATAAACTGGTTTCGAATACTCCTTTTCAGGTAAAGTTTGATGTATAATTTTCCATAGAGCGCCGGAGTTTCTTTTGCATTTACTGATTTGGTTGGTTAAGTATTTTTTTTCTCGCTCGATCTTAGCTTAGATTTGACGGTGTTTCGAGAGTTTCTATAGCTCGACCAATCAGTAGGATTACGGGTCTGATAGTAGTATTCATGCAGTTGGTCTCTTTCCCTCATGGCTGATTTTATCTCGTTGTCGACGAATGGGGTTGACCGAGATTTGATTTTGATGTTCTTAATGGGGGCGTGACTTTCAAGTACGGTTTCGTAGATATCATTAAACGTATTTAACTGGTCGTTAACGTTGGGTGATTGGTACAGGAGCAACGACAGATTTACCGAGTACTGCGCTATTTCTGATGCAAATAGCCCTGGATTGTAATTCCGAAAACTCCTTGTTATGACAGACTGGGGTGGTTGTTTTTCCATATTCAGTTTTAAGGTTACAAAAACTGGGTGATGGTCACTGATCAATGTCTTGATAACACCACTAGAATTTATCAAAGTTATCTCGGAGACCAGAATAACGTGAATTAGTGATTCTGACATAGCCGTGACCCTTGTGGGAGATTTTATGATTTGGTCAAGATTTAATTCGTCGCATACTTCATTCAATATATTGCTATCGTTACTTGTGTTCAGCATATTGCAGTTTAGGTCGCCAAGTATGATAATTGGATTTCTCAATAAGAGGGCTTCGGAGGGCGACGGAGTCACAGTTGATGGAAATGATTTTCAGAAATGCTGGATAGATGCTTTAATTTATGGCATTTGATATCGGAGCGAACGTATGCGCATACACCTCCTCCAATTTTATGTAGACGATCCAATCTAGATACTTTGAAACCTTCTGTTTCAATTTCAGCGTTACTAACAGTCGAGTTAAGCCAGGATTCGGAAATAGCAATGACGTCATGTTTATGTTCTTGCGTAAATTATTTTATCTGATGTAAATTAACACGGTTTTTAAGGGATCTGGCGTTTAAATGAATCACTTTACGTTTGGATTTGCTTGTTTTAATGTTACAACTTGGTTGGGATTTTTGACTTGATAGGTTTGACGAGAGCATCAATTCTTTGGATCTTTTGTCAACGTTATTAAAATGTTTAGAATTGCGATATGGATTTGTTTAGATTTGTTTAGAATTGTTTAGATGTTTGAAAACGTTCGGTTATGAAGACGGGAATCCTTACATTACCTTTGGTTTCCTTTGATATCGGCAGGAAGTTCGATGTAAGGGGGGTCTGTTCGGCGGCCGGTGAGGATACCTTTGTAAGGGGGGTCTGTTCCGAGGAACCTTCGGGAAAGGGTGTTGGGATATTGGACCCGGCTCCGGATTCATTAACCCATTACTTGACTCACAAGATCTAGATGGTTGGTCCATTCTGACTCCTTGCATTGTAAAGGGTATCGAAACCAAGCAAGACAGGTGCTCTGGGCGGCGTTGATTTGGTGACTCCGACATGAATTTGGTGACCCCGACATGAATCGAAGTTGTACTTGCGACAATAGCATCGCAAACATTGGTCAACATACATCACGAATTTTAAGACACTGTAATCGAGAATATTGATTACAAATACAGCCCCAAATTGCCAGAAGGGTCGTACTAGTTTTACAAAAATTATAAGGGCGAATTTGTATGATAATTTTTCCGTTTGAAAACGTTGCAAACATTCAAATTTTCATGTTTCACGAGTACAACACCGTGACAGTTACGGATTCACAAAATTCTTTAAAAAATCGTATGTACAGTATAATCTTCATACACTAGAAAGCTAATTTTGCGCACTTTTTAAAGATTTGTATTTTGTTTTGCTTGCAAGCTTTTGCCTTCCTAAACTGAAGAACAAATGAATTGTTATTGACTTGCATTGCTACCCCATTGACAATGCCTCCCCCGGTTTATTAACCTCTTGGGCGTGGCTTTTGACAGAGGTTTCGGAAGTCATAAACACTTCGCATACATTAGAGGAGAGACGGTGAGCAACACTTAATACTGCCAAAATGGCGCATGACCATAAATGGAGATTTGCCTGGGATATTTGGGTTATAACGCCATGTTACGAGTCACGAATATTTCTCTTTGATCTTGACCCTAATCTCGACCCAATCCCTAACCCTAACCCTATTGTGTGCGTAACATGGACTTAGAACCGATATTTGTGTGATATTTCATATCGCGTGCACTTTCACGCCGCCATTTTGTCAGTGAGTGTCGCTTACGCCATATGTCGTGATCCGTAAGGCGAAAATGCGAGGACACAAACATCACTTGGACCGGCACAGAGTGGGACATCTCGTTCATATCTAATCTGTGATGATGTCGTCAGGTGGATCTGCAATCACATGCAGTAAACGTGGATATTATTATTGGGATTATAAAAACATTGTTCCACATATATAGCAAAGAAACAATATTTCCTGGTTTGTCCACCTTTGGAAAACATGGCCAGGAAACAAAATGTTTCCAGGAAGGGGGCAGGGGGGGGGGGGTTAGTAAGAAACAGATGGTAGAATCGAACCTACGGCCCTGCGATTCCGGTGCAGCGCTCTAACCAACTAGGCTACAAATTCCAGTTGCTGGGCATTAACCGCGAATTAGTGTATATATGACGGGAGTGATGCCAGTATAAGGTATGGAAAATTATCAAGATTTTTTCTCGGCATCTCGTTCGATAGGATAGTAGAAGGTGTTTGTAGATGGGATATACGAACGAAAATTTCTTAAACTCTCCGAACGTATTTATTCACTGTTCCGACTGCAGATGCAACACTGCAAGATAGTCGGAACGTTGAATAAAAATGTTTTGAAACCGTTTTCAGAGTATCCATTGTTTTGTATTTTCTAAAATTACTCAGTGCCAATCGTAACATTCTTGCTGCAGAAGCAAATTCGAGTCAAACTTTAATCTTTATACACAAAAAGGGTTGTAACTTGTAACTCGTGAGCTAGCTGTCCAAACAAAGTGATATTTTCGATATACTCTGTAGGGGGTCGTCGACAAACAGATTTCGTCACGCATCGTGGACTTTTTCCGCGATGGGGGAGAGGGGGGTAGTTCACATTTCACGGGAACAAATATTGGCAATTCACGGCTCACGAAAATACCCTTACCACCCTCATTGTAGAATACTACCTAAACTGGACAGCCACGTTTGAGATAACTTTCTCAGGTAGTTCAGACAGAAATCTCGGCAGCTTATTCTAGAATATACTACCCACACTGGACCCTCACGTTTGAGATATCTTTTTCAGGTAGTTCAGACACAAGCCACGGCAGCTTATTATAGAATGCTACCCACACTTGGGCCACCACGTTCGAGATATCATTTTCAAGTTGTTAAAACACAAACGGCAGCTTATATTGTAGAATACTACGTACAGTGGACACCCAAGTTTGAGATATTATTTTCAGCTTTTAAGACACAAACCACGGCAGCTTATTGTAGAAATACAACCTACACTTAACTCCCATGCCAAGCGTTTAAAATACCATTTTCAAACAGATATAACCCGCAACAGTTGTAGAGTACTACCTATACAGTGGACCCCCACGTTTGAGGTATCTTTTGAGGTAGTTCAGACGTACACAAACCAATTATAGGCAGCTAATTGTAGAGTACTACATACACTAGACTTTATACCCAAGATATATCTCTATATCTTACCACGCAGCTTTGTTGGTGACAAAATTCCAGACCCTGCAACCAATAGACTCTTTCGATAATTACGTCATTTGGCCTGGGAGCCTCACTCCCACGAAGAGTAGGCCAATCACGTTTCGTCTTGATGCACGAAAGCGAGGTTCCCAGGCCAAATAGGCGGATGTGACGTAATTATCGAAAGAGTGTATTCCTTGTCCTTTGAATTCGCATGTCGCATTACTGCATTAGGACAGCCACAATTAAAACCTTGAGGCCAAAAGGCTGGAGCATTTCATTTTTTCTTAATATCGTTGGCAATTATAATATATCTCAAAAACGAACAGTTGTTGACAAAACGTTGCTTTTGACTATAGCCCCATACCCGTTCCGTAAAGCCGACATGCATGCAAATAAACTACAGATTTCCAGGCATAATAACTTTGCATAACACTTAATATAACGCTAATAATGTCATCCAGTCACGATCCCGTGATTGCAATGTACCATTGCCTTTTCATTGTATTCTCCATGCTATCCAGTCAGTGATTGTTTTGACATAGTTGTGACGTTGACGTTGTGCAATTGGGCTTTTCCAAAACAATGAATGACAATAGAACCCATCAGTGACTCGTGACTGGATGGCACTATTGCTATGTTATTAAAGTGTTATGCATTTTGCATAAAATATTCCATTGAAAAGCAATTAGCTGAATCCACTTTGAAAGTATGGAAATGAATTAAAGTTTATAATCAATTATTTTGCCTCATTTTCTTTTAACAACCGAAACTTTATACTAAGGAATAATTTTATATGGAATGTTGAACTAATTTGTAAGGATTTTCCTAGATTTTCGGATTTTCCCTGCATTCGGACAGGAAAAATTGACCGCCGTTTGACAGTGTAAAACATGGACGGGAAAGAGATAAGAACATAATTTTTAAATACTAAATAACACGTTCGAGGACCTTCCCATTGACAAGTAAAATTGTCTCGCGTTTGACAGAATAAAGTACTAAAGAGTAAAGTCAGTATCTTTCATATTTCATTGATACGTGCAGGAAAGGGTTAACGTAAAACTACGCCATCAAATTTGCAAACATCAAATAAATGTTTATTTTCATATTTTACAAGTATAATAATAATGTTACATTGTCTATACATGCATGCTCCTCTATGGCGGAGCCTTAAAAACTAATTACATGAAGCATCCTGCACGAAAGGAAAAGCTCGATTGCTTTCCGTCTTCACAACAACTCTCTGCGTGCTCACTTTCCCCTACAGGGAAACTTCATGTAAGCCTCTACGCATGAGAGAAGGCATAAATGTTCTGCAAACTACAAATCTACAATCAACTATTAAAAGGCGGCGATGTCAAAAGCTATCTAAATTCAAATATTTAGCAATATATGCTCTGGCACGTAATTGCCATGAGCGCGTTGATTGCCGTCGTACTCGAAGTACAAATATATACACACAAGAGATCGTAAAAAGCGTTTTTACAGGACGACAACTCAACAGCAAATGCCAATTACGACGGTGGACATGCTATTTATATCTAAGCGCTATACCGTCGAACACAATTCGTTCAATTAGATTGAATTATATTCGACGACAGTGCAACGTATGAAACAGACCTATGGTCCCTATTATTACTACAAGCTACGATTTTAGTCGGAAGATTTATGGTTTCGGTGCATGGTATTTAACCAAGCCAATGCAAAGGGATAAGAATAATGAGCCCACAGATCGCAACACTGACTGTTTCTCGTTTTAACATGCATCTAAAGCATAAATGGGCCGACTAAAATTATAGCGTGTACGCCCGGGTTTCGCCGTGGCGGAAATTTCGGTGAGGTGGGGGGGGGGGGCAACTGCCCACCATTACGTAACATAAACAAATAGTCGGAAATTTTTAGCTGAAAAAGCTTTTGTGTGTAAATGGGGGATTTGTACTGGAACTTTGGAAGGTTTGGAGGAAAAAATGAATCACTAATTCCTGTCACTGTTTAGTGGATAATATGGTGCAACGATCTATGGAAGATAATTATGCAAAAATCTATCAGTAAATAATCAAATATTCTAAATCTAATCACCAGCTGTAATTTACCTATTTCTTTGACAGCAATTTTACGAGGATTTAAAAATGTTTTATAACTATAGCAGCGTATTAAATGTCATTAGGGCCGACTTTCATTTCGGCGACTTTATAGGAATAATACCATCCTTTAAAATGATACCAGTCGATACCGTCCCGTCCCCGACTGTGAGAACCTCCCATGTATCTACCATTCAAGTGTGCAAAACCACAGTCGCTAAACCACCATGCACCGCCCCGGTACCGAGCACAGTTATCCGACGTCCAGCCATCATTGTCTACATCTTGAGTGGTGAATTTCCTCCCATTGTGATGCCCTAAAGAATCTCCTGCTGTCCCTGTGAAATAAATATTCAACAAAAAAATAAATAGCCAATCAAGTCAACGATAGTATATATCACGTTCAGGATGGTCGGGATGGGATTAATGCTCAGTGCATGTCATTTTTTCTAAACTGTTAAGCGTTTACAGTGGAGTAAAAAATTTACTGTTACGGAGCTAAAATGTTACGCACAATTTACAGACGATTTTACTTGTAGCTGCTAAATATGACTTTTTAATACTATGGTTCTCAAAATTAAGGTATTCCACCCAGACCCTCGTGTAGTGCCTGATACGCACAATTCTCCACCAAATATGCACATCTGTCATTATTTTAGGAATAAACTTTTTAACATCGTTTCAATATTTTGCAGTGCGATTATATTACGGGAAAATAAACTGCTTATCTGGAAAGTTGACACTGACATCAGTGGACACACCAGGAAATCTCCCAGCATTCCAAGGAGCCAAGCAACCCTCGGAAATAGCACCTGTCTGATTAACCATTTGGTTTGTGAAATATTTAGATAACTATTCATTATAAGTGTTTTGTCTTTTGGAAACACCAGGTATATCTATTATTGACAAACTGTCGATCCGTAAGCCAGGATCTTCGTGAGTGCAAATATAATTGTGTTTCACCAGGCAAACATACCAGGAACCTATAAGTGCCAATTATTACCATATGAACAATATTTCAAAATGTTAGCGTCGCTTTCATTTCCCAAAACGAGTATTTACCCGAGTATGAAGTAGCATTGAAGTTTAAACGATAACCATCGTTCTCGTTTGCCACAGTAACTGCTTTATACTCTGCATATCCGGTCTCGTTTTCAAAGGTTTCGAGATCAACTCTGAGTACATTTTGTGCACTTGCTGACAGACGATGAATTTTCTCTAGACCCAACCAGTATTCACCACTGAAATTTCCAAATCCCACTTTATAATCATTCCAGTTTCTGTAAAAATCAACTGATCCATCTACCCGTCGCTGGATAATAGTCCAGCCTCTCCCTGGAGTGGATTCCATATCACACCTGACTTGGAAGGCTCCCATACCGTCCGGGTCGATTGTATCAACGCCAGAGGTTGTTTTGCCTGATTTGTACAAAGCGTCGCAGCTTTTCGCTAGATAAAAAGTAGATCAATAAAACTTGACAAACTTCAACCTAACCTCAACCTAACTTTGGCCTAACCTCAACTTAAACCTCAACCCTACTTCAACCTAACCTGAACATAACCTCACCCTAACTTCGGCCTCAGCTTAACCTCAACCACTAACAAATTAAACCCTGGTCAAAATACAGAAAGGTCGTATAAACGAAAAATTTCTTCGCAACAAAAATATGCGACGGCTTAAATAGGCCGGGGGTTCAGAGCTCGTCCAGGGAAGCATGGGTGGCAGATAAGGTTAGCGCGTTGCCCCTTATCTCTGAGTCAAGCCAGCTATACAGCAGGTCGAGGGCACGGATTTAGTCAGGTTGGGTAACGTCAGTGTCCTTGATAAAATCATGTAAGTTGGGATTGGTAGGTTCTCTCCTGTTCTTCGAGGGTTTTTCTCCGGGTACTCTGGTTTTCCTCCCTCGCTAAAAACTAACCCTTAGGAACTAACCACCTCGGAACTTTTGTCAATTGGGTTGTAAAACCTGTTAAGGCTTCCGTTCACCTCAGAGTGGTAACAACAATAAACTAAAGTAAGCCGCGGCTTACTAATGTTGCGAATTCATTGTGTAAACGGTCTCGCGACAAAATAGTTTATATCACAAAATGGTGTTCAATACCGAATGCAGACTTAACGAAAAACTAAAAGTAACAAAACTAGAAAACGGAAAACATATATATATTTCTTTTGTGCTGTCCATACGAGCGTTCGCAACATATCAATATTTTTAACAATACCATATCAAAGCTCCGTTGGCGACCTAAACAAGCCATTTCTTGGCCGCGGTTTGTTTTCGCTCGAATAAACGGCCTTAATTTAGCTTGTTTATAGAACTTATGCTACACAATTCATGACTTTGGATATCGATAACTCACATCTATATGCGCCTTGAAACAAGATAATTAAACTTTAGAATTATATTGCTTAAATATGTTTCTTATATTCTATTTTTGCACCAAAGAGAGGTGTCGGTATTAGAGAGTTGTCCGTATTAGAGATGTTCCAATTAGAAAGGTGTTCGTATTAGAGAGGTGTCCTTATTAGAGAGGTATCCGTATTAGAGAGGTGTCCGTGTTAGAGAAGTGTCTGTGTTAGAGAAGTGTCCGTGTTAGAGAGTTGTTCGTATTAGAGAGTTATTCGTATTAGAGAGGTGTCCGTATGAGAGGTGTTCGTATTAGAGAGGTGTCCGTATTAGAGTTGTCCGTATTAGAGAGGTGTCGTATTAGGAGGTGCTGTATTAGAGAGGTGTTCGTATTAAAGAGTGCTCGTATTGAGAGGGTCCGTATTAGAGAGGTGTTCGTATTAGAGAGGTGTCCGTATTAAAGAGGTGTCGGTATTAGGGAGGTGCCGGTATTAGAGAGGTGTTCGTATTAAAGGGGTGGTCGTATTAGAGAGGTGTTCGCATAATTTGACCATTAAATTTCGGAGGGATCATTTCATTCCTCAGCTTTAGCAGTCGTGCCCAATCCCTTCGACAATTTCGGCTTGGCTTATACAATAGTACCTTTCAAATCATCATAATGGTCAACATTCTTACTATTACTTCTCGATATAACAGAATATTGGGAGGTTTTTGTAGAAGGAAATTTCGCATGGAAGGCCGTTGGTTTAGTTCATGCTGGAGGGCCTATTGTTGCAAGTGTTCCTGGTTAGGTCTAAAAAATGAATAGTTTTGGTTCGAACATTCCATCTACAAAAACCCTTTAACATCAAATCAAATCATCATACCATGTGTAGGAACCAGCGCTGTTGTCATGGTGATAGCCAGTGCTGTTGTTGTGATTGGAAATATCACCGTTGTGGTTTCGTCTGCCTTGTTTGTCGTGGTTTCACCTGGCTGTTCCGTTGTTGTTGAATCTTGCTCATTCGTTGTTGCATATATCGCGGTTGTAGTTGGAACTAGTGTGGTTGTTGTTCTTATACTCAGTGCGGTCGTGGTTTCATCTGGTTTCTTCGTCGTAGCTCGCTTAGGTGCTGTTGTTGTAACTCGCTTGGTTGGTTTGGGTTCTACTGGCTTGCCTGCTTGGCTTCTCTGCAATTACAAGACATATATAAGGTTTGTTTCTTTAAAAGTAAATCGCTTTAACTCGCCGCTTAACTTGCTTTAAATTGCGACTAAATCGGCCCCAGTTTCTCTTAAGTCGCATATATCGGCAGAAGGCGAAAGAGAGTATTTTAAGTTCTTAAAACAGTTTACACTATACTAGAATGTTTTACAGTGAAACGACAGTGCTGTATCTTGTACAACTTACTCATGATGGACTTGTTCGACTAGTGTTCTGTGTAGCGGCCCTCGTGTGAAGGGGATGTAACCAAAACACGCGCGAGGAAAACACGCACGTTTAGTTTTTGGTGAGCTTGGAAAGAGGATAAAACCCTCGAAGCACAGGAGAGAACCAAATACAATTTTACTGACACGAGTTTTCAAGTACAGGGTAGTTACCCAACTAAGTCAATACCTGCCCTCGACTTACACCAGCAGGCTTGACTCGGGCGGTAAAGGGCAGCGGGCTAACCCCATGTGCCACCCGTACTTCCCAAAAGCACACTTAATAAAAATACCTTTTCTATTATTTCGTAGTAATCGAAGTATTGCGTAACGTGAAAATTCTTAGGATGTGTCGACTTCGTGGCGTTGTTCAGCTCACAATTCTTGGAAGAACCTGTATTTTTTCCTTTGTTGAAATTAATTGATTTGCAAGCAGGATGCTCAGCAAGGCATTTTAAAGCACAGTTCAAAGCTTTCGGTGTATTATATTTGCGGATTACGTGACCAGTAAGTCGGTGACCTGCAGAACAGTGATAAAATAATTGATGGGCTTACACCTCCTAAACATATGGCTTATACACGGAGAGGCTCATACATGAATAAATTTCTGTTTTATAAATATAGGGGGAGGGGGAGGGGGAGGGGTTTGCGGTCGTTTTGCGTATTACCTAAACTGCGGATTGCGGACAGCCGACTTCGGATTGAAAATTTCGAAATGCGGACTAATTAAATAACTAATTAAGAGTTATTGGTGTGACCAGCATTGATGTCCTCGTAAAAGACGTAAACGAAAAGATGCCAATGACATAATTTGTTTTATCTATTTGTCAACTATATAACAGGTTGTAAATCAGCTGTTATAAGCAACAGATTTTCAGTGAACATATAATGTATGTAGCAAATATGATATTATAGACTATGTTGTCTATTTTGAGTGGTTTTGACAAAAAGGGAGGGTAAATATTTCACGTATACAGTATTTGACCACGATGACAAATTATAATATTTCTTTACAATTTCAGCTGTTATAAACAATTTATTTTCAGTGAGCATGTATTTTACAAATATAATGTTATTTAAGTGTTATAAACGTTATCTGTTTGAGTGCAATTATATATATATATACATATATATATATATATATATATATATATATATATATATGACAAGTTTTGAGGTAAGCGAAAAACTATATATATATATATATATATACATATAATTCAAAAAAGGTTGTCCTTTGCAAACCTTAAACTCTGAGCGCGAAAAGCACTATGGGAGCGCAAGTTTCAAGTTTAGCAATTGAATATGGCGGCCATTTGTGATTGATATATCCTTGTTGGGAGATATTAATCATTACACTCGAGTTTAAGGTATAAGGTTTGAGAGTTTAAGGTTTGCAAGGGACAACTTTTTTTTATTTAGCTGTATATATATATTTCTAAAATTCATTAATTATTCATAAGCAAAATACAAAGGAAACTCATGACCCATAGCGGATCTATATATTTGATATAGACTTGCTCAAATTTTCTCCTTCAATTTTTACAGCGTAGATAACATCAATCTTCAAAATTCCAACGCCAGTGAGCGTACAAAACGAGTCATTTTAGAAGTCATATACAAACCTTGCAGTTCGGCCTTTATCAGATCTAAAACACTCGGCTGCGCCTCGATGTTTTAAATCAGATAAAGACCTCTCGCGCGGTTTGTATATATTACATATATATATATATATATATATATATATAGTCAAATCTGCAGACATGCATGTTTCGCCGTTCAACGGCTCGTCAGTGCAGTTTGTAACGCAGTCTAGATGCGAGTAACTTCGTATTTATACACCATACTCTTGCACTCACCAAGCGCATGTGGTACAATACTCAGACACATGCGCATCCAGACATGCGTGAAGTGTCTTGGGGCCAGAGTGCTCAAACGACCACAAGGGAAGTGAGCTTTTGCATTATAGCTTATAGCCACCAATTAACTTCACAGAGTGCTCAACAACACAAGTGAAGGAGCATATATAGTCAAATCTGCAGACATGCATTTTCGCCGTTCAACGGCTCGTCAGTGCAGCTTGTAACGCAGTCTAGATGCGAGTAACTTCGTATTTATACACCATACTCTTGCCCTCACCAAGCGCATGTGGTACAATACTCAGACACATGCGCATCCAGACATGCGTGAAGGGTCTTGGGGCCAGAGTGCTCAAACGACCACAAGGGAAGTGAGCTTTTGCATTATAGCTTATAGCCACCAATTAACTTCACAGAGTGCTCAACAACACAAGTGAAGGAGCATATATAGTCAAATCTGCAGACATGCATTTTCGCCGTTCAACGGCTCGTCAAGTGCAACTTGTAACGCAGTCTAGATGCGAGTAACTTCGTATTTATACACCATACTCTTGCCCTCACCAAGCGCATGTGGTACAATACTCAGACACATGCGCATCCAGACATGCGTGAAGTGTCTTGGGGCCAGAGTGCTCAAACGACCACAAGGCAAGTGAGCTTTTGCTATACTATGTATGTGATATAGTACATGTTGTAAGGTTGGATATATATGTGTTAAGGAAAGATTGTTCTTCAAGCTTTAGTATTCAGAAAAATCATCTGAACTCCCAACGGGATTAGAACACGTGTCTCCCGATTGCCGGTTCGGTTGTTTTACCACTAGACTATAGGGTTTCAGACGGCAATCTGATGTTGATGTTATTTAGAGACCTGGTTCCTACTAATGATATGCGTGCCTTGTGCTTAAAGTCTCAACATATCTTAGTAGGAACCAGGTCTCTAAATAACATCAGATGGCAGTGATGATTCTTTTACAGATGAAACAGCCTGTTGCAGACCAGTTTTGAGGTAAGCGAATATAGGTAAGCGAATACGTGTAGGTTTAGGTCTACGAAACGCGAAGAGTGCTCGACAACATATAGTTAGAGAAAAATATAGATTTTCGCTTACCTCAAAACTGGTCTGCAACAGGCTGTTTCATCTGTTTCAACTGTTTCAACAGGCCGTTTTCACCTGATGATTCTTTTACAGATGAAACAGCCTGTTGCAGACCAGTTTTGAGGTAAGCGAATATAATATATATAACACAAAGGACAAGCTTGAGTCCCTTCATTTAAACTTTATTCACTACAAATTTGTTTCGTATAGCAAGCAAAGCTTGCTACACTCGTCAGGTGAAAACGCGTTTGATGTTGTTATGCCTTAGGAAACTTGAGATATTATATATACATGTTTGACGTCATAGAAACTATATGTTGGTTTATATTTACAGTGTTATATTACATAGATTAGCTATTGGTTGCTCAGCAGGAAGTTTTTTCTGTGTCTACAGGATGACAATAGTTCGTTTCTAGAGTTCAAGGAACTGAGTTGCGGATAATAAATAATAATAAACTTTTCATGTAAGCACAGGTTGCATCGCTTAGTTTTGTTCGAGTAACTCTTGCATTTTTTGATAACTTTCCACTTAACTGAATGTTGTACATTGGATTCCTTTAAATGCCAAACGTAATTGCTGAGTGCGGTAAAATGCTTATGCTTAACGTTTCTAAAAGAATTTGTGTGGTTATTGAAGCGCGTTTTGAATTGGCCCCCCGTATGTCCTACATAGGTCTTCTTCTGTGGTATCTTCTCGTCACAGTTGCAGTAAACTACACTCTCAGTCAGGCATTTACCAGAGGGGGGCAGGAATCTTTCTGGCGGCAATTGCATTCTTTGCTTACATCGGTAGTGTTGGTCTGGGGCTGTTTCGCAAGTATGGTTTTGTTGTGGGCCGAGATAACATTCTGTATGTTTGGCATACAGCTATAAATTAGCTTTAACGTGTTTCGGTTGAGTATTTTGTGCACTGGATGGCTTTGCGGGAAACATTCGTCAATGGCTTGCAGAAATTTGTGCCCAATATTGGTAGCAACATTGGCGCTGTAGGGCGGGTTGAACCATATTACGTTTCTGCTTCTGGAGCGTTTTAGCTTTGGAGGTTGAGGTTTGAAACTTAGGGAGTATTGATGGTGGGTGGTTGCTCTGCAGCATACCAGAGGCAATCAACACTCCGCAGTACTCCGCAGTACTCCGCAGTACTCCGCAGTACTCCGCAGTACTCCGCAGTACTCCGCAGTACTCCGCAGCATACCAGAGGCAATCAACAGACGGCTATCCAATATATCCTCGGATAAGCAATCGTTTGACTCGGCCATTCCACCTTACCAAGAAGCCCTGCAAAGAAGCGGTTACAACTACCCCCTAAGCTTCAAACCTCAACCTCCAAAGCCAAAACGCTCCAGAAGCAGAAACGTAATATGGTTCAACCCGCCCTACAGCGCCAATATTGCTACCAATATTGGGCACAAATTTCTGCAAGCCATTGACGAATGTTTCCCGCAAAGCCATCCATTGCACAAAATACTCAACCGAAACACGTTAAAGCTAAGTTATAGCTGTATGCCAAACATACAGAACGTTAGTCTCGGCCCACAACAAAACCATACTCGCGAAACAGCCCCAGACCAACACTACCGATGTAAGCAAAGAATGCAATTGCCGCCAGAAGGATTCCTGCCCCCTCTCTGGTAAATGCCTGACTGAGAGTGTAGTTTACCAAGCCACTGTGACGAGAGAAGATACCACAGAAGAGAAGACCTATGTAGGACATACGGGGGGCCAATTCAAAACGCGCTTCAATAACCACATAAATTATTTTAGAAACGTTAAGCATAAGCATTTTACCGCACTCAGCAAATACGTTTGGCATTTAAAGGAATCCAATGTACAACATTCAGTTAAGTGGAAAGTTATCAAAAAATGCAAGAGTTACTCGAACAAAACTAAGCGTTGCAACCTGTGCTTACATGAAAAGTTTATTATTATTTATTATCCGCAACTCAGTTCCTTGAACTCTAGAAACGAACTATTGTCATCCTGTAGACACAGAAAAAACTTCCTGCTGAGCAACCAATAGCTAATTGCTGCCGCAGGCAGCACTCCTAATTTTGACATGCTAAGATTTCTCCAGAGTTCACTCGACCCAGTCTTTCGGGCCGAGTTATGTATTGTCGAGATTTCGATCTCGCGTCTGTCCATATTTAAGATGTCAGAATTCCGGGGGGGCACGGGGGGGGAGTAAGAGAAAAATATTGAATTGCGTGCGCAAATTTGCAAGCTTTTTATTCTGGATCTGACTTGATGCAAAATATACGAACACTTCCCGAAGAAACCACTGTGTAAGTATGGCTTTATTTCTTCCTGCTAATATCCACCAAGGCGATGAACTGTTTAGCGTTCATTCTAGAGGCAAGCAATATGCTTTTATGAGTTTATCGGCGCTTCTTACAGCCCGAAATATCCGCATGGTCGTTTACAACATTTAATAGCGTCTTAATACAAGGAGACAATATGTACTTAATTATTACGGGAACAACTCAGTATTTTAATGAAATACAAAAGAACAGTAACTCCGAATAACATGTTGTTATTTTATTGAATCGACGTTTCGACTAGATTGTAGTCATCATCAGGATTAGTGTAAAAATTACAAGTGCAAGTATTTATATAGTGAAGAAAGCGGAGCTTGGTGTCATTGAAATATGATAAGTTCTTTAGAAACTTTAGCGCCATGGTTAAGTTCTGGTTTACGTCTGCGTATGGCCAGAGACTCTTTATATATTACATAAAGACCAGTGGTCTGACCTATCAATTATTTTACAGTTACTGAATATAAGTAACGTTAACATGTTCATCATTCAGAGAACACAACCACTGAGAACGTACTCTAAATATGGATAAGATT
Organism: Trachythela sp. YZ-2020; assembly: GCA_016169945.1. NCBI lineage: Eukaryota > Metazoa > Cnidaria > Anthozoa > Malacalcyonacea > Clavulariidae > Trachythela > Trachythela sp. YZ-2020. The sequence goes on from JADLSH010000260.1 coordinate 6,485,209, forward strand.
GCCATTTATTGGCAAATATGGCAATATTCTCACTAATAAATTCATCAAGAAAACTCGCCGCTTAGTGAAAGGTCCGTGTAAGTTTATCTTAAACTGGCGAACTACGAATTCCAATTGTTTCCTGTCCTGCAAAGACAAAACACCGGATGAATATAAAAGCTCCGTAGTTTACCAATTCTCGTGTCCTGGTTGTCGAAGCACCTATATTGGTAAAACAGTATACAACACCCGAATAAAAGAACACAGCACACGTGAAAGCTCGGAAATCCACTCATGCGAGCATTTTCAACACATTAAATCCCTTATGGAACTCTCGCCTGACTCAACTATTCCTATAAACACTAATATTACACAGCTTATATTCAGTAACTGTAAAATAATTGATAGGTCAGACCACTGGTCTTTATTGTTATATAAAGAGTCTCTGGCCATACGCAGGCATAAGCCAGAACGTAACCATGGCGGTAGCTAAAAATATAAACAATCTACCCGTGGAGGTAGCTAAAAATATAAACAATCTACACGTGGAGGTAGCTCAAAATATAAACAATCTACTCGTGGAGGTAGGTCAAAATATAAACAGTGATCTACCCATTGGGCATTGCGGGGGAGCCCATTGAGGCACAAAATAACATTGATCTACCCATTGTGTTAGAAGAACAAATTGGCAAAAATGAAAACCAAATTTGGTTTATGACTTATGGAAAGGAGCTTCAAGGGCTTGTTATAACTGATTGGGAAATTGAATTTCCTTACCATGATATTCATACAGCACTTTTGCATATTTTCTTGAATGACAGTCATGCTATTTTAATATTATAGGGCTATATGATGGCCTTAATAGAGCAAATGAATGATTTCTTTCTCTTTGACTCCCTCCGGTTGTGTGAAGTACTTCATATAAATATATATAGTTAACTATGATCACTATGCTATGGTTTACTGTTCACAGACATAAACCTTGGGCCCCTGTGTTGTTATATTACTGTCTTTTCCCCGTGACTTCCATGAGTAATTTGACAACAGCCTATTAAAAACTGCTAAATCTTTTTCCCCGTTAGGAAAAATTCCAGGAAATTTTTTTCATTAGATTTTTTCACCCCGAAATTTTTGTCTACATTTATACAGTGATAATATATACGTTGCCAAAATTTGTTATTGCGCCACGCGAACATAACATAATTATTTAGTACGTTTAATACTACAAAACATGCTTATTATTTAGTACGTTTAATAGTACAAAACATGCTTAGGCAGCACTTTCCTTGCGATAGTAACTACTAGTCTATGTAATATAACACTGTAAATATAAACCAACATATAGTTTCTATGACGTCAAACATGTATATATAATATCTCAAGTTTCCTAAGGCATAACAACATCAAACGCGTTTTCACCTGATGAGTGTAGCAAGCTTTGCTTGCTATACGAAACAAACTTGTAGTGAATAAAGTTTAAATGAAGTGACTCAAGTTTGTCCTTTGTGTTATATCCGCTCTACCTCGGTATTGAGCACTCTACTCATATGATTCTAAACTCAATATTTGTCTATATATATATATATATATATATACGTGTAGGTTTAGGTCTACGAAACGCAAAGAGTGCTCGACAACATATAGTTAGAGCAAATTATAGCCTGATGATTCTTTTACAGATGAAACAGCCTGTTGCAGACAAGTTTTGAGGTAAGCGAAAATCTATACCCTAGCACTCTGGCCCCAAGACACTTCACGCATGTCTGGATGCGCATGTGTCTGAGTATTGTACCACATGCGCTTGGTGAGGGCAAGAGTATGGTGTATAAATACGAAGTCACTCGCATCTAGACTGCGTTACAAGCTGCACTGACGAGCCGTTGAACGGCGAAACATGCATGTCTGCAGATTTGACTAATATATATATATATATATATATAATATGTTATAATTTATTCATAAAATTAAGCCGTCGCTACACGGTGTTTCACGCCTAAGTTTATAAGCGAGGCGATCTTCAGGCGACTGAATTCAGTTCATTGTTTGCTTGCGTCATATTCCCAACCGTTCTTTCGCGCGTGCGCGTATGCGTTTTTTGCAAGCGCTTATTTCCTTGCGCGCGCTTAAAATTACCCGCATTAAATTTGCGGGCCAATCCACGAACCAATCCACGAACCCCAGGAGCACGGGCCAATCCACGAACCAATCCACGAACCCCAGGAGCGGGCCAATCCACGAACCCCAGGAGCACGGCGTTGTGATCTGTGCCTTACAGAAAAGTTATGTATAATTCGCGCAGACAAAATCAAAACTTTAAACAAGCGAACTGAACTTTTTTCAAAGTGCTGCCACAGAAACAAATTTAATGCGGGTAATTTTAAGCGCGCGCAAGGAAATAAGCGCTTGCAAAAAACGCATACGCGCACGCGCCAAAGAACGGTTGGGAATATGACGCAAGCAAACAATGAACTGAATTCAGTCGCCTGAAGATCGCCTCGCTTATAAACTTAGGCGTGAAACACCGTGTAGCGACGGCTTAATTTTATGAATAAATTATAACATATTATATTTTTGCTCTACTTTGAATGGTATTGAGCACTCTTTTTTTCTACTACAAACAAATCAAATTTCAATTTATATATATATATATATATACAGTTTGTGCGATCAGTAAATGACATTACTTCTGGTTTCTGTTGAAGCTGATCTATTACATACAATAAAAAGTTTAAAATATACTAAATTTTCGGACGCAACTGCGACCTTCGTCAGAGTAAAAATTACAAGTTGATTAGACATGGTCCTTAAACAGCTAGAATGAATATGTAAATTACATCGAGCTTTATATCAGGGTGAAATAGCTCGTTAATTGCTCTTTTGTCTTTCAGTACCGAGTGCAACGATTCAAGAAAAATGCGACTATTATAGGATTATATATTGTATATTGTGAACAATAGGAAAGTGGTTGGGAAAGGTTGTCTCTTCGAATAGTAAAAAAGTATATACATCTGGCACGTGACAACATATATGGAATAAATTAAATAGCCTTGTTAACTAATTATATATTCATATATTAAAATTTGGTCAAGAAGCTGGTGCAAGTCGAACACTTGAATGCGAACAAAATGCATAAAACATTTTCATGTTTGTATTTGTTATTGTAATATATATATATATATATATAAATATATATATATATATATATATAAATATATTGAAAATTTAGGAAAGGTTGTCTCTTCAAATAGTAAAAGTTTGTGGTCACAGTGAGAACGTAATCTTTTGTATAATAGGAATTTGCCTAACAAAGCAACGAGCCTATTCATGCATAAATTATATATGCACTAATTACGCATTCAGTTCTGTTCCGTCGGGGAAAGCAAGACAAACTTTTGTAAATTTATATTCCAATTTTCATCCAAACTGAACGATTATTTAATCAATTTGTCCTTGGCTTATGGTCGTTATCTCCACAAATTTTCGTATTAAAATGTTTGGTATTTTTCAGTTATCGTGCTCACAGACAAACACACACACATATACATACTCAAGTACAAACCAAGGTGAAAACATTCTATATTTCAAATTATTTTCATTAAGTAATTGACATGTTCTTTCCACCTGTGATCACTGTCTATGAGTACCCCCAAGATACTGAATAGATATTTTTTCTTAAAGAGGTTGGTTACAGATTGTAACGGTTGAACAGAAAATGGGAACTTTTTTGGCTAGGATGGACTATCAAAAAACTCGATTTCCCCATAAATGAGAGTTCATTTGCCCAAAGCCAGCAATCGATTAAGTTGAGTTCTGCCTTAAGTAGACACTCGAGATCTGATAAACTCTAATTAGCATAAAAATGGCTAAATTCATCAGTAATAGATGAATATCAAAAAGTTTAGAGCATTGAAAGTTTAGGGTAAAGTCATTAATATACAAAAGAACAAACAAAGGTCCAAGTACTGAACTTTGAGGAACTCCGCATGGTTTAATAAGATGACTTGAATATTCTGATCAATCGAGACAAATTGTTTAAGTTCAGTTAAATAAGACTTCAGTTAAAAAATCCACTCATATGCTATTCCACGTATGCCATAGCGCTCAAGTACTTTTAATAAAATCGAATGGTTTATGGTATCGAATTTATTACTAGTAGTCAAATCCGGAATCACTCCGGGCCCGAACTAGCTCCAAAATTCGCACTCCAGGTTCGGCATTCCAGAGTCCGCACTCCAGAGTCCGCAATCCAGAGTCCGCACTCCAGAGTCCGCACTCCAGAGTCCGCACTCCAGAGTCCGCACTCCAGAGTCCGCACTCCAGAGTCCGCACTCCAGAGTCCGCACTCCAGAGTCCTCACTCCAGAGTCCGCACTCCAGAGGCCGCACTCCAAAGTTCGCTCTCCAAAGTCCACACTCCGCTGTCCACACCGGAGTCCGCACTCCAGAGTTTGCACTCAATACTCCGCAATCTGGAGTCCGTACTCTGGGTTGCACTTTAGAGTCATTATTTTACAGTCCGCATATCGCTCTCTGGAGTCTGCACTCCGGGTCCGAACTCCGCAGTCCGCATTGAAGACTCTGCAGTCTGCACTCAAGACTCCGCAATTTGGAGTCAGCACTCTGGAGTACGGAATCGGAATCCGCGCTCTAGAGTCCCAACTTAGCAATCCGCACTTTGGAATCCGCACTTTTGAATCCGCACTCCGTAGTGCGCACTCTAAAGTCCGCACTCCGCATTTCGCCTGCGAAGTCCGCATTCCGCAGTCTCCGCAGACCGGAGTCCGCAATTCGTAGTCCGCACTCCGCAGTCTGCACTCCGGAATCAGCACTCTGGAATCAGCAGTCCGGAGTCCACACTTTGCAATTCGCAAGACGCCCGCACTCCGTTTTCCGGACTCCACTCTACGCATTAGACTCGTGAGTTTGTTGTTCATGGCAAACGAATTACAGGAATTCCTTAGAAGCTTTATACGTTTTAAAACTTCTTAGGCTTCCATATTTTTAAACTTTGTAATGAATTTCTCCAAATCGTCGGTCATAAACGCCACTGCTCACGAGTTTACAGCATGTTGCGTAGGCGAACTTCACGGTTGGCGCCAAGCGAAATGAAAATGATAATAAATTGGCCAACTTTGTCAGGCAAAAAGTTCGCCGCTAAAAAGTATAGTAGGAACCGATCCTTTTCGCTAACCTAACTTATCACATTGCCGAATTTATCTTTTCTCTTCGCTTCGCGCGAACAAATTCGTTTAGTGGGAAACGGGGCCATTAATTTGTTCAAAAGCCGATTAGTTTAATCCTATAGGTTAGCCCAAGAATTTCAAAGCAAACTTCCCAAGAGCTTGTTTATAAACTTGGAGATATTTTTCCATAAACCCTGTCTGGATCAATAGAAGCTCTATTTTTTGATGTTTTGAAATAATCAGACGTACAAAAAAACACAAACGAAACAGCGGGTTAAATTTTAACCTAAGTATAGTGTTAATCGTTCATTGAACGACCGGAATGCGAGTTTACTAGAGAGAATTTTCTTATACCTCGGTCAAATGAGGACAAGAGTTGCATGAGAGTAGACTTTGCCGCGCGTAGCGGTCAAACGTGCAAGAACTCTCGTCAACTCCCATCTAAATTTGAACCAGCTCAAAGTTAAAGAGAGTGGACGACAGTCGATGAGAGTTGGCGGTCAAACGCGAGCGAGAGTTGCACTCTCATCATCAACGATCGTTGATCAACGAGCGAGAGTTGCACTATCAACATCTAATACGTAACACCTACGCATAGAAAAACACATGACTAAAAACAAAAACGACTTTTAATTGTGTTTTATAATTCAATTTGTGTACCTGAAGCGGCCAACCTGAACGTAGCACTGGATGTCAGCGAACTGCAGGTCTGTGTGTACAGCAGCAATAGATAGAAACGAAGAATTTCGTATACATTCATGACGCAGAGTTGAATGTCTCCAAATGTTTCGGCTACAAATATAATAAGAATAATTAGTTACAAGGGTCAGGTTTTGGTGAAGCAACGGAAGAGAACCAACTACAACTCTACTAGGGCAGTCACGCAAGTAAATTTCACCTAAGTAAATTCCACCCTCGACTTACAATAGCAAGCTAAAATTAACTCAGCGGTAAAAGGGCATCGCCCTAACCGCATCTGCCAACCGTGTGTTTCACAAAAAATATAAAAGGAAAGCTTTTAGTTTGGACGTGAAGGCAAAAAGACACAGTTTGAAAGAAAAAACAAACTAGAATTCGAAGTCAGACGACTTGAAAATTTTAAGCAGCACATTCAGTAAAATTTTGCATGGTTAATCAGTAACAAGGAAAAACCATACCTTTTTCTTGATTTTCTAGTTTTCTTTCCTTTGCAAGATGCGCGAGATTGAAACTGCAGAAAAATATCGCATTTGTTAGGGTACGCGAGATTTAAGCGCGCGAAAATATAAGCTGACTGAGCGAAAATTAGTAGCTAGTACACGAATTAGGGTAGCGAAGGTAAGGTGACTTGTAACTATCAGCTAATGTACAGTGCATATTTCTTTAAAACTTACCTTAAATATTTTGTAAATTTTCATTACTTAGTTCCTAATTGTGGAAACAAAGTTGGATGTTCAGCTGGGAAATGAGTGAAATTCTGCTCAACTTGACGGCCTTTTATAGCCTGTTAATTAAGCCTGTTAATTAACTGGCTGTAAACATATTAAAGCAATTAAAATGCCCTACTTCATACAAGAGTTCATCAAAGGCACGTTTCAGATGCCGCTCCACTTATGCGCCAAATTATTTAGATGTTTTGCAAGCAGCATGTACATACATACATATACATACATTATTCAGCTCACTCCCCGTTGTGGCTTTTCAGTGACCGATTACATCAAGTATCTCGCTTACCTATATTATGTACTTAGCCCACATTATCTATTTTTACAACAATAGTGATATTACTTTCCTAATCTGTATATCCTAACCCACCCAGGGTTAGATTCATACGCCGCTCTACTATTAAGTGTAGCAAAGCTAACTCGAAATTTAGTGCAATTTATAAGGATTAGTTTAGCAATCTTGTAATGTTACATATTTTTAAATTTTATTGAGAATTCTCACGCGAATTCGCGCTCCTTTCTCGTGAATAACAATATATTTTGTACAAAGTGGAGCGGCGTCTGAAACGGGCCTAAGCCACAGACATAAAATGTAAAATGAGAGTATTTCTAGCCGGTGCATATAAGTGTATTTATTGTTGACTAACGGGCGGGAAAATTGTCATTGAGCAAATTGAAATGTCTTAGATATTACACTGCCATTAGGGCCCATTCCTTTTTTAGTGTGCGGGGGAGGGGAATTATGTTGTAAATATCTTGTAACTATGTTGTAAATATCTTGCTCAGGATTTTGTCAGGTATATTCATAAAGCAACAGTTGCAAAATTGCGTAGTCATTCTATTGGGAAAATTTTGAATATTTGTAGTCAGATGGCCTCTTTCGCGTGGCACACCCTTTTAAGACCATCTATTTTTGGATGGCCCGCTCCCTTGTTCCGCGTCGATACTATTCTCATTCATTTTCTTGTTGCCTTCATCGGATGTTTAGCGCGAAAAATATCAGCCTTAAAACGAGATTCATGCTCACAAGTTCTCTACAAATTTCCTTTTTACCTATTACATGTAATAACATCGCTCTGTGTCCGAAATTGCGTCGCAAGTTTCCGTAAATATTGCCTCGTTCAACATAGCATTTTAATACGTAAAATAGACAATTTGTTAGAAATTTTTACCTGAAAAGGGTGAAAATCAGTCAAATTTGAGTGTAAATTGCAGTTTAGTCTGAATTCATGAAGGTCGTTAATTGCTTTAATGAGCTTGTTAAATTTTATATTTTTTCATTGTCTTGCGAATTTTATAAAATGTTTGCAAACCTTTGAAGATGTATGCATAATCAGTATAAACATTATGAACCTTCTACAGAGTTTTTAATTAACAGAGAATTTACAGACACAATAACTTATTAGTGAACAGTATTACTATTAGCGGCCGTTCAATATTTATACTTCAAAATTCAGGTTGGCATTCATAGCGAAATTCAAAAATATTAATTTTTTGGTTTACTCGGCCATGCACCATTTTTGGCCTTCAAATATTTTTACCAAACCCTTACTAAATTGAAGATTTTAAAAATGTCTTTTTATAGTTTGAACTTTGAATAACTTATGTTCTATTATTGGTGAAAAAATTTTGAGTTATAAAAAATTAGTTTTCTATTATGGTCTATTATCGTGGATTTCATCGAAGTGCCGTTTTCGCTTATATCTTCCGAAAATAATAGGAGTTATAAAACAAGCTATATATCGTTAGAGCCTAGAATCCTTGAACAACGACGAGAATTGTTTTAACATGTCTAGACTCGAGTTATTGTTAGCGTAAGCTTGAATTGAAATGGTGATTTGGCACCCAAAGTGGCGAAACCAAGCGTATTACGAGTTGTGACTATATGCATGCATTTCTAATAAGCAACACTATAAAACGCCAAAACGAACAGTTCGTATAAAAATATGTGTGCAAAGAACATATTACAAACTATACGAGCATGAAAATTTTGTCGTCACCATGGAAATTTGAAAACATAATTACACAGATATACTCGAAAATTTATAGCAAAATATTTTATTGTCAGCGTTCTTGCATGATGTTCAATTTGAGTGCGGTGCTTATTCGGTGCTTATTATTATTATATCTGCCTTCACAACGAAGTTGCGTATTTCAAAGTTCTTGAGAGAGAGAGAGAGAGAGAGAGAGAGTGTTAAACGACGAAGCATTGAAATATACTCACTTTGAACTTAAAAACAATGTAGGACAGGATAATATAATAATAATAATCAAATAATAATAATAATCTGTTTATTCAAAAGCATTGCAGTAACAACTGAATTACGCTATTAAAATTATTTACATTATTAAAGTTATTACACATATTTACTACTACATTTTTACACATATTTACTACTACATTATTACACATATTTACTAGTTATAAACTTACTAAAACGTTCAGTAAAAGTTCGTTGCGTGTCTCTATTGTGTACTGTTCGCAGAGAATAATCGTGTTCATTGATAGAAAATGGCCTAAGTATATTATAAAGTGGGTTATTTTTACATGCTTTAGCCCGGATTGAGCTGACTACCTCCGACAGGACTCCCTCTTCGACTTTCCAAGGTTTTGAGTATTGTGATCTGCAATGCATCGCAGTAGGAAATATCTGGGTAGATGATCTTGAGGGCCCATTTTCGAATTGACTCTAGATAATTGGACAAATAATCCGGGATGGCAGCCCAGACAGGAGATGCACACTCAAGACCGGAACGGATGAGTGAGCAGTAAATGGTTATAAGATCTGTGGGTTTGAGACCTGCCTTTTTCAATTGTCGGAGGGCATAAAGGCGCGATTAGCCTTCTTCAAGATAGAATCCACGTTAAAATTCCAGGTAAGGTCGTCCGACAAATGGACCCCCAAGAGTTTAAAATGCTGTACTCTTTCAACACGAGAGCCATGAATATGCATCGAGTGATTGCACGGTACTCTGTATTGAAGAAAATTTATAAACATTTCCTTGCATTTCCGTGGATTAAGCTCCATTGCACGAGCAGAAGCGAAGTTGGACATTTCATCAACAACCATTGGCAACAAGCTGGGAGAACATCTTGGGATAATTTCTAATGCTGTCGCATGATCCACAAATTTCAGGCGACCACATCATTCCTTTAATAAGGGATTAATCAATATTGCAAACAAAAGTGGACCGAGTCGTGTTCCTTGGGGTAATCCACCTTTAATTTTCACCCACGAAGATTGTTGCCCACTAATTTTAACACATTGAGATAAAAATTCAGTATTCCATTGAATGAGGACAGGATGGACGTTAAGGTTCTGGAGCTCGTTTATGATTACATTATTGTCCGCCAAATCGAAGCCCTTCCTGAAGTCAGCAAAAAACAATCTGACGGGGCTATCACCTTTGTCTAAAGCGGCAAGTATTTGATGAACAAGATAAACCAAGGCGTGGGTAGTTGACTTGTTTGGACGTGCAAATTGTTTGGTACCAGTTTATCTATTACTTGAGGCATTAGCGAGTTAATTGTAAATCCTTCCATAATTCTCGAAATTTGTGAGGTTAGTGAAATTGGTCTCAAATCATTCTCGAACGATGGATAGTTTGTCCGAGGCTGATTTAAAATTGAGATGTACTGTAGTTGTTTTCAGCTCGAACAATTCCGCTTAACGGTTGTTCGATCAAGAGTCGCGTTATTGTGAATAAGCTGTGCGGCGGCGCTTATTATCGAGGGAGGCGCTCTTTAACATTTTTGCCCTCGACCGCTGCGCTTATTTGAGAACAGCACTTAAAGAACAGCACTTAGGGGGGAGCAAGGGGGGAGCACATCATTAAAAATTCAAACATCATTAGCATATGGTACATTAACATACAGAGGGGAGCAGCGTCATTAACAGGGGGGAGCACGTCATTAAAAATTCATTAACATAGACATTAATTATATATTGACGTCGGAGAAATTCGGACATGTGGCGCGCCTATACAATTGCGTATGCTCACAAAATATACACAAATGAGAAATTCGGACATGGGGCGCCTCTATAGACGTCATAATGATATGCAAGGCGCGTTTGGGCAAGACAGTCATTAAGTTGAGCTCAGCATTTTCGCCACAAAAAGAGTTAATCCTGACGCTTTTTATCACAATATAGTTAGACGTTTCTATATATTTTGCCAAACGTTGTGTTCCAAACACAGTCCGTTTCGACAACGAGTAAATATATTCTCGTATCTAATATCACCTTATACGAAACGGCTTAGACAACTAATATAGCGACGCTTAACATGGTAAGATATTATTGCCTTATGCGAAGTAATAACAAGCAGAAATATAGCTTTCTAAAACAAGAAGATCTTAAAGTTTAATCGGCATAGCTAAGGTCTTACAAATACATGTTTGCGAAGCGAATATATAAACGTAACTCTAAGTCAAAGCTTGGCATTTTATTACCAATAATACATTTAACATTACACTATGTAAAATCCGCGAGACATATATACGAGAAATTTAAAAGAGAAAGCTAACATAATTCTATACGTTGCCATGTCTTGTTAGGTGAAAGCAATTAAATCTAGTTTTGCATAGTACATTTTGTACTTTAAATCATTAAACCGGTGATTAACACAGCCAAACAGTCATCTCCCCAGACATGCCTGAGCGAACACGAACCAGATAACTTTAAGCAAACAGGTTTTACTTTTGTAAGATACTGTATGATGTCCTAAGATACTGTATGATATCTTAAGATACTGTATGATATCCTAAAATGATATCCTAAGATACGGCATGATATCCTAAGATACTGTATGATATCCTATAATGATATCCTAAGATACTGTATGATATCTTAAGATACTGTATGATATCCCGCTAAAATGATATCCTAAGATACTGTATGATATCCTAAAATGATATCCTAAGATACTGTATGATATCCTAAGATATCGGGGTATGATTAATTAAGATACTGTATGATATCCTAAAATGAAGAAATATAAGATCCTCAAAGATCCCCCTCTCATCCCTGACTATAAGAACAACATTGCAGATAGTATATTAAATTGGCAACTAATATGCATGTATGGTGAAATGGTGAAATCGTAAAATCGAAAAATGCTATTTTTTCCGGTTTCAATATTTTTAGGTTTTTCATTTTTAGCTTACCTACTAGCTGCTTAACATTTAATGCTTCTTAAAAATGCTTCTTCTACATGCAAGTTTCACTCGGCAACTACATTACATTAATCTATAAAAATCAAAACATGCGTAATCAAAACACTAAATTTTTACGGGTTGTTTATTCTATTATAGCAATCTGACTTGCAATCAATCTATTACTACATGCACAAATGATAATAAGAATTAAAAGATGATCAAATGGCGGTGCCAAATTCAAGAAAGATCCTAAGATACTGATATCCCAAACAAGATACTATATGATATCCTAAATGATATCCTATATAAGATCCCCAAGATTTAATTTCATCCCGACCATAAAACTTGTGTCGTTTGGATGCCTGATATAATTACAACTGGCGTACCGCGCAAACAAGTTGGTGCTGAAGTAAGGAAATCGGAAAATGCTATTTTTGTCTAACCAGCATTGCTGAAGTGAAATGGAAAATGCTATTTTTGTTACTAAATTTTAAATACTAGCTGCGATTTTAAATGCTTCTTTTACATGCAAGTTTCACACAATGTTCTGACGAATGCTTATAAAACATGCGACATGCGTAATCAAAACACTAAATTTTGAGTTAGCATAAATTACTATATTCTTGATGACTTTTAATCCAATCTATTTAGCATAACAATAAATGCCATTGCAATTAAAAGATGATCAAATGGCGGCCATGTTGGTGCCAAATTCAATGAAAGATAATGACATTCTTTTGTTGAAATACTACCAAAATGGCTGACGCACGTGCAAGTAGTTGCAAGTCAAGAATACTTCTGATACTTCTGGAGTCATAAAATGAGTTTTGTACTTATTAGTTAGCAACCACGTTTACATTATTAGCATTCTGAAATGTACTCAAAATTCGTACGGTTATAGAATATAGATGCGCTCGGATTCGTTCGGTGTCATGCGTTCCCCATTTCGAAAGGGGGAATCATGGAAATCTGAGTACGATTTCGAATAAATTCCGTCATGTGTAAACGGAGCTTTTGTTATTAACTTCTATACAAAGAGCCTTCGCTTGAAACGACAAAGTGGTTTTTAAACTTTTTCAGGTAGTTCAGACACAAACCATATGTGGCAAGGGATTGCAGCTTATCATAGAATGCCAGCTATGCACTGCATGGACCCTCACGTTTCAGGTAGTTCAAACACAAATCACGGCAGCTTATTGTAAAATACTACTTACACTGGACCCCCACGTTTGCGATATCTTTCTCAGGTAGTTCAGACACAAATCACGGCAGCTTATTGTAGTAGAGGGTGGTAAAGAGGGTGGTTCCGACCAGGTTCACGTGAGGTACGTAAAACAGCCATTTCACGTTTCACATGTAAAAGAATTAGCCATTTCACGAAAATTAAAAACCACGTTTTCAAATGTGTAAATTTTTGTATTTAAAGGACATTGGCAACGAAACTTTTTATTCCTTATATTTATAGAGCATGCCTGCGGAATACTTAATTTCATAGTTTCCCTCGTCCATCGCATTTAGTTGTTGAGAAAATTTGTGACAAAGTTCAACAGTCGTCCGCCATTTTGAAAAAAACGGCGTATGCTAATTTATGCATGAAACATTAAAAGACGTCATTAGATGGGTTGACACAATTTCTCTAATATAAACTCTATAGTGTATTACCACACGCGGTAAACGTTGCGGCAAAATAGACGGCAGAAAGGTTTTAACAAGTGTGTAACATGTTTGTACCACTACTTTTGATACTATTTCTTCCAATTCCGTGTGAAATAGACGCATAAATTCGAATATCACATAGGAAATCCTTATGCAATGTTATGCTATTATTGTCTATATCCCCTGAATGTCTCGCTGGATAAATGCATAAAATTGCTCAAATTGCAAAACAATCAAATCTCTATCAGCACGTTCAGTTACCAGTTCCAATTATTATTGAAAATATACAACAGTAAATAAAATTGTCACAATGTAGTCTATACTAATACTCGAACGTGCAGTGCCAGTGTTGGTTGAGTATAGCAAATACGGCGGTTGACTGTTGTGTAAAACTGAGATATATATTATATATACATTCAAAATACACAAGAATAAAGGCCTAAATTAAAAATTTGGATAGTTCATCATTGAGATTTGAACTACTCCTTTTATACTTTCAATGCAGTTGGACAGTGTAGTATAAAGAAGCGCTATTACATAAAACAAACTACAAATTGCATGCTGTATTCGTGGTTGGGATAAAACACGGATACGGATGGCACGGATACGGATGGCACGGATACGGATGGCACGGATACGGATGGCACGGATACGGATGGCACGGATACGGATGAGGGGATAAAACACGGATATGGGGATAAAACACGGATGGGGGGATAAAATACGGATGAGGGGATAAAACACAGATGAGGGGATAAAACACGGATGAGGGGATAAAACACGGATATGGGGATAAAACACGGATGAGGGGATAAAACACGGATGAGGGGATAAAACACGGATGGGGATAAAATACCAGATAACCGATGGAGATTTGTTGGCGTTGCTTGTCAGAGGAGTTTCCATTTACGCGGATCTGATTATAATTAACTCGCAGTGCTTTGTTTCCACTGTTTATGCGGTAGATTATTTTTATAATGCAACATGAATTTTGTTTGTATAATAACACTTTTTAGTTAACCTTAAAATTAAACTTGTCACACTCTCATGAGGTTGTATTCCCACGCTTATATATACAACATAATAATCTACGCCATAACACGCCGGCAGATTACAAGGCGAATTTATAGTTTGATAACCACAAAAAGTACACGTTTGTCATTTAATTTGTGTTACCGGGTTAAATGACAAAATGTTCACGGTTTCTTATAAATTTTCACATAAATTGTTTCATATACGTTTGCAATACGTGAATATGTAATATCAAATAAATGTCAAAACAAAATTAGTAATGATTTTACTGGAAATTTCAACTTGTAGACATGGAAACGTTTTATTTTATACAACTGAGGCTGCACTCAAATACTACATTTTTCATACGTACGTACATACACGGAAAACTTTAATTCCTTCTAATTTTTATTTAGCTATAAATATATACTAAATCATTCAAAGTACTAAATGCTACACAGTCATTGATATGGCTGTTCGGCTGTTCCATAAATAACATGAACTCAATTTAGGCTTTCTTGTGTGGACATACGTTTGAAAAACGCAGCACTGGAAAGCACCTTTATTAACTATAAATAACAATATTATTAAAGTTCATGTATATTATCTACATACTTTGACATATTTGACAAGGTTAATAAGGTCTATACCCATAGATCGTATAACTCAACAGTCAACAGCACTACAAATGTTATGCAAATGTTAGCAAAACTTATGTTAAAATCTTAGCTAAAAATTGTGGATACATTCAATGCATTGTTTAAATTTATTGAATGCATTTTTGGTAAGCGGACAATAAATGCCGACCGCGTCAGTAAACCAAGGGCAACAAAACAACTGTCAGGTAGAAGATGAGGAGCCTTTAATTTGCAACACTTGTCATGAGAAGCCTTTGCAACATTTATCATGAGGAGCCTTTGCACTAACACTTCACATGAGAAGCCTTTGCAACACTTCCCAAATTTTGGCATTTACTCAAAATCACCTTATTCGGGCTATGATTTGTATCAAATATATAAAATATCTTGTCGTAGATATTAAACTGTATGCAAAAAAACATAAATGACAACGCGTACTTTTTGTGGTTATCAAACTATAAATTCGCCTTGAAATAAGCCTTGTCATGCCGCTTCCCATGTTTTGGCATTTATTCAAAATTGCCTTATTTTAAGATTTGTATCAAAATTCATCACAAAATATCTTGCCATAGATATTAAACTATTTGTAAAAGAAAACATTTAATCCGGTAACATAAATGGAAACCCCTCTGACAAGCAACAAATCTCCATCGGTTATCTGGTATTCTCAAAAGTATATTAAATAAAAAGTATTACCTTATATTATCTTCTTCCAACAAATGCGCGCAGAAGTTCGCACTTATTGAATGCGCAGTCTACGTATATCAGCCTTTAGAAACTTTAGTTCTATGCTAGTCTACGGGTTCCAGTTTTATTGAGAAGAGAGTATCAACGTTTTATTTGTCAGTACATTTAAATACTAAAAAATGTTGGTCAATTATTATCTCATCCACAGAATAGGAAACTCCCTATTCTGTGCCTCATCCGTGTTTTATCCCCATATCCGTGTTTTACCCCCTCATCCGTGTTTTATCCCCCAATCCGTGTTTTATCCCCTCATCCGAGTTTTATCCTCCCATCCGTGTTTTATCCCCTCATCCGTGTTTTATCCCCTCATCCGTGTTTTACTCCCTCATCCGTGTTTTATCCCCCAATCCGTGTTTTATCCCCTCATCCATGTTTTATCCTCCCATCCGTGTTTTATCCCCTCATCCGTGTTTTACCCCGTCATCCGTGTTTTATCCCCATATCCGTGTTTTATCCCCCCATCCGTGTTTTATCCCCCCATCCGTGTTTTATCCCCTCATCCGTGTTTTATCCCCATATCCGTGTTTTATCCCCTCATCCGTATCCGTATCCGTGCCATCCGTATCCGTGTTTTATCCCAACCATTCGTATTCAAAGTATATTATTGATTGTTGTAGAGTATATCGCTTCATCGCTTGTATTGACATAGTGCAAATTTAAGTTACCCATGATTATTGAAATAAAACAAACAAGATTAATACAACTACAGTCATTTTGAAAAGCGAAGAGAATACCGGTATCGGCGGTATGTCAGTTAATAGGAAGTCTTCAGTGCGGCAACGCATTAAATTATTAATTTCTATTTTAATGATCAGTTATTCCCTACCCAATATTTCTTTAAAATTGAAAAAAAATGCGCGTCTTGACTTTTCGGAAAAAAGAATATAACAAAATAACTAAAAGATCTAAAAGTATTAGAGTTCTCACTTCTATAATTGATATTGTGTGTTGACGCATTAAATAACTATATTTACTGAATTACTGTAATGGGAATCGCTACATTTTCGGCAATATTTTTACCAGCTTCATCATGTATAATTCACCAAACTATTTAGCCACACATATGAAACTGAATTTAAGCCAGAGAATAGCTATAGTCTGGCTTTTTTCTATAACTAGCTAGATATACTAAATAATGTACTATATTGACAGCTTCATATTTCCCGTCAAAACAATAGAAGCTCAAATTTTCATATGAATCGCGTGAATAACTATTCCTTAATAATCATTAGAACTTGAATATAGATTGTTTTCAAAAGAATATTACTTGCATCCAATAATTCTGCACCAGATTTATTTTTCAGTAACATTCAAGGCTTTAGTTTAGCTCCAGATAAGGTCAAGGTGCTCAAAATCGCTGGTTGACAATTCGTTCAACCTTTCTCGGTGTCTCGAGTTTATAATATAACATTTCAAACATCTCTTCTCGTGTCTTCGTTTAAAGAATGTATCCTACAACAACAGATGGTTCCTGAAACCTTTTCCAGAGTGTATGACCATTTACCTTTCTCGTTAAATTTCAATTGACACAAAATACTATAGTATAGCTTTTTAGGATACGAGAAGACATATGGGCAGCAGCGGTAGCTTTCGAGGTGATCTCTTCGGTAGGTTCCAGCAGACCTTTGCTGGAACCTACCTACACGGTCGATAGATCACATAAAAGCTTCCAAGCGTCTGTATATTTTCTCGTATCCTAAAATCTCTGGCCTTAATCAAAGTCACCTATGTACCGTTTACTTTCGTAAGACCGACGACGAGTATGATGCTTGCCCGGTAGCACGTCACACAGATATCTTCGCAGATTAGCAGAAGAAGTCTAAAAAAAAGTAAAAAAAGAGCTCTTGCAATCATTTTCCCTGAGTTAAACTACGATGAGTCACTAATACTCCAATCATTCACAAACGCGTGACACAATTAAACCACGCAAGTTGGAAAATTCGCCATTCCTTTCCTTCTCACACGCTTAATATGGCTTTACCCGATAGTGTAGCATTTCCTTAGTTCTCCTACCTGGTTGTGAGAATTTTTGTTCATTATAACGAGCAAAAACGACATATTTTTAGTTACCAAAACCTTCACGCAATAAGATTCCTATGTTGTTTTGAAGCGAACCCATCTAATGACGTCACAAAGGTCATTGACCCCAAAGATAATTTTTTGAGAATTTGATCCAAGATGGCGGCCGATGAGTAAATTTGTCACATTTTACTTGCACTTTACTCGCAAACAAAAATGTTACAGAAAAAAATAGTAACATTCTCATAGTTAGGTGGTCAAGTAAGATTAATTAAGCGAATAAAAATTTTCGTTGCCAAAGTCCTTTAATGCCGTTCTTAACCTTTTGCCCAATTTTTACGTTTTCGAAACCAATTTCAACAAGTTTTAAAAAACCCCAGATATATTTAATACAAAATCAAGAAAATACACGCATTAAAATTGTTACATCCATAGCATTGCTCTTCTTGACTTTCTCACTGCTCGTTCAGTCTTTGTTCTACAGGCCTCAAATAGATTCTCGTTTAGCGGACAAATATTTTACGCTAATTTGCCAACCCTCATTGTAGAATATTACCACCGCCACGTTTGAGATAACTTTTTCAGGTAATTTAGACACAAACCATGGCAGTTTATTGTAGAATACTACCTACACTGGTCACTGGACCCCCACGTTTGAGATAACTTTTTTTCAGGTAGTTTCGACACAAACAGTGGACGGACACCAGTTTTGTTACTACGTAGTTTACACCCAAGTGACAAACCATGCAGCTTAGTGTAGTACACTTTGGCCTACACTGGACCCCACGTTTGAGATATCTTTTTCAGGTAGTTCAGACACAAACCACGGCAGCTTATTCTAGAATACTACCTACACTGGACCACCACGTTCGATCGAGATATCGATCATTTTCAGGTTGTTAAAACACAAACCACGGCTGGTTATATTGTAGAATACTACGTACAGTGGACACCCAAGTTTGAGATATTATTCTCAGGTTGTTAGGTTGTTAAAACACAAAGCACGACAGCTAATACGTACATGGTAGTTCAGACACAAACCAATTATAGGCAGCTTGTAGTAAAATACCAGTGTAGCAACGTTTAGTTCAATATAAACCGATATATCGCTTGTATCTATCACACTGAGGTTCAGACACACAAAGGAGGCTTTATTGGTGACAAATTCCAGACCATGCAACCAATTCCTTGTCCTTTGAATTCGCATGCCGCATTACTGCATTAGGACAGCCACAATTAAAACCTCGAGGCCAAAAGGCTGGAGCATTTCGTTTTTTCTTAACATCGTTGGCAATTATAATATATCTCAAAAACGAACAGTTGTTGACAAAACGTTGCTTTTGACTATAGCCCCATACCCGTTCCGTAAAGCCGACATGCATGCAAATAAACAACAGATTTCCAGGCATAATAACTTTACATAACACTTAACATAACGCTAATAGTGTCATCGAGTCACGATCCAGTGATTGCAATGTACCATTGTCTTTTCATTGTATTCTCCATGCCATCCAGTCACTGATTGTTTTGACATAGTTGTGACGTTGACGTTGTGCAATTACCCTGATTGACAGAGGTTCTTGTATTCCGCCCTATTATTCTCGCTCGTATTTTATATTGTGCAATTGGACTTTCCAAAACAATGAAAGACAATTAATAGAACAACCCATCAATTACCCGTGACTACAGTAATGTTAGTGTTATGCATTTTGCATCAAAAAGCCCATTGAAAAGCACATTGGCTGAATGAAATGCACTTTGAAAGTATGGAAATGAATTAAAGATTATAATAAATTATTTTGCCTCATTTTCTTTTAACAACCGAAACTTTATAATAAGGAATAATTTTATATGAAATGTTGAACTAATTTGTAAGGATTTTCCTAGATTTTCGGATTTTCCCTGCATTCGGACAAGAAAAATTGACCGCCGTTTGACAGTGTAAAACATGGACGGGAAAGAGATAAGAAGATAATTTTTTAATACTAAATAACACGTTCGAGGACCTTCCCATTGACAAGTAAAATTGTCTCGCGTTTGACAGAATAAAGTACTAAAGAGTAAAGTCAGTATCTTTCATATTTCATTGATACGGGCAGGAAAGGGTTAAAATAAAACTACGCCATCAAATTTGGCAAACATCAAATAAATGTTTATTTTCATATTTTACAAGTATAATAATAATAATATTACATTGTCTATACATGCATGCTCCTCTATTGCGGAGCTTTAAAAACTAATTACATGAAGCATCCTGCACGAAAGGAAAAGCTCGATTGCTATCCGTCTTCACAACAACTCTCCGCGCGCTCACTTTCCCCTACATGGAAACTTCATGTAAGCCTCTACGCATGAGAGAAGGCATTAAATGTTCTGCAAACTACAAATTTACAATCGACTATTAAAAAGCGGCGATGGCAAAAGCTATCTAAATTCAAATATTTAGCCATATGCTCTGGCACGTAATTGCCATGAGCGCGTTGATTGCCGTCGTACTCGAAGTACAAATATATACACACAAGAGATCGTAAAAAGCGTTTTTACAGGACGACAACTCAACAGCAAATGCCAATTACGACGGTGGACATGCTATTTATATCTAAGCGCTAAGCTTATATAAGGCTAGCGCCATAACGTCGAACACAATTCGTTCAATTAGATTGAATTATATTCGACGACAGTGCAACGTATGAAACAGGCCTATGGTCCCTATTATTACTACAAGCTACGATTTTAGTCTGAAGATTTATGGTTTCGGTGCATGGTATTTAACCAAGCCAATGCAAAGGGATAAGAATAATGAGCCCACAGATCACAACACTGACTGTTTCTCGTTTTAACATGCATCTAAAGCATAAATAGGCCGACTAAAATTATAGCGTGTACGCTTGGGTTTGGCCGTGGCGGAAATTTCGGTGAGGTTAGGGGGGGGGGGGGCAACTGCCCACCGTTACGTAACATAAACAGATAGTCGGAAATGTTTAGCTGAAAAAGCTTTTGTGTGTAAATGGGGGATTTGTACTGGAACTTTAGAAGGTTTGGAAGAAAAAGTGAATCACTAGTTCCCGTCACTGTTTAGTGGATAATATGGTGCAACGATCTATGGAAGAAAATTATGCAAAAATCTATAAGTAAATAATCAAATATTCTAAATCTAATCACCAGCTGTAATTTACTTATATCTTTGACTGGAATTTTACGAGGATTTAAAAATGGTTTTAATTATAGCAGCGTTTTAAATGTCATTAGGGCCGACTTTCATTTCCGCGACTTTATAAGAATAATAATTTCCTTTAAAATCATACGAGAAGATACCTTTCCCTCCCTGATTGTGAGCACCTCCAAGGTATTCACCATTCAAGTGTGCTCTACTACATCTCCCAAACCACCAGGCACCGTGGTAGTCCCGAGCACAGTTACTCCACGTCCAGACATCATTGTCTACATCTTGAGTGGTGAATTTCATCCCATTGTGATACTCTAAAGAATCTCCTGCTGTCCCTGTGAAGTAGATATTCAACAAAAAATTTACAAATCATTAATAATAGTTAATGAATATTTCAGCCAATCAAGTCAACGATAGTATATATCACGTTCAGGATGGTCGGGATGGGTTTAATGCTTAGTGCATGTCTTTTTTCTAAACTGTTAAGCGTTTCCAATGGAGTAAAAATTTTACTGTTACGGAGCTAAAAGGTTATGCACAATTTAGAGACGATTTTACTTGTAGCTGCTAAATACGACTTTTTAATATTATAGTTCTCAAAATTAAGGTACTTCCACCCAGACCCTCGTGTAGCGTCTGATACGCACAATTCTCCACGAAATATGCATATCAGACCTTATTTTAGGAATAAACTTTTTAACGTCGTTTCAATATTTTGCAGTGCGATTATATTACGTGAAAATAAGCTGCTGATCTGGCAAAATTATTAAACTTTGAAAATTCTTTAAGACAGTCTCGGTCGTCTCTAAACTGAGGACACAGCAGGAAAGCTCCCAGCATTCCAGGGAGTCAAGCAACCCTCGGAAATAGCACCTGTCTGATTAACCATTTGGTTTGTGAAATATTTAGATAACTATTCATTATAAGTGTTTTGTCTTTTGGAAACAACAGGTATATCTATTATTGACAAACTGTCGATCCGTAAGCCAGGATCTTCATCAGTGCAAATATAATTGTGTTTCACCAGGCAAACATACCAGGAACCTCTAAGTGCCTATTATTACCATATGAACAATATTTCAAAATGTTAGCGTCGCTTTCATTTCCCAAAACGATTCTTACCCGAGTATGAAGTATTATTCAAGTTTAAACGATAACCATCGCTCTCGTTTGCCACAGTAACTGCTTTATACTCTGCATATCCGGTCTCGTTTACAAAGGTTTCGAGATCAATTCTGAGTACATTTTGTGCACTTGATGACAGACGATGAATTTTCTCCAGACCCAGCCAGTATTCACCACTGAAATTTCCAAATCCCACTTTATACTCAGTCCAGTTTCTGTAGAAGTCAACTGATCCATCTACCCGTCGCTGGAAAACAGTCCAGCCCCTTCCTGGAGTGGACTTCATATCACACCTGACTTGGAAGGCTCCCAGACCATCTGGGTCGATTGTATAAACGCCAGAGGTTGTTTTGCCTGATTTGTATAAAGCATCGCAGCTTTTCGCTAGATAAAAAGTAGATCAATAAATCTTGACAAACTTCAACCTTGCCTCAACCTAACTTTGGCCTAACCTCAACTTAAACCTCAACCCTACTTCAACCAAACCTGAACATAACCTCACCCTAACTTCGGCCTCAGCTTAATCTCAACATAGACTATCCAGAAGACAGGGACTGGAAACGCTGGGCAAAGCGCTAATGTTGCTGACGCGACATCCGTGATGCGCTTTTATCACGTAGTAGTTATCAGTTGCCACGGCAACCAGCCTTAATCAGAACAAAAAAAAATGTGAATCCTTTGGTAATTTGGCCTATTTAAAACCAAGTACATCTCATTAATATTTTTTTATGTGCCCTTTAATGCCGGTTTTCCACTTGCGAATTTTTTCGTGCGAAGCGAATTTTTCATTTGTCTTTGGTCTCTCAACTGGAACCATGTGGAACTAATTGGATAAAGACAAAAGAAAAATTCGCTTCGCGCGAAAAAAATCGCAAGTGGAAAACCGGCTTAGCACAGAGTTATTGCCAAGGTAAGTGCGTTTTTATTTTTCCATTTTGACTATAAATATTAATCATAATTCCAGTTTTGTCGTAGCATGTACATCAAATGGCGCACGTAAAAAGCATCCGTACATAAGTAGTTTCCTTTCAAACCCTGGAACTTGACGAGAAGGCTATCACTTGTCTTTTATAACATATATTTATCATCTCATATGCAATGTTAATGCAAATAGGGTAGTTACAACTTTGTGCGATTTGCCAGTCTTGTACAAACGAGGTTTTTTGACTCTTCTGTTTGCACGACTACGAGAGGATCGCAATTTATGTTGTCCTCACTTCAAACCCTGTAACTTCACTTTATATATATTTCAGGACTTCACATTTACATATTTTAAACAAGAATAAAAATATCGATGCAACTATCGACTTTTCAAACTTTTTGATGGTTTAACAAAGCTAAAAAACACCATTGAATGCGTGCGTTCCCTTTTTGACTACAAAAATGTCGCCATTGTTGTTGTTAGTGTATGCACCTACTTCAAACCATGTAACTTCACTTCAAATAAATTTCAAGACTTCTCATTTACATATTTTAAACAAGAATAGAAATGACGATGCAACTATCGCTTTTTCAAAGTTCTCTTGGATTTAATAAAGCAAAAAATCACCTTTGAATGCATGCGTATTATTTTGAACCGCCTTCGTTGTTGTTTCTGTACACACGTACTTCAAACCCTGTAACTTAATTTTAAATATATTTCAGGGTTTCTTATCTATATATATATTGAACAAAAATAGAAATGTGAATGCAGCTATCGCTATTTAAAACTTCTCCTGGGTCTAACAAAACAAAAAATCACTTTCGAGTGCATGCGTATTATTTTGAAATACAAAAAGCTCGCCATTGTTGTTGTTTCTGTACACACCTACTTCAAACCCTGTAACTTGACTTTAAGTATATTTCAGGGTTTCTTATCTATATATATTGAACAAAAATAGAAATGGGAATGCAGCTATCGCTATTTCAAACTTCTCCTGGGTCTAACAAAACAAAAAATCACTTTCGAGTGCATGCGTATTATTTTGAAATACAAAAAGCTCGCCATTGTTGTTGTTTCTGTACACACCTACTTCAAACCCTGTAACTTGACTTTAAGTATATTTCAGGGTTTCTTATCTATATATAATGAACAAAAATATAAATGTCAATGCAGCTATCGCTTTTTTAAACTTCTATTGGCTTTAACAAAGCAAAAAATCACCTTTGAGTGCATGCGTATTATTTTGAACTACAAAAACTAGCCATTGTTGTTGTCGCTGTACACACCTACTTCAAACCCTGTAACTTTACTTTGAATATATTTCAGGGTTTTCAATTTATATATATTGACAAAAATATAAATGTCAATGCAGCTATCGCCTTTTCAAAGTTCCATTGGGATTACCAAAGCCAAATATCACCTTTGAATGCATGCGTATTATTTCGAACTACAAAAGCACTCGCCATTGACATTGTTGTTCTACAGGCCGTATCACGGACAGCACGCGCAAAACAATGCCGGCGTTTCCAGTCCCTGTCTTCTGGATAGTCTATGATCTCAACCACTAACAAAACCCTTGTCAAAATACAGAAAGGTCGTATAAACGAAAAATATCTTCGTGACAAAATATGGGACGGCTTAAATAGGCCGGAGGTTCAGTGCTCGTCCAGGGAAGCACGGGTGGCAGATGAGGTTAGCGCGCTAACAATAAACTAAAGTAAGCCGCGACTTATTATAAACGGTTTCGCGACAAAATTTTATATCACAAAATGGTGTTCAACACCGAATGCAGACTTAACAAAAAACTAAAAGTAAGAAAACTAGAAAACGGAAAACATATGTATATATTTATTTTGTGCTGTCAATACGAGCGTTCGCAACATATCACTTATAATATTTTTAACAATACCGTATAACAGCTCCGTTGGCGACCTAAACAAGCCATTTCTTGGCCGCGGTTTATTTTCACTCGAATAAACGGCCTTAATTTAGTTTGTTTATAAAACTTATGCTACACAATTCATGACTTTGGATATCGATAACTAACATCTATATGCGCCTTCAAACAAGATAATTAAACTTTAGAATTATATTGCTTAAATATGTTTGTTATATTCTATTTTTGCACCGAAGAGAGGTGTCTGTATTAGAGAGTTGTCTGTATTAGAGAGGTGTCCGTATTGGGAAGGCGCCCGTATTAGAGAGGTGTTCGTATTGGGAAGGTGCCAGTATTAGAGAGGTGTTCAGATAAAAGAGTTGTCCGTAATAAAGAGATATGTCCGTATTAGAGATGTTCCAACTAGAAAGGTGTTCGTATTAGAGAGTATCCATATTAGAGAGGTGTCCCTGTTAGAGAGGTGTCCGTATTAGAGAGGCGTTCATACCAGAAAGGTGTTCGGATGAAAGAGCTGTCCGTATTAAAGAGATGTCCGTATTAGACAGGTGTTCGTATTCGAGAAGTGTCCGTATTGGAGAGATGTCCGTATTAGAGAGGTGCCCGTATTAAGGAGGTGCCGGTATTAGAGAGGTGTTCGTGTAAAAGAGGTGCCCGTATTGGGAAGGTGCCCGTATTAGAGAGGTGTTCGTATTGGGAAGATGCCGGTATTAGAGAGGTGTTCGTATTAAAGAGGTGCCCGTATTTGGAAGGTGTCCGTGTTAGAGAGGTGCCCGTATTGGGAAGGTGCCGGTATTAGAGAGGTGTTCGTATTAAAGAGGTGTTCGTATTAAAGAGGTACTCGTATTAGAGAGGTGTTCGTATAATTTGACCATTAAATTTCGGAGTGATCATTTCATTCCTCAGCTTTAGCAGTCGTGCCCAATCCTTCGACAATTTCGGCTTGGCTTATACAATAGTACCTTTCAAATCATCATAATGGCCAACTTTCTAAAATTTTGAACTTTACTATTACTTCTCGATATAACAGAATATTGGAAGGTTTTTGAAGAAGGAAATTTCGCATGCAAGGGCGCTGGTTTAGTTCATGCTGGAGGGCCTATAGTTGCAAGTGTTCCTGGTTTGGTCTAAAAAATGAATAGTTTTTGTTCGAACATTCCATCTACAAAAACTTTTAATATTAAATCAAATCATCATACCATGTGTAGGAACCAGCGCTGTTGTCATGGTGATGGCCAGTGCGGTTGTTGTGATTGGAAATAGCACCGTTGTGGTATGGTCTGCCTTGTTTGTCGTGGTTTCACCTGGCTGTTCTGTTGATGTTGGATCTTGCTCATTCGTTGTTGCATATATCGCGGTTGTAGTTGGAACTAGTGCTGTTGTTGTTCTTATACTCAATGCGGTCGTGGTTACATCTGGCTTCTTCGTCGTAGCTCGCTTAGGTGATGTTGTTGTGATTCGCTTGGTTGGTTTGGGTTCTACTGGCTTGCCTGCTTGGCTTCTCTGCAATTACAAGACATATATAAGGTTCCTTTCTTTAAAAGTAAATGGCTTTAACTCGCCGCTTAACTTGCTTTAAATTGCGACTAAATCGGCCCAGTTTCTCTTAAGTCGCATATATCGGCAGAAAGCGAAAGAAAGTATTTTAAGTTATTTAAATAGTTTACACTATATTAGAAGAAAATTGTTTTACAGTGAAGCGACAGTGCTGTATCTTCACAACTTTCTAATGGACTTATTCGACTAGTGTCGTGTGTAGTGGCCCTCGTGTGGAAGGGATGTAACGAAAACACGCGCGAGGAGAGACACAGAGCTAGGAATACACGCATGTTTAATTTTTGGTGAGCTTGGAAAGAGGAAAAACCCTCGGAGCACAGGAGAGAACCAAATACAATTCTACTGACATGAGTTTTCAAATACAGGGTAGTTCTACCCAACCTAAGCCAATACCTGCTCTCGACTTACGCTAGCAGGCTTGACTCGGGCGGTAAAGGGCAGCGCGCTAACCGCATTTGCCACTAGGCCCTTCCCGATTGTGCTAGCATAATTTTCAGCATAATTTGGCTTAACGAGCATATTTTTTGCATTTTTTCAAGAAAATAATTGCTAGCATAATTTAGTAATTTTTCGCTAATTCATCTGAATTTTGGGTGTTAAAAAGCAAAACTTTTCATATTTTTGGTGTTCATGCAGTTTTAGTGAGTTTAGGAAGACTATATTTCATCTTTTATTTTTCCATAAAGTCAAAATAAAGTACGTTTTACTAATTTTATTATCTGATAATCCGATACGGTCATACGGAAATACAAATCTTCAAGTGGAAGCACTGGCTAATTGAATTTCAAGTTCATACTGTCCTGAGGACGGAACATAGTAACGGTAGGATCCAAAAAACAGATTCTCTATACACATGATATAGAAATTACACAAAATTGATGTGTTTCTTCTAAATAAAGCCAAGCATTTTTTTCAACCAAATGAGCATAAATTTGAGCATAATTTTGGGAAAAAACAAGCATTGCTATGTGCATAATGTGCCAGTTTTACTAGCATAATCGGGAAGGGCCTATGTGCCACCCGTACTTCCCAAAAGCACACTTAATAAAAATACCTTTTCTATTA
Organism: Trachythela sp. YZ-2020; assembly: GCA_016169945.1. Classification (NCBI taxonomy): domain Eukaryota; kingdom Metazoa; phylum Cnidaria; class Anthozoa; order Malacalcyonacea; family Clavulariidae; genus Trachythela; species Trachythela sp. YZ-2020. Next base: position 6,512,752 of record JADLSH010000260.1, read on the forward strand.
ATTCGTAGTAATCGAAGTATTGCGTAACGTTAAAATTCTTAGGATGTGTCGACTTCGTGGCGTTGTTCAGTTCACAATTCTTGGAAGAACCAGCATTTTTTCCTTTCTTGAAATTGAATGATTTGCAAACAGGATGCTCAGCCAGGCAATTTAAAGCACATTCCAAAGGTTCCGGTGTATTATATTTGCGGATTACGTGACCAGTAAGTCGGTGACCTGCAGAACAGTGATAGAAGAATTGATGGGCTTATACCTCCCAAATCTATGGTTTATACACGGAGAAGCTCATACATGGATAAATTTCTGTTTTATAAATGTAGGGGGAGTTGGGAATGGGGGGAGGGGGTTGCCGTCGTTTTGCGAATTACCTAAACTGCGGATTGCGGACTGCGAACAGCCGACTTCGGATTGCAAATTTCGAAATGCGGACTGTATTATGATATTAACTAATTAAAGAGTTCTCGATGTGACCAGCGTTGATGTCCTCGTAAAAGACGTAAACGAATGCATGCGCATGACAGAATTGGTTAATTGGTAATAAGTTTTAAATATTGAATCATATCTTTAATTACCTGTCTTATAAATGATAAGTGGTTAATGTATTTGTCAACTATATAACAGGCTGTAAATATAATATATTTTAAAATAATTTCAACTGTTATAAACAACAGATTTTCAGTGAACATATTATATGTAGCAATTATTATAATATTAGTAAAGTAGTGCTCCATATATTTATATAAACTCTATTGTCTATTTTGAGTGGTTTTGACAAAATGGGAGGGTAAATAGTTCATGTATACAGTATTTGAAAACGATGATAGATTATACTATTTTATACAATTCCAGCGGTTATAAACAATTGATTTTCAGCAATGTATAAGCAATGTTATAAACGTTATTTATTTTGAGTCCAATTATACATATGTTTGATTAACAGGCACGAAAAAGTAATTACTAGGTAAAAGCTTGTAAAATCTCCAAAGAGAGCTTCGTTATTGCAATATGCATTATTAAATCACATGAAGAACCTAATCTTTTGTATAATCGGAATTTGCCTAACAAGCAATGCCAAATGTAAACAATGCAACGAGCCTATTTATGCATAAATTATACATGCGCTAATTACGCACTCAGTTCTGTCCAGCGGGGGAAAACAAGACAAACTTTTGTAAATATATAATCCAATTTTTATCCAAACTGAACGATTATTTAATCAATTTGTCCTTGGCCGATGGTCAATATTTCGACAAATTTTAGTATTTTTCAGTTGTCGTGCTCACAGACAAACACACACACATACGTGTGAACGGTAGACGTCGCTCTTCGATCACTTAGATATCCTCCGCGACTGGTTTATTCCACAATTTCAACGTTTATTGATCAGCAGCATCAAGCAGCCAACCAGGAACCTGAAACCCGTAAACCATCGCAGAATGTTGTGCGAATCATCTTACCGTTCAAAGATCAGAAGTTAGCAGACATAGTCAGGAAACAACTTACAAACCTTTTTAACGTAATTGGTTCTAAAGTTCAACCAGTTTACACAAGCAAGAAAATTGGGAATGATATCGCAGTTTCCGAAGCAAAACAGCCATTAGTCAACAAGCAAAACGTTGTCTATAAATTTCAATGTAATCCGCTGTGCGACGCAGATTATATCGTCATTTTCGCCAACGCATTGGCGAACATAAAAACTCAGCGATACGAAAACGCGTCAAGGAATGTCATGGTAAAGATGTTGAGAGAATCGTGAATTGTTTCTCGGTTTTGCGAAAGTGTCAGGGGAAGTATGACTGCCTGTCGTACGAGATGCTCTACATCAAGGAACTCAAGCCACTGATAGTCAAGCCCAGTCTGAACTAACCTGCGATCAGGCTTTATTTAATATAGGCCTGATTGCAGGTTAAGTCTGAACACGCATTCGGACTCGATTCGGGCTAAAGTATTTGTTTGAACTAACTTTGTTCACTACTTTTTTTATTTTTATATGTGTTAATTTGTTCTATTTTGCTGCGTTTTCGCGCGTGACATTATACGTGTTCTCATGTAATTATTTGCAAACGTCAAGAACTCGCTATACGAAAACTCAAGTAATAACGAACTTTAGTTGAACTTGAAAATGATGTAAGATGATATCGAAACGTTCTAATAGAATAAACTTTTCATCGTTTTCATTTGTGTCAAATAATACAATGTCATATGTTTGATTAACAGACACGAAAAACTAATTACTTGGCAAAAACTTGTAAAATCTCCAAAGAGAGCTTCGTTATTGTAATATGAATTGTTAAATCAAATAAAGAATGTAATCTTTTGTATAATCGGAGTTTGCCTAACAGCAAAATGTAAACAAAGCAACGAGCCTATAAAGTAAGACAAACTTTTGTAAATTTATACTCCAATTTTCATCCAAACTGAACGATTATTTAATCAATTTGTCCTTGGCTTATGTTCGTTATCTCCACAAATTTTCGTATTAAAATATTTGGTATTTTTCAGTTAACGTGCTCACAGACAAACACACACATATACACACTCACATACAAACCAAGGTGAAAACATTCTATATTTCAAACTCTTTTCATTAAGTAATTGACATGTTCTTTCCCCCTGTGATCACTGTCTATGAGTACCCCCAAGATATGGAATAATTTTTTCTTCTTAATTAAACACGTTGGTTACAGATTGTAAGTTGAACAGAAAATGGGAACTTTTTTGGCTAGGATAGACAATAAAAAAATTCGATTTCTTAATTTCGATAATTAATAAAAGTTCAATTGCCCAAAGCCAGCTATCAACTAAATTGAGTTCTGCATTAACTAAAGTTAAGACTCGAGATCTGATAAACTGTTATTGACATAAAAATGGTTAAATTCATCAGTAATAGATGAATGTCAAAAAGCTTAGAGCATTGAAAGTTTAGAGTAAAGTCATTAATATACAAAAGAACTAACGAAGGTCCAAGTACTGAACTTTGAAGAACTCCACATGGTTTAATAAGATAACTTGAATATTTTTGACTATTCGAGACAAATTGTTTAAGTTAGGTTAAATAAGAAACAAACTACTCATATGCTATTCCACGTATGCCATAACGCTCAAGTACCTTTAATAAAATCGAATGGTTTACGGTATTAAATTTATTACTAGTAGTCAAATCTGGAATCACTCCGGGCCCGAACTAGCTCCGAAGTCCACACTCCAGGATCTGCATTCAGTACTCCGCAATATGGAGTCCGCACTCTGGAGTCAGCATTCCACAGTCCGCATTTCGCAAACCGCATTTGCACTTTGGACTCAGCACTTCGCAGTCCACATTCGGGAGTCATCGCTCCGGGTCAGAACTGCGCAGTTCGCACTCAAGACTCCGAACTCTGCAAGCCGCATTCAGAACTCCGGACTCCGCAGGCCGCACTCAAGACTCCGCAGTAGACTCGTGAGTTTATTGTTCATGGCAAACGAATTCCAGGAATTCCTTAAAAGTTTATATGATATATAATTTCTTAGGCTTCCATAATTTAGACTTTCTAAGGAAATTCTCCAAATCGTCGGCTATAAACGCCACTGCTCACGAGTTTACTGCAGAGCCTGTGAAAGAGGTTGCATGTTCCGTAGGCGAACTTCACGGTTCGCGCCAAGCGAAACGAAAACGATAAACTGGCCAACTTGGCCAGCGAAAAAATTCGCCACTAAAAAGTAGGAACCGATCCTTTTATCACACTGCCGAATCTATGTTTTCGCTTCGCTTCCAGGGTACAAATTCGTTTAGTGGAAAACGGGGCCATTAATTTGTTCAAAAGCCGATTAGTTTAATCCTATAGGTTAGCCCAAGAATTTCAAAGCAAACTTCCCAAGAGCTTGTTTATAAACTTGGAGATATTTTTCCATAAACCTTGTCTGGATCAATAGAAGCTCTATTCTTTGATGTTTTGAAATAATCAGACGTACAAAAAACACAAACGAAACAGCGGGATAAATTTTAACCTAAGTATAGTGCTAATCGTTCATTGAACGACCGGCCCTTGCAACAAACGAGAATGCGAGTTTACTAGAGAGAATTTTCTTATACCTCGGTTAAATGAGGACAAGAGTTCCATGAGAGTAGACTTTGCCGCGCGTAGCGGTCAACCGTGCAAGAACTCTCGTCAACTCCCATCTAAATTTGAACCAGCTCAAAGTTAAAGAGAGTGGACGACAGTCGATGAGAGTTGGCGGTCAAACGCGAGCGAGAGATGCAACTCTCATTGAATCTCATCCTCGTTTCACCGTTCAAAACATCTAATACATAACACCTACGCATAGAAAAACACATGACTATACAAAACAAAAACGATTTTAATTGTGTTTTATGATTCAATCTGTGTACCTGAAGCGGCCAACCTGAACGCAGCACTGGATGTCAGCGAACTGCAGGTCTGTGTGTATAGCAGCAACAGATAGAAACGAAGAATTTCGTATACATCCATGACGCAGAGTTGAATGTCTTCAAAGGTTTCAGCTACAAATATAATAAGAATAATTAGTTACAACTAAAGCTGAAGGGTCAAGGTTTTGGTGAAACACGGAAGAGAACCAACTACAACTCTACATACACGAGTTTTTAAAAACAGGGCAGTCACGCAAGTAAATTTCGCCTAAGTAAATTCCAACCTCGACTTACGATAGCAAGCTAAAATTAACTCAGCGGTAAAAGAGCATTGCCCTAACCGCATCTGCCAACCGTGTGCTTCACAAAAATATAAAAGGAAAGCTTTTAGTTTGGACGTGAAGGAAAAAAGACACAGTTTGAAAGAAAAAACAAACTAGAATTCGAAGTCAGAGGGCTTGAAAATTTTAAGCAGCACATTCAGTAAAATTTTGGGGTAATCAGTAACAAGGAAAAACCATACCTTTTTCTTGATTTTCTAGTTTTGTTTGCTTTGCAAGATGCGCGAAATTAAAACTGCAAAAAATATCGCATTGTTATTGGGGTACGCGAAATTCAAACGCGCGAAAATTTAAGCTGACTGAGTGAATTAGGACAGCGAAAGTAAGGTGGCTTGTAACTATTAGCTAATGTACAGTACATATTTCTTTAAAACTTACATTTAATATTTTGTGAATTTTCTTTTCTTCCCAATTTTTTGAAACCAAGTTGGATGTTCAGCTGGGAAAGAAGTGAAATTCTGTTTAACTTGAGGGCCTTTTATAACTTGTTAATTAACTGGCAGTAAACGTAAAGCACTTGAAATGACGTACTTCATACAAGAGTTCATCTAAGGCACGTTTCAGATGCCGCTCTACTTATGCGCCAAATTTAATTGATGAATTAGGTGCGCCAGAATAGCGACGTATGAACAACAGGACTCTGCCTCTAGCAGGATTAACTCGTGCCCATGGAAGTGGTATACGGGAAACAAGGCTTGTTGTAAGGCCAGAATGCAACTTGTGAGAAGCTAGTTACATTTCACTTTTTAACTATGATACAGGGCCTGCATTTTAGGGCCATCATCAGGGAACATGATATATAACAACGTTAGCATTCAAAGTTGCATTGATATTAAACTCAGAGATCCCAAGGATAGTGCAAAGTTCATGGGGTAAACTAGTGATCATATAGGCAAATGAATACGGTATGGATTTGGCAATATGCACGTTTAGCACAGAAGATCTGGTCGGAGTCATTTTCACACTAAACTATTTTTTCGAATTCAAATGCAAAATATTTATAGTTATAGAGCCTAATAGAGGTAACACAGCTGTAATTTCTTGCAACTCCGAAATGCATTTGAATAACCATTAATCCATTGTTCAGTGTGTAACTGTACCAGTAGACTTTCTTCCAAAACTTCAATTCGATGATTTCGATCGTTGTTTTTTTTCAAAATTTCATTCGAAAGGACATTTCCTTTAAAGCGGAAACATTTGTAGGAGTGTTTGCAGTGCTATTTTTAGAAAGAGATACACTGCAAATTTTTCAAAACTTGTTTTAAGAAAAAAAAACTTGTTTTAAGAAAAAAAATCTTGTTTTAAGAAAAATTATCTCGTCCCTTCTACAAGATAATTATCTTGATAAAATATCTTGACAAGAAACTATTCTTAAAACAAGAAAAAGTTTCTAGGCTAGAAAAACAAATTATAAGAAAAGTAATCTTGAATGAAGATTTCTGTTAATCAAATGAAATTTTTCACAAAAGTGGAAGTTAAAAGTGTGGAAGTTGGTAAGGTAGATATCATGCTAAAATATCAAATTGGAGATTATTCCTTTGATTTCCTGAGTAATGCCCAGTACTAACCTGTGAACAGGCAAACTCTGGGTACAAGATCAAGCACATTCAATTTTAAACTATGATTCACATTCAGTAACTGCATCCTGGACGTATTTAATTAGATAAATGAATTTGCTGCATGAATCTAATGAGCTTCATGCCCATGCATATAATACTCTCCTCTGTCCTCCACAGAGGCTTTTTTTATCAACATTTGATAATGAGGTTTCTCGTGAGGTTTCTACCACACACTTCCTTACTGCTCTGGTGACCCTTCATTTAAGAATTATAGTCAACATGCTCATGCTAATTAAAATGCTTGATACTCTCACTATGAAATATTTAAAAAATCCTAGAGCTGCAGAGCAGACTGCATATTTGCCAGATTACCAATGTTAAACCCTTGAAACAAGATATTTTACTTCTGAAAGCAATATAATTTTTTTTAAAGATTATAATTACTTTTACATTTCAATAGGAAGTGGAAAGTCTTAAAACAAGATAATTTAGTTCAGAAGGCAAGATAGGTTTTCTTCCTAAGAATAATGACTTTATATTTATGAGGAAAAAATCTTAAAACAAGATATTGCAGTTTTGAAGGTAAGATAATTGTTCTTGGTAAGATTAATCATTTGCATGAGAGAAAAAAAAATTGAGAAAATATATATCTCAGTTCCGCGACCAAGATATTTTTTTCTTGCCAAGAATAATTATCTTATGTTTTGAAAAAATAATCTTGAAACAAGTTATTTCACTTTCGCAAGCAAGATATTGTTTTCTTGCTAAGAATTATTATCTTAATTTAATATTTAGTGAACAAAAAATCTACAAAACTGGCACTTAAAGTCGCGAACAAGAAGAATGTTTATAATTTCGCGCTACAGGCACTAATCCACATTGTTTATAATTAACAGACAGTGGCGGAAATTCGCGTTTTTCGGTGGGGGGGCAAAGCCTCCTAAATTTCCGACAAACCCCCCATTTACACTCAAAATAGGCTGTTTTTAGCCTTTTTTAGGTGAAAATTTCCGACAAATTGTCATTTTTCCGTACAATGAAGAGGAAGATGTCTGAAACCCTGACGACAGCCCGAGCTATAGAGTGTGAAATGAGAAGCGATGAAGTAGCTCTGCGACAGCATTCACCTATTCTCAGTCTTTCTCAAGAAGAAATCCATATACAAAACGCAATTACGAAAAACTTTAACTTTTTTAACTGTAATGTTGATATTAAGTAAAGCAAGTGTCGCCCTGATCTCAGACTTAGTGTCTCCAGAATCAAAACTCTATTCGATTACCGTTGTGATTTTGTTTAAAAATTTGGTTTTAAGCGTTTTCTTGTAAGCTTTTTTACTCATTTTTGTTATAAACGGTTGTCATTAATAATATAATAATATTTCAATAAAGTTGAACCTGTTTACTCCGAACTGTGTCAATGAATGGCTTCCCTATACAAAACTCTCGAAACGCCTCTGCATTTATATAAAATCGCATAATAAAACAATTATTGAATTCGGTTTTCGCATGATATCGAAAATTATCGAGCTTCAGTTCTCGATATCATCCTCAACCTCATCCAATAATTGGTAATTAAGTTCGGCAAAGTTCAGCAAAATTCTACATATACATGTGATCATATAATACCATACTTTGATATCTTAAATATCTGTAACCTAGAGTCTTTTTGTCCGACACTCTATTTATCATGTGATCCCCAATGACCACAGGTGGGTCAACCGGTATCTCTCTCAGTCTTTGTCGGGATCCAATGACCATGTATTCTGTTTTGTTTTTGTTTAGTGTAAGTTTATTGGAAGTTAGCCAGTTTTGAATGTTGCCAAGTTCTGTGTTCATTTTTTCCTCAATTTCTACTGATGAATTTCCTTGACATGATATGTTTGTGTCGTCAGCGAACATTGATGCCGATGTCTTTTCTAAACAGTTTAGCAAATCGTTTACGTAAATTAGAAAAAGCAATGGACCAAGATTTGATCCTTGGGGGACACCGGATGTAGTAATTTCGACATTTGATTCGGAATGATTGATTTTACATATTTGCTTACGTTCAAGAAGATAAGATTTGAACCATTGTAAGGCTATTCCACGTATTCCGTAACACTCTAATTTGGCGTTAAGTATTTCTTTTTTAGATCAAGAAATAGTATACCATTGATAAGTCCTGATGTGGCACAATTATATTTGTTTCCACTAAAAATTAATTTATTTGGTCATAAACGAATTTTTCGAGTATTTTTGCGACTGCAGGTAAAACAGATATATATAGGCCTGTAGTTATCGCAGTTTGATTTTCCTCCCGTTTGTATATATGGGACTGACCATTGCAATCTTCATTTCATCTGGAAATATTCCAGTACTTAAAGATAAGTTAAAAACGTACACTAGTGAATTGACAATTGTGTTCCCTGCGGCTTTTAGTAATTTGTTTGATATATTGTCAAGGCCAGGGGCCGGTTGTATCAAAGGTGGATAAGTTATCCGGTGGATAAGTCCTATCCGATGGATAAATCTTCTATCCGATGGATAGTTATCCGTTGGATAAAAATGCGTTGTATGAAGCACGGATAGTAGGGTGGATAGCTATCCGTCGGATAAGCTTAAATTTAACCGGGAAAAACCGGATTTTCCTGAAATTTCTTACCTCAACGTCAGCTGTTGCTGAGCTTTTGTGAACTTTATAATTTAACTTGTATAAAATCCATCCATATCTTGAATTAACTTGCGATAAATTTACCGTTGTTGGTTGTATTGTTCTTTTTCAGTCGGTCGTCACTAGTATTAATATAGTCAGACTTGTATGATTTTGTTGTACATTTTCATAGTACGTGAAGTACGTGTGGTGTTTTTATTCACTAGCTAGCATTTCACGATCTTTGTTTATGCGAAGACAACAGCAGAGGCAGAAACTGTTTAGTATATGAGTTGAGTATACTTTTCCTGTAGAATACATTAAATATTTTGTTCCTTGACCTTGCACACATTTCATAACAATTTTAAAAGAACATTTTCTCTCAAGTTTTGATTGGCTAATCAAAGCGAACGAACAAAAATTACAAAATTCGCCGTCTTGTTGTCTATTGCCTAATTTTGTTTGGTTTTCCAAGTTGTATCTTCGGTACATTCATCGTGTTTTTAAACTGACTAAAAGTGAGAAATTCACTGCTTGTTTTCAAACTATATAAAAGAGAAGGATCTGAAGAAGACTGCCGGTCGGCACTGCCACCGACATGGGATATTCAGTCAAAAATATATACAAAACTACAAAAGTGAGTATATAATGTTTATTGCATTATTATAAAGGATGTTGACTTATAAACAGAATTATTGCATTTCTGTCTCAATCCGACCCTCTTTCTTCCGAAATATTTACTATTTTGTCTTGGAACTTCGAGTTTATCCACCGGATAGAGGATTTAAACTACCTCCGGACCTCGGATAAATTTATCCTACGGATAGTGCTTTTTTGTCCGCTGGATAACGCTATCCAAGCTTGATACAACGCAATTTTTACTCTGGATAAAATTTATCCGCCGGATAGCGACCTATCCGCCGGATAGCGACTTATCCACCTTTGATACAACCGGCCCCTGGTGATTTGTCTGATTTAGCCCTCTTTATAGTATAGCATCTAGTTTTGCGGGTGTGATACTTTTAAAACTAAATACTTTAGTACCGGGAGTTACAAAGTGGAGTGGATCTAAATCGTTGGGAGTAATATTTGTTGCCAATTCTGGGCCTATGGTAGAAAAATAGTTATTAAATTCGTTTGAGATATTTTTGTCACCGGTTACTGTGTTACCGCTCGCTATTAACTCTTTGATTATTGTGCATTTTGATTGCTTGTTGAGAATTTCGTTTATGGTTTCCAGCTTTCTTTGCTATTTTTTGCTATTTTTGCTATTTTCTAGTTTGGTTTTGTAATCGTTTGCCTTGGCTTCTTTGACTAGTCTGTTTACTTAAATACATGCACTTTACTGAAATTATATTATATGTCTGTATAAAAAATGAAAGAAATGTTCGTATAAAGGTCCATTTAATTTATAAACATTATACGTTCATCGCAAGTCATTTTAATATTGGAAAAAATTTGATTGCGTTCGTATGAAAAATCAGTCTCGATAGACTTTGCCAAGACACGGACACGGAATGAATATTTCTCGTATTTTTGCGGCCATGAGTATATAATTGCACTTTTTCAATTTCAGCAAGCTGTTAGTAGCGCTCGCTTTTAAACGCCGTAGTTTGTCTTTAAAATATATTTTCATATATACATGCAAACTAGTATATAAGAAAACGAAACACTGTAGTGGAAACATCTGCAATTCTTGATTGTTCCAGATGTTTCCCTACTTACCTAATCTCAAAAAAAACGTTAAAAACAAAATTAAGACGATATTAGTGATAATAAATGTAAGATAAAATGTGAAATGTGAAATGCTAAAACGTCGCGCTTCTCTTGTGCCGAACCTATAATTCGTATTAAGTTCGGCAAAGTTCAGCAAAATTCGACGTTGACTCAAACGTCGAACTTAATTAAGTCGAACGTAATCGTTAGAGTGAGCTTTCATTATCTTTTGAATGGAGCTTTTCTCGACCAAATGCATTAGATTCGGCACATGATAAGTTCGCCGTTTGAATCGCCGTTGCGCCGTGTTGAACTAAATACATTAGGCACGACTGTCTTTGTCGAACTTAATATCGGTGTCAAATATCTTTTGAAATATTTTTCGTTTCTTTCGCTTCCGTGACAACACCAGCAACAAGCCAAAAGATTATTAGTAAACAAGAAAATTAACTTAGTAAAATTGCGTTTACTAATATAATAGTTATATACACACATGATCGTGTAGTGTTGCTTGCACTATAAATAGTATAAATTTACTCATATTAAAAAGAACATTTTTGAAATAAGACTGAGCAAAATCATTATTCTTATTAAATGAACTACGTTTTTAATACCCCCTGTCAAGGAAACATTGCTGCGGGAAATTTTAATAATATTTCTCAAATGTTTCTCAAAATGTCGATAACGTCGTTATGGCAACAAAACGTCCTTGCAGAAAGCAATAATTTTTCCGCAACAAACTTCTGAGAAACATTTTGTTTCAATTTATTGTTTCACAAACACTGTTTTAATTAATAGTTTCCAACAATGAGCTATAATATATAGTATGTCTGCACTGCAAATATAGTCAAATCTGCAGACATGCATGTTTCGCCGTTCAACGGCTCGTCAGTGCAGCTTGTAACGCAGTCTAGATGCGAGTGACTTCATATTTATACACCATACTCTTGCCCTCACCAACTATATATATATATATATGTATATATATATATATATATATATATATATATATATGTATATATATATATAAGTATAGGTTATCACATGAGGGGTGAGGTGATATCAGTTTATCGCTTGAGGGACGATATCATAATTGTCACGAGTGAGCGCAGCGAACGAGGGACAATTGTAATATCGTCACGCACTCTAAAAAAAGGTGTGTTAAATTAACACACCTTTTCTGTCCAAATTTTAACACACCTTTAGGTGTGTTTTGTAACACACCATAAGGTGTGTTCAACACACCTTAAGGTGTGTTTTGATACACACCTAAGGTGTGTTAAACACACCATAGGGTGTGTTAAACACACCTTGAGGTGTGTTTAGTTACACACCAAAAGATATGTTAAACACACCATAAGGTGTGTTAGAAAACACACCTAAAGGTGTGTTTTCGGCTTGTTCAAATTTTAACACACCTAAAGGTGTGCTTTGAAAGAAGGTGTGTTTTCTAACACACCAAGGTGTGTTTTCTAACACATGAAGGTGTGTTTTGAAACACACCAAGGTGTGTTTTGACACACACCAAGGTGTGTTTTATTACACAGCTAAAGCTGTGCTAGACAACACATGTATTGACCCTGTACTCTATTACACACCTTTCCTAAAACACAACTTAGAACACACAAATTGAATCGGGCTTAAGAACATACAAAACAATGCACACATCGAAAATGGTTGACATCTTAATTCTATGTTTCAATGATTGCAAGATGGTTGAAACACAGAATTCAAATGTTATACTCATTCCCAGATTGTGCAGTGCTTTGTATTTTCAAAGTTACTCTGTGGCAACCATGATTTTTGAATCTAGTTTTACCATTATATAAGAAAGCATAATACTATAATAATTGTTAAATAATTTATTAAGACTATAAAGTAATGTTAAGACTATTAAATAATGTACAGACTATTTTGTAGGATTACAGTTAGCTTAATTCATAACAGAATAGTTCTACAGTTCGTTTTCAGCTATTGACATGCTACTGTTCAGTTCAGTCATTAATGCTGAGTACTTTGTACCTTTGTATGCATTATCGCTTGATCGCAACACAATTTCCTGAAGAAAGGATAAGGCCACAACCATACCATCTGGGTAGGGAACATTGAAAACGTACGGTAGTGCGCGGATATGACATCTATCAGAGCGTTGATCACATCAGTACCAGGGCATTCAACAAACACTTTGTTCTCCCCAATAATCATTAACTGGTCTACATCCTCCGGGCACCCAGTGCACAGTACACAAAACTGGACCATTTTGTCCCAGATTATACTCTCCATTGCTGACGAGGGCTATGGAAAACAAATATTGTGAGTGTCAATGTAGATATTGGTGTAAAAGACAACTACTCAACTAGAATACGATTACACATCCAACATAGAATATGAGGTCTGAGGTCAGAGCACATGCACAACATTAAATATCCCGCAGTAAATAGCACTTGCCAAACATCAAATGTCCTGCAGAAAGCAAGCTAGATTATATACTTTGTCTCAGTGGTGAACCTAGACATTAGCAACTAGCCATGCTATGCAACTATATTTTTTAAATTATTGAAACCTGTATTTGAGTTATTATAAGGAGAGTGGGATACTCGGCAGTTGACTGTTCTGTAAAACTACCTGAAGACTGGTAGACTGCCTGGACATCACGTAATGCTATAAGCTAGCTCTTTGGATTAAGCAAAACATCTGGCCACAATAGAATCTTAGGAGAATAAAAATTAACACACTATTTTCAAATGCATTGGACATTAATCGGTTAACCTTGAATTATCTCGATCGTGCGGTGCCAGTGTGGCTAGAGTATAGCAAATATGGCGGTTGACTGTTGTGTAAAACTTCGTCTGGAAGTTAGTAGAAGCCCAGACAAAGGGCCTTCGCTCGAAACGTCGAACTTCTTATTGTATTTTTCAGGTAGTTTTACACATGTTCAGTCAACTGCCATAACCTTGAATTAGTTAACTACATACTGTATCAAATCTTTGCACCGCATAAAAATACAAAAATTCTAATTGTTATTTTTGTAAGTCCCTATTGCGACCAGAGGTTTTTCTCATCCAAGAGAGATAGCTTATGATATTACCTGTACATAATGTCTACCCAGTCTCCTACTCTCCCTTTGATTACTCAAATTGTCTGCAGTTAGAAAGAGCATCAATTGGCAAAGCAAGCCATGGAAACTGCTCTTGCTATTCAAATAAGCATGCATTAAAATAGGCCAAAGACAATGCATTTCTGAAGGTTTCAATAATTAAAGAATCAACAATTTGCATAGCACAACCAGTTGCTATCTCTAGCTTCATCAGTGAGACAGAGTATAATTATAATCTACCTTGTTGTGAGACAACCCACTGATTAAAACAGCCTGGTTTAGAACAGGTTGCTGTATATTGATTGAAAAACTGCCTGGTATTAGACAGAGAATAATAGCGAATTAAGGCACATTGCGGTTTAATAGGTTAACCATAAGTGAGGAGTTAATTAGAGTTAGAATACTATACTGATATTAATCGTCTCATAGTTTGTAGACATGTGATTGTCAAAAGACTGCAACCCTAAGTTTTCCATGATCTGAATACCTTTTACATTGTCACATTGGCCAATATCAAACACACATAACTTGCTGCAGTTCATTCAATCCTTGTAGCATTTGTTTTGTCTCTTCCAGTAATATATCATTGTTCTAGTCTTTGAGTCCTGAGGACAAGGTGAACCATACAGAAATATACCTTGTTTCGCCAGCTCCAAATATACAATATCTGTCTCAAGAGAAGTAAAATATATATTAGGACAACCTTATAATACATATAATGGAGTATATATTGAATGCCAATAGACTGGTCTCATAATTATGTCTATTTAAGCCATGCATATCCAACACTCTTTCCCTTAACAAGTAAAATCGTCTGGCATTTAGACTGAGTGAAATAGGAATGTAGGGCCACTAGGGTGAAATGAGCAAATTGTCTTAATGGGTTAAAAAGAGACATGGGTAAACAGTTCGGTTAACCCACCATCATCCAGCGGTCTGCGACGAGTACAATCAATCAATCAATCATGTGGTGTTAAACATAGTAAACTAACGTATGGGGAATTAGGGCATATCCTTAATGATTAACCACTCAACATTGGTAACGGTCAGGCATCATTAAATATGTACAAAATGTATTACCTTTTCAATTTGTGCAGGAACATTATAGAATTCTGTAATATTAAGCAGTGGCAGACAGTAAGGGGGACTATATAATCTAAAAATATAAGATGTATTTTAATTTGCAAGCACATTTCAAAAGGTAATAAATTTTGCTCACAGACACAAAAACATTAATTAATGAACCCTGGTACGCATACTATACATGTAAGAGTAAACTATTATTGGATTAAATTACAGTTATATCTAAAATCATAATCAATTTTAAGTATTTTGCAATAAGCAGTGGTAGACACTGGGGGGGGGACAAGAGGGGCAGTTGCCCCCTCCAATAATTTCTCAAAGCCTTTGAATGATAGCTGGTTAACTGTGTAACAAAGCTGTATCAATGAATTTACAACCACAAAAGCCTTGATAGGCTATAATTTAAGTAAATTTGCATGAAATTTTAAGCGAAAATGGTTTTAAGAATTGAGATTTGCAGCAACAGAAGGATGGTTATATGTTGGCAACCTAAGTTCGCACCCCCAATATTTCGCAAAGTGTCCGGCACTGGCAATAAGTTCCATATCCACACATTGCTTCTGTCTGCGCCAGGACCCAGGGGGATTGGTCTTTTTACCCAGTCAAACCTTAGCAAATTCCCTTGGGGACAAGATACAGGTATTAAATACAACCCCCACCCTCAAGCAGACAAGCAGTATCTTTTTTTCAATCCTATATCAAGTTACAGAGGCAGTTGCAAGCGGTATAAGCTCTTGTTTATTGACTGACTTATCAACACTAAAACATCAACAATGACTTGTAGCAAAAGGTAGGAAATGTATAATATGAATGGCCCTAGACCAATCCTATAAATTCATAATAAATTCAATGCATCCAAGTCACATTTGGGAGTTTCTAAATCAAAATCTCCTGGGTACTTTCCTGTGGGTTTTCGGCTTGAGAACCAAATTTGACTTTTCCCCCACCCCCATGGGATGCAAACACTTGGCAAATGCCTCTGGGTCCCCAGGGGGAAGCCGCTGATACATGGATAAGTAGGGCATAGTGTTAGTCCTCTCTACTCTTGGAACATAGGCATGATATAATTTAACATCTATGATTAACTTTTGAAGCAAGCTATTTTTGTGTAAAAGGGGAGAATATTCCTGGTACTACCAAATATCCACTTATCGGCAGCATAAGAGCATCATGGATTTACATTGACTGGTGCATAAACTTCTCACAATCAAAATATATCAACCAGGCATTCGAACATTCACCTGTGATAGTATTAAATAGTTGGACAATGGGCCCAGTGATTTTACATTCTTGGACAGGTTTCGGACATGTGAAAATATATAAAAGTCATGCGAATCTGACCTATTAGTATCGATGAAACATTTCAGCTTACAAAATACAGCAGAATTTAGATACATGACTCTGATTGACAGTATACCAGTTAGTGGTGACAAGGATGCAATCTCTTGAACTCAAATAATATATTTAGAATAGGCAATACTTTGTTTTTCTCCATTTTCACTGCATATGTATCAACATAATTATGTTAAAATCTTATATGAAAGTTGTAGCTGATATTTGAAGTGGTTAAATCTTTAAATAAAGCTATATACTAGGACCAGATGGGCTCTGAGTATTTAACTGCCAATCTGTCATATACAGTTGGTAAATATAAACCTTGAAAGCCCAAGTAAAAGTGAAGATTTTGTTAGCAGCGTTTGCTGAAGTAATTTGAAATTGGAACTGTATTATTTTCAGCGTTTTAATTCATATATTGTCGCGGCAAATTCAAATTTTAAGCGCGGACAACAATCACAACATGCTTGACATCCACGAACGAAGATTGCAAATATTTCCTAACAAAATCGCTCTAATTTACATATAAAACATAACAATAACCTTACCTGAATATTATTCAGTAGTCGCCGATGTATTGCTTCTGAAAATCCAGTTTATCTTGGGTCAAAAATACAAAATTTCGAGCTCGATTTGGACTAACAGAACAAAAATAAAAATTTTAAAATATGGAGGTGTGATGACTCTATCCCGAGAACCTTTGCGCGCGTAGTAAGAAGACTAGACACCAGTCTGTCAGTCAGCGCGCATTGCGGAATATTCATTTTTCGTTCATTCTTTGATAGACTGACAAAACTTCAATCACCATTAAATGTTTAAGATTTTGTATTACTTATAGAGCTCTAAAATAACTAGATAGTCGCTGAGATGCCCTTCAAACTTGAGCATACCGATATATTGCCCGATATATTTCAATATTTTCGTAGAAATATATATTATAGCATACATGTGGAATTCTGGTATAAGGAAGGATATTAACATATAATTAAGGTATTTTATCAAAATAATAACTAAACGGTTTGAAATTTTTCGAGAAACATCTATTACCGCCGTTGCTATGGTGATAATGACGTTTTAAGATATCAGTTTGGGTTTAAAATGCTTTAACCAGGGACTGTGGGACAGAGGGGGAGGGGCGGTTGGGAGGGAGAGGGATTGCACCAATAATTTATCATACATATTTGTCATACACATAAGTTAAACATGTTATAATTTTTCACATCTATAAACAAGAAAACTAAAGAAAACATTATATACGCCAACTATGATAACTAACTCGATCACTGTTGTATTCAAGTCAGTCGAGTCTCTTTGTTTTTCAAACCAAAAATAATTGTCAAAAAAATTGGATCTAAGTAGGAAATCTGCTATCTCTTTTAGAAAATGTAGGGAGCCACTTTAAAAGGCATTTCCTTTCTCATTCCATGCTGTGTTTTGTTTAAAATATCCGTGCGAGGTGTGTTCTGTAACACACCAAGGTGTGTTTCTATAAAAAGTCAAAGGTGTGTTGTCGAACACACCAAGATGTGTTTTCATTCAAAAGGTGTGCAACTTAACACACCTTACAGTCATCAAAGAAAGGTGTGCTAAAAGGAAGTGTGTTCCATAACACACCTTGGTGTGTTTTGTGACCCACCATGGTGTGTTCTCTTACACACCAAGGTGCGTTTTCTAACACACCAAGGTGTGTTTTCCAAAAGTGCGTAGAAAGGTGTGTAAAAAGTACACACCTTGGTGTGTAATGAAACACACCTTGGTGTGTCATTAAACACACCTTGGTGTGTAATTAAACACACCTGTTTTTAGAGTGCGAGAGTGATAAATATATAAATATATATATATATCAAAGTGTAGCCCGTATATTCTTATTTTAGAAAATTATTTCTTGTGAAGAATTATCACTGAAAAAATATTCTTGTTTTGAGAACAAAAATCTTAAGAAACATACCGGACCGGATCAAACTAGCAAATTAATATTTTCGTCGCAAGATTTCAATTTGAAGAACTTTTTTCTACAATTTTGTCCCGTGGGTAAGCAAATTATTCTTATTAAGATAAGTTTTCTTATTTCAAGAAAATGTTCTAGAAAATGTTCTTATATCTAGAAAATAATTCTTCGCCATCTAAGAATGATCCATTGTGCCCATTGTGCCTTTCGCGCTTGCGGAGGTAGAGGTTTTGCGATTTTTAGTATTGACTTCGAAAAGACAACTTTAATTGAACTAACTATATACAGTGTTAACTGCTAATGGCAACAAGCAATACTATAGCCAGGTGCCCAGGTCAGTCTATATCGTCACACAATCACATGTGTACAGAGATATGTGCACAAGGCCTCGAATTTAAGAAAAGAAGAGACAAGGCCAGTTTGGCTTTGAATGTTACTACGATTTATAGGGCGTCGAGGCCAGTATACAGGGCAGGCATCTTACCACACACTGATCTTAAAGAGTACATTGTATAATATACCTTATTACTTTCCAGGAAACCATTTGTCACCCCCAAACTTACCTATATAGCAGGCACAGTTTAACTCCTCTTTCAACGTTGTCACGGTAGCAAACTGTGTACTATACCGACGTCTACTAAGAAATATCTGTTTGCAATTATGCTTTTTTTAATGAACACATGTGTCATTAAATGGCGCCTTGAAGAGCAAAACATGATGACATTGTCCTTTATAAGACATGGTGGAAAACGCGGGTACCGGATAGCGGGTAGCGGATATCGAATACCGGATAGCGGATACCGGATAGCGAATAATACTTCCATTCTATTAAGTGTTTTAACGAAATCAGGGGCTGATATTAATTTTCCTATATTATTTATGAAGCTAGCGGTATATATTGAAGAATCTTTCGCAATTTTTTCATACTTAGACTATCTCACGAACAATTGGCAAGCTTTCACGGAGCAAGTGGAAACGTTCACAGGCTTTGAGCAAGCGGACGATAACGGCCATAAAGCTATTCTTTTCATAATAATACTTTGCTTCTATCAAACGCGAAGTTTTCAATTTTAATTTAAGTCAATACAAATCTATTTAAATACGGTAAAATATTCAGTATATAGTAGCCTAACTGTGATAACAATAATTATATACACACCTCAAAAGAAAAAAGTCTAAAAGGTATCTACTACTGGTTTACAAAATTGCCCTGTGGGAGTTCGCTTAAATTATTATAATACACGTCTATATCTTTCTTAAATTGTTATAATGATTGAAGCTTTCGTATATCTTGAGGAACAAACTGGAACAGTAGGTAAAGTGTGGAAGAACAAGTGAATTGCATGTACATTGTCAATAGTGCGTCCTGTTTTACAAATTGTTTTGCTCTTCTTGAAAGGGCAATACATTTTGATATTTTCTTGCATTGAGTGTCCACATGTTCTTGCCATCTAAGCTGCTCGTCAAAAATTATCCCTATAGAGTATTTTTATCCGACACTCTATTTATCATGTGATCCCCAATGACCACAAGTGTGTCAACCGGTATCTCTCTCAGTCTTTGTCGGGATCCAATGACCATGTTTGTCAAGTTCTGTGTTCATTTTTTCCTCAATTTCTACTGATGAATTTCCTTGACATGATATGTTTGTGTCATCAGCGAACATTGATGCCGATGTCTTTTCTAAACAGTTTGGAAAATCGTTTATGTAAATTAGAAAAAGCAATGGACCAAGATTTGATCCTTGGGGGACACCGCATGTAGTAATTTCGACAGTTGATTCGGAATGATTGATTTAACATATTTGCTTACGTTCAAGAAGTGATAAGATTTGAACCATTGTAAGGCTATTCCACGTATTCCGTAACGCTCTAATTTGGCCATAAGTATCTCATGGTTGACTGTGTCAAAGGCTTTTTTTAGATCAAGAAATAGTATACCATTGATAAGTCTTGATGTGGCACAATTATATTTGTTTCCACTAAAAAGTTATTTATTTGGTCATAAACTAATTCTTCGAGTATTTTTGCGACTGCAGATAAAACAGATATAGGCCTGTAGTTATCGCAGTTTGATTTTCCTCCCGTTTGTATATATGGGCTGACCATTGCAATCTTCATTTCATCTGTAGTCTAGGACCTGTAAAGGAGTTTGTATGCATTTCATTTAGGACAGATTATCTCAACTGTTTTAGGGTAAAATGACCATGGCGGTCAACATGGCATATGTGCCAAAACCCGAATCCGGGGCGAAAGTCCTGAAAATGACCACGCCCAGAAACGGCACTGTCGGCATAGCTCTAAATCCTGAACCGCCAAAGCTACAGCCTTTTTGAATTGCTTATAGTGTTTAGAATGGTTGCTTTTAGGGGTGGTCACTGGAGGGTGAAATTTGTCTAGGTATCATATTTTACAAGAAAATGACTATGCACCATCCCAGGTCAACTGCTAATTATGCATCAAATTACTCATTCACCTGGCAAAGTCTGTTTTCTTATTTCCTAAAATTTTTTGTCATAGGATGAAAAAATATGCTTATTTTAATATAATTATTATAAATTTCATAAGGAATGATATTGTTTTGTTGAGATATAAAACATTTCATTTCACTTACCCCCCCGCCAGAACACGATTTCAGCCATATTTAGCCGATTTGTTTGCTTTTTATCGCCGAACCTCGCAAGTATCATCCAAATGTTCTACTTTAATACAATGCTAGTTGACTAAAGAATAATTCAACCAAGTTTCGTCGGGTTTTGGAGTAGTGCCATGTATTTTATATTCGATTTTGTGTCCTTCGACATTTCCTCAATTATGTAGCCATTGCAATGTCTCGCCGCTTCTCTGCCCGATAAATGCCACTTCTTCATACACATCTGTATTTATATTACAGTATCCAAAAATAATTGATTGTAGAATAGTCCCAATCGAAAAATTGAAAGCATTAGTCCCACTTGGGAGTGAAAAACCTTCCCTCGTTCATCAAGAACGAGAATCTAAAACAAAAGGTTCAAAATAATTTGAAAGTCTCGCGCAATCTTCACGAAAACCCCTCGTGGGCAACATTACAGGGGGGGTGACATTTTCACGAATACGTTTGTTGGCGACCACAGCAACCCAAGTAAAGTTCGTGTGTTTAACCTATGCGGCGGTTGACTGTTGTGTAAAACTACCTGAAAAATACAATGAGAACTTCGACGTTTCGAGCGAAGGCCCTTCGTCTGGAAGTTAATAGGGTGACTAAGGGCCTTCGAAGGGCCTTCGCTCGAAACGTCGAAGTTCTCATTGTATTTTTCAGGTAGTTTTACACAACAGTCAACCGCCGTATTTGCTATACTCTACCCACACTGGCACCGCACGTTTGTTTAACCTATGGTTTAACTGTTTATATGTTTTATGACAAAATAAACAAATTTTCGCGTAATTTTGTATTTTTCTGGTTTCCTTTAGCTATAAAAAAGAAACCAGAGACTTACGCAATCTTTTTGCACCATCCTTTTAATGCTATTCTGTGTAGACGCCTGTACGTTTCAGCCCTCAGACCTCAGTTTTATTTACTCTTAATTAAAGTAAAACAATATATCGCACTAGCTCAAAATATACTTTTGACAGATGTAAAAATACTATTTTACTTCTGTTCGAAATTCGACTATCGAAGTAATCGAAATATTCGGTAAAAGCTGAGAGTAAGAAAAAGTACCCGCTGGTTTTGTTTTTTGACAAGATTATTTTTTGCGAGAGAGCTGTTTCCATATAGAGGCAAAGAGGAAGCGGAAATAAAGTAAAATGGTAAGACAAATGTTTTATAATTATGCTTACAAATTATTTGTGCCGCGTGATAAAAAGCACGTGTAGTAGTAGCACGAAATGTGCGATTAGTATACGGTAGTATAAGCTTTATATTTACTAAATTAGACTTTATATTTATTAAACCACTTTGTCCTTGACCGAAAAAAACTTACATATATTTAATAGGTGATAATCGGCCTCCTAAAGGCTGTTTTGCCGGGATCACGTAGTTGTCAAAACATGTGTAATGTGGAATTTATAACATGTGCTTTTCTATGCATGGTTTTTGTAATTAGAAGACAAGAGGTCTGAGGGCTGAAACGTACAGGCGTCTACACAGAATATCCTTAAAAGGATGGTGCAAAAAGATTGCGTAAATCTCTGGGCTTTTTTTTTATAGCTAAAGGAAACCAGAAAAATACAAAATTACGCGAATATTTGTTTATTTTGTCATAAAACATATAAACAGTTAAACACACGAACTTTACTTGGGTGGCTATGGTCGCGAACAAAAGTATTCGTGAAAATGTTCACCCCCCCTGTAATGTTGCCCACGAGGGGTTTTCGTGAAGATTGCGCGAGACGTTCAAATTATTTTGAACCTTTTTTTTTTATTCTCGTTCTTGATGAACGAGGGAAGGTTTTTCACTCCCAAGTGGGACTAATGCTTTCAATTTTTCGATTGGGACTATTCTACAATCAATTATTTTTGGATACTGTAATATAAATACAGATGTGTACGAAGAAGTGGCATTTATCGGACAGAGAAGCGGCGAGACATTGCAATGGCTACATAATTGAGGAAATGTCGAAGGACACAAAATCGAATATAAAATACATGGCACTACTCCAAAACCCGACGAAACTTGGTTGAATTATTCTTTAGTCAACTAGCATTGTGTTAAAGTAGAACATTTGGATGATACTTGCGAGGCTCGGCGATAAAAAGCAAACAAATCGGCAAAGGGGGTAAAGGGGGGGTAAGTGAAATGAAATGTGTTATATCTCAACAAAACAATATCATTCCTTATAAAATTTATAATAATTATATTAAAATAAGCATATTTTTTCATCCTATGACAAAAAATTTTAAGAAATAAGAAAACATAGACTTTGCCAGGTGAATGAGTAATTTGATGCATAATTAGCAGTTGACCTGGGATGGTGCATAGTCATTTTCTTGTAAAATATGATACCTAGACAAATTTCACCCTCCAGTGACCACCCCTAAAAGCAACCATTCTAATCACTATAAGCAATTCAAAAAGGCTGTAGCTTTGGCGGTTCAGGATTTAGAGCTATTCCGACAGTGCCGTTTCTGGGCGTGGTCATTTTCAGGACTTTCGCCCCGGATTCGGGTTTTGGCACATATGCCATCAGTTGAACACACTCGCTACTCGGGCATGGCGGTCGCTCAGAGAGCTCTGCGTTTGATCTGCATGTTGCTGTATTTATATCTTTGTTTTAAAAACCTTACACGATGCAATAAATGCAATTCACTCGATTTGTATAATGGAAACGTATTCTACTCTTCAAATACAGCCGCTAAACCAAATATTGCAAGTTTTGTTCGTCTACCACGGCAACCTAGATCTTGTTCTGGCTCGGCAAGTTTAACGCCAAACTCAACTCGTGCGATTGTTGCCTGTCGTCTACTAACTAAAGCCTCAATCTCGTTGCTTCTTATTCAAATGTCAAACGATGTTGAATCCCAGCCTGGTCCTGTTGTTGATCGAAAAGGAATCAAATTATGCCATTGGAATATACAACATCTCACGGACAGTAAATTTGAAGAGATTCGCAACTTATTGACATGCCCCAGCAAGGAGCTTTTTGGTCTGGACATTCTCATTTTATCGGAGACCTTCTGTACCGAAAAAATACCAGTAACATTTTACAGCATTCCCGGCTACAAAGTCTATCGAAAGGACAGAACTGGAAAGTCAGGCGGTGGATTATGTGTATATGTTAAAAACTCAGTTCAAGCTGAGCGACGAATTGATCTCGAAACAAAGGATGTGGAAATAATATGGCTCGAAACCTGTCCCTACAAATCGAAACGGCCTCTATTCATCAGGGAATCTACAGACCACCCTCATCAAAGGCTGCTAGTGATAAGAGCATCGGGAAAAACATCGAAAATGTCTCTCTTTTAGGTCGCGAGGTGGTACTTTTGGGTGACATAAATATTGATTATTTATGCACAACGAAATTTCCAAATCATACATTCACGAAAGTATTAAAGTCATTCAACCTTTCGCAGCTTATGAATGTGATTACACGCCCCATATCACGCACTTGTCTCGATCACATCTGGTGCACCCATGCTGAACGGCTAAACAATGTCAAAGTTTTAAATATTGGAATATCAGATCATTTGCCTATTATGACAACCAGGATATACAAACGTGCGTGTCACAACAAGGGTAAGCATTCCACAATAAACTATCGCGACGTAAAGCATTTAAACAAGGACAAATTCATTACCGCCCTTAAAAATGCACCGTGGGATAGTGCTTTTGTATTCGATGACGCAAATGACACTGTCTATGCATGGTATGAAATATTTAACGATGTGGTAAATGAATATCTTCCCTTAAAACAAAAGCGGGTAAAGCGAAATACACAGCCTAAATGGTTCAATAATGTTATTGGGGAGGACATAAAGGCACGCGATAAACTGTATTACAAAGCAAGGAAATATCAAACTGACGAAGACTGGGCAAACTACCGCATCGCAAAGAACAAAGTGACAAAAACGATAAGAAATGCGAAGAAAATTTACTTTAGTGATAAATTTCAAGAAAATAAACAAAACCCCAGTAAACTTTGGAACTTGATTAAAAACCTAATGATTTTTCCTGATGATGCTGGAAAAAATGAAAGTGTCAAATTTTTGACCGAAAATAGTACGACTTTAAAAGATAAAGTGACCATTGCTGAAACATTTAATCGCTTCTTTGTCGACCCGCAAAACAACCTCGCATCCACCTCAGCGCCCGTAGAAATAGAACAAACACCAAATCTAGATCTTATTTCCCATGTCGATACTACATTCAGCATTCCCCCCATGTCAAAATTAAGAGTGATTGAGTTACTTCTATCCATCCCCGTTCATAAATCCACAGGAGACGACGGCATTAGCGCCAAAATAATGAGAATAGCAGCACCAGCTATAGCCGAACCATTAAGTCAGCTGATGAATCGTTGCATAATCACTCAAACGTTCCCTCAAAATGGAAGGTTGCTAATGTCACCCCAATATACAAAGGGAAGGGAAACCGAGATGAAAAGTCTAACTACAGGCCTATATCAGTGCTTCCCATTTTATCTAAGCTACTGGAAAAGCATATATGTGAACATATGTATGGGTTTCTGCAATAACGAAACTTATTTTATCGACTTCAATCCGGGTTTCGTAAACACCACTCGACTGAAACTGCACTCATCAGACTCATTGACCAATTGCTACTTGATCTGGATAAAAACAAGGTAACTGGACTAATTTTTATAGACTATAAGAAAGCCTTCGATCTGATAAACCATCAACTGCTCCTTAACAAGTTACATAATTATGGCATTCAGGGGGATGAGCTAAACCTCTGAAAGACTATCTTAGAAACCGTTGGCAGTATGTAAATATTGATGGTTCCCGTTCTCCGAAAATAGAGGTGAAATGCGGTGTGCCCCAAGGAAGTATTTTGGGTCCAATCTTCTTCCTTTTGTTTATCAATGATCTTCCGTCAGAGGTACTCCACTCCGAGGTCGACATATATGCGGATGACACAACCCTTAGTCACTCCGCAGAAGTGGATTTAGCACCTACAGCCATAGAAACAGCACTACAGCTTGATTTGGACGGCATTGCAAGGTGGTCAAAAACAAACAAAATGATCATAAATGCCAAAAAGACAAAATCTATGCTTGTCACCGGGAAGAGGTTGGCCAAAAAGTTGGCGACAAAGACATTGTCGTTACAGTCTGATAACGAGGATATTGAGCAAGTTAATTTCCAGAAACTTCTAGGAGTCACTATCGATCAAGAACTGACTTTTGATAAACACGTGGATGAACTTTCTAAGAAATTGGGACAACGACTGGGCGTTCTTCGGAAAATTAAACGGTTTCTTCCTTTAGACCAACGTAAACTGTACTACAACACCATGTTTAAGCAAGTCATGATGTATGGTGCTACAGTTTGGGCTAACTGCTCCGTGGAAAACCTGAAAACAATTCTTCGATTGCAAAAACGTGCTGCCCGCATCATTCTGGATGTCGGTATAAGAACAAACAGCGTATCATTGTTTAAGCAGCTAAATTGGCTTGCTTTTCATGACGAAGTAAAGTTGAACAAATGTGTCTTAGCTTACAAACGGTTTCATGGAAATTGCCCATCATATATTAATGATATTCTAACCTCAAATGCAGACATACAAACCCGTTCGTCAGGCCGCTACAGTCAAAGAAACTTGGTATGTCCACGCTATAGCCGAGTCAAGGAGGGGGGAAAGTCTTTCCAGGTCTCCACGAGTAAACTCTGGAACTCTATACCTCCTCATATAAAAACTTCCGAAAAATCTGTAGAAACTTTTAAGAACGAACTTTTTAACTATTTTTTTAATATGTATAATGATATTGATTCTTTTACAATATCTTGACTTTTTAACTTATAAACTCATAGTATTATCATGATTACATGTTATATAGTATTTTTAATTGTATGTCATATAGTTATAGTATAAGAGGGCCACTTGTTAGTCAGTTGACATACTGTTCAGTGTTTACCCTCGTTAAATAAAGTTGATTGATTGATTGATTGATTGATGCCATGTTGACCGCCATGGTCATTTTACCCTAAAACAGTTGAGATAATCTGTCCTAAATGAAATGCATACAAACTCCTTTACAATTGTGTTCCCTGCGGCTTTTAGTAATTTGTTTGATATCTTGTCAAGGCCTGGTGATTTGTCTGATTTAGCCCAGTGAACTATAATACATGGAAGGCTGACTTCTAACTGTTACGTAATCAAAAAGTGAAGCCAAACATGGCGGAAATTGAAGGAATTCTGGTGCGTCATTCTCAGTCCCCTACGCGCGCGGTCAATCCTTTTTGATGGCGGGGAGTGATGTTTTCGCGATTTTCAGATCCTGTTTCTGTTCATTTTATAAAGGACAAGAAAGAAAAAAGCCTAAACTTTATATATTTAATGTAGACCTGGTTTGTTTTCCGCTGTTTTTCCAACTGTATGTGTGAGTAAATCTGTATTTTTCATTGCGAATCTAACAACAAATTTCAAACTTTTGTTTTTGTTTTTCAGTAAATCTGCATTTTTCATTATGAATAACATTTTTGTTGTTGTTTATTTCTGAATTCATTCACTTTATTATATTGTTTATTTGTGTTTTTTTTGTCACATACGACTGCTTTTCAACTACAATTTTAGGCTAGCGTTTAGTTTTAAGAAAGTTTTTCGTGTATACAATGAAAAATTGATATGCAATTTCATATTGCTTTGTATTTTATTATTTCATAAAGTGACCTTCAATTGTGGTTTTTAGCTAGAAATATAGGTCATATATCGAAGTCTTTTTAAACAAATTTAATATTTAAATCCCACCAAAACAAAACACAGAATTCAAACTTTACATTGAACTTTGCTGTATTTTTTAAAAACATCACTCCTTTGCCATTAAAGAGTTTGACCGCGCGCGTAGGGGACTGAAAATGACGCACCAGAATTCCTTCAATTTCCGCCATGTTTGGCTTCACTTTTTGAGCTGAAGTCAGCCTTCCATCTATTATAGTTCACTGATTTAGAACTCTGATTTAGCCCTCTTTATAACAGGTGGGAAAATTGTCCTAACTGACCAAACTATCGCGGGCGCTTTCTTGTCCGGCAACCATTTTGTTTCAAAACGAGGAAAGCTGTCAAAACTCATATTTCGCTAAACGTTTTCTCTTACTGCTGTGGAATGAAACAAAAAATAGAATGGTAGACTTAAACGCTGACGAAAAATCATCCAAGTTCATAATTACTTGTCGTAATCGGGAAAATAACAACAAAGAATTCATCGCTGCAACATGCCATAAAATGGAGTTTGTGCTTAAATGTGTGTTTTTGATGGCAAATAAACTCGACTAGGAACGCAATATTGACGGAATTAGATGAATTGTGTAACACACATGTTTGTTGTCTAGAATAAAGTATAAATGTTTGGGTTTTGAGTGGGATTGTGGCCAAACGATGATCGTCAAATTTCAGTATGTAAGGTATTCAGTTATTTGCCACCAAAATATTATTATGTCAGAAGATGTGCTTTTCTTTTACGTTTTTACAAATATAATGAAAATTCGCCAAAAAAATCGAGAAAAGGCTGAATTTTAGCAGGTTTCATGTGCGAGTGTAATTTGTACGATGAAAGCTACCCAAAAAATGGGCATCAAAATACACATTTTGTCTTTTATTTCCCTATAAAAGTTTTAAAAAATGATATTGAGGTTTTCAAAGTATTCTAAAAACAGATAAACTTAGTAATCAGATTTTTCTACGACCCTCATTTCGAAGCTTAAACCTTATATACTTTTCAAACAAAATTTTGGGTTGTTTAATATTCTGTAAACACGAATTTTGTTATGTTACAGGTTTATATGCCACCAAAATTTTGCACTTTCAAGATATTTCCGAGCCTGTAGTAGAAGTCCTGGTCATGTAAAAAATCAAGAAATGTTGCTATTTTTGGTTTGAATTTGACCCTTGGTAGATGCGAAATCAGACGCCATTTCGAACGCGTTATTCTGCTCTGTTTTGTTTTGTACTGAATAACCGATATTTAATAGTTTACATTATAAATATTGTGAACATTAGTAAGAAATAAAGTTATAATACAACATTGTTTTCAGAATTCAGTAGTCGCCGATGTATTGCTTCTGAAAATCCAGTTTATCTTGGGTCAAAAATACAAAATTTCGAGCTCGATTTGGACTAACAGAACAAAAATAAAAATTTTAAAATATGGAGGTGTGATGACTCTATCCCGAGAACCTTTGCGCGCGTAGTAAGAAGACTAGACACCAGTCTGTCAGTCAGCGCGCATTGCGGAATATTCATTTTTCGTTCATTCTTTGATAGACTGACAAAACTTCAATCACCATTAAATGTTTAAGATTTTGTATTACTTATAGAGCTCTAAAATAACTAGATAGTCGCTGAGATGCCCTTCAAACTTGAGCATACCGATATATTGCCCGATATATTTCAATATTTTCGTAGAAATATATATTATAGCATACATGTGGAATTCTGGTATAAGGAAGGATATTAACATATAATTAAGGTATTTTATCAAAATAATAACTAAACGGTTTGAAATTTTTCGAGAAACATCTATTACCGCCGTTGCTATGGTGATAATGACGTTTTAAGATATCAGTTTGGGTTTAAAATGCTTTAACCAGGGACTGCGGGACAGAGGGGGAGGGGCGGTTGGGAGAGAGGATTGCACCAATAATTTATCATACATATTTGTCATACACATAAGTTAAACATGTTATAATTTTTCACATCTATAAACAAGAAAACTAAAGAAAACATTATATACGCCAACTATGATAACTAACTCGATCACTGTTGTATTCAAGTCAGTCGAGTCTCTTTGTTTTTCAAACCAAAAATAATTGTCAAAAAAATTGGATCTAAGTAGGAAATCTGCTATCTCTTTTAGAAAATGTAGGAGCCACTTTAAAAGGCATTTCCTTTCTCATTCCATGCTGTGTTTTGTTTAAAATATCCGTGAGGCGTGTTCTGTAACACACCAAGGTGTGTTTCTATAAAAAGTCAAAGGTGTGTTGTCGAACACACCAAGATGTGTTTTCATTCAAAAGGTGTGCAACTTAACACACCTTACAGTCATCAAAGAAAGGTGTGCTAAAAGGAAGTGTGTTCCATAACACACCTTGGTGTGTTTTGTGACCCACCATGGTGTGTTCTCTTACACACCAAGGTGCGTTTTCTAACACACCAAGGTGTGTTTTCCAAAAGTGCGTAGAAAGGTGTGTAAAAAGTACACACCTTGGTGTGTAATGAAACACACCTTGGTGTGTCATTAAACACACCTTGGTGTGTAATTAAACACACCTGTTTTTAGAGTGCGAGAGTGATAAATATATAAATATATATATATATCAAAGTGTAGCCCGTATATTCTTATTTTAGAAAATTATTTCTTGTGAAGAATTATCACTGAAAAAATATTCTTGTTTTGAGAACAAAAATCTTAAGAAACATACCGGACCGGATCAAACTAGCAAATTAATATTTTCGTCGCAAGATTTCAATTTGAAGAACTTTTTTCTACAATTTTGTCCCGTGGGTAAGCAAATTATTCTTATTAAGATAAGTTTTCTTATTTCAAGAAAATGTTCTAGAAAATGTTCTTATATCTAGAAAATAATTCTTCGCCATCTAAGAATGATCCATTGTGCCCATTGTGCCTTTCGCGCTTGCGGAGGTAGAGGTTTTGCGATTTTTAGTATTGACTTCGAAAAGACAACTTTAATTGAACTAACTATATACAGTGTTAACTGCTAATGGCAACAAGCAATACTATAGCCAGGTGCCCAGGTCAGTCTATATCGTCACACAATCACATGTGTACAGAGATATGTGCACAAGGCCTCGAATTTAAGAAAAGAAGAGACAAGGCCAGTTTGGCTTTGAATGTTACTACGATTTATAGGGCGTCGAGGCCAGTATACAGGGCAGGCATCTTACCACACACTGATCTTAAAGAGTACATTGTATAATATACCTTATTACTTTCAGGAAACCATTTGTCACCCCAAACTTACCTATATAGCAGGCACAGTTTAACTCCTCTTTCAACGTTGTCACGGTAGCAAACTGTACTATACCGACGTCTACTAAGAAATATCTGTTTGCAATTATGCTTTTTTTAATGAACACATGTGTCATTAAATGGCGCCTTGAAGAGCAAAACATGATGACATTGTCCTTTATAAGACATGGTGGAAAACGCGGGTACCGGATAGCGGGTAGCGGATATCGAATACCGGATAGCGGATACCGGATAGCGAATAATACTTCCATTCTATTAAGTGTTTTAACGAAATCAGGGGCTGATATTAATTTTCCTATATTATTTATGAAGCTAGCGGTATATATTGAAGAATCTTTCGCAATTTTTTCATACTTAGACTATCTCACGAACAATTGGCAAGCTTTCACGGAGCAAGTGGAAACGTTCACAGGCTTTGAGCAAGCGGACGATAACGGCCATAAAGCTATTCTTTTCATAATAATACTTTGCTTCTATCAAACGCGAAGTTTTCAATTTTAATTTAAGTCAATACAAATCTATTTAAATACGGTAAAATATTCAGTATATAGTAGCCTAACTGTGATAACAATAATTATATACACACCTCAAAAGAAAAAAGTCTAAAAGGTATCTACTACTGGTTTACAAAATTGCCCTGTGGGAGTTCGCTTAAATTATTATAATACACGTCTATATCTTTCTTAAATTGTTATAATGATTGAAGCTTTCGTATATCTTGAGGAACAAACTGGAACAGTAGGTAAAGTGTGGAAGAACAAGTGAATTGCATGTACATTGTCAATAGTGCGTCCTGTTTTACAAATTGTTTTGCTCTTCTTGAAAGGGCAATACATTTTGATATTTTCTTGCATTGAGTGTCCACATGTTCTTGCCATCTAAGCTGCTCGTCAAAAATTATCCCTATAGAGTATTTTTATCCGACACTCTATTTATCATGTGATCCCCAATGACCACAAGTGTGTCAACCGGTATCTCTCTCAGTCTTTGTCGGGATCCAATGACCATGTTTGTCAAGTTCTGTGTTCATTTTTTCCTCAATTTCTACTGATGAATTTCCTTGACATGATATGTTTGTGTCATCAGCGAACATTGATGCCGATGTCTTTTCTAAACAGTTTGGAAAATCGTTTATGTAAATTAGAAAAAGCAATGGACCAAGATTTGATCCTTGGGGGACACCGCATGTAGTAATTTCGACAGTTGATTCGGAATGATTGATTTAACATATTTGCTTACGTTCAAGAAGTGATAAGATTTGAACCATTGTAAGGCTATTCCACGTATTCCGTAACGCTCTAATTTGGCCATAAGTATCTCATGGTTGACTGTGTCAAAGGCTTTTTTTAGATCAAGAAATAGTATACCATTGATAAGTCTTGATGTGGCACAATTATATTTGTTTCCACTAAAAAGTTATTTATTTGGTCATAAACTAATTCTTCGAGTATTTTTGCGACTGCAGATAAAACAGATATAGGCCTGTAGTTATCGCAGTTTGATTTTCCTCCCGTTTGTATATATGGGCTGACCATTGCAATCTTCATTTCATCTGTAGTCTAGGACCTGTAAAGGAGTTTGTATGCATTTCATTTAGGACAGATTATCTCAACTGTTTTAGGGTAAAATGACCATGGCGGTCAACATGGCATATGTGCCAAAACCCGAATCCGGGGCGAAAGTCCTGAAAATGACCACGCCCAGAAACGGCACTGTCAGCATAGCTCTAAATCCTGAACCGCCAAAGCTACAGCCTTTTTGAATTGCTTATAGTGTTTAGAATGGTTGCTTTTAGGGGTGGTCACTGGAGGGTGAAATTTGTCTAGGTATCATATTTTACAAGAAAATGACTATGCACCATCCCAGGTCAACTGCTAATTATGCATCAAATTACTCATTCACCTGGCAAAGTCTGTTTTCTTATTTCCTAAAATTTTTTGTCATAGGATGAAAAAATATGCTTATTTTAATATAATTATTATAAATTTCATAAGGAATGATATTGTTTTGTTGAGATATAAAACATTTCATTTCACTTACCCCCCCGCCAGAACACGATTTCAGCCATATTTAGCCGATTTGTTTGCTTTTTATCGCCGAACCTCGCAAGTATCATCCAAATGTTCTACTTTAATACAATGCTAGTTGACTAAAGAATAATTCAACCAAGTTTCGTCGGGTTTTGGAGTAGTGCCATGTATTTTATATTCGATTTTGTGTCCTTCGACATTTCCTCAATTATGTAGCCATTGCAATGTCTCGCCGCTTCTCTGCCCGATAAATGCCACTTCTTCATACACATCTGTATTTATATTACAGTATCCAAAAATAATTGATTGTAGAATAGTCCCAATCGAAAAATTGAAAGCATTAGTCCCACTTGGGAGTGAAAAACCTTCCCTCGTTCATCAAGAACGAGAATCTAAAACAAAAGGTTCAAAATAATTTGAAAGTCTCGCGCAATCTTCACGAAAACCCCTCGTGGGCAACATTACAGGGGGGGTGACATTTTCACGAATACGTTTGTTGGCGACCACAGCAACCCAAGTAAAGTTCGTGTGTTTAACCTATGCGGCGGTTGACTGTTGTGTAAAACTACCTGAAAAATACAATGAGAACTTCGACGTTTCGAGCGAAGGCCCTTCGTCTGGAAGTTAATAGGGTGACTAAGGGCCTTCGAAGGGCCTTCGCTCGAAACGTCGAAGTTCTCATTGTATTTTTCAGGTAGTTTTACACAACAGTCAACCGCCGTATTTGCTATACTCTACCCACACTGGCACCGCACGTTTGTTTAACCTATGGTTTAACTGTTTATATGTTTTATGACAAAATAAACAAATTTTCGCGTAATTTTGTATTTTTCTGGTTTCCTTTAGCTATAAAAAAGAAACCAGAGACTTACGCAATCTTTTTGCACCATCCTTTTAATGCTATTCTGTGTAGACGCCTGTACGTTTCAGCCCTCAGACCTCAGTTTTATTTACTCTTAATTAAAGTAAAACAATATATCGCACTAGCTCAAAATATACTTTTGACAGATGTAAAAATACTATTTTACTTCTGTTCGAAATTCGACTATCGAAGTAATCGAAATATTCGGTAAAAGCTGAGAGTAAGAAAAAGTACCCGCTGGTTTTGTTTTTTGACAAGATTATTTTTTGCGAGAGAGCTGTTTCCATATAGAGGCAAAGAGGAAGCGGAAATAAAGTAAAATGGTAAGACAAATGTTTTATAATTATGCTTACAAATTATTTGTGCCGCGTGATAAAAAGCACGTGTAGTAGTAGCACGAAATGTGCGATTAGTATACGGTAGTATAAGCTTTATATTTACTAAATTAGACTTTATATTTATTAAACCACTTTGTCCTTGACCGAAAAAAACTTACATATATTTAATAGGTGATAATCGGCCTCCTAAAGGCTGTTTTGCCGGGATCACGTAGTTGTCAAAACATGTGTAATGTGGAATTTATAACATGTGCTTTTCTATGCATGGTTTTTGTAATTAGAAGACAAGAGGTCTGAGGGCTGAAACGTACAGGCGTCTACACAGAATATCCTTAAAAGGATGGTGCAAAAAGATTGCGTAAATCTCTGGGGGGTTTTTTATAGCTAAAGGAAACCAGAAAAATACAAAATTACGCGAATATTTGTTTATTTTGTCATAAAACATATAAACAGTTAAACACACGAACTTTACTTGGGTGGCTATGGTCGCGAACAAAGTATTCGTGAAAATGTTCACCCCTGTAATGTTGCCCACGAGGGGTTTTCGTGAAGATTGCGCGAGACGTTCAAATTATTTTGAACCTTTTTTTTTTATTCTCGTTCTTGATGAACGAGGGAAGGTTTTTCACTCCCAAGTGGGACTAATGCTTTCAATTTTTCGATTGGGACTATTCTACAATCAATTATTTTTGGATACTGTAATATAAATACAGATGTGTACGAAGAAGTGGCATTTATCGGACAGAGAAGCGGCGAGACATTGCAATGGCTACATAATTGAGGAAATGTCGAAGGACACAAAATCGAATATAAAATACATGGCACTACTCCAAAACCCGACGAAACTTGGTTGAATTATTCTTTAGTCAACTAGCATTGTGTTAAAGTAGAACATTTGGATGATACTTGCGAGGCTCAACGATAAAAAGCAAACAAATCGGCAAAGGGGGTAAAGGGGGGGTAAGTGAAATGAAATGTGTTATATCTCAACAAAACAATATCATTCCTTATAAAATTTATAATAATTATATTAAAATAAGCATATTTTTTCATCCTATGACAAAAAATTTTAAGAAATAAGAAAACATAGACTTTGCCAGGTGAATGAGTAATTTGATGCATAATTAGCAGTTGACCTGGGATGGTGCATAGTCATTTTCTTGTAAAATATGATACCTAGACAAATTTCACCCTCCAGTGACCACCCCTAAAAGCAACCATTCTAATCACTATAAGCAATTCAAAAAGGCTGTAGCTTTGGCGGTTCAGGATTTAGAGCTATTCCGACAGTGCCGTTTCTGGGCGTGGTCATTTTCAGGACTTTCGCCCCGGATTCGGGTTTTGGCACATATGCCATCAGTTGAACACACTCGCTACTCGGGCATGGCGGTCGCTCAGAGAGCTCTGCGTTTGATCTGCATGTTGCTGTATTTATATCTTTGTTTTAAAAACCTTACACGATGCAATAAATGCAATTCACTCGATTTGTATAATGGAAACGTATTCTACTCTTCAAATACAGCCGCTAAACCAAATATTGCAAGTTTTGTTCGTCTACCACGGCAACCTAGATCTTGTTCTGGCTCGGCAAGTTTAACGCCAAACTCAACTCGTGCGATTGTTGCCTGTCGTCTACTAACTAAAGCCTCAATCTCGTTGCTTCTTATTCAAATGTCAAACGATGTTGAATCCCAGCCTGGTCCTGTTGTTGATCGAAAAGGAATCAAATTATGCCATTGGAATATACAACATCTCACGGACAGTAAATTTGAAGAGATTCGCAACTTATTGACATGCCCCAGCAAGGAGCTTTTTGGTCTGGACATTCTCATTTTATCGGAGACCTTCTGTACCGAAAAAATACCAGTAACATTTTACAGCATTCCCGGCTACAAAGTCTATCGAAAGGACAGAACTGGAAAGTCAGGCGGTGGATTATGTGTATATGTTAAAAACTCAGTTCAAGCTGAGCGACGAATTGATCTCGAAACAAAGGATGTGGAAATAATATGGCTCGAAACCTGTCCCTACAAATCGAAACGGCCTCTATTCATCAGGGGAATCTACAGACCACCCTCATCAAAGGCTGCTAGTGATAAGAGCATCGGGAAAAACATCGAAAATGTCTCTCTTTTAGGTCGCGAGGTGGTACTTTTGGGTGACATAAATATTGATTATTTATGCACAACGAAATTTGCAAATCATACATTCACGAAAGTATTAAAGTCATTCAACCTTTCGCAGCTTATGAATGTGATTACACGCCCCATATCACGCACCTGTCTCGATCACATCTGGTGCACCCATGCTGAACGGCTAAACAATGTCAAAGTTTTAAATATTGGAATATCAGATCATTTGCCTATTATGACAACCAGGATATACAAACGTGCGTGTCACAACAAGGGTAAGCATTCCACAATAAACTATCGCGACGTAAAGCATTTAAACAAGGACAAATTCATTACCGCCCTTAAAAATGCACCGTGGGATAGTGCTTTTGTATTCGATGACGCAAATGACACTGTCTATGCATGGTATGAAATATTTAACGATGTGGTAAATGAATATCTTCCCTTAAAACAAAAGCGGGTAAAGCGAAATACACAGCCTAAATGGTTCAATAATGTTATTGGGGAGGACATAAAGGCACGCGATAAACTGTATTACAAAGCAAGGAAATATCAAACTGACGAAGACTGGGCAAACTACCGCATCGCAAAGAACAAAGTGACAAAAACGATAAGAAATGCGAAGAAAATTTACTTTAGTGATAAATTTCAAGAAAATAAACAAAACCCCAGTAAACTTTGGAACTTGATTAAAAACCTAATGATTTTTCCTGATGATGCTGGAAAAAATGAAAGTGTCAAATTTTTGACCGAAAATAGTACGACTTTAAAAGATAAAGTGACCATTGCTGAAACATTTAATCGCTTCTTTGTCGACCCGCAAAACAACCTCGCATCCACCTCAGCGCCCGTAGAAATAGAACAAACACCAAATCTAGATCTTATTTCCCATGTCGATACTACATTCAGCATTCCCCCCATGTCAAAATTAAGAGTGATTGAGTTACTTCTATCCATCCCCGTTCATAAATCCACAGGAGACGACGGCATTAGCGCCAAAATAATGAGAATAGCAGCACCAGCTATAGCCGAACCATTAAGTCAGCTGATGAATCGTTGCATAATCACTCAAACGTTCCCCTCAAAATGGAAGGTTGCTAATGTCACCCCAATATACAAAGGGAAGGGAAACCGAGATGAAAAGTCTAACTACAGGCCTATATCAGTGCTTCCCATTTTATCTAAGCTACTGGAAAAGCATATATGTGAACATATGTATGGGTTTCTGCAATAACGAAACTTATTTTATCGACTTCAATCCGGGTTTCGTAAACACCACTCGACTGAAACTGCACTCATCAGACTCATTGACCAATTGCTACTTGATCTGGATAAAAACAAGGTAACTGGACTAATTTTTATAGACTATAAGAAAGCCTTCGATCTGATAAACCATCAACTGCTCCTTAACAAGTTACATAATTATGGCATTCAGGGGGATGAGCTAAACCTCTGAAAGACTATCTTAGAAACCGTTGGCAGTATGTAAATATTGATGGTTCCCGTTCTCCGAAAATAGAGGTGAAATGCGGTGTGCCCCAAGGAAGTATTTTGGGTCCAATCTTCTTCCTTTTGTTTATCAATGATCTTCCGTCAGAGGTACTCCACCTGAGGTCGACATATATGCGGATGACACAACCCTTAGTCACTCCGCAGAAGTGGATTTAGCACCTACAGCCATAGAAACAGCACTACAGCTTGATTTGGACGGCATTGCAAGGTGGTCAAAACAAACAAAATGATCATAAATGCCAAAAGACAAAATCTATGCTTGTCACTGGAAGAGGTTGGCCAAAAGTTGGCGACAAAGACATTGTCGTTACAGTCTGATAACGAGGATATTGAGTGTTAATTTCCAGAAACTTCTAGGAGTCACTATCGATCAAGAACTGACTTTTGATAAACACGTGGATGAACTTTCTAAGAAATTGGGACAACGACTGGGCGTTCTTCGGAAAATTAAACGGTTTCTTCCTTTAGACCAACGTAAACTGTACTACAACACCATGTTTAAGCAAGTCATGATGTATGGTGCTACAGTTTGGGCTAACTGCTCCGTGGAAAACCTGAAAACAATTCTTCGATTGCAAAAACGTGCTGCCCGCATCATTCTGGATGTCGGTATAAGAACAAACAGCGTATCATTGTTTAAGCAGCTAAATTGGCTTGCTTTTCATGACGAAGTAAAGTTGAACAAATGTGTCTTAGCTTACAAACGGTTTCATGGAAATTGCCCATCATATATTAATGATATTCTAACCTCAAATGCAGACATACAAACCCGTTCGTCAGGCCGCTACAGTCAAAGAAACTTGGTATGTCCACGCTATAGCCGAGTCAAGGAGGGGGGAAAGTCTTTCCAGGTCTCCATGAGTAAACTCTGGAACTCTATACCTCCTCATATAAAAACTTCCGAAAAATCTGTAGAAACTTTTAAGAACGAACTTTTTAACTATTTTTTTAATATGTATAATGATATTGATTCTTTTACAATATCTTGACTTTTTAACTTATAAACTCATAGTATTATCATGATTACATGTTATATAGTATTTTTAATTGTATGTCATATAGTTATAGTATAAGAGGGCCACTTGTTAGTCAGTTGACATACTGTTCAGTGTTTACCCTCGTTAAATAAAGTTGATTGATTGATTGATTGATTGATGCCATGTTGACCGCCATGGTCATTTTACCCTAAAACAGTTGAGATAATCTGTCCTAAATGAAATGCATACAAACTCCTTTACAATTGTGTTCCCTGCGGCTTTTAGTAATTTGTTTGATATCTTGTCAAGGCCTGGTGATTTGTCTGATTTAGCCCAGTGAACTATAATACATGGAAGGCTGACTTCTAACTGTTACGTAATCAAAAAGTGAAGCCAAACATGGCGGAAATTGAAGGAATTCTGGTGCGTCATTCTCAGTCCCCTACGCGCGCGGTCAATCCTTTTTGATGGCGGGGAGTGATGTTTTCGCGATTTTCAGATCCTGTTTCTGTTCATTTTATAAAGGACAAGAAAGAAAAAAGCCTAAACTTTATATATTTAATGTAGACCTGGTTTGTTTTCCGCTGTTTTTCCAACTGTATGTGTGAGTAAATCTGTATTTTTCATTGCGAATCTAACAACAAATTTCAAACTTTTGTTTTTGTTTTTCAGTAAATCTGCATTTTTCATTATGAATAACATTTTTGTTGTTGTTTATTTCTGAATTCATTCACTTTATTATATTGTTTATTTGTGTTTTTTTTGTCACATACGACTGCTTTTCAACTACAATTTTAGGCTAGCATTTAGTTTTAAGAAAGTTTTTCGTGTATACAATGAAAAATTGATATGCAATTTCATATTGCTTTGTATTTTATTATTTCATAAAGTGACCTTCAATTGTGGTTTTTAGCTAGAAATATAGGTCATATATCGAAGTCTTTTTAAACAAATTTAATATTTAAATCCCACCAAAACAAAACACAGAATTCAAACTTTACATTGAACTTTGCTGTATTTTTTAAAAACATCACTCCTTTGCCATTAAAGA
Organism: Trachythela sp. YZ-2020; assembly: GCA_016169945.1. Taxonomy (NCBI): domain Eukaryota; kingdom Metazoa; phylum Cnidaria; class Anthozoa; order Malacalcyonacea; family Clavulariidae; genus Trachythela; species Trachythela sp. YZ-2020. The sequence goes on from JADLSH010000260.1 coordinate 6,552,374, forward strand.
GTTTGACCGCGCGCGTAGGGGACTGAAAATGACGCACCAGAATTCCTTCAATTTCCGCCATGTTTGGCTTCACTTTTTGAGCTGAAGTCAGCCTTCCATCTATTATAGTTCACTGATTTAGAACTCTGATTTAGCCCTCTTTATAACAGGTGGGAAAATTGTCCTAACTGACCAAACTATCGCGGGCGCTTTCTTGTCCGGCAACCATTTTGTTTCAAAACGAGGAAAGCTGTCAAAACTCATATTTCGCTAAACGTTTTCTCTTACTGCTGTGGAATGAAACAAAAAATAGAATGGTAGACTTAAACGCTGACGAAAAATCATCCAAGTTCATAATTACTTGTCGTAATCGGGAAAATAACAACAAAGAATTCATCGCTGCAACATGCCATAAAATGGAGTTTGTGCTTAAATGTGTGTTTTTGATGGCAAATAAACTCGACTAGGAACGCAATATTGACGGAATTAGATGAATTGTGTAACACACATGTTTGTTGTCTAGAATAAAGTATAAATGTTTGGGTTTTGAGTGGGATTGTGGCCAAACGATGATCGTCAAATTTCAGTATGTAAGGTATTCAGTTATTTGCCACCAAAATATTATTATGTCAGAAGATGTGCTTTTCTTTTACGTTTTTACAAATATAATGAAAATTCGCCAAAAAAATCGAGAAAAGGCTGAATTTTAGCAGGTTTCATGTGCGAGTGTAATTTGTACGATGAAAGCTACCCAAAAAATGGGCATCAAAATACACATTTTGTCTTTTATTTCCCTATAAAAGTTTTAAAAAATGATATTGAGGTTTTCAAAGTATTCTAAAAACAGATAAACTTAGTAATCAGATTTTTCTACGACCCTCATTTCGAAGCTTAAACCTTATATACTTTTCAAACAAAATTTTGGGTTGTTTAATATTCTGTAAACACGAATTTTGTTATGTTACAGGTTTATATGCCACCAAAATTTTGCACTTTCAAGATATTTCCGAGCCTGTAGTAGAAGTCCTGGTCATGTAAAAAATCAAGAAATGTTGCTATTTTTGGTTTGAATTTGACCCTTGGTAGATGCGAAATCAGACGCCATTTCGAACGCGTTATTCTGCTCTGTTTTGTTTTGTACTGAATAACCGATATTTAATAGTTTACATTATAAATATTGTGAACATTAGTAAGAAATAAAGTTATAATACAACATTGTTTTCAGAAAATCCAAATTTTGTCTTGATTTGTGGCCCTAAACAGCAGCTGCAAATTTGTCTTTCAGAATCAAGCACATTGTTTTGGTTTTGTGTGAAATACACATTTCTTCAGTCCCGCAAAATACACGCGCATTTGGCGGGAAATATTCGCGCATGCTCAGATAATTTTCCCACCTGTTCCTCTTTATAGTATAGCTTCTAGTTTTGCGGGTGTGATACTTTCAAAACTAAATACCTTAGTACCGGGAGTTACAAAGTGGAGAGGATCTAAATCGTTGGGAGTAATATTTGTTGCCAATTCTGGGCCTATGGTAGAAAAATAGTTATTAAATTCGTTTCAGATATTTTTGTCACCGGTTTATACTGTGTTACCGCTCACTATTAACTCTTTGATTATTGTGCATTTTTTTATTGCTTGTTGAGAATTTCGTTTATGGTTTTCCAGCTTTCCTTGCTATTTTTGCTATTTTCTAGTTTGGTTTTCTAATAGTTTGCCTTGGCTTCTTTGACTAGTCTGTTTACTTGATTTTTACATTGTTTGCAGGACTCATGGAAAGCTGTCGAATTCAAACTAACAGCTTTCTTTTTTAGATAATCTCTACGATAAATCTTGGTTTTTATATCATAATTTAGCCATGGCTTGTACTCACTTTTGACTTTTCTTTGTCTGACTGGTGCGTGAAAGTTTGCAATTTCAAGGAAAGTCTCTTTCCAGTCATTCCACGCTTTATTAGGGTCGGTTTCGCAATATGGAATGCTGAACGCTTCTTTTCAATCTTGTTGAAATTGAGTTGTGTTGAAATGTTTAAATTGCCTTGTTTCGACTATCTTTGGTTTCTGTTTTGGGATGCCAATTTTTCTGCATATGTAAACTAAACTGTGGTCACTTATCCCTAAGTGTATATGACTCCCGAGTCTATAGTTTTTGTGTCGTCTATTTTAGTAAGTATTACATCTAGTAATGTTTGTGTAGTACTTGATATTTTAGTTGGTATGTTAATATGTTGCCGTAGTTGGTATACATCTATTAGATCTTTTAGTTTAATCGTGTGTGCATTGCCCTGTGTAGCAAGGTTGCAGTTAAGGTCTCCGGTTATTATTACTTATTTTCTTTCATCATCTAATTTTTGTAAAACGTTTTCAAATGTGTCAAGTAAGTCGATAGAGTTAGGTAGTCGGTACCAGGTCGAAATTAGCAAAGGTTTGCGTTTAGGTTTATTTATCTCCAGACATATAGCTTCCAAGTTTCTATGCATGAGTTCGTCTCGTTTGGTGAATGAGATAGTATATTACGTATGTAAAAAGCAACGCCTCCACCGTTTCTATTCCTGTCTTTCCTTAATAAGGCATAACCTGATATTTTAACCTCGTTTTTACTTACTGAGTTATCAAGCCTCGTTTCGTTGATACTAATTACATCAAAGGATTGATCATGCAAGAAAATTCTTAGTTCTTCAATGTATTTGACTAAACTAGCGATGTTAAGATGGCCAATTTTGAAACCCCTTAGTTTTGGATATGGAGTTTTGTTGATGAATGTTTGTCCATTTGATTGACAGGGCGGCTGAGTGTTTTGATTTATGGTAGTAGGAGCCGTGCCTGAGTTACATTGTTTATTTAGTCAATTTTTACTTAGATACAGATTAATATTTTTTGCAAGGGCCGATGTGCCCTGTTTGTTTAGGTGTAGCCCGTAATCATTTAGATGATTTGTTGTGTTTTATAAGGCCCCAGTTGTGTTCTAAACATAGCTGATCTAATCCCCTGTTATATTCGTTTACCTTATAAGCCAATGCTTCATTGTCGCTTCTCATTATGATTTCCGATAGAACTAGTTCGGTATCTCTGGTGTCCTGCATAACGCCTTCCCCAAGTTTTCGTACATGGGTCAACAATTCATTAGGCGTCTTTCTTTGCAGATCATTTGTTCCTACGTGTATAATAAGCTTGCTTGGCTTTGTGAGTAGCGTTGGTTTAATATAGTGATTCATGTCTTCTACTCCTGCACCAGGAAATGTTTTGACTACGACTTTTTGTTTTACTGATTCCATGTTGTTAACGTGCTTGAGCATGGAATCTCCTAAAACAGCAACTCTTGTTTGGCTGGCACGCGAAGTCCTTCGAGGATCTTGGGCTCTCTCGTTGTTATTGCCTTTGTGCTGGTTGTTATCTGTCCGCTGTTTTGCATATGCAGAATAGTCACGTCTTTTTTCTTGGTTGGACCTCAGGATGTAATTAGGTGATTCAGGTTAATTTCTATTCTTAGGTAATTGTCTTTGAGATAGTATTTGGATCTCATTGTCACTTTCATTATCACTAAGCACAGAATACTGATTGGTTGTTTCACTGTTTTATTGTGGTTCTTTTCCCCAGAGTGCTGACCACGCAATGTGTTTACACTCTCATTTGGCTTTCGATTTTTGACGACATTCCATGTCGTTTCTTTACCAAAATTCTCCTGACACTTTGTAAAATTTTAATTGCCGTTATTAAACTCTTTTTTTCATTTTCCAGCTCTTTAACTCTCGTGTTTAGATCGTTGATTTTGTTTGTAAAGCGTAGTTCAAGGTCTCGTATACTGTCCAGTACTTTATCGTAATTCGCTGCTTCGTGTGAAGTAGGATTGTTTTTTGTCACGCCATTGCTAGCGCTGTCGCTCTCGCTGTCGTTTTCTTCAAACAGAACGTCTGATGCTTCTGTTTCTTTATCGACTAGCTTGGCCATTACTCGCAATTGAGATTTCATTTCCTCATTTGCCTCTCCTTTAATAGTTAAAGAGTAATTGTTTGAGTACCACCGCATTTCGAAGCCTTCCGTCTCGATTCGTTCGGTGTCATGCGTTCCCCATTTCGAAAGGGGAAATCGTGGAAATCTGAGTACGATTTCGAATAAATCCTGTCATATGTAAACGGTCCGTGCTTTTGTTACCAACTTCCACACAAAGATTGAAACGACAAAGTGGTTTTTAATATTTTTCAGGTAGTTCAGGCACAAATCATGTGGCATGGGATGGCAGCTTATCATGCATAGAATACTACCTATACACTTCGTGGACCTTCACGTTTCAGGTAGTTCAGACACAAATTAAAACCACGGCAGCTTATTGTAGAATACTATCTACGCTGGACCCCACGTTTGAGATATCTTTCTCATGTAGTTCAGACACAAATCACTGCAGCTTATTGTAGAATACTACCTACGCTGGACCCCACGTTTGAGATATCTTTTTCACGGGTAGTTCAGACACAAACCACGGCAGCTTATTGTACAATATACCTACACTGGACCCCCACGTTTGAGATATCTTTTTTAGGTTGTTAAGACAAAAACCACAGCAGCTTATTGTAGACTACCTACACTGGACAACCACGTTCGAGATATCATTTTCAAGTTGTTAAGACACAAACCACGGCAGCTAATATTGTAGAATATTACCTACGTTGGACACCCACGTTTGAGATATCATTTTCAGGTTGTTAAGAGGCAAACCACGGCAGCTAGTTGTAGAGTCCTACCTACACTGGACCTGCACGTTTAAGATGTACTTCTCAGGTAGTTCAGAGACAAATAACTGCAGCTTATTGTAGAATACTACCTATACTGGACCCCCACCATTGCGATATCTTTCTCAGGTAATTCAGACACAAGTCACGGAAGGTTATTGTGCTATGCTACCTATACTGGACCCTTGCGTTTGAGATATCTTTTTCACGTAGTTCTGACACAAACAACGGCAGCTTATTGTAGAATCCTATCTACACTGGACCCTCACGTTTGAGATATCTTTTCCAGGTTGTTAAGACACAAACCATGGCAGCTTATTGCAGAAACCTACAGTACCTACACTGGACCTCCACGTTTAAGATGTACTTCTCAGATAGTTCAGACACAAATCACTGCAGCTTATTGTAGAATACTACCTATACTGGACCGTCACCATTGCGATATCTTTCTCAGGTAGTTCAGACACAAATCACGGCAGGTTATTGTACAATACTGACTACCTACACTGGACCCTCACGTTTGAGATATATTTTTCAGGTAGTTCAGACACAAACCACGCAGGGTATTGTAGTCTACACTGCATGGACCCTCACGTTTGAGATATCTTTTTCAGGTTGTTAAGACACAAACCACAGCAGCTTATTGTAGAATACTACCTACACTGGACAACCACGTTCGAGATATCATTTTCAAGTTATCAAGACACAAACCACGGCAGCTTATTGTAGAATATTACCTACAGTGGACACCCACGTTTGAGATATCATTTTCAGGTTGTTAAGACGCAAACCACGGCAGCTTATTGTAGAATACAACCTACGCTGAACTCCCCAGCATGCCAACGTTTAATATGCCAACGTTTAAATAGTTCAGATATAAACCGCAACAGTTGTAGAGTACTACCTACACTGGACCCCACGTTTGAGGTATCTTTTAAGGTAGTTCAGACACAAACCAATTATAGGCAGCTTATTGTAGAGTACTACATACATTAGAGTCTATACCCAAGATATATCTCTATACTGTATTATACCAGCTTTGTTGGTGACAAAATTCCAGACTCTGTAACCAAATACTTGTCCTTTGAATTCGCATGCCGCATTACTGCATTAGGACAGCCACAATTAAAACCTCGAGGCCAAAAGGCAGGAGCATTTCATTTCTTCTTAAGTATATATCGTTGGCAATTAATATATCTCATATCAGATTTAGCTAAAGAAAATGAGATGTCAGATTGGATCGAATCTGTGGCAAGTCTGTCTTGTATAAGCAGTTTAATGTATGATTGCCAAACATTAGTAAATGATGCAAGAAAGTCAGACATTCCTTATACTGAACAGTGGATTGTTGAAGCCAGGGACACTATCAAACAGATAAAAGAAAACTGTGGCCGATTTCTGGAGAACACCGACAGCTTTCTTCAAGATATTCAAACAAGGAAACCCAATGTTAACGATACAAACCTGGCTCCTCAGGTCTCGGTACATGCTGATCCAGGCTTACGCGGTGAGGTCCGTGGAGACAACAAAAGGGAATACCTGGTTGAACTTGGGCCTTTTCAGCCAAGATTGCATAGTTTCCCAGCTAATCACGATATCCCCCAGATGAAGCAGAATCGTTTTACGCCACGATGGTATGACGAGTACCCACATTTAGAATACGGTATCAAGAATGATGCTGTTTTCTGTTTTGTATGCTCATTATTCCACGACACATCTTCAAAAGAGAGGGCAGAACCAAGCTAGATATGCACAGGAGTACGAAGTTGGCATAAGATGAAAAGTGTTGGAACGAAAATACAAGGAAAACTAGCTCAACACTTCTCGTCGCAAAGTCACAAGCTCTCTCTCGCAGCATACTGTCACTTCATACAGAGGAAAAAACATGTAGACATCCAGCTCGACAAAGCTAAAAGGGCAGCACAAATCCAGGAAGCTGAAGATCTGGAAAACAATCGCTAAGTCATCCACACCCTTTTAGACATCGCAAGAACACTTGCTCGGCAGGCGCTTGCATTCAGGGGCAATATGGAGGAAGATGGTAACTTTTACCAATTGGTTCTTTTGGTCAGCAGACATGTACCAAGTCTTAAACGGTGGCTGACCGATAAAAGGATGAATCCATACCACGCCACCTACCTAAGTCCTCAGTCGCAGAATGAGTTCATTACTTTGCTCGAAACAGAATTAAGAGAGAAAGTTGTAGACGAAGTTAAAAATGCAGGGCTATTTTCTGTGATGGCAGATACAACTCCTGACGAAGAGCACACAGACAGAATTTCTGTTGTTCTTAGATACGTCACCGACGCCGGAAAACCAACCGAAAGGCTGCTTGATCTCAGATAGTCGGTTGATAAGACAGGTCTTGAGCAAGCGCAAGACATCGTATCTACGATAGAAAAGCGTGGGTTGAATACCAAAGACCGATACGACTTTGCGGCAGCCATGTCTGGTGAGTTCAATGGTGCTCAGAAGAAACTGTCTGATATTGTTGGTCGTGATATCCCATACATACCTTGTCAGGCACATCGTTGTAACACTGTCATCGAGCATAGCTGCAACGCGAGTGTTATCGTCCGTGAAATGTTTGACATACTCCAAGCACTTTTCGTGTTTTTTACTTCCAGTACGAAACGATTTCAACCGTTGAAAGAAGAAGTAACCAAGGTTGAGAACTGCCTAATGCTTACGAACTTGTCAAGAGCGGAGAGCATTCAAGCTGTCTGGACCGATCATTCGAAGTGATTGTGGATATCCTACAGACGATCAAGAATTGCAATGAGGCAGACAAGCCAAACCAAACCCAAGCACTGGGCTTAAGGAAAAGAATGCCTTCGCTTGATTTCGTTGTTGCGATTATGTTCATGAAGAATATTGCGTACAAAACGAAAAGTCTTGTAGAACAGCTCCAAACAGTCGAACTTAACATTCTCGATGCGACTGGCCTTACGTTAAGTATTATGGAGAATTTTCGAACAGACGACAAAATGATGGACAATCAAATTGAGTCATTCTTAATCTTCGCCAGAAGCCTTGGAATCGACCCAGAAAATGACTACAACCGACATCATCGCCCCAGGAGAGCACCTAGACGCATAGACGAACAAGCCGTGTTTTCCCTACAGCAGTTCTACAGAAAACAGTTTCGAGAGGTCCTGGATTCACTCACTTCACGAATGGGTGAACATATAGGCCAATGTAGGAAAAGTATTTTGCCTTAAACCACCAATCGATGCATCGTGTATTCGTTCTGCTACTTCACTTTTTCCACCGTCACATGCGCCTGGCACATTAACCCTTGAAGCCGAACTAGAAGTATTGGCACAATTATTGCCTGTTGATGTTGGTAAAGATTACAACAAGGTAGTTGAACTCAGCGAAGCCACTAACAAATCAACACTTCCACTGGCCAACTTGGCGGTCCGGTTGATGCTTACAGCTCCTGTAACAGTGGCGTTACAAGCTGCGAACATCTTTGGGCGACTCAAGGCTGGCAGGTCTTAATTATGCTTCTAACCTGTGAGAAAGATCTTACAGACACTCTTGGCATTGAAAGAATTGCGAGAAAGTGGAGCTTGCTGAAAAAGAGACGACTCGTTCTGTACTGAACATTTGCTTAAATATTACTCGTAGACTTTGAAGAAACAGCGCATGTTTAATTTAAATATCAACTTTAAACAGGTCTTTAAGGCAGACTGCCGAGATACAGCGGAGTCGATTCGGCAGCGCGATTTTTCGATTTTTACTGACAGATAACTTTGACCCTGATGTCAGTTGTCAAAATATTTTGTATCCCTATAACATTTTGAGTCATTTGGTAACATTTTGAGTCATTTGGTAACATTTTTATAACATTTTGAGTCATTCATATCTTTTAAAATTTCCGTTCATCGATCGTTTTATTCATTTTCAAAAACTGAACCTTGCCGCGTTGCCAAATTACGTCCGGTGTGTCTCGACGAGAACACTTTACCAAATCTCGGGGCGATGTATATACTATATAAGCGTTGTTAAATTTAGGAAAAATGTTGTTTTACGTCGTTAGTTTTTCTCATCTAATACTCATCTTAAATTTAACTTAAATGAATTGTCAGTATAGCAATAAGTTTCCGCGAATTGGCAATGAGTCAATCTTAATAACTTTCGAAAAAAATCGGCATATTACGTTATTCTCAGTCCGTAATTCAACCTTCAACACCCCCCCCCCCCCAATCGGTATCAGTTCGAAACGGCCCTGAATACTACCTATACTGGACCACGACGTTTGCGATATCTTTCTCAGGTAGTTCAGACACAAATCACGGCAGGTTATTGTACAATACTACCTACACTGGACCCTCACGTTTGAGATATCTTTTTCAGGTTGTAGCCTATTGTAGAATACCAGCGAGCTTAAGATCTACGACGACGCGAATTTGTACACTTGGGAATTTAAAATTGCTTATTTGCTTCTAATTGCATGCAAATATGCCAGACAAAGCGAAATTTCTAAAGCCTCTAATTTCTAAGGGTAGCGGTTTTTTTGAGACACCCTGTAGAACAACCCATGCATCATTGCAGTGATGAAAAGTCCCCCTTTAGAAATCACTCTTGTGCGTTATTATACCTTTGGGAATTTAATTTAATTGTCATTGCCTGGGGAGAACTTCCTGCTAGTTGTAGTGTCAATTTGCAGCGATTACAGAACCGAGCTGCTCGTATTATATCCAGGAATGATTCTTCTAGAGAGGCTCTAACATTTTTAAATTGGACAGATTTAGAGACAAATCGTAAGGTGCATAAGTGTATTCTTACTTTTAAATGTTTAAAAGATCTAGTTCCAGAGTATTTAAGTAACTATTTTACTAGAAATTCAAATTTCCATAGCTAGAATACCAGGAGACGTTCTGATCTACACCTGCCGAAGCCAAAACTTACTCTCGGCAAACGTACGTTCAGATATTCGGGCTCAGTGTTATTCAACACGCTACCCGCTCACATCAAAGGTGCAGAGACACTTTCTTCTTTTAGAAAACTTGTACGAGCCCATTTCTTAGGTTGCTAGTTTTTATAAATTGTGGACATGTTCAATAATTTTACCCATAGTAGAATTTTTTACGATAGTTTAATTAGGGATATATATGATTTTAGCATATTGTATTTTAAATCTGTAATATAGCTTATAAATGCAGGGCCCCTATGGATACCAGCCACGTGCTGAATGGGCTACCCTGTGAAATAAAAGTTATACCATACCATACCATACCATACCATACCATACCAATTCAGAGATACCCCTTTGTCGATAGTTGGCAATTTTCTGAATGTTTTATCGCCAAATTATGTGTCACCCTAGAGTAGATATGTATGTCTTCCTCCAGGAATTGCAAAATAGAATGCAGCTATATTCACAGTCTCGTATAAGTACCAGTAAACTGTTAAGAATATTTACATCTATTTAAACTGATAAGATATGTCAGCCATGCTCTTTACACTTGGATTGTGGGTGTGGGCTGTGACAACCTTAATGAAATAGCTGCATTTGCTATTGGAAATAGATAAAAGGACTTCTACCTGCATATAATTATTTATGTATTACAAAAACGTGTCCCGAAAACAAAACTTATCTATATAATTAATAATTTCAAGTGTTTTCGTTTATTTTATATATTGGGAGACATGCACAGTAGTGTAGGACCTATCGTTTTGCACTGTAGCTTTTAATGTTGAAATTGAATATCAATATCGATATATATCATCATTATATCTCATCTCTTTGTCACTGACTCACTGCATGTTACTTTGATAACATGACTTTTGTAAAAATGCGATTAAGTGTTGTGGATTAGCTCTATAATCTATATTCGAGCACAGTCATTTCTTTTTTATATGCTATTGGGATTTTTAATATGATTTAATACTTTATAATTTTGGACTTGGACTCGTACTTGGACTCGAAATATTTTTAAAGACTCGGACTCGGAAATGTTGGACTTGAAATTTTGCTAAAAATTTGGACTTGGACTCGGACTTGGAGTGGTAAGTTGTGGACTTGACCATAGAATAAGGAATGAATAGAAGGGTCACTTAGGTATACAACATGTAACCAATTTTCAGTGCGCATGCGCGGGATTTCTTGAGCTCGCAGCCAGTAAAAGCATGCGAGCTTAATAGGGATTTGTATTACAAACTGCACACTTGGATCACTAAATCGACTATTTTTCGAAAACTAACGATTTGAATATCAAACCACAACAGCTTTCTGTAAAGACAAGGTAGGCACACATTCTTGTTGCGGCTAGCATAAAAAGAAACGAATATTTAGCGAGAATTGAAACGAAAATTTGGACTTGGACTCGAATATTTAGCGAGAATTGAAACGAAAATTTGGATTTGGACTTGGACTTGGAAGAGTTTTATACAACCTGCAGGGGCAGGTTGTATAAAACTCTTAACTACTTTTTAACTACTCGTTTTGTAGTTAAGCCTATAGTAAGCGATTCTGATTGGTTAACTTTCGCACTAACTATATAGTTAACTTAAACTAGCTTTTCATACAACCCGTCCCAGGGCATTAAGGCAAACTTTTTTTATTCAGTTATTATTTGAGGCATCTTACCACACAAGATCTAAACGAGTACATTATATAATACACTGTATTACTTTCCATGAGGAAACCATTTTTTACACCCAAACTTAGCTATATGGTTTGCAGAGTGTAACTCCTTTTCCAAAGTTGTCACAGTGCGAAACTGTATACTACCGAAGTCAACGAAGAAATGACTGTTTGCAATTAAGCTTTTTCCTTAATGAACACACGTGCCATTAGATGGCGCCTTGAAGAGCAAAACATGACATTGTCCTTTATATATAATCATCAGTAATAATGACCGCATTATTTATTGATCGCCGCTAATTCGATTGTAATCTAAAACAGTTGGTGTAGTACTCAAGGTATTTAATGCCTGGGTTAACTTTTTCCTCGACCCAGGGTAGCCCGCGCAGTCAGGCAGCAATTTTAGAGACATAGTTGGCGTCTTGAAATATGTGGCTAACATGCCACGCAGGAGCGATGATTGTTTAAGCAAAAATACATCAAAAATACATCATTTGAACAAAAATACATCATTTTTCTATATATTTCTCGAAATTTTATCTCTCTTGAGATTTCGCTGATATATCCAACTCGGACTGCATAAAATTGTAAAATGTACGCGGAAGTTAGTTAATGGAATACTCTTTCGATCAAAGCAGAAATTATTAGAATGCGTTTGGAATCAGTTTCGACTTTTTGACGGGCTTATTTCTTTCATATTGGACTTACGGACACTTATTGCTATTATATACTACTGAGGCTTAATTCATATGTGATCAGAAGTTAAGAGTCTCTTTTTGGATGAAAATTGAAATAATGACTCTTGCGATTTTGTATTGTCTAATGTCTCGCTGCCTTTGACTACAGTCCATTATATTAATCTAATGCATGTATCCATTTAAAGTTGCATGTTTGTATACGCTGACCTTCATGCTTGACCACATTGCTAATATTTTGTCCCAAATACAAATTTTATTTTGAATTTTGAAAAATATAAGGCCATGGAGATTGAACTGTAGTAGCTTCTTTAGATTACTTATGCTGCTTTCCAATACCCCCAATATCAGAGAAATCTTCCTCTTCAATATCGGACATGAAGATATCTTACGAATATTTAACAATTGTTTACCGAAGTCGAGGTGATTATCGGTGAATATTCACCTATAATCACCGAGACTGAGGTAAAGAATTGTTTTAGTATAATTTCAGTAGTAAAATATGGATAAAATTAAATACAACGACATGCACTTCCGTTATGAATATAATTTACTTTCTTTTTAAATACGTAATGTTAATGTATACTAAAATAATCGTGAAGATTGTTTATAAAACAACAAAGTCTATGGCCGAATGGCACTGGAAATACTTAAAATTTAAAAGAAAGATCATGCAGGATATAAATCAAACAATTTAAAATGTTTAAGAAAGGTTATTGTTGTCATTATCATGTTAAATGTGATTAACGTCCTTGTTTTGTCGAACTGCATTATCCTTTATTTCTTTAATTTCATGGAGAGAAGTCACTACAAAACGACTTTGGGAAGCCATTTTGAAAGAAAAGCATTATTTATTACTCCGGCTAGTAAATAATGCCTCAGATTTACTGCTCAGCCAACCAATCAAAACACTTGAAAGGCATTATTTACTACTGAAATTATACTAAATACATGTATGCACTGTTTTGCCCTTTATTCGAAAATCTGCTCTGTGTCTCAAACTGAGAGACTTGAACCGAGCCAAGAATGTTTTTGAATGACTGACGACTTTGTATGTAATGCAACATTTTGGCGACTAAATGTCTTGTTTGCTTACCCTAAATTCTGCCAATCTTTATTGTTATAATGATATATAAACGTTCGATATCCTCTTTGGGCTTGCTGAAACTACTTCGGTAAAATAATACGACTGAAAAACAGCCGTTTAGCGAATCGGATTTTCCGTTGGACAAAGTGACACATGACCTAACCTGCCTTCCTCGAAGAATTTCGGAATAATTTGAATAACAAATCGTGTATTCTTCGTTGAAGTCACATGCTCTCTAAACTGAGGCGTTACTATAATTTCTTATCATTATCATTCACGGCAAGCCACATTCATCTATATCTTTAGACGCGTGCTCGCGTCTCTACTATAAGAGGGTATGTCATTATGTCTGTCCGTCTTTACTTCAACATAGGAAGGAAAATTTGATTAATGCTTGTGGGACCAAAATTGCATAACTGAGCATGCGCAGTTATGTAAGAACGCGTTATCAGCATTAAGTACTTTCTCCATTTTATCATGCATGGATTGACAATCACATCGCGCATAAAAAAAGAGTGCAAAAGATTAAAATCATTCCAACTGAGAGCATTGTCTTGTATTAGTCTTTTGAGAAAACCTTGCCAATCACGTAATAAGCCTCGAATTTTGGCCTTTATCCAAATACCCTAACCCACGTTTGTGATACCTTTTTAGGTAGTTCAGACACACAACCAGCACGTTTGAGATACATTTTCAGGTATAGTTCAAACACAAACCACAACAGTTTATTTTAGAATACTCAGTTCAATTTCCCCCACGTTCGAAATATCATTTTCAGGTGTTAAGACACAAACGACGGCATCTTGTTGTAGAATACTACCTACATGCACTGAACTCCCATGCCAACGTTTCAGGTATCTTTTTCTGATAGTTCAGGCATAAAGCGCAACTGTTTATTGTAGAGTACTACCTAGGCCTACTCTGGACCCCACGTTTAAGATGCATGTTTAATGGAGTTCAGGCACAAACTACAGCAACTGATTGTACTGAATATTACCAACACTATACCCAAATATATATTTATATCTTACCAGCTTTGTTGGTGACAATATTCCAGACCCTGGATCCAGTCCTTGTCCCTTGAATTCCCATTGCTGCATTACTACATTAGGACAGCAACAATTAAAACCTCGAGGCCAAAAGGCAGGAGCATTTCATTTCTTCTTAGTAATATATATCGTTCGTAATTAATATATCTCATTTCTCGAAAACGAACAGTTGTTGACAAACGTTGCTTTCGACTGTAACCGCATGAACGTTCTACAAAGCACATGCATGCAAATAAACTACAGATTTCCAGGCATAATAGCTTTGCATAAAACTTAACATAGCTGATAGTGTCGATCCAGTGATTGCAATGTACCATTGTCTTTCAATTGTATTCCCCATGCCATCCAGTCACTGATTGTTTTGACATAGTTGTGACGTTGACGTTGTGCAATTGGACTTTTCCAAAACAATGAAAGACAATAGAACAACCCATCAGTGACTCGTGACTGGATGGCACTATTAATTGTTTTGCTATTAATTTAAAGTTTATGCAAAATGGCTTTTGAAAAGTCCATTGGCTGAATGAAATGCACTTTGAAAGTATGGAAATGAATTAAAGTTTATAATCAATTGTTTTGCTTCATTTTAACAACCGAAATTCTATATTAAGGAATAATTTTATATGAAATATTAAATTAATTAGCAAGGATTTCGCTAGATTTTCCCTGCATTCGGACAAGTAAAATTGTCTAGCGTTTGACAGAGTAAAACACTAAAGTCGACATCGTTCATACATGATCGATAGTACGGACGGAAAAGAGTTAAGAAGATAGTTTTTAACTACTAAATAACTCTTTCACGTTCGAGGACTTTCCCATTGACAAGTAAAACAGTCACGCGTTTGACAGAATAAAGTACTAAAGTAGCATCGTTCATATATCATTGATACGGGCAGGAAAGGGTTAAAGTAAAATTGCTCCATCAAATTTGGCAAACATCAAATAAATGTTTATTTTCATATTTTACAAGGATAATAATAATGTTACATTGTCTATACATGCTCCTATATTGCGGAGCTTTAAAAACTAACTACATGAAGCATCCTGCACGAAAGGAAAAGCTCGCTTGCTTTCCGTCTTCACAACAACTCCCTGCGCGTTCACTTTCCCCTATATCGAAACTTCATGTAAGCTTCTACGAATGACAGAATGCATTAAATGTTCTACAAACTACAATCAACTATTAAAAAGCGGCCATGTCAAACGCTCTCTAAATTCAAATATTTAGCAATATGCTGGGACACGTAATTGCCATGAGCGCGTTGATTACCGTCGTACTCGAAGTACAAATATATACACAAGAGATCGTAATAAGCGTTTTTACAGGACGACAACTCAACAGCAAATGCCAATTACGACGGTGGACATGCTATTTATATCTAAGCGCTGGCTAGCGCCGTACCGTCGAATTCAATTCGTTCGATTAGATTGAATTACATTCGACGACAGTGCAACGTATGAAACTATGATAAAACAGACCTATGGTCCCTATTATTACTATGTTAAAGCGGCCTGCTTCACCCCGGGGCGCACAAGCTACGATTTTAGTCGGAAGATTTATGGTTTCGGTGCATGGTATTTAACAAGGCCAATGCAAAGGGATAAGAATAGTGAGCCCACAGATCACAACACTGACTGTTTCTCGTTTTAACATGCATGAAAAGCATAAATGGGCCGACTAAAATTGTAGCGTATACGCCCGGGTTTGGCCGCGGCGGAAATTTCGGTGAGGGGAGGGGTGGGACAACTGCCCACCTTCACGTAAAATATACAAATAGTCGGAAATTTTTACCTGAAAAAGCTTTTGAGTGTAAATGGAGGGTTTGTTGGAGCTTTAGAGGTTTTGTGGAAAACGTTGGAGGAAAAAGTGAATTACGTATACCGTCACTGTTTAGTGGATAATATGGCGCAACGATCTATGGAAGATAATTATGCAAAAATCTATCAGTAAATAATCAAATATTCTAAATCTAACCACAAGCTGTAATTTACTTATTTCTTTGACAGTAATTTTACGAGGATATAAAATTGTTTTATAATTATAGCAGCGTTTTAAATGTCATCAGGTCCGACTTTCATTTCGGCGACTTTATAAGAATAATTATTTCCTTTAAAATCATACCAGACGATACCTTTCGTTATGTGATTGTTAGTACCTCCAAGGTATTTACCATTCAAGTGTGCTGCACCACATCTGCTAAACCACCAGGCACCATGCCTGTCCTGAGCACAGTTACCCGACGTCCTGATATCATTGTCTACATCTTGAGTGGTAAATTTCTTCCCATTGTTATACCGTAAAGAATCTCCTGCAGTCCCTGTGAAGTAAATATTCAACAAAAAATTAACAAACTCTTAATGAATATTTCAGCCAATCAAGTCAACGATAGTATATGCCACGTTTAGGATGGTCGCGATGGATTTAATGTTTAGTGTCATTTTTTCTAAAGATTTAAGCGTTTGCATTGAAGCAGAAAATTTACTGTTACGGAGCTAAAAGGTTACGCACAATTTACTGACGATTTTACTTGTAGCTGCAAATATTACTTTTTAATATTATATGAATGTTTAATGTTATTAAAGTATTTCCACCCAGACTCTCGTGTAGTACCTGATACGCACAATTCTCCACCAAATATGCATATCAGTCCTTATTTTAGGAATAAACCTTTTGATGTCGTTGAATATTTCGCAGTGCGATTATAATACGTGCTAATAAGCTGCTTATCTGGCAAAATTATTAAACTTTGAAAATTCTTTAAAACAGTCTAAGTCGTCTCTAAACGCACTTCTCGTTGATTTAAATCCATTTTCTGTTTGTCCTAAGCTTGACAACTTAATAGTGCTTTAATATTTGCTAATTTAGTTGTGTTTTCTTAAGCAATACTGAGGACACACCAAGAAATCTCCCATTATTCCAGGGAGCCAAGCCGCCCTCGGGATTATAGCATCTGTCTGCTTAACCATTTGGTTTGTGAAATATTTAGATAACTATTCATTATAAGTGTTTTGTTTTTTGGAAACACCAGATATAGCTATCTGACAAATTAGCTCTCGATCCGAAAGCCAGGATCTTCATGAGTGCAAATATAATTATGTTTCATCAGGCAAACATACCAGGAACCTATAAGTGCCTATTATTACCACATGAACAATATTTCAAAATATTAGCCTCGCTTTCATTTCCCAAAATGATTCTTACCCGTGTATGAAGCAGCATTGAAGTCTAAACGATAACCATCGCTCTCGTTTGCAACAGTAACTGATTTATACACTGTATATCCGGTCTCGTTTTCAAAGGTTTCGAGATCAACTTTGAGTACATTTTGTCCACTGGCTGACAGACGATGAATCTTGTCTAAGCCTAACCAGTATTCACCACTGAAATTTCCAAACCCCATTTTATACTCAGCCCACTTTCTGTAGAAGTCAACCGAACCATCTACGCGTCGCTGCAAAATGGTCCAGCCTCTCCCTGGAGTAGACGCAATATCACACCTGACTTGGAAGGCTCCCAGACCGTCCGGGTCGATTGTATAAACGCCTGTGGTTGTTTTGCCTGATTTGTATAAAGCATCGCAGCTTTTGGCTAGAGAAGAAATAGATCAATAAATATTAACAAACTTCAAGCTAACCTCAACCTAACTTTGGCCTAACCTCAACTTCAACCACAACCCTACTTCAACCTAACCTCAACATAACCTCACCCTAGCTTCGGCATCAGCTTAACCTCAACCCCTAACAAAACACTTGGTCGTATAAACGAAAAATTTCTTCACGACAAAAATATGCGACGGCTTAAATAGGTCGACGTTTCAGAGCTCGTCCAGGGAAGCACGGGTGGCAGATGCGGTTAGCGCGCTGCCCCTTTCCTTTGAGTTAATCCGGCTACAGAGCAGGTCGAGGGCACGGATTTACTCAGGTTGGGAAACGTCAGTGTGCTTGATAAACTCAAGTAAGTTGAGATTGGTTGGTTCTCTCCTGTTCTTCGAGGGTTTTTCTCCGGGTACTCTGGTTTTCCTCCCTCGCTAAAACTAACCCTTAGGCACTAACCACTACCTAACCATCGGAACCTTTGTCAATTAGGTTGCAAAACCATTTAAGGCTTTCCGTCCACCTGAGTGGTAAAAACAATAAACTAAAGTAAGCCGCGGCTTCTTAATGTTGCGACTTCATTGTATAAACGGTTTCGCGATAAAATTCTATATCACAAAATGGTGTCCAACACCGAATTTATATCACAAAACATTTTATCACAAGACATTTTATATCACAAAATGGTGTTCAACACCGAATGCAGACTTAACGAAAAACTAAAAGTAAGAAAACTAGCAAACGGAAAACATATATATATTTCTTTTGTGTTGTCTATACGAGCGTTCGCAACATATAACAATACCGTCGTATAAAAGCTCCGTTGGCGACCTAAACAAGCCATTTCTTGGCCGCGGTTTATTTTCGCTCAAATAAATGATTTGACACATATTTTTAGCTCGTATTAATATCGTGAATAGATGTACGCAATTTTTACACGATCTAAGGCAATGGTTTTCATGATAATCGCTGCCATGTAATGAAGCAAAATATTTTGCTGACGACATCCCATTTATTTCTGAGCGTTTTCATACATAATATACTATATAAACAATCCTTTTACAAATCTAATAATATCCACATGGCACACAGTCCACATTGGGTACGGCCACAAAACACAATTTCGAAATCCACCTCCGTTATAACTTAGTCTATCGCAAATCCCGTCAACGCTGACGCCACACGTACGATACAACGGCCTCTCGGGTTTCAAACATATACAATAATATATTTAGTGATCAGAACATATATCTTCCTCCTTTAACACTCCAACCTAGCTTTCGAAAACAACGGGCGCGTCGTTCCAAGGCTCGCCGGTGAGCTAGAAACGCGCCCCCCTGATCGTGCTTGGAGCCTGATGAATCACGATCACACGGGTAGAATGCATGCAGTTATAACTTCTGCAAATGTATGCATTCTAGTTGTCTTCATAACTTATATAACACCCGGGTTTTGCAATTTTCTCAACACACCTTTCTCTCTCTTTTTTCTTTCACCTTCCAAGTAGCTAGAGGGGAGTGTCAGGGCCATGATCCACATACCTTTCCTAGCTCCAAGCCCATCTTACACAAGATATAGAAATTACACAATGAATTGGAGAATCGGCGGAAACCTAACCCACATCCCCCTCCCCCCCTTCCTATTACCACACCCATCCATGGGCATGCCCCCTATAAACGTTAGGCTGTGGTTCATAGCTCGAGCACACCACACAAAGCAATCACAATACAGTACACTGTGCACCACCCTAAGGAAAAAGCTTATTAAAATGAGCAATTGTCCAACCCTATGTTCTTCACACAGACACATGTTCACTGCACCCAAAATATATGCAAAATACTTTTTGATGGGAAAGGGTTTGTGCCTTTGTTATTGGTTTTCAACATGCACGTGGTCAATGGGATCATTATTTCGATTCCGTGACTTTCTTGTCGCCGGATCACATCGATCATGCATGCGAAATATATGTTGGTTCAGGGTGAGTGCGGTTGTTATCATGTACCTAGCATGTGGCACTGACACAAAGATACAACTTTCCAACATTCCCCGTTCATTTTTACACAAACGACGGCAAGAGAGAACGAGGGTAGTTCCTAACAGATGATTACACTGTATTTGAACATGAAACACTTGCGCAAAACACCAACTTTCCTATCAAAATCATTTCTTATTTCTGGCTGGGAAATTTGGAATTTCCTTAAAGTGGAAACACCATAGTAAATCCGACATGGATCTGTCCCACACTTCAAATGTTTAGAAATTATCTGCCTCGTCCCCAGGCGCTGTTAGCTAATAAAAAGACTAATTACGCAATACGAGTCACTATATTGAAAGGTTTACATGAAGTATTGCATTGCGACGAAGGAGTAGCGCAGGGGTTTATGGGCTCGGGGGGCGAAACATCAACGCAATGCAATACTTCATGTAAACCTTTCAATATAGTGACTCGTATTGCGTAATTAGTCTTTTTATTAGCTAACAGCGCCTGGGGACGAGGCAGAGAAATTATACTAAGACTAATTCAAGGTCGAAATCACATAGCCAAACGTATTCTAGGCGGGAGACTTAGGCATGTAATTCATGAAAATGCCTATCTAGATTTTTTGAAAAATGTTCACAAGGTCCTACTCACATTGATAAACCTAAAGGTTCCCAGCTGTGACCTCTGCTATTTTCATGATTAACCCCTCGGTTCTTTGAGGAATTACGACAGATCGACTATCATGGGACTTTACATGATGTCAGTCACAGCCACCTACGGAGGATGGAACCACGTAAAAACAATGACATGAAGACGACACAAATTGTCATATTCACGCCATTACAGTCTCTCCCGCTCAAAGACGTTAGATCAAAGCACATCATGTGATACACTACACACGTCATAACATCAACACTTTCATATATTTGATACTTCATGTAATACAATCGTAAATAGCACATTGATCATATTACCAATGAATGTCAACACATGGTCTCAAATGTTTACAAGTCAGATTGCAGGAATGAATTTCAAGTTCATACTGTCCTGAGGACGGAACATAGTAACGGTAGGATCCAAAAAAACGATTCTCTATACACATGATATAGAAATTACACCAAATATCGTAGCTTGTTTATAAAAATTATGCTACACAATTCATGACTTTGGATATCGATCTATATGCGCCTTCAAACAAGATAAATAAAATTTAGAATTATATTCATTCTAATGCTTAAATATGTTTGTTATATTCTATTTTTGCACCGCAGAGAGGTGTCTGTATTAGAGAGTTGTCCGTATTAGAGAGGTGTCCGTATTAGAGAGGTGTTTGTATTAGAGAGGTGTCTGTATTAGAAAGTTGTCCGTATTAGAGATGTTCCAATTAGAGAGGTGTTCGTATTAGCGAGGTGTACTTATTAGAGAGGTATCGTATTTGAGAGGTGTCCGTGTTAGAGAGGTGTCCGTATTAAAGCGGCGTTCATATCAGAGAGGTGTTCGGATCAAAGAGCGGTCCGTATTAAAGAAGTGTCCGTATTAGAGAGGTGTTCGTTATTCGAGAGGTGTCCGTATTAGAGATGTCCGTATTAGAGAGGTGCTCGTATTAGAGAGGTGTTCGTATTAGAGAGGTGCCCGTATTAGAGAGGCGCCCGTATTAGGAAGGTGCCCGTATTAGAGAGGTGTTTGTATTAAAGAGGTGCCCGTAATAGAGAGGTGTTCGTATAATTTGACTAACAAATTTCGGGGTGATCATTTCATTCCCGAGTTTTAGAAGTCGTTGCCAATCTCTTCGTCAATTTCGGCTTGGCTTATACAATAGTACCTTTCAAATCATCATAATGGTCAATATTCTAAAATTTTGGACCTTACTATTACTTCTCGATATAACAGAATATTGGAAGGTTTTTGTAGACGGAAATTTCGCATGCAAGGGCGCTGGTTTAGTTCATGCTGGAGGGCCTATAGTTGCAAGTGTTCCTGGTTAGGTCTAAAAAATGAATAGTTTTGGTTCGAACATCCCATCTACAAAAACGTTTTAACATCAAATCAAATCATCATACCATGTGTAGGAACCAGCGCTGTTGTCATGGTGATGGCCAGTGCGGTTGTTGTGCTTGGAAATAGCACCGTTGTGGTTTCGTCTGCCTTGTTTGTGGTGGTTTCACCTGGCTGTTCTGTTGTTGTTGGATCTTGCTCATTCGTTGTTGCATATATCGCGGTTGTAGTTGGAACTAGTGCGGTTGTTGTTTTTATAAAAATTGCGGTCGTGGTTTCATCTGGTTCCTTCGTCGTAGCTCGCCTAAGTGATGTTGTTGTGACTCGCATGGTTGGTTTGGGTTCCACAGCCTTTCCCGTTTGGCTTCTCTGCAATTAGAAGACATGTATAAGGTTCGTTTCTTTAAGAGTATCGCCTTAACTGGAGCCGCTTAACTTGCCTTAAATTGGGACTAAATCGGCCAAAGCGAAAGAGAGTATTTTAAGTTCTTTGAATAGTTTACACTATACTGGAAGAAAATTGTTTTACAGTGAAGCGACAGTGCCCTATCTTCACAACTTACTGATGGACTTGTTCGACTAGTGTCCTGTGTAGCGGCCCTCGTGTGGAAGGGATGCAACGAAAACACGCACGAGGAGAGACACAGAGCTAGGAAAATACGCACGTTTAGTTTTTGGTGAGCTTGGAAACCTCATGAGAGAACCAAATACTATTCTACTGACATCAGTTTTCAAGTACCGGGTAGTTACCCAAGCTAAGGGAATAGCCGACTTGTACTAAAATGTTAATCTGCTTAAAATAGTAGATATGGATTTATAACACGAGAAAAAGCATATTGAGTGGCGTATCCGCGTATTATTTAACATCCGAAGTTTTAGATTTCAAAACATACATTTATTAAGAGAATGGCATTAATGTAACTAGTCACGTGACTAACATAAACGTTTTATGCATGTACGAAATATTTTTCAAATGCAATATTTTACACTAAAACCTCAAGAAATACGTAAGCAAGTGGTATGGTATTGTTGATGCCGAGTTTTAGGAATAATGGTGACTGTTCACAGCATTTAAATGCATTTTGTTTTTCGCCACCATGTTGGACGACAAATTGGAGTTATCCAACAATTTCGGCCAAAACCAAAAAATGTGTATTTGACGTGCTAAAAGTGTTCGTTTCTGCTAAAACTTGGCAAACGCAATATTGAAACGACTTCTTACATGTTCCTTGAGGTTAGGATGATAAAATTTACTTTGAAGAAGTTTTTCACGTGTATTTACAAATTTTAGTTTAGTCACATCACGGGATACAATGTCGTCGTTTTCTTTAAAGGATTAGTGTCACACCAGGAATTCGCCGGCTCAAACTCCTGCTGGCGGCCATTTTTCGGGCCGACTAGGTGAGAAGATCTGGAAAAGTTTTTACAATCCGTCATATACTTAACCCATCCTTTGATAATCTTTGCTCCTTTTATCTGTACCAAACAAGGTATTTATCGTTATTTGTTGCATTTGGGTAAGATGTAAACAATAACAAAAGCCCGCAATGCATGACCCTGACACTAATCCTTTAAGACATTGGAATCATTGAACACCAAAAGTCCGAAATGTTACTTAAAACATCACCCTGTATCCATTTTACAAGTCATAAATTCCATATCTCCTGTTTTAAGAGAATTTAGATCACGTGATCTCTTAGTGCAAGTCGCCTAGACCTGCGCTCGACATACTCTAGCTGGCTTGACTCGGGCGGTAAATTGTATTGAATTGTATTGAATTTTATTACAAAATCTGAATGGCAGCTAAGAGCTGAATTGTACAGAGTTGATATTTAAATTACATGATAAAAACTAATACATATAGTAATATATACGGTATATTAAAACTAAAATTTATATTACAATTAAAATGAATCATTATATGATACGATACTAGAAGGAATAAAACTTTTACTAAATCTTGTAGTCTTACAATTAATTAAGTTAATATGCTGATCGTTACGTAGGTTGTAAGTACGTAAGTCCTCGCGTTTATTAGGGATGAGTTCATTCAACTTATTTTCCGGGTTGAGAAGTTTCTTAAAATAGGATTTACATAAATTATTTCGTCTTTGAGAGAGCAAGGATATTTCATAAACTTCCAAGGCTTTGCGGTATGACAGGTCAGGACATATTATTCGTAGGGCTCGCTTCTGAATTCTTTCGATTTCTTCCTTTAAGTAGTCAGGGGAGTTTAAGTTCCAAACCTGGCATGCATATTCAAGCACAGGTCGTATACATGTGGTATAAACTTGAATTAGAGAACTCCCTCCAAGACCGCTGCGTTTAAGCACTCGGAGAAAAAAAAGTCTCTTTGATGCCTTGTATACTATGTGTTCAACATGTAAGTTCCAACTAAGATCAGAAGAAAAGTACAGACCAAGAACCTTTGCTGATAAAACTGGGGACATACAGTGATCTTTAATAAACAATGGTCGAAGATTAGGACGTCCTTAGCGAACGAGATAATTAGCTCTTTGCATTTAGAACGATTAAGCATCATATCATTTTCCGTGCACCATTGATCGATATTATTAATAACGGATTGCAGGTTACTTTGACAACCTTTACCGATTGTTTCTGAGAGACTAGTGTCGTCAACATATTTCCATCTATCTTTGTGGTTAATAGCCAAATCGTTGACCATGATGAGAAAAGTAATGGGCCAAGGATTGTACCTTGCAGGACGCCTCCATTTACCAAGGACCAATCAGAGAACGAAGAACCCAATTTCACCCTCTGTCTTCTTTGCATCAGGAAATCAATAACCCAGTTTATTAAGGATTTATCAATATTTAGTAATTGCATCTTTTTTATCAGGATTTTGTGGTTGATTCTGTCGAATGCTTTACTAAAGTCAAGCAGAAAAACACGAACAGTCTCGCCATTGCCGTCTGTGTTAGAATACCAACAGTGGAACATGCTAATTAATGCGTCTATCGTAGAAGAGCCTTTTAACGATCCAAATTGCTTTGGGTCCAACTGAGACTTAATGGTATCCATAATCCATTGAAATGGAAATGATTCAAGAACTTTTGAGAGCGTGGCGGTCAGAGATATAGGTCGCAGGTCTGAAGATATATCCGTGACCGGGGATGTCTTAGGACGGGAACGACATTTGCATCTTTCCACTGCGTTGGAACTTGTGCTTGTTTAATGGAGGCATTAAAAATCATTGTCACAGGTTCTGAAATCTCCATTGAAAAGTTATTGAGAATCCAATTTGGCAGAGAGTCTGGACCAGGAGCTTTATTCGATTTAACTGCTTTTAAACGCGATTCGACATCAACAACGGAGATAGGGTACAAAACGGTAGGTTCTTCCACAGATAATTTATCAGTAATTGAAAGCGGCGGTAACGATTTAGTGGCGGCTAAAACCCGTTATTAACAGCGAGTGCTAAGTCTCGTCCCTGCAAGATAGTTCCATTCACCTCTGCAGAATGAAAGGCAGGCTTTAAAGAAAAGCCAGCTAGGTTTTTAATAGCACTCCACCATTTCCTTGGCTTTGAATTTTTTAAATGATTCACTTGAGACTCGAAGTATTTAGACTTTGCCTGTTTCACGACGTGAATTACTTTATTTCGCAATTTGTTGTATTCAATTGTATTTCCCAAGGCAAAGGCCTTTTGTCTTTGGGAGATGAGGAGTTTGATTTCAGGAGTAATCCACGCTTTGTCTCTACAGTGAAGTTTAACAGCTTTTTGGGGAAAAATTGTGTCCAAACCCATGAGAATAATGTCATAAAACAGGTCACACATTTTTTGACAATCGGGTAGCTGCGAAAGTACATTCCAGTTAAGATCCAAAAGAAATCGACCAAATGCCTGCATATTTGATTGCTTCCGCTTTCTGACCCAGACTTTGGTAATGGTATTTGGGCGCTGATCGTTACTAACCGGGTGTAACAGGACTGACATGTGATCCGATTGTCCAATAGCAGGGAGTATTTCCGGGTCATTGTAACAACGTTTCATATTAGTAAATATTAAATCTAAAGTTGCATTCCCACGGGTAGGTTTCTTTACAATTTGTTTAAGTGACGTGTTTCTACAAAGGCGTTTGGAGTCGAACTGGTTAAAGTCACCCATAACAATTACACCTGCTGTTGGGTAAGATGCTAAAATTTTGTCCAATGAGGTTATGAGGTGGTCATACAGTTCGTTATTATCGGCCTGTGGTGGATGGTATACAAGTCCAACAACTATGCAGGAATATTCCCGTGGAAGTCGATAGGGTCGAAGTTTTAGCCACAGACTCTCGTGATCCGGACAACATAGGTCTGGAAGAGGCATGAATGGGATATTTGATTTTACGAATGCACAAACTCCACCCCCACGTTGACCAGAGCGATCTTTTCTAACCAGGTTAAAATCATGGATATTTATACTGCTATCCGGGATGCTAGGATTCAGCCATGTATTCTGGATTAGGTGCTTCAATCAAAGGGAGGTGACCAAGCCATTCTCGTTCATCAGTCATTATAATGGTGTTATTTACTGTGGTAGCTGGCACGTTATTCGTAATGTTATGCTTATCCACTTCAGATACAGGTGCTTCAATGAAAGGGAGGTGACCAAGCCATTCTCGTTCATCAGTCATTATAATGGTGTTATTTACTGTGGTAGCTGGCACGTTATTCGTAATGTTATGCTTATCCACTTCAGATACACATTCATCAGCTATTATAATGATACTATTATCTGTAATAGTAGTTGGTAAATTATTCGTAATGTTATGCTGTTCCGCTTCAGATACGCGTTCATCAGCAATTTCAATTGTATCATTGTCTATGGTAGATGGTAAGTTATAAATAATATTATGCTGGTGCGCTCCAGATACGCATTCATCAGCTATTACAATGGTGTTATTGACTGTGGTAGCTGGTAAATTATGCGTAATAGTATGCTGGTCTGCTTCAGGTACTCGTTCATCAGCTATTCCAAATGTGTCATTAGTATTGTCTCTGGTGATTAGTAAATTATCCGTAATTATATGCTGATCCGCTTCACCGACTATACCAGCGCATATTGAATCAACAATGTTTGTTTCGATATTAAGTTTTGAGTTTTTATACACGAAATCTTTAAGCTCGGACAACACTTCGTTTACATTGGAAATCGATTCTCCGAGTGATTGAATCGCCTCTCCATGTACCATTTGACCCGAGTGTAAGCTCTCAATATCAAGGCTATAGTCTGGACACTGAGACGAGCATTTTCGTTTGTCGCTTTTGTCGGCTTGTCTAGAGTCTAAGACAATATTTTCCCCAATTAACACAGAACATAACATTCGTTTTAATTGTTTTGAATCCTTTCCCTCGAAAGTCAATGTCTTCTTGTCTTTTAACCACGAAATAGACGTTAGCTCATCAGATGTAGTGAAGATCTTTTTATACCCACCGGGTTGTTCCCATATACCGTCAAGTTTTAATTCCTCGCTGACTAGTCGTTTCAAACCGTCGTATTCTCCGGTCCATGCAAGGCGAAGGCTACACATAGTATAAAGCTCGTTTCAAAGCAACGATAAACTAGGACGATAAACTAAGCGATGTATCTTTGAAGTCTTAAATTAGTTTCCTTACGACACCTTTTTTAGTTGAAATATAAGCGGAGCTTAAAAAACACGTCTGCTCTGCTTGTGTGCTCTACTCGTACTGTCACCCGTACTTCCAAAAAGCACACTTAATAAGAATACCTTTTCCACCATTTCGTAGTAATCGAAGTATTGCATAGCGTGAAAATTCTTAGGATGTGTCGACTTCGTGGCGTTGTTCAACTCACAATTCTTGGAAGAACCTGTATTTTTTCCTTTGTTGAAATTAATTGATTTGCAAGCAGGATGCTCAGCCAGGCAATTGAAAGCACAGTCCAAAGCTTCCGGTGTATTATATTTGCGGATTACGTGACCAGTAAGTCGGTGGCCTGTAGAATAGTGATAAAAGAATTCAATGAGCTTATACCTCCTAAATCTATGGCTTATACACGGAGGGGTTCATACATGGATAAATTTCTGTTTTTTAGGGTTGCAGTCGTTTGGCGAATTACCTAAACTGCGGACAGCCGACTTCGGGTGCAAATTTCGAAATGCGGACTGTATTATGATATTAACTAATTGGGAGTTCTTGCTGTGACCTGCGTTGATGTCCTCGTAAAAGACGTAAACGAATGCATGCCCATGATAGAATTGGTTAATTGGTAATAAGTTTAAAATATTAAAAATATTGAATCATATATTTCACTACCTGTCTTGTTATAAGTGTTTAATGTATTTGTCAACTATATAAGAGGCTGTAAATATAATATTTTAAAATAATTTCAACTGTTATAAACAACAGATTTTCATTGAACATATTATATGTAGCAATTATTATAATATTAGTAAAGTAGTGCTCCATATATTTATATAAACTCTATTGTCTATTTTGAGTGGTTTTGACAAAAAGGGAGGGTAAATATTTCATGTA
Organism: Trachythela sp. YZ-2020; assembly: GCA_016169945.1. Lineage (NCBI taxonomy): Eukaryota > Metazoa > Cnidaria > Anthozoa > Malacalcyonacea > Clavulariidae > Trachythela > Trachythela sp. YZ-2020. The sequence continues at coordinate 6,580,576 of JADLSH010000260.1, forward strand.
TACAGTAATTGAAAACGATGACAGTTTATACTATTTTATACAATTCCAGCTGTTATAAACAATTGATTTTCAGCAAGGTATAAGCAATGTTATAAACGTTATTTATTTTCAGTGCAATTATACATATGATTGATTAACAGGCACGAAAAAGTAATTAGCAGGCAAAAGCTTGTAAAATCTGCAAAGAGAGCTTCGTTATTGTAATATGCATTATTAAATCACATGAAGAACCTAATATTTTGTATAATCGGAATTTTCCTAACAAAGCAACGAGCCTATTCATGCATAAATTATACATGCATTATTTACGCATTCAGTTCTGTTCCGTCGGGGAAGCAAGACAAACTTTTGTAAATTTATAATCCAATTTTCATCCAAACTGAACGATTATTTAATCAATTTGTCCTTGGCTTATGGTCGTTATCTCCACAAATTTTCGTATTAAAATGTTTGGTATTTTTCAGTTATCGTGCTCACAGACAAACACACACACATGTATATACACACATACAAACCGAGGTCAAAACATTCTATATTTCAAACTCTTTTCATTAAGTAATTGACATGTTATTTCCACCTGAGGAACTCCACATGGTTTAATAAGATGACTTGAATATTTCTGACAAATCGAGACAAATTGTTTAAGTTCAGTTAAATAAGAAACAAACCACTCATATGCTATTCCACGTATGCCAGAGCGGAGGTCCACACTCCGCAGTCCGCACTCCTAAGTCTGCACTCTTCAGTCCGCACTCAAGACTCCGCAATCTGGAGTCCGCACTCTTGAGTCCACACTCTGGAGTCCGAACTCTGGAGTCCTCACTACGCAATCCGCACTTTGGAATCTGCACTCCGGAATCCGCAGTTCGGGGTCCGCAATTTGCAATCTGCACTCTGTAGTCTGTACTCCGGAGTCCACACTCTGTACTCCGCAGTTAGCACTTGAGAACCTGCAACTTGGAGTCAGCACTCTGGAATCCGCAATTTGGAGTACGCACTCTGTACTCAGGAATCCGCACTACACAGTCCGCACTCTGCAATCCACACTCCGGAGTCCGCACTACGCAGTCCCCACTTTGGTGCCTGCATTTCGGAATCCGTAATTCGCAGACCTCACTCCGCAGTTAGCACTCTAGTGTCTGCATCCGCAGTCCGGAGTCTGCACTCAAGAGTCCCAACTTAGCAACTCGCGCTCCGGAGTCCGCTTCCTGCACTCCGGAGTGCGCACTCTGGAATCAGCACTCCGTAACCTGCACTTTGTAAATTGTAATTCGCAGTACGTCCGCACTCTGTAGCCGCACTCCACTCTCCGCAGTAGACTCGTAAGTTTATTGTTCATGGCAAACAAATTACAGGAATTCCTTACAAGCTTTATATGATATATAACTTCTTAGGTTTCCATATTTCAATTTAAATCTTCTAAGGAATTTCTCCAAATTGTTGGCAATAAACGCCACTGCTCACGAGTGTACAGCATGTTCCGTGGGCGAACTTCACGGTTCGCGCCAAGCGAAGCGAAAATGATAAATTGGCCGCCAACTTGGTAAGCGATTGCCAACCTTTTCGCTAACCAAATTTATCACATTGCCGAATTTATCTTTTCGCTTCGCTTCGCGCGAACAAATTCGTTTAGAGGAAAACGGGGCCAGTTGTTCAACAGCCGATTAGTTTAATTCTATAGGTAGCCCAAAAACTTCAAAGAAAACTTCCCAAGAGCTTGCTTATAAACTTTTTCATAACTTTGTCCGGATCAATAGATGCTCTACTTTATGACACTTTAAAATAATCAGACGTACAAAAAACACAAACGAAACAGCGGGTTAAATTTTAACCTAGGCATGGACTAGTGCTAATCGTTCATTAAACTACCGGTCCTTGCAACAAACGAGAATGCGAGTTTACTAGCTTGAGAGAATATTCGCATGCCACGGTCAAATGAGGACAAGAGTTGCACGAGAAGAGACTGGCCGCGCGTAGTAGTCAAACATGCAAAAACTCTCATCAACTCTCATCCAAATTTTAACCGGCTCAAAGTTGAAGAGAGTGCACGATAGTCGATGAGAGTTGGAAGTCAACTTGTTTGACCGATTAAGACATCTAATACGTAACACTTACGCATAAAAAACACATGACTAAAAACAAAAACGACTTTTAATTGTGTTTCATGATTCAATTTGTGTACCTGAAGCGGCCAACCTGAACGCAGCACTGGATGTCAGCGAACTGCAGGTCTGTGTGTACAGCAGCAACAGATAGAAACGAAGACTTTTGTATACATTCATGACGCAGAGCTGTTGAATGTCTCCAAATGTTTCAGCTGAAAATCGAATAAGAATAATTAGTTACAACTAAAGTTTAAGGTTTAGTTTTTGGTGAAACACGGAAGAGAACCAACCACAACTCTACTTACACGAGTTTTAAAAAACAGGGCAGTCACGCAAGTAAATTCACCTAAGTAAATTCCACCCTCGACTTACAGTAGCAAGCTTAAATTAACTCAGCGGTAAAAGGGCATCGCCCTAACCGCATCTGCCAACCGTGTGCTTCACAAAAAATATAAAAGCAAGGCTTTTAGTTTGGACGTGAAGACAAAAAAAACACAAGTTGAAAGCAAAAATGAACTGAGAATTCGAAGTCAAGTGTGGCTTGAAAATTTTAAGCAGGACATTCGATAAAATTTTGGGTGTTTAATGTCGATCATATTAACAAGAAAAAAACATGTTTTTTTCTTGATTTTCTAGTTTCGTTTCTTTTGCAAGATGCGCGAAATTAAAACTGCGCAAAAAGACCGCATTTTGTTAATAAGGTGCGCAAAATTCAAACGCCCGAAAACTTAAGACTGAGCGATAATTAGTAGTACGCGAATTAGGGTTCATTGATTGTTTATTAAGACGATGCGGGGAAACATTAACGCTGTTGACAAAAAGGTTAATAATTTTTAGTCAACATATTTATGGCAAATTACACTATACATAAAGGTAATAATTTTTAGCCATTTTTGCCCCTGATCTGGACTGGATAGAACATCCTTTTGAATTGAAAGGCAGAGTAAAATGTCTTTCCCTATGTAACATGAAACGATATAGCTTCCCGCACTTCTTTTAATGCGTTTTATAATCATAAAATTTTCTCGCCACTATGAGGCGACCGTATATTGGGCGGTGTGAAATTTAATGACAGGCCACTACAGAGTGTCCCCCAAAAAAGTAAACCCTTTGAAATTGAAATTAGCATTGCTGTCAAACAATCTATTGTGTTCAATTCACACGTGGGTATAATTAAGAAAAACCTGAACTATATGTTAAGAAAGGATTCAGAATCTTTTTGTCTTCGTTTCAGGCCTGTTTTAGATGGCGAATTGCCGTCCACAAAGATATTTCATATTAAACTTGACGAGTTAAATTCAACGGAAATTCAACGAAAAACAGGCCTCAAACGAAGACAAAAAGCTTAATTATATACCCATGTGTGAATTGAATACAATAGGTTGTTTGACAGCAATGGTATAAAAGCAAGATTTTGTTGTGGGAATATCATAACACTCTTCTGAACTAAATCATTTTCCCCGTTTTTGCTCAGTATATTGTGGACAAAAGGGACCAAGGGGGGCAACATGGGGCTGGGGGGTTGGGGACTATGGCTTAGTTAAACTATTACTTTAAAAGGAATTGATTATAATTAGTTTATACTAACATCTGCTTAGATAATGTTTTACCGCCGGATTGACGCAAGGACTTCTATATATATATATGCCTGCTCGCGGTGGCAATTACTTATTGCACGCCTGCAGAACTGGCTGCCTTAAGGCTCTTTTCCACTCATCGCAAAAACCAACTCGCAAGCTCGCTGCGAGTACTTTCATCCAATCACAATGCTCGACAGTTTATTTTAATTACATGCAAGAAGGTTTTGCGATGAGTGGAAAAGAGCCTTTAGTTTCTCTACTAACCAATCAAATGCTTTATTTACAAACTTGCTTGTGAATTTCGTTATGAACTTTTGAACTTCGCAACGAACTTGCGAAGTTCGAAACATTGTAGTAAAAAGTTATTTGAAGACGAAAGTAATTTCAAAATATTGGTTTATTTTCGGCGCCACAGTCGCATGTCAGGTTTTCTCCGGGTACTGCATGGATGGGTATGCACCGGTATAATTACCACGGTTTCCTTCTGTAGTAACTCTTGGCCAATTGAAGGACGGCCCTTACTTGAACTATTTAGAGAACTGTTCAGTATAAAGAGAGAGCTGATAAAACAATCCAGTTTACTAACTGTTAAAACGTCGGTTTCTTTATTTCACTATGTCTATGACCTTATTACTTCAGTCCTGCGACAACCTATTTTCAAATGAGATAGATCCGTTTGTTGTATAACAGACGCACAGACAAAATATCACGATAATTCATGACAGCAGAGTATATACTGCATGTTCAATTACGCTCAAAACTTCTGCACTCGCGAAGTTTTGCACTTTACTAAATATCGCATACAAATTAATATACCCTTCACTGAAATTATATGTCTATATAAATAAATTAAAGAAATGCTCGTAAAAGTCCATTTAGTTTATAAACATTATACGTTTATCGCATGTCATTTTACTATTGGAAAAAATTTCATGGCGTTCGTGTTAAAAACCGAGCTGGCTCGCCTGCCGAGATCTCGATAGAATTTGCCAAGACAATTGAGGACACGGAATGAACATTTATCATATTTTGCGGCCATGAGTAGAATTGCACTTTCTCAATTTTCAGCAAGCTGTTGGTAGCGCTGGCTTTTAAACGCCGTAGTTTGTCTTTAAAATAGTTTCTTATATACATGCAAACAAGTATATAAGAAAACGAAACAATGTTGTCATAAACATCTACCGCAATTCTTGATTGTGAAATGTTTCCATACTTCATGCCTAACCTCAAAAACATTTGCGGAAACAAATTTATTTCTTGCATGCATTCATGCCATATGGCTAGTCAGTTACACTTGTTGAACTAGTTTAGTACAGATTCTTCTTGTTAAAACGCAGTAAAAAGGGCAAATAGCAAAGAGAGAAATTTTAAATAGCGTGCTCACTAAATATACTTACCTATATTTTGGCTTTCTTTTCAAAGTTGTCACAGTGCCAGTAGAATAACACTCAGCGAAGACTGCTCTAAAGGCTCTTTTCCACTCATCGCAAAAACCAACTTGCAAGCTCGCTGCGAGTACTTTTATCCAATCAAAATGCTCGATAGTTAATTTTAATTAGACGCAAGCACTCGTAGCGGGCTTGCGAGTTGGTTTTGCGATGAGTGGAAAAGAGCCTTAAGACAGGCGAATGAGTGCTTTTTAATGGTCGCTTAATGACTTTTTCTAGATGTAAAACCAATTATTTATTAATGGGACATCTGCTTAATGTCAATGGTAAAAATAGTCGAGAAACTGAAAACATTATTCATATTATTTTTGTAAATTTTCGGCTCTTTCTCGAAAGAATTAAAGTTTCGATTTATTGCGGTCTCACTAACACTGTTTTAATACTTTCTAGCAATGAACTATATAATATGTCTGCATAATGTCTCAACCTTGTAGCTTCGCTTGTAGCAACTAGTTGTCAATTAATTGAACTAGCAAGGCCAGTTTGGCCTTGAATGTTACTACGTTTTCCAGGGCGTCGAGGCCAGTATACATGCAGGTCATTAACGCAAATTAAACTTTTTTATTCAGTTATTATTTGAGGCATCTTACCACACACAGATCTAAACGAGTATATTGTATAATATACTGTTTTACTTTCCATGAGGAAACCATTTTTCACACCAAAACTTACCTATATGGTATGCAGAGTTTAATTCCTTTTCCAAAGTTGTCACAGTGCAAAACTATATACTACCGAAGTCAACGAAGAAATGACTGTTTGCAATTATGCTTTTTCCTTAATGAACACATGTGTCATTAGATGGCGCCTTGAGCAGCAAAACATGATGACATTGTCCTTTATAATCATCAGTAATAATGACCGCATTATTTATTGATCGCCGCTAATTCGATTGTAATCGAAAACAGTTGGTGTACTACTCAAAGTACTTAAAGCCTGGGTTAACTTTTTCCTCGACGCAGGGTAGCCCGCACAGTCAGGCAGCAATTTTAGAGACATAGTTGGCGTCTTGAATGATGCGGTGGCTAACATGCCACGCAGGAGCGATGATTCTTTAAGCAAAAATACATCAAAAATACATCGTTTGAACAAAAATACATCATTTTTCTATATATTTCTCGAAATTTTATCTCTTTTGAAATTTTGCTGATATATCCAACTCGGACTGGATAAAATTGTAAAATGTACGCGGCAGTTAGTTAATGGAATACTCCTTCGATCAAAGCAGAAATTATTAGAATGCGTTTGGATTCAGTTTTGACTTTTGACGGGCTTATTTCTTTCATAATGGACTTATGGACACTTATTGCGATTATATACTACCGAGGCTTAATTCATATGTGAGCAGAAGTTAGGTGTCTCTTTTTGGATAATAATTGAAATAAGGAAGCTTGCGATTTTGCATTGTCTAATGTCTCGCTGCCTTTGACTACAGTCCATTAATCTAATGCATGTATCCATTTAAAGTTGCATGTATGTATACGCTGACCTTCATATGGTTGACCATGACCTTGCTAACATTTTGTGAAATATAAGGCCATGGAGATTGAACTGTAGTAGTTTGGTTAGATTACTTATGATGCTTTCCAATACCCCCAATATCAGAGAAATCTTCCTCTTCAATATCTGACATGAAGATATCTTACGAATATATATGCACTGTTTTGCCCTTTATTCGAACGTCTGCTCTGTGTCACAAACTGCGAGACTGGAACCGAGGCAAGAGTGTTTTTGAATCACTGACGACTTTGTATGTAATGCAACATTTTGGCGACTAAATGTCTTGTTTGTTAATTTAGGTGAATGCTTGTGGGACCTAATTTGTATGACTGAACATGCACAGTTATGTAAGAACGCGTTATCAGCATAAGTACTTGTTTCCATTTTATCATTCATGCATTGACAATCACACCGCGCATAAGACAAAGAGTGCAAAAGATTAAGATTATTCCAACTGAGAGCATTGTGTTGTATTAGTCTTTTGAGAAAACCTTGTCAATCATGTAATAAGCCTCGAATTTTGACCTTTATCCAAATACCTAACCCACGTTTGAGATACCTTTTTAGGTAGTTCAGACACACAGCAACAGTTTGTAGAATACTACCTACTGCACTAGTTCCCCACGTTTGAGACAATTTTTAACTGGTTGTACAGGCATAACCACGGCCGCTTATTTAACAGTTATTCTACGAACTCGAGTCGTATATGAGCTGATAGCCGATGAGGCGCGATAGGGCCGAGTCGGTTATCAGTCATACAGTATACGACGAGGGTGAGTAGAATAACTGCTTTATTATATACACAAGCTCTGGATCTGGACATTTACTTGAATTTCCTCTTCATTTAATTGTCCAAATCTGCCAGCCATTTTTCTACTTTTCTCTACTAGCAGGATATGAGCTAATATATTCTATACGTTTGTCTACCTTCGGGAAACATGGATAGGAAACAATGTTTCCGGGGGGGGAGGGGGGCATTGGAGGTTAGTAAGAGACATATGCAACTTTAGGCCCTCTGGTTGAATCGAACCTGCGGTCCTGCAATTCCGGTGCAACGCTCTAACCAACTATAGGCTACAAAGTCAAGTTGCTGGGCATTAACAGCAAATTCGTGTATATATAATGCCAGTATATATATATATGCCAGTATAAGGTATGGGAAAATATCAAGATTTTTTCTCGGCATCTCGTTCGATAGGACTAATAGTAGAAGGTGTTTGTAGATGGGATATACGCACGAAAATGTATACACATTTTTAGACCTAGCCAGGAGCAGTTACGAAAAATGCAACTTTAGGTCCTCTGGCAGGAATCGAACTGCGGCCGTGCGATTCCGGTGCAGCGCTCTAACCAACTGAGCTACATGCAGAGTCCAGTTGCTGAGCATTAACCGCAAATACGTGTATGCATTTTTCGCAACTGCTCCTGGCTAGACCTATATATTCCATCGTTCGTATATTCCATCTACAAACACCTGCTACTATATTAGTCCTATCGAATGAGATACCGAGAAAATATCTTAGTAAGAGACAGGCATACTCACACGAATCCATCCAAGAGTGATGAAATTATGCGTATCTTGATATGTGAATATATCTTCTTCACTGAGTGTTGTACACGAATCTGACGTCGACGTCTGCTTCGGAATGACCAGATGAGAAATATGGAACGCATTTTGACTCTAAATCAAATACACAATGTAAAGTATTAATATCGGTGTGATCAAATTTGGAAGTAGTGACACTAATAGGAGTAAGAAAATTAAACTACATCTCTCAATGTACCATCCTCTCAACATAAAACGAACAGTTTAGAACTAATATAGATATCCGGAATAAAAATAGTCAGTTTAGTTTAGGTTTCCTCCGGTAGTAACACTGGATCAATAAGCGATGACCCTTACTGCATCTCTAGAGGGAGAACAGTTTAGAACTGGTAGAGCTATCCAGTATAAATAAAGCTAGTTTAGTTTAGTTTCCTCCTGCAGTAACACTGCACAAATACGAGATGGCTCTTACTGGACTTACGAAAAACAGTTTGGAACTGATAGAACTATCCAGTATAAATTGGGGCACAAGATTTAAAGTTAGTTTACGGTTTCCTCCTGTTGTAACACTGGACGAATAAGGACTGATCGGATCCCACAGTAGACTACCGAAAAGAACAGACATCGACTAGTTTAGAACTGGTAATCAAAGAGCTATACTGTATATCCAGTAAAAAGTTAGTTCAGTCTTCAATCTTACCAATCATCTGCCAGCTAAAATTCCACAGGTTTCTGGATTCTGGCCAGTATTTGGTGAAGCAACTTCAATAAATTTCCTCATCAATTGCGTGGTAACGTTCACTGTCCGTAGCCCACTGACAAAATCTATACAAAGTTATAAATTTAGCGCCTTATATATAATGACCTAAGATATAGAATATAGTATAGAGATAGACCACCTATCAAGACACATACATACATACATACATTATTCAGTTCACTCCCCATTGGGGCTTTTCAGTGACCGATTACATCAAGTATCTCGCTTACCTATGTTACGTATTTAGCCTACACTATCTATTTTACAACAATTGTAATATTACTTTCCTAATCTGTATATCCTAACCCACCCAGTCCACGTTCCCTGTGTGAGGAAACCGGAGTGCACGGAGAAAACCCACGACTTTCGGCAGAGCGTTGACTTACTCTTTTCACATGAGTGTGATGAGTAAAGTCCCCAGCGAGAATCGAACTCAAGACTCAGAGGTGAAAGGCGCTTGCTCTGACGACTGCGCCACCGAAGCCCCGTCTGGCAGATCATCTACCTTACATGTATAGTGTAAACATAAGACGAACTATCCAGATGAACTAGCTAGAATATAGGTTTTGGGAACAAATCATGTCTGATGATATATAGTTTATCTACAGGTCGTGCTACAGAGGCAATTTTTGCTGCAACTTGCAACGAAATTTCGGGTACAGAGCGATGTTAGGTAAAGTATATTCGCGGAGAAATTGTGAGCATCGATCTCGTTTTACTTTGCCGATATTTTTCTTGCTAAAAAGCCCAGAAAGCAACAAAGAAATGAATGAGAATGATAATATCGGTGGAGCGAAACGCGAGCCATGTTCACTGTTTTTCTGTGTGTACATTTCTAGGCATAACATGGCTCTGTGCAGAAATTGCGTTGAAAGTTACAGCAAAAATTGCCCAGTGTAACATGGCCTTAAGCATGAACGAATCATCCGTTTGATGGATCATCCATCTTAGTGTAAACACAAGACAAACTATCCAGACGATCTAGCTAGAATAGTGCGATCTTTACAGGCAATGGTTATGGGGGGAAATCATGCCTGATATTTTCCTGATAGTTCATCTAACGTCGCATTTCAGCACATAGATACATCATCTGTCTGACAGATCACACAAGACAAACTATCCAGACGAACCAGCTACAATAGTGCAATCTATTCTGGCAATGGTTTTGGAAACAAATCGTTCCTGATTTTTGGGCATCTCACTCATTTGTAGAACTGGATGTTGAAGATTTTTGCAGATGGAAATTTCGAGCGAAAATTATATACATATTTTGCAACTGTAGGCCCTTAATCAGTTAGTTCGTCTTTAGTTAATGGATTGTTATTCACAGTGGCGTAGAACGGGTGGGGGCATAGGGGGCACATGTCCCCTCCACGTTTTCTTCAAAAGGCCCTTTTCTCCAATTACACACGTAAAAATCTTGCAACAGGCTTGTAGCAAGCTTGTCAACAAGTTGTAACAGTGTTGTCATTTTATCAAGTTGCTACAAGGTTGTCACTCACAACTTGTTAACCAGTTGTTGAATTGCAGGACGATACCAAGTTGTTGGAACAACTTGTAACAAGTCTGATAGTCAACAACCTTGTAGCAAGTTGTCAACAAGCCGTTGACAACTTGTCAACAAGCTGGGAACAAGTAGTGCGAAATCCTGATAACAAGTTGTTGAAACAGCATCGGCAAAAGTCTGCTGCAGGTTTGTTACAACTTGTGCGTTTTGACGTGTGTTAATATTGGTTATATTCATCCAGAAGTTGTAGCTTGGCTCATGTAAAAAAATCAAACTAACCTAACCAACTTGGCTTTGTAGTTCTGTCAATAGAAGGAATCGTTCTATATATTAAAGAAAAGTTTTTCTTAAGCCAACAACCATATAGTGTATATTGATGTGTTTCACCACGTGTTACAGGGCAGCAGATGGTGGTCAACTTCAGAAATGTGACGCTTATAGGAGCAAGAAAATTAAACTACATCTCTCAATTCTATTTATTGCCTTCAAATACAAGACTACTATGTATAATGAAAAGAATTATCATTATTTTCTCACTTTGATAACTGCAGGTTGACCACCATTTGCTGGATGATATATAATGCTTAGTGAAACTCACCTATAGCGAGCACACGTCAAAATCTAAGTAACTTGTTGGTGGCATAATGGTTAGTGCAGGGTTAATAGGGTTAGTGCAAGTGCCTTTCACCTTTCAGGGATATTTTCAAGCACTTTTCTACTACCGGTATACGGCAACAATACTCAATCTTCAATTACGCTGCAAAAGGAAAAAATATTCGATTCTAGGTAATACTTTTCCATACCCAAGAGATAACAACGACTGTAACGAGGACCAAGAATAATGATACTTTATATGATGTTTCGACGAAACTTTAGTCATAGATGTCATGGTTACATACTACAGTTGTAGTTGACATTTACACGGTATTTGTTTTCTGTTTCAAAATTTTCTGAGGGAGCCATGACCACAGGCTCCCACAAAGGGCCAGGTTCTCGGCTTCGCCGCAAACATAGAAACTCAATCTTCTGTTTTTCAAAAAAAAACGGTAGTAGACTTAAATGCTTGAAAATATCCCTGCCTTTGTGACTGAGTTTAAGCTCCTGCAACATGCAGTTGTCTGATTAAATTCCGCTTCAGTCGCGTGTGAGAAGAATGCCTCCAGCTTGACTCTACCAAACACCGCAAGTTTTCTCCATGAACTCTGGTTTCATATGGGATGGATCTCTGGAAAGAAGAGTTTAGAACTTATAGAGCTATCCAGAAAAAGGTTTCCTCCTGTAGTAAGACTGGACAAATATGACATGGAACTTACTGGGACTCTAGGGAGAACAGTTTAGAACTGATAGAGCAATCCAGTATAAATATAGTATAGGGATGAGCCGATAACGAAAAATCCAATTTACCGATACGATAATTTCCGATACGATATGTGGGCTTATCGGCGGATATATCGGTAGTTACCGATATTGGTCAAGAATTTAGGGCAAACGTATTAAGCTCCCTACAAACGAGCAAGATTTTCTTGACAAGTTTCCGTAACAAGTTAACTTCCCCATATGTATGCTCAACAGGTTTTTCTGGACAGGTTTTCCATGAAAAGTTTTGCTTGCTCATGTGCATCGAATGTTTAAACATTATATCTATCAGGGGCTATCTGTTAAATGGAATTGATTACGAACTAAACTTGTCTTGATAGTTTTATTGTTAGAACCAAATGCGTCTAGTAATTACTAATGGCACTCGTTTTTCTTGATAAACGAAGGAAGTGTTATAAATATAATAAGAAAAAACAACTGAAAAGGCAAGCATTTTAAATATCGGAAGAGCAGATATATGCCGATATTCATAGATATTATCGGCCGATAATCGATAAGCCTAAAAGTTGCCGATTATCGGCTTCTACCGATAAAAAACTGATTATCGGCTCATCTCTAAAATAAAATAAAATAAAGTAAGTTTAGTTTAGGTTTCCTCTTGTAGTAAGACTGGACAAATATGACATGGAACTTACTGGAACTCTAAGGAGAACAGTTTAGAACTTATAGCGCAATCCAGTACAAATAGAGTTCGTTTAGTTCAGGTTTCCTTCGCTAGTAACACTGGACCAATTAAAGGATGACGGATGACACTTACTGGACTTCTCGGTGGAACAGTTTAGGACTGATAGAGCTATTCAGTACAAATAGAGTTCGTTTAGTTCAGATTTCCTTCGCTAGTAACACTGGACCAATTAAAGGATGACGGATGACACTTACTGGACTTCTCCGTGGAACAGTTTAGAACTGATAGAGCTATTCAGTATATTAAATAGAGTTGGTTTAGTTTAGGTTTGCTCTTGTAGTAACACTGGATCAATAAGATATGACATTTACTGAATCTCTAGGGAGAACAGTTTAGAACTGATAAAGCTATCTAATACTTAGCACTTGTAGCAATGCCGTTCCAACAACTTGTCAACAGGATGTTTTCGCATTGCTTGTTCGCAGCTTGTTGACAAGTTGCTACAAGGTTATTGACTCAACCTTCTTGTTTCAAGTTGTTCAATAGCTTGTTATCGTCCTGCAATTCAACAACTTGTTAACAAGTTGAGAGTGACAACTTGACAAAATTAGAACATTGTTACAACTTGTTGACAAGCTTGTTACCACAATCTGTTGCGAACACATCTTGTTGACAAGATGTGAGATTTTTACGTGACATTGTAGTCTAGGTTTCTTGTTGTTGTAACACTGAGTCAGTATGGGGTGGCCGTTACTGGACATCTATGGACATCAGAAAGGATAGAGCTACCATTAGAAATAAAGTTATTCAAACAATATTTTAAACAAAGTAAGCACCTCTCAATTTCAGCGGTTTGAATATGTGATGGGCCATCATTGAGGTTTGGATAAGTTTTACTGGTAGTGCCTAGGTCTGGAGGTATCCCAGGGTCCTTAGCTTCTGGCGGAGGCGCGCTAGGCATGACGGGAGGTAGGCTATTCTTAGCCAACTGATTGCTTCGTTCTTTTTCATCTCGTTTTTGTTGTTCAAATTGTTTTTGTCGTTCTAATTCTTGTTGTTCTGCGTGTTCTTTTTCTTGTTGGCGAAGCTTCGTTTGTTCCTCTTTCTCCAATTCTATCTAAACAGAACATGTTAGAAATTTGATAGTAAAATGATTATATAAGCCCCCTTAACTTACTTACTAGTTAATGCCTCAATTACACACGTAAAAATCTCACATCTTGTCAACAAGATGTGTTCGCAAGAGACTTGTAGCAAGCTTGTCAACAAGTTGTAACAATGTTGTCATTTTATCAAGTTGCTACAAGGTTGTCACTCACAGCTTGGTAACAAGTTGTTGAATTGCAGGACGATAACAAGTTGTTGGAACAACTTGTAACAAGTCTGTTCAGTCAACCTTGTAGCAAGTTGTCAACAAGCAGATGTCAACCTGTCAACAAGCTGGGAACAAGCAGTGCGAACACATCCTGATAACAAGTTGTTGAAACAGTATTGCTACAAATCTGCTGCAGGTTTGTTACAACTTGTGCATTTTTTGTGTGCGTACATTACATATTTCGTCTGATATGTGTGTAAATACGGGAAATAAGAGTACGATCAGGTATGGTTTGTTCCCTGAATCACTGCCAGTATAGACTGCGCTATTCTACTTAGTTTGTCCCAAGGCCGGCGAGAGGGGGAGGGGGCAAAATACCCAGGGCCCGGGGATGTTTAAAGGGGCCCGGAAACGTTGGGTAGGATCCACCAATGTGCCTGTGTACAAGATTGAGGGGGCCAACATTCCCCGACCTGCCCTGGCCCCGGTGATTGGGTAGACCTGGCCGCCCTTGGTTCGTCTAATATGTGTCTAAAATACAAAATAAACGTGATAAATACAGAGATCATCCCTCAAAATGATATGTCTGGGAGTGCGTAGTTTGTGTTGATATTGACGCGATGATCTGTCTATGTGTACACCCTTCAGAGAAACTAACAGGAAAATATCAGTGAGCAGGGCTTGAAATTTGCAGTATCCCGATATCCACGGTATACCAGATTCTATATTTGAATGCTGGGCATCACAGGCTCGATTCCATTGGGATACTGCACAAACTCCTCTACTCCACAGAGATTTCTCTGTTTTTTATACTTCTACTGTGTATGTGTTCGTAACTACAAATGTTCATCATTGTTTACAGTTTTCATGTTTGCAGATTTTGCATGTTTTTCTTTCTAGTGAGTGTGTAATTTGGCAATGCCATACATAACCTGCAACACAATCTTCCATAGATTCAAGTTGCCCTATTTCAATGTTTGAATACCGCTTGATAACAAACTACTATCCAAATGTGGGATACTAGATTCTGTGCGTGGATAGCAGATTTCAACTTGCTAGTATCCCATTGGACAGTTGTGAAAATTTCCAATTTCAAGCCCTGCAGTGAGGCATAAATTCTTCCAAGAACAATTGTGCCAGTATTAGATGCGTTATTCCACCTAGTTCATGTGGATAATGGCAAAGAAGCAAAGCGCCTGGGCATGAGGCATGTTCATTTATACTTGATAACAGTTATTATTACCCGTTCAACTTCTTTAGCTTTCCAAATTTCCAACTCTTCTCCGTATCTTTTCCTTAAAATTTCCTTTAATTCTTCAGCTCTCTTAAATGCCCGAGTAACTCTCTGTAAACGGCCACGTAATTTCAGTAATTATAGTGCTATTTACAGTAGTATAATAGCATTTTTTCCAGACTACTATAAAAGCCATGTCACATAAGGGAAATTTTTGCTGCAACTTGCAATACAATTTCCTCACAGAGCCATGTCATGCAGAAATGTACGCGCAGAAAAACAGTTAACATGGCCCATGTTCCACCTCACCGATATTTAATCATTCTCATTCGTTTCTTTGTCGCTTTCTGGGCATGTTTAGCAAGAAAAATTTGGCCAAAGTAAAACGAGATGAATGCTTACAATTTCTTTGCAAATATACTTTTTACCTAACATCATTCTGTGACCGAAATTGTGTTGCAGCAAAAATTTCCTGAATTGTGCATAAAATTACAGTTAAATTTATAGTCTCACTATTTAAATAAACTTTAATTTAAGTTCTAATTACCAGCAGGGTGGCAGTCATGTTACCTTTTTGTCATCGACTCTGTTTACTTCAGTTATATGTTTATACTGAGCATGTTGGGGTAGTTTCTCTACCAGCAATCTAGAAAATATGAAATTTAGAATATTAACCATTAACCCTTTTTAAACCACAATGCGCCCACTTTGTCATTTTACTCTCTCTAATGCCAGACGATTTTACTCGTCAAGGGAAAGTATTGGACGTTAATGGGTTAACACATTAGCGTTCAATGCACCCTACTTTAGTATTTTACTCTGTCTAACGCAAGACAATTTTACTCATCAGACAGTGATAGGGTACTGCTAGTTAATGGGTTAACAAAACTATCTGCCAGTGTCTCTTGTTAACCCGGCCATTAGCTGGCAATGTGCCCAGATGCGCCATACTTTAGTATTTTACTCTGTCTAACCCCAGACGATTTTACTTGTCCATGGTAGGGTACTGCCAGTTAATGGGTTAAGTTGTAGTAATTGAAAGGTTTCAATATTAATAACTAAACTAAAGTTTAGGTGGCATATCATAACATTGACTGTTTTACTGTACAACATGATTACTAATGCCTTGAGCGTTTAAAACACATGAAACAATATAAATTTACAGCAAAGTCTAGAAGCAATTTGTTGCTATTTGTTTTATTGTAAGTGTAAGTGTATCAAGTAATAACATCATATCTCGCTTATTAGTTTATTACTAGTGAGCCTTTTGCATATTTGGTGTATTTTACTCATTTTAAAAATGACAAGTTCAATCAAGTTGACCGGTTATTTTGACCAGTGACCTACGGCCCTTATTTTCACCCCTGCCAGATGATTTTATTTGTCAAGAGGAAAGTATCAGCTGGTATTAACACTTGCATCCATGCACAAATATTTTTTCACGATTGTCAACTATTTATAATCGGCAGATAGATATGAAAGATATTGGGGACCATTCATATTTTATCTGGGAAAGGGAAGGGGGGGGGGGAGCTGGTGGAATTAGGGGGTGGGCCATCGAAAAAAAGAGGGCCTTAAAAAAGTGGGCCATGCAAAAAGATATTTGGTAAAAGTTGGGGCATGCTGATGCAAAAACAATGCAATGTTTTGTTGTTCTGTTTTTACAACATAGTTACAACTAATTGTTCTATCCTTAAAGCCAATGATCAGGTTACAGTATAATTATGTACCTTGACCAAAACTTACGTTATCAATTTGTTGTACAAAATAAAAGCATGTTCAAGATTCCCTTCCTCCAAATAAACATTCGCCTAAAACATCAAATTCAATATATTAGGGATTGTATACAGACAATACAAGGCTGTCAACCTTCATGCATTGAGCGTGAAAGTCACGCATTTTCGTGGTCACGCCCGCATAGTAAAATCAATGCAAAAGTCATACATTTTTTTCCATTTGTCAAAAATGAAACGCAACCTCCGTTATTTTGTTGGGTTTTCTTACTTTTCCACATAACGACTTGTTTTGTCTCTTCTTGATGTCAAACTGGAGCTCAAAATTCATTGCCCAAATCACAGGAAATGGCATTTCCGTGGTTCTAGTTTTTCAAATTTCTCCGGGGGAGCATGCACCCGGACCCCTAGGAGGCTCGCACCTTCGGCGCTCGATACACCTATGCATTTAGGTCAAGGTCACCCATTTTATTTGCACAACCTTGGCAGCCCTGACAATACAGTATACTACTGCTGGCGTACTTAATTGATAAACTCGATTAATCACTTTCTCACCCTGGGCTTACCCAGGTGGAAGATCTTGGCAAGATCTTGCAGGATCTTGGAAGATCATGGCAAGATCTTGCCAAGACACAGATCTTGGCAAGATCTTGCCAAGATATTAACAAGATCTTGCCAAGATGATTGGATCTTGTTATGCAAGCTAGAATATTGGCAAGATTTCGTGAAATGGTTGCCAAGATCTTGCCAAAATTCTAACAGGAATATTTGGTCATATATATTTCTTTCTACTGCAATCTTCAGTTTTTGTTTATATAGTTGTAGTAAACCACGATGAAACAGACCATGTACATATATTCAAATTCACAAATTTGAGCAAATCGATCATTACAGTAAATTATCCTTTTTTAGTCTTAAAGTAAAATTAGGCTTGTTTGTCTCAATTGACCATGCATTTGCGTATTATTTTACACATGACTTTTCAGTAGAATTGATCTTGTCAAGACCCAAGCATGATCTTGTCAAGATCCTATCATTTTTTTGCCATGATCTTGGAAGATCTTGGAAGATCTTGCCAAGATCCCACCATGATCTTGCCAAAAATCCCATCACAATCTTGACAAGATCCTATGGTAATCTTGCCATGATCTTGAGTAATCTTGCCAAGATCCCACCATGATCATGCCAAGATCACACCATGATCTTGCCAAGATTCTATAATAATCTTGTCAAGATTCTATCCTTTTCTTCCCATGATCATGGAAGATCTTGCCATGATCCCACAATGATCTTGCCAAGATCCTATTACAGTCTTGCCAAGATCCTATCGTAAAATTGCCATGATCTTGGGTAATCTTGCCAAGATCCCACCATGATCATACCAAGATCCCACCATGATCTTGCCAAGATCCTATATCACCAAATGAAACTCGATCGAGGATGGACTGCGAAAAAATCGCCAATACCGGTACTAGATCCAGACATCCAGTCAGGATCACTATTAAAATTGTTTGGTAAAAACATACCGCAATAAAAATTGACTCTTTTGATTAAACGTATGTAAAACTGGACATTACTCCACAATGATCAAATGGAAAAGAAAGGATAACAAGATCTCATGGTGATTGTGTGCAATCCAAAGTGCCGGGATATGCGCATAAAGACGAAATTAACGAACTTGTAGTCATAGTAAAAAAACTGTAGATATTGATATTTTTATACGTTTAAACTTTTTAGCCAAATTTAGACTACGTAAACTGAATTGGGTTCGCTTGCCCCCATGTGCCAGAATAATTTGAATGTGGCAATTTCCTGGGAGTTTAAACTAACTCAGATCGGACAATTTATGGCAGTTTGCGTTGTACAAATTTGGCTTAATAATGATGTGGAAACAGTGGAATGTAGTAACATTTACATTTAATGCATATGCTTCTATTTTGATAAATCAAATCAAGGTCATTGTGTCAAGTATTATTGTGTTTCAGTTCGTGTAACTTTATGATCCAAGGCTTTGTAAGATCTTGCCAAGGTTTTGTAAGATCTTGCCAAGGTTTTTACAAGATCTTGCCAAGATTTTGAAAGATCTTGCCAAGGTCTTGTAAGATCTTGCTCAGGTTTTACAAGATCTTGTCAAGGCTTTTTAAGATCATGCCAAGATCTTATCTAAATCCTGCAAGATCATGGCATGATCCTTCAAGATCTTGGCAAGATCATGGAAAGAACATGGCAAGATCATGCCAAGATCTTCTCTAAATCCTGCAAGAACATGGAAAGATCTTGCCAAGATCCTGCAAGAACATGCCAAGATCCTTCAAGAACATGCCAAGATCTTGCCATGATCCTGCAGGATCATGGCAAGATCAAGGAAAGATCTTGACAAGAACATGGCAAGATCTTGCAGGATCATGGCAAGATCTTGCAGGATCTTGGCAAGATCTTTCCATGTTGACTCCAGATCAGAGAATGTAAGAAAATGCGACTTTTTATAACTGTAGTTGTACGTGTAATCATTATCATGGTAAATTTACAGTTAAATTTTTGAAAAGTCGTTTTTCACAGTTTAGATTTTTCACATCGTTTACAAAGCAGTACCTCAAAAATGCGAATTTGGGCCTGTGTGAGAAAGGCTAATTAAAATTTTCATGCTCAAATTAGTCTACACCTCTTTAAGGCATTTATGTTGGGAGATATTCTATGAAAATACAAAACAATAAACTCTCCGAAAACGGTTAACGTAGTTATTCAATGTTTCGATTGCAGATGCAACACTGCAAGATAGTCGAAACGTTGAATAAAAATGTTTTGAAACCGATTTCAGAGTATCCATTGTTTTGTATTTTCTAAAATTACTCAGTGGGAATCGTAACATTCTTGCTGCAGAGGCAAATTCCAGTCAAATTTTAATCTTTATACACAACTAGGGATCCAAGGATTGTGCAAAGTTTCAAAGAGCCATAAATTTTGAGGAAAATGGGAGTGAAAATGGGGGGAAATTCAGTAAGAAAAACGAAAGATTAATATGGAAGCACTGAAGTACTCTGCGGCGAAGACATATTTTTGTTGAATTTTGGATCCTGTACACCATAATTTACAAGTAAATGCAAGTAATGTTTCAGGAAAATCTCTCCTTAATCCTACAGATAAAGAATATTTCACAATTCGCCGTGGGAAGTGTATGCGTATTTATTGCTGATGTAAATAGATGAGTCATGCATGGAATTATATAGCTAGCAGTATTTATATGTCAAGATTTTCAAGTTCTCATGACATTTGTTTTTCGAAGGCCTATTATTAACTTCGCTTTTGAAAATCGTGTTTTTTAACGCCAAGCGTAAACATACGCAGGCAAATTATGCCCCATTTATAATTACTTGTAACAAGAGACGGACCCTACCAAGCTTTCCAAGAAAATGATCATTGAAACTTTGCTTTTAGTAAAAAAGATTTTATTTGTAATCTTGAGAGGACAAAGTTATCAAGGCAATGAATGTTGTGGATGAATAGTTACAGTAAATATTACGTTGTCGTTGTGTTGAAAGAAAAACATTCGTTAATCGTTATGTTTATGACTTATACTCAGTATTAAGTTATAGAAGGACAAAGAGTAAAGAGTAGTTACATGTATGATATAGTTTAGTTTTGTAAATATTACAGGGTTCATATTATTAAATGCTGTGTTGAAAATTTTGTTTACAGTAATATGACTCTACTGTATATGTTTGTACTCTATAATTCTGGACTGTCACTTCAAATTTTGCACATGGGCGGCTATTATATATTAGCCCAAGTTAAATAAGTCCAAGTCGGAAATCTGAATTGTTTGGTGAAATAGTATAAAAACAAAGGGTGTATAGTCGGCCACTGCCTTCAACTAGAACACCGACACAATTTTTAAGGGGATTTTTTTCAAAGCGGAAATACTGTTTAAACTTTCGTTTTCCTAACAATGTCAATGACAAGTAATGCATATATAAACAGTACTGTTGTTTACGTTCACACTTCAAACGTAATTATTTATATCACAGAAAATCAGAATTTACATTTATTTTAAAATATTATACATCCCAATACAATTATATCCCATCAATTCAAGGTATACTGTAAAGTTTAAATTAACACGACTATTGGGACTGCAGGCTTTGCAGCACGTTTATATGATCCCGTTTTATACCATAGAGGTTATAATATAAATTGGATACTATTGTCAACACTGTTTTGATAGTTCATAATACAGATTACAGATCGAATACATGCAGTATACTATATATATACAGCCATCGACTTGCACAAGTTTATTGACATTGGCATTGCCCCTATAGTTCATAAGGCTATAGTTGTATTTGAAATAATATACCTTTAAACTGCTACCACATTTACCTTCCTTATCATTTATATAATCTGCAAAATTCGCATTTGAGATACAGTCTTTTAATAAATATTTTGTCATCATCATATTCTCGAAAGCAAATGTCAAATAATAATGCTCGGGAAGCGAAAATAAGTGAATTTCTACAATCCTTCCCGTGTATTATCCAGTACTGAAGGCAAGTTAGTAAGTCAGTTATAATGACTGATTTCTCTCCGGTTCATCGACATGCTTATAGTTATACTATATATTGATAATTTGATATGATAATGTTCTTGTCGCTAGACTCGCTCCACGGCACGTGTACGAATCTCGCAGACACCTCGCGGCCACGCACTTGATAGCGCACGTGCATTTGTGATTGCACAAAAATCGGGTGTTCCGGGGGAAAAGTCGCCAATTTAATGTCAATTCAACGTCTTAAGCAAATGTTTCAAGTTCAATATAAAGACCCTAATTCAGCATAGTTTGTGTAAAGTCGCCATAAGATCAAAAGAATATTTAAAGAAAAATGTGAAGCCCTGTCTTGAAGCACTAAATCACTAAATGTTAATGAAATTTAAAAAGAAACATAGATTGTATGCACCCCCCGGAAAGTTTACACTATGATTGAATGAATGAATGAATGAATGAATGAATGACTGACTCGTTTGAATTTTCGCCACTCACCACAATGCTGCAAAGTTTCGAAGAAACTTTGCACTAAAAAGGGTTAACTTGTAACTCGTGATCTAGCTGTCCAAACAAAGTGAAATTTTCGATATACTGTAGACTAATTTGACCATTTTTGCCAGATATCGAGATGGAAAATTGACAACGCTAACTCGAATCGGAGAATACTAGTACATCTTTATAATACTGACATAAATTATTTCAATCACAGTTTATAGTTTGAATACACAGTATACAAAAATTCATCAAAAAATATTTTTACCATTAATTCTTTCCATTTCCAAACCGGACCTAAGATATCTTCTTGCCGGCACATCATTTTCAACAGCAACACTTGAACCTAACTGCCCTAAATTGCGAAGTCTCGAAGCAGGATTGATGTTTTCTGGTATCGAGATGGCGGCCATGTTTGTTTATAATCGATACTCATTTCTATGGCTTGCAACGTCAGCAAAAAATGGGGATGGAATTAAAAATAGGTACGCAGTACGCACAGGTAGAAGCAACCACTTTTCCTAATTATTAGCATTCTGAAATGTACTCAAAATTCGTACGGTTATAGAATATAGATGCTCTCGGATTCGTTCGGTGTCATGCGTTCCCCATTTCGAAAAGGGAAATCGTGGAAATCTGAGTACGATTTCGAATAAATCCCGTCATGTGTAAACGGAGTTTTTGTTACTAACTTCTATACAAAGAGCCTTCGCTTGACAGTTCAGACACAAACCATATGTGGCAAGGGATGGCAGCTTATCATAGAATTCCACCTATACACTGCATGGACCCTCACGTTTCAGGTAGTTCAAACACAAATCACGGCAGCTAATTGTAGAATACTACCTATACACTGGACCCCCACGTTTAAGACAACTTTTTCAGGTAGTTCAGACACAAATCACGGCAGCTTATTGTAGAGGGTGGTAAGGGGGGGGGGGGGGTACTGATCAGGTTCACGTGAGGTAAAACAGCCATTTCACGTTTCCATGTAAAAAAATTGCCATTTCACGAAAATTGAAAACCACGTTTTCAAATGTGTAAATTTTATTTATAAAGTGAGTATTTAATGCCGTTATTAACCTTTTGCCCAATTTTTACGTTTTCGAAATCAATTTCAACAATTTAAAAAAACAACCGATATATCTAATACAAAATCAACACACGCAGTAAATTGTTACATCATGAATAGCATTGCTATTCTTGACGTTCTCACTGCTAGTTCAGTCTTTGTTCAACAGGCCTCAAATAGATTCTCGTTTAGCGGACAAATATTTCGATATTTCGATAATTTTCGATACCACGGCCTCTACGGCTACAACGGGTTAGGATATAAATCATGTTTTACGACACAAAAATCCGTCATTTCACATTTTACGGGAACAAATATTAGCAATTCACGGCTCACGAAAATTACCACCTTACCACCCTCATTGTAGAATACTACCTACACTGGATCTCCACGTTTGAAATAAATTTTTCAGGTAGTTCAGACACAAACCACTGCAGCTTATATTGTAGAATACTGCGTACAGTGGATACCCAAGTTTGAGAAATATCTTTTTCAAATAGTTCAGATATAAACCGCAAAAGTTGTCTAGTACTATACCTATACACTGGACCCCCACGTTTGAGGTTTCTTTTGAGGTAGTTCAGACACAAACCAATTATAGGCAGCTTATTGCAGAGTACTACATACACTAGAGTTTATACCTAAGATATATCTCTATATCTTACCGGCAGCTTTGTTGGTGACAAAATTCCAGACCTGTAACCAATTCCTTGTCCTTTGAATTCGCATGCCGCATTACTGCATTAGGACAGCCACAATTAAAACTTTGAGGCCAAAAGGCTGGAGCATTTCATTTTTTCTTAATATCGTTGGCAATCCATGGCTTCGGCGTGGAAATCAATGGGGGGTATGCGTGGGCGTACTCGGACAAACAAACCGCGATCCTTAATAAAAATATAGTAAAATAGGTAAACGTAAACGACATTTTTCGCCGGAGTATGCGTTTTTCCCCAAATTTTTTTGTCTCACGCCATGAAGGATAACACAAACTTACAAATTTTTGTGCTGAGTTAAAATGCATTTGCGAGAGCACAAAGTATAAACGGTGTATGGCTGCACTATAGTTAGCTTGCAAAGCTACAGATTAGAAAAATATGATATAAATCCACGCACTTATGTCTAAGGAACAAACCTCTTGTCATTGCGTGGTTAATCAAGAAAGGAAATGCGTATATGGGAGCGTCAGATTAGCTTGTTGCGCAAACGTTCTAGTGGCTATATAATAGCATAAATAATATCTAGTGTTCAGAAATTCAGAATTGCTAACTGTAAGTGTATCTTAAACTGAAATTGTGATTTATTTCAATTTTTGCTCTACAATATGGATATTAATCTCGAGGAAAAATTTAAAACTATGAAAATGCCAGAGTTATAAAGAAATATCTGCAAGATCGTGGCGTTAGTGTGAACAGCCAACTAAAGCCAGGGTTAGTCGATATTGCGTGCGCTGTGGAAAGCATGAAACTGCCCCTGATAAATCGAATAACTATCGAGCAAGAGAAGCAAAATTTGATGCGACGGTTGTTTATCCACGGTCGGCTAGTTAGCCGACCCATTTACGATGAAAGTGGAAAATGATTTTCAGAACTCTCCTCCTTTTTGTCTTTTTGACATCTTTAACCACCTTATATACCATTCTTGGTTCTTCTGAATATGACAAGCAAGGTCTAGCCGCATATAGAGCATACGAAGATTACCGTCTCTTTCGCGAAGGGTATGTGGAATCCTTACAAACCTGTTATCAGAAGGAAACTGGTGTACATGTTTATGTTGGTAAAGTTAAACCGGCCATGAAAGAGAAGACAAAAGACGGAAAACCATTCTACAGCTTGTGGTTTATTTTAGAAGGTAAAGAAGAAAATCGTGGTAGTGTTGTAGATGCATATTGTCTATGTTTAGGAGGACGTGACGGTGGGTGCAAGCACATTGCGGCTGCGCATTACTCGTTAGAAGAACGTTTAAACAGCCGCGGAGTGGCGTCACAAGTGGACCTTGCGTGTGGATTAGAAAACCTTCCCCTCAAACCACCCCGTGCGAGTTAAACGATCTTAAAATCGGCAAAAACAATGGCAACAGCGTTGGATAATCAAAGAGTCCCAAAAGGTCGTACACGTTTTCAGAATACATTGATTACGATCCTCGTGCTTTATGGGACAGAATGCCATGTAACACGGACGAACTAATGGGTGTGGTCGAAGCGATCACTCCAATGGTCGATAAACCTACCATCCTGGACGTACTTGAGAATCAGTTACGTCTTGTAAACGATGTTTCCTCTGTTCCAGCTGTTGATAAAACAGATCCTAACCCGAATTCTAATGGCAACAAGTCGCCCAAACGTGGAATTATGGAAAATAAAATCGTTTTATATTTGCAACATGTAATGGCAAAAGGCGAGGCAGGTGAAAGTTCGCAAGCATTCTTAGAGCAGCTGCAGTTTACAGATGAGGAACGAAATCATGTAGACACTATAACTAAGCAACAGTGGCAGTGTGAAGAATGGTTCAACCACAAAATTGGTTTTATTACAGCATCTCGAGCAAAATCTGTTCATTCCAGACAAGAATCCACCGAAAAGCTTGTCAGCGATACCTCTGCATTAGTCAACTAACCCGAAAAATCCTATGCAATGGGGATTAAAACAAGCTAAAACACGAAAGCAGCGCGCGTAACGCGTACTGCAAGACTGAAGGAAGAAATCACCACAAACTTCAACTGGTCACCAAAGGCTTTATGATCTCAGCAGAGAAACCCTATTTGGGTGCAAGCCCAGACAACATTACCTCTTGTAGCCTGTTTGCAAGAGTGTTGTTGTTGAATATAAATGTCCCTGGGCCCATAAAAACTCTGATCCAAAAGAAGCTTTTTTCAGTCCTGAGATCGGTGGTACGCGGAGAAATGGCCAGTTCTCATTGAAGGAAAATTCAATATATTATTTCCAAATTCAGATTCAAATGTACGTGTACATGCAAACTGCATATATGGCTATCCTTAGTACAGTTAAAGCCATCACCACTATGGCAAGCTTTAATCCACCGCTCTCATTTCTCTCCGTGCTGTCGTGCTCCAGGGAAGTGGATAAAAAAATATCATCGTCCTTCGCGTTTCGTTTCCACAAATGAGGCAGCCGTGAATCATTTTTACATATTCCCCAAGCGCATCTACGGGTAACTACCATAATTTCTAAAATATACACTCACGATGTTTACAGTAGTTTTCGTCGATAGAAACTATACGGTTTTCGTTATAACTTGATAAATATAATGATAATAGCCACTAGAACGTTTGCGCAACAAGCTAATCTGACGCTCCAATATACGCATTTCCTTTCTTGATTAACCACGCAATGACAAGAGGTTTGTTCCTTAGACATAAGTGCATGGATTTATATCATATTTTTATAATCTGTAACTTTGCATACTATTCCTGTTAAAGATAAAAGCTAACTATAGTGCAGCCGTACAGCGTATATACCCGTTTATACTTTGTACTCGCAAATGCATTTAAAAAATTTCGCAAACTTAGCACAAAAATTTGTAAGTTTGTGCTATCCTTCATGGGGTGAGACAAAAAAATTTGGGAAAAAACGCATATTCCGGCGAAAAATGCCGTTTACGTTTACCTATTTTACTATATTTTTATTAAGGGTCGCGGTTTGTTTGTCCGAGTACGCCCACGCATACCCCCCATTGATTTCCACGCCGAAGCCATGGATTATAATATATCTCAAAAACGAACAGTTGTTGACAAAACGTTGCTTTCGACTATAGCCGCATACCCGTTCCGTAAAGCCGGCTGCATGCAAATAAACTACAGATTTCCAGGCATAATAACTTTGCATAACACTTATCAGTGACTCGTGACTGGATGGCACTATAGCTATGTTATTCAAAGTGTTATGCATTTTGCATAAAAAAGCCCATTGAAAAGCACATTGGCTGAATGAAATGTACTTTGAAAGTATGGAAATGAATTAAAGTTTATAATCAATTATTTTGCCTCATTTTCTTTTAACAACCGAAACTTTATACTAAGGAATAATATTTTATATGAAATGTTGAACTAATTTGTAAGGATTTTCCTAGATTTTCCCTGCATTCGGACAAGAAAAATTGATCGGCGTTTGACAGTGTAAAACATGGACGGGAAAGAGATCTTTTTTAAATACTAAATAACACGTTCGAGGACCTTCCCATTAAATCAACTAAGACAAAATATTACTTGAAATGTTTCAAAGACACTTCCAAAAACCCGAAAGAAATGTGGAAAACGATTAACAAGGTAGTCAATAAAAAATCTAAGACGACAGACATTAAGGAATTGATCATAAATGATACAACTATCACCGATGCACGAGATATAGCAAACACCCTCAATGATCACTTTTCGAAAATTGGGCCTAATTTAGCTAAAAGTATTTCTAATTTATCAAAACCAGCTGATAGCTACGTATCTGTTCAAGACACTGAATTTCAATTAGAGACAGTAAATGAACATGATATGATGAAAATACTTAAGAGTATTAAAGCATCGAAAGCCACTGGACACGATAGGATTCCTCCTAAGTTAATAAAAGATGCAGCGGAAGAAATCGTTGCTTCTCTGACTCAAATCTTTAACAAATCAATCAGTACTGGTATTTTTCCAGATGATTTGAAAATTGCAATAGTCTCACCAATTTATAAAACAGGAAATAGAAATGACTGCAATAATTACCGGCCAATATCCATTTTGTCAGTAATCACAAAAGTTTTCGAAAAATTAATATTTCAACAACTTTCTGCATATCTAGAAAACAACAACATTCTAACAAAACAGCAAGCAGGTTTTAGGAAAAAACAGTCAACACAAACATCCCTATTAGGAGTTACAAATAGTTGGTATATAAACATGGATAAAGGGCTATTGAATGGAGTTATATTTTTGGATTTGAAGAAAGCATTTGATTGTGTAGATCATGATATTTTGATTAAAAAATTATCAATTTATGGAATTCACGGATTAACATTGGATTGGTTTAGATCGTATTTGAGTAACAGAAAACAAATATGTAAAGTAATCAGGCAATGTCGAGGCAATGTGCTATAACATGTGGAGTACCACAGGGGTCGAATTTGGGGCCCCTATTATTTTTAGTTTATATTAATGATTTGCCAAAATGCATGGATGGTGCTTCGGCAAGCATGTTTGCTGATGATACTAATTTAACTGCCACAGCCAGATCGATTGACGAATTAGAGGAAAATCTGAATAAAAATTTGGAATGTGTACATCAATGGCTAATTAGCAACAAATTGACCCTAAACAAAGATAAAACAGAATACATGATAATAGGCTCAAGAAGTAAACTAAATAGCATCGATCAGGATCCCTTAATAAAACTAGCAGATACAAACATCAAACGTGTAAAACAATGCAAAACCTTGGGGATCGTTGTTGATGACCAGCTTTTATGGAATGAGCATGTTGGTAATGTAATAAAAAAAGTTTCTAAAGGATTAGGTATGCTAAGGCGACTTAAGCAGGTTGTGCCAAAAGAAATTTTGATCACAGTATATAAGTCATTGGTTCTTCCTTACTTTGATTATTGTAGCATGGTCTGGGATAATTGTAGTAGCTATTTGCTTGATAATATGCAGAAAATGCAAAACAGAGCGGCAAGAATAATTACGGGTAAATCATACGAGATCCGATCAAGAGACCTGTTGAGAGAACTTGGTTGGCAAACACTTAAGGAAAGGAGAGATATTCAGAAAGCTACACTTATGTTTAATGCTAAAAATAAGGAAGTGCCGGAAAATATGGCTAATATGTTCAGTTTATCTAATAATGAAAAGTATCAACTTAGAAGTAACGGGCTTAATTTTCAGCTAAATAAACCTAGAACAAATTTCCTGAAAAAAAGCTTTAGTTACACAGGAGCAAAATGCTGGAATGACTTGCCAAATAAGGTTAAGACAAATGAAATGTCGACAGGTCAATTCAAGACGTCTCTCAGAGAAAACAGTAACATTAAATAGATCTAGCTATATATGTTCCATCTGCATGTAATAATTTTCCTTTTTAAATATTTTTAATAGTGTGATAATTTTATACTTATGTGTCCATTTGACTAGGTTTCATTCTTGTTTTCTAATAATATTATGTAATAGCAGTTTCAAACGGCCTCTTGAAAAACAGATCATAGGTGTTCTGAAGGGCTACCGTTGTAAAATATTTGTAAATAATAATATTTGTAAATAAGTAAAATTGTCTCGCGTTTGACAGAATAAAGTACTAAAGAGTAAAGTCAGTATCTTTCATATTTCATTGATACGGGCAGGAAAGGGTTAAAGTAAAACTACGCCATCAAATTTGCAAACATCAAATAAATGTTTATTTTCATATTTTACAAGCATAATAATTATAATGTTACATTGTCTATACATGCATGCTCCTCTATTGCGGAGCTTTAAAAACTAATTACATGAAGCATCCTGCACGAAAGGAAAAGCTCGATTGCTTTCCGTCTTCACAACAACTCTCTGCGTGCTCACTTTCCCCTACATGGAAACTTCATGTAAGCCTCTACGCATGAGAGAAGGCATTAAATGTTCTGCAAAATACAAATCTACAATCAACTATTAAAAAGCGGCGACGTCAATAGCTATCTAAATTCAAATATTTAGCCATATGCTCTGGCACGTAATTGCAATGAGCGCGTTGATTGCCGTCGTACTCGAAGTACAAATATATACACACAAGAGATCGTAAAAAGCGTTTTTACAGGACGACAACTCAACAGAAAATGCCAATTACGACGGTGGACATGCTATTTATATCTAAGCGCTAAGCTTATATAAGGCTAGCGCCATACCGTCGAACACAATTCGTTCAATTAGATTGAATTATATTCGACCACAGTGCAACGTATGAAACAGACCTATGGTCCCTATTATTACTACATGCTACGATTTTAGTCGGAAGTTTTATGGGTTCGGTGCATGGTATTTAACCAAGCCAATGCAAAGGGATAAGAATAATGAGCCCACAGATCGTAACACTGACTGTTTCTCGTTTTAACATGCATCTAAAGCATAAATGGGCCGACTAAAATTATAGCGTGTACGGTCGGGTTTGGCCGTGGCGGAAATTTCGGTGAGGAGGGGGCAACTGCCCACCTTTACGTAAAATAAACAAATAGTCGGAAGTTTTTACCTGAAAAAGCTTTTGAGTGTAAATGGGGGGTTTGTTGGAACTTTAGAAGGTTTTGTCGAAAATGCTGGAGAAAAAAGTGAATTCCCGTCACTGTTTAGTGGATAATATGGTGCAACGATCTATGGAAGATAATTATGCAATCTATCAGTAAATAATCAAATATTCTAAATCTAATCACCAGCTGTAATTTACTTATTTCTTTGACTGCAATTTTACGAGGATTTAAA
This sequence comes from Trachythela sp. YZ-2020, assembly GCA_016169945.1. NCBI lineage: Eukaryota > Metazoa > Cnidaria > Anthozoa > Malacalcyonacea > Clavulariidae > Trachythela > Trachythela sp. YZ-2020. Next base: position 6,610,834 of record JADLSH010000260.1, read on the forward strand.
AATGTTTATAATTATAGCAGCGTTTTAAATGTCATTAGGGCCGACTTTCATTTCGGAGACTTTATAAGAATAATCCCATCCTTTAAAATCATACCAGACGATACCTTTAATTCTCTGATTGTGAGCACCTCCAAGGTATTCACCATTCAAGTGTGCTCTAGTACAGATCACAAACCACCAGGCACCATGCCGGAGCTGAGCACAGTTAAGCGACATGTTATCATCATTGTCTACATCTTGAGTGGTGAATTTCTTCCCATTTTGATACCGTAAAGAATCTCCTGCTGTCCCTGTGAAATAAATATTCAATAAAAAAATAACAAACTCATTAATAGTTAATGAATATTTCAGCCAATCAAGTCAACGATAGTATATGTCAGGTTCAGGATGATCAGGATGGGTTTAATGCTCAGTGCATGCCATTTTTTCTAAACTGTTAAGCGTTTGCAATGGAGTAAAAATTTTACAGTTAAGGAGCTAAAAGGTTACGCACAATTTGCAGACGATTTTACTTGTAGCAGCTAAATATGACTTTTTAATATTATAGTTCTCAAAATTAAAGTACTTCCACCCAGACCCTCGTGTAGCGTCTGATACGCACAATTCTCCACGAAATATGCATATCAGCCCTTATTTTAGGAATAAACTTTTTAACGTCGTTTCAATATTTTGCAGTGCGATTATTTTACGTGAAAATAAGCTGCTTATCTGGCAAAATTATTAAACTTTGAAAATTCTTTAAGACAGTCTCAGTCGTCTCTAAACTGAGGACACACCGGCCAGGAAATCTCCCAGCATTCCAGGGAGCCAAGCAACCCTCGGAAATAGCACCTGTCTGATTAACCATTTGGTTTGTGAAATATTTAGATAACTATTCATTATAAGTGTTTCGTCTTTTGGAAACACCAGGTATATCTATTATTGACAAACTGTCGATCCGTAAGCCAGGATCTTCATGAGTGCTAATATAATTGTGTTTCACCAGGCAAACATACCAGGAACCTATAAGTGCCTATTATTACCATATGAACAATATTTCAAAATGTTAGCGTCGCTTTCATTTCCCAAAACGATTCTTACCCGAGTATGAAGTAGTATTCAAGTTTAAACGATAACCATCGCTCTCGTTTGCCACAGTAACTGCTTTATACTCTGCATATCCGGTCTCGTTTTCAAAGGTTTCGAGATCAATTCTGAGTACATTTTGTGCACTTGATGACAGACGATGAATTTTCTCCAGACCCAGCCAGTATTCACCACTGAAATTTCCGAATCCCACTTTATACTCAGTCCACTTTCGGTAGAAGTCAACTGATCCATCTACCCGTCGCTGGAAAATAGTCCAGCCCCTTCCTGGAGTGGACTTCATATCACACCTGACTGGGAAGGCTCCCAGACCATCCGGGTCGACTGTATAAACGCCAGAGGTTGTTTTGCCTGATTTGTATAAAGCATCGCAGCTTTTCGCTAGATAAAAAGTAGATCAATAAATCTTGACAAACTTCAACCTTGCCTCAACCTAACTTTGGCCTAACCTCAACTTAAACCTCAACCCTACTTCAACCTAACCTGAACATAACCTCACCCTAACTTCGGCCTCAGCTTAATCTCATCCACTAACAAAACCCTTGTCAAAATACAGAAAGGTCGTATAAACGAAAAATATCTTCGTGACGTACAAAATATGCGACGGCTTAAATAGGCCGGGGGTTCAGTGCTCGTCCAGGAAGCATGGGTGGTAGCAGGTCGAGGGCACGGATTTATTCAGGTTGGGTAACGTGAATGCGCTTGATAAACTCATGTAAGTTGAGATCGGTTGGTTCTCTCCTGTTCTTCGAGGGTTTTTCTTCGGGTACTCTGGTTTTCCTCCCTCGCTAAAAACTAACCCTTAGGAACTAACCACCTCGGAACTTTTGTCAATTGGGTTGCAAAACCTGTTAAGCCTTCCGTGCACCTCAGAGTAGTAAAAACAATAAACTAAGTAAGCCGCGACTTATTATAAACGGTTTCGCGACAAAATTTTATATCACAAAATGGTGTTCAACACCGAATGCAGACTTAACAAAAAACTAAAAGTAAGAAAACTAGAAAACGGAAAACATATATATATTTATTTTGTGCTGTCTATACGAGCGTTCGCAACATATCACTTATAATATTTTTAACAATACCGTATAACAGCTCCGTTGGCGACCTAAACAAGCCATTTCTTGGCCGCGGTTTATTTTCGCTCGAATAAACGGCCTTAATTTAGCTTGTTTATAAAACTTATGCTACACAATTCATGACTTTGGATATCGATAACTCACATCTATATGCGCCTTCAAACAAAATAATTAAACTTTAGAATTATATTGCTTAAATATGTTTGTTATATTCTATTTTTGCACCGAAGAGAGGTGTCTGTATTAGAGAGGTGTCCGTATTGGGAAGGTGCCCGTATTAGAGAGGTGTTCGTATTGTGAAGGTGCCAGTATTAGAGAGGTGTTCAGATAAAAGAGTTGTCCGTATTAAAGAGATATGTCCGTATTAGAGATGTTCCAACTAGAAAGGTGTTCGTATTAGAGAGGTATCCATATTAGAGAGGTGTCCCTGTTAGAGAGGTGTCCGTATTAGAGAGGCGTTCATACCAGAAAGGTGTTCGGATGAAAGAGCTGTCCGTATTAAAGAGATGTCCGTATTAGACAGGTGTTCGTATTCGAGAGGTGTCCGTATTGGAGAGGTGTCCGTATTAGAGAGGTGCCCGTATTAGGGAGGTGCCGGTATTAGAGAGGTGTTCGTATTAAAGAGGTGCCCGTATTGGGAAGGTGCCCGTATTAGAGAGGTATTCGTATTGGGAAGATGCCGGTATTAGAGAGGTGTTCGTATTAAAGAGGTGCCCGTATTTGGAAGGTGTCCGTGTTGGAGAGGTGCCCGTATTGGGAAGGTGCCGGTATTAGAGAGGTGTTCGTATTAAAAAGGTGTTCGTATTAAAGAGGTACTCGTATTAGAGAGGTGTTCGTATAATTTGACCATTAAATTTCGGAGTGATCATTTCATTCCTCAGCTTTAGCAGTCGTGCCCAATCCCTTCGACAATTTCGGCTTGGCTTATACAATAGTACCTTTCAAATCATCATAATGGCCAACTTTCTAAAATTTTGAACTTTACTATTACTTCTCGATATAACAGAATATTGGAAGGTTTTTGAAGAAGGAAATTTCGCATGCAAGGACGCTGGTTTAGTTCATGCTGGAGGGCCTATAGTTGCAAGTGTTCCTGGTTTGGTCTAAAAAATGAATAGTTATTGTTCGAACATTCCATCTACAAAAACTTTTAATATTAAATCAAATCATCATACCATGTGTAGGAACCAGCGCTGTTGTCATGGTGATGGCCAGTGCGGTTGTTGTGATTGGAAATAGCACCGTTGTGGTTTGGTCTGCCTTGTTTGTCGTGGTTTCACCTGGCTGTTCTGTTGATGTTGGATCTTGCTCATTCGTTGTTGCATATATCGCGGTTGTAGTTGGAACTAGTGCTGTTGTTGTTCTTATACTCAATGCGGTCGTGGTTACATCTGGCTTCTTCGTCGTAGCTCGCTTAGGTGATGTTGTTGTGATTCGCTTGCTTGGTTTGGGTTCTACTGGCTTGCCTGCTTGGCTTCTCTGCAATTGCAAGACATATATAAGGTTCCTTTCTTTAAAAGTAAATCGCTTTAACTCGCCGCTTAACTTGCTTTAAATTGCGACTAAATCGGCCCAGTTTCTCTTAAGTCGCATATATCGGCAGAAAGCGAAAGAAAGTATTTTAAGTTATTTAAATAGTTTACACTATATTAGAAGAAAATTGTTTTACAGTGAAGCGACAGTGCTGTATCTTCACAACTTACTAATGGACTTATTCGACTAGTGTCGTGTGTAGTGGCCCTCGTGTGGAAGGGATGTAACGAAAACACGCACGAGGAGAGACACAGAGCTAGGAATACACGCATGTTTAATTTTTGGTGAGCTTGGAAAGAGGAAAAACCCTCGGAGCACAGGAGAGAACCAAATACAATTCTACTGACATGAGTTTTCAAATACAGGGTAGTTCTACCCAACCTAAGCCAATACCTGCTCTCGACTTACGCTAGCAGGCTTGACTCGGGCGGTAAAGGGCAGCGCGCTAACCGCATTTGCCACTAGGCCCTTCCCGATTGTGCTAGCATAATTTTCAGCATAATTTGGCTTAACGAGCATATTTTTTGCATTTTTTCAAGAAAATAATTGCTAGCATAATTTAGTAATTTTTCGCTAATTCATCTGAATTTTGGGTGTTAAAAAGCAAAACTTTTCATATTTTTGGTGTTCATGCAGTTTTAGTGAGTTTAGGAAGACTATATTTCATCTTTTATTTCCCCATAAAGTCAAAATAAAGTACGTTTTACTAATTTTATTATCTGATAATCCGATACGGTCATACGGAAATACAAATCTTCAAGTGGAAGCACTGGCTAATTGAATTTCAAGTTCATACTGTCCTGAGGACGGAACATAGTAACGGTAGGATCCAAAAAACAGATTCTCTATACACATGATATAGAAATTACACAAAATTGATGTGTTTCTTCTAAATAAAGCCAAGCATTTTTTTCAACCAAATGAGCATAAATTTGAGCATAATTTTGGGAAAAAACAAGCATTGCTATGTGCATAATGTGCCAGTTTTACTAGCATAATCGGGAAGGGCCTATGTGCCACCCGTACTTCCCAAAAGCACACTTAATAAAAATACCTTTTCTATTAATTCGTAGTAATCGAAGTATTGCGTAACGTTAAAATTCTTAGGATGTGTCGACTTCGTGGCGTTGTTCAGTTCACAATTCTTGGAAGAACCAGCATTTTTTCCTTTCTTGAAATTGAATGATTTGCAAACAGGATGCTCAGCCAGGCAATTTAAAGCACATTCCAAAGGTTCCGGTGTATTATATTTGCGGATTACGTGACCAGTAAGTCGGTGACCTGCAGAACAGTGATAGAAGAATTGATGGGCTTATACCTCCCAAATCTATGGTTTATACACGGAGAAGCTCATACATGGATAAATTTCTGTTTTATAATTGTAGGGGGAGTTGGGAATGGGGGGAGGGGGTTGCCGTCGTTATGCGAATTATCTAAACTGCGGATTGCGGACTGCGAACAGCCGACTTCGGATTGCAAATTTCGAAATGCGGACTGTATTATGATATTAACTAATTATATAAAGAGTTCTCGATGTGACCAGCGTTGATGTCCTCGTAAAAGACGTAAACGAATGCATGCGCATGACAGAATTGGTTAATTGGTAATAAGTTTTAAATATTGAATCATATCTTTAATTACCTGTCTTATAAATGATAAGTGTTTAATGTATTTGTCAACTATATAACAGGCTGTAAATATAATATATTTTAAAATAATTTCAACTGTTATAAACAACAGATTTTCAGTGAACATATTATATGTAGCAATTATTATAATATTAGTAAAGTAGTGCTCCATATATTTATATAAACTCTATTGTCTATTTTGAGTGGTTTTGACAAAATGGGAGGGTAAATAGTTCATGTATACAGTATTTGAAAACGATGATAGATTATACTATTTTATACAATTCCAGCGGTTATAAACAATTGATTTTCAGCAATGTATAAGCAATGTTATAAACGTTATTTATTTTGAGTCCAATTATACATATGTTTGATTAACAGGCACGAAAAAGTAATTACTAGGTAAAAGCTTGTAAAATCTCCAAAGAGAGCTTCGTTATTGCAATATGCATTATTAAATCACATGAAGAACCTAATATTTTGTATAATCGGAATTTGCCTAACAAGCAATGCCAAATGTAAACAATGCAACGAGCCTATTTATGCATAAATTATACATGCGCTAATTACGCACTCAGTTCTGTCCAGCCGGGGAAAACAAGACAAACTTTTGTAAATATATAATCCAATTTTTATCCAAACTGAACGATTATTTAATCAATTTGTCCTTGGCCGATGGTCAATATTTCGACAAATTTTAGTATTTTTCAGTTGTCGTGCTCACAGACAAACACACACACATACGTTTGAACGGTAGACGTCGCTCTTCGATCACTTAGATATCCTCCGCGACTGGTTGATTCCACAATTTCAACGTTTATTGATCAGCAGCATCAAGCAGCCAACCAGGAACCTGAAACCCGTAAACCATCGCAGAATGTTGTGCGAATCATCTTACCGTTCATAGATCAGAAGTTAGCAGACATAGTCAGGAAACAACTTACAAACCTTTTTAACGTAATTGGTTCTAAAGTTCAACCAGTTTACACAAGCAAGAAAATTGGGAATGATATCGCAGTTTCCGAAGCAAAACAGCCATTAGTCAACAAGCAAAACGTTGTCTATAAATTTCAATGTAATCCGCTGTGCGACGCAGATTATATCGTCATTTTCGCCAACGCATTGGCGAACATAAAAACTCAGCGATACGAAAACGCGTCAAGGAATGTCATGGTAAAGATGTTGAGAGAATCGTGAATTGTTTCTCGGTTTTGCGAAAGTGTCAGGGGAAGTATGACTGCCTGTCGTACGAGATGCTCTACATCAAGGAACTCAAGCCACTGATAGTCAAGCCCAGTCTGAACTAACCTGCGATCAGGCTTTATTTAATATAGGCCTGATTGCAGGTTAAGTCTGAACACGCAGTCGGACTCGATTCGGGCTAAAGTATTTGTTTGAACTAACTTTGTTCACTACTTTTTTTATTTTTATATGTGTTAATTTGTTCTATTTTGCTGCGTTTTCGCGCGTGACATTATACGTGATCTCATGTAATTATTTGCAAACGTCAAGAACTCGCTATACGAAAACTCAAGTAATAACGAACTTTAGTTGAACTTGAAAATGATGTAAGATGATATCGAAACGTTCTAATAGAATAAACTTTTCATCGTTTTCATTTGTGTCAAATAATACAATGTCATATGTTTGATTAACAGACACGAAAAACTAATTACTTGGCAAAAACTTGTAAAATCTCCAAAGAGAGCTTCGTTATTGTAATATGAATTGTTAAATCAAATAAAGAATGTAATCTTTTGTATAATCGGAGTTTGCCTAACAGCAAAATGTAAACAAAGCAACGAGCCTATAAAGTAAGACAAACTTTTGTAAATTTATACTCCAATTTTCATCCAAACTGAACGATTATTTAATCAATTTGTCCTTGGCTTATGTTCGTTATCTCCACAAATTTTCGTATTAAAATATTTGGTATTTTTCAGTTAACGTGCTCACAGACAAACACACAAACACACACACATATACACATATACACACTCACATACAAACCAAGGTGAAAACATTCTATATTTCAAACTCTTTTCATTAAGTAATTGACATGTTCTTTCCCCCTGTGATCACTGTCTATGAGTACCCCCAAGATATGGAATAATTTTTTCTTCTTAATTAAACACGTTGGTTACAGATTGTAAGTTGAACAGAAAATGGGAACTTTTTTGGCTAGGATAGACAATAAAAAAATTCGATTTCTTAATTTCGATAATTAATAAAAGTTCAATTGCCCAAAGCCAGCTATCAACTAAATTGAGTTCTGCATTAACTAAAGTTAAGACTCGAGATCTGATAAACTGTTATTGACATAAAAATGGTTAAATTCATCAGTAATAGATGAATGTCAAAAAGCTTAGAGCATTGAAAGTTTAGAGTAAAGTCATTAATATACAAAAGAACTAACGAAGGTCCAAGTACTGAACTTTGAAGAACTCCACATGGTTTAATAAGATAACTTGAATATTTTTGACCAATCGAGACAAATTGTTTAAGTTAGGTTAAATAAGAAACAAACTACTCATATGCTATTCCACGTATGCCATAACGCTCAAGTACCTTTAATAAAATCGAATGGTTTACGGTATTAAATTTATTACTAGTAGTCAAATCTGGAATCACTCCGGGCCCGAACTAGCTCCGAAGTCCACACTCCAGGATCTGCATTCAGTACTCCGCAATATGGAGTCCGCACTCTGGAGTCAGCATTCCACAGTCCGCATTTCGCAAACCGCATTTGCACTTTGGACTCAGCACTTCGCAGTCCACATTCGGGAGTCATCGCTCCGGGTCAGAACTGCGCAGTTCGCACTCAAGACTCCGAACTCTGCAAGCCGCATTCAGAACTCCGGACTCCGCAGGCCGCACTCAAGACTCCGCAGTAGACTCGTGAGTTTATTGTTCATGGCAAACGAATTCCAGGAATTCCTTAAAAGTTTATATGATATATAATTTCTTAGGCTTCCATAATTTAGACTTTCTAAGGAAATTCTCCAAATCGTCGGCTATAAACGCCACTGCTCACGAGTTTACTGCAGAGCCTGTGAAAGAGGTTGCATGTTCCGTAGGCGAACTTCACGGTTCGCGCCAAGCGAAACGAAAACGATAAACTGGCCAACTTGGCCAGCGAAAAAATTCGCCACTAAAAAGTAGGAACCGATCCTTTTATCACACTGCCGAATCTATGTTTTCGCTTCGCTTCCAGGGTACAAATTCGTTTAGTGGAAAACGGGCCATTAATTTGTTCAAAAGCCGATTATTTTAATCCTATAGGTTAGCCCAAGAATTTCAAAGCAAACTTCCCAAGAGCTTGTTTATAAACTTGGAGATATTTTTCCATAAACCTTGTCTGGATCAATAGAAGCTCTATTCTTTGATGTTTTGAAATAATCAGACGTACAAAAAACACAAACGAAACAGCGGGTTAAATTTTAACCTAAGTATAGTGCTAATCGTTCATTGAACGACCGGCCCTTGCAACAAACGAGAATGCGAGTTTACTAGAGAGAATTTTCTTATACCTCGGTTAAATGAGGACAAGAGTTCCATGAGAGTAGACTTTGCCGCGCGTAGCGGTCAACCGTGCAAGAACTCTCGTCAACTCCCATCTAAATTTGAACCAGCTCAAAGTTAAAGAGAGTGGACGAGAGTCGATGAGAGTTGGCGGTCAAACGCGAGCGAGTTGCAACTCTCATTGAATCTCATCCTCGTTTCACCATTAAAAACATCTAATACGTAACACCTACGCATAGAAAAACACATGACTAAAAACAAAAACGATTTTTAATTGTGTTTTATGATTCAATTTGTGTACCTGAAGCGGCCAACCTGAACACAGCACTGGATGTCAGCGAACTGCAGGTCTGTGTGTACAGCAGCAGCAGATAGAAACAAAGAATTTCGTATACATTCATTACGCAGAGTTGAAAGTCTTCAAATGTTTCAGCTACAAATATAATAAGAATAATTAGTTACAACTAAAGCTTAAGGGTCAGGTTTTGGTGAAGCACGGAAGAGAATCAACCACAACTCTACATACACGAGTTTTTAAAAACAGGGCAGTCACGCAAGTAAATTTCACCTGCGTAAATTTCACTCTCGACTTACAGTAGCAAGCTAAAATTAACTCAGCGGTAAAAGAGCATCTCCCTAACCGCATCTGCCAACCGTGTGCTTCACAAAAAAATATAAAAGGAAAGCTTTTAGTTTGGACGTGAACGAAAAAAGACACAGTTTGAAAGAAAAAACAAATTAGAATTCGAAGTCAGATGGCTTGAAAATTTTAATCAGCACATTCAGTAAAATTTTGTTTTAATCAGTAACAAGGAAAAACCATACCTTTTTTCAAGATGCGCGAACTTAAAACTGCACAAAAATATCGCATTTGTTAGTGTACGCGAAATTCAAACGTGCGAATATTTAAGCTGACTGAGCGAAAATTAGTAGTACGCGAATTAGGTAGCGAAAGTAAGGTGGGTTGTAACTATCAGCTAATGTGCAGTACATATTTCTTTAAAACTTACCTTAAATATTTTGTGAATTTTCCTTTCTTCCCAATGGTTGAAACCAAGTTGGATGTTCAGCTGGGAAATGAATGAAATTCTGCTGAACTTGACGGCCTTTTATAACTTGTTAATTAACTGACAGCAAACGTAAAGCAATTAAAATGTCGTACTTCATACAAGAGTTCATCTAAAGCACGTTTCGGATGCCGCTCTACTTATGCGCGAAACTTAATTGATGAATTAGGTAAGGCAGAAGAGCGACGTATAGATAAATTAAGTGCGGCAGAAGTTGAAGCGACTGAAGTTCGGTAGAGCCTCTCGCATAGTCGCATTATGCGACGTTGGAGCGACTTGATTCATACGCCAGCTCCCACTACTAAATGTGCCAAACCTAACTCAGAATTTAGTGCAATTTATAAGGATTAGATCAGCAACCTTGTAATGTTATCTATTTTTTAATTCTCGCGCGAATACGCTCGCATAATGCGAGAGGCTCTAGCAAACTTCAGTCGCTCCAACTTCTGCCGCACTTAATTGAGTTTCGCGCATAAGTAGAGCGGCATCTGAAACGTGCTTTAGATGAACTCTTGTATGAAGTACGGCATTTTAATTGCTTACGTTTACTGCCAGTTAATTAACAAGTTATAAAAGGCCGTCAAGTTAAGCAGAAGTCACAGACCTCTGGTCACAGACATAAAATGTAAAATTAGAATTATTCTAGCCAGTGCATATAAGTGTATTTATTGTTAATTAACGGGCGGGAAACATTGTTATTGATGAAATTGAAATATCATATATATTACACTGCCATTAGGGCCCGTTCATTTTTTAGTGTGCGGGGAGGGAGTGGAGGGGGGGGGTGGAAGCGGTGGAAGCGGTGGAATTTAGTGTGCCACTTAAATCTTTAGCATGGCCCACCCCTTCATACACAACTTTTTCCCAGTGGCCCACCCTTAAATAATGATATTTTTGAGATGACACCCCCCAACATTCTCTCCTAAAATCTTCATTTAAAATTACCTTGAAAAACGTTTGGTTAGCAAAAGGCTTTGTGATCATTGGCTCACATTTAAGGCCCGCCCCTTAATTCCACTAGCCCCCTTCCCAGATAAAATATGAACGACTCATTACTTCATAGAAAATATCTAAATTTCTTAGCCAACATGGCATTATACTCTTTCAGTTAATTTAATATTTAATGAACAAAAAATCTACAAAACTGGCACGCAAAGTCGCGAACTAGAAGAATATTTATAATTTCGCGCTCTAGGCATTAATCGGCATTGTTTATAATTAACAGACATGGAACCATGCATTTCTTTAATGCTTTTTACAAAAATGTATATTTTTTGTCAAGAACACTGTAGTTGTCTTCATTCTAGTTGCTTCGATTAAGTGCCGTTGTTGTGAATAAGTGCAGCGCCCGACAGTAACGGCCCCCTTATACTTTCGGTTTTATCCGCTGTTTAGGGCCGCTACTTTCAAGGAACCGATACTTACGGAGGGGCGCTACTTTCGGGTGGTAAAAATGTTAATATACTTCTTCTTCATCTCTTCCTATTTTCCACAGTCAATTTTCCCTATTTTTTCCTTACGACCATAAAGCCCCGCACAGACGAGCAAGTTTTCCTTGACAAGTCGTTGTCGAGTTTATTTGTTCGTGTGTACGACAAACAAGATTTTTTTGATCAAATTTTCCTTGACAAGTTATACGAGCCCGTGTATTAACGACGCAAGTGAATTCTTCCGTTTATGGTGGCAATGGCCGCTCAACTAGATCGAAAATAAGCTAAGTGTGCAGTGTCGTACTGCGCATTTCCTTGTCAAGTTTTCCTTCTCGGCCGTACACACGAACAAGTTTCCTTGTTCAAAAGCTGGCATGACTATAGCTTTTGAACGGCAAAGCTCCTTGTCAAGGAAAACTTGTCTCGTCTGTACGGGGCTTAATACCACCATGCCTGTTGTATAATTATAAAACTGAACATTTCTCCATGAGTATATAACATGTAATACCTGGCCATATAGACATGTAACACATTACTGTCGGGGGGGGGGGGCTACTTTCTTAAGCATCCCAAATTATTCAATTAATTTGTCGCTAGCTGGCCTCCGCAGGCAACTCGGTGGCGAATGGCAAAATTGCTTGGCAGAAATTGAGCAATCTTTAGCAGAGCGCGAAGAGGTTGGGAGCTAGTAATGAACAAGTTTTGCTTTATAGAGAATTAGAAAAAAAAATGCCGGTACAAAATTTATTTAAGAATTCAGGACTGTTACAAATTATGATTGAACAGTTCAATACTTTGATATGTATGTTTCAATTTTTGTTCAGTCTCAACTTCATGTTATCAGATTCAACTGCAATTTTATCCCGACGCAAAACCCGTCATTTGGATGCGCGGTCGACACTATAAACTGGCTTACTTATGGCTAAAGTTGGCTCAAGTTGGGCTGAAGTGAAATCGAAATACGCTAATTTTTTTGTCCAACATTTCCAGGCTTCTATATTTTTTACGCAACCTTACTAAATTTTAAATACTAGCTAAGATTTTAAAAATGTTTCTTATACATGCAGTTTCATCATACAACTCATTACGATAATCTATAAAGTCATGCGGTAGGCATAATTAAAACGCTGAATTTTGCAACTTAGCATTGAATTACTAAATATCCTGCCTCGTACCCAGGCTAAGTTGACGCTATGACGTTGCGTGGTCGTTGCGTGGAGCGCGTGTATAAATTGACGGGAAATCGCCAGTGAACTCAATTTGGTTACCTGGCAGGGTTGCCAGTTTGGCTTTTTTAAAGCCAAATAACTCGAATTTGGCTTCTTTTTATAACGTTTGGCTTGGAGAAATTTCATTTGGCTTGAAACTATTTTCTGGCTTTTTTTTGGCTTTTTTCTAAAAAAATGAAAAATAGTTCGTCTTTTCACCAAATTTTAGTTTCTCACCAGTTAAAATTTGCCGCTTTGTTGTTCAGATAGATTATTTGTTGATTAAATCTCGGTATAGACCCCCAGAGCAGTAAAAATTATCTGAGTTTAAAGTTAGATAAGCATGGGATAACTACAACCAATGAGACGAATTCTAAATTTATAAATTAGAACATCATTTATGCTACTGTCTTCGCAGAGGTCTGCCCGCATTCAACATTTCAACCAATCATAATTCAAGAATTTTGATCCTTTTGAAAAAGCAAAAGGGTATAAAAGCTAATAAGATATTTTAAAGCTCTTAAAAACAAGCAAATTTTGAGTTGGATTTATGAGTTTTTATGTCAGATAAAGTAATAAACCGATTATTTATGTAACCTGAGAGTCAGGCCCTTTTCTCCATTTGCCCGGTTCGCCCGCGTTATGACATACTTACATAATAATTGTGCAATTATCACTAGGGCCCAGTCCCCTGCCTCAATATTAGAGTTTGGCTTTTTTGGCTTTTTTTGAACGTGCGTTTGGCTTTTTTTGGCCCAGAGAATCTGGCAACCCTGTTACCTGGAACGATAACTGGCGGGTGAAAAGTGAAGCCGAAATAACAGTGCCTACGCCATCAAACGTGATTGATTTCACAACGGCCAAAGTTCAAAATAAGTTCACGAAAATAGAAAAAAAACTTGAAAAGCTGTTAAAACCTGCACGATAGCTTATCTTATCCCATATTTTTATGGCATTCATAAACTTTTTGCACAAACTAGCTTATACGCCTTATACGACTAAAAAAACCCAAAATATTTTCGCTGTTTGAACAAAAACACTGAGAAAACTAACTTACTTGAGTGACAAAGATATGTTTTCCTCCTAGTTTTCCTTCTGTAATCTTTTTTAGCCAGTTACAAAGGAGAAACTACTTCGATTTGCAAAAAAACTGGGTTTTTTTTCAAAAAAATAACACAAAAAATAGAGTTTACGTACGGACCGCGCAGTAAATAAGTTGTGGGGGACTGAAACTGACGTACGGACCGCGTGAAATTGACTTTTGAGGGACTGAAACTGACGTACGGACCGCGTAAAAGGACTGGGATTTAGGCTTCACTTTTTTCCGCCTGAATGATTGAATGTTATCGTTCCAGATATTAAAAATTTATGGAGCCGGCTAAATATCTAAAACAGAACAAAACATACGAAAGATGCAGTTATAACTTATGTAATATTTTGTGGAGTCATAAAATGAGTTTTGTGCTTAAGTTTAACAACCATTTTTCTAAACACATTCTGAAATGAACTCAAAATTCGTACGGTTATATAATTATAGTTGAACTCGGATTCGTTAGGTGTGATGCGTCCCGTATGCCTGAGCTCGAAAGGGAAAATCGTGCAAATCTGAGTGACGATTTCGAATACATCCCGTCATGTGTAAACGGAGCTTTTGTTACTAACTTTTTAATTTTTTTCAGACACAAACCATGGTATGGGATGGCAGCTTATCATCAGAACACTACCTATACACTGCATGGATCCTCACGTTTCAGGTAGCTCAGACACAAACCACCGCAGCTTATTGTAGAATACTACCTACACTGGACCCGGCCCCATGTTTGAGATATCATTTTCAGGTAGTTCAGACATAAACCACGGCAGCTTATCGTAGAATACTACCTACAATGGACCCTCGCTGTTTGAGATATATTTTTCACGACAGGTCGTTCAGACACAAACCATGGTAGGTTATTGTACAAATACTACTAACATTGGACCCCCATGCAAGTATTGGGACACCGTTTTCAGGTTGTTCAAACACAAACCACGACAGCTTATTACAGAATACTGTCTACCTATAATACTAAATTACCACGTCTGAGATATCATTTCCAGGTAGTTCAGACACAAACTACGGCAGTTTATTGTAAAATCCTAAATACCTATAAACTGGACCGCCATGCACGTTTAAGCTATCATATAAAAGAAACGGGTTATTACTAATCTTAGTACCTTTAATACCTGACACAGCTAGTAGCCACTATTTGTCATTTGACTTCGACTGCCGCATTCAGATATGCACAACATCCCAAGTTCAAGCCTTCAAGGTGGCAAATATACCGTTTAATTTCAGTCTCAGTATAGTATATCGTTGGTATAAATATATCCATATCCATATATCCAGTTGTATTTATATATCGACAAAACTTTCCTTTTGAGTATTCCAGAATATCTGCGGCAAAACACATGCAATAAACTAGTATTACGTTCTAATTCACAGTTCACTGCGTTCAACCGAACGTAAATTATTTTCAATCTCCATGCTTAAATTCATAATAAACAGACAATACAACAATATATGCTTGGTTGCTCAGACAATCCAAACTGTTTTATTAGCTACATTTCTATTACACACATTGTTATTACATTTCTATTACACAAATTTGAGTGTAAATTGCAGTTTAGTCTGAAATTCATGAAGGTCGTTGTTTTGATAACCAGCCGTTCAATATTTATACTTCAAAATTCAGGTTGGCATTCATAGCGAAATTGATTGCTAAATTGAAGATTTTAAAAATGTCTTTTTATAGTTTGAACTTTGAATAACCTATGTTCTATTATATGGTGGAAAAATTTTTGAGTTATAAAAAATTAGTTTTCTATTATGGTCTATTATCGTGGATTTCATCGAAGTGCCGTTTTCCATTAGGCCTTATATCTTCCGAAAAAAATAGGAGTTATAAAACAACTCACGGCTATATATCGCTAGAGCCTAGAATCCTTGAACAACGAGGAGAATTGTTTTAACATGTCTAGACTCGAGTTATTAAGGAAATTTAGCGTAAGCTTGAATTGAAATGGTGATTTG
Source organism: Trachythela sp. YZ-2020 (assembly GCA_016169945.1). Lineage (NCBI taxonomy): Eukaryota > Metazoa > Cnidaria > Anthozoa > Malacalcyonacea > Clavulariidae > Trachythela > Trachythela sp. YZ-2020. The sequence goes on from JADLSH010000260.1 coordinate 6,626,457, forward strand.
CCATCCAAAGTGGCGAAAGCCAAACGTATACGAGTTGTGACTATAGTCTATATGCATGCAATTCTAATAAGCAACCACTATAAAACGCCAAAACGGACAGTTCGAAAAAAAATATGTGTGTAAAGGACATATTACAAACTATACGAGCATGAAAACTTTGTCGTCACCATGGAAATTTGAAAACATAATTATACAGATATACTCGAAAATCTATAGCAAAATATTTGGTTGTCAGCGTATCTTGCCGGTGCATGAGCGCCATAATACTTACTCGTTTGAGACTTTGAGCGCCGCGGCGCTCTTTCAAGTTTAGTGTTTTGAGCGGCTCTCATTTGAAGGCGCCGCATATTCGAGGGCAGCCCTCTTTAAAAATTATCCTATTTGCATCTGCCTTCACAACGAAATTGGGTATTTTCAAAGTTCTGGAGGTTAAACGACAGAGCATTGAAATATACACACTTTGAACTTATAAGAACATGCACTGTAGTTGTTTTCATTCTAGTTGCTTCGATTAAGTGCCGTTGTTGTTGTGAATAAATGCGGCGCCCGAAAGTAACGGCCCCCTTATACTTTCGGTTTTACCCGCTGTTGGGGGCCGCTACTTTCAAGGAACCAATACTTACGGAGGGGCGCTACTTTCGGGTGGTGAAAATGTTAATAATTATACTTCTTCTTTATCTGTTCCTATTTTCCACAGTCAATTTTCCCTATTTTTTTCCTTACGACCATAAAGCCCCGCACAGACGAGCAAGTTTTCCTTGACAAGTCGTTGTCGAGTTTACTTGTTCGTGTACTTGTAAGACAAACAAGATTTTTTTGATCAATTTTTCCTTCACAAGTTTTACGAGCCTGCAGTGTATTAACGACACAAGTGAATGGTGGCAATGGCCGCTCAACTAGATCGAAAATAAGTGTGCAGTGTCGCACTGCGCATTTCCTTGTCAAGTTTTCCTTGTCGGCCGTACACACGAACAAGTTTCCTTGTTCAAAAGCTGGCATGACTATAGCTTTTGAACAAAACTTGTCAAATAAAATTTGTCAAGGAAAACTTGTCAAAGGAAAACTTGCTCGTGTGTACGGGGCTTAATACCACCGTGCCTGTTGTATAATTATAAAACTGAACATTTCTCCATGAGTATATAACTAGTAATGAACAAGTTTCGCTTTGTAGAGAATTAGACAAAACATGCCCGTACAAAATTTATCTGAGAATTCAGGACTGTTACAAATTATGATTGAACAGTTCAATACTTTGATATGTATGTTTCAATTTTTGTTCAGTCTCAACTTCATGTTATCAGATTCAACTGCAATTTTATCCCGACGCAAAACCCGTCATTTGGATGCGCGGTCGACACTATAAACTGGCTTACTTATGGCTCAAGTTGGGCTGAAGTGAAATCGAAATACGCTAATTTTTTTGTCCAACATTTCCAGGCTTCTATATTTTTTTACGCAACCTTACTAAATTTTAAATACTAGCTAAGATTTTAAAAATGTTTCTTATACATGCAGTTTCATCATACAACTCATTACGATAATCTATAAAGTCATGCGGTAGGCATAATTAAAACGCTGAATTTTGCAACTTAGCATTGAATTACTAAATATCCTGCCTCGTACCCAGGCTAAGTTGCCGCTATGACGTTGCGTGGTCGTTGCGTGGATAAATTGACGGGAAATCGCCGGCTAAATATCTAAAACAGAACAAAACATACGAAATATGCAGTTATAACTTATGTAATATTTCTGGAGTCATAAAGTGAGTTTAGTGCTTAAGTTTAACAACCACTTTTCTAAACACATCAATTCGAACTCAAAATTCGTACGGTTATATATAGCTGAACTCGGATTCGTTCGGGGTCATGCATCCCGTTACCCTGGTTGCCAGAGGTTCTTGTATTCCGCCCTATTATTCTCGCTCGTATTTTGTGCAACCAGGGTAGCGTCCCGTATGTCTGAGCTTGTGCAAATCGGGGAAATCGTGCAAATCTGAGTGACGATTTCGAATACATCCCCGTCATGTGTAAATGGAGCTTTTGTTACTAACTTTTTAATCTTTTTCAGACACACATGCATGCATGGCATGGGTGGCAGCTTATCATAGAATACTACCTATACACTGCATGGACCTTCACGTTTCAGGTAGCTCAGACACAAATCACGGCAGCTAATTGTAGAATACTACCTACACTTGACCCCCACGTTTGAGATATCATTTTCAGGTAGTTCAGACATAAACCATGGCATGGGATGGCGGCTTATCATAGAACACTATACCTATACAGTGCATGGACCCTCACGTTTCAGGTAGCTCAGACACAAATCACAGCAGCTTATTGTAGAATACTACCTACAATGGACCCTCGCTGTTTGAGATATATTTTTCACGACAGGTAGTTCAGACACAAACCACGGTAGGTTATTGTACAAGTACTACAAACATTGGACCCCCACGTTTGGGATACCGTTTTCAGGTTGTTCAAACACAAACCACGACAGCTTGTTACAGAATACATCAATACTGTCTACCTATAATACTAAACTACCACGTCTGAGATATCATTTCCAGGTAGTTCAGACACAAACCACGGCAGTTTATTGTAAAATCCTAAATACCTGTACCTATAAACTGGACCGCCACGTTTAAGCTATCATATAAAAGAAGCTGCATGCTAATCTTAGTACCTTACCTGACACAGCTATATAGTAGCCACTATTTGTCATTTGACTTCGACTGCCGCATTCAGATATGCACAACATCCCAAGTTCAAGTCTTCAAGGTGGCAAAGATACCGGGCGTTTAATTTCATCTCTGTATAGTATATCGTTGGTATAAATATATCTATATCCATATATCCAGTTGTATTTATATATCGACAAAACCGTTTCCTTTTCAGTATTGCAGAATATCTTCAGCAAAGCACATGCAATAAACTAGTAAACTACAGTACAGATTTTCAGGCAAATTAACTTTGTATAACACCTAACGTAACAATAGTGTCATCCAGTCACGATTCGGTGATCGGAATTTCCCATTATATTTTCATTGGTTAGAAAATCCCACTGCGCTGTTCTGCATGCAGCATGCCATTCCGTCACTCATTGACATTAGGGATCTTAAAGCCTGGAAAACAGGCTTAAAGCCTGTTTTCCACTTCAACCGTATCGTACCGAAACGTAGCGTATTTCCGGCCTTGTTTCCTGAGTACTCGGGTAGAACTAATGACCTCGACACAAAAGAAAATGCTACGGTACGTTACGATACAGTCAAATATCAATTTATGAGACTGATATGATAGTTATTCCATCCAATATAAAAACCTGAAACTTTCATTAAAGCTAAGGTAACGACAATACTACAAAATATAGTGGGAGGCATTGTTTTGGGACACCCTGTATATATGTGGGCGTACCGAGCGGGGGGTGTGCGACATCGCCAGTTTTTACGAAAACTGTCGGTAAATTTATCTTCGTCGGTTAAAACGTAGAATTTGAAAGTAACTTTGTCGGTAAATTTCAGAAACGGTTAAAATCTTCAATTCTAAGGTGTAAAAACCTCAAAATTCTTATTAAAAAATCCTCTCAGGAAACACGGAAAACGCACTTCTGAGGTTTCAAAAATGAAAATTTTTCCTGACCCCCCATATGTCCCTCCCTCCAATAGCAATTTGCTGCGAGGCAGACTAATAACGCTGTGCTCTAGTTGAGGCTTAGCAACTAACGTCTTTTTTTGCCCTGCGTCGTTGGTAAATTTTAATTGCCATGAGCACCCCCCCCCCCCCCGCCCAGTGGAAACGTTCTGCTTATGCCACTGTGTATATAACCATAGGCAAGGATATCATATTGAAAAATTTAGACCGTTTTGTATATCTTGGAAGCTGCAGCCTGCAGGACAATCGTATTGGCAGAGCAGCTGAGGCCTACAATAAAATTCAGCTTTTATGAAACACGAATCTATTAGTCTTAATTCCAAGATCAGAGTATTCCAAGTTATATGACACAGGGCCTTTTTTAACTAATGTACTGGAGGGGCAAAAGCCCCCCCAGCCCCCATGTTCGCCCCCCCAGTAAGCTATTTTTTCCCCCCCAGTGAAGGTCCCTTTTGTCCAAAGTATAAGCCAAAAATGGAAAAAAACTGAGTTTAGAGGAAAGTTATTGTATTCTCACAACAAAACCTGGCCCGTTTAGATGGGATATATCAAAAATTGTCTCTGAAAACGCAGGAAATCAAGCCACAGATACTCAAGAATACAAAAATTTTCTGGGGGAGGACCCCCAGATCCCCCTTAGCCTTCATACACATATAATACACCACCTACTTGTTACGTCCCCTTTCGATGATTCCCCCCCACAGATGATTTCTTAAAAAAGGCCCTGATATGACAACCCTATTATATGGAGCTGAAATATGGTACACCACCATAACTGCAGAAGAGAAGCGACTGTCTGCATTTTATAACAGATGTTTAAGAAGATTAATAGGAGTTACTTGGAAAGATCGAGTGACAAATGAAGAAGTATGGAGAACAAGGCAAGTTCCCTTTCATTAATCATCTTAGAAGAAAGCGTTTGACATGGTTTGGACATCTGGTAAGAATGTCGCCACGAGAGAAAGAGAGAGAGAGTTTAGTATTCCCCGTGTTGCAAGAGGCAGACGGTTACGCGGGAAGGCAGTGACCAGATCGTTACCAAACCCAGTGAAAAAAAATACAAAATCTAATGAAACATTATACTAAATCACAATAATCACAATCCGAATTCCTCCCCCTGCAAAAAAAAAGAGATGATGCCAATCTCATAAGCGATGCAGGAAGGGTGGTCTGATGGACATGACCTTAGAAATAACACTGTTTTCACAAAATTGTCGAAGGGAATTGAAAATGTGGAAGGTTACAATTTGGTGATAAATGAAGTGAAATACAGTAGAACCCCGTTATGTCGAACTCGCTTATCTCAAACCCGCCGCTGTCTTGAACTTAAAACCATTTCTCGTGGTTTGCCCTTATTATTTCCATCATTTTTACTCAGTTATCTCGAACTCCGTTAACTCGAACTCCCCGCTATCCCGAACTAATTTAGCTTCCCTTGACCGAATTTACCCGGTTATTTTGAACTTCAATGGCTTCAGTTCCAAGCCATTCAATGAGGTTTTTATTATATGACAAAAAATCCGTATTTTTGTTCTGTTTAAACCGGTTTAACTGGTATAGAAGAGGAGAAATACGGCCTGGTATTTGTTCTGTTCTCGTGCCCTTATATGGAAGAATTACGTCATAGTCATATAATAAACGCGCGTATTTGGTTTTGCAACGTAAGCATGCACGTAAAACGGACTATAAAAAAGGATGCACTTTCAGTTTTAAATATCTACAGCACAATGGCTAAATAGACAGCGTTTATTGTATAATAATTGAAAGGTTTTGTAGATGGAAAATTATTGAGTGAAAATTATATACATTTATTAGACCTAACCAGGAACAGCTACGAAAAATGCAACTATAGGTCCCTGGCAGGAATCGAACTGCGGCTCTGCTTACAAATAACAGTCGTATATATCAATGGGTTGTATTGGATCAGCCCGACGTTCATTTCATTTAATATTATTATACAGTCGAACTTGTATTAAACGAACACCCTTTGGGATTGAGTTGCTGGCCGCTTAATACAGGGTGGTCGCTTAATATGCATGTTCACTAAGAATAGACTCTGGGCGTGGTCAAGTTATCATTCTATTTAATTAGAGTATCTAAATAAAGCGTAGGCACAAGAGATAGCTACAAAGTCGTTAACAACGTAAATTGCAAATTGAAATAAATGTATTGAGTAAGCGAAGAACAGAAACAATGTAACAACTAACATATTACAGAATCGTTTTCGGTAAAAACCTTCTGTATATTCATGTCTTATATATTACTTATTTAATTGGAAACACTACTTTTATTATTCATATTGATCTGCAATTGAATTTGAAAATTGGAAATTTTTCCTGTCAAAACAACCAATTGAGACATTTTAAAAAAAGCACCATGTAAGTTCAGTCTGGCCGTTTAATACAGGTTAATCCGTTCAATGGGACTACGCGCAAGTGGCCGCGGTCGCTTAATAGAGGTGGCCGTTTAATAGAGGTAGTGTTTACAGAATATTACTGAGTAAACAACCGGGACTTCAATAACTGGCCGTTTAATACAGGGTGGCCGCTTAATACAGGTTCGACTGTAATGATCTTTTTGTAATTTGACACTGATTCGGTTATCTCGAACCCTCGCTATCTCTCGACCTTTTTGTTGTTTCCCTCGACAGTTCGAGATAGAGGGGTTCTACTCTATCTCCATATATATCAATTGAAAATTAATGCAAAATTTGTTTCAATTTTCTCTGCCAAATTTTCCAAGAAATTACCACCAAAGTACAATTACCTAAAATTTCCAACAACTAATTAGTATCAGTATACGCGAGAACTGAAAACTATAAATTACTGATAAATTTTCAATCACAAAAATCATATCACTTTTGGCCACACGGAAATTTGCCGTGTAGGCTGTCTTCCACCGCACCCGTATCGTACAGAAACATAGAATATTTATTTGTTTGCTCTCGGGCAGAAATACGGTAGAACTAACAGGGCCTTTTTTAAGATATAAAGTGGGAGGGGCGCAGGGGGGCGGGGGCAAGGCCCACCCAGCCTCCATGTTGGCCCCCCAGTAAAATATTATGCCCCCCATATATATATATACTCTATTGCTTGACATGTCCATTATTATCGGGCTGTGAAGATTTTTCTGTTGTGTACAGACTATCTATAAAACTGCAAGCCAATTCAGCAACCACGGAGCGATCTGGTATCTGTTGAGCTATGCCATAAACAGCACCCTAAAAAATACAAGACATTTTACACATACTGTATTTACTCGTTTAAGCGCCCTCCCCCCGCACCCACCCCCTGATTAAGCGCTTCATATGAGAGTAAAATAATTAAAGAGCGCAGCCCTGCAATGTGCGCCGAACTATTCACAACGACGCGTCGCCCACCGATGTTAAAAGTGGCGGAACGCCGCCAAGAAGCCAAACTAAAAAAACAGCAACAATTCATCTCGATCTTTAATCAGCCGCGGAAATCTTTTAATTATCCTGTATTACCATGATTTTAAGTGAGTATACTTGAACGCCCTCTCATTTAACTACACTTGCTACAAGTCGACTCGCGGCAAAGCCCAATTTTCTTAAAGCGCGGAACGGAAATTTTCGGGAGCTCAAGCTCGTCCGTATTAACCCACTCATCTATTTTACTCACTCACACATTGTAAGACAATAGCAAGCTCTCTCATTGAACTTTGAAAATGCGCATTTTCGTTGCGAAGGCAGAGAACTTCTGATAAACGGTGTATAGTTATATTCTTGTCATTTGCCCATTGAACATACTTAATCTAATCCAATCTTTAATATACATTAATCTATAATCGTTTAATCTTTAAGATACTTAATCTAATCCTATCTAATCTAATCTGATCTAATATTTTGTTTATTACTATTTAATAATCTTGTTATCTTGTACACACACACGTATACCATGGACACTATATAGCTATATCTATAAAATCACTGTCATAACTTAACTGTAGTTAATCTGATGATGTCACCTGTATGTAATGTGACGAAACGTTACTCATTTTTAAATATTCACATCAATGTTTGAATATGCCATTTTTAGAAACTAGTTGCTGCATGGCAAAAATATTTATTTTTAACTACATTCGTACCCCTCCAGTGGCTTTCGTCTTTGGATTCTTTAACATCTTTGCAGCGGCTTCTTTGACATCCTTAACAAAGTGATCAGCCACACCAGGCTGGGTGACAGGGATCGTCACGCACAAATGAATACTGAAACATAAATGAGATTATAACTTTCAAATCAAATAAGGTCTATTTCACATAGAATCATACTAGTATACTATTGCTTATTTTGATCAGTCAAATATCAATTTATTAGACTGATATGATAGTTATTCCATCCAATATAAAAACCTGAAACTTTCATTAAAGCTAAGGTAACAATACTACAATATATAGTGATGTAGAATCATAATAGTATACTAGTATGATTCTACATCAGTAGAATCATACTAGTATACTATTGCAAATGCTGGAATTTGATTGGCTACGCTACTCGCTATCCAATTGTCGATAGATAGCGAGTAGCGAAACAGCCATCTCCTCGGCGCGATTTTTAACGAATTTATTTCAATAAATTATGAAAAACGTTTTGAAATACTGTTTTCTTGCTGGTTTCTACTAAAACAATTAGATTATTCGCTCTCGATTTCTATGAGATGATAGTTCATTCGGGCTCTAAGAAGGAGGGGGGGGGGGGGGGGGGCTTAAATGAAAATTGACTAAGTGTGTGAACAGTTTGTATGATCCTATACATGAACCAAATGGACTCGGTTGTTGTTGTTGAAAACAATCGGATAAAATACACGGGATCAAAGGTAGAAGATTTGCTTAGCGCGCTGCCCCTTAACGCTGAGTCAGCCTGCTACTTTAAGGTAGCCTGCTACTTTAAGGTAGGCGACCAAGGATTTACTTAGGTTGGGTGAATAGCCTGCACTTGAAAACTCATGTAAGTTCAGATTGGTTGGTTCTTCGTTGTGCTTCGAGGGTTTTTCTCCGGGTACTCCGGTTTCCTCCCTCACCAAAACTATAACCCTGATGCCTTGGTTGTCGAGCACGCGTATCGTGAGTTTCTGGCTCGAGTGAATTGGGCAACGACACCCTGTGTAATCGACATGAAATAAATAATCATAATCAAATAGATCATAATCATACCCAGAAGGATATTGTAAGGAATTAAGATTCCATCCTTTTTCAGTGAGTTCATTCCCAAGAGCAAATATATCAAAATCGTCGGACCCAAACCCTACCACAGAGACCTCCGGCTCTCCATAAACAAAGATACCATTGACGTTGCGAAGCCTGCAAGACAACAACCACAACAACAATAATCAGTTACCTTCAGGCCTCGAATTTGGGAAAACAAAACTCAAAAGGCCAGGCCACTTTGGCCTTATTTATCTGTTTATCTTGATCTTATAGAAGAATGTTTGAAAAATATATCTATAAATATATTACATTCTTACCCCTCCTCAATATACTGACGGGTTTTAATAATCTTTTTAGTACAGTCAACATAACCTAAATTGTAAATGAAAAATGATCACTTTAAATAGTTTTGTCACTTTTACTGTATGGGGGATGTGATTTTCTCCACTGCCAAAGCCTAACTTTTTTCGCGTGGCCCACCCTTATTAGGTTATTTAGCTAACGGCTAATAGCCCACTCCATAATTTCTCCAGCCTCCCCCCCCCCCTCCAGATAAAAATAGGTACGCTAAGGATACATATGTATCTGCACCAAGCTCCCAAATGCTATTTTGGTGATTTGTAGCAGTCTACTTGGGACTAAAGTGAATTGCCCAAAAGCTGAAGGGCTGTGTAGATCGGACCAGCTCGGTAAGCGAAAACTCGCCGTGCAATTATTTTCATTGTTGAAATTTGCTTTGAGTTTATATGGATTTAGCCTGTGCAAACACTAGATGCTGCGCAGACGTTCTTGTGAGATGCGATCTCACACTAGCACTGAGATGTTCAAAATACAAAATGTATTTTCTTGACACTCAGCATAGCGTTCATTAAAAGTTTCACCCTTCTAGATGTTTCCAACCATTTTACTTTCGATACAGAAATGTTCCTAATGTCTTGCGGTTTAATGTGATAGCGGGTTGAATATATAACAGGTGACGTGGAGTTAAAATTAGATGCAATTGTATGAGTATTTCTGCTGTGTTTACATTAACCTAGACAAAATTTAAGGTCGAAACTTTGGTGACCTTTGAGCGCAGCCAATCAGAATTAAATAAGTTTAAAGGAGACTAATTAATAGAATGAACGGTCCCTTTTAAACAACTCATTCTTGCTGGCCCATATACATCATAGCTGTCCAACATCCAGCGATAATTCCACCAGAACGACTGCCAGGTATTGTGGGACATGCGTAAATGCCTCCGGTCCAATCCGTGGCAACAAAAAACTGGTGATGACGTAATTCTTGTGAACGATACAGAATGACTGAAGATCCTTTAGGAGCATAGCCGTACTGAAATAGTTCAACAAAGAATCAAGATAAAGCAAATATATAGTTTTCGCTTACCTCAAGGTATGTTTCATGCAATGAAGCACTCGTCAGGTGGACGAAGAATTTGCTATATTTGCTACAATAATGGCTATATGTAAAAGCCGTGTGATATAGTATTTTTCACGTAATTGAGAATTTGAATCACCTTGTGAGTGTCAGCAGAAATGCTGGTCACGCCATCCACTGAGAAATCAAATGGTGCCAATGGAAAACTATAAATAAATAGATAGAATGGAAATCACTCAGTAGCTAACGGTTGTTAATAGTTAATGCATGGAACATTTCACCTCTATGCTCGGGGTTCGATTCCTGCAGAATACAGTTATCTGATTATAATTTCACATCAGTCGCATGCATGTGAGACTAAAAGTACCTCCAGTTTGACTCTACCACGGAGCAGCAGTAATACACATATAGTCTATACATGCAATCAAGGCTGTTAGCTTCCCTTCTTGCGTGAAAACACCTCAACGTTGTACAAGTTGTAACAAACCTGCAACAGAATTGTATACCAATGCAGTTTCAACAACTTGTTATCAGGATGTCCTCACACTACTTGTTCCCAGCTTGTTGACAAGTTGTTATATCGTCTTGTTGACAACTTGCTACAAAGTTGTTGACTCAACCGACTTGCTACAAGTTGTTCCAACAACTTGTTATTGTCGTGCAATTCAACAACTTGTTACCAAAAGAGTTGTGAGTGACAACCTTGTAGCAACTTGATAAAATGACAACATTTTCTCAACTTGTTGACAAGCTTGTGAACACATCTTGTTGACAGGATGTGAGATTTTTAGTTGAAGGTGTTTGTAGATGGAATATTCGAACGAAAATTACCCAGCTTCGTTCATAAACGGGACAAGAAATCCACCAAACAGCAATCAACATGAACACCGATTTTGTATCTTTTACCAAGCTAAAACAGAGAAAATAATAAGCCATGAAGAAATTTCAAAAACAAAAGTATGTTTAAAATCTTATACCGACTTCCTCTACTAACCCCTCCCCTCAAAGAAGCCCCCTTTCTAATAAGTCCCCATTTTGGAGGAAGAAATTAAGTAAGCCCCCCTCTCTATTAAACCCCCTCCTCCCGTTCATAACTAAGAAATACGTGTCTATTGTTTGGATTTATTAATTACTGCATTTCGTACTTACTCCATTTCGGCAAAATCAATAAGGCCCCCTTTCTATTGAGCCCTCCCCGTTCGTCAAGAACCCCTCGCCCCCATCCCCCCTCAAACATGGCTGAAATTAATATAAGACCCCTGGGGCTTAATAGAGGATTTGCAGTTCTAAAAGTAGACTAAAGTTTAGTACCTTGGCAATTTCTTCTATAGGATCAATAATACCATGAGGAAACGATGGACATGAACCAACCAACTAGAAAAATGATAAACTATACTGATCACAAAACTGAACTTTGGATCCTCAACACTTCAAGTCAGGTCAATTTGCTCATTTTCACGGACGCCGGAGAGGGGGACCCGGGGGGGGGGGCAAGGTCCCTTCTGCCCTTTCCTAAGGGGGGCAATAGTGCCCTTTTAATATAAATGAAACAATAATATAACTGCCAAACAAGGAGAATACAACTGTAAAATTGGACGATCAGTACATATTGGGAAAGCCACTTTTCTATTGTTTTCGTTCTGTACCTCTTTAGATCTATTTGTACATAGAAATAACAATTAAATGAGTTGAAATTTGAAATTCATCGAAATCCCATCGAAAGGGCGTGGCAGCGAAAAATATTCCGACTGCCCTTACGTTCGCATTGGCCCCCCTTGCCCTACCATCGCTCCGGCGTCCCAGCTCATTTTATCCCCATAATATAATACTCGTGACCTAATCGAAGGCTTAGGAGAGAACCAACCACAACTATACTTACATGAGTTTTCAAGTACATCAAGTCTATCATGGCTATCCAGAAAGCAACAGGGCAGAGTACTACCCTGGGCCCACATTAGCAGGCTTATGAGGTAAAAAGCAGTGCGCTAACCGCATCTTCCACCCGTGTTCTCCTTTACATTACTTGTATTTCACCGATTTCTGTGTGTACTGTGTACATGCATAATCGTTTCTTTTATGATAGTAGCAAAAATATTCTTTCATTTTCATTACAGTCGAACCTCCGGGGACCGAGTCCTGGTGTCCGTTTACGGGAGGTGCCCGCTTATGAGAGGTCATTATTATTCAATTAATAATTAACCATTGTATTATATGTTCTATATATGATTGAGGGTACAATTATTAACTGATTAACTCTATACTTCGCCATGCATATCCGTGAACAATAATTGTAATAATTGTAAAGGGGCTTCGGTGGCGAAGTGGTTAGCGCACTTGCCTTTCACCTCTAAGGTCGCGGGTTCAAGTCTCAGTGAGAACTTTCTCAATGCGACTCGAACGCACTCCTCAAGTGAAAAGAGTAAAGTCAACGCTCTGCCGAAAGTCGTGGGTTTTCTCCGGGTACTCCGGTTTCCTCCCACAGGGAAAGTTGACAGGGTGGGTCAGGTAAAAGGGCCCACAGTAATTGGGATATGCTGTTGTGGTGACCCTGCCCTAGTTGGCGAAGCTAAATAAATAAATAAATAAAAAATAAATAAAAAACACAAGACACTACAAAACGTAGAGCACATAACTGCCCACAAGTATATCATAATTAGTACTTGTAAATTAAACATTCCGTTGTCACTATAGTTGTGTTATCGTTAACATTACTTAAATTTGTCACCAAATAGCGATATATTTTTGCCTTCTACCATATTCTAAATATTTGTAATCTACTTATTCCCTCAAGATAATTCAACACAACATCTAGTAAAGACTATTTTACCGTTAAAATGGAAACTGTCCGCTTACAGGAGGTTATAATGCTGTTTGGGATTCTATTTTGGTGTCCGTGCCCGCTAAGGGAGGTGGCAAATGTAGTGATATAATAGGCGTTTGGCCAGGACCGAAGAATGGTGTCCGCTTACGAGAGGTGTCCACATGGAGAGGTTCGACTGTAATACCCAAACATTACTTACTAAAACTGTATTTTTCGTTATAGCCCGTCTCATAGCTCTGACATCACATTTTCGTGTTTTTTCATCAACTGGGACCATAATGAGTTTCATTTTGAAATATGCCGCAGCCTAAAATCATGATTACATTCTATTTCATTCGTGACAGACAATTCATAGCAATTCACAGTGCAAAAAAGCAAGGTATATAGCCTAGAACTGAATTCATATATTATACAGATTACGTGTCCCTATTTTGAGGCTTTATTTCTTGAAAAGAGAAAATAGACTTTAAAGATTTACTTACTTTCTCAAATGCAGCATGAACCGAGATAGGAGCAACACTTCAAAAGATAAAAATGACAAAATTTTACACAACTACACCTCGGTTTGATGTCCGTTTGGAATTATCCATTAATCCAATGTTGCCCAGAACTAACCGAATGCTACGCGAGCGTTTTCAAGGCGTTCAATTTTACGTTCTGAACGCGTTTGATTGTATTTTGCTATATGGTTGTATTTTCTATGAAAAATCCTTACATTTCCGGTTTAGTAATCCCTTTCTCCTCCTTGGCCCAATCACGGTACGTCTTGCAAGCCAAGAGAATACTTTCTGCATGGAAGCAGGGATTACTTTAAGCTGGATTTGCTACCACTTCTTGGAGTTTTAAATGGAAATTACTAGATTACTGGAGTAGTTAGTTTATATTTTTATTTCCAATTTGAACAAAAGATCAAAACTGTATAAATACTATTATTTATACCATAGTTTTGTCCAACACGATAATAAGTAATTTGCAAGGAATAGCACATACAGTATAAACCTTGAGATAGCTAGGACGTTTTTCCGGAACACATATGAAAATAAAATTGAGGTGACTTGCCTTCCAGTAATTTGGAGAGCTGATGTGGAAACTCAGCCACTAGGTTACTTAATTTAAATGAAAACTAAATATAAACAACTGATTGTAGTACAGCTACTTTCAGCAGTCTCACCCAAGGTGTATATGAAGTGTGAACTGAAGACCTACAGTACTGTACATGCATGGACCATTTGGTGAGACTCGGTTTTTGATGATAAAGATGGCTACCAGTATGTGTTGTGTTATATTATGTACTTTCGCATGTACTGAACTTGGAAATGGTCGTTGGACCTCTCCAAACTTTAAATATATGATACTATTTCAGTGAGTGTGCCCCAACAATCCTAAAAACTTAAGCTGTATAGAACGTTTTATTTTGAGATTTCTTAATTCACTGGAGTTTCTTAGAATAATCCCTGGCTGGAAGTAGACAAAAATATGGCCGAACAAACAACTCACTCGGGCTCTCTTCTCCGCAGAGGCTTTTTAGGTTAACACGCGGGCTATATACCCGATAAATGTAAAGCATGCGAGTGATCGGTAAATGCACGCCGCGAGCATTCACCATGACTACCCGGCTACCCGCATGCCTTAGATTTTACGGTTTAAAACAGGTTTTAAAAACCTCTGCGGAGGAGAGAACCACTCGGCTATGCCTATCAAAGTAATGTTACTTTTCTTCATGCATTTCAATCAGTCATGTATTTTCCCCTCTAAGCTATTTTATTTGACTATTACTCTGTTATTAACATTTTGACAGTGCAGTAATATAATATCTCCATTAGGCATTACGCTGGTCGTTATTAATGCAGAAAATTAAGGATATATATACTTGTATTTGGCAAGCACTTGGTTCAAGCCTCTCTAGACTTGTTACAAGTCGACTCGCATTAAAAATTGTTCTAAAGTATAATGACTGGGTAAATACGGACTTGGTTAACACGGACGCTTCAAGAAAATTGGCCTTAAGTGCGCGTCTGGGCTTTACCGCGCATCTAAATAATTCGAGTCGACTTGTAGCAAGTCTAAAGCCTCTCATCAACTTCGGAATGGTCAATCAATGATATATTTAAGCAAATGCTAATTCCTTACCGTACCACAGGCGTGTGGGCCACCATTAAAAATGTCGACACACATTTGAACAATTTCTGCTTCCATCTTACGGACTAAAACAATAAAGTGATGTGATTACTATTGACCCTTTATAGTATTGCTTTACGTTGATACACCTAAACGTGCACTTTAAAGTGATTAGTGCATTTAAAATAATTTATAAAAATCAATATGAGTCCAGTGGCGGGACACTTAGCAAAATATTGGGGAGGGGGGTGTATTTAGGTTGCCACCATATTTCCACACTTTTGTTGCTGCAAATCTCGACCAGTTCTTTAAACTTCTTCCCCTAAATTTCATGTTGATTTGCTACTTATATAGCCTACCATTTCTTTCATGTTGCACAATTATTGTTACAGCTTTGTTACACACTTATTCAGTTACCATTCAAAGGCTTTTCAGAAATTATTACCCCCTACCCCCCTAGTGTTCGCCACTGCAAGAATCCCGTTTACACTATATACCTATGCCTTAACAAGGACCGACCTAAACCAGTTATAGTCCAGCTGCGTTGGCACTGACATAACACTTACTATGGACTCATTCGTTATTATGATTTATGGAACAATCTTACTATCGAATCTAGAAAATTAGAATCCTTGAGTGCCTATAGAAACGCTCTTAAGCATGAACTTCTTAGAGCTACAATGTTTGACTTAATTCTCGCTCAAAAACTAGAAACACTGGTTTTAACTCTTATATATTTGTTCTTTGTACATGTAAGTCTTATTTATTTGTCATGATGTTTTCACGACCCATCAGCTTAATGCTGTAATTACCTATCGTGATAAAATAAATTATTTTATTATTATTATTATTACTACTCATGCAGACTCGACTATGCGGCTATGAAAGAAATGATATCAGGCCAGCATAAGAGGTGTCTGAAACTCACTCTCTGAGTGTAAACGCGTTTTGTTTTTCGCAAGACTAATTTCCATGCACGGGTCGTTTGTATAAAACGCTAAACTTCCTTTTAACTACCAGTTTTGTAGTTAAATATAGTAGTTAAGTCTAAAATAGGCTATTTGGATTGGTTAACTTTCGCACTAACTACAGTTAACTTTAAGTACTTTTTATACAATCGGCCCCAGTAGAATTTTGATTTTTACTTGATTTTCTACGCATAAATAATGGTCCAATTTGTAGAACTCGGGTTAGGTATCTAGCGTAAAGGCACCATGTCAGTTCCTCAACCACAACAAGGCCATGGCCATGGGCGTTCTAGGCCCCTTCCACGCAAAAATGCTTGGTAAAAAACATTGAACTTAAATTCTTACCGCCGGGAAAAACGTCAGGGTGAAGTGGATTTGCCCATGTAAAACGTTTATATGCCTAGAAAACAACAAGAAAACCAGGACTAAGATTTATCACGACCGACCCCTGATGCGTAGAGTCAGGAAAGCAACGAGTTACGGGCCCAGTTGACCGGGAAGCTCATCTGAGTGGGATGAAATATTTTCGTGTTCATATATGACTGTTTTTATCTCATGTAATATCCCGCTTCGATGGGACGAAATTACAAAAATATGGCGCCTTCGAAATATCTTTTGTTGCGATTGAACAAATTGTACGTTGAAATTCCATTTCCAGTCGACAATTTCAGAAAATATAAAATAAAGCAAATTACAAAGAATTGAAGATATGGATCAAAATGAACACAAATTTTTACGGTTATATTTCGACTTTCTTTCAAAGCCTTCTTCAGACCAACTACAACTTCAGCTGGTCTGAAGAAGGCTTTGGAATAAAGTCGAAATATAACCTTAAAATTTTCTCTTGATTTTGATCCACATCTTGGATTTTCAAGATGAAATTCTTCGGAATTTGTTTTATTTTATTAACTGTACGTTGTATTACGACTTTTAGTAATGGTCTTTGCTTAGGTCTATTATACTGATTATACAGTATTTTCCAACTACGCCCTCCTTCATAGGTCAAAATCTGCAAATAATGTTCGTCTTGGTCAGGTGGGATGAAGCCTTCATATGGAAAATATCATCCCACTTGACTGAGGTCCAAACTATAGAGCAAGACGAGATCTCACCTAACCGGGTTGGCTCGTCTCTCATATTGTGTGTTCACACAATAAATTTTTTATCCATTAACAAGGACATGCGGATTTCACTCAGCTGAGTTTCCCGGTTATAGCTGGGCTCATATGAATACGTCCTTACCTCTGTCAAAACACCAATGAGTTCCTTTCCGCCATGATAAACTGCCCCGGATACCCTACCAGCATTCCAGTCAAATTTACCTGGAACGAAAAATTGGTAAAATGAGGGTTACTCTAGAACCTACAGTATATACAGCGAACACTTGCACGGAGACCGAAGCTTGCTGTACGTTGTTTGGAGAAAGTTTAGTTTAGTTTTTTAGTTTATTGTATTTACCACTCTGAGGTGGACGGAAAGCCTTAACAGATTTAGCAACCCAATTGACAAAGGTTCAGAGGGTTAGTTAGTGGTTAGTGCCTAAGGGTTAGTTTTTAGCGAGGGAGGAAAACCGGAGTACCCGGAGAAAAACCCTCGAAGCACAGGAGAGAACCAACCAATCTCAACTTACATGAGTTTATCAAGCAAACTGACGTTACCCAACCTGAGTAAATCCATGCCCTCGACCTGCTGTATAGCCGGCTAAACTCAGACGTAAGGGGCAGCGCGCTAACCGCATCTGCCACCCGTGCTTCCCCGTTCGCCGTCTAGATGTTGAGTAGTGAGTTTGGGGAACACAATAACGGCAACGCCAATAATTGTTCATTAATTAACAATAGCATTTTTACTCTAAGACAAAGGCGACTATAAAGTGTATTCCCTTGAGCATTCCAGTACGGCGTTCTTGTTCAAACTAATTCATTATTTACGTCATTTCTACGTCTCATAACCGCGCCAACAGTTTCAACGTTCCAAATCGTTTGGGGTGTTTGATGTGAATTCACCGACTGGTGTTACGTAAGACTGGTTTAAAAGAAAGATAAATAGAGACGTCTGAAGTAACATTGGACCAAAAAGTCCGCATTAGAGAGATGTTCGTATTACAGAGATGTCCGTATTAGAGAGGTGTCCGCATTAGAGAGATGTCCGTATTAGAGAGGTGTCCGCATTAGAGACATGTCCGCATTAGAGAGATGTCCGCATTAGAGAGATGTCCGTATTAGAGAGGTGTCCGCATTAGAGACATGTCCGCATTAGAGAGATGTCCGTATTACAGAGATGTCCGCATTAGAGAGATGTTCGTATTACAGAGATGTCCGTAGTAGAGAGATGTTCACATTAGAGAGATGTCCGCATTAGAGACATGTCCGCATTAGAGAGATGTCCGTATTACAGAGATGTCCGTAATAGAGAGGTGTCCGCATTAGAGACATGTCCGCATTAGAGAGATGTCCGTATTACAGAGATGTCCGTACTGTATTGGAGAGATGTCCGTATTAGAGAGGTGTCCGTATTAGAGAGATGTTCGTATTAGTGAGATGTTCACATGAGAGAGGTGTTTGTATCAGGGAGGTCTCCGTATTAGAGAGGTCTCCGTATCGGAGAGATGTACGTATTAATGACGTGTTCGTCTGTCTAAAAGTTATTTTTAAAGAAAATAGTAGTTCATTTGGATAATGGCAAAGAAGCAAAGCGCCTGGGTATGAGGCATGTTCGTTTATACTTGATAACAGTTATTATTACCCGTTCAACTTCTTTAGCTTTCCAAATTTCCAACTCTTCTCCGTATTTTTTCCTTAAAATTTCCTTTAATCCTTCAACTCTGTTAAATGCCCGAGTAACTCTCTGTAAACGGCCACGTAATTTCAGTAATTATAGTGCTATTTACAGTAGTATAATAGTATTTCTTCCAGACTACTATAAAAGCCATGTCACATAAGGGAAATTTTTGCTGCAACTTGCAATACAATTTCCTCACAGAGCCATGTCATGCAGAAATGTACGCGCAGAAAAACAGTTAACATGGCCCATGTTCCACCTCACCGATATTTAATCATTCTCATTCGTTTCTTTGTCGCTTTCTGGGCATGTTTAGCAAGAAAAATTTGGCGAAAGTAAAACGAGATGAATGCTTACAATTTCTTTGCAAATATACTTTTTACCTAACATCATTCTGTGACCGAAATTGTGTTGCAGCAAAAATTTCCTGAATTGTGCATAAAATTACAGTTAAATTTATTGTCTCACTCTTTAAATAAACTTTAATTTAAGTTCTAATTACCAGCAGGGTGGTAGTCATGTTACCTTTTTGCCATCGACTCTGTTTACTTCAGTTATATGTTTATACTGAGCATGTTGGGGTAGTTTCTCTACCAGCAATCTAGAAAATATGAAATTTAGAATATTAACCATTAACCCATTTTTAAACCACAATGCGCCCACTTTGTCACTTTACTCTTTCTAACGCCAGACGATTTTACTCGTCAAGGGAAAGTATTGGGCGTTAATGGGTTAACACATTAGCTTGCAATGCGCTCTACTTAATTAGTATGTTACTCTGTCTAACGCAAGACAAGTTTATTCATCAGACAGTGATAGGGTACTGCTAGTTAATGGGTTAACAAAACTATCTGCTAGTGTCTCTTGTTAACCCATTAGCTGGCAATGTGCCCAGATGCGCCATACTTTAGTATTTTACTCTGTCAAAGGCCAGACGATTTTACTTGTCAGTGGTAGGGTACTGTCAGTTAATGGGTTAAGTTGTAGTAATTGAAAGGTTTCAATATTAATAACTAAACTAAAGTTTAGATGGAATAATATCATAACATTGACTGTTTTACTGTACAACGCGATTACTAATGCCTTGAGCATGTAAAACATATGAAACAATATAAACTTACAGCAAAGTCTAGAAGCAAATTTGTTTTATTGTACGTGTAAGTGTATCAAGTAATAACATCATATCTCGCTTATTAGTTTATTACTAGTGAGCCTTTTGCATATTTGGTGTATTTTACTCATTTTAAAAATGACCGAGCTCAATCAAGTTGACCGGTCATTTTGACCAGTGACCTACGGCCCTTATTTTCACCCCTGCCAGATGATTTTATTTGTCAAGAGGAAAGTATCAGCTGGTATTAACACTTGCATCCATGCACAAATATTTTTTCACGATTGTCAACTATTTATAATCGGCAGATAGATATGAAAGATATTGGGGACCATTCATATTTTATCTGGGAAAGGGAAGGGGGGGGGGGGAGGAGCTGGTGGAATTAGGGGGTGGGCCAACATAGTTACAACTAATTGTTCTATCCTTAAAGCCAATGATCAGGTTATATGTATCTTGACCAAAACTTACGTTATCAATTTGTTGTACAAAATAAAAGCATGTTCAAGATTCCCTTCCTCCAAATAAACATTCGCCTAAAACATCAAATTCAATATATTAGGGATTGTATACAGACAATACAAGGCTGCCAACCTTCACACATTGACCCCCCACATTGACCCCCCTAGGAGGCTCGCACCTTCGGCGCTCGATACACCTATGCATTTAGGTCAAGGTCACCCATTTTATTTGCACAACCTTGGCAGCCCTGACAATACAGTATACTACTGCGGGCGTACTTAATTGATAAACTCGATTAATCACTTTCTCACCCTGGGCTTATCCGCCATTTTTTGGGGTACTGCTTGACTCCAGATCAGAGAATGTAAGAAAATGCGACTTTTTATAACTGTAGTTGTACGTGTAATCATTATGGTAAATTTACAGTTAAATTTTTGAAAAGTCGTTTTTCACAGTTTAGATTTTTCACATCGTTTACAAACCAGTACCTCAAAAATGGCGAATTTGGTACCTGTGTGAGAAAGGCTAATTAAAATTTTCATGCTCAAATTAGTCTACACCTCGTTAAGGCATTTATGTTGGGAGATATTCTATGAAAATACAAAACAATAAACTCTCCGAAAACGGTTAACGTATTTATTCAATGTTTCGACTGCAGATGCAACACTGATATCGGGATATGACGTTCGGTGTCATGCGTTCCCCATTTCGAAAGGGGAAATCGTTGCAATCTGAGTACGATTTCGAATAAATCCCGTCATGTGTAAACGGAGTTTTTGTTACTAACTTCTATACAAAGAGCCTTCGCTTGAAAGTTCAGACACAAACCATATGTGGCAAGGGACCCTCACGTTTCAGGTAGTTCAAACACAAATCACGGCAGCTAATTGTAGAATACTACCTATATACTGGACCCCCACGTTTAAGATAACTTTTTCAGGTAGTTCAGACACAAATCACGGCAGCTAATTGTAGAGGGTGATAAAGTGGGGGGGGGGGGGGTACTGATCAAGTTCACGTGAGGTAAAAGGGCCATTTCACGTTCACATGTAAAAAATAGCCATTTCACGAAAATTGAAAACCATGTTTTCAAATGTGTAAATTCTATTTTATAAAGTGAGTATTTAATGCCGTTATTAACCTTTTGCCCAATTTTTACGTTTTCGAAATCAATTTCAGCAATTTAAAAAAAAACCCCAATATATCTTATACAAAATCAAGAAAATACACGCAATAAAATTGTTACATCCATAGCATTGGTATTCTTGACGTTCTCACTGCTCGTTCAGTCTCGAATTTGTTCAACAGGCCTCAAATAGATTCTCGTTTAGCGGACAAATATTTGTGACAATCCCGGCCTACGGCTAGGGATATAAATCATGTTTCACGACACAAAAATTCGTCATTTCACATTTCACGGGAACAAATATTGGCAATTCAGGGCTCACGAAAATACCCTTACCACCCTCATTGTAGAATACTACCTACACTGGACCGCCACGTTTGAGATAACTTTTCCAGGTAATTTAGACACAAACCACGGCAGCTTATTGTAGAATACTACCTACACTGGATCCTCACGTTTGAAATAACTTTTTCAGGTAGTTTAGACACAAACCATGGCAGCTTATTGTAGAATACTATCTACACTGGACCCCCACGTTTGAGATATCTTTCTCAGGTGGTTCAGACACAAATCACTGCAGCTTATTGTATAGAATACTACCTACACTGGACGTCCACGTTTAAGATGTATTTCTCAGGTAGTTCAGACATATATCACTGCAGCTTATTGTAGAATACTACCTACACTGGACCCCCACGTTTGCGATATCTTTCTCAGGTAGTTCAGTCAGACACAAATCTCGGCAACTTATTGTAGAATATACTACCTACACTGGACCCTCACGTTTGAGATATATTTTTCAAGTAGTTCAGACACAAGCCACGGCAGCTTATTGTAGAATACTACGTACAGTGGACACCCAAGTTTGAGATATTATTTTCAGCTTGTTACTGAGACACAAACCACGGCAGCTTATTGTAGAATACAACCTACACTTAACTCCCATGCCAAGCGTTTAAAATATCTTTTTCAAATAGTTCAGATATAAACCGCAACAGTTGTAGAGTACTACCTATACAGTGGACCCCCACGTTTGAGGTATCTTTTGAGGTAGTTCAGACGTACACAAACCAATTATAGGCAGCTTATTGTATAGTACTACATACACTAGACTTTATACCAAAGATATATCGCTATATCTTACCAGCTTTGTTGGTGACAGAATTCCAGACCCTGCAACCAATTCCTTGTCCTTTGAATTCGCATGCCGCATTACTGCATTAGGACAGCCACAATTAAAACCTCGAGGACAAAAGGCTGGAGCATTTCGTTTTTTCTTAACATTGTTGGCAATTATAATATATCTCAAAAACGAACAGTTGTTGACAAAACGTTGCTTTTGACTATAGCCCCATACCCGTTCCGTAAAGCCGACATGCATGCAAATAAACTACAGATTTCCAGGCATAATAACTTTGCATAACACTTAACATAACGCTAATAGTGTCATCCAGTCACAATCCAGTGATTGCAATGTACCATTGTCTTTTTATTGTATTCTCCATGCCATCCAGTCACTGATTGTTTTGACATAGTTGTGACGTTGACGTTGTGCAATTGGGCTTTTCCAAAACAATGAAAGACAATAGAACAACCCATCAGTGACTCGTGACTGGATGGCACTATTGCTATGTTATTAAAGTGTTATGCATTTTGCATAAAATAGTCCATTGAAAAGCACATTAGCTGAATCCACTTTGAAAGTATGGAAATGAATTAAAGTTTATAATAAATTATTTTGCCACATTTTCTTTTAACAACCGAAACTTTATACTAAGGAATAATTTTATATGAAATGTTGAACTAATTTGTACGAATTTTCCTAGATTTTCGGATTTTCCCTGCATTCGGACAAGAAAAATTGACCGCCGTTTGACAGTGTAAAACATGGACGGGAAAGAGATAAGATAATTTTTAAATACTAAATAACACGTTCGAGGACCTTCCCATTGACAAGTAAAATTGTCTCGCGTTTGACAGAATAAAGTACTAAAGAGTAAAGTCAGTATCTTTCATATATCATTGATACGGGCAGGAAAGGGTTAAAGTAAAACTACGCCATCAAATTTGCAAACATCAAATAAATGTTTATTTTCATATTTTACAAGCATAATAATAATGTTACATTGTCTATACATGCATGCTCCTCTATTGCGGAGCTTTAAAAACTAATTACATGAAGCATCCTGCACGTGGTCCCGCGTTATTATTATGTTAAAGCGGCCTGCTTCAGCCGGGCGCACAAGCTACGATTTTAATCGGACGATTTATGGTTTCGGTGCATTGTATTTAACCAAGCCAATGCAAAGGGATAAGAATAATGAGCCCACAGATCAGAAAACTGACTGTTTCTCGTTTTAACATGCATCTAAAGCATAAATGGGCCAACTAAAATTATAGCGTGTACGCCAGGGTTTGGCCGTGGAGGAAATTTCGGTGAGGTGGGAGGTGGAGGGTCTTTTTTTTACCTGAAAGAGCTTTTGAGTATAAATGGGGGCCGTTCGTTCGAACTTTAGAAGGTTTTGTCGAAAATGTTAGCGGAAAAAGTGAATTCCCGTCACTGTTAGTGGATAATATGGTGCAACGATCTATGGAAGATAATTATGCAAAAATCTATCACTAAATAATCAAATATTCTAATCTAATCACCAGCTGTAATTTACTTATTTCTTTGACTGCAATTTTACGAGGATTTAAAAATGTTTATAATTATAGCAGCGTTTTAAATGTCATTAGGGCCGACTTTCATTTCGGCGACTTTATAAGAATAATAATATCCTTTAAAATAATACCAGTAAATACCTCCCCATGCCTGATTGTGAGCACCTCCAAGGTATTCACCATTCAAGTGTGCATAACTACAGTGCCCAAACCACCAGGCACCATGCCCGTCCCGAGCACAGTTACCCGACGTCTTGACATCATTGTCTACATCTTGAGTGGTGAATTTCCTCCCATTGTGATACCGTAAAGAATCTCCTGCTGTCCCTGTGAAGTAAATATTCAACAAAAAATTAACAAACTCATTAATAATAGTTAATGAATATTTCAGCCAATCAAGTCAACGATAGTATATGTCACGTTCAGGATGGTCGGGATGGGTTTAATGCTTAGTGCATGTCATTTTTTCTAAACTGTTAAGCGTTTGCAATGGAGTAAAAATTTTACTGTTACGGAGCTAAAAGGTTACGCACAATTTACAGACGATTTTACTTGTAGCTGCTAAATATGACTTTTTAATATTATAGTTCTCAAAATTAAGGTATTCCACCCAGACCCTCGTGTAGTGCCTGATACGCACAATTCTCCACCAAATATGCACATCTGTCATTATTTTAGGAATAAACTTTTTAACGTCGTTTCAATATTTTGCAGTGCGATTATATTACGTGAAAATAAACTGCTTATCTGGCAAAATTATTAAACTTTGAAAATTCTTTAAGACAGTCTCAGCCGTCTCTAAATTGAGGACACACCAGGAAATCTCCCAGCATTCCAAGGAGCCAAGCAACCCTCGGAAATAGCACCTGTCTGATTAACCATTTGGTTTGTGAAATATTTAGATAACTATTCATTATAAGTGTTTTGTCTTTTGGAAACACCAGGTATATCTATTATTGACAAACTGTCGATCCGTAAGCCAGGATCTTGATCAGTGCAAATATAATTGTGTTTCACCAGGCAAACATACCAGGAACCTATAAGTGCCTATTATGACCATATGAACAATATTTCAAAATGTTAGCGTCGCTTTCATTTCCCAAAACGATTCTTACCCGAGTATGAAGTAGTATTCAGGTTTAAACGATAACCATCGCTCTCGTTTGCCACAGTAACTGCTTTATACTCTGCATATCTCGTCTCGTTTTCAAAGGTTTCGAGATCAACTCTGACTACATTTTGTCCACTTGATGACAGACGATGAATTTTCTCTAGACCCAACCAGTATTCACCACTGAAATTTCCAAATCCCACTTTATAATCTGTCCAGTTTCTGTAGAAGTCAACCGAACCATCTACCCGTCGCTGGAAAATAGTCCAGCCTCTCCCTGGAGTGGATTCCATATCACACCTGACTTGGAAGGCTCCAAGACCGTCCGGGTCGATTGTATAAACGCCAGAGGTTGTTTTGCCTGATTTGTATAAAGCATCGCATCTTTTCGCTAGATAAAAAGTAGATCGATAAATTTTGACAAACTTCAATCTAACCTCAACCTAACTTTGGCCTAACCTCAACTTAAACCCCAACCCTACTTCAACCTAACCTGAACATAACCTCACCCTAACTTCGGCCTCAGCTTAACCTCAACCACTAACAAAACCCTGGTCAAAATACAGAAAGGTCGTATAAACGAAAAATTTCTTCGCAACAAAAATATGCGACGGCTTAAATAGGCCGGGGGTTCAGAGCTCGTCCAGGGAAGCATGGGTGGCAGATGAGGTTAGCGCGTTGCCCCTTACCTCTGCGTTAAGCCGGCTATACAGCAGGTCGAGGGCACGGATTTAGTCAGGTTGGGTAACGTCAGTATCCTTGATAAACTCATGTAAGTTGAGATTGGTTGGTTCTCTCCTGTTCTTCGAGGGTTTTTTTTGGTACTCTGGCTTTTCTCCCTCGCTAAAAACTAACCCTTAGGAACTAACCACCTCGGAACTTTTGTCAATTGGATTGCAAAACCTGTTAAGGCTTCCGTCCACCTCAGAGTGGTAAAAACAATAAACTAAAGTAAGCCGCGGCTTATTAGTGTTGCGAATTCATTGTATAAACGGTTTCGCGCGAAAATTTTATATCACAAAATGGTGTTCAACACCGAATGCAGACTTAACGAAAAACTAAAAGTAAGAAAACTAGAGAAACGGAAAACATATATATATTTATTTTGTGCTGTCTATACGAGTGTTCGCAACATATCACTTATAATATTTTTAACAATACCGTATAAAAGCTCCGTTGGCGACCTAAACAAGCCATTTCTTGGCCGCCGTTTATTTTCGCTCGAACAAACGGCCTTAATTTAGCTTGTTTATAAAACTTATGCTACACAATTCATGACTTTGGATATCGATAACTCACATCTATATGCGCCTTCAAACAAGATAATTAAACTTCAGAATTATATTGCTTAAATATGTTTCTTATATTCTATTTTTGCACCGCAGAGAGGGATCTGTATTAGAGAGTTGTCCGTATTAGAGATGTTCCAATTAGAAAGGTGTTCCGTATTAAAGAGGTGTCCTTATTAGAGAGGTATCCGTATTAGAGAGGTGTCCGTATTAGAGAGGCGTTCATATCAGAGACATGTTCGGATAAAAGAGCTGTCCGTATTAAAGAGATGTCCGTATTAGACAGGTGTTCGTATTAGAGAGGTGTTCGTATTAGAGAGGTGTTCGTATTCGAGAGGTGTCCGTATGAGAGAGGTGTTCGTATTAGAGAGGTGTCCGTATTAGAGAGTTGGCCGTATTAGAGAGGTGCTGGTATTAGGGAGGTGTTCGTATTACAGAGGTTCTCGTATTAGAGAGGGGTTCGTATTAGAGAGTTGCCCGTATTGGAGAGGTGTCCGTATTAGAGAGGTGCCCGTATTAGGGAGGTGCCGGTATTAGAGAGGTGTTCGTATTAAAGAGGTGCGCGTATTAGAGAGGTGTTCGTATAATTTGACCATTAAATTTCGGAGTGATCATTTCATTCCTCAGCTTTAGCAGTCCTTCCCAATCTCTTCGTCAATTTCGGCTTGGCTTATACATTAGTACCTTTCAAATCATCATAATGGTCGACATTCTAAAATTTTAAACTTTACTATTACTTCTCGATATAACAGAATATTGGAAGGTTTTTGTAGACGGAAATTTCGCATGCAAGGACGCTGGTTTAGTTCATGCTGGAGGGCCTATAGTTACAAGTGTTCCTGGTTAGGTCTAAAAAATGAATAGTTTTGGTTCGAACATTCCATCTACAAAAACTCTTTAACATCAAATCAAATCATCATACCATGTGTAGGAAACAGTGTTGTTGTCATGGTGATGGCCAGTGCGGTTGTTGTAATTGGAAATAGCACCGTTGTGGTTTCGTCTGCCTTGTTTGTCGTGGTTTCACCTGGCTGTTCCGTTGTTGTTGGATCTTGCTCATTCGTTGTTGCATATATCGCGGTTGTAGTTGGAACTAGTGTGGTTGTTATTCTTATACTCAGTGCGGTCGTGGTTTCATCTGGTTTCTTCGTCGTAGCTCGCTTAGGTGATGTTGTTGTGACTCGCTTGGTTGGTTTGGGTTCTACTGGTTTGTCTGCTTGGCTTCTCTGCAATTACAAGATATATATAAGGTTTGTTTCTTTAAAAGTAAATCGCTTTAACTCGCCGCTTAACTTGCTTTAAATTGCGACTAAATCGGCCCCAGTTTCTCAGTTAAGTCGCATATATCGGCAGAAGGCGAAAGAGAGTATTTTAAGTTCTTAAAACAGTTTACACTATGCTAGAATAAAATTATTTTACAGTGAAACGATAGTGCTGTATCTTGTACAACTTACTCATGATGGACTTGTTCGACTAGTGTTCTGTGTAGCGGGCCAGCGGCCCTCGTGTGAAGGGGATGTAACCAAAACACGCGCGAGGAAAACACGCACGTTTAATTTTTGGTGAGCTTGGAAAGAGGATAAAACCCTCGAAGCACAGGATAGAACCAAATACAATTCTACTGACATGAGTTTTCAAATACAGGGTAGTTACCCAACCTAAGTCAATACCTGCTCTCGACTTACACTAGCAGGCTTGACTCGGGCGGTAAAGGGCAGCGCGCTAACCGCATGTGTCACTCGTACTTCCCAAAAGCACACTTTAATAACAATACCTTTTCTATTATTTCGTAGTAATCGAAGTATTGCGTAGCGTGAAAATTCTTAGGATTTGTCGACTTCGTGGCGTTGTTCAGCTCACAATTCTTGGAAGAACCTGTATTTTTTCCTTTTTTGAAATTAATTGATTTGCAAGCAGGATGCTCAGCCAGGCATTTGAATGCACAGTCCGAAGCTTTCGGTGTATTATATTTGCGGATTACGTGACCAGTAAGACGGTGACCTGCAGAACAGCGATAAAAGAATTGATGGGCTTATACCTCCCAAATCTATACACGGAGGGGCTCATACATGAATACATTTCTGTTTTATAAATATAGGGGGAGTTGGGAATGGGGGGAACGAGGTTGCCGTCGTTTTGGAAATTACCTAAACTGCGGATTGCGGACTGCGGACAGCCGACTTCGGATTGCGAATTTCGAAATGCGGACTGTATTATGATATTAACTAATTAAGAGTTCTCGATGTGACCAGCGTTGATGTCCTGGTAAAAGACGTAAACGAATGCATGCGCATGACAGAATTGGTTAATTGGTAATAAATTTAAAATATTGAATCATATATTTAATTACCTGTCTTATAAATGATGAGTGTTTAATGTATTTGTCAACTATATAACAGGTTGTAAATATAATATATTTTAAAATAATTTCAACTGTTATAGACAACAGATTTTCAGTGAACATATTATATGTAGCAATTATTATAATATTAGCAAAGTAGTGCTCCATATATTTATATAAGCTGTATTGTCTATTTTGAGTGGTTTTGACAAAAAGGGAGGGTAAATATTTCATGTATACAGTATTGGAAAATGATGACAGATTATACTATTTTATACAATTCCAGCGGTTATAAACAATTGATTTTCAGCAATGTATAAGCAATGTTATAAACGTTATTTATTTTGAGTCCAATTATACATATGTTTGATTAACAGGCACGAAAAAGTAATTACTAGGCAAAAGCTTGTAAAATCTCCAAAGAGAGCTTCGTTATTGTAATATGCATTATTAAATCACATGAAGAACCTAATCTTTTGTATAATCGGAATTTGCCTAACAAGCAATGCAAAATGTAAACAATGCAACGAGCCTATTTATGCATAAATTATACATGCGCTAATTACGCATTCAGTTCTGTCCAGTCGGGGAAAGCAAGACAAACTTTTGTAAATTTATAATCCAATTTTCATCCAAACTGAACGAATATTTAATCAATTTGTCCTTGGCCGATGGTCGTTATCTCCACAAATTTTAGTATTTTTCGGTTGTCGTGCTCACAGACAAACACACACACATACGTGTGAACGGTAGAAGTCGCTCTTCGATCGACTTAGATATCCTCCGCGACTGGTTGATTCCACAATTTCAACGTTTATTGACCAGCAGCATCAAGCAGCCAACCAGGAACCTGAAACCCGTAAACCATCGCAGAATGTTGTGCAAATCATCTTACCGTTCAGTCGAGATCAGAAGTTAGCAGACATAGTCAGGAAACAACTTACAAACCTTTTTACTGAACGTAATTGGTTCCAAAGTTCAACCAGTTTACACAAGCAAGAAAATTGGGAATGATCTCGCAGTTTCCGAAGCAAAACCGCCATTAGTCAACAAGCAAAACTTGTCTATAAATTTCAATGTGATCTGTGTGACGCAGATTATATCGGATACACGAGCCGTCATTTACACCAACGCATTGGCGAACATAAAAACTCAGCGATAGGAAAACACGTCAAGGAATGTCATGGTAAAGATGTTGAGCGAATCGTGAATTGTTTCTCGGTTTTGCGAAAGTGTCAGGGGAAGTATGACTGCCTGTCGTACGAGATGCTCTACATCAAGGAACTCAAGCCCAGTCTGATACACGCAGTCGGACTCGATTCGGGCTAAAGTATTTGTTTGAACTAACTTTGTTCACTACTTAATTTGTTTTATATGTGTTAATTTGTTCTATTTTGCCGCGTTTTCGCGCGTGACATTATACGTGATCTCATGTAATTATTTGCTAACGTCAAGAACTCGCTATACGAAAACTCAAGTAATAACGAACTTTAGTTGAACTTGAAAATGATGTAAAGATGATATCGAAACGTTCTAATAAAATAGATTTTTCATCGTTTTTATTTGTGTCAAATTATACAATGTCATATGTTTGATTAACAGACACGAAAAACTAATTACTTGGCAAAAACTTGTAAAATCTCCAAAGAGAGCTTCGTTATTGTAATATGCATTGTTAAATCAAATCAAGAATGTAATCTTTTCTATAATCGGAATTTGCCTAACAGCAAAATGTAAACAAAGCAACGAGCCTATAAAGTAAGACAAACTTTTATACTCCAATTTTCATCCAAACTGCACGATTATTTAATCAATTCCTCCTTGGCTTATGTTCGTTATCTCCACAAATTTTCGTTTTAAAATGTTTGGTATTTTTCAGTTATCGTGCTCACAGACAAACACACACACATATACATACACACATACAAACCAAGGTGAAAACATTCTATATTTCAAACTCTTTTCATTATATAAGTAATTGACAAGTTCTTTCCACCTGTGATCACTGTCTATGAGTACCCCCAAGATATATATGGAATACATTTTTCTTCTTAATTAAACACGTTGGTTACAGATTGTAAGTTGAACAGAAAATGGGAACTTTTTGGCTAGGATAGACTATCAAAAAATTCGATTTCCAAATAACTAATAAAAGTTCAATTGCCCAAAGCCAGCTATCAACTAAATTGAGTTCTGCATTAACTAAAGTTAAGACTCGAGATCTGATAAACTGTTATTGGCATAAAAATGGTTAAATTCATCAGTAATAGATAAATGTCAAAAAGTTTAGAGCATTGAAAGTTTAGAGTAAAGTCATTAATATACTAGAAATACATGCATGCAGTAACCCCTCGCCCATTTGAACCATAGTTAAGTTTGAACCAAACAATTTACTCCCCAAAAGTTATTGTAACATGAAGTACTGAGTCGACGAATGTAACCATGGTAACACGCAACATTGTATATTTTTTATATTTTAATTTGTACAAAATCTTATTTTGTTTTTAACTATAAAATTATCAATTGTCCAACTATATAAAGTGGGTATGCTATTGTGTACTCTTTTAGCTTTGATTTACTGTAATATTCAACCTTAGACGTTCACAAAACGTTTCGAAATTTTCAAAAAACTTCAAGTCTTCAACTGCTTTTCGAGGAATATTTTTATACTTCGCACTTGCTTTTGCAATGAAGTTTTTGAGATTTAATGTTTTTCTTATTTTTCTATAACATATTTGAATCAATACTAAAATACTCTTAAAGATCAATCAATGTTGTATTGACCACACAGAATGATCTACACATTTTCAAATTCACAAACTATACTGCATGCTATGTTAAAAAATCGGCAAAGCAAGCATGGAAAATAGACACTTGCCTGTTTAAAACGCTCCTTTTTCGGTCTTTCGACTGTTTCTCCTCTTGTTAATTTGTCCTCTAAATAATTTTCATTTATCTTGCTTTGGAGACATAGAGACTTACTTATAAAATGACTAAATGAGTGCAAAACTAATTTTGAAAAAAGTTTGCAAAATGGAAGTCTTCTCTCGGCTTGAACTTGCGCATGCGCATAACTTACGAAAAGGTCCAGTCCAGTCCATGGCAAAAAAAAATGGCGGACGACTTTGCATCACTGCTTTGCATTCCACAATGTTTTCACATACCCGGGTGTAAATCTCCGAGCGGAATTAGTACCCTCGGGAGTCATTCGGGAGTCATCACACCGGGTTCGAACTCCGCAGTCCGCACTCAAGACTCCGAACTCTGCAAACCGCATTCAGAACTCCGGACTCCGAAGTCCTCACTCAAGACTCCGAACTCCGCAATCCGCACTCAAGACTCCGGATTCCGCAGGCCGCACTCAAGACTCCGCAGTAGACTCGTGAGCTTATTGTTCATGGCAAACGAATTCTGGGAATTCCTTAAAAGCTTTATATGATATATAATTTCTTAGGCTCCATAATTTAGACTTTCTCAGGAAATTCTCCAAATCGTCGGCTATAAACACCACCGCCCACGAGTTTACTGCAGAGGGCCAACTTGGTCAGCGAAAAAATTCGCCGCTAAAAAGTAGGAACCGATCCTTTTCGCTAACCTAATTTATCACACTGCCGAATCTATCTTTTCGCTTCGCTTCCAGGGAACAAATTCGTTTAGTGGAAAACGGGGCCATTTGTTCAAAAGCCGATTAGTTAAATCCTATAGGTTAGCCCAAGGATTTCAAAGCAAACTTCCCAAGAGCTTGTTTATAAACTTGGAGATATTTTTCCATAAACCTTGTCTGGATCAATAGAAGCTCTATTTTCTGATGTTTTGAAATAATCAGACGTACAAAAAAACACAAACGAAACAGCGGGTTAAATTTTAACCTAAGTATAGTGCTAATCGTTCATTGAACGACCGGCCCTTCGCAACAAACGAGAATGCGAGTTTACTAGAGAGAATTTTCTTATACCTCGGTTAAATGAGGACAAGACTTGCTTGCATGAGAGTAGACTTGCCGCGCCTAGCGGTCAAACGGACAAGAACTCTCGTCAACTCCCATCTAAATTTGAACCAGCTCAAAGTTAAAGAGAGTGCACGAGAGTCGATGAGAGTTGGCGGTCAAACGCGAGCGAGAGTTGCAACTCTCATTGACTCTCATCCTCGTTTCACCGTTAAAAACATCTAATACGTAACACCTACGCATAGAAAAACACATGACTAAAAACAAAAACGACTTTTAATTGTGTTTTATGATTCAATTTGTGTACCTGAAGCGGCCAACCTGAACACAGCACTGGATGTCAGCGAACTGCTGGTTTGTGTGTACAGCAGCAGCAGATAGAAACGAAGAATTTCGTATACATTCATGACGCAGAGTTGAAAGTCTCCAAATGTTTCGGCTATAAATATAAGAATAATTTGTTACAACTAAAGCCGAAGGGTCAGGTTTTGGTGAAGCACGGAAGAGAACCAACCACAACTCTATTTACACGAGTTTTTAAAAACAGGGCAGTCACGCAAGTAAATTTCGCCTAAGTAAATTCCACCCTCGACTTACAATAGCAAGCTAAAATTAACTCAGCGGTAGAAGGGCATCACCCCAACCGCATCTGCCAACCGTGTGCTTCACAAAAAATATAAAAGGAAATCTTTTAGTTTGGACGTGAAGGCAAAAAGACACAGTTTGATAGAAAAAACAAACTAGAATTCGAAGTCAGATGGCTTGAAAATTTTAAGCAACACATTCAGTAAAATGTTGCATGGGTAATCAGTAACAAGGAAAAACCATACCTTTTTCTTGATTTTCTAGTTTTCTTTCCTTTGCAAGATGCGCGAGATTAAAACTGCAGAAAAATATCGCATTTGTTAGGGTACGTGAAATTTAAAGGCGCGAAAATATAAGCTGACTGAGCAAAAATGAGTAGTACACGAATTAGGGTAGCGAAAGTAAGGTGGCTTGTAACTATCAGTTAATGTACAGTACATATTTCTTTAAAACTTACCTTAAATATTTTGTAAATTTTTCTTTCTTCCTAATGGTTGAAACCAAGTTGGATGTTCAGTTGGGAAATGAGTGAAATTCTGCTCAACTTGACGGCCTTTTATAATATTAACTGGCTGTAAACATAAAGCAATTAAAATGCCGTACTTCTTACAGTAGTTCATCAAAGGCACGTTTCAGATGCCGCTCCACTTATGCGCCAAACTTAATTGGATGTTTTGCAAGCAGCATATACATACATACATACATACATACATACATTATTCAGCTCACTCCCCGTTGGGGCTTTCCGTGACCGATTACATCATTATGTACTTAGCCTACGTTATCTATTTTTACAACAATTGTGATTATTATTACTTTCCTAATCTGTATATCCTAACCCACCCAGTCAACTTTCCGTGTGGGAGGAAACCAGGGTGCCGGGAGAAAACCCACGACTTTCGGCAGAGCGTTGACTTACTCTTTTCAAATGAGTGTGATGAGTAACGTCCTCGGCGACTGCGAGAATCGAACTCAAGTTCCAGAGGCGCTTGCTGTGACACTGCGCTACAGAAGCCCCATGATTTAATTGAAGAATAGGTGCGGCTGAAGAGCGACGTATGAATCAATTAAGTGGCCATGACGCACTGGGGGACAATTTTTGCCCCAATTTGCAACCGTATGCAAGGAGAAAATGTGCGCACAGAAAAACAGTGAAGTTGTTCCGCGTCGATATTATTGCTTTGATAAACAGCCAAAGTGGCGGAAACCAAACGTATTACGAGTTGTGACTATATGCATGCAATTCTAATAAACAACCACTATAAAACGCCAAAACGGACAGTTCGTATTAAAATATGTGTGTAAAGAACATATTACAAACTATACGAGCATGAACATTTTGTCGTCACTATGGAAATTTGAAAACATAATTATACAATATACTCGAAAAGCTATAACAAAATATTTGGTTGTCAGCGTTCTTGCCGGTGATGAGCGTCGTACGTATCCGTTTGAGTGCCCCGGCGCTCTTTCAATTTTTGTGTTTTGATGCGGCTCTTATTTGAGGGCGCCGCATATTCGAGGGCGGCCCTCCTTAAAAATTATCCTATTTGCTTCTGCCTTCACAACGAAATTGGGTATTTTCAAAGTTCTGGAGGTTAAACGACAGAGCACTGAAATATATTCACTTTGAACTTAAGAACATGCACCGTAGTTGTTTTCATTCTAGTTGCTTCGATTAAGTGCCGCGTTGTTGTGAATAAGTGCAGCGCCCGAAAGTAGCGGCCCCTACTTTCGGTTTTATCCGCTGTTGGGGGCCGTTACCTATTACTATTTTAGATTTATGCAAAGAACAATTAGTATTGCGAAGATCAGACAAAAGTTATGCCCGTTAGAAGAGAAAGAACACAAACTATATATAACCATATAGGCAAGAATATCATATTGGAAAATGTAGACGGTTTTGTATACAGCTATTTCAATTAAGGTTGTCATGCATGCAATAGTCAAATGTACAA
Source organism: Trachythela sp. YZ-2020 (assembly GCA_016169945.1). Classification (NCBI taxonomy): domain Eukaryota; kingdom Metazoa; phylum Cnidaria; class Anthozoa; order Malacalcyonacea; family Clavulariidae; genus Trachythela; species Trachythela sp. YZ-2020. The sequence continues at coordinate 6,661,929 of JADLSH010000260.1, forward strand.
CCAAGCCCGAAGAGTATGATGGGAATGACATATTTTATCGGGTAAAATGTATTATAAATCGCCTGGTGGGATTAGTAAGTGGTGAGCATGCATAGGCTTAATTAATACACACACGACTTAAGTACAAACCCAGAAAAGTGTGCATGCCGTTATACGCTCAAAGTTTCTTCACTCGAGAAGTAAATATCCGGTGTACAAATTAATACACTTCACTGAGATGTCTTCATAAACAAATAAAAGAAACGTTCTAAACTCTAAAGCCGTAAGGGTCTATTTAGTTTATACTGAACTTGTATGATACGTTGAACGCAAGTCATTTTACTAATATAAAATTTTTCATTGCGTTCTTTATATGAAAAATCGAACATGCAGGCCCGCTTGCCGAGATCTCGGTAGTTTTTGCCGAGACACGAACAGGGAATGAAAATTTCCTATATTTTTATGGCCATGGAAAAAACTGCACTTTTTCAATTTTCAAAAAGCTGGCTTTCAGTTAAATCCCGTATAGATTGTCTTTAAAATATGTTCCTTACAATTTATATACATGCAAACTATAGTATATAAGAAAACGAAACACTGCATGCATGTTGTAGAAACATCTGCAATTCTTGATAGTACCTCAAATGTTTCCCTATTTGCCTACCCTCAAAAACGTTTGTGGAAACAAAATTTCTTTCCTGCATTCATGGTATATGGCTAGTCAGTTACACTTGTAGAAGTTCAGTAGAGACTAGAGCTTCTTCTAATTGTTAAAACGCACTAACCAGCGGCAGCGAATGGCAAATTCTAATTAGCATTCTCACTAAATATTTACCTATATTTTGACTCTCTCTCTGCACAGCTGTCACATGCAGTGGAAAATAGAACACTCAGCGAAGACTATACTAAAAGGTATGAGTGCTTCTTAATTGCACGCCTATAAAATGACCTCTCTTGCAGGCGGCGCCATGCAAAAATTACATTATTTATTAATGGGACATCTACAGGGTGTCTCAAAAAAAGTGAACCCTTTGAAATTAAATACAATAAGGTACAATAGATTCTTTGAAAGAAAATGCAAATATGAAGTTCAATTTCAAAAGGTTCACTATTGTATTAAATTTTTTTTGAGACACCCTGTACTTAAACACATAAATTGTTAACAATTTTTCCAGTTGAAAACTGCGAACAACTGACAATTCTATATAAAACAACATACAATTTTTCTAAATTTTGCCTTTAAGGCGCCTGGCAAAATAACGTAGAAGAGTTTGTGTAGATGGAAATTTCGAGCGAAAATTATACATGCCCTTGCATGGAGTATTTTGCGAGCATTTGGCATGAAAAAACCCTGCATGCGACCCTGCGATTCCGGTGCAGCGCTTTGACTATACAGAACTACAAAGTTGATGCAGTTACCAAGAGCTAAAATCACAAGTTCATGTATATATACGAGGGTGATGCCATGCAGTGTGTTCTATATAACTTCGCTCGATACATAACTGAACGTTGAAGGTTTTTCTAGATGGAAAATTTGGAGCGAAAATTATGTACATATAAATATATATATATTAGACCTATATAAGTGTATAACAAGGGGCAGTTGCAAAAAAGAACTGTAAAGGCTCTAGATCTTTTCCACTCGTCGCAAAACCCAACTCGCAAGCTTGCTGCGAGTACTTTCATCCAATCACAATGCTCGACAGTTTATTTTAATTACATGCAAGAACTCGCAGTGAGTTTGCGAGTTGATTTTGCGATGAGTGGAAAAGAGCCTTAAGGCAACAAGAAGGCCCTTTATATATATAGTTGCATTTTTTGCAACTCTCTCATGGTTAGGTCTAAAATATGACATATGCATGAATATAATTTTTGTTCGAAATTCCCCAGGGCCTTTTTTAAGAAATCGTTAGTGGTGGGGGGAGTATCAACGAATAGGAACCTAACAAGGTGGTAAATTGAAGGAGTGCGAACTTGGAGGGGGTCTGGGGAGAAAATTTTCGTATTCTTGAGAATGTCTGTGGCTTGATTTCCTGCATTTTCAGTAACATTTTTTGGTATATATACCATCTAAACGGACTGAGCTTTTGGTATAAAAGCAAGGTTTTGTTGTGGGAATATCATAACACTCTTCTGAACTAAGTCATTTTCCCCGTTTTTGCTCAGTATATTTTGAACAAAACGGACCAAGTGGGGCAACATGGGGCTGGGGGGTTGGGGACTATGGCTTAGTTAAACCATTACTTTAGAAGCAAATTTTGATTATAATTAGTTTATACTAACATCGGCTTAGATAATGTTTTACCGCCGGATTGACACAAGGACTTCTAAGTTCGAAACATTTTAGTAAAAAATTAGTTGAAATCGAAAGTAATTTCTCAATATTGCTTTATTTTCGGCGCCACAGTCGCATGTCAGGTTTTCTTCGGGTACTGCATGCATGGGTATACACCGGTATAATCACCACGGTTTCCTCCTGTAGTAACTCTTGACCAATTGAAGGGACGGCCCTTACTTGAACTATTTAGAGAACTGTTCAGTATAAAGAGAGAGCAGATAAAACAATCCAGTTTACTAACTATTAAAACGTCGGTTTCTTTATTTCACTATGCCTGTGACCTTATTACTTCAGTCCTCCGAGAACCTATTTTCAAATGAGATAGATCCGTTTGTTGTATATTAATGTCAATTTGCCATATTTTTGCGGCCATGCGTAGAATTGCATTTTTTCAATTTTCAACAAGCTGTTAGCAGCGCTGGCTTTTAAACGCCGTAGTTTGTCTTTAAAATAGTTTCTATATACATGCAAACTAGTATATAAGAAAACGAAACAATGTTGTAGAAACATCTGCCGCAATTCTTGATTGTGAAATGTTTCCCTACTTGCCTAACCTCAAAAATATTTGCGGAAACAAAATTTCTTTCCTGCATGCATTCATGCCATATGGTTAGTCAGTTACACTTGTTGAACTAGTTTAGTAGAGATTCTTCTTGTTAAAACGCAGTAAAAAGGGCAAATAGCAAAGAGAGAAATTTTAAATAGCGTGCTCACTAAATATACTTACCTATATTTTGGCTCTCTTTTCAAAGTTGTCACAGTGCCAGTAGCATAACACTCAGCGAAGACTACTCTAACACAGGCGAATGAGTGCTTCTTAATGGTCGCTTAATGACTTTTTCTAGATGTAAAACCAAAATTATTTATTAATGGGACATCTGCTTAATGTAAATGGCAAAAATAGCTAACTATTTTTCCAGTCGAAAAACTGAAAACAACATTATTCATATTATTTTTGTAGATTTTCGGATCTTTCTCGATAGAACTAAAGTTTCGATTTATTGCGGTCTCACTAACACTGTTTTAATACTTTCTAGCAATGAACTATATAGTATGTCTGCATAATGTCTCATGTCTGCATGGACGTGCGACAGATACTGTTTAACATATTTATTCAGAAGTAATTTGGTCTAAGCTCAAGATAAATGTTTGTGACTGACAAATGCATGTTTCTGCATGGTTTATAATTTATCAACGTTTGGGAAACACGGCTGGAAAATAATGTTTCCGCACCAATGTTTCCTGGTTTATTCTGGCCATATGGTTATATACTCAACTTACATCTTGTCAACATGCAAGATCGGTGCTCGCAACAGACGTAGCATACATCTTGTCACATCTTATCAACAACTTTGTAATAATGTTGTCATTTTATCAAGATGATACAAGGTTGTCCTTTCACAATTAACTTGTTAACAAGTTGTTGAATTGCAGGACGATAACAAAGTTGTTGGAACAACTTGTAACAAGTCTGTTGAGTCAACAACCTTGTAGCCTCGCTTGTAGCAAGTTGTCAATTAATTGAATTAGCAAGGCCAGTTTGGCCTTGAATGTTACTACGTTTTCTAGGGCGTCGAGGCCAGTAATGCAGTACACAGGGCATTAAGGCAAACTTTATTTATTCAGTTGTTATTTGAGGCATCTTACCACACACAGATCTAAGCGAGTACATTGTATAATATACTGTATTACTTTCCAGGAAACCATTTTTCACACCCAAACTTACCTATATGGTATGCAGAGTTTAACTCCTTTTCCAAAGTTGTCTCAGTGCAAAACTGTGTACTACCGAAGTCAACGAAGAAATGACTGTTTGCAATTATACTTTTTCCTTAATGAACACATGTGTCATTAGATGGCGCCTTGAAGAGCAAAACATGATGACATTGTCCTTTATAATCATCAGTAATTATGACCGCATTATTTATTGATCGCCGCTAATTCGATTGTAATCTAAAACAGTTGGTGTACTACTCAAGGTATTTAATGCCTTGGTTAACTTTTCCTCGACCCAGGGTAGCCGGCGCAGTCAGGCAGCAATTTTAGCGACATATTTATCGTCTTGAAATATGTGGCTAGCTTGCCACGCAGGAGCGGTGATTGTTTAAGCGAAATACATCAAAAATACATCAAAAATACATTATTTGAACAAAAATACATCATTTTTCTATATATTTCTCGAAATTTTATCTCTTGAGATTTCGCTGATATATCCAACTCGGACTGCATAAAATTGTAAAATGTACGCGGCAGTTAGTTAATGGAATACTCTTTCGATCAAAGCAGAAATTATTAGAATGCGTTTGGAATCAGTTTTTACTTTTTGACGGGCTTATTTCTTTCATAATGGACTTATGGACACTTATTGCTATTATATACTACTGAGGCTTAATTCATATGTGATCAGAGGTTAAGAGACTCTTCTTGAATGAAAATTGAAATAATGACCCTTGCGATTTTGTATTGTCTAATGTCTCGCTGCCTTTGACTACAGTGTTGATCATGATTAATCTAATGCATGCATGTATCCATTTAAAGTATACGCTGACCGTCATGCTTGACCACATTGCTAATATTTTGTCCCAAATACAAATTTTATTTGGAATTTTGAAAAATATATGGCTATTGAGATTGAATTGTAGTCGCTTCTTTCGATTACTTATGCTGCTTTCCAATACCCCCAATATCAGAGAAATCTTCCTCTTCAATATCTTACAAATATATATGCACTGTTTGGTCCCTTTATTCGAACTGTGTCACAAACTGCGAGACTGGAACCGAGGCAAGAGTGTTTTTGAATCACTGACGACTTTGTATGTAATGCAACATTTTGGCGACTAAATGTCTTGTTTGTTTACCCTAAATTCTGCCAATCTTTATTGTTATAATGATATATACGCGATCGATATCTTCTTTGGGCTTGCTAAAACTATTTCGATTAAATAATACGACTGAAAAACAGCCGTTTAGCGAAACGGATTTTCCGTTGGATCAAGTGACCAATGACCTAACCGGCCTTCCTCGAAGAATTTCGGAATAATTTGAATAACAAATCGTGTATTCTTCGTTGAAGGCACATGCTCTCTAAACTGAAGCGTTACTGTAATTCCTTATTCATTATCATTCACGGCAAGCCACATTCATCTATATTTTTAGACACGTGCTCGCGTCTCTACTATAAGAGGGTATGTCTGTCTGTCGGTCGATCGGTCTGTCCGTCGGTCGATCGGTCCGTCAGTCCCCACTTTACCCTAACATAGGAAGGAAAATTTGCGTTAATGCTTGTGGGACCTAATTTGTATAACTGAACATGCGCAATTATGTAAGAACGCGTTATCAGCATAAGTACTTGTTTCCATTTTATCATGCATGCATTGACAATCACACCGCGCATAAAACAAAAAGAGTGCAAAAGATTAAGATTATTCCAACTGAGAACATGGTCTTGTATTAGTCTTTTGAGAAAACCTTTCCAATCATGTAATAAGCCTCGAATTTCGGCTTTTATCCAAATACCTAACCCACGTTTGAGATACCTTTTTAGGTATAGTTCAGACACACAACAACAGTTTGTAGAATACTATCTACTGCACTAGTTCCCCACGTTTGAGACCATTTTTAGCCGGTTGTTCAGGGCATAACCACGGCCGCTTATTCTAGTATATACTACCTATACATTGGACCAGCACGTTTGAGATACATTTTCAGGTATAGTTCAAACACAAACCACAATAATCTATTTTAGAATACTTCCCGCATTTGAACTGGTCTCCCACGTTCGAGATATTATTTTCAGGTTCTTAAGACACAAACCATGCATGGCACCCACGTTGGGATATCTTTTTCAGGTAGTTCAGACACAAACCATGGCAGCTTATTGTAGAATATAATACTACCTACATTGGACCACCACGTTTGAGATATCATTTTCAGGTAGTTCAGACACAAACCACGGCAGCTTATTGTAGAATACTATACCTACACTGAACTCCAATGCCAACGTTTAAAATATCTTTTTCAAATAGTTCAGATATAAACCGCAACAGTTGTCTAGTACTACCTATACATTAGTTCAGACACAAACCAATTATAGGCAGCTTATTGTAGGGTACTACATACACTAGATTTTATACCCAAGACATAGATCTCTATATCTTACCAGCTTTCAGTTGTTGGTGACAAAATTCCAGACCCTGCAGCAACCAATTCCTTGTCCTTTGAATTCGCATGCCGCATTACTGCATTAGGACAGCCACAATTAAAACCTGGAGGACAAAAGGCTGGAGCATTTCGTTTTTTCTTAACATTGTTGGCAATTATAATATATCTCAAAAACGAACAGTTGTTGACAAAATGTTGCTTTAGACTATATAGCCCCATACCCGTTCCGTAAAGCCGACATGCATGCAAATAAACTAGAGATTTCCAGGCATAATAACTTTGCATAACACTTAACATAACGCTAATAGTATCATCCAGTCACGATACAGTGATTGCAATGTACTATTGTCTTTTCATTGTATTCTCCATGCCATCCAGTCACTGATTGTTTTGACATAGTTGTGACGTTGACGTTGTGCAATTGGACTTTTCCAACACAATGAAAAACAATAGAACCCATCAGTGACTCGTGACTGGATGGCACTATTGCTATGTTATTAAAGTGTTATGCATTTTGCATAAAAAAGCCATTGAAAAGCACATTGGCTGAATGAAATGCACTTTGAAAGTATGGAAATGAATTAAAGTTTATAATAAATTATTTTGCCTCATTTTCTTTTAACAACCGAAACTTAATACTAAGGAATAATTTTATATGAAATGTTGAACTAATTTGTAAGGATTTTCCTACTGATTTTCGGATTTTCCCTGCATTCGGACAGGAAAAATTGACCGCCGTTTGACAGTGTAAAACATGGACGGGAAAGAGATAAGATAATTTTTAAATACTAAATAACACGTTCGAGGACCTTCCCATTGACAAGTAAAATTGTCTCGCGTTTGACAGAATAAAGAACTAAAGAGTAAAGTCAGTATCTTTCATATATCATTGATACGGGCAGGAAAGGGTTAAAGTAAAACTAGCCATCAAATTTGCAAACATCAAATAAATGTTTATTTTCATATTTTACAAGCATAATAATAATAATGTTACATTGTCTATACATGCATGCTCCTCTATTGCGGAGCTTTAAAAACTAATTACATGAAGCATCCTGCACGAAAGGAAAAGCTCGATTGATTTCCGTCTTCACAACAACTCTCTGCGCGCTCACTTTCCCCTATGTGGAAACTTCATGTAAGCCTCTACGCATGTGAGAAGGCATTAAATGTTCTGCAAACTACAAATCTACAATCAACTATTAAAAAGCGGCGATGTCAAAAGCTATCTAAATTCAAATATTTAGCGATATGCTCTGGCACGTAATTGCAATGAGCGCGTTGATTGCCGTCGCACTCGAAGTACAAATATATACACACAAGAGATCGTAAAAAGCGTTTTTACATCTACATCTACATTTTATTGAGTCGGTAAAAATCGGACGATTATCGCACCAACTATAACAATACAAAATACAAATTCTAAAAACCTAACTACAACTATCTCAACCAATCAAATAATAAAAAAAAAAATATTACTTAATAAAATTCTTGAGTTCACTCTTAAAAGTATCTAAAGTCTCTGATAAAACTATTTCCTTAGGAAGACTGTTCCACTCAGTTAATGTTCTAGGATAAAAAGAATATTTAAAAATGTCCTTCGTAGCTCGAGGTACTCTATACTTAAACGTATGACTGTTTCGTGTTCTTGTTTCTTGACTTGGAATCAACACGTTTTCCGTGTTCAAGTTAAGTAGGCCGCGACTTAACTTATACATCATACTTAGGCGTATACATTTCCTTCTTGTTTCCAATGTATCCCAATCCAATTCTTTTGTCATGGCTGATACACTAGCTGTTCGATTGTAATTTCCTAAACAGAATCGTGCCGCTGATCTCTGAACTCTTTCGACAGCAACAACATCTTTCTTATAATAAGGGTCCCATGCTGTAGATGCATATTCAAGCATTGGTCTTACAAGACTTTTATAAGCAACTTCCTTGACATCTCTTGGACAATTCCATAGGTTCCGCTTGATAACATGTAATACGACATTTGCCTTTCGAGTGGTATTAGATATATGAGATGACCATTTCATTTTATTATCAAACATCACCCCAAGATATGGATGGTTTTCGACTTCTTCCAGTGTTTGGCCACAGAACATATACTGTTTCTTTATGATATTCTTTTTAGTTGTAATGCACATCACTTTGCACTTGGTCGGATTGAACTCCATTTGCCAACGGTCTTGCCACTCCTCGAGTTTACACAAATCAGCCTGGAGAGAATCTGAATCTACATCACTTTCAATAAAACAGTACAGCAGAGCATCATCAGCAAACAGTCTTACAGTAGATTTCAATTCATCAGCCAAGTCATTTATATACAGTAGAAACAAGACAGGACCAAGAACTGTGCCTTGTGGTACGCCAGAAGTAACTGTAACAGGAGTTGATGTCGCGCCATCACATACCACAACTTGACTTCGATCTGTAAGAAATGACTTAAACCATTCTTGGAGTGGTCCCCGGATCCCATAATACTCCAACTTCGTCAATAATCTCTGGTGGGGGACTTTATCAAAAGCTTTTGAAAAGTCTAAAATGGCCAAGTTTACTTGTTTGTTTTGTTGAATAGCGTGAGTAATGTCGTGGGTAGTGCATATCAGTTGAGTTTCTGTGGATCGTTTAGCCCGAAAGCCGTGCTGATTATCAATGAGTATACCATGCCTTTCGAGATGCTTCATTAAGTGGCTATGCACAATGTGTTCTAAAACCTTGCTAGCGATGCAGGTTAGAGATATCGGCCGATAGTTTCCCGGATCACACTTTTTCCCTTTTTTAAATACCGCACATACATTGGCTTCTTTCCATTTACCAGGTAATCTTCCGCTACTGATTGATTCCTGGTAAATATCTGTCAGAATCGGTGCTATTTGACTTGCATTCTCTTTTAGAAACCATGGCGGAATTCCATCCGGTCCACTTGCTTTCTTTGGGTCTAAGGATGCTAGTTGTTTCTCGACTCCTTTCACCGTGATCACAATATTACCAATGGCAGGCGTGGAGTTACTTCCTGGAGTTGGTATATTCTCGACATTTTCTGTCGTGAAAACACTTGCAAATTGTTTACTAAGTACCTCAGACTTTAAACCAGCATCGCTAATGAGTTCATTATCCATTCTAAAATCTTCAACGCCTGGGTTGTCTTGTCGTAATCTCTTAATGTAGGACCAAAAGGCCTTAGGATTTTCTTGCATAGTATCAGTTAAATAGCCAGTCAAATATGTATCCCTAGCTCTCTTCAAGTTCTTACTCAGTTGTTTCCTAGCCGTTTTAAACTTAGTCCAGTCAATCTCTTTTCCCGACTTTTTAGCTTTGTTATATAACTTTTGTTTGACTCGGGTTTGTCTCCTAAGTGCACGATTAAACCAGGGCAGATTATAACGAGATGATGTGTATTTGCATGGTATGCAAGAATTCATTATGTTTTGAATACCTTGTTGAAACGCATCCCACTTAGTATCAAGGGACTCCTGCTTCAATGAACACTCAAAGTTATTAGCCAACTCACGTAGCTTTTGCTGTATTAGTTCTTTGTCTGCCCGCTTCCGGATAAATACTTTACGCTTCACATGCCTTTTCTTTTTACAGTTTAGATTAACCTGGAAATAAACAATATCGTGGTCGCTAATTCCCGGGAGTACTTTAACCTTGTTAATAATATTTTCGTTATTCGTAAAGACCATGTCTAATATATTGTGTGTTTCTCCCTGACTCCTTGTTGGCTCTTTAACCATTTGGTTAAGTCCATGTTCGTTTATAATTTCGAGCAATCTATCAGAATAAACAGAAGCCTTTTCTGGAGCATAATCTTTCCAATCGATATTAGGTGCATTGAAATCTCCAGCCACTATCACATGGTGATTGTTCAGTTTATCGGATAGTTTGAAAAGCGAATTATTCAGTTCATCAAGACTAACCATATCACTCATATTCGGCCGATAATATGAAGCAAAGAAAATAGACTTTGATTTCCGGCTTTTAATTTGGCATTGTGTCCATACGATTTCACAATCTGTATCAAACTCCGAGCGTTCAGTAACCAAAATATCTTTCTTTACGGCCTGAAAGACGCCCCCATGGCGGTCGGTAGTTCTATCTTTCCTAAATATATTGTAATTACCTGGGAAAATTTCATTGCTAGTTATTCCAGAGTGAAGCCAAGATTCATTACCAATAATTATATCTGGTTCATGTTTATCAATAATGGCCTCAAATTCAGCAACTTTATTCCTTACACTTTGACAATTCACTAGTAAACAAGTTAATTTGCATTTGTTCGCTCGAGGCTTTTTAAAATGTTTTTGAAATTTCGCCCTGCTGCGTTTGTGGGAAGTCTCGGGGATATCTTGCGGTTCCACTGAGATTTCCTCAAGAGGGGCAAATGCATTGGCAGAAACTAGAGATTCAATTGATTCATTTAAGAACGATTTTGAAAAGTTCGGGAAGCCACAACCAGGACACAGCCATGTAAGCGATGAGTTAAATAGTATATCATGCGTATCGCCATCATACTCACAGCAGTTCGAATGAATCCAAACATCACATTCTTCGCAATTCATCCCCAACTGGTCCACCATTATAAAGTCTGAACATATTCCACACCGTTGTTTGTAATCTTCACCAGGGTTCTGTTCAATATCCCCTCCAAGTAACAACAGTAGGTAAAGGGATTGATGATTATTCTTACCAATTATAGTCGTTCGGTAAAACTTGTTCAGCACTTCATGACCAGATAATCTTCTTTCTTGGGCCAGACGAAAGCTAAATTCAAAGCCAGAGACTCCCTTAATATAAGAAGAGTGACTATTTGCTTCGTCATTGCTAAGTTTTTGTTGCAGTAAACAACCCAACAAGAAAATTATTAATGGAGCTACAAATTGCATGACCGCCTTGCTTGAGTACTTAATAACGACAACTCAACAGCAGTTGACGACAACTCAACAGCAACTCAACAGCAGTTACAGGACGACAACTCAACAGCAAATGCCAATTACGACGGTGGACATGCAATTAATATCTAAGCGCTAAGCTTATATAAGGCTAGCGCCATACCGTCGAACACAATTCGTTCAATTAGATTGAATTATATTCGACGACAGTGCAACGTATGAAACAGACCTATGGTCCCTATTATTACTACAAGCTACGATTTTAGTCGGAAGATTTATGGTTTCGGTGCATGGTATTTAACCAAGCCAATGCAAAGGAATAAGAATAATGAGCCCACAGATCACAACACTGACTGTTTCTCGTTTTAACATGCATCTAGAGCATAAATGGGTCAACGTGTATAGCGTGTCAGTATGCCCGGGTTTCGCCGTGGCGGAAATTTCGGTGAGGTGGGGGGGGGGGGGCAACTGCCCACCATTACGTAACATAAACAAATAGTCGTTTTACCAGAAAAAGCTTTTGAGTGTAAATGGGGGGTTTGTACTGGAACTTTAGAAGGTTTGGAGGAAAAAGTGAATCACTAGTTCCCGTCACTGTGTAGTGGATAATATGGTGCAACGATCTATGGAAGATAATGATGTAAAAGTCTATCAGTAAATAATCAAATATTCTAAATTTAATCACCAGCTGTAATTTACTTATTTCTTTGACTGCAATTTTACGTGGATTTAAAAATGTTTATAATTATAGCAGCGTTTTAAATGTCATTAGGGCCGACTTTCATTTCGGCCACTTTATCCTTTAAAATCACGCCAGAAGATACCTTTCCCTGCCTGATTGTGTTTACCTCCAAGGTATTCACCATTCAAGTGTGCTAAATAGCCCATACCACATCCCTCAAACCACCAGGCACCGTGCCGGTCCCGAGCACAGTTACCCCACGACCAGTCATCATTTTCTACATCTTGAGTGGTGAATTTCCTCCCATTTTGATAACGTAAAGAATCTCCTGCTGTCCCTGTGAAGTAAATATTCAACAAAAAATTAACAAACTCATTAATAATAGTTAATGAATATTTCAGCCAATCAAGTCAACGATAGTATATGTCACGTTCAGGATCGTCGGGATGGGTTTAATGCTTACTGCATGTCATTTTTTCTAAACTGTTAAGCGTTTGCAATGGAGTACAAATTTTACTGTTACGGAGCTAAAAGGTTACGCACAATTTACAGACGATTTTACTTGTAGCTGCTAAATATGACTTTTTAATATTATAGTTCTCAAAATTAAGGTATTCCACCCAGACTCAGATTCCATCAAATATGTACATCTGTCATTATTTTAGGAATAAACCTCTTAACGTCGTTTCAATATTTTGCAGTGCGATTATATTACGTGAAAATAAACTGCTTATCTGGCAAAATTATTAAACTTTGAAAAAAAGAAAGAAAGTCTCAGCCGTCTCTAAATTGAGGACACACCAGGAAATCTCCCAGCATTCCAAGGAGCCAAGCAACCCTCGGAAATAGCACCTGTCTGATTAACCATTTGGTTTGTGAAATATTTAGATAACTATTCATTATAAGTGTTCACCAGGTATATCTATTATGACAAACTGTCGATCCGTAAGCCATGAGTGGAAATATAATTGTGTTTCACCAGGCAAACATACCAGGAACGTATAAGGGGCTATTATTACCATATGAACAATTAATATTTCAAAATGTTAGCGTCGCTTTCATTTCCCAAAACGATTCTTACCCGAGTATGAAGTAGTATTGAAATTTAAACGATAACCATCGCTCTCGTTTGCCACAGTAACTGCTTTATACTCTGCATATCCGGTCTCGTTTTCAACGGTTTCGAGATCAACTCTGAGTACATTGTTTCCACTTGAAGACAGACGATGAATTTTCTCTAGACCCAACCAGTATTCACCACTGAAATTTCCAAATCCCACTTTATAATCTGTCCAGTTTCTGTAGAAGTCAACCGAACCATCTACCCGTCGCTGGAAAATAGTCCAGCCTCTCCCTGGAGTGGACTTCATATCACACCTGACTTGGAAGGCTCCCAGGCCATCCGGGTCGATTGTATCAACGCCAGAGGTTGTTTTGCCTGATTTGTACAAAGCATCGCAGCTTTTCGCTAGATAAAAAGTAGATCAATAAAACTTGACAAACTTCAACCTAACCTCAACCTAACTTTGGCCTGATCTCAACTTAAACCCCAACTCTACTTCAACCTAACCTGAACATAACCTCACCCTAACTTCGGACTCAGCTTAACCTCAACCACTAACAAAACCCTGGTCAAAATTTCTTCGCAACAAAAATATGCGACGGCTTAAATAGGCCGGGGGTTCAGAGCTCGTCCAGGGAAGCATGGGTGGCAGATGAGGTTAGCGCGTTGCTCCTTACCTCTGTGTTAAGCCGGCTATACAGCAGGTCGAGGGCATGGATTTAGTTAAGTTGGGTAGCGTCAGTGTCCTTGATAAACTCATGTAAGTTGAGATTGGTTGGTTCTCTCCTGTTCTTCGAGGGTTTTTCTCCGGGTACTATGGTTTTCCTCCCTCGCTAAAAACTAACTAACCACCTCGGAACTTTTGTCAATTGGGTTGCAAAACCTGTTAAGGCTTCCGTCCACCTCAGAGTGTTAAAAACAATGAACTAAAGTAAGCCGCGGCTTATTAATGTTGGGAATTCATTGTATAAACGGTTTCGCGCCAAAATTTTATATCACAAAATTGTGTTCAACACCGAATGCAGACTTAACGAAAAACTAAAAGTACGAAAACTAGAAAAACCGAAAACATATATATATTTCTTTTGTGCTGTCTATACGAGTGTTCGCAACATATCACTCAAAGTATTTTTAACAATACCATATCAAAGCTCCGTTGGCGACCTAAACAAGCCATTTCTTGGCCGCGGTTTATTTTCACTCGAACAAACGGCCTTAATTTAGCTTGTTTATAAAACTTATGCTACACAATGCATGACTTTGGAAATCGATAACTCACATCTATATGCGCCTTCAAACAAAATAATTAAACTTTAGAATTATATTGCTTAAATATGTTTCTTATATTCTATTTTTGCACCGCAGAGAGGGATCTGTATTAGAGAGTTGTTCGTATTAGAGATGTTCCAATTAGAAAGGTGTTCGTATTAGAGAGGTGTCCTTATTAGAGAGGTATCTGTATTAGAGAGGTGTCCGTGTTAGAGAGGTGTCCGTATTAGAGAAGTGTTCATATCAGAGAGGTGTTCGGATAAAAGACCTGTCCGTATTAAATAGATGTCCGTATTAGAGAGGTGTTCGTAGTAGAGAGGTGTTCGTATTCGAGAGGTGTCCGTATGAGAGAGGTGTTCGTATTAGAGAGGTGTCCGTATTAGAGAGTTCGTCGTATTAGAGAGGTGCCCGTATTGGAGAGGTGTCCACATTAGAGAGGTGCCCGTATTAGGGAGGTGCCGGTATTAGAGAGGTGTTCGTATTAAAGAGGTGCTCGTATTAGAGAGGTGTTCGTATAATTTGACCATTAAAGTTCGGAGTGATCATTTCATTCCTCAGCTTTAGCAGTCGTTCCCAATCCCTTCGTCAATTTCGGCTTGGCTTATACAATAGTACCTTTCAAATCATCATAATGGTCGACATTCTAAAATTTTGAACTTTACTATTACTTCTCGATATAATAGGATATTGAAAGGTTTTTGTAGAAGGAGATTTCGCATGCAAAGGCGCTGGTTTAGTTCATGATGGAGGGCCTATAGTTGCAAGTGTTCCTGGTTTGGTCTAAAAAATGAATAGTTTTGGTTCGAACATTCTATCTACAAAAACCTTTTAATATTAAATCAAATCATCATACCATGTGTAGGAACCAGCGCTGTTGTCATGGTGATGGCCAGTGCGGTTGTTGTGATTGGAAATAGCACCGTTGTGGTTTGGTCTGCCTTGTTTGTCGTGGTTTCACCTGGCTGTTCTGTTGATGTTGGATCTTGCTCATTCGTTGTTGCATATATCGCGGTTGTAGTTGGAACAAGTGCTGTTGTTGTTCTTATACTCAATGCGCTCGTGGTTACATCTGGCTTCTTTGTCGTAGCTCGCTTAGGTGATGTTGTTGTGATTCGCTTGGTTGGTTTGGGTTCTACTGGCTTGCCTGCTTGGCTTCTCTGCAATTACAAGACATATATAAGGTTCCTTTCTTTAAAAGTAAATCGCTTTAACTCGCCGCTTAACTTGCTTTAAATTGCGACTAAATCGGCCCAGTTTCTCTTAAGTCGCATATATCGGCAGAAAGCGAAAGAGAGTATTTTAAGTTATTTAAATAGTTTACACTATATTAGAAGAAAATTGTTTTACAGTGAAGCGACAGTGCCGTATCTTCAAACTCTTTTCATTAAGTAATTGACATGTTCTTTCCCCCTGTGATCACTGTCTATGAGTACCCCCAAGATATGGAATAATTTTTTCTTCTTAATTAAACACGTTGGTTACAGATTGTAAGTTGAACAGAAAATGGGAACTTTTTTGGCTAGGATAGACCATAAAAAAATTCGATTTCCAAATAATTAATAAAAGTTCAATTGCCCAAACCCAGCTATCAACTAAATTGAGTTCTGCATTAACTAAAGTTAAGACTCGAGATCTGATAAACTGTTATTGACATAAAAATGGTTAAATTCATCAGTAATAGATGAATGTCAAAACGTTTAGAGCATTGAAAGTTTAGAGTAAAGTCATTAATATACAAAAGAACTAACAAAGGTCCAAGTACTGAACTCCAAGCCTCCAAACTCCGCAGGCCGCACTCAAGACTCCGCAGTAGACTCGTGAGTTTACAGGAATTCCTTAATTAAAAGCTTTATATGATATATAATTTCTTAGGCTTCCATAATTTAAACTTTCTAAGGAATTTCTCCAAATCGTCGACCATAAACGCCACTGCTCACGAGTTTACAGCATGTTCCGTAGGCGAACTTCACGGTTCGCGCCAAGGGAAACGAAAACGATAAACTGGCCAACTTGGTCAGCCAAAAAATTCGCCGCTAAAAGTAGGAACCGATCCTTTTCGCTAACCTAATTTATCACACTGCCGAATCTATCTTTTCCCTTCGCTTCCAGGGTAGAAATTCGTTTAGTGGAAAACGGGGCCATTTGTTCAAAAGCCGATTAGTTTAATCCTACAGGTTAGCCCAAGAATTTCAAAGCAAACTTCCCAAGAGCTTGTTTATAAACTTGGAGATATTTTTCCATAAACCTTGTCTGGATCAATAGAAGCTCTATTTTCTGATGTTTTGAAATAATCAGACGTACAAAAAACCACAAACGAAACAGCGGGTTAAATTTTAACCTAAGCATATAGTGATAATCGTTCATTGAACAACCGGCCCTTGCAACAAACGAGAATGCGAGTTTACTAGAGAGAATTTTCTTATACCTCGGTCAAATTAGGACAAGAGTTGCATGAGAGTAGACTTTGCCGCGCGTAGCGGTCAAACGTGCAAGAACTCTCATCAACTCTCATCCAAATTTGAACCAGCTCAAAGTTGAAGAGAAGTGAACGAGAGTCGATGAGAGTTGGCGGTCAAACGCGAGCGAGAGTTGCACTCGATCTCATAATCAACACTCATCCTCGTTTCACCGATAAAAACATCTAATACGTAACACCTACGCATAAAAAAACATGACTAAAAACAAAAACGACTTTTAATTGTGTTTTATGATTCAATTTGTGTACCTGAAGCGGCCAACCTGAACGCAGCACTGGATGTTAGCGAACTGGAGGTCTGTGTGTACAGCAGCAACAGATAGAAACGAAGAATTTCGTATACATTCATGACGCAGAGTTGAATGTCTCCAAACGCAGAGTTGAATGTCTCCAAACGCAGAGTTGAATGTCTCCAATCGGTCTTGCTAGGTTCCTTGATGAGCTATCAGGTTTGCCAACACGATGTGCACGCTCAATACGGGGCTCGGAAGCTAGACCAAGCTTATCCTTCAAAATAGATTTCACCAATGCTTCGGAGTCTTCCCACGTTTCATTCGGTTTCTCGGGAATCCCGATTACTCGAAGATTATTACGTCTGCTTCGGTTTTCTAGGTCAGTAGTTTTATCGCAATACTTGTTGAGGGACATTTTGACATTCGCTATTTCGTTCGTGATTGACTGGATTTCAATTTGTTTATTGTCAAGGTCTTTCTGCTGGGAGGCAATGTCCTTTTGCGAGTATTCCAAGCTGTATTTTTCACCAAACCATCTACTCTTGCTGTTGTAGCTTTAATCAAGGAATCAATCATAGATTTAATACCTAACACCTACGCATAAAAAACACATGACTAAAAACAAAAACGACTTTTAATTGTGTTTTATGATTCAATTTGTGTACCTGAAGCGGCCAGCCTGAACGCAGCACTGGATGTTAGCGAACTGCAGGTCTGTGTGTACAGTAGCAACAGATAGAAACGAAGACTTCCGTACACATTCATGATGAAGAGCTGTTGAATGTCTTCAGATGTTTCAGCTACAAATATAATAATAATTAGTTACAACTAAAGCTGAAGGGTCAGGTTTTGGTGAAGCACGGAAGAGAACCAACCACCACTCTACTTACACGAGTTTTTAAAAACAGGGCAGTCACGCAAGTAAATTTCACCTAAGTAAATTTCTACCCTCGACTTACAGTAGCAAGCTAAAATTAACTCCGCGGTAAAAGAGCATCGCTCTAACCGCATCTGCCAACCGTGTGCTTCGCAAAAAATATAAAAGGAAAGCTTTTAGTTTGGACGCGAAGGCAAAAAAAAACAATTTGAAAGAAAAAACCTAGAGTTCGAAGTCAAGTGCCGTAAAAATTTTAAGCAGCACATTTGATAACATTTTGGGTGTTTAATATTAACAAGAAAAAATCATACTTTTTCTTGATATTCTAGTCAGTTGTTTCCTTTGCAAGATGCGCGAAATTAAAACTGCCCAAAAATACCGCATTTGTTAGGGTGCGCGAAATTCAAACGCGCGAAAATTTAAGACTGAGCGAAAATTAGTAGCACGCGAATTTAGGTAGCGAAAGTAAAGTGGCTTGTAACTATCAGCTAATGTACAGCACATATTTCTTTAAGATTTACCTTAAATACTTCGAGAATTTTCCTTCCTTCCCAACGGTTGAAATCAAGTTGGATGCTGAGCTGGGAAATATGAGTGAAATTCTGCTTAACTTGGCGGCCTTTTATAATGTAGATGGCTTCATGAAATGAGACTATATTGTCTCATCATCTGAGCAATTTTATGAAATGTTTACAAGTAATTGAACATTGAATAAATACTACTTATGTGATGACCTTTTCGGCTTTTCGATGCCTTAATCAACAGAAAAGTAATAGACATACAAAATGAAAAATGTTAATAATTTCAGCAGTTCATTGATTGTTTATTAAGACGATGCGGGGAAATATTAACGTTGTCGACAAAAATGGTAATAATTTTTAGCCAGTATGTTTATGGCAAATTACGCTATACAAAAAGGTAATGATTTTCAGCCATTTTTGCGGCCCTGGTCTGAAATGGAGTAGAGCATCCTTTTGAATTGAAAGGCAGAGTAAAATGTTTTTCCCTATGTAACATGAAAAGTATAGCTTCCCGCACCTTTTTTAATGCGTTTAATAATCAATGCGTTTTAGAATTTTCTAGCCACTATGAGGCGACCGTATATTGGGCGGTGTGAAATTTAATGACAGGCCACTAGTACTGATGCCTAAATTATATCTAGACAATATGTTTTCTTTCCCAACAATAACCAGAAACTGTAAGAACCTCTTTCAAAATGTTAGCAGCACCTCATTGACTTCATTGCCGTCATTGACTTCATATCATTATCCTCATTGTTCGTGCACGATATAGGGTTAGGGATAGGGTTGTGATTGTGGTCAACATATATAGTTGGAAATATACCTTCCGGCTATGCAGTTTTGATGGGCTTTTACACGAAGGGGCTTATATACGGGGTTTATATTTGGGTCTAAACATTTGGGGGTGTGGATCATTTTGACTGACGAAAGGGCGTGGTCAATACATGATGTAAAGGGACCGGCAAAAACCAAAAAAGGTTTATATGCCGCTAGCGGGAATGCACCAGTGGAATGCACAGGTGTCGAGTGCTGAAGAAACGAGGCCACTAGGGGGGTATGGGAGCATACTCTTCCAGTCTCTGAAACGTCATTTTATGCACTTTGGTGGAAGATCTTATACATCCAAGGCTTCCATAAAGCATTACATAGCATTGATTGGCCGCAATATCTCCGACTCGAAACTGTCTCACATACAAGGACATTGCGCTCATCGGGATCGATAAACCTAGTCAGGCCATTAGAATCAAACACGTTCCAAGATAATGCATCTGCACTTTTTAATGCACTACCAGACAAAACTAGGAATATTTATGAAACCTCGCTCGACACATACAACAAGCTCTTACATGACAACATCACAAAAACATTTTTTTGTATGGATCCGAGAACACTATAGATGAAATTGATTCAGAACTAAAAAATATTTCGAACAATTTAGGAATCGGCGACAGAATTGAAAAAATGAAAAACCAGCTACAGTAAGATCTTGTGGTGATTTTAGGCGTTTCTGTTCTCTCACTAAGGCGATTCTAAAAGAACGTTTAATAATAATAGTTTATTTGAACTGATTTTGTAACCAATAGGTTAAATTACATCAGAAATTTACAATATTTGTATCTACTGTTAAAAAGTATTAAGTTATGGTTATATTACATTATTAAGAATATTAAAAGTTCAAAAATAGCAAAGTCAATAGGCCTATACTTCTACTCAGTTATTTACTGTTTTCGTTGGAAATAATTTGAGGAAAAAACGATTTCCTAAAACGTTCAGTTCTACATAGATAATTGTTGTGACGAACAGTCCTAGTTAGACAGCATACTTCTTGTAATTCTATATTTATATAGTTTTATAAATTTTAGCTATCTTAATCTACTCATAGACATTTTATAGTAGTAAATATGTATATATAGTTATTGTATTTAGAGTAGTCTTCAATAGATGAAGAGCCTTCTATGAGGGATATGCTATTGAATAAATCATTATTATTATTATTATTATTATTAGTTAACATGGATAGTGCATCTGCTATCCCTAAATAAAGCCAATGGCAGCCATATTGGTGTGACTACCATATATTTATTGCGATATTGCTAACATAGTAGAAGTGATTCTCGCAGTTTCTGATGGAAAAGGAAACATATTCTGTGGCCTATCTTATTTTTTTAATTTGCCTGTGAATAAGTCAATACAATATGGCCGCCTCAAGTCTTAGTATTGTATCCTGTGTTTAAAACGTTCTAAAACTCATTAGAAGACGTATGCATGGGAAGCTATGCCTTTCAAACTGCATAGGAAAATGCATTTGCCTGGTAGTGAAGCTGATTCAAACCCCGAAACAATTGAGTGGGTAACCAGAATATCTATAACGAGAAGCAGATAGTAGATGCACTACATGACTCTTCAGTCCAGTTCTCGTTTTCAGATCAGTGTCAAATGTTAATTAAACATAAAGCAATTAAAATGCCATACTTCATACAAACGTTTATCTAAGCCAAACTCGACATTTATTAGTCAGACAGAAAATGAAAAATTATAAATATTTTTAGCCAGTTTATTTGTTAATTAACGGGCGGGATACGTAATTGTCATTGAGCAAATTGAAATGTCATATATTACAGTGCAATTACTTCATACAAAACGTCTAAATTTCTCAGCCAACATGGAATTTTACTCTTTCAGTTTAATTACATTTAATTTAATATTTTATGAACAAAAATTCTAAAAAACTGGCCCACAAAATCACAAAGTCGCCAACAACAAAATATTCATAATTTCTTGCTAGTTCACTAATCGGCATTGTTTATAATTAACAGACCTAGGTTTTTCACAAAAATGTATATTTCTTTGTCAGTGGCGGAAATTCAGTTCGGTGTGTGGTGTGGGTGGGGAGATGACTGCTCCCGCCACCTGGCCATAACACACTGCATGCGGGCAATTTTTGCCCCAACTTGAAACGCAATTTCTGCACAAAGAAAAATGTACGCGTAGAAAAACAGTAAAGATATCCCACGTCGATATTCTCATTCTCATTCATTTCTTTGTTGCCTTCAGGGCATGTTTAGCAAGAGAAGGTCGGGAAAGTAAAGCGAGATGCATGATTCATAAAATATCCTTTTTACCTATGAATAACATTGCTCTGTGTCCGAAATTGTGTTGCAAGTTGCCGTAAATAATGGCCTTTACGTAAAATAGACAATTTGTCGAAAATTTTGATCTGAAAAGGGTAAAAATCAGTCAAATTTTAGTGTAAATTGCAGTTTAGTCTGAAATTCAGTAGGCTTTGCCCTAGAGCACCAGAAAAAGCGAATTTTCGCCACTGTTCTAGTATTATTGCTGTTTTACACTATAGTCTATACCGAAGTCTATATATACCATCAAAATGTGTGACAATGTAAACTGTTTTAACACTAGAAAAGCCGGACGGCTCGCCAGCCAATCAGATTGCTATATTTTCATGGATACCAGACCGGGGAAAAATTATCGGTTAAAAACCTAGCTAAAACTAGTCTGTATATAATTTTACAAAATTTTACTTTTCTGTTGCAATCGGTGTTTCGATAATCAGCCCGTTAACGATACGTTTTCATTAAGTGCAGATGGCGTTATTTGAATAGCATAATTAAAACGACTTTTAATTTTCATTGTCTGCGCAAATTTCATGAGATGTTTGCAAACCATTGAAGATGTATGCGTACTCAATAAACATTATGAACCTTCTGCAAAGTTTTTAATTAACAGAGAATTTACAGACACAAAAACTGCAAAATGTTAATAACTATTAGTATTACTATTAGCGGCCGTTCAATATTTATACTAATTCAAAATTCAGGTTGGCACTTATAGTGAAATTAAAAAATGCTAATTCTTTGGTTACTCATGCAACCATTTCTGGGTTTCAAATATTTTTACCCAACCCTTACTAAATTGAAGATTTTAGAAATGTATTTTTATAGTTTGAACTTTGAAAAACATATGTTTTATTAATATAGGTGAAAAAATTTTGAGTTATAAAAAATTAGTTTTGTATTATCGCTTAGGCAAGCCTAACATATACATTTCGCCCACGAGAAACGTCATATGGACGTACGTTTCTCTGAAAACCCACCCCCGCTTAGAAACGTCACGCATAGTTTTCGACATTTTATTGTATGCATGCATAAACACTGCAAAACTACTGTAAAACCCTAACGTCTTCAAAGAATATTTCCTACGATTTTATTTGCAAGTTTTTTGAGAAATCACCGCAAGTATAATGCAAAAACCCATAAAAGATGCGAAATTTTACATATCGTCGTATTTCCCCATAATTTTATTGAACCGCTCCAGTAAGAATAATTATTAAAGTACAGAGCAAAACACAGTATAAATGACAACAAACTACAAGAACGGAAAGGTTTTAGTATTTTGACTGTAAAATTGTTTGTGGTATTTGTAAATAAGTATCTAATTTTCGAAATTTTCTACCGAATGCAGAATCACTTAAAGGTTGGCTAGTGACATATGGTTGCATATTATTATCAGCAGACAATTGTTTTACAGCTTGTGCTGTATTTTTCCCAACAGTTGCGAAGTAAGTATTGAATTCCTCGGCTATAGTTTCGTGCAGTCTTTGGTATAAACTGGTTTCGAATACTCCTTTTCAGGTAAAGTTTGATGTATAATTTTGAGCGCCGCGGAGTTTCTCTTGCATTTACTGATTTGGTTGGTTATATAGTTTTTCTCACTCGATCTCTGCTTAGATTTGACGGTGTTTCGAGAGTTTCTATAGTTCGACCAATCAGTAGGATTACGGGTCTGATAGTAGGATTACGGGTCTGATAGTAGTGTTCATGCAGTTGGTCTCTTTCCCCGATGGCTGATTTTATCTCGTTGTCGACGAATGGGCTTGACCCAGATTTGATTTTGATGTTCTTAATGGGGGCGTGACTTTCAAGTACGGTTTCGTAGATATTACTAAACGTATTTAACTGGTCGTTAACGTTGGGTGATTGGTACAGGAGCGACGACAGATTTACCGAGTACTGCGCTATTTCTGATGCAAATAGCCCTGGATTGTAATTCCGAAAACTCCTTGTTATGACAGACTGGGGTGGTTGTTTTTCCATATTCAGTTTTAAGGTTACAAAAACTGGGTGATGGTCACTGATCAATGTCTTGATAACACCACTAGAATTTATCAAAGTTATATCGGAGACCAGAATAACGTCAATTAGTGATTCTAACATAGCCGTGACCCTTGTAGGAGATTTTATGATTTGGTCAAGATTTAATTCGTCGCATACTTCATTCAATACATTGCTATCGTTACTTGTGTTCAGCATATTGCAGTTTAGGTCGTCAAGTATGACAATTGGATTTCTCAATAAGAGGGCTTCGGTGTATGCTGGTTTGAATTTTGATTTCAGTGGGCAGTCTGGGGGTCTGTAGGTAATACAAATGACAAAATATTTAAATTTCTTGAATTGTGGACGGAGCCACAGTTGATGGAAATGATTTTCAGAAATGCTGGATAGATGCTTTAATTTATGGCATTTGATATCGGAGCGAACGTATATGCACATACACCTCCTCCAATTTTATGTAGACGATCCAATCTAAATACTTTGAAACCTTCTATTTCAATTTCAGCGTTACTAACAGTCGAGTTAAGCCAGGATTCAGAAATAGCAATGACGTCAGGTTTATGTTCTTGTGTAAATGAATTGTGATTAGATTGGAAGATGGAACATTAATATTTTTAAGTCTCTTGTGTTGTTTAGATGTTTGAAAACGTTCGATTATATACAGACGGGAATCCTTACATTACCTTTGGTTTCCTTTGATATCGGCAGGAAGTTCGATGTAAGGGGGGTCTGTTCGGCGGCCGGTGAGGATACCTTTGTAAGGGGGGTCTGTTCCGAGGAACCTTCGGGAAAGGGTGTTGGGGTATTGGATCCCGGCTCCGGATTCATTAACCCATTACTTGACTCACAAGATCTAGATGGTTGGTCCATTCTGACTCCTTGCATTGTAAAGGGTATCGAAACCAAGGAAGACAGGTGCTCTGGCGGCGTTGATTTGGTGACCCCGACATGAATTGCTCAGACGATCTGTCGAAGTTGTACTTGCAACAATAGCATCGCAAACATTGGTCAACATACATCACGAATTTTAAGACACTGTAATCGAGAATATTGATTAAAAATACAGCCCCAAATTGCCAGAAGGGTCGTACTAGTTTTACAAAAATTATAAGAGCGAGTTTGTATGATAATTTCCGTTTGGAAAACGTTGCAAACATTTAACATTCATGTTTACCTCCGAGTACAACACAGTGACAGTTACGGATTCACAAAATTCTTTAAAAAATCGTATGTACAGTATAATCTTCATTTGACCAACACTAGAAAGCTAATTTTACGCACTTTTTAAAGATTTATATTTTGTTTTGCTTGCAAGCTTTTGCCTTCCTAAACTGAAGAACAAATGAATTGTTATTGACTTGCATTGCTACCCCATTGACAATGCCTCCCCCGGTTTATTAGTAAGAGACAGATGCAACTTTAGGCCCTCTGGTAGAATCGAACCTGCGGCCCTGCGATTCCGGTGCAGCGCTCTAACCAACTAGGCTACAAAGTCCAGTTGCTGGGCATTAACCGCGAATTAGTGTATATATGACGGGAGTGATGCCAGTATAAGGTATGGAAGATTATCAAGATTTTTTCTCTGCATCTCGTTCGATAGGACTAATAGTAGAAGGTGTTTGTAGATGGGATATACGAACGAAAATTTCTTAAACTCTCCGAAAACGGTTAACGTATTTATTCACTGTTCCGACTGCAGATGCAACACTGCAACATAGTCGGAACGTTGAATAAAACCGTTTTCAGGGTATCCATTGTTTTCTATTTTCTAAAATTACTCAGTGGCTATCGTAACATTCTTGCTGCAGAAGCAAATTCCAGTCAAACTTTAATCTTTATACACAAAAAGGGTTGTAACTTGTAACTCGTGATCTAGCTGTCCAAACAAAGTGAAATTTTCGATATACTGTAGGGGGTCGTCGACAAACAGATTTCGTCACGCATCGCGGACTTGTTCCGCGATGGGGGAGAGGGGGGTAGTTCACATTTCACGGGAACAAATATTGGCAATTCACGGCTCACGAAAATACCCTTACCACCCTCATTGTAGAATACTACCTACACTGGACCGCCACGTTTGAGATAACTTTTCCAGGTAGTTTAGCCACAAACCACGGCAGCTTACTGTACAATACTACCTACACTGGACCCCCGCGTTTGCGATATCTTTCTCAGGTAGTTCAGACACAAATCTCGGCAGCTTATTCTAGAATATACTACCTACATTGGACCCTCACGTTTGAGATATCTTTTTCAGGTAGTTCAGACACAAACCACGGCAGCTTATTATAGAATGCTACCTAAACACTGGGCCACCACGTTCGAGATATCATTTTCAGGTTGTTAAAACACAAACCACGGCGGCTTATATTGTAGAATACTACGTACAGTGGACACCCAAGTTTGAGATATTATTTTCAGCTTTTAAGACACAAACCACGGCAGCTTATTGTAGAATACAACCTATACTAAACTCCCATGCCAACGTTTAAAATACCTTTTTCAAATAGTTCAAATATAAACCGCAACAGTTGTAGAGTACTACCTACACACTGGACCCCACGTTTGAGGTATCTTTTGAGGTAGTTCAGACACAAACCAATTATAGGCAGCTTATTGTAGAGTACTACATACACTAGACTTTATACCCAAGATATATCTCTATATCTTACCAGCTTTGTTAGTAACAAAATTCCAGACCCTGCAACCAATTCCTTGTCCTTTGAATTGGGACAGCCACAATTAAAACCTTGAGGCCAAAAGGCTGGAGCATTTCATTTTTTCTTAATATCGTTGGCAGTTATAATATATCTCAAAAACGAACAGTTGTTGACAAAACGTTGCTTTTGACTATAGCCCCATACCCGTTCCGTAAAGCCGACATGCATGCAAATAAACTACAGATTTCCAGGCATAATAACTTTGCATAACACTTAACATAACACTAATAGTGTCATCCAGTCACGATCCAGTGATTGCAATGTACCATTGTCTTTTCATTGTATTCTCCATGCTATCCAGTCACTGATTATTTTGACATAGTTGTGACGTTGACGTTGTGCAATTGGGCTTTTCCAACACAATGAAAGACAATAAAAACAACCCATCAGTGACTCGTGACTGGATGGCACTATTGCTGTTATTAAAGTGTTAATGCATTTTGCATAAAAAGCCCATTGAAAAGCACATTGGCTGAATGAATGCACTTTGAAAGTATGGAAATGATTAAAGTTTATAATAAATTACCTTGCCTCATTTTCTTTTAACAATCGAAACTTTATACTAAGGAATAATTTTGTATGAAATGCTGAACTAATTTGTAAGGATTTTCCTAGATTTTCGGATTTTCCCTGCATTCGGACAAGAAAAATTGACCGCCGTTTGACAGTGCAAAACATGGACGGGAAAGAGATAAGAAGATAATTTTTAAATACTAAATAACACGTTCGAGGACCTTCCCATTGACAAGTAAAATTGTCTCGCGTTTGACAGAATAAAGTACTACAGAGTAAAGCCAGTATCTTTCATATATCATTGATACGGGCAAGAAAAGGGTTAAAGTAAAACTACGCCATCAAATTTGCAAACATCAAATAGATGTCTATTTTCATATTTTACAAGCATAATAATAATAATGTTACATTGTCTATACATGCATGCTCCTCTATTGCGGAGCTTTAAAAACTAATTACATGAAGCATCCTGCACGAAAGGAAAAGCTCGATTGCTTTCCGTCTTCACAACTGACTCTCTGCGTGCTCACTTTCCCCTACATGGAAACTTCATGTAAGCCTCTACGCATGAGAGAAGGCATTAAATATGTTCTGCAAACTACAAATCTACAATCAACTATTAAAAAGCGGCGATGTCAAAAGCTATCTAAATTCAAATATTTAGCCATATGCTCTGGCACGTAATTGCAATGAGCGCGTTGATTGCCGTCGTACTCGAAGTACAAATATATACATACAAGAGATCGTAAAAAGCGTTTTTAAAGGACGACAACTCAACAGCAAATGCCAATTACGACGGTGGACATGCTATTTATATCTAAGCGCTAAGCTTATATAAGGCTAGCGCCATACCGTCGAACACAATTCGTTCAATTAGATTGAATTATATTCGACGACAGTGCAACGTATGAAACAGACCTATGGTCCCTATTATTACTACAAGCTACGATTTTAGTCGGAAGATTTATGGTTTCGGTGCATGGTATTTAACCAAGCCAGTGCAAAGGGATAAGAATAATGAGCCCACAGATCACAACACTGACTGTTTCTCGTTTTAACATGCATCTAGAGCATAAATGGGCCAACGTGTATAGCGTGTATGCCCGGGTTTCGCCGTGGCGGAAATTTCGGTGAGGTGGGGGGGGGGGCAACTGCCCACCATTACGTAACATAAACAAATAGTCGGAAATTTTTACCAGAAAAAGCTTTTGAGTGTAAATGGGGGGTTTGTACTAGAACTTTAGAAGGTTTGGAGGAAAAACTGAATCACTAGTTCCCGTCACTGTTTAGTGGATAATATGGTGCAACGATCTATGGAAGATAATGATGGAAAAATCTATCAGTAAATAGTCAAATATTCTAAATTTAATCACCAGCTGTAATTTACTTATTTCTTTGACTGCAATTTTACGAGGATTTAAAAATGTTTATAATTATAGCAGCGTTTTAAATGTCATTAGGGCCGACTTTCATTTCGGCGACTTTATAAGAATAAGACCGTCCTTTAAAATTACCCCAGAGGATACCTTTCCCTGCCTGATTGTGAGCACCTCCAAGGTATTCACCATTCAAGCGTGCGTAAGAACAGCTCCTAAACCACCAGGCACCGTGCCAGTCCCGAGCACAGTTACGCGTCCAGTCATCATTGTCTACATCTTGAGTGGTGAATTTCCAACCATTGTTATACGTTAAAGAATCTCCTGCTGTCCCTGTGAAATAAATATTAAACAAAAAATTAACAAACTCATAGTTAATGAATATTTCAGCCAATCAAGTCAAGGATAGTATATGTCACGTTCAGGATGGTCGGAATGGGTTTATTGCTTAGTACATGTCATTTTTTCTAAACTGTTAAGCGTTTGCAATGGAGTAAAAATTTTACTGTTACGGAGCTAAAAGGTTACGCACAATTTACAGACGATTTTACTTGTAGCTGCTAAATATGACTTTTTAATATTATAGTTCTCAAAATTAAGGGATTCCACCCAGACCCTCGTGTAGCGTCTGATACGCACAATTCTCCACCAAATATGCACATCTGTCATTATTTTAGGAATAAACTTTTTAACGTCGTTTCAATATTTTCCAGTGCGATTATATTACGTGAAAATAAACTGCTTATCTGGCAAAATTATTAAACTTTGAAAATTCTTTAAGACAGTCTCAGCCGTCTCTAAATTGAGGACACACCAGGAAATCTCCCAGCATTCCAAGGAGCCAAGCAACCCTCGGAAATAGCACCTGTCTGATTAACCATTTGGTTTGTGAAATATTTAGATAACTATTCATTATAAGTGTTTTGTCTTTTGGAAACACCAGGTATATCTATTATGACAAACTGTCGATCCGTAAGCCATGAGTGCAAATATAATTGTGTTTCACCGGGCAAACATACCAGGAACGTATAAGTGGCTATTATTACCATATGAACAATTAATATTTCAAAATGTTAGCGTCGCTTTCATTTCCCAAAACGATTCTTACCCGTGTATGAAGTAGTATTCAAGTTTAAACGATAACCATCGCTCTCGTTTGCCACAGTAACTGCTTTATACTCTGCATATCCGGTCTCGTTTTCAAAGGTTTCGAGATCAACTCTGAGTACATTGTGTCCACTTGAAGACAGACGATGAATTTTCTCTAGACCCAACCAGTATTCACCGCTGAAATTTCCAAATCCCACTTTATAATCTGTCCAGTTTCTGTAGAAGTCAACCGAACCATCTACCCGTCGCTGGAAAATAGTCCAGCCTCTCCCAGGAGTGGATTTCATATCACACCTGACTTGGAAGGCTCCCAGACCGTCCGGGTCGATTGTATAAACGCCAGAGGTTGTTTTGCCTGATTTGTATAAAGCATCGCAGCTTTTCGCTAGAGAAAAAGTAGATCAGTAAATCTTGACAAACTTCAACCTAACCTCAACCTAACTTTGGCCTAACCTCAACTTAAACCCCAACCCTACTTCAACCTAACCTGAACATAACCTCACCCTAACTTCGGCCTCAGGTTAACCTCAACCACTAACAAATTAAACGCTGGTCAAAATACAGAAAGGTCGTATAAACGAAATATTTCTTCGCCACAAAAATATGTGACGGCTTAAATAGGCCGGGGGTTCAGTGCTCGTCAGGTTGGGTAACGTCAGTGTCCTTGATAAACTCATGTAAGTTGAGATTGGTTGGTTCTCTCCTGTTCTTCGAGGGTTTTTCTCCGGGTACTCTGGTTTTCCTCCCTCGCTAAAAACTAACACTTACGCACTAACCACCTCGGAACTTTTGTCAATTGGGTTGCAAAACCTGTTAAGGCTTCCGTCCACCTCAGAGTGGTAAAAACAATAAACTAAAGTAAGCCGCGGCTTATTAATGTTGCGAATTCATTGTATAAACGGTCTCGCGACAAAATTTTATATCACAAAATGGTGTTCAACACCGAATGCAGACTTAACGAAAAACTAAAAGTAAGAAAACTAGAAAACGGAAAACATATATATATTTCTTTTGTGCTGTCTATACGAGCGTTCGCAACATATCACTTATAATATTTTTAACAATACCATATCAAAGCTCCGTTGGCGACCTAAACAAGCCATTTCTTGGCCGCGGTTTATTTTCGCTCGAATAAACGGCCTTAATTTAGCTTGTTTATAAAACTTATGCTACACAATTCATGACTTTGGATATCGATAACTCACATCTATATGCGCCTTCAAACAAAATAATTAAACTTTAGAATTATATTGCTTAAATATGTTTCTTATATTCTATTTTTGCACCGCAGAGAGGAATCTGTATTAGAGAATTGTTCGTATTAGAGATGTTCCAATTAGAAAGGTGTTCGTATTAGAGAGGTGTCCTTATTAGAGAGGTATCTGTATTAGAGAGGTGTCCGTGTTAGAGAGGTGTCCGTATTAGAGAGGTGTTCGTAGTAGAGAGGTGTTCGTATTCGAGAGGTGTCCGTATGAGAGAGGTGTTCGTATTAGAGAGGTGTCCGTATTAGAGAGTTGGCCGTATTAGAGAGGTGCTGGTTTTAGGGAGGTGTTCGTATTACAGAGGTGCTCGTATTAGAGAGGAGTTCGTATTAGAGAGGTGCCCGTATTGGAGAGGTGTCCGTATTAGAGAGGTGCCCGTATTAGGGAGGTGCCGGTATTAGAGAGGTGTTCGTATTAAAGGGGTGCTCGTATTAGAGAGGTGTTCGTATAATTTGACCATTAAATTTCGGAGTGATCATTTCATTCCTCAGCTTTAGCAGTCGTGCCCAATCCCTTCGACAATTTCGGCTTGGCTTATACAATAGTACCTTTCAAATCATCATAATGGTCGACATTCTAAAATTTTGAACTTTACTATTACTTCTCGATATAACAGAATATTGGAAGGTTTTTGTAGATGGAAATTTCGCATGCAACTAAACGTTCATGCTGGAGGGCCTATTGTTGCAAGTGTTCCTGGTTAGGTCTAAAAAATGAATAGTTTTGGTTCGAACATTCAATCTACAAAAACCCATTAACATCAAATCAAATCATCATACCATGTGTAGGAACCAGCGCTGTTGTCATGGTGATGGCCAGTGCGGTTGTTGTGATTGGAAATAACACCGTTGTGGTTTCGTCTGCCTTGTTTGTCGTGGTTTCACCTGGCTGTTCTGTTGTTGTTGGATCTTGCTCATTCGTTGTTGCATATATCGCGGTTGTAGTTGGAACTAGTGTGGTTGTTGTTCTTATACTCAATGCGGTCGTGGTTTCATCTGGCTTCTTCGTCGTAGCTCGCTTAGGTGATGTTGTTGTGATTCGCTTGGTTGGTTTGGGTTCTACTGCCTTGCCTGTTTGGCTTCTCTGCAATTACAAGACATATATAAGGTTCGTTTCTTTAAAAGTAAATCGCTTTAACTCGCCTCTTAACTTGCTTTAAATTGCGACTAAATCGACCCAGTTTCTCTTAAGTCGCATATATCGGCAGAAGGCGAAAGAAAGTATTTTAAGTTATTTAATTAAATAGTTTACACTATACTAGAAAAAAACTGTTTTACAGTGAAGCGACAGTGCCCCATCTTCACAACTTACTGATGGACTTGTTCGACTAGTGTCCTGTGTAGCGGCCCTCGTGTGGAAGGGATGTAACGAAAACACGCGCGAGGAGAGATACAGAGTTAGGAAAATACGCACGTTTAGTTTTAGTGAGCTTGGAAAGAGAATAAACCCCTCGAAGCACATGAGGTTAGAACCAAATACAATACTACTGACATGAGTTTTCAAATACAGGGTAGTTACCCAACCTAAGTCAATACCTGCCCTCGACTTACACTAGCAGGCTTGACTCGGGCGGTAAAGGGCAGCGCGCTAACCGCATGTGCCACCCGTACTTCCCAAAAGCACACTTAATAAAAATACCTTTTCTATTTTCTCGTAGTAATCGAAATATTGCGTAATGTTAAAATTCTTAGGATGTGTCGACTTCGTGGCGTTGTTCAGCTCACAATTCTTGGAAGAACCTGCATTTTTTCCGTTGATGAAATTGATTGATTTGCAAACAGGATGCTCAACCAGGCAATTTAAAGCACATTCGAAAGCTTCCGGTGTATTATATTTGCGGATTACGTGACCAGTAAGTCGGTGACCTGCAGAACAGTGATAGAAGAATTGATGGGCTTATACCTCCCAAATCTATGGTTTATACACGGAGAAGCTCATACATGGATAAATTTCTGTTTTATAAATGTAGGGGGAGTTGGGAATGGGGGGAGGGGGTTGCCGTCGTTATGCGAATTATCTAAACCGCGGATTGCGGACTGCGGACAGCCGACTTCGGATTGCAAATTTCGAAATGCGGACTGTATTATGATATTAACTAATTAAAGAGTTCTCGATGTGACCAGCGTTGATGTCCTCGTAAAAGACGTAAACGAATGCATGCGCATGACAGAATTGGTTAATTGTTAATAAGTTTAAAATATTGAATCATATATTTAATTACCTGTCTTATAAATGGTAAGTGTTTTATCTATTTGTCATGCTGTAAATATAATATTTTAAAATAATGTCAACTGTTATAAACAACAGATTTTCAGTGAACATATTATATGTAGCAATTATTATAATATTAGTAAAGTAGTGCTCCATATATTTATATAAACTTTA
The DNA here is from genome assembly GCA_016169945.1 of Trachythela sp. YZ-2020. Classification (NCBI taxonomy): domain Eukaryota; kingdom Metazoa; phylum Cnidaria; class Anthozoa; order Malacalcyonacea; family Clavulariidae; genus Trachythela; species Trachythela sp. YZ-2020. Next base: position 6,694,918 of record JADLSH010000260.1, read on the forward strand.
TTGTCTATTTTGAGTGGTTTTGACAAAAAGGGAGGGTAAATATTTCATGTATACAGTATTGGAAAATGATGACAGATTATACTATTTTATACAATTCCAGCGGTTATAAACAATTGATTTTCAGCAATGTTAAGCAATGTTATAAACGTTATTTATTTCGAGTGCAATTATACATTATTATGTTTGATTAACAGGCACGAAAAAGTAATTACTAGGCAAAAGCTTGTAAAATCTCCAAAGAGAGCTTCGTTATTGTAATATGCATTGTTAAATCACAATGAGAACGTAATCTTTTGTATAATCGGAATTTGCTTAACAAAAGCAACGAGCCTATTCATGCATAAATTATACATGCACTAATTACGCATTCAGTTCTGTTCCGTCGGGGAAAGCAAGACAAACTTTTGTAAATTTATAATCCAATTTTCATCCAAACTGAACGAATATTTAATCAATTTGTCCTTGGCCGATGGTCGTTATCTCCACAAATTTTAGTATTTTTCAGTTGTCGTGCTCACAGACAAACGCACACACATACGTGTGAACGGTAGAAGTCGCTCTTCGATCGACTTAGATATCCTCCGCGACTGGTTGATTCCACAATTTCAACGTTTATTGATCAGCAGCATCAAGCAGCCAACCAGGAACCTGAAACCCGTAAACCATCGCAGAATGTTGTGCGAATCATCTTACCGTTCAAAGATCAGAACTTAGCAGACATAGTCAGAAAACAACTTACAAACCTTTTTAACGTAATTGGTTCTAAAGTTTAACCAGTTTACACAAGCAAGAAAATTGGGAATGATTTCGCAGTTTCTGAAGCAAAACCGCCATTAGTCAACAAGCAAAACGTTGTGTATAAATTTTAATGTGATCTGTGTGACGCAGATTATATCGGATACACGAGCCGTCATTTACACCAACGCATTGGCGAACATAAAAACTCAGCGATACGAAAACGCGTCAAGGAATGTCATGGTAAAGAAGTTGAGAGAATCGTGAATTGTTTCTCGGTTTTGCGAAAGTGTCAGGGGAAGTATGACTGCCTGTCGTACGAGATGCTCTACATCAAGGAACTCAACCACTGATACTCAAGCCCAGTCTGAACTAACCTGCGATCAGGTTTTATTTAATATAGGCCTGATTGCAGGTTAAGTCTGAACACGCAGTCGGACTCGATTCCGGCTAAAGTATTTGTTTGAACTAACTTTGTTCACTACTTAACTTGTTTTATATGTGTTAATTTGTTCTATTTTGCCGCGTTTTCGCGCGTGACATTATACGTGATCTCATGTAATTATTTGCTAACGTCAAGAACTCGCTATACGAACACTCAAGTAATAACGAACTTTAGTTGAACTTGAAAATGATGTAAAGATGATATCGAAACGTTCTAATAAAATAAACTTTTCATGGTTTTCATTTGTGTCAAATTATACAATGTCATATGTTTGATTAACAGACACGAAAAACTAATTACTTGGCAAAAACTTGTAAAATCTCCAAAGAGAGCTTCGTTATTGTAATATGAATTGTTAAATCAAATAAAGAATGTAATCTTTTGTATAATCGGAATTTGCCTAACAGCAAAATGTAAACAAAGCAACGAGCCTATAAAGTAAGACAAACTTTTGTAAATTTATACTCCAATTTTCATCCAAACTGAACGATTATTTAATCAATTTGTCCTTGGCTTATGTTCGTTATCTCCACAAATTTTCGTTTTAAAATGTTTGGTATTTTTCAGTTATCGTGCTTACAGACAAACACACACACATATACATACTCACATACAAACCGAGCTGAAAACATTCTATATTTCAAACTCTTTTCATTAAGTAATTGACATGTTCTTTCCACCTGTGATCACTGTCTATGAGTACCCCCAAGATATGGAATAAATTTTTCTTCCTAATTAAACACGTTGGTTACAGATTGTAAGTTGAACAGAAAATGGGAACTTTTTTGGCTAGGATAAGCTATCAAAAAATTCGATTTCCAAATAATTAATAAAAGTTCAATTGCCCAAAGCCAGCTATCATAAGACTCGAGATCTGATAAACTGTTATTGGCATAAAAATGGTTAAATTCATCAGTAATAGATAAATGTCAAAAAGTTTAGAGCATTGAAAGTTTAGAGTAAAGTCATTAATATACAAAAGAACTAACAAAGGTCCAAGTACTGAACTTTGAAGAACTCCACATGGTTTAATAAGATGACTTGAATATTTTTGACCAATCGAGACAAATTGTTTAAGTTAGGTTAAATAAGAAACAAACTACTCATATGCTATTCCACGTATATGCCATAACGCTCAAGTACTTTTAATAAAATCGAATGGTTTACGGTATTAAATTTATTACTAGTAGCCAAATCCGGAATCTCTCCGGGCCCGAACTAGCTCCGAAGTCCGCACTTCAGATTCCGCACTCCAGAGTCCGCTCTTCGCAGTCCGCACACCGGAGTCCGCACTCTAGGGTCTGCATTCAATACTCCGCAATCTGGAGTCCGCACTCCGGAGTCAGCATTCCATAGTCCGTATTTCGCACTCCGCATTTCTAGACCGCATTTTGCACTTTGGAGTCAGCACTTCGCAATCCGCATTTCGCACTCTGGAGTCTGCACTGCGGCGTCCGGACTCCACAGTCCACATTCGGGAGTCATCGCTCCGGGTCAGAACTCCGCAGTCCGCACTCAAGACTCCGAACTCTGCAAACCGCATTCAGAACTCCGGACTCCGAAGTCCTCACTCAAGACTCCGAACTCCGCAATCCGCACTCAAGACTCCGGACTCCGCAGGCCGCACTCAAGACTCCGCAGTAGACTCGTGAGTTTATTGTTCATGGCAAACGAATTCCAGGAATTCTTTAAAAGCTTTATATGATATATAACTTCTTAGGCTTCCATAATTTAGACTTTCTAAGGAATTTCTCCAAATCGTCGACCATAAACGCCACTGCTCACGAGTTTACAGCATGTTGCGTAGGCGAACTTCACGGTTCGCGCCAAGCGAAGCGAAAACGATAAACTGGCCAACTTGGTCAGCCAAAAAATTCGCCGCTAAAAAGTAGGAACCGATCCTTTTCGCTAACCTAATTTATCACACTGCCGAATCTATCTTTTCGCTTCGCTTCCAGGGAACAAATTCGTTTAGTGGAAAACGGGGCCATTTGTTCAAAAGCCGATTAGTTTAATCCTATCGGGTTAGCCCAAGAATTTCAAAGCAAACTTCCCAAGAGCTTGTTTATAAACTTGGAGATATTTTTCCATAAACCTTGTCTGGATCAATAGAATCTCTATTTTCTGATGTTTTGAAATAATCAGACGTACAAAAAAACACAAACGAAACACCGGGTTAAATTTTAACCTAAGTATAGTGTTAATCGTTCATTGAACGACCGGCCCTTGCAACAAACGAGAATGCGAGTTTACTAGAGAAAATTTTCTTATACCTCGGTCAAACGAGGACAAGAATTGCATGAAAGTAGCCTTTGCCGCGCGTAGCGGTCAAACGTGCAAGAACTCTTATCAACTCCCATCTAAATTTGAACCAGCTCAAAGTTAAAGAGAGTGAACGAGAGTCGATGAGAGTTGGCGGTCAAACGCGAGCGAGAGTTGCAACTCTCATCATCAACACTCATCCTCGTTTCACCGATAAAAACATCTAATACGTAACACCTACGCATAGAAAAACACATGACTAAAAACAAAAACGATTTTTAATTGTGTTTTATGATTCAATTTGTGTACCTGAAGCGGCCAACCTGAACGCAGCACTGGATGTCAGCGAACTGCAGGTCTGTGTGTACAGCAGCAGCAGATAGAAACGAAGAATTTCGTATACATTCATTACGCAGAGTTGAAAGTCTCGAAATGTTTCAGCTACAAATATAATAAGAATAATTAGTTACAACTAAAGCTTAAGGGTCAGGTCTTGGTGAAGCACGGAAGAGAACCAACCACCACTCTACTTACACGAGTTTTTAAAAACAGGGCAGTCACGCAAGTAAATTTCACCTAAGTAAATTAACTCAGCGGTAAAATTAACTCAGCGGTAAAAGGGCATCATCCTAACCGCATCTGCCAACCGTGTGCTTCACAAAAAATAAAAGGAAAGCTTTTAGTTTGAACGCGAAGAAAAAAACACACAGTTTGAAAGCAAAAATGAACTGAGAATTCGAAGTCAGGTGGCTTGAAAATTTTAAGCAGCATATTTGATAAAATTTTGGGTGTTTAACGATCATATTAACAAGAAAAAAGCATGTCCTTTTCTTGATTTTTTAGTTTTGTGTCCTTTGCAAGATGCGCGAAATTAAAACTGCGCAAAAATATCGCAATTTGTTAACAAGGTGCGCAAAATTCAAACGCGCGAAAATTTAAGACTGAGCGAAAATAAGTAGTACGCGGATTTAGATAGCGAAAATAAGTGGATTGTAACTATCAGCTAATGTACAGCACATATTTCTTTAAGATTTACCTTAAATACTTTGAGAATTTCTGAGCTGTTAAATGTCTTCAAACGTTTCAGCTACAAATATAATAAGAATAATTAGTCACAACTAAAGCTTAAGGGTTAGTAGTTTGTGTATCTGCGCATGCAGATATATTGTTATCGTGCGAGTGTGTGTGTGTGTTAGCTTGCAGTCAATCAGCGACTAGTACTCGGATGACCTCATCTTATTGACTCGTGAACGAAATAAGTGGAAATCACCCGTAACAAATTTGACTCACATTTAATGCACACAATATCAGCTTAATTTGGAACAGTCACACGCCTAGACAAATGCGCTAGCGAGTACTTGCAGCCACAGCTAGCTATAACGAGTGTTTAATGTGTGCTACACCCACGCAATAAGGTAAGTAACTGATTATAACTTTTGCTATAAGCACATTTTCATCTGCCACTAAACATTTACATATTGTAATTAAAGCATGTTGGCGTTTATTAAACATACTTGAATACATACAGGTATGCACCTGGGCCATGGCACTTCTCATATTTGACATTTTCTCATAAACAACACTTCCTTATTTTAAGACAACTTTCATTTCCTTATTCCTTAACGCTATTTTCTAATGTCCAGTTCCAATAGCATTATTCATGAAAACATTTGTCATTAAACTTAAATAAGTACACGTGCTTTATTTATTTCATTTTTGCACCCACATTAATAATGGCCAAAGATATGATTATGCCTCTGAATCTTTCCTAATACTTGAGCAGTTGTTATACAATATTCAATAGCATTTTCGACCGTAAAAATATATCATGATCTTAAATAAATAGCCTGTATTATATATAATATATTACATGTCGAGCCTCCTTCCCTATAGAGAGCCTGCTTGCAGGCTATTATTGGTTTCAATGAATTTGAATGTTTCAATAATCATATAACTAATCCATACATTAGTAAATCTCTTGAAGACATAGCGTCTTTTTCTCTTTCAACATGAATTAAAGCTTTATTTAAAATATTAGGTAAAAAAAGAAGTTTTTATTAAATATTAAGTAAAAACTAAGCAGTCTAAATATTAAGAATACGGCCAACATGCACAACCGTTCATAATCTTGTCCGAATATTTTCGAATCTCAAAGGCTTCGAAAGTTTTGCGTTCATTGTGGGTTTTAAGGGGCTCCTTTATGCGTGTCCGAATTGTTGGTGAGACAAGTGGAACAATGACTCCATGGTAATGCTACGCGTTTAATTTATGTATTTTAATGCATTTTAATTGGTCAGACTTGTATATATAGAGGATGCAATATTATATCTATAAGATTTAATTTTAATTTTTTAAATCAAATCTTGCGCTTTTGCCTGACGAAGTCAATAAACACCAAACACATATATATCATGTGGGAAACATTCCGGCACTAATTTAATGAATGCGTTGCCATAGTCATTGTTTGTGGGTTCACAGTCATAGTCAACAAACAATTATTTAGAGGGGGTTATATATTTTTACATATATACAGGGTGAAATCGTCTCACTATATGAACGTGATGCAGCTCGGAAAGTTTGACAAAAACAAAAAAATCCAGCTGTAATTCAGTTGATGGCCTTGTATGTTTAACGAGTATTTAAAAAAGACTTGTGTGTACATCTTCACCTCTACAAATACCACGCTTTAAACATATATCATGCAATGATGTAAACACTTGTCTGATATACTTAAAGGTGACAATACATGATCCTATTTCCATATATCCTATTTGCATATTTATGGCACTCTTAAACCGGTTATGTTATATATATAGATAAATTAATGTCAAGTCATTAAACTTAAATTGCTTATACTTAGTTTATATACATATAGTAGAACCTCGCTTATCTCGAACTCCCCGCTATCTCAAACTTAAACCCATTTCCCGTGGATTTGCCAATATTATTTCCATCATTTTTACTTGGTTATCTCGAACTCTGTTAACTCGCGAACTCCCCGCTATCTCGAACTACTTTAATGAATTCAGTTCCTGTTTATATTAGAGAATACATGCACGTACCGTATTTGATTTTGCAGCGTAAGCGTGCACGTAAAACGAGCTATAATAGAGAATGCATCTATTCAGTTTAAGATACTTACAACACAATCACAGTATAGGTATTACACAATTGTTAAATTAACTATATTGACAGTTTTTATTGTATAGACTATAGAGGTGTTGCACCATCACGTGACCAAATTCTAAAATCTTAAACGTGCAACCTATCAAGCTGGCTGTTAAACATGTTTTGTATGTCATTATAGCAAGTGTTCGAAACAAATTCCAAGTCGATACAATTATTCCCTCGCGAGTTAAAAAGGTTTGAATAATTCGTATTGCTGACGTCAGGAATATTTGCTAATGCCGTTAAAAACTACGTTTTTTCCAAACCTAACGCGAAAAACTCAATAGTATCATAGTAAACAGAATTTAAACATTTGTTATAAAACACATCTTTTCTTGAGCATTTGTATTTTGGCCGCCATGTTGGATGGCAGGTGGATGCCATCCAACATGGCCGCCAAAAAACAAATGCTTAAGGAGACGTGTTTTATTAGACATGCCCATATACTGTAATTATGCAAACTCCCGCTTCAATTTTCTGCACGTCCTACTCGTTCCCAGGCCCAAACTATTTCGCTTGAAACTCACGGAAAAATAGAACTCATGCACAGAGGAATAGGGACTAGTCTGCTTGAAACTCTACAGAGTTGCCTGCGGAGGAGTTCAAGCCGTGAAAAATGGTACTCAGAAAATTGGTTCAGTACTGAAGTACAAATCTTCTCAAACGTAACTGACTTTACCTCTTCAAACTGTATTAAATTGACTAAATCCATACGGATTGATAATACAAGGAAAGTTTTCGATAATTCTTTACAATTATTTATTTGAATGATTTGTTTTGGCCGTCGTCGTCGCGTTTCTGTCCAACGTTAATTTTCCTCTAACTGACAATGTATGTACTTTGTCTTATTAAAGACTATAGACTCAACTTTCCAGTCATGCGTTTTTCACACGTATGTATACGCACAGAAAAATCAAAATCCTTTTAAATGTTTCACGTGAAATAACAAATGAATAAATGTAAAATGTACAGCATTTAGTTTTATATTTATTGCGTACTGTTAACGTATTTATTAATACATATATACACTTCCGAAGGGTTTAATCTTTTTCGTAAAAGATTATACGTGGTGGTATACGTACGTATGACCCTGGTATGACGTAGCACAACTGAAAGCACCCCTGATTTAAGGGGGCTCCCTACAGTTTACATCATATATCAGTGTTTTGAATTAAAAGCTCTTTAAATGGTTATTTAATGGGATTTTCTAAGAAATTTGTTTTTAAAATCGACAGTGTATAGTTTTTTTTAAAACCCAAAAATTAGTTTCACAAAAACACATAAAAATTTTTCAATTTCAAATTTAAATATTTATAGAATTTACTATATGTTAAATGCATAGTCAGATTTTGAGATATGGTTACCGATGAAACAAATTAGAAATGTATGGTTTCAGTTCGCGATCCGTTTGTCGAAGAAGAAGATTTATTACCAATGACAAAAATAATAAGAAAAAAATACAAGATAAATATAACAAATTAGGTAAACAGCCAACTAAAGTAGTCACAAAGGACGAGCCTAGTTAGTTCTCGCGTGAGGTCCCGCTTGCATTTCTTGGACAACAATGAAAACACGCGAGTTTTTCATATTTCTTGTATCTGCGCTAGCGCAGATAGGTTGATATCGCCTTTGTAAGTGGGTGCGTGTGTAACCTTGAGCCAATCAGCGACAGCTTTCTTAAAATGACGTAATGTTACACTTTGATCTGTATACGTAAAACTGGATTGATATTAACTAATTCAAGATGGACTACTCAAGACTACTCAAGAACGAGCATTGTAAATATGGGCATGTTTCTACAATTTTACGATGGAAATTATACATCAAAGCAACAGCATTTCTATTTTTTGTATTATTTTGAACATTGCGAATATTGAGGGAGTATTTTTAGTCCGCGATAGAAACGTTCTGATAAATGTTTGGAAATTATTCGCCAAATTACAAAATCGTTATTGACAGATCATCATAGATTGACTTGACCTGCTATGACTATGTATCAATCTCATTTGAATCTGGAAGCAAGGTAAACTTTTTTCAATACTGCACGTATACTCTACATTATTCATGCCTTGATTTAGGCCAATTAAAAATTTTTTTAGTTTTTCATCGCCGCCCGACCCTGAAAAATTGGCCGCCTTGAAACTTTTTTATTTATATTATCGGAATTAGTCGAATGGTCGTAAGGAAAACGAACGTTGGCGGCCATTATGTTTTCAACATGCCGTTGTCGTGCGTGCTGGATAGGCGTACGAGAGTTCCGTTTAGGCATCAAAGTTAAATGGCTCTTAACTGCGACTATTTCTACAAAAGACAAAATGTGGAAAATGAAACAACCTTTTTAACCCGTTTTAAAAAATAATATAAACTGCAAAATAAAAAAAATAAAAAAAAAAAAAAAAAAAAAATCACGCCCCATAACTAAAAATTTTAAAAAAAAAAACTAAAAAATAATTGGCCTTAGGCCAATTAAAATTTTTTTAGTTTCATCATACCCCGACCGCCTGAAAAATTGGCCGCCCTTTTTTTTATTTAATCGAAGATTCCGGAATTAGTGGAAGTAGTCGGACGACGGGCATTATGTTTCAACATGCCTTTCATGCCTCGTCTGGATAAGCGTGATAGGCGTTGACATTCCGTTTAACAAAAAAAAGTAACGGCTCTTAACTGCGGCCGCATTGCGCATGTGTGAAAAAAAAAAAAAAACTTTAATTTAACTTTTTTTAAAAGGAGAAATATACTACTACGCAATAAAAAAAAAATAAAAAAAAAATAAAATCCTTAAACCCGCCCCATGTTTTTAAAAAAATCTGATGAAAAACTAAAAAATTTTTAATTGGCCTTAGATAAACGTGTTAAAATCACGACAATATACATAGGCATTGTGTTCTATAATTGAAGGGTTTTGTACATGGAAAATTATTGAGTGTAAATTATATTATTCAATCGAGTGAGATGCCAACAAAATCTTGATATTTACCCACAACTTAACATGGCAGTACCCTAGTATATATATATGAACTTGTGGTTAGAGCTCGACAACTTGACTCTGTAGCTCAGTTGGTTAGAGCCCTGCATCGGAATCGCAGGGCCGCAGATTCGATTCCTGCCAGGGACCTATAGTTGCATTTTTCGCAGCTGTTCCTGGTTAGGTCTAATAAATGTATATAATTTACAAAACCCTTCAATTATTATTCAATCGAGTGAGATGCCAACAAAATCTTGATATTGTTTTCTATAGTCAACAGCTTACTTTGATATTTGATTAGTATTATGACCGAGGCAAAGGTTGACATTTCTTTCCCAAACTGTTGTGATCGAGGTTGTGCAAACTAGGGGGACTAGATTGGTGCTACACTCTTGCAATAAACATGTATACAAAAAATCAAATATATGAAAAATAAAAATGTAGCCGAACTCAGTCATCAAGGGGTCAACTGGTAGACTTTCTAATGAATTCTGGTTCCAATTATTTTCAGCAGATACTCTGTCTGTCAAGGTTATTTGTTATTTGCAAAGTCCCACATTAATGTTGTAAGAAATGAGACGGTCATTTTCCCATGTATTTGGTTTCTTAATTGGTCTCTTAACTAGCAACTATCTCTTTGACTAATTCAATTTGTCGATCGATGGACCAAGGAATGCTAACTGGCTCCGTATTTATAGACTTAAGGAAAGCTTTCGACACCGTGGACCATAGTTTAATTGAAAAATTGTCTCGTTATGGTATACGGAATTCAGAATTATTATGGTTCAGAGACTACCTTAATAATCGAAGTCAAGTTGTTCAGTACGAAAATTCCTTCTCCGTTCCTTGTAAAATCTCCACTGGTGTACCACAGGGATCTATACTTGGCCGGATTTTGTTCGTTCTTTTCATTAATGATCTACCGGATTGTATTGTCCGGTGTAGTATCTTGATGTATGCCGATGATACGCTTCTGTTTTTCTCTGCAAAGTGTCCGGAAGTCATTAAATCCACATAGTCAGTGTTAAACGACGGAGCATTGAAATATACTCACTTTGAACTTAAAAACAATGTAGTACAGGATAATATATGTCCGAGGCTGATTTAAAATTGAGATGTACTGTAGTGTTATTATTATTAATTATTATTATATATTAGTATTTACAAATCTCAAATAATGTTTATCTTAAAAACTATTACTCTATATAAATTATTCTAAAAATATAGTACTTTATTTACAATTGTGTTACTATTTTATAAAATTGATTAAAATTGGATAAAGTCACCTACAACATCTACTTCTTAATTAGTAAGGATATATTTCTTAAGTTCCAGCTTAAACTCTCGAATGTTTTCTATTGACTTAACTTTATCATCCAAATTCGGTTCCAAAGTTTCACGGCTCGGTAGTGGAATGTTTTCTGTCCAGTGTTTGTTTGAAATTTTGGAATAATCAGGTCGTTGGTCTGTCTAGTGGGATACTGATGGATACTTGCTCGTTGTTGGAAATGTTCGCTTAAATACTCCGGAGATAAACCCTTTAGGCATTTGTAGATTTGGAGGGTATCTCTATATACCAAGTGTTTATCTACCGGCACCACCTAAGTTCTTGTAGCACTGGTGTAATATGGTCATATTTGCTGGTACCTGATATAATCCTGGCCGCAAAGTTTTGAACCAGTTGTAATTTTTTCACGTTTTTTGCAGTGGTATTGGACCAAGCATACTGAGCAGCAGAATAATTTGCTCAGTACAAGGGAGTGTGTGATGAAGGACAGGGTTTCTCGATCCAAAAGGTGTCGGACTCTGTTAATCTGGCAGAGTATTGATGAAGCCAAGCATGATGAAGCCAAGCATGATGAAGCCAATTCCCTGATGTGCATATCATCCTAGATCCTTGGCTGAGAAAATTGGGTGTAAGGTTTTATTTAGGAAGTTTAGCGTAAGTTCCGCAGACAATGTGCTTAGTACTTATGGTGTGCTGGGTTTAAACGGAGAGAATTTGTACAACACCATCTGGGGACATTGTTAAGATCTTCTTCTAGTGTTAACTTTGCTTTCGATATATCTTGGATCGAAAAGGATAAGGAAACTTTACTATCGTCGACGTACGAATCTAACGAGCATTCTCTTGTTACAGACGGGAGATCGTTTGTGTAAATGCTAAACAGCAACGGGGACTGGATCGACCATTGGGGAACGCCATGCGTGATCTTTAACTGGGTGGATTTGCTGGACCCTATTCTCACGTATTGTTCACGGTCTGTCAGGAAACTTCGAAACCATTGTAGGGCTGACGGGGATACGCCGACGGCTTTCAGTTTTTTCAGAAGAATACTATGGTCAATGCTGTCAAACGCTTTAGATAAGTCAATTAAAATCACTACCGTTAATTTATTTTGGTCCATGGATTTAGGAATGTTATCTGTTATGCTGACATTGATAGTTTCGGTAGAATGGTTTCTTTTATTGCCACTTTGACGAGGGGAAAATATATTATACTTATTAAGATGGTCTGACAGTTGATTTAATGCGATCTTTTCACATACTTTGGACAGTATTGGCAGAAGTGATATCGGCCTATTATTGGGTGCTATTTCGTTATCGCCTTCTTTTAAGATGGGAATGACTTCCGCCAATTTCCATGCATCTGGGTACGTGCTTGATAACAGGGAGCTATTTATTATGGTAGCAAAAGGAGTCAAGATGTAAGTTAGTGAGTCTCGTATTATACACATACTGATTTTGTCTGAGCCAGGGGATTTGTTGATGGGAATTGACATAATTGTGCGTTCGATTTCTTCTTCAGAGACCGCTACAAAGTTAAAGACATCAGATCGATAAAATGCAGAATCACTTAAAGGTTGGTTAGTGACATATGGTTGCATATTAATATCTGCAGACAATTGTTTTACAGCTTCTGCAGTATTTTTCCCAACAGTTGCGAAGTAAGTATTGAATTCCTCGGCTAGTTTCGTGCAGTCTTTGGTATAAACTGGTTTCGAATACTCCTTTTCAGGTAAAGTTTGATGTATAATTTTCCATAGAGCGCCGGAGTTTCCTTTGCATTTACTGATTTGGTTGGTTATATAGTTTTTTCTCACTCGATCTTGGCTTAGATTTGACGGTGTTTCGAGAGTTTCTATAGTTCGACCAATCAGTAGGATTACGGGTCTGATAATAGTATTCATGCAGTTGGTCTCTTTCCCTCTTGGCTGATTTTATCTCGTTGTCGACGAATGGGGTTGACCGAGATTTGATTTTGATGTTCTTAATGGGGGCGTGACTTTCAAGTACGGTTTCGTAGATATTATTAAACGTATTTAACTGGTCGTTAACGTTGGGTGATTGGTACAGGAGCGACGACAAATCTACCGAGTACTACAAATTTACCTTCTACTATTAGTCCTATCGAATGAGATGCCGAGAAAAAATCTTAGTAAGAGACGGCATACTCACATGAATCCAGCCAAGAGTGATCAAATTATGCGTATCTTGATATGTGAATATATCTTCTTCACTGAATGTTGTACACGAATCTGACGTCGACTTCGGAATGACCAGATGATAAATATGGAACGCATTTTGACTCTAAATCAAACACACAATGTAAAGTATTAATATTGGTGTGATCAAATTTGGAAGTAGTGACACTTATAGAAGCAAGAAAATTAAACCACATCTCCCAATGTACCATCCTCTCAACGTGAAACGAACAGTTTAGAACTTATATAGATATCCGGAATAAATATATTCAATTTATAGTTTAGGTTTCCTCCTGTAGTAACACTGGATCAATAAGGCATGAACCTTACTGGACGTCTACGGAGAACAGTTTAGAACTGATAGAGCTATCCAGTGTAAATAAAGTTAGTTTAGTTTAGGTTTCCTCATGTTGTTTAAACAGTGGATCAATACGGGATGACCCTTACTGGACTTCTATAGGGAGAACAGTTTAGAATTAATAGAGCTATCCAGCATAAATAAAGTCAGCTCAGTTTAGGTTTCCTCATGTACTAACACTGGATCAAATACGCGATGACCCTTACTGGACCTCTAGGGGGAACAGTTTAGAACTGACAGAGTTACCCACTATAAATAAAGTCAGTTCAGTTTAGGTTTCCTCATGTAGTAACACTGGATCAATAAGCGATGACCCTTACTGCATCTCTAGAGGGAAAACAGTTTAGAACTGGTAGAGCTATCCAGTATAAATAAAGCTAGTTTATAGTTTAGTTTCCTCCTGCAGTAACACTGCACCAATACGAGATGGCTCTTACTGGATCTCTGCGAAAAACAGTTTGGAACTGATAGAACTATCCAGTATAAATTGGAGTACAAGATTTAAAGTTAGTTTACTAAAGGTTTCCTCCTGTTGTAACACTGGACAAATAAGGACTGATCCTATAGTAGACTACCAAAAAGAACAGACATCGACTAGTTTAGAACTGGTACGTAATCAAAGAGCTATACTGTATATCCAGTAAAAAGTTAGTCCAGTCTTCAATCTTACCAATCCACCAGCTAAAATTCCATAGGTTTCTCGATTCTGGCCAGTATTTGGTGAAGCAACTTCAATAAATTTTCTCATCAATTGCGTGGGAACGTTCACTGTCCGTAGTCCACTGACAAAATCTATACAAAGTTATAAATTTAGTGCCTTATATATAGGATAGATAGATAGATAGTTTATTAAACATAATTACATAGCAGCCCTGGGCCTGAATTGCGTAATTAATTTACAATATGAATATAATTTAATAACAATATAATAGTTAAAAAAAGTATGCTATAAAAACTAAAGTGTATCTAAGAATTATTAAAAAGATTACACATCGTAGGAATAAAAGTTTTCTGGTAACGAAGAGTTTTACATTTAACGTTAAATGTTCTTTTATGCCTAAGGTCATAATTTGATTGGTGTTCTGGCGGAAGTAATTTATACAACTTGTGTGACTCATCACATATTATCTTACTAAATAAGTTGTCACACAAGTCTTTTCTTCGACTTTGTAACGTTGGAAGTTGGAATTTTTCCAGATTGTCTTGGTATGAATTCCCAGGAGATAAGATTGAAAGCACACGTTTTTGAATCCTTTCCAAATCATCAGATAAATACTTTGGAAGCGAGTGATGAAAGACCGGAGCACAATACTCAAGAACTGATCTAATACAGGTACAGTAAAACAGTATAATATCTTGATCAGGCACTCGAGCTCGTTTGAGTAGGACAATAAAATATAAGCGTTTATTAGACTTTTTTATAACTTCGTTAATATGTTCGATCCAAAGAAGATTATTGGACACAGTTACTCCGTCAAACGAATGTTTTTGTTTCTTAAAATCAATGATCATTTCCTTGCACTTTTCAATATTTAATTGCAGCTTGTTTTCGCATGACCAATTCTGGACAAGTTCGGCATCACTCTGGATCGTACTACAATCCCCTTTATTTACAATTTCTGCAACATTAGTGTAGTCCACATATTTCCATTTATTTGCACTGGGAAACGTGAGATCGTTTATCATCAACAGAAAAAGCCACGGTCCAAGTTTAGTACTTTGGGGGACACCTGACAGTATATTACCCCATTCGGAAACACAATCATTGGCCAGTTTAACCCGCTGTTTCCGATCTTTCAGAAAATCAACAACCCAGCGAGCAATTCCTGGGGGGATGGGTAGGTCACAGATTTTTTTTGCTAAAATGGCATGATCAATAAGGTCAAAGGCCTTCCTAAAATCTAGGAGCATGATCCTTACAGCAGCACCAGTGGCATCTGTGGCTTCAGCCCACTTATGTATCATTGAAATTAGAGCACATTGGGTAGAGGACTTTGGGATAGCTCCAAACTGGTCGGGGTCGATAATTGAAAGGATGGCAGGACTGATATATGTAACTACAATAAACTCCTCTGCGACCTTTGAAAGTGCAGGTGTGAGTGATATTGGTCTAAGGTGCTTACTGACGTTTGTCACAGGTTTTGTTTTAACTAGGGGAGAAATGTTCGCTAATTTCCAAGCTGACGGGAATTTTTGTTCGGCAAAGGTACAGTTCAGTACGGTGCGGACAGGTTGGGCAAGGATTTCTGCAAATTCGTTTAGCAACCAGTTTGGCAAATCATCGGGACCTGACGCTTTACGGGGATTTAGTTTCTTTAACGCACGATAGACATCATGTTCGGACAGCATAGGGGGGTCAAACTCATCGTCGTAGGGGGGAATGGATTGTAGAGGTTGATAAGCTTTCATAGGCTCCAGGAAGGCGTCGTTAATAAGATTAGCAATTGCAAGGGAATCAAAGTTCTCAATTTGGTCAAGTTGGAGTTTGGATCGGAAATTCTCAGAACTCTCAGTAGTGGTCATACCTGCAATTTTTTAACATCACTCCACCACCGACTTGGTTTAGACTCCTTTAAATGCTGTACTTTAGATGAGTAAAATTTAGCCCGACAAGACTTTCTTTCTCGATTTACACGGTTTCGATATAAACGAAAGAGTTCTATATCCCCTTTTACAAAAGCTCTTTGGCGGAGTTTGATCAAGTTTTTGAACTCCGGAGTGATCCAAGGTTGGTCATTTACGTGTAATTTGGATGTTCTTAGTGGCATGATGCTATTAATTCCGATTCTCACTAAATCTGTGAATAATTTTAACTTTTCCTCACAACTAGCGAGAGAAATCAGACTAGACCAGTCACACGAATTAAGATACCTGCCAAGTTCATCTCGCCTACTACGTCGCATATCTCTTTGACATATGGTTCGACGACTGGAGGTTTGGGGTAATCTATTTTTTGGATGGAGAATAGTCACGTTGTGGTCAGATAGTCCGAAGGGCGGACACTTTTCGACAGAGTTTACCCCATATAGGTAAGGTAAGTTAGTTAGGATCAAATCTAAAATTTGGTCACCTCTTGCTGGTACACGGACTAGTTGCTTCATCCTAAACTGTGTTAACAATCGGTTGATGTTTAGTCGATTAAAATCACCAGTCAGGAATATTCCGCAACCAGGATAATAGCCTTCAATGGACGTAAGTGTAAGGAACAAGTAATCAATCATAGAATTGTCGTCGGCGTTAGGAGGGTGGTAAACTGTACCAATCACAATATAAGGAACTCCTCGAGGGAGTCTATTTGGTCTAATTTGGACGCAAAGTACTTCAAAATTTGGATTGTCAAGATGATCGAGTGTTTTAAATTTTATTGAATTTCGAATGTATGTACACACACCACCATGAGCACCATAAGTTCGATTTTTGTAAATGAGATTATAACCAGGAATGTTGATACAATCTTCACTGATACCGTCATGAAGCCAAGTTTCTGTAAAGCAGGCTAAATCAGGTTTTAGCTGAGTGATGCAGAGGGTTATTTCATCAATTTTGGGTGCTAGGGACATAGTGTTGGATAGTAGCAAACTAGGACCAAAAACAGATTTGTCAGGTTGGTTTATGGAATCTGGAGTGGTAGCTGAATTAGCGGGAGTAGCATAGATTAAGTTGTTTGTATTTGAAGTTGGTAGGTCAGCATAAGAGTTTAGCTTAAATGGCCGTCGCGAAGTAATCACCGGAATTGGGTTACATTCGTTAGATTCATTAGATCGTTTATCCAGGGCTTGGGAGGGTTCACTGGTATTGACATGAGTGGTGATATTTGTGGGTACTGAAAAGTCTGGAACAGGGGATGGGCTATTGGGTTTTGGGGAGGGGGAAAAAAAAGAAAATGTTTCAACGCACTTTGGAATCCGCACTCCGTTGTGCGCACTCTAAAGTCCGCACTCCGCGTTTCGCCTGCGAAGTCCGCACTCCGCAGTCCATACTTCTTAGTCCGCAATCAGCACTCCGGAGTCCGCACTTTGCAATTCGCAGGACACCCGCACTCCCTTGCTCGCACTCCCTTGCCCGCACTCGCTTGTCCGGACTCCACTCTCCGCAGTAGATTCGTAAGTTTATTGTTCATGGCAAACGAATTACAGGAATTCCTTAGAAGCTTTATATTATATATAACTTCCTCGGCTTCCATATTTACTAAACCGAGCCATGTTTTGTTGTGAGAATACCATAACTTTCCTCTAAACTCAGTTTTCCCCCCTTTTTTTGTTACATTTTGAACAAAAGGGACCTTCACTGGGAGGGCAAAAATAGTTTACTGGGGGGGCCAACATGGGGGCTGGGGGGGCTTTGGCCCCTCCAGTACATTAGTTAAAAAAGGCCCTGGCCGCACAGAAAGTAGAATACAGTTCTACTGTCATACGTACAAAAAGTTAGCCGCGACGGTCAAGATTAGCGATCATTTTCGAGTCACAGAGCACTTGCACGTACGGTCAGCGCGACAGCGCGGCCGACTTTGCGCATTTCACGAAAGTATAAACACGTACGTGCGTGCAATTGTGCGTACGTACGTGCAAGTGGAGCCCGGCCTTAAAGGAAAACAAGACAAAATACCACTTGATTAAGCACATTAGTTTAAACATAAGGTTACTGTAGTTTGTAATACAACATAAACTCTACAACTTGGCATTCAGTTTAATCTCACGAAAGTCGCAATTCTCAATTTTTACTTAAGGCGCCCGGTTTACACGTTTTCGGCACGGCACCCCTAAAAGTTGGCACCGATGCCCAAAACTTTGGGCACGGCACCTCTGACTTTCGTCGTATAAACGCGACAAAAATCGGCACCGGTGCCCAAAATATTAAAGGTGCCGAGACTTCCTGACGAACTAGTATCGGCCCGTCTAGCGATCGAGCGGCACCGTGCCCAAAATGCGAAAATATTCCAGAAATAAGCTGGTTTGAGCATACGCAAAACAATTCGTTGATTTTCCAACATGGCGTCTTGCGAACCAAACTAATTTGAATAATAAATAACACCTAAAAATTGATTGAATATATGGGATCCCAAGTCAAACTGGATGTTAGCTCCTCTGTGCATCCAAACCTCCTGGTTTCGTGGCCAATGAATCAATTTATTTTTTTGCGGTCCGGTATCCAGTTAAATGGTGCGTTTTGATTGGCTAACGAGCGGTCCGGTATCCTGCTATCCGGACCGTTGCGTGAGCAAAACAAAAAAAAACAAGATTTTTAATCTTGTGTCACCGCCCTGCTGTTTTAAACTGTCAAACTATTAAATAGTTTTAAATATTTGAACTTGTTTTGACCACAGTTTTGACATTGTGTAACCGTTAATGAATTCCAAATGTTTGTAACGGAAGTGAGGTGACGTACGTGCGTCATTTGTAAATAATAAAATTATTTTGCTGAATTTCTTAAATTTCTTGCAGTTTCATAGTACAAAATACTGTGCCCTCAGTCGTGAAAACGGCCCCGGCCTTCGGCCTCGGACCGTTTTCACGACTTCGGGCACAGTATTCCCCTATCCGGACCGAGCTAAGCCATTAAATAACATATATATACTATTCTTGTTCGTTTCAATCCGCAAAACAAGTGTACGTAGTATTCATGTCGGCCATCTTAGTTTACATACAATCTTACATGAAGATTGACTCAAACCAATTCAAACGCTAACAAAACACATCGTAATTATTAGAAAGTGGGGTGCCTTTCCGCCATTGGCACGGTGCCCTTTAAAAAAGTATCCCTTGTAAAAATCGTCGTGTAAACGGGTGCATAGCGAACTGATCGTTTGGGCACGGGTACCAACTTTTAGGGGTGCGTGCCCAAAACGCTTCTTTATTCGAACGTCTGCTCTGTGTCACAAACTGCAAGACTGGAACCGAGGCAAGAGTGTTTTTGAATTACTGACGACTTCGTCTATAATGAACATTTTGACGACTATATGTGTTGTGTGTTTACCCTAAATTCTGTCAATCTTTATTGTTATCATTATATATACGACCTTCTTTAGGCTTGTTAAAAACTACGTCCAGTAAAAACGCGGCTGGCTGAAACGAATGAAAATTTATATACATTTTTAGACCTAACAAGGAGCAGTTGCGAAAAATGTAACTTTAGGCCCTCTGGCAGGAATCGAATCTGCGGCAACCTGCGGCCCTTAGAGCAAGTGACAAATAACCTAACCGGCCTTCCTCAAACAATTTTGAAATCATTTGAATAGCAAATCTTGTATTCTTCGTTGTCACATGCTCTCTAAAAACAGGCGTTACTGCAATTTTTTATTCATTATCATTCACAGCACGCCACATTGATCTACTCGATCTACCGTCCCCACTTTGTATATAACTGAGCATGCGCATTTATGTAAGAACGCGTTATCAGCATTAAATATTTGTCTCCATTTTATCATGCATGCATTGGCAATCACACCGCGCATAAAATAAGCTAGCCTCGAAATTTGATCTTTATCTAAATACCAACCCCACGTTTAAGATACCCTTTTAGGTAGTTCAGACCGGCACAAACAACAACACTCAGTTTGTAGATAATTTCTACTGCACCAGTTTCCCACGTTTGAGACAAATTTAACTGGTTGTTCAGCCATAACCACGGCCGTATACTACCTATACACTGGTCGTGGACCGGCACGTTTGAAATATTCTTTCAGGTATAGTTCACAAAATGTGTAAAATGTGGTGTGCCCCAAGGGTCTATATTAGGACCACTGTTCTTTTTACTGTATATTAATGATTTACCTGCATGCCTGAATAAAACAAAACCCCGGCTGTTTGCTGATGACACAAATATCACAGCAGCTGGTGGGTGTTTAAGTGATATTGAAGATGCCGTAAATTTGGATTTAGAAAACCTTCGGAAATGGCTCATGGCAAACAAACTGAGCTTGAACGTAGCGAAAACTGAATATCAAATTATTGGTACTAAACCAATGCTAAAAAAAGCTTCTGCTCAACTGCCTAGAATTCATATTCAAAACAAACCAATAAAGCAAGTTTTTCAATGCAAAACGCTAGGTGTGACTCTTGATGAAAATCTGTGTTGGAAAAGTAATACAGACACTATTTGTAAAAAGATTTCATCTGGAATTTATGCTCTCAAACGCATTAAAGAGTATGTTGATCAAAAAACACTCATTTCTGTGTACAATGCTATAATTCACCCCTATTTCAGCTACTGTTGCTCGTATTATAGCACATGTGCCAAATGAGGTAGGTCAACAAACTGTACTGAATATATTAGGATGGGAACCACTCAAAGAACAAAGAGTGAAAGCCAAGGCAAAAATAATGTTTAAAACGCTCAATAACATGGGGCCAAACTCACTAAAAGAATTATTTACTTTCAAAACGGAAATATTAGATCACAGTCTTCGTGACAGCTCAAGTTCAATACGCTTGCCAAAGCCAAATACGAACAACATGAAGAAAAGTTTCATGTACGATGGAGCTTCCATATGGAACTCCCTACCAGAAAATATAAGAGAAATTAAATCAATCTCAAGTTTTAAAAGAAAAATCGCTACTCTTAGCTTATAAAATCACATGATTCTTAATGTAAATAGATACTCAATATTTGTATATTTGTAACTGCATGATACTTTTTTATTTTTTATTTACTTGTAACTATGTGTTAATATTTTACACGCCCATTGTGGAAACCAGCTTTAGCTGACAATGTTAGCGTGGTTAAATAAAGTTATCATCATCATCATCACACACAAACAGAACAGTTTATTGTATAATACTACCATATATCAGCTGATCCCCCACTATGGGATATTATTTTCAGTTGAATAAGCCACAAACCACGGCAGCTTATTGTAGAACACTACCTACACTGGACACCCACGTTTGAGATATTATTTTCAGTCGGCTTAGGTGGTTCATACACAATTAAAACCACGGCACGGCAACTTATTGTTGAATACTATCTATACACTAACCAGGCGGGCGTTTGAGATAAATTTTCAGGTATAGTTGAAACACAAACAACAGTTTTTGTAGAACACCTAGATTGGACTCCCACATTTGAGATATTTTAACGGCATGGTTGTTCTGCCACAAACCACGGCAGCTTACTTATACTTACTACCTTTCCACTGGACCAGCTCGTTTTAGATAAATTTTCAGGTATAGTTCAAACAAAAACCACAACAGTTTATTATAGGGTACTACGTACACTGGACCCCACGTTTGAGATGCATTTTTAAGGGAGTTCAGATTTGTGTCAGCAGCTGATTGTACAGAATATTACCAACATTTTCCCCAAATATCTTTATATATATCTTACCAGCTTTGTTGGTGACAATATTCCAGACCCTGTAACCAATTCCTTCTCCTTTGAATTTCAATTGCCGCATTACTGCATTACGACAGCCACAATTAAAACCTCGAGGCCAAAAGGCAGGAGCATTTCATTTCTTCTTAATGATATATATCGTTGGTAATTAATATATCTCATTTCTCGACAACGAACAGTTGTTGACAAAACGTTGCCTTTGACTATACCCGAATGCCCGTTTTACAAAGCACATGCATGCAAATAAACTACAGATTTGCAGGCATAATAACTTTGCATAACACTTAAAATAAAACTAATAGTGTCATCCAATCACGATCCAGTGATTCCAATGCTCCATTGTCTTTTCATTGTTTTGAAAATCCCTCTATTCTCCATGCCATCCAGTCACGGATTGTTTTGACATAGTTGTGACGTTGATGTTGTGCAGTGTTGTACAGGGTGTCCCCCCAAAAAGTAAACCCTTTGAAATTGAAATTAGCATTGCTTTCAAACAACCTATTGTATTCAATTCACACATTTTTGTCTTCGTTTGAAGCCTGTTTTACATGTCAAATTGCCGTCCACAAAGAAATTTCATATTAAACTTGACGAGTTAAATTCAACGGAAATTCGACATGTAAAACAGGCCTCAAACGAAGACAAAAAGCGTCTGAATCCTTTCTTAACACACAGTTCAAGTTTTTCTTAATATACCCATGTGTGAATTGAATACAATAGGTTGTTTGACAGCAATGCTATTAATAAGGGTTTACTTTTTTTTGGAACACCCTGTAGTACTCGAGTCCGGACTTGGGTATATGACACGGACTTGGACACACGGACTTGGACTCGATATCAAAGGACTCGGACTTGGACTCTGACTTGACTCGTCTGGATTTGGATATTTAAAAAGGTCAAGTCCTTTACGAGTCCACCAAATCAATTTCGTCGTATTGCTTCGTTAAAATCATGGTCGGTATTGCCACTAAAACAATATCAATTGCTCTGTCAATACCCATTTCAAGCTTATTTTCCAACAATTTTTTCTGGGGAAAACAGTATATGATAGATAGATAGATAAATAGATAATTTAATATGATTTTACATAGCAGCCTACAAAGGCTGAATTGCGTAAAATTTACAAAAAAAATATGTACAACTCACACACACACAAACATAAGTATATATACACAAACACACACACATATCAATAAATATGTGCTGTAAAACGTTGAAAAAGGATTGTATAGCGAAGTTCAGACCCGGCCTCCACCACCACCACTGCTACCATAAAAGGACTAAGAACTAATCAGAAACGTTCAGACTACTAAATTAGCCAATCACATGCAAGTAGGTCAGCGAGAGGCAGCGGCAGTAGTAGTGGAAGTCAAATTTGAACCCCACTAGTATCGTTTATAAACTACTCCTTTGACATTGACAGAATATAAGAGTTACTAAAACGATTTGTTCGTGTAGCAGGATAGTCAAAACGACGCTGTCTTCTTAGGTTATATACTGAGGTCTTTGTGGGCGGCAGAAGATGGTAAAGCTTGTGATCGGCATCGGACACAACTGTCTGGAAAAGTTTCTTACAAAGTTTCTGGCGCCTGTCTTTCAAAGTACTGATATCGTGTGCAGTAAGATTGTCCGTATAGGATAGTCCCGGAGATATAATTGATAGCGCACGCTTTTGAATGCGTTCAAGATCGTCACACAAACATCCAGGGAGAGCATGATGAAACACGGGAGCACAATACTCAAGTACCGGTCTGATGCAAGTGTTGTAGAAGCTGATTATATCACGAGCAAGGACGTCAGCGCGCTTGAGCAAAACCAAGAAATACAAGCGTTTATTTGCCTTCTTTATAACATTATTTATATGGTCGACCCATTGTAGGGAGTTGGATATGGTAACACCTAATACTTTAGCACTGCTCACTAGATCGAGTTCTTTGCAGTTCACGGTGATGGTATCGAACTGATGCTTCACTTTCTTGAAATCAATGACCATTTCCTTGCACTTGTCAGCATTCAGCTGGAGCTTGTTGATGTTAGCCCATTTTTCAACTTCAGTTACGGCGTTCTGAATATTGCTTTGACCATTCCGTGGGACAACCTCAGCGAAAGTGGTGTCATCCACATATTTCCAAGAGTGCGCATCAGGTGGGTTGAGGACATTTATCATTAATAGGAACAGCCAGGGCCCCAGTCTCGTACCCTGGAGAACACCAGATGGAACTGCACCCCATTCCGAGAAACAATCGTTGGACAGTTTGACACGTTGGAACCTGTTCAACAAAAAGTCAACCGCCCACGAGCTACACCACGCGACATTCGAAGAGAAAGGATCTTGTCAACTAGAATCCGATGGTCGATCAGATCAAAAGCTTTTCTGTAATCTAGTAACACGATCCTCACTGCTGCACATGTTCCATCAGTGACAGAAGCACACGTGTGCATCATGGAAATAAGAGCCTGGATAGTAGATGATTTCGGTACGGCACCAAATTTATGTAGATGATCCAATCTAAATACTTTGAAACCTTCTATTTCAATTTCAGCGTTACTAACAGTCGAGTTCAGCCAGGATTCAGAAATAGCAATGACGTCAGGTTTATGTTCTTGTGTAAATTCTCTTATCTGATGTAAATTAAAACGGTTTTAAGGGATCTGGCGTTTAAATGAATCACTTTAAGTTTGGATTTGCTTGTTTTAATGTTACAATTTGGTTGGAATTTTTTACTTGATAGGTTTGACGAGAGCATCAATTCTTTGGATCTTTTATCAACGTTATTAAAATGTTTAGAATTGCGATATGGATTAGATTGGAAGAGGGACCATTGATATTTTTAAGTCTCTTGTGTTGTTTAGATGTTTGAAAACGTTCGGTTAGATAGATAGATAGATAGATAGATAGATAGATAGATAGATAGATAGATAGATAGATAGATAGATAGATAGATTGATAGATAGATAGATTTAATTAAGATAACACATAGCAGCCTATAAGGCTGAATTGCGTGCTATAATTTACATAGATTAATAAAATAGTTAATTAATTTATACTCTATTTACACATGAATTTTTAAAATACATAATTGTAAGGTAAAGATACGCTAATATAGTAGTTCAAGAGAATCAAGATCTAAAAGTTAGATTTTGTCATTAAAATGTCTAACGCATGAGGGTATAAAAGTGTTTTTAAATCTGTTTGTTTTGGTTTTTGGGAGGACAAAAGTTCTTGAATGTCTCAGATTGTAACTTGAAAGGCATCTTGGTGGTATGATATCGTGCATGTTAGCCACTGGTGTTGTGCTGATTTCAGTAAAAAGTTTCTCGCATGCAACGACACGCCTGTCACTCAGAGTTTTGATGCCACATTTAGATAAGCGATCCGCATAACTCATCTGTGGATAGATTATGGATAGAACACGCTTTTGGATCCGTTCCAGGGAGTTTGACAAATAATTGGGTCGAGCAAAGTGGAATACTTGGCAGCTAAATTCCATAACTGGTCTAATGCAGGTAATGTAGAAGTTTAAAACATCAGTTTCAGGGACGTGGGCTCGTTTCAATTGAATGATAAAGTAGATGCGTTTGTTGGCTTTCTTAATAACGTTGTTGATATGTTGGTTCCACTTTAGATCACTGGTTATTGTCAGTCCTAAGATTCTGGCATGCTTGACTACTTCGATATGACCTGAGTTAATCTTTAGGCGAGGAAATTGTTTCTCAACTTTAGTGAAACTGATTACGATTTCCTTGCACTTCGAGGTATTTAGTTGCATCTTATTTTCTACCGACCAGTTTTGAACGCAATCGACTGCATCTTGAATATTACTGGATGAGTCTCTATGAATAATTTCTGATGCAGTAGTATCGTCAATGTATTTCCATCGCTCATGATGAGGAGGGCGGAGGTCATTTATCATAAGAATAAACATCCAGGGTCCCAGTTTAGTTCCCTGAGGGACACCGGAAGGAATATCAATCCATTCGGACATACAATCTCTTGCTAATTTCACTCGTTGTTGTCTGTTCATGAGGAAGTCGACCACCCATCGCTTGATGAAAGTTGGCATGGGTAAATTGATGACTTTTTTTGCTAAAATTTTGTGGTCAATCAGGTCAAAAGCCTTTTTGTAATCAAATAATACCACTCTTACAGCATTTCCAGTTCCATCAGTGGCTTGAGACCAAGTATGAATCTTAGAAATTAAAGCTTTGGTAGCAGAAGATCGAGGGATGCCACCAAATTGAAAGGGATCTATTACCGTAAGCTTATATAAGGTTATATACAGACGTGAATCTTTACATTACCTTTGGTTTCCTTTGATATCGGCAGGAAGTTCGATGTAAGGGGGGTCTGTTCGGCGGCCGGTGAGGATACCTTTGTAAGGGGGGTCTGTTCCGAGGAACCTTCGGGAAAGGGTGTTGGGGTATTGGATCCCGGCTCCGGATTCATTAACCCATTACTTACTCACAAGATCTAGATGGTTGGTCCATTCTGACTCCTTGCATTGTAAAGGGTATCGAAACCAAGGAAGACAGGTGCTCTGGGCGGCGTTGATTTGGTGACCCCGACATGAATTGCTCAGACGATCTGTCGAAGTTGTACTTGCGACAATAGCATCGCAAACATTGGTCAACATACATCACGAATTTTTAAGACACTGTAATTGAGAATATTGATTACAAATACAGCCCCAAATTGCCAGAAGGGTCGTACTAGGTTTACAAAATATATTTGTATGATAATTTTTCCGTTTGAAAACGTTGCAAACATTTAAATATTCATGTTTACCTCCGAGTACAACACCGTGACAGTTACGGATTCACAAAATTCTTTAAAAAATCGTATGTACAGTATAATCTTCATTTGACCAACACTAGAAAGCTAATTTTACGCACTTTTTAAAGATTTGTATTTTGTTTTGCTTGCAAGCTTTTGCCTTCCTAAACTGAAGAACAAATGAATTGTTATTGACTTGCATTGCTACCCCATTGACAATGCCTCCCCCGGTTTATTAAGCTCTTGGGCGTGGCTTTTGGCAGAGGTTTCGGAAGTCATAAACACTTCGCATACATTAGAGGAGAGACGGTGCAGAGCAACACTTAATACTGCCAAAATGGCGCATGACCATAAATGGAGATTTGCCTGGGATATTTGGGTTATAACGCCATGTTACGAGTCACGAATATTTCTCTTTGATCTTGACCCTAATCTCGACCCAATCCCTAACCCTAACCCTATTGTGTGCGCAACATGGACTTAGAACCGATATTTGTGTGATATTTCATATCGCGTGTACTTTCACGCCGCCATTTTGTCAGTGAGTGTCGCTTACGCCATATGTCGTGATCCGTAAGGCGAAAATGCGAGGACACAAACATCACTTGGACCGACACAGAGTGGGACATCTCGTTCATATCTAATCTGTGATGACAAATCACATGCAGTAAACGTGGATATTATTATTGGGATTATAAAAACATTGTTTCCAGGTTTGCCCACCTTTGCGAAACATATATAGCAAAGAAACAATATTTCCTGGTTTGTCCAACTTTGGAAAACATGGCCAGGAAACAAAATGTTTCCAGGAAGGGGGCGGGGGGTTAGTAAGAGACAGATGCAACTTTAGGTCCTCTGGTAGAATCGAACCTGCGGCCCTGCGATTCCGGTGCAGCGCTCTAACCAACCAGGCTACAAAGTCCAGTTGCTGGGCATTAACCGCGAATTAGTGTATATATGACGATAGTGATGCCAGTATAAGGTATGGAAAATTATCAAGATTTTTTCGGGGCATCTCGTTCGATAGGACTAATAGTAGAAGGTGTTTGTAGATGGGATATACGAACGAAAATTTCTTAAACGTATTTATTCACTGTTCCGACTGCAGATGCAACACTGCAAGATAGTCGGAACGTTGAATAAAAATGTTTTGAAACCGTTTTCAGATTATCCATTGTTTTGTATTTTCTAAAATTACTCAGTGGCAATCGTAACATTCTTTCTGCAGAAGCAAATTCCAGTCAAACTTTAATCTTTATACACAAAAAGGGTTGTAACTTGTATAACTCGTGCTCTAGCTGTCCAAACAAAGTGAAATTTTCGATATACTGTAGGGGGTCGTCGACAAACAGATTTCGTCACGCATCGTGGACTTGTTCCGCGATGGGGGAGAGGGGGGTAGTTCACATTTCACGGGAACAAATATTGACAATTCACGGCTCACGAAAATACCCTTACCACCCTCATTGTAGAATACTACCTACACTGGACTGCCACGTTTGAGATAACTTTTCCAGGTCAGTTTAGCCACAGACCACGTCAGCTTATTGTAGAATACTATACCTACACTGGACCCCCACGTTTGCGATATCTTTCTCAGGTAGTTCAGACACAAATCTCTGCAGCTTATTGTAGAACATACTACCTACACTGGACCCTCACGTTTGAGATATCTTTTTCAGGTAGTTCAGACACAAGCCACGGCAGCTTATTATAGATGACTCCCAACTGTATCTCTCATTTAAACCAGACACATCTACTCAACAGCAGGAAGCCATTGCAGCTATGGAAGCATGTATTTTGGACATACGAAATTGGATGACATCTGATGAACTTTTGCTGAATGACAGTAAGACAGAATTTTTTATAATTGGTACTCGACAACAACTAAGTAAGGTTGATATCTCGCATATTACCATTGGGGATAATCAGATTATACCTGCTTCTGTTGTTAAGAATCTTGGGTCTTGGTTCGATTCAAAAATGACCATGACCAATCATGTTGGGAAACTTTGTTCATCAGGGTTCTATCATTTGTATTACATTCGACGATTTCGAGAATTCTTATCGCGAGAGTCTATTGAATCACTTGTTCATGCTTTTGTTTCAAGTCGACTGGACTATTGTAACAGTCTTTTGTTTGGCCTTCCAATAACCCAAATGAGTAAACTTCAGAGAATACAAAATGCTGCTGCAAGACTGATCTGCAACGCTTCGAAATTTTGCCATATTTCACCATTGTTGGTTGATCTCCATTGCAGGCTTCCCGTTAAATATCGGATTGATTTCAAGATTCTCGTTATAACCTTTAAAGCATTACATGATATGACTCCTGGATACATCAAGGAATTGTTAAACATCAAACAATCCTCTAAGTACAATCTTCGATCAAATGACAGTGTACTTTTGAAACCGCCAACAGTGAAGACATTTGCTACGTTGGGTGACAGAGCATTTGCTTCGGCTTCACCTAAACTATGGAACATACTGCCTGCGGATATCAGGCATGCCACGTCAGTAGGGAATAAGTAGCATTCCTGGGCCACTTTTTTGCTGACGTTTTTCGCGTCAGCACTTTTTACATTATTTTTCCACCCCACGCGGAAAAATCCTTCACGCACCCATCACGTACACACCCATCACGTACACACCCGACTCCTAACACGCGTCAAACACACCCCACGCACACTTTTGCTGACGTTTTTCGCGTCAGCACTTTTTAGTAAAGCCCAAGCCCAATCTAAATCTTATTTAAAATCTTATATAAATCTTTTCTAAAATCTTTTTTAAATCTTTTCTAAATCTTATTCAAAATATTTTCCCAAGGTCAAAGTCCAGTATAAATTTTAAAGGTATTATTATTTTTTTTTAAAATCTTATGTAAGGTCACCCCACGCACACTTTTGCTGACGTTTTTCGCGTCAGCACTTTTTAGTAAAGCCCAAGCCCAATCTAAATCTTATTTAAAATCTTATATAAATCTTTTCTAAAATCTTTTTTAAATCTTTTCTAAATCTTATTCAAAATATTTTCCCAAGGTCAAAGTCCAAAATATTTTATAAAATGAACCAAACATCTTACCCAAGTTATTAAACACACAAAACAACATTTTCTATTAGGTCTTACAACCCCAAATCGACAAACTCCAAAAAGTAACACACAGAATAATAAAGTATGAGTTTAAAGTTTGAAGAACCTATTAAGTTTGAAATCCCAGAAATTTTCACATTCGGCATCGACAAAGGTAAATATGGCGGCTATACAATCCCTGTCGCGTTAGAAGAACCAGAAATAACCAAATTACAAGAGCTAGCAAAAGAACATGAAGTTACAACCTTAAGATTTTATGGTGAGAAACAAAACACCTTTTACCTTAAATGTGATCAATTGTCCGATAAATTAACAAAGGACTTGTACAAAGAAGGTACTATGGTAATTACATTACATTTCTCCTTGGATGGTACTTACACCAACAAGAACAAACAAAAGTGTTTTGATATTACAGTAAGAGGTATGAAAAAAGTACGAAAACCAGAAAGAATGTTAAAACCTGTCGTAGAAGAGTTATAAACGAATATAATTCCATATCCTTTTTTTTGGATATGAAATTGAATCGCTCTTTAATATTGTACAAAATAAAGAGAAATATAATATGAATCCAGAACAAATTAAAAAATGTTTAAGTATTATGGAGAAAATGGTTTACACCAACAAATTTATTAAACCAAAAACTTTTGTAAAGAAAATTAAAGATATACCTCAACAATTTACAGTAAATATTGTGACCATCGAGAAAATAATAGTTATATTACAAGAAGTTGTATGTAAAAGTAAGAGCCCCATCGCGCTATTCCATGGGTTAAATACATTATGGAAAATAATGTTATCTGGCAAGGATGTTTTTGTTATTAAAAAGAAACCAAAAGGTTTGTGGGTTTGTAAAATAGATTTAAGAAACCCAAACAAACCACCAATTTTTGAGTATTTGTCTACAGAAAGGAATGAAACTTCTTATGGTGAGGAACTTGCTGAAAATAATAAACATTGTAACATCGCAGATTATATGAATGAGAATAATTTTAATGAATGGCTATTGTTTTCCCGGGCACAACCCGAACAATGTGATGATTGTTGGGTCACATATGAAAGTTTTTGGCGGACTAGTAAGATACCTATTAGATATAGTTTTAAGGAGTGGGTAAATATGATGAACTATTTTGGTACCATACGAAGAAGCACAAGCAGCCGCAGGTCTCTCAATGTGATGTGTAGTATGAGACACGCAATACACCATTAAATAAAATGGAACTTACAATATTATGTTATTTGTTTAAATTAGTACGAAACCCATGTTTCTCAGCCTTATTTACATTTTTACTTGCATTTATTTTATTTTGTTACAAATCATAAGTATAAGTTTTCCAATCTAAAACTAGATTGGAAACATATATTATACATTCTCACCTAACGGCTCGCTCACTTCGCTCGTTTACAACTCGCTAGTATCTTCGGCCTTCGCACGGCTAGCTTTACTTGCACTAGATTCTTTTGCTTTCCCAGACTTAAACACTCTTTCATCCAAAACTTTGTAACCCAACAGTCCAACAACAACACCACCAAAAGTTGTTAGGCCTATTTTTGTATAATTTTTAACACCATAGCTTTTACTTGGCTTAACAATTTTATCGACGCCATATTTTGTAGCCAACACAGCACCTGCGATAACACTTGGTTTTCCCAAACTTTGGAAATTAAGGTACTTTTCAACATAGTTTAATACACTGTCCATTTATATATGTATTTTGTGAGCTTCGCTCTTTATAACTCCACAAGATGTGGGCGTTTTGGTTCATCCTTTTTAGTTTCCCTTTTAGACCCAAAAACAACAACACCTAAAATTACAGCAGCAAATAAAATACCACACAACACAACCATCCCACTAGGATCTTCTTCTTCACATTTTGTTAGTGGCTTATTTTCAACCATATTTTTTTCACTTGTTTGTACTTGTGGTGTAAAAAGTTCTTCTTTGACATTATTAGTATTAGCCACAACTTCTTCCTTTTTGTTAAATAAGTTATAAACCTGCTCCGCTGCAAGAATATCATTAATAAGTTCCCACCTATTTTTATTTGAATATTTTCTGTTATTTTTTGACCCCTTCATATTTAATTTAAATCCAATATTTAGAAGTTCATCTAAATTTAATTTTGATAAATACTCTTTGCTTAACATTTATTACATATGTAAATAACATGTAAAAAATACACGATATCATGTAAAAAATACACGAAATCATGTAATGTAAAAAATACACGAAATCATGTAAATAAAATACACTATATCGTGTAAAAAATACATGATATCATGTAAAAAATACACCTAGTTTACACATTTTACACCTAGTT
The DNA here is from genome assembly GCA_016169945.1 of Trachythela sp. YZ-2020. Taxonomy (NCBI): domain Eukaryota; kingdom Metazoa; phylum Cnidaria; class Anthozoa; order Malacalcyonacea; family Clavulariidae; genus Trachythela; species Trachythela sp. YZ-2020. The sequence continues at coordinate 6,726,849 of JADLSH010000260.1, forward strand.
TACATATGTAAATAACATGTAAAAAATACACGATATCGTGTAAAAAATACACCTAGTTTACATCTATTTTACATGATATACACCTATTTTACACAAATTATAGATTGAGGTGTCGTAAAAACCGACACCCTAAGATATATATTTAAGTACCAAGGCACAAGGTGTCGTAAAAGTCGACACCCTAAGCGCAAGATTGTGTAAACAAAATCGTATCACCCATGAAACTAAACAATAAAAAACAAAATATGTACAAGGAAATAACAAGGGAACAAATAAGATTAATACTACTTGCTGATGATGTCCCAAAAGTAAAAGTAAAAGTAAAAATAATACCAAAAACCAAATTAGAAATTGCCAAAGCTAAAACCGCGAAGTTGTGTAGTAAAAATAATAACATACAAAGGCGAAAACCCAAGCGAAGGGGAAAACAAACAAAATAATCACAATGCATTTGTAACTCTCGCAAGTTACAAATACCCACACAAACCTTAAAACTCAGGCATAAATGTATGTAAGTTTTTAATATACCTTTGTCGTCCAATAATTTACACATTAAAAGCCTACTTAACACTATAGAATTTAGTATAATTTGATGGTTTTTCTTACTTACGGTGTGATTGCAATCTTCTAAATCACTATTTATTATCCTTTTAAACTTACCCAACATACCAGTAAGATTTAACAGTTCTGTAAACTTTTCTAACTCCTCTTTTGTTATATTTTTAGCTTGTTGTAACATCTCGTCCATTTATATAACAGCGCATAACTATATAAATATGCAAGCCATGGCACTAATAGCAGGCCCACTTATAATGTCGGGTGCGGACTTTTTATTTTCCAAGTTACGAAACAAAGACTTTTTAAAGGAAGAACGACGAAGAAATAACGCTATGATCAAAATAGAAAAAGAAAATCAAGCTTTTAACCAAAAATACATGTTAGAACAACGAAAACGGGAAATTAAAAGACAAGAGGTCTCGGATGCAAAGGAACAGGAGCAAGAGGATTTACAAATATTAAACCAATTATTAGAGGAAAGTCAAAGGTTAAAAAATACAAGGCAACAAGAAAAGGACTTACAACGAAAAAATAACCCATATTATATGACAACAGACCTTATTGTAACAGGTGGTGTATTATTTGGGGGTTACAAATTATACACTAAATTTACCCAAAATAAATTGAGTCAAAATAAAAACAGGGTATAAAATATAAAATGTCAAAACGAAGAGGTAATCAAATTTTACATCGAATAACACCAGTAAAATATACTTGTGACTATTGTGACTATTCTGGTAATAGTAAAACGGGAATTAAGTTACATTTTAAAGTAACACATAACACTGTTTTAAAATGTGGGGTAAAAACAACAAAAGATATAGAAAATAAAAAATGTCGGGTTTGTTGTATAAAATTTAGAACACAAAAAGCCCTATTACAACATATAAAAACTACAAACCATATTTAATTAACTCTCACACAATATTTTATTTTTATACCCAAAAGGTATAAAAAACAACACAAATATTAATATTTAAGTAAGTAATTTAAAACCGTAAGCGCAGCTTACACACAAGACAAGGACAACAAACCCTTAGTACTTACATTTAAAAGTGCATCAAACCCAACAAATATGTGTACCCTTACATCTTCCTCTACAAGATCGGGATCCCTTGTTATGTCCAAGACAATTCTACTTCCATTTTGTGTATTTCGCCCAGCACCAAACTCGTCACATGCAAAAACTGATCTAAAATCTATACACAAAGCAAACATCTCACCAAAATAGAAATCTTTAGGTGACATATGACCTGTAAATGTCTTTCTTGCTTCTGTTAAAAGATCACAAGTTTTAAGACCCGAATTGTAAACGCTACCTGGTACTCCTTGTAATGTAACACCAACATGTTTAATCCCAGGGAAAACAAAGTCTTCGCTACCTTTTCGGTTGTCCCTTGTAAATAACAATATGACTTGGTTTAAACATTTCGCTGTGAAATTAATATTTTCTGTAATTCGCATGCTAGTTTTTGACCATTCAGTCGTACCAAAATGTGACAAACCCTTAAATGCTAGTAATTTACACCCAGCATAATGTTCTACAATTTGTTTACGAAGAGATGGACTGTTAATAACATCATACTCAATTTCGCAAGCACTTAATGTATAACTTCCCTTACTTAAAACCTTACTAGGGTCACACAAAACAAGTGTGAACTCTAAGTTTTCCAAATTAAAACTTGGTACCATAAGACCTTGATCACTTATAATCTTACCAATTGGTATCTTTTGTTTCTTAAAAATCTTATGTAACTTATGGGAAACTGGTGTTTTCTCATCTGGATTTCTAAGCAACTCATCGCAAATACCAAACTCTGTAAGTTCTTCGCGTGCTTTTTGTGAGAGCCACATATCTGTGTAAGTTCTAATAAGATTTTCGTGGGAGTTATCGTAAATAGTTTTACCACCCATACTAACAACTAATCTTTGAACTAACATACCACTAAGGTTGTTATATAACTTTGCTGTTGGTTCGGATCTGTTAAACTCAAAACAAAAGTTAATACTGTTAGGGTCAATAATGTGTGTGGACCCTAAGTCCCCAATTCTAATATATACATCTTCGCCAGGTTGGTAACTACTAGGATTGTGTGTAATTACATATTTGGTACGATTACCCCTAATCTCGGAGGGTACTCTTGCCAACCAACTGTGTGTTGGTTTTTGATCTTCGGATGACATTCTTGTTCTTTGAACTTTTGTACACTTCATTCTTTATATATATAGCGTAGCGAGGAGCATAGCGACCATTTTTAGCCTATAAACTTACTCGCAAACCACCCACCAGCTCCCAACATTACAATGGTTTTAAAATTCTCACCTACAAAACCTAAACCATTGGATAACGCATCCGCACTTGTACCAACTGCACGAATTAAAGAACCCGCAGTATTTCCCATACCTTCTGCTGTGTTATAAACTGTCTCTCCGAAATTTTGAACTGTTTCTGCAACATCATTAATTAACTTTTTAGGCATCGCAGCAAGTACAATACCAACAGTAGCAGCACCCAAAACACCTCTTTGTAATGTCTTATTTTTAACAGTTTTACGCAAATTATTTTTGAAACCTTTGCTAGGCTTATATCTTTTGTACCAAACTTTTTTAGGTTTGTTGTACATTTTTGACATACTTTTGTATTTGAGACCTGTTGGTGTTTTAATTTGTTGTCTAATTGTAAACCTCTTACGCATGGGAAATTTGGATATTCTTGTTCGTAAATTTGATCTTACCATAATTTATATTTATAAATGATTACAACAAGCACAAAAGGCTTATTAAATGGTCCTGTTGATGATGTCGTATATCCAAAATATTATCGTGGTAAGTTTAAATACAACCCCTTGGAACCTAAAATAACACTATTTGATGGACAAGAAGGGTTTACGTTAAGAATTTTAGAACCAAGAATAAAAAGTATAAAATGGGCAAAAATTGGTAACCACAAGCCAACAACTTTAAATTTAAATGCAAGAAATAATTATTTAAAATCCTTAGCCGCAATGTATGTTGCGACTGTTAAATGTGGTATATGTACCGACATGTTGGACTTATGTGAAAATACCCTTGTAGGTAGCTTGTTAAAATACCATATAGTTTTAGTGTTTGATCTTATGTTTAAAAATACTAAACTTTTAACTGAGAACTTAAATGATGCCGATACTAAAAATATATTGTTAAATATACCTAAAATACTCAAATATGATGAGAGACCTGTAGATGGGTGTCACCCTGAGAAAGGTAGACTTTGGGATGAGGATAGTTGGTATGAGACACACCACGAAGATTACAAAAGAACAATAGATACCAAGTCCGATGGTATTACAAAATATGGTATGACAAAAATAACAGATTCCATATGTAGTTTCATATATAATGTGTTACTTGCCCAAGGCAAAACAGGTTACCCAATACAAAGTAAACTTGCAAGTGGTATGGTTAATATTACTCAAAGAAACTTTAAATACTTATATACAACAAGAATTAAAACAAGTTTGGACACACAAAAAGTTCTAAGTACAATCTCGTCCTTAAATTTAATAGTGCAAGAAACAACAGAATGGGCTGATATTTGTAAGGGTATTATTAGAATACCTAAAAATTTGGTGTTATTTAAGTTAATAGAAGATCCCATCGCAGGTGCGTTAGTACCAAAACTTTTAACAGCAGATATGGTAAAAGAAATGGAAGAGATCACAGAACAAGAAAAATTAAAGTTAATAGGATATAAAAAGGATAATATGGAAGTTGTAGAACCAAAAGAGGCACAAGCATATGTAGAAAGTGAAAGTGAAAGTGAATCTGATACCGATAGTAACGATGAAAACCCACCAAATATTACAGAGAAATTGCTAACAACCGCAATCGTTAGCACAGTAGTTTTAATACCAAGTTATTGCATATATAAATGGCATACACAGAGAAAATGAAACTACCACACACAGAACTTATTGTGGGTAGAAGTGGTTCTGGAAAAACCCACTATCTATTAAAACAATTAGAAAGTATATTAAAAAATAACCCCAAAATTATGAGAATATATATAGTTTGTCCTACGATAAAATATAATATGGCATATACGACCTGGAAAACACCAAAAAGATACTGTGATAAAATTATATATATTGGATGTTCCAAAGACAGTGTGTTAGGCGAGTTATATAAGATTATGGACTTGTGCAAACACCCAGATAATATTGGCAATGAGAAAAATGTTAAAAATGTGATAGTTTTAGATGATTGTGCAAGTAGTACCGATATTAAAAAGAGAACAGGTCCTATCGTAGATATGGCATTTGGTGCAAGACATATGGGTGTTGGCATGATTATTTTGGCCCAACAACTTACAAGTGTAAGTAAACCATTTCGCGATAATTTGACAAGAGTTGTTACATTTTACATAACTTCGAAATCGGCAGCGAATATGTTATTTGATGATTTTTTGAGGAGGACAAGTAAGGAAAAATGTGAGCAAATACTTTGTACTTTGGAAACTGTACTATATTCTTATTTGGTAATTAGCTTGGTGAATCCCATCAGTTATAAGTTGGTTGGTTCGTAAGTAAATATTTACAATAACATTTTATGAAAATTTTACAGTAAAAATTTTATGTAATTATTATTAATTACACAAAATAAGGGTGCCCTTAAATGGCCCCCATGTCGGACCTTGGCGGCTTCGCGGGTAGAAGGGGTGTCCCAAAAAGACACCCCCTAAATTTATGTAATTATTTTAATTACATAAAATAATAGCGCCTTGAAACGAGGGGGAATCGGGTGTGGGGGCGCGTTTCGCGCCCTGAATCGGGTGTTGACCTTATTTTAAATATATCTTAGGGTGTCGTAAATTAGTACAGCCTATTCTTCTCCGCTAGCGCGGTCTTCGGTGTCTTCGTGTCGCGGTCCCCAACAACCCCATAACTTATATAACCCACCAACCATAAGGCAACCGGTACTTGCAATTAAAACTAATCTTAAATGTGGTTTTACTTTTTCTATGATATTAGAACAAGCACCAACAACACTTTCATTCGTTAATATATCTGACTTTAATTTCTCGATGTCTTCCTTTGGTGTGTCCAATAAACCTTTCGCTAAAAACCCGCCCATATTTAAAGTGTCCTCTAACATCTTTTTGTTTTCGTAATCCACAGTTATTTGTGTTAGTTGTTCGATCGTTAAGTTTTGTGTGTTTTGCTTTTTAATTTTGTTTTGGTCCATTAAATCTTGTACTTGTTCCTTAAGATTAGCCATTTATATAGAGTAGCGAAGCGTGAGGGGGTATATATAAAGTATGGACACGCAAAGTTTAAAGACTGTAATTAAAAAGGACCTAGAAGTAACGAGCAAAAAGCAAACAAGACTTCGTAAACGCATGGTGATTAAAACTGTGGTTTGTACAGTTGTTCTTATTGCAGGTGTTACAACAACAATATTATTTCCAAACCCTATTAGTGCTAGTGTTGTTGCGGGAGCAGCAATTGTACTATCTGGTGGCGAAGGTATTAAACATACATTTAAAAGATTAAAGAATGTTGGGTTACATAAGAAATTTGTAAAAACAGAAGACATAAAGATTGGGGAGCAACTGTTTGTGGAAGAGTTAGAACAAAAGATTTTGGGTAATAACAACATACCATCGGCACCACCACAACTAATGGGTAGTATGTATCCAAATCTTAGAGTTTAAATTTAAGTTTTGTTATTTTCTATTAAAACCTAATAGAAAATGATCCTGTGAAAAGTATATACCACTTGTATACACGAAATAGTATTAATAAAGGGGTGTATAACAACATTTGTTTTTATATACTAATTGATATTCTTAAAAAATACTACTAATAAAGTAGTAAGTATGCAAAGTCAAAGTCAAAGTCGAAATATTAATTGTAGAAAGGGGCAAGGTATAATATTCAAACTAAATAACCCACAACAAGTCACAGATACTAAAGAGTTAACAGCACCAAACTATTGTAATGTTTGTGGTTGTAAAAAGAAAAAGGTTGTTCCTACACAAAACAAACCAAAGAGAGATTTACCAATTTACCAAAAGATGGGAAAGATACTACCACCATGTAGTGAGATCCCTAGATCAGAATTACACCGAATAGCACAAGAAAGTAAGTTGAAATATATAATTAGAATGTCAAAAGATGAGTTATATAAAACTTTAACTGAGGGCTATACTTTTGACCCAAGAATTAATTTCAAATCAAGAGCAGTTACAAAACAACAATATGAAATTAAACCTTTACCAACTGAAAAGACCAAATTTGAGACTTTAAAAAATATGGGTAAAGAGATGGGGGTTAAATATTTCTCCATAATGAATAAGAAACAACTTTGTTTTGAGTTACATAAAAAGGCAGGTATAACACATTTGGATAAGTGTATTGTATGTTGTTAAGTAAAAAAGGAGTTATTATAGTTATTATAGTTATTAAAACTATAACAACTAGTACTTTTATCGATTTCATTAATTTAAATTGAAGGAATAAATTTCGTTTTTATGTATAATAAAGGATGAGTAACCTTAATTTAAAAAAAGTACTTAGTACAAAACTACAAGTACAAGCAATAAGAAGAGAACGAAAGGAGACCTGTGAAAAGGACCAAATTAAAACACACACCAAAGTGTTTGACCCAAGTTACCAAGAAAAACTTGATGAATTACATGTTGATATCACCACCCAAATGGCGATTCCTAACACTATCGAACCCGTTTTGAGATTGCGCGGTGGTGCTGACGACGAACCAATATTAGAAGACACCGAAGAACAAATTAGACGACAAAGTCTGGTGAGACCTGTTGTTGTTCGTGAGAGTCTTTCTGAGACTTTCAAGGACTATGAGATTGACAATCAAACAAGTCTTATGCCAAATGAGCTGTTAACTTTGTTGAAACCACAAATCATGGAGGTTATTAAGGACAACATTCCAAGTAAAGTTACGGTAAAATTTTATGCACAGTTTGTTAATACAGCGGATAACGGCGACGAGATGTTTGAAACCAAGTTCATCTCGTCAGATAGTATTGGTATTAAAAACAAATATTCTGACTTAGTGGTTGAGTGGCGAACCATTGAGAACAGTTTAAATACAAAGATGGCGTCATTCCTGATCCAGAAGTCTGGGTGGGCTGTAAAAGAACTGTATAGCGTACACATTAATGTGAGCAAGCTGGTGTTGGTTAGGGGTCGTGCGTATGTTGAGATTCCAAAGTGGCTGGAAGACAAACACGCGTTGGTTAACATCAAAAATTACGATGATCGGTGTTTTATTTACGCTGTCCATCGATATTTAAACCCTAAAACCTCCCACCCAGAACGGTTTACCAAAGATCTAAAAGACTGTTTGTCCAAATACAACCTAACAGGACTAACATTTCCGATAACGGTCAAACAGTTTCAGCGGTTCGAGAACCAAAACAATATAAGACTCATTGTTTACTACTTGGATGATGACAAAGATGCGTATGGTGCTGAGAACAAAATAATAGAACCACTATATCCATCAACATTTCCTGCAGAAAAAGAAGTGGTTCTACTGTTATATGGCAACCATTATTTGACGGTGACCTCGGAGTCAAGATTACTTGGATCAAAAGGTGGCTGCGGATCGAAAAACCACTATTGTCGAAGATGTACTAACGGATTTCACACAAAGGAGCAGCTGACAGAACATATGGAGATGTGTGTCAACAACACCGTTGGCCGAACAAAATTCCCAAAACCTGGATTCAACATTATGAAGTTTCGTGCAAAGAACAATGTGGTGTTGGCACCACTTGTTATCTATGTTGACGCAGAAGCATTTCTAAAAAAGTTATTAAGTACCTCGGGGTCAAAAATATCATCAAATCAACTTAACATCCACGAACCGTCTGGCTTTGGCTTTTATACTGTGTATGGCGATGGTCACTATAAATATCACAAAGTGGTAGGTAAAAATTGTGCTGTTGACTTCGTTAACAAGCTGTATGAGATCACAAGGGCTTTCTACAAAGACAACATAAAAAGTATACCTTTGGTGGGTGAACAACTTGCACTAGCCGATCAAGCCATGGAGGTTACTATCAAATGTTTCATATGTGATCAACCCTTGGTAAAAGACCCAACAAAAGAAACCTATTCCATCCACAGACCTGTACGACACCATGATCATTATACTGGAAAGTTCAAAGGTATTGCACACAACGACTGTAACCTACTCGCTAGACGAACCAGGCAAATTCCTGTGTTCTTTCACAATCTTTGTGGTTATGATATCAATCACTTTGTGCGAGAGTTAGGTTTTGATCCTGAGGAGGCTGGTAAAATTTCAATCCTTGGTGAGATCGGTAAAATTGTACAACTGAGAAAAAGTGTGTTGGTTGATACTGTCACAGCCTACGACAAAATTGTGCGAGAGATAGAAACACCAAAGGGTTCAAAGAAAAAAAATGAGGTTGTGTTCCAACAGAAGAAGAAGAAGATCTACTACTCTCTATGTTTTAGAGATAGTTACAAACATCTAACAGCTGGGTTAGAAACATTGATCGAGGACTTTAATAAGGAGAAGTTATACATCACAAAGTCTGGATGTAAAACAGAAGAACAGTTCAAATTAATTTGTAGAAAAGGAGTATATCCATATGACTATATGGATTCGAAAGACAAATTACTTGAAACTAAACTTCCAGACAAAAAGTATTTCTTCAACATATTATCTGAAAGTGATATCTCAGATGATGATTATGAACATGCACAGACCGTGTGGGATGCTTTTGGTTGTAAAACCTTACAAGACTACCACGACACATATTTGTGGGGTGATGTTGTAACTCTCTCTGACATCTTTGAAGAAAACAGAAAAATGGGTATGACTAATTTCAAATTAGATCCCGCACACTATCCAACGGCGGCATCATTTGCACAAGATTCAATGCTGAAATTTTCAGGTGCAGAGATCGAACTCATATCGGAAGATAACTCTGAAATGTATGCCTTCTTCGAAAAAGGTATTCGCGGTGGTATCTCCTCGGCTATTAAAAGAGAGTCTGTTGCGAACAACAAGTACATGGGAGATGACTATGACCCTAGTAAGCCTTCGGTGTTTATTGTAAACCCAGATGCTAACGGATTATATTCTGGTGAGGCAACGAAGAAGCTACCGGTTAAAAACTTTACCTGGATGGACGAACATGACCTCCAAAATTGGAACAAGTTACCTAAAGGTAGGGGGTGTACGGTAGAAGTAGATCTAACATATCTACCACATCTACATGACCCACACATGGATTTGCCGTTCGCGGTAGAGTCAAAATGTGTGCCAGGAACATCGGAGAGAAAGTTAATCCCAGACTTATCAAATAAGAAGAATATGGTGGTATACTATGAAAACTTAATATACTACATTGAAATGGGGTTAGTTTTAACTCACATTCACAAAGGTGTTAAGTACGAAGAAGAACCTTTCATGGCTGGTTTTGTATTTGAGTGTATAAGGCTTCGTAAGATAGCAGCAAAAGCTGGTGATAAGTTTGGGGTTACTTATTTCAAAAATATGCCAAACTCTATCACCGGTAAGACGATGGAGAACACAAGAAATCGTAAGACCATTGTAGTTGCACAAACAGCGGAGGTCGCACTTAAACATATTGCCAAACCTACTTTCTCAGATAGATTAATTTTAAGTGAAAATATGTCACTTTTAGAAATGAGACCTAGGAGCACAAAACTTAATAAACCTATATTCATAGGTCAGAAAATATTGGACTCATCAAAAATGGTCATGCATAAGTGGCACCACGACTACTTCCTTAAAAAGTGGCCAGGGTGTCGGCTTAACTATATGGACACCGATGGGTTCTATATCACCATCTACACCGACGACTTCTACGAAGACATCAAGCTAGACTTACTTGACCATTGGGACACGAGTAATTTTGATCAGTCTAATCAGTTTAACATACCTTGCCTTAACATGAAGGAGCCAGATAAGGTAAAATTAGAAAGTGGTAGTAATATCATTCTAGCAGTTATAGTCATCGCCGCAAAACAATATTGCGCAAAAGTACAACCAACCATAACATTAGATCCTAAAACAGGTAACATCAAAACAAAAGACAATACCGTTCGTAAGGGTAAGGGTATTGATCGACATAAGTTGTCTAGACTAACCTACGAAAATTATGAAGATTGTGTGATACGCGATGTAGAAACAACAATAACAGCGAATAGGATTAGGGCTAGGGGTATGCGTTTATACACCGAACAAACTAGTAAAAAGGCCTTAGTCAACCAAGATAACAAGCGGGTGATCGACACCTCATATCCAAGCGAAGGTCGCGACACATATCCATATGGTCATTGGAGACTTCAAACGGATCAAAATGGTAATCAGTTTTTAATAACAAAAACTTCGATGCCAACTCCAAAACCAAATACTTTAGCAGAAGCAAGTATGGTGGCATTGTGGAAAAAGAACCTTAAGTAAAAAAAAAACTAGACTAAATTAATACTGTAAATATTTTCTATTACCCGCGTAAGCAGACCTAATAGAAAATGTGTTTAATAAGACCTTACATAAGATTTTTAAAAAAATAATAATACCTTTAAAATTTATACTGGACTTTGACCTTGGGAAAATATTTTGAATAAGATTTAGAAAAGATTTAAAAAAGATTTTAGAAAAGATTTATATAAGATTTTAAATAAGATTTAGATTGGGCTTGGGCTTTACTAAAAAGTGCTGACGCGAAAAACGTCAGCAAAAGTGTGCGTGGGGTGTGTTTGACGCGTGTTAGGAGTCGGGTGTGTACGTGATGGGTGTGTACGTGATGGGTGCGTGAAGGATTTTTCCGCGTGGGGTGGAAAAATAATGTAAAAAGTGCTGACGCGAAAAACGTCAGCAAAAAAGTGGCCCAGGAATGCTACTTATTCCCTACTCACGTCGCTTGACTGTTTTAAGACTAAACTTAAGACTTTCTTATTTAGATCTGCTTTTTTAAATTAGGGATATATTTTTATAGGGATATATATTATTTTTTATTTAATACAATAGTGAACCTTTTGAAATTGAACTTCATATTTGCATTTTCTTTCAAAGAATCTATTGTACCCTATTGTATTTAATTTCAAAGGCATCACTTTTTTCTGACTCACCCTGTATATTGTAATATAGCTTCGGCGCATTTGAACATATCCAGATGAAAATTGCGCCATATAAATGATTAAATGTTAAATGCTACCTACACTTGGGCCACCACGTTCAAGATATCATTTTCAAGTTGTTAAAACACAAACCACGGCAGCTTATATTGTAGAATACTACGTACAGTGGACACCCAAGTTTGAGATATTATTTTCAGCTTTTAAGACACAAACCACGGCAGCTTATTGTAGAATACAACCTACACTTAACTCCCATGCCAAGCATTTAAAATACCTTTTTCAAATAGTTCAGATATAAACCGCAACAGTTGTAGAGTACTACTTACACACTGGACCCCCACGTTTGAGGTTTCTTTTGAGGTAGTTCAGACGTACACAAACCAATTATAGGCAGCTTATTGTAGAGTACTACATACACTAGACTTTATACCCAAGATATATCTCTATATCTTACCAGCTTTGTTGGTGACAAAATTCCAGACCCTGCAACCAATTCCTTGTCCTTTGAATTCGCATGCCGCATTACTGCATTAGGACAGCCACAATTAAAACCTCTAGGACAAAAGGCTGGAGCACTTCGTTTTTTCTTAACATTGTTGGCAATTATAATATATTTCAAAAACGAACAGTTGTTGACAAAACGTTGCTTTTGACTACAGGGTGTATCAAAAAAACTGCAAATACCATAATTTGTATGCACGAGATCATACATTAGAATTTCAATGGCTGTGCAAATAATTACGCTTCTGGGATTTGAAAATACGTTTCCCAGGGGTATCAAAACAAGCACACAAAGTGAATTAAACTTATGAGTTCGATTACGAATGGCTCAGTTTACGAATGACTGCTGTCGAGTTTTGAGTTTGGGCGTACTTTAAAACAAGAAATACTCTTTGCTCTGTTGTTAGCTGAGCCATTCGTAATCGAACTAATTTTAATTCACTTTGTGTGCTTATTTTGATAGTACTGCACGTGGAAACGTATTTTCAAATCCCAGAAGCGTAATTATTTGCACAGTCATTGAAATTCTAATGTATGATCTCGTGCATACAAATTATGGTATTTGCAGTTTTTTTGATACACCCTGTATAGCCCATACCCGTTCCGTAAAGCCGACATGCATGCAAATAAACTACAGATTTCCAGGCATAATAACTTTGCATAACACTTAACATAACACTAATAGTGTCATCCAGTCACGATCCAGTGATTGCAATGTACCATTGTCTTTTCATTGTATTCTCCATGCCATCCAGTCACCGATTGTTTTGACATAGTTGTGACGTTGACGTTGTGCAATTGGGCTTTTCCAAAACAATGAAAGACAATAGAACAACCCATCAGTGACTCGTGACTGGATGGCACTATTGCTATGTTATTAGTAAAGTGTTATGCATTTTGCATAAAATAGTCCATTGAAAAGCACATTAGCTGAATCCAATTTGAAAGTATGGAAATGAATTAAAGTTTATAATAAATTATTTTGCCACATTTTCTTTTAACAACCGAAACTTTATACTAAGGAATAATTTTATATGAAATGTTGAACTAATTTGTAAGAATTTTCCTAGATTTTCGGATTTTACCTGCATTCGGACAAGAAAAATTGACCGCCGTTTGACAGTGTAAAACATGGACGGGAAAGACATAAGAAGATAATTTTTAAATACTAAATAACACGTTCGAGGACCTTCCCATTGGCAAGTAAAATTGTCCCGCGTTTGACAGAATAAAGTACTAAAGAGTAAAGTCAGCATCTTTCATATTTCATTGATACGGGCAGGAAAGGGTTAAAGTAAAACTACGCCATCAAATTTGCAAACATCAAATAAATGTTTATTTTCATATTTTACAAGTATAATAATTATAATGTTACATTGTCTATACATGCCCCGATATTGCGGAGCTTTAAAAACTAATTACATGAAGCATCCAGCACGAAAGGAAAAGCTCGATTGCTTTCCGTCTTCACAACAACTCTCTGCGTGCTCACTTTCCCCTACATGGAAACTTCATGTAAGCCTCTACGCATGAGAGAAGGCATTAAATGTTCTGCAAACTACAAATCTACAATCAACTATTAAAAAGCGGCGATGTCAAAAGCTATCTAAATTCAAATATTTAGCCATATGCTCTGGCACGTAATTGCCATGAGCGCGTTGATTGCCGTCGTACTTGAAGTACAAATATATACACACAAGAGATCGTAAAAAGCGTTTTTACAGGACGATAACTAAACAGCAAATGCCAATTACGACGGTGGACATGCTATTTATATCTAAGCGCTAAGCTTATATAAGGCTAGCGCCATACCGTCGAACACAATTCGTTCAATTAGATTGAATTATATTCGACGGCAGTGCAACTACAAGCTACGATTTGAGTCGGAAGATTTATGGTTTCGTTGCATGGTATTTAACCAAGCCAATGCAAAGGGATAAGAATAATGAGCCCACAGATCACAACACTGACTGTTTCTCCTTTTACCATGCATCTAAAGCATAAATGGGCCAACTAAAATTATAGCGTGTACGCCCGGGGCTTTGCCGTGGCGGAAATTTCGGTGAGGTGGGGGGGGGGGGTGCAACTGCCCACCATTACGTTACATAAACAAATAGTCGGAAATTTTTACCTGAAAAAGCTTTTGAGTGTAAATGGGGGGATTGTACTGGAACTTTAGAAGGTTTGGAGGAAAAAGTGAGTCACTAGTTCCCGTCACTGTTTAGTGGATAATATGGTGCAACGATCTATGGAAGATAATGATGCAAAAATCTATCAGTAAATAATCAAATATTCTAAATCTAATCACCAGCTGTAATTTACTTATTTCTTTGACAGAAATTTTACGAGGATTTAAAAATGTTTTATAATTATAGCAGTGTTTTAAATGTCATTAGGGCCGACTTTCATTTCGGCGACTTGATAAGAATAATACGGTCCTTTAAAATTAGACCAGTGGATACCTTTCCCTCCCTGATTGTGAGTACCTCCAAGGTATTCACCATTCAAGTGTGCATAAGAACAGTCCCCAAACCACCAGGCACTGTGCAGGACCCGAGCACAGTTACCCGACGACGGGTCTTTGTCTACATCTTGAGTGGTGAATTTCCTCCCATTGTTATACCCTAAAGAATCTCCTGCTGTCCCTGTGAAATAAATATTCAACAAAAAATTAACAAATTCATTAATAATAGTTAATGAATATTCTAGCCAATCAAGCCAACGAGAGTATATGTCACGTTCAGGATGGTCGGGATGGGTTTAATGCTTAGTGCATGTCATTTTTTCTAAACTGTTAAGAGTTTGCAATGGAATGAAAATTTTACTGCTACGGAGCTAAAAGGTTACGCACAATTTACAGACGATTTTACTTGTAGCTGCTAAATATGACTTTTTAATATTATAGTTCTCAAAATTAAAGTACTTCCACCCAGACCCTCGTGTAGTGCCTGATACGCACAATTCTGCATCAAATATACACATCTGTCATTATTTTAGGAATAAACTTTTTAACGTCGTTTCAATATTTTGGGGTGCGATTATATTACGTGAAAATAAACTGCTTATCTGGCAAATTATTAAACTTTGAAAATTCTTTAAGACAGTCTCAGCCGTCTCTAAATTGAGGACACACCAGGAAATCTCCCAGCATTCCAAGGAGCCAAGCAATACTCGGAAATAGCACCTGTCTGATTAACCATTTGGTTTGTGAAATATTTAGATAACTATTCATTATAAGTGTTTTGTCTTTTGGAAACACCAGGTATATCTATTAGTGACAAACTGTCGATCCGTAAGCCATGAGTGCAAATATAATTGTGTTTCACCGGGCAAACATACCAGGAACGTATAAGTGGCTATTATTACCATATGAACAATTAATATTTCAAAATGTTAGCGTCGCTTTCATTTCCCAAAACGATTCTTACCCGTGTATGAAGTAGCATTGAAGTTTAAACGATAACCATCGCTCTCGTTTGCCACAGTAACTGCTTTATACTCTGCATATCCGGTCTCGTTTTCAAAGGTTTCGAGTTCAACTCTAACTACATTTTGTCCACTTGAAGACAGACGATGAATTTTCTCTAGACCCAACCAGTATTCACCACTGAAATTTCCAAACCCCACTTTATAATCTGTCCAGTTTCTGTAGAAATCAACAGATCCATCTACCCGTCGCTGGAAAATAGTCCAGCCTCTCCCTGGAGTGGATTCCATATCACACCTGGCTTGGAAGGCTCCCAGACCGTCCGGGTCGATTGTATAAACGCCAGAGGTTGTTTTGCCTGATTTGTACAAAGCATCGCAGCTTTTCGCTAGATAAAAAGTAGATCAATAAAACTTGACAAACTTCAACCTAACCTCAACCTAACTTTGGCCTGATCTCAACCTAAACCCCAACTCTACTTCAACCTAACCTGAACATAACCTCACCCTAACTTCGGACTCAGCTTAACCTCAACCACTCAGCTTAACCTCAACCACTAACAAAACACTGGTCAAAATACAGAAGGGTCGTATAAACGAAAAATTTCTTCGCGACAAAAATATGTGACGGCTTAAATAGGCCGGGGGTTCAGTGCTCGTTCAGGGAAGCACAGGTGGCAGATGAGGTTAGCGCGTGCTGCCCCTTACCTCAGCATTAAGCCGGCTATACAGCAGGTCGAGGGCACGGATTTACTCAGGTTGGGTAACGTCAGTGTGCTTGATAAACTCATGTAAGTTGAGATTGGTTGGTTCTCTCCTGTGCTTCCAGGCTTTTCTCCGGGTACTCTGGTTTTCCTCCCTCGCTAAGACTAACCCTAGGCACTAACCACCTCGGAACTTTTGTCAATTGGGTTTAAAAACCTGTTAAGGCTTCCGTCCACCTCAGAGTGGTAAAAACAATAAACTAAAGTAAGCCGCGGCTTATTAATGTTGCGAATTCATTGTCATATAAAGCCTGGTTCTCATTCATCGGTGATGGTCGGCGATGCATTGTTATTGATCTTTGAAGGACAATGTAAAGTATTTTACTCATCAATGATCAAAACAATGGCACTGTAAGAGCATCGCCGACTGTCGCCGATTAATGAGAACCAGGCTTAAACGGTTTCGCGCGAAAATTTTATATCACAAAATGTTGTTCAACACCGAATGCAGACTTAACGAAAAACTAAAAGTAAGAAAAATAGAATACCGAAAACATATATATATTTATTTTTCTGCTGCCTATACGAGTGATCGCAACATATCACTTATAATATTTTTAACAATACCGTATAAAAGCTCCGTTGGCGACATAAACAAGCTATTTCTTGGCCGCGGAAAGCCTTAACAGGTTTTGCAACCTAATTGACAAAGGTTCCGAGTGTTAGTTAGTGGTTAGTGGTTAGTGCCTAAGGGTTAGTTTTTAGCGAGGGAGGAAAACTGGAGTACCCAGAGAAAAACCCTCGAAGCACAGGAGAGAACCAATCAATCTCAACTTACATGAGTTTATCAAGCGCACTGACGTTACTCAACCTGAGTAAATCAATGCCCTCGACCTGCTGTATAGCCATCTTAACTCAGAGGTAAGAGACAGCGCGCTAACCGCATCTGCCACCCGTGCTAAACTTTATAATTATATTGCTTAAATATGTTTGTTATATTCTATTTTTGCCCAGCAGAGAGGTGTCCGTATTAAAGAGATGTCCGTATTAGACAAGTGTTCGTATTAGAGAGGTGTTCGTATTCGAGAGGTGTCCGTATGAGAGAGGTGTTCGTATTAGAGAGGTGTCCGTATTAGAGAGTTGGCCGTATTAGAGAGGTGCTCGTATTAGGAAGGTGTTGGTATTAGAGAGGTGTTCGTATTAGAGAGGTGCCCGTATTGGAGAGGTGCCCGTATTAGGGAGGTGCCCGTGGAGGTGCCCGTATCAGGGCCGGAGTAGCCTGCGTGGCCGGCCCTCGTTGGAGGGGAAAAGAAGAACAGGGAATGAGGGCCTGCAAGATAACCCAGCTTTCATGACTAAACGCCGTTCAATTTTTGAACGTAGAATTTGATTGGTCAACACCAAGAATTAATTGACATGTTTACGCACACAGGAATATATTATTACATTTCTTCGTCTTGATTGACATGTTTATGCACAAGCGAATACATTTCCTTCGCTTTGGGGTTTCCCCTATAGTCCAGCTGCATTTGTATTGGTCAATTTTAATGAGCCTTATTAGGGCGTTTAGTCATGAAAGCTGGGTTTTCTTGCAGGCCCTCATTCCCTGTTCTTCTTTTCCCCTCCAACGAGGGCCGGCCACGCAGGCTAGGGCCGGAGGTGCTCCTTGTTAGGTCTGAAAAATGAATAGTTTTGGTTCGAACATTCCATCTACAAAAACCCTTGAGCATCAAATCAAATCATCATACCATGTGTAGGAACCAGTGCTGTTTTCATGGTGATGGCCAGTGCGGTTGTTGTGATTGGAAATAGCACCGTTGTCGTTTCGTCTGTCTTGTTTGTCGTGGTTTCACCTGGCTGTTCTGTTGTTGTTGGATCTTGCTCCTTCGTTGTTGCATATATCGCGGTTGTAGTTGGAACTAGTGTGGTTTCATCTTGCTTTTTCGTCGTAGCTCGCTTAGGTGATGTTGTTGTGACTCTTTTGGTTTGTTTGGGTTCTACTGGTTTGCCTGCTTGGCTTCTCTGCAATTACAAGACATATATAACGTTCGTTTCTTTAAAAGTGAATCGCTTTAACTCGCAGCTTAACTGGCATTAAATTGCGACTAAATCGGCCGAGTTTCTCTTAAGTCGCATATATCGGCAGTAGGCGAAAGAGAGTATTTTAAGTTCTTAAAACAGGTTACACTATACTAGAAAAATATTATTTTACGGTGAAGCGACAGTGCTGTATCTTGTACAACTTACTCATGATGGACTTGTTCTCCTAGTGTCCTGTGTAGTGGCCCTCGTGTGAAGGGGATGTAACGAAAACACGCGCGAGGAAAACACGCACGTTTAGTTTTTGGCGAGCTTGGAAAGAGGATAAAACCCTCGAAGCACAGGAGAGAACCAAATACAATTCTACTTACATGAGTTTTTAAGTACAGGGTAGTTACGCAACCTAAGCCAATACCTGCCCTCGACTTACACTAGCAGGCTTGACTCGGGCGGTAAAGGCAACGCGCTAACGCATGTGCCACATGTACTTCCCGAAAGCACACTTAATAAAAATACCTTTTCTATTATTTCGTAGTAATCGAAGTATTGCGTAACTTGAAAATTCTTAGGGTGTGTCGACCTCGTGGCGTTATTCAGCTCACAATTCTTGGAAGAACCTGTATTTTTTCCTTTGTTGAAATTAATTGATTTACAAGCAGGATGCTCAGCCAGACAATTTAAAGCACATTCCAAAGGTTCCGGTGTATTATATTTGCGGATTACGTGGCCAGTAAGTCGGTGACCTGCAGAACAGTGATAGAAGAATTGATGTGCTTATACCTCCTAAATCTATGCCTTATACACGGAGGGGCTCATACATGGATAAATTTCTGTTTTATAAATATAGAGAGAAGGGCGGAGGGGGGGGGGGGTGCAGTCGTGTTGCGAATGACCTAAACTGCAGATTGCGGACTGTGGACAGCCGACTTCGGATTGCAAATTTCGAAATGCGGACTAATTAAATAACTAATTAAGAGTGATTGGTGTGACCAGCATTGGTCGATGTCCTCGTAAAAGAGGTAGGCGAATGCATCAGTGCCAATGACAGGATTTGTTAATTGGTAAGAAGTTTAAAATATTGATAAATGATAAGTGTTTTATCTATTTGCGAACTATATAACAGGTTGTAGATATATTTTGAAATAATTCTAACTGTTTAAGCAACAGATTTTCAGTGAACATATTATATATGTAGCAAATATGACATTAGTAAGGGCGTGCTCGATATATTTTTATAAGCTATGTTGTTTATTTTGAGTGGTTTTGACAAAAATGGAGGGTAAATATTTCACGTAACAGTATTTGACAACAATGACAGATTATATTTTTATACAATTTCAGCTATTATAAACAATTGATTTTCAGTGAACATGTATTTAGTAAATATAGTGTTAGTTAAGTGTTATAAACGTTATCTGTTTTGAGTGCAATTATATATATATATATATATATATAGTCAAATCTGCAGACATGCATGTTTCGCCGTTCAACGGCTCGTCAGTGCAGCTTGTAACGCAGTCTAGATGCGAGTGACTTCGTATTTATACACCATACTCTTGCCCTCACCAAGCGCATGTGGTACAATACTCAGACACATGCGCATCCAGGCATGCGTGAAGTGTCTTGGGGCCAGAGTGCTCAAACGACCACAAGGGAAGTCAGCTTTTGCATTATAGCTTATTAGCCACCAATTAACCTCACAGAGTGCTCAACAACACAAGTGAAGGAGCATATATAGTCAAATCTGCAGACAT
Source organism: Trachythela sp. YZ-2020 (assembly GCA_016169945.1). Classification (NCBI taxonomy): domain Eukaryota; kingdom Metazoa; phylum Cnidaria; class Anthozoa; order Malacalcyonacea; family Clavulariidae; genus Trachythela; species Trachythela sp. YZ-2020. The sequence continues at coordinate 6,746,988 of JADLSH010000260.1, forward strand.
GCATGTTTCGCCGTTCAACGGCTCGTCAGTGCAGCTGGTAACGCAGTCTAGATGCGAGTGACTTCGTATTTATACACCATACTCTTGCCCTCACCAAGCGCATGTGGTACAATACTCAGACACATGCGCATCCAGACATGCGTGAAGTGTCTTGGGGCCAGAGTGCTCAAACGACCACAAGGGAAGTCAGCTTTTGCATTATAGCTTATTAGCCACCAATTAACCTCACAGAGTGCTCAACAACACAAGTGAAGGAGCATATATAGTCAAATCTGCAGACATGCATGTTTCGCCGTTCAACGGCTCGTCAGTGCAGCTTGTAACGCAGTCTAGATGCGAGTGACTTCGTATTTATACACCATACTCTTGCCCTCACCAAGCGCATGTGGTACAATACTCAGACACATGCGCATCCAGACATGCGTGAAGTGTCTTGGGGCCAGAGTGCTCAAACGACCACAAGGGAAGTCAGCTTTTGCATTATAGCTTATTAGCCACCAATTAACCTCACAGAGTGCTCAACAACACAAGTGAAGGAGCATATATAGTCAAATCTGCAGACATGCATGTTTCGCCGTTCAACGGCTCGTCAGTGCAGCTTGTAACGCAGTCTAGATGCGAGTGACTTCGTATTTATACACCATACTCTTGCCCTCACCAAGCGCATGTGGTACAATACTCAGACACATGCGCATCCAGACATGCGTGAAGTGTCTTGGGGCCAGAGTGCTCAAACGACCACAAGGACGTCAGCTTTTGCATTATAGCTTATTAGCCACCAATTAACCTCACAGAGTGCTCAACAACACAAGTGAAGGAGCATATATAGTCAAATCTGCAGACATGCATGTTTCGCCGTTCAACGGCTCGTCAGTGCAGCTTGTAACGCAGTCTAGATGCGAGTGACTTCGTATTTATACACCATACTCTTGCCCTCACCAAGCGCATGTGGTACAATACTCAGACACATGCGCATATATATATATATATATATAGTTTTTCGCTTACCTCAAAACTTGTCTGCAACAGGCTGTTTCATCTGTAAAAGAATCATCAGGCAGTTTACAAGTATCGAAAAGAAATGACCGCTTATATGCTTCCTGCCGGGGCGTGGGAGTGTGTGTGGGAGACAATGTGTGCATGCATGGCTTTGTTTGCGTTGTTTACGCGAAATTTGTTGCGATGACGGCATCGTGAAATTATTTCAGCTCTTTTGTTGAGTAAACTATCCTTGTTTTTTTCTTTCAAAATACAAAATTTTTCTTCTAAACATAAATTGCATCGTTTTGATCCTCCCGTATACGAAATAGAATGTTTTAAAATTTGCCAATTAATACTGAAATCCTTATTGTTTTCTTTCAATGTCCAAATATATTTCGAAAGTTCCGTGTCATTTGCATGCTTTTTATGCTGAAAAGATTTAGTGTGGTTGGCCAATCGCTCTTTGAATGTGGTTGCAGTCATGCCAATGTAATTTTTGATCGTGTTTGTGTTGCTTACTGTGACTGTTGCTTTGTATACTATGTCCCTAGTCATGCATTGTTTTTGAAGCGGGCAAATGGTGTTTTTTCTACAACTGCAATTGGTAGTGTCCCTCTCCTGTGGCTTGTTATTTCTAGATATGCGTGCATTGTGTTTAGTGATTACTGACTTAATATTGTTCATGCAGCTATAGCTTACTTTAACTGTATTTCTGTTAAAAATTTTATGTAGCTTGTGGTGCGGTGGAAAATGCTTGTCAATTAGACTAAGGAAATTACGTCCCATGTTTGTGCTAACACTCTTGCTAAATGGTGGGTTGAACCAAATGATGTTGCGTTGCCTATTCCTGCGTTGTTTTTGCGGTGTGTGCTGAGTGTAGCTAAGTTCATGATTAAAGTTGCTATGCCTAAGTGCGTTCTGATATACGGGTGCAGATTCCTGAAAAGTTTGCTCATCTGATGAAAGAAGTGCGATGCGCTTGTTAATTGACGCAGGTAGTTGCCTTGTGATGCTCGGTGGGTGATTAGAGTGCATATTTATGTATAGTGGATCGTCATTGGGCTTCCTATAGGGCCTATGTTTTCCATTGTTAAGGTCGAAAGTTACATCTAAAAAGTTTACAATGCGTAAATTTGATTCGGCGGTAATTTTTAGGTCAAACTGCTCGAAAATTTTGTGGAGATCTTTTCTTGTTTTGTCTGCTAAACGTGCTGATTTACTTTTTATAATAGCCAAACCGTCATCTCTATATAGGCCGATGCTTTCGTGTGCCGATGCATCTCTATATAGGCCGATGCTTTCAGTGGTTTGGCAATATAAAAGATAAGGACAGACACAGTTTTATTTCGTTTGACATTGTGGATTTCTACCCATCTATTTCTGAAAAACTATTGGACCAAGCTTTATCTTGGGCTTCAAATTTGGCTACTATACCTGAAAACGATATTTCAATAATAAAACACGCTAGAAAATCTCTCCTTTTCAATACCGGAATTTCATGGATAAAAAAAGACAGCCATAGTTTGTTTGACGTTAGCATGGGCAGTTTCGACGGCGCGGAAATTTGTGAGTTAGTAGGCCTTTTCATTTTAAACCACCTGAGTAAGAAATTTGGAAAAGAAAGCATCGGCCTATATAGAGATGACGGTTTGGCTATTATAAAAAGTAAATCAGCACGTTTAGCAGACAAAACAAGAAAAGATCTCCACAAAATTTTCGAGCAGTTTGACCTAAAAATTACCGCCGAATCAAATTTACGCATTGTAAACTTTTTAGATGTAACTTTCGACCTTAACAATGGAAAACATAGGCCCTATAGGAAGCCCAATGACGATCCACTATACATAAATATGCACTCTAATCACCCACCGAGCATCACAAGGCAACTACCTGCATCAATTAACAAGCGCATCGCACTTCTTTCATCAGATGAGCAAACTTTTCAGGAATCTGCACCCGTATATCAGAACGCACTTAGGCATAGCAACTTTAATCATGAACTTAGCTACACTCAGCACACACTGCAAAAACAACGCAGGAATAGGCAACGCAACATCATTTGGTTCAACCCACCATTTAGCAAGAGTGTTAGCACAAACATGGGACGTAATTTCCTTAGTCTAATTGACAAGCATTTTCCACCGCACCACAAGCTACATAAAATTTTTAACAGAAATACAGTTAAAGTAAGCTATAGCTGCATGAACAATATTAAGTCAGTAATCACTAAACACAATGCACGCATATCTAGAAATAACAAGCCACAGGAGAGGACACTACCAATTGCAGTTGTAGAAAAACACCATTTGCCGCTTCAAAAACAATGCATGACTAGGGACATAGTATACAAAGCAACAGTCACAGTAAGCAACACAAACACGATCAAAAATTACATTGGCATGACTGCAACCACATTCAAAGAGCGATTGGCCAACCACACTAAATCTTTTCAGCATAAAAGCATGCAAATGACACGGAACTTTCGAAATATATTTGGACATTGAAAGAAAACAATAAGGATTTCAGTATTAATTGGCAAATTTTAAAACATTCTATTTCGTATACGGAGGATCAAAACGATGCAATTTATGTTTAGAAGAAAAATTTTGTATTTTGAAAGAAAAAAACAAGGATAGTTTACTCAACAAAAGAGCTGAAATAATTTCACGATGCCGTCATCGCAACAAATTTCGCGTAAACAACGCAAACAAAGCCATGCATGCACACATTGTCTCCCACACACACTCCCACGCCCCGGCAGGAAGCATATAAGCGGTCATTTCTTTTCGATACTTGTAAACTGCCTGATGATTCTTTTACAGATGAAACAGCCTGTTGCAGACAAGTTTTGAGGTAAGCGAAAAACTATAATTTGCTCTAACTATATGTTGTCGAGCACTCTTTGCGTTTCGTAGACCTAAACCTACACGTATATATATATATATATATATATATATATACAATATCTGTGTTGTGATTGTAGTAGATAAGAGTGCTCAACACAAAATCATTTGTAGAGCAATATTTATTATAATCTTAAAACAGTTTTTGTTGCTACTTTAAGTTTCATGCAGTTATGCAATCATCAGGCAACTGTTCTTAATAGTTCAATTTCGTGCTTGCACACGCTACTCATTTAACGGTTCGCTGATGCGCGTGCGTTCACTGAAGAGAAACTTTGTCTACTAAAAGCTGAAAAGAACAAAACTTTAAACCGAAGATCGGAACTTTTTGCGAAATGCCGGCACGCAATAAAGTTCAGCGCTGCAAAATTCAAAACCGCACGCGCATCAGCGAACCGTTAAATGAGTAGCGTGTGCAAGCACGAAGTTGAACTATTAAGAACAGTTGCCTGATGATTGCATAACTGCATGAAACTTAAAGTAGCAACAAAAACTGTTTTAAGATTATAATAATAAATATATATATATATATATATATATATACGTGTAGGTTTAGGTCTACGAAACGCAAAGATTGCTCGACAACATATAGTTAGAGCAAATTATAGATTTTCGCTTACCTCAAAACTTGTCTGCAACAGGCTGTTTCATCTGTAAAAGAATCATCAGGCAGTTTACACTGAAGTATCGAAAGAAATGACCGCTTATATGCTTCCTGCCGGAGCGTGGGGGTGTATGTGGGAGACAATGTGTGCATGCATGGCTTTGTTTGCGTTGTTTACGCGAAATTTGTTACGATGACGACACCGTGAAATTATTTCAGCTCTTTTGTTGAGTAAACAATTCTTGTTTTTTTCTTTCAAAATACAAAATTTTTCTTCTAAACATAAATTGCATCGTTTTGATCCTCCCGTGTACGAAATAGAATGTTTTAAAATTTGCCAATTAATACTGAAATCCTTATTATATTGTTTTCTTTCAATGTCCGAATATATTTCGAAAGTTCCGTGTCATTTGCATGCTTTTTATGCTGAAAAGATTTAGTGTGGTTGGCCAATCGCTCTTTGAATGTGGTTGCAGTCATGCCAATGTAATTTTTGATCGTGTTTGTGTTGCTTACTGTGACTGTTGCTTTGTATACTATGTCCCTAGTCATGCATTGTTTTTGAAGCGGGCAAATGGTGTTTTCTCTACAACTGCAATTGGTAGTGTTCCTGTCCTGTGGCTTGTTATTCCTAGATATGCGTGCATTGTGTTTAGTGATTACTGACTTGACATTGTTCATGCAGCTGTAACTTACTTTAACTTTATTTCTGTTAAAAATTTTATGGAGCTTGTGGTGCGGTGGAAAATGTTTGTCAATTAGACTTAGGAAATTCTAATGTCCTATGTTTGTGCTAACACTCTTGCTAAATGGTGGGTTGAACCAAATGATGTTGCGTTGCCTATTCCTGCGTTGTTGTTGCGGTGTGTGCTGAGTGTAGCTAAGTTCATGATTAAAGCTGCTATGCCTAAGTGCGTTCTGATATATTGGTGCAGATTCCTGAAAAGTTTGCTCATCTAATGAAAGAAGTGCAATGCGCTTGTTAATTGATGCAGGTATAGTTGCCTCGTGATGCTCGGTGGGTGATTAGAGTGCATATTTATGTATAGTGGATCGTCATTGGACTTCCTTTTGGGCCTATGTTTTCCATTGTTAAGGTCGAAAGTTACATCTAAAAAGTTTACTATGCGTAAATTTGATTCGGCGGTAATTTTTAGGTCAAACTGCTCGAATATTTTGTGGAGATCTTTTCTTGTTTTGTCTGCTAAACGTGCTGATTTACTTTTTATAATAGCCAAACCGTCATCTCTGTATAGGCCGATGCTTTCTTTGCAAAGTTCTTACTCAGATGGTTCAAAATAAAAAGGCGGAAGTTTCCGGAAATTAACTCGCAAATTTCCGCGGTGTCGAAACTTTTTATTCTCCATGAAATTCCGGTATTGAAAAGGAGAAATTTTCTGGCGTGTTTTATTATTGAAATATCGTTTTCAGGTACAGTAGCCAAATTTGAAGCCCAAGATAAAGCTTGGTCCAATAGTTTTTTCTCTTGGGCTTCAAATTTGGCTACTATACCTGAAAACGATATTTCAATAATAAAACACGCCAGAAAATCTCTCCTTTTCAATACCGGAATTTCATGGTAAAAAAGATAGTAAGAGTTTGTTTGACTTTACCATGGGCAGTTTCGACGGCGCGGAAATTTGTGAGTTAGTACGCCTTTTCATTTTAAACCATCTGAGTAAGATATTTGGCAAAGAAAGCATCGGCCTGTACAGAGATGACGGTTTGGCTATTATAAAAAGTAAATCAGCACGTTTAGTAGACAAAACAAGAAAAGTTTGGCCTAAAAATTACCGCCGAATCAAATTTACGCATAGTAAACTTTTTAGATGTAACATTCGACCTTAACAATGGAAAACATGGGCCCTATAGGAAGCCCAATGACGATCCACTATACATAAATATACACTCTAATCACCCACCGAGCATCACAAGGCAACTACCTGCATCAATTAACAAGCGCATTGCACTTCTTTCATCAGATGAGCAAACTTTTCAGGAATCTGCACCCATATATCAGAACGCACTTAGGCATAGCAGCTTTACTCATGAACTTAGCTACACTCAGCACACACCGCAACAACAACGCAGGAATAGGCAACGCAATATCATTTAGTTCAACCCACCATTTAGTAAGAGTGTTAGCACAAACATAGGACGTAATTTCCTTAGTCTAATTGACAAACATTTTCCACCGCACCACAAGCTCCACAAAATTTTTAACAGAAATACAGTTAAAGTAAGTTACAGGTGCATGAACAATGTCAAGTCAGTAATCACAAAACACAATGCACGCATATCTAGGAATAACAAGCCACAGGATAGGGACACTACCAATTGCAATTGTAGAGAAAACACCATTTGCCCGCTTCAAAAACAATGCATGACTAGGGACATAGTATACAAAGCAACAGTCACAGTAAGCAACACAAACACGATCAAAAATTACATTGGCATGACTGCAACCACATTCAAAGAGCGATTGGCCAACCACACTAAATCTTTTCAGCATAAAAAGCATGCAAATGACACGGAACTTTCGAAATATATTTGGACTTTGAAAGAAAACAATAAGGATTTCAGTATTAATTGGCAAATTTTTAAGACATTCTATTTCGTACACGGGAGGATCAAAACGATGCCATTTATGTTTAGAAGAAAAATTTTGTATTTTGAAAGAAAAAAACAAGAATTGTTTACTCAACAAAAGAGCTGAAATAATTTCACGGTGTCGTCATCGTAATAAATTTCGCGTAAGCATTAAGCAACGCAAACAAAGCCATGCATGCACACATTGTCTCCCACATACACCCCACGCTCCGGCAGGAAGTATATAAGCGGTCATTTCTTTCGATACTTGTAAACTGCCTGATGATTCTTTTACAGATGAAACAGCCTGTTGCAGACAAGTTTTGAGGTAAGCGAAAATATATATATATATACGTATATGTGTATACGCATTCAGTTCTGTTCAGTTTCATCCAAACTGAACGATTATTTAATCAATTTGTCCTTGGCTTATGGTCGCTTGGTATTTTTCAGTTATTGTGCTTACAGACAAACAGTCAAACACACACACATATACACACTCACATACAAACCAAGGTCAAAACATTCTATATTTCAAATTATTTTCACTAAGTAATTGACATGTTCTTTCCACCTGTGATCACTGTCTATGATTACCCCAAGATACTGAATAGATATTTCTTCTTAAAAAGGTTGGTCACAGATTGGCTAGGATGGACTATCAAAAAACTCTTTTTCCCAATATATGAGAGTTCAATTGCCCAAAGCCAGCTATCAACTAAGTTGAGTTCTGTGTTAACTAGAGACTCCAGATCTGACACACTCTTATTATCATTAAAATTGTTAAATTCATCAGTAATAGATGAATATCAGATTCCGCACTCCGGAGTCCGCACTCCGCACTCAAGACTCCGCACTCCGGAGTCCGCACTCAAGACTCTGCAATCTGGACCCTGGAGTCTGCACTCCGGAGACCGCAGTCCGCGCTTAAATCTCCGCAATCTAGAGTCCGAACTTTACAGTCCGCACTCCAGAGTCCGCATTCCAGAGTCCGCACCCCAGTGTCCGCACTCCAGAGTCCGCACTCCAGAGTCCGCACTCCAGAGTCCGCCGCATTCCGGAGTCCGCAACCCAGAGTCCGCACTCAATACTCCGCAATCTGGAGTCCGCGCTCTGGAGTCAGCATACCACAGTCCGCATTTCGCACTTTGGAGTCAGTACTTCACAGTCCGCATTTCCCACTCCGGCGTCTACACTGAGGAGTCCGGACTCCACTTTCCATATTCGGGAGTCATCACCTGGTCCAAACTCCGCAGTCCGCATTGAAGACTCTGCAGTCCGCACTCAAGACTCCGCAATTTGGAATCAGCACTCTGGAATCCGGACTCGGAGGTCGCGCTCTAGAGTCCCAATTTAGCAATTCGCACTTTGGAATCCGATCTCCGTAGTGCGCACTCTAGAGTCCGCACTCCACAGTATCCGTAGTCCATAGTCCGGAGTCCACCCTCCGCAGTCCACCCTCCGCAGTCTGCACTCCGGAGTCAGCACTCTGGAATCAGCACTCCGGAGTCCGCACTTTGCAATTCGCAGGACGCCCGCACTCGGTTGTCCGGACTCCACTCTCCGCAGTAGACTCGTGAGTTTATTGTTCATGGCAAACGAATTACAGGAATTCCTTAGAAGCTTTATATGATATAAAACTTCTTACGCTTCCAAATCGTCGGCCATAAACGCCAATGCTCACGAGTTTACAGCAGTGGCGTAACGTTATATCAGGGGGCCCCTGGTTCAAAAATTTTGAAGGCCCCCATAGTACGAGTGCCGAAGGCACAAGCTCGCGCCAAAGGCACGAGCATTCTAGAAGGGTCCGGAGGCATGCCCCCCGGAGAATTTTTAAATCTAAAGTCTCTGAAATGCCATTTCCTGGACTTGGGGGAAGATTTTACAGAATTATGACGGTCAGAAAACGACATTTTAATATATCAAGAAAGAATATTTGTTTTGTTGTTGCGTTCATGCATTTTTCGTTTCTCAAAGTCTTCCCTGTCAATTTGTTTTTGCTCTACAGTCTGAGCTTGGCTGCCTGGGGGCCCCCCTTTGGGTTGGGGGCCCCCGGATTCGCCCGGTCTGAACCCATAGTAGTTACGTCACTGGTTTACAGCATGTTGCGTATAGGCGAACTTCACGGTTCGCGCCAAGCGAAGCGAAAATGATAAATTGGGCAACTTGGTCAGCCAAAAAATTCGCCGCTAAAAAGTAGAAACCGATCCTTTTCGCTAACTTAATTTATCACATTGCCGAATTTATCTTTTCGCTTCGCTTCACGCGAACAAATTCGTTTAGTGGAAAACGTGGCCAGTTGTTCAAAAGCGGATTAGTTTAATCCTATAGGTAGCCCAAAAACTTCAAAGCAAACTTCCCAAGAGCTTGTTTATAAACTTTGTCTCCATAAACTTTGTCTGGATCAATAGATCCTCTATTTTATGACGTTTTTAAATAATCAGCGTACAAAAAAACAGAAACGAAACAGCGGGTTAAATTTTAACATAGGCATAGCATAGAGTAAATCGTTCATTGAAAAACCGGCCCTTGCAACAAACGAGAATGCGTGTTTATTTGTGGGAATTTTCGCATGCCACGGTCAAATCAGGACAAGAGTTGCATGAGAGTAGACTTGCCGCGCGTAGCGGTCAATGATCGTCAATCGTGCAAAAACGCTCATCAACTCTCATCCAAATTTGAACCAGCTCAAAGTTGGCGGTCAAACGCGAGCGAGAGTTGCACTCTCATCATCAACACTCATCCTCGTTTCACCGATAAAAAACATTCATCCTTAAGTAACACCTACGCATAAAAAACACGGGACTAAAAACAAAAACGACTTTTAATTGTGTTTTATGATTCAATTTGTGTACCTGAAGCGGCCAACCTGAACACAGCACTGGATGTCAGCGAACTGCAGGTCTGTGTGTACAGCAGCAGCAGCTAGAAACGAAGAATTCCGTATACATTCATGACGCAGGGTTGAAAGTCTCCAAATGTTTCAGCTACAAATATAATAAGAATAATTAGTTAAGGGTCAGGTTTGATCAAATTTGGTTGTTTAATGTCGATCATATCAACAAGAAAAAATCATACTTTTTTTTGATTTTCTAGTCAGTTGTTTCCTTTGCAAGATGCGCGAAATTAAAACTGCCCAAAAATATCGCATTTGTTAGGGTGCGCGAAATTCAAACGCGCGAAAATTTAAGACTGAGCGAAAAATAGTAGTACGCGAATTTAGGTAGCAAAAGTAAAGGGGCTTGTAACTATCAGTTAATGTAAAACACATATATTTCTTTAAGATTTACCTTAATTTCTTTAAGAATTTTCCTTCCTTCCAGCGGTTGAAATCAAGTTGGATGCTGAGCTGGGAAATATGAGTGAATTTCTGCTTAACTTTGCGGCCTTTTATAACGTCAATGCATGGCTGCGCGAAAATGAGACTATATTGTCTCATCATCTGAGCCATTTTATTAAATGTTTACAAGTAATTGAACATTGAATAAATACCACTTATGTGATGACCTTTTCGGCTTTCGATGCCTTAATTAACAGAAAAGTGATAGACATACAAAATGAAAAATGTTAATAATTTCAGCAGTTCATTGATTGTTTATTAAGACGATGCGGGGAAATATTAACGTTGTCGACAAAAAGGTTAATAATTTTTAGTCAGTATGTTTATGGCAAATTACATTATACAAAAAGGTAATGATTTTTAGCCATTTTTGCGGCCCTGGTCTGAAATGGAGTAGAGCATCCTTTTGAATTGAAAGGCAGAGTAAAATGTCTTTCCCTATATAACATGAAAAGTATAGCTTCCCGCACCTTTTTTAATGCGTTTTTAATAATCAATGCGTTTTAGAATTTTCTAGCCACTATGAGGCGACCGTATATTGGGCGGTGTGAAATTTAATGACAGGCCACTAGTACTGATGCCCAAATTCTATCTAGACAATATGTTTTCTTTCCCAACAATAACCAGAAACTGTAAGAACCTTTTCTAAAATGTTAGCAACACCTCATTGACTTCATTGCCGTCATTGATTTCATATCATTATCCTCATTGTTCGTGCACGATATAGGCACAGAATAAGGTACACAGAAGGTCGACTCAGCCAAAAAAGCGTAACCGCTGCCACGCCATCACACGCCATGGTCCTAGCCAGTGCGCTAAGGAGAGGCATTCACGCACTGGCTAGGACCATGGCGTGTGATGGCGTGGCGCGGTTACGCCAAAATCATAGGAAAAATCAAGAAGTCGACCTTCTGTGTACCTTATTCTGTGATATAGGGTTAGGGATAGGGTTGTGATTGGCGTCAACATATAGTTGGAAATATACCTTCCGGCTATGCAGTTTTGATGGGCTTTTACACAAAGGGGCTTATATACGGGGTTTATATTTGGGTCTAAACATTTGGGGGTGTGGATCATTTTGACTGACGAAAGGGCGTGATCAAGAGATAATGTAAAGGGACCGGCAAAAACCAAAAAAGGTTTATATGCCGCTAGCGGGAATGCACAGGTGTCGAGTGCTGAAGAAACGAGGCCACTATATAGGGGGGAAAGGGGGCATGCCCTTCGAGAATATTTTGAAATGTAGAGTCTCTGAAATGTCATGATCATTTTATGCACTTTGGTGGAATATCTTATCGATCCAAGGCTTTGTGTACTTAGTTAACATGCCTTGAATATTTTTCTGCCCAACCAACATGCCAAAATTGGGACACACCCCTCTCCCCGAAACCCCAACCACTCTGAATGGCCTGGCTTATCACTTACATCTCAATGGTCGGCTTATATTTGGGTGGGCTTATAGTCGCAGGTTTAGGGTATTCGTGCCTGACATGATACAGCTTACAACTAGTCTCAAAACTAGCCTGGATAGTGCATCTTCTATCCGTAAATAAAGCCAATAGCAGCCATATTGGTGTGACTACCATATATTTATTGTGATATTGCTAACATAGTAGAAGTGATTCTCGCAGTTTCTGATGGAAAAGGAAATATATTCTGTGGCCTATCTTATTTTTTTAATTTGCTTGTGAATAAGTCAATACAATATGGCCGCCTCAAGACTTACTATATTGTGTTTAAAACCAGGGACGCCGGAAAGGGGGGCGCGGGGGGGGGGGAGCAAGCACCCCTCCTGCTCTTTCCTTAGGGGGGCAGGGGGGGGCAAAAGTGCCCTTATAATATAAATTAAACAATAATAATACTGGCAAAGAAGAGAGAATACAGCTGTAAATTAGACGATCAGTGCATAATGGAAAGCTATTGTTTTCGTTCCGTACTTCTTTAGATCTATATTTGTACATAGAAATAACAATTAAATGAGTTGAAATTTGAAAATCATCAAAATCCCATCGAATTAAAGGGCGTGGAAGCGGAAAATTTTTTTCGCATTCCCCCCCCACTGCCCTACTATCGCTCCGGCCTCCTTGTTTAAGACGTTCTAAAATTCATTAGAAGACGTATGCATGGGAAGCTATGCCTTTCAAACTGCATAGCAAAATGCATTTGCCTGATAGTGAAGCTGATTCAAACCCCGAACGATTGAGTGGGTAACCAGAATATATATGAGAAGCAGATAGTAGATGCACTACACTCTTCAGTCCAGTTCTCGTTTTCAGATCGATCAGTGTCAAATGTTAAACATAAAGCAATTAAAATGCCATACTTCATACAAACGTTTATCTAAGTCAAACTCGACATTTAGTCAGACAGAAAATGAAAAATTAGGATTATTTTTAGCCAGTTTATTTGTTAATTAACGGGCGGGATACGTAAATTGTCATTGAGCAAATTGAAATGTCATATATTACAGTGCAATTACTTCATACAAAACGTCTAAATTTCTGAACCAACGTGGCATTTTACTCTTTCAGTTTAATTACATTTAATTTAATATTTTATGAACAAAAAATTTACAAAACTGGCCCACAAAACTCACGAACAAAAAAAATATTAATAATTTCCCGCTAGTTCACTAATCGGCATTGTCTATACCGAAGTCTATATATACGATCAAAATGTGTGACAGTTAAACTTTTTTAACACTAGAAAAGCCGGACGGCTCGCCAGCCAATCAGATTGCTATATTTTCATGGATACCAGACCGGGGATAATTATCGGTTAAAAACCTAGCTAAAACTTGTCAATATATAGTTTTACAAAATTTTACAATCGGTGTTTCGATAATCAGCACGTTTTCGATACGTGCAGATGGCGTTATTTGAATAGCATACTATTAAAACGACTTTTAATTTTCATTCTCGATCTGCGCAAATTTCATGAAATGTTTGCAAACCATTGAAGATGTATATGCGCAGTCAATAAACATTATGAACCTACCACAAAGAGTTTTTAATTAACAGAGAATTACAGACACAAAAACAACAAAATGTTAATAGTATTACTATTAGTGGCAGTTAAATATTTACACTTCACAATTCAGGTTTACTCATGGCTATGGAACCATTTTTGGGCTTCAAATATTTTTACCCAACCCTTACTGAATTGAAGATTTTAAAAATGTCTTTTTATAACATATGTTTTATTATAGGCGAAAAATTTTGAGTTATAAAAAAATAGTTTTGTATTATCGTGGATTTCGTCGAAGTGCTGTTTTCACTTAGGTAAGCCTCACATCAAAGGCCTCACATATAGATTTCGCCCACGAGAAACGTCATATGGACGTTTCTCTGACGACCCACTCCCTCTTAGAAACGTCAAGGATAGTTTTTGGCATTTTATTGTATGCATAAACACTGCAAAACTACTGAAAACCCTAACGTCTTCAAAGAATATTTCCTACGATTTTATTTGCAAGTTCTTTGAGAAATCACCGCAAATATAATTTATAAACCTTAAAAGATGCGAAATTGAACATATATATCGTCGTATTTCCCCATAATTTTATTGAACCGCTCCAGTAAGAATAATGATTAAAGCCGTACAGAGCAAAACACAGTATAAATGACAACAAACTACAAAAGCGGAAAGGTTTTAGTATTTTGACTGTAAAATTGTTTGTGGTATTTGTACATAATTATCTAGCAAATATTTGCAATTTGTGCTTGTACAATTATCAATCATGCGCGAGGATCAGACATTAAACGATTTTGAAAATATATACAAACATGATATAATATATAGATAAATGGATCTGCGACGGCGTTTTTATCAAGTTGTCATACTTTTTAATATACTCTGCTAATGGGAAATAATTTCGAAATGTCAAAACTTTCGAAAAAAGTGAGGCTTCCCTTATATCTTCCGAAAAAATAAGAGTTATATCGTTAGAGCCTAGAATCATTGAACAACGAGGAGAATTGTTTTTATTTATTTATTTATTAAAAAAATTGTTTTAACATCTCTAAACTCGAGTTATTAAGGAAATTTGGCGTAAGCTTGAATTGAAATGTGTTTGCCAGGCCAACGTGGCAGAAACCAAACGTATTACGAGTTGTGACTATATGCATGCAATTCTAATAAGCAACCACTATAAAATGCCAAAACGGACAGTTCGTAAAAAAATATGTGTGCAAAAAACATATTACAAACTATAAGAGCATGAAAATTTTGTCGTCACCATGGAAATTTGAAAACATAATTATACAGATATATTCGAAAAGCTATAGCAAAATATTTGATTGTCAGCGTATCTTGCAAGATGTTCAATTTGAGTGCGGTGCTTATGCGGTGCATATTATTCAAAATTATTCTATTTGTATTTGCCTTCACAACGAAGTTGCGTATTTCAAAGTTCTAGAAGTTCTAGAGAGAGAGAGAGAGTGTTAAACGACGGAGCATTGAAATATACTCACTTTGAACTTAAAAACAATGTAGTACAGGATAATATATGTCCGAGGCTGATTTAAAATTGATATGCACTGTAGTTGTTTTCGGCTCGAACAAGCGCCGCGTTATTGTGAATAAGCTGTGCGGCGGCGCTTATCATCGACCGCGGCGCTCTTTAACATTTTTTCTCGCGGCGCTTATTCGAGAGCAGCACTTAATCGGAGGAGGCGCTTAAACGCGTATATACGCTACTGTCGCCTCCACACAACGGGCAACAAGCCCAACCTGATATACTGATATGTATATTTCAATTCTTCCAGTCTCAGCTAGATGTTATGATTCAACTCTAATTTTTTATCCCGACGCAAAACGCGTCATTTGGATGCGCAGTATAACTGGCGTATGGTTCAAGTTGGCTCTGAAGTGAAATCGGAAAATGCTTTTTTTTGTTTAACCAACTTTTCCAGGTTTCAATATTTTTTAGCTTACCTTACTAAATTTTAAATACTAGCTACGATTTTAAAAATGCTTCTTTTACATGCAAGTTTCACCTTGCAACTACATTACGATAATCTATCAAACATGCGTCATGCATGTTTAAAACAATGAATTTTGCAAGTTAGCATAAATTACTATATAATAAATTCCCTTGCACATGCAAGTGGTTGCAAGTCAAAAACTCTTAAAAAATACGAAAGATGCAGTTATGTTGATATTTCTGGAGTCATAAAATGAGTTTTGTACTTAAGGTGGCTCCCTACAATTTTTGAAATATGGTTAAATTATGATTTAGATTGGGTTTTTTTTTGAAGAACTGTTACTTGTTAGCAAACAAAAATTGTACCACATATATTGAGCAACATTCTAAGAGTCGGAAATTGTTCACAAATATGACGTAATTATCGTTGCTATGGTAACAATGACATTTCAATATGGCCGACATTAATTTTAGCTTTTAACGCATTTTACTCGAAAAGACGCCTGGTTACCCCTATTTTTTATTTTATAAAACATTTTCATATAGTACAATAGATCATCTAAACAAGTTTGAAAAAATTCTGTAGAGCCAAATTTAAAAAAAATTAATAAACACGATTTTTCGTTATAAATATTTTTTGGCTCTACAGAATTTTTTTAAACTTGTTCAGATAATCTACTTTTCTACAGGAAAACGTTTCATAAAATAAAAAATGTGGGTAGCCATGCGGTTTTTTTAGTAAAGTGCGACAAAAGACAAAATATCGGCCATATTGAAACGTCATTGTTACTTGGTGATGACGTCATTTTTGTAAAAAATTTCAGCTCTTAGAATGTTGCTCAACATAAGTCATACAATTTTTGTTCAAAGTCTGATCTAAATCGTAAATTTTACACATTTCAAAAAATTGTAGGGAGCCACCTTAAGTTAACAACCACGTTTACATTATTAGCATTCTGAAATGTACCCGGCCCAAAATTCGAACGGTTATAGAATATAGATGCGCTCGGATTCATCCGGTGTCATGCGTTCCCCATTTCGAAAGGGGAAATCGTGGAAATCTGAGTGCCATTCGAATAAATCCCGTCGTGTGTAAACAGAGCTTTCGTTATTAACTTCTACACAAAGAGCCTTCGCTTGAAACAACAAAGTGGTTTTTAATCTTTTTCAGGTAGTTCAGACACAAACCATGTGGCATCGGATGGCAGCTTATCATAGAATGCCAGCTATACACTGCATGGACCCTCACGTTTCATGTAGTTCAGACACAAATCACGGCAGCTTATTGTAGAATACTGGACCCCCACGTTTGCGATATCTTTCTCAGGTAGTTCAGACGCAAATCACGGCAGCTTACTGTACTAGTAGAGGGTGGTAAAGGGGGGTGGGGGTTCCGATCAGGTTCACGTGAGGTAAAACAGCCATTTCACGTTTCACATGTAAAAGAATTAGCCATTTCACGAAAATTGAAAACCACGTTTTCAAATGTGTAAATTTTTGTATTTAATGCCGTTCTTAACCTTTTGCCCAATTTTTACGTTTTCGAAACCAATTTCAACAAGTTTTAAAAAAACCCAGATATATCTAATACAAAATCAAGAAAATACACGCAGTAAAATTGTTACATCCATAGCATTGCTCTTCTTGACTTTCTCACTGCTCGTTCAGTCTTTGTTCAAATATTTTACGCTTTGCCACCCTCAATGAAGAATACTATCACCGCCACGTTTGAGATACCTTTTTCAGGTAGTTTAGACACAAACCATGGCAGTTTATTGTAGAATACTACCTACACTGGACCCCCACGTTTGAGATATCTTTTTCAGGTAGTTCAGACACAAACCACGGCAGCTTATTGTAGAATACTGGACCCCCACGTTTGCGATATCTTTCTCAGGTAGTTCAGACGCATTGTAAAAATATCTCAAACTCATCTTCTTTTTTTCTATTAATAACATTAAATTACCTTAAGTTCTGATCATCAATGTAATTAATTGTAAATAATTAACCTAGGGGTCTTAATCAAAAGCCTTTCGTGGTTTCTAGTAGACCTCTATCCCTATAATTCTGTAACTTGTATTTTATTTTAAACTATGTATGTATGTACGGGCAAACTTTAATAAATAAATAAATCAAAGAATACTACCTACACTGGACCACCACGTTCGATCGAGATATCGATCATTTTCAGGTTGTTAAAACACAAACCACGGCAGGTTATATTGTAGAATACTACGTACAGTGGACACCCAAGTTTGAGATATTATTCTCAGGTTGTTAAGACACAAACCACGGCAGCTTATTGAGAATACAACCTACACTAAACTCCCATGCCAACGTTTAAAATATCTTTTTCAAATAGTTCAAATATAAACCGCAACAGTTGTAGAGTACTACCACACACTGGACCCCCACGTTTGAGGTTTCTTTTGAGGTAGTTCAGACACAAACCAATTATAGGCAGCTTATTCTAGAGTACTACATACATTAGAGTCTATACTCAAGATATACCTCTATATCTTACCAGCTTTGTTGGTGACAAAATTCCAGACCCTGCAACCAATACACTCGTCCTTTGAATTCGCATGCCGCATTACTGCATTAGGACAGCCACAATTAAAACCTCGAGGCCAAAAGGCTGGAGCATTTCGTTTTTTCTTAACATCGTTGGCAATTATATTATATCTCAAAAACGAACATTTGTTGTCAAAACGTTGCTTTTGACTATAGCCCCATACCCGTTCCGTAAAGCCGACACTATGCATGCAAATAAACTACAGATTTCCAGGCATAAAAACTTTGCATAACACTAATAGTGTCATCCAGTCACGATCCAGTGATTGCAATGTACCATTGTCTTTTCATTGTATTCTCCATGCCATCCAGTCACTGATTGTTTTGACATACAGGGTGTGTATCAAAAAAAACGCAACCACTTAATATTCTAAGATATTCACTTTGTTTTCAAGCACAATAGATTTTAGGCCCTTGGGAATTTAAAATGCTTCTAATCGCACAAATCAGCTAAACTAATAATGTGCCCGAACAACGAATTTTCATAGTTTTACAGTACAACCGAAATCAAAACATAACTGAAGTGCAAAACCTTTTTCGAGCAAGATTTCCTGATCGGGACCCTCCTCACAAAGCGACAATCTTGAGGAACGTCAGGAAGTATTCGAGTGAAGGAACGAGCCTTAATCTCAAGTCTCAACAAAGGTAATTCTGGCAGGCGAAGAACAGCACGATCGGAGGAAAACATTGCCGCTGAATTCCCAGGGGCCTAAAATCTATTGTGCTTGAAAACAAAGTGAATATCTTAGAATATTAAGTGGTTGCGTTTTTTTTTATACACCCTGTAGTTGTGACGTTGACGTTGTGCAATTGGACTCCAAAACAATGAAAGACAATAGAACAACCCATCAGTGACTCGTGACTGGATGCCACTATTGCTATGTTATTATACAGGGTGTCTCAAAAAAAAGTGAACCCTTAGAAGTTTAATACAATAGTGAACCTTTTGAAATTGAACTTTTCTTTCAAAGAATCTATTGTACCCTATTGTATTTAATTTCAAAGGGTTCACTTTTTTTTGAGACACCCTGTAGTGTTAATGCATTTTGCATAAAAAAGGCCATTGAAAAGCACATTGGCCGAATGAAATGCACTTTGAAAGTATGGAAATCAATTAAAGTTTATAATCAATTATTTTGCCACATTTTCTTTTAACAACCGAAACTTTATACTAAGGAATAATTTTATATGAAATGTTGAACTAATTTGTAAGGATTTTCCTAGATTTTCGGATTTTCCCTGCATTCGGACAAGGAAAATTGACCGCCGTTTGACAGTGTAAAACATGGACGGGAAAGAGATAAGAAGATAATTTTTAAATACTAAATAACACGTTCGAGGACCTTCCCATTGACAAGTAAAATTGTCTCGCGTTTGACAGAATAAAGTACTAAAGAGTAAAGTCAGTATCTTTCATATATCATTGATACGGGCAGGAAAGGGTTAAAGTAAAACTACGCCATCAAATTTGCAAACATCAAATAAATGTTTATTTTCATATTTTACAAGTATAATAATTAAAATGTTACATTGTCTATACATGCATGCTCCTCTATTGCGGAGCTTTAAAAACTAATTACATGAAGCATCCTGCACGAAAGGAAAAGCTCGATTGCTTTCCGTCTTCACAACAACTCTCCGCGCGCTCACTTTCCCCTACATGGAAACTTCATGTAAGCCTCTACGCATGAGAGAAGGCATTAAATGTTCTGCAAACTACAAATCTACAATCAACTATTAAAAAGCGGCGATGTCAAAAGCTATCTAAATTCAAATATTTCGCGATATGCTCTGGCACGTAATTGCAATGAGCACGTTGATTGCCGTCGCACTCGAAGTACAAATATATGCACACAAGAGATCGTAATAAGCGTTTTTACATGACGACAACTCAACAGCAAATGCCAATTACGACGGTGGACATGCTATTTATATCTAAGCGCTAAGCTTATATAAGGCTAGCGCCATACCGTCGAACACAATTCGTTCAATTACATTGAATTATATTCGACGACAGTGCAACGTATGAAACAGACCTATGGTCCCTATTATTACTACAAGCTACGATTTTAGTCGGAAGATTCATGGTTTCGGTGCGTGGTATTTAACCAAGCCAATGCAATGGGATAAGAATAATGAGCCCACAGATCACAACACTGACTGTTTCTCGTTTTAACATGCATCTAAAGCATAAATGGGCCAACTAAAATTATAGCGTGTACGCCCGGGTTTGGCCGTGGCGGAAATTCCGAGGAGGAGCTAGGGGGCAACTGCCCACCTTTACGTAAAATAAACAAATGGTCGGAAATTTTTACCTGAAAAAGCTTTTGAGTGTAAATGTGGGGTTTGTTGGAACTTTAGAAGGTTTTGTCGAAAATGTTGGAGGAAAAAGTGAAATCCCGTCACTGTTTAGTGGATAATATCGTGCAACGATCTATGGAAGATAATGATGCAAAATCTATCAGTAAATAATCAAATATTCTAAATTTAATCACCAGCTGTAATTTACTTATTTCTTTGACTGCAATTTTACGAGGATTTAAAAATGTTTATAATTATAGCAGCGTTTTAAATGTCATTAGGGCCGACTTTCATTTCCGCGACTTTATAAGAATAATAATATCCTTTAAAATGATACCAGAAGATACCTTTCTCAGTCTGATTGTGTTTACCTCCAAAGTATTTACCATTCAAGTGTCCGTAACTACAGCCCCTGAACCACCAGGCACCGTGAAAGTACCGAGCACAGTTACCCGACGTCCAGTCATCATTGTCTACATCTTGAGTGGAGAATTTCATCCCATTTTGATACCGTAAAGAATCTCCTGCTGTCCCTGTGAAGTAAATATTCAACAAAAAATTAACAAACTCATTAATAATAGTTAATGAATATTTCAGCCAATCAAGTCAACGATAGTATATGTCACGTTCAGGATGGTCGGAATGGGTTTAATGCTTAGTGCATGTCATTTTTTCTAAACTGTTAAGCGTTTGCAATGGAGTAAAAATTTTACTGTTACGGAGCTAAAAGCTTACGCACAATTTACAGACGATTTTACTTGTAGCTGCTAAATGTGACTTTTTAATATTATAGTTCTCAAAATTAAACTACTTCCACCCAGACCCTCGTGTAGCGCCTGATACGCACAATTCTCCATCAAATATGCACATCTGTCATTATTTTAGGAATAAACTTTTTAACGTCGTTTCAATATTTTGCAGTGCGATTATATTACGTGAAAATAAACTGCTTATCTGGCAAAATTATTAAACTTTGAAAATTATTTGGAGACAGTCTCAGCCGTCTCTAAATTGCGGACACACCAGGAAATCTCCCAGCATTCCAAGGAGCCAAGCAACCCTCGGAAATAGCACCTGTCTGATTAACCATTTGGTTTGTGAAATATTTAGATAACTATTCATTATAAGTGTTTTGTCTTTTGGAAACACCAGGTATATCTATTATTGACAAACTGTCGATCCGTAAGCCAGGATCTTCATCAGTGCAAATATAATTGTGTTTCACCAGGCAAACATACCAGGAACCTATAAGTGCCTATTATTACCATATGAACAATATTTCAAAATGTTAGCGTCGCTTTCATTTCCCAAAACGATTCTTACCCGAGTATGAAGCAGCATTCAAGTTTAAACGATAACCATCGCTCTCGTTTGCCACAGTAACTGCTTTATACTCTGCATATCTAGTCTCGTTTTCAAAGGTTTCGAGATCAACTCTGACTACATTTTGTCCACTTGATGACAGACGATGAATTTTCTCTAGACCCAACCAGTATTCACCACTGAAATTTCCAAATCCCACTTTATAATCTATATCACACCTGACTTGGAAGGCTCCAAGACCGTCCGGGTCGATTGTATAAACGCCAGAGGTTGTTTTGCCTGATTTGTATAAAGCATCGCATCTTTTCGCTAGATAAAAAGTAGATCGATAAATTTTGACAAACTTCAACCTAACCTCAACCTAACTTTGGCCTAACCTCAACTTAAACCCCAACCCTACTTCAACCTAACCTGAACATAACCTCACCCTAACTTCGGCCTCAGCTTAACCTCAACCACTAACAAATTAAACCCTGGTCAAAATAAACGAAAAATTTCTTCGCCACAAAAATATGTGACGGCTTAAATAGGCCGGGGTTCAGTGCTCGTCCAAGGAAGCATGGGTGGTAGATGAGGTTAGCGCGTTGCCCCTTACCTCTGTGTTAAGCCGCCTATACAGCAGGTCGAGGGCACGGATTTAGTCAGGTTGGGTAACGTCAGTGTCCTTGATAAACTCATGTAAGTTGAGATTGTTTGGTTCTCTCCTGTTTTTCGAGGGTTTTTCTCCGGGTACTCTGGTTTTCCTCCCTCGCTAAAAACTAACCCTTAGGAACTAACGTCCACCTCAGAGTGGTAAAAACAATAAACTAAAGTAAGCCGCGGCTTATTAATGTTGCGAATTCTTTGTATAAACGGTTTCGCGCCAAAATTTTATATCACAAAATGGTGTTCAACACGAAAAACTAAAAGTAAGAAAACTAGAAAAACGGAAAACATATATATATTTATTTTGTGCTGTCTATACGAGTGTTCGCAACATATCACTCATAATATTTTTAACAATACCATATCAAAGCTCCGTTGGCGACCTAAACAAGCCATTTCTTCGCCGCGGTTTATTTTCACTCGAACAAACGGCCTTATAAAACTTATGCTACACAATTCATGACTTTGGATATCGATAACTCACATCTATATGCCCCTTCAAACAAAATAATTAAACTTTAGAATTATATTGCTTAAATATGTTTCTTATATTCTATTTTTGCACCGCAGAGAGGGATCTGTATTAGAGAATTGTTCGTATTAGAGATGTTCCAATTAGAAAGGTGTTCGTATTAGAGAGGTGTCCTTATTAGAGAGGTATCTGTATTAGAGAGGTGTCCGTGTTAGAGAGGTGTCCGTATTAGAGAGGCGTTCATATCAGAGAGGTGTTCGGATAAAAGAGCTGTCCGTATCAAAGAGATGTCCGTATTAGAGAGGTGTTCGTAGTAGAGAGGTGTTCGTATTCGAGAGGTGTTCGTATTCGAGAGGTGTCCGTATGAGAGAGGTGTTCGTATTAGAGAGAGGTGCTCGTATTAGGGAGGTGTTCGTAATACAGAGGTGCTCGTATTAGAGAGGAGTTCGTATTGGAGAAGTGCCCGTATTGGAGAGGTGTCCGTATTAGAGAGGAGTTCGTATTGGAGAAGTGCCCGTATTGGAGAGGTGTCCGTATTAGAGAGGTGCCCGTATTAGGGAGGTGCCGGTATTAGAGAGGTGTTCGTATTAAAGGGGTGTTCGTATTAAAGGGGTGCTCGTATTAGAGAGGTGTTCGTACAATTTGACCATTAAATTTCGGAGTGATCTTTCATTCCTCAGCTTTAACAGTCGTGCCCAATCCCTTCGACAATTTCGGCTTGGCTTATACAATAGTACCTTTCAAATCATCATAATGGTAACTTTACTATTACTTATCGATATAACAGAATATTGGAAGGTTTTTGTAGATGGAAATTTCGCATGCAACTAAACGTTCATTCTGGAGGGCCTATTGTTGCAAGTGTTCCTGGTTAGGTCTAAAAAATGAATAGTTTTGGTTCGAACATTCCATCTACAAAAACCTATTAACATCAAATCAAATCATCATACCATGTGTAGGAACCAGCGCTGTTGTCATGGTATTGGCCAGTGCGGTTGTTGTGATTGGAAATAACACCATTGTGGTTTCGTCTGCCTTGTTTGTCGTGGTTTCACCTGGCTGTTCTGTTGTTGTTGGATCTTGCTCATTCGTTGTTTCATATATCGCGGTTGTAGTTGGAACTAGTGTAGTTGTTGTTCTTATACTCAATGCGGTCGTGGTTTCATCTGGCTTCTTCGTCGTAGCTCGCTTAGGTGATGTTGTTGTGACTCGGTTGGTTGGTTTGGGTTCCACTGCCTTGCCTGTTTGGCTTCTCTGCAATTAGAAGACATATATAAGGTTCGTTTCTTTAAAAGTAAATCGCTTTAACTCGCCTCTTAACTTGCTTTAAATTGCGACTAAATCGACCCAGTTTCTCTTAAGTCGCATATATCGGCAGAAGGCGAAAGAAAGTATTTTAAGTTATTTAAATAGTTTACACTATACTAGAAAAAAACTGTTTTACAGTGAAGCGACAGTGCCCCATCTTCACAACTTACTGATGGACTTGTTCGACTAGTGTCCTGTGTAGCGGCCCTCGTGTGGAAGGGATGTAGCGAAAACACGCGCGAGGAGAGATACAGAGCTAGGAAAATACGCGCGTTTAGTTTTAGTGAGCTTGGAAAGAGAATAAAAACCTCGAAGCAGATGAGGTTAGAACCAAATACAATTCTACTGACATGAGTTTTCAAATACAGGGTAGTTACCCAACCTAAGTCAATACCTGCCCTCGACTTACACTAGCAGGCTTGACTCGGGCGGTAAAGGGCAGCGCGCTAACCGCATGTGCCACCCGTACTTCCCAAAAGCACACTTAATAAAAATACCTTTTCTATTTTCTCGTAGTAATCGAAATATTGCGTAACGTTAAAATTCTTAGGATGTGTCGACTTCGTGGCGTTGTTCAGCTCACAATTCTTGGAAGAACCTGCATTTTTTCCGTTGTTGAAATTGATTGATTTGCAAACAGGATGCTCAGCCAGGCAATTTAAAGCACATTCCAAAGCTTCAGGTGTATTATATTTGCGGATTACGTGACCAGTAAGTCGGTGACCTGCAGAACAGTGATAGAAGAATTGATGGGCTTATACCTCCCAAATCTATGGTTTATACACGGAGAAGCTCATACATGGATAAATTTCTGTTTTATAAATGTAGGGGGAGTTGGTAATGGGGGGAGGGGGTTGCCGTCGTTATGCGAATTATCTAAACTGCGGATTGCGGACTGCGTACAGCCGACTTAGGATTGCAAATTTCGAAATGCGGACTGTATTATGATATTAACTAGTTAAAGAGTTCTCGATGTGACGAGTAAAAGACGTAAACGAATGCATGCGCATGACAGAATTGGTTAATTGGTAATAAGTTTTAAATATTGAATCATATATTTAATTACCTGTCTTATAAATGATAAGTGTTTTATCTATTTGTCAACTATATAACAGGCTGTAAATATAATATTTTAAAATAATTTCAACTGTTATAAACAACAGATTTTCAGTGAACATATTATATGTAGCAATTATTATAATATTAGTAAAGTAGTGCTCCATATATTTTTATAAACTCTATTGTCTATTTTGAGTGGTTTTGACAAAAAGGGAGGGTAAATATTTCATGTATACAGTATTGGAAAATGATGACAGATTATACTATTTTATACAATTCCAGCGGTTATAAACAATTGATTTTCAGCAATGTATAAGCAATGTTATAAACGTTATTTATTTTGAGTCCAATTATACATATGTTTGATTAACAGGCACTAGTAATTACTAGGCAAAAGCTTGTAAAATTTCCAAAGAGAGCTTCGTTATTGCAATATGCATTATTAAATCACACGAAGAACCTAATCCAGTTTGTATAATCAGAATTTGTCTAACAAGCAATGCCAAATGTAAACAATGCAACGAGCCTATTTATGCATAAATTATACATGCACTAATTACGCACTCAGTTCTGTCCAGCCTGGGAAAACAAGACAAACTTTTGTAAATTTATAATCCAATTTTCATCCAAACTGAACGATTATTTAATCAATTTGTCCTTGGCCGATGGTCGTTATCTCGACAAATTTTAGTATTTTTCAGTTGTCGTACTACAGACAAACACACACACATACGTGTGAACGTTAGAAGTCGCTCTTCGATCGACTTAGATATCCTCCGCGACTGGTTGATTCCACAATTTCAACGTTTATTGATCAGCAGCATCAAGCAGCCAACCAGGAACCTGAAACCCGTAAACCATCGCAGAATGTTGTGCGAATCATCTTACCGTTCAAAGATCAGAAGTTAACAGACATAGTCAGGAAACAACTTACAAACCTTTTTAACGTAATTGGTTCTAAAGTTCAACCAGTTTACACAAGCAAGAAATATGGGAATGATCTCGCAGTTTCCGAAGCAAAACCGCCATTAGTCAACAAGCAAAACGTTGTCTATAAATTTCAATGTGATCTGTGCGACGCAGATTATATCGGATACACGAGCCGGTCATTTTCGCCAACGTATTGGCGAACATAAAAACTCAGCGATACGAAAACGCGTCAAGGACTGTCATGGTAAAGATGTTGAGAGAATCGTGAATTGTTTCTCGGTTTTGCGAAAGTGTCAGGGGAAGTATGACTGCCTGTCGTAGGAGATGCTCTACATCAAGGAACTCAAGCCACTGATACTCAAGCGCAGTCTGAACTAACCTGCGATCAGGCTTTATTTAATATAGGCCTGATTGCAAGTTAAGTCTGAACACGCAGTCGGACTCGATTCGGGCTAAAGTATTTGTTTGAACTAACTTTGTTCACTTCTTAACTTGAATGTTTTATATGTGTTAATTTGTTCTAATTTGCCGCGTTTTCGTGCGTGACATTATACGTGATCTCATGTAATTATTTGCTAACGGCAAGAACTCGCCATACGAAAACTCAAGTAATAACGAACTTTAGTTGAACTTGAAAATGATGTAAAGATGATATCGAAACGTTCTAATAGAATAAACTTTTCATCGTTTTCATTTGTGTCAAATTATACAATGTCATATGTTTGATTAACAGACACGAAAAACTAATTACTTGGCAAAAACTTGTAAAATCTCCAAAGAGAGCTTCGTTATTGTAATATGAATTGTTAAATCAAATAAAGAATGTAATCTTTTGTATAATCGGAATTTGCCTAACAGCAAAATGTAAACAAAGCAACGAGCCTATAAAGTAAGACAAACTTTTGTAAATTTATACTCCAATTTTCATCCAAACTGAACGATTATTTAATCAATTTGTCCTTGGCTTATGTTCGTTATCTCCACAAATTTTCGTATTAAAATATTTTGTATTTTTTAGTTATCGTGCTTACAGACAAACACACACACATATACACACTCACATACAAACCAAGGTGAAAACATTCTATATTTCAAACTTTTTTCATTAAGTAATTGACATGTTCTTTTCCCCTGTGATCACTGTCTATGAGTACCCCCAAGATATGGAATAAATTTTTCTTCTTAATTAAACACGTTGGTTACAGATTGTAAGTTGAACAGAAAATGGGAACTTTTTTGGCTAGGATAGACCATAAAAAAATTCGATTTCCAAATAATTAATAAAAGTTCAATTGCCCAAACCCAGCTATCAACTAAATTGAGTTCTGCATTAACTAAAGTTAAGACTCGAGATCTGATAAACTGTTATTGACATAAAAATGGTTAAATTCATCAGTAATAGATGAATGTCAAAAAGTTTAGAGCATTGAAAGTTTAGAGCATTGAAAGTTTAGAGTAAAGTCATTAATATACAAAAGAACTAACAAAGGTCCAAGTACTGAACTCCAAGCCTCCAAACTCCGCAGGCCGCACTCAAGACTCGGCAGGCCGCACTCAAGACTCCGCAGGCCGCACTCAAGACTCCGCAGTAGACTCGTGAGTTTATTGTTCATGGCAAACGAATTCCAGGAATTCCTTAATAGTCTAGGACCTGTAAAGGAGTTTGTATGCATTTCATTTAGGACAGATTATCTCAACTGTTTTAGGGTAAAGTGACCATGGCGGTCAACATGGCATATGTGCCAAAACCCGAATCCGGGGCGAAAGTCCTGAAAATGACCACGCCCAGAAACGGCACTGTCGGCATAGCTCTAAATCCTGAACCGCCAAAGCTACAGCCTTTTTGAATTGCTTATAGTGTTTAGAATGGTTGCTTTTATGGGTGGTCACTGGAGGGTGAAATTTGTCTAGGTATCGTATTTTACAAGAAAATGACCATGCACCATCCCAGGTCAACTGCTAATTATGCATCAAATTACTCATTCACATGGCAAAGTCTATGTTTTCTTATTTCCCAAATATTTTTGTCATAGGATGAAAAAATATGCTTATTTTAATATAATTATTATAAATTTCATAAGGAATGATATTGTTTTGTTGAGATATAACACATTTCATTTCACTTACCCCCCGCCAGAACACGATTTCAGCCATATTTTGCCGATTTGTTTGCTTTTTATCGCCGAGCCTCGCAAGTATCATCCAAATGTTCTACTTTAACACAATGCTAGTTGACTAAAGAATAATTCAACCAAGTTTCGTCGGGTTTTGGAGTAGTGCCATGTATTTTATATTCGATTTTGTGTCCTTCGACATTTCCTCAATTATGTAGCCATTGCAATGTCTCGCAGCTTCTCTGCCCGATAAATGCCACTTCTTCGTACACATCTGTATTTATATTACAGTATCCAAAAATAATTGATTGTAGAATAGTCCCAATCGAAAAATTGAAAGCATTACTCCCATTTGGGGATGAAAAACCTTCCCTCGTTCATCAAGAACGAGAATCTAAAACAAAAGATTCAAAATAATTTGAAAGTCTCGCGCAATCTTCACGAAAACCGCTCGTGGGCAACATTACAGGGGGGGGCAACATTTTCACGAATACGTTTGTTCGCGATCACAGCAACCCAAACTCCCAAAGTAAAGTTCGTGTGTTTAACTGTTTATATGTTTTATGACAAAATAAACAAATATTCGCGTAATTTTGTATTTTTCTGGTTTCCTTTAGCTATAAAAAATAAACCAGAGATTTACGCAATCTTTTTGCACCACCAAACGTATTCGTGAAAATGTTCCCCCCCCCCTGTAATGTTGCCCACGAGGAGTTTTCGTGAAGATTGCGCGAGACTTTCAAATTATTTTGAACCTTTTGTTTTAGATTCTCGTTCTTGATGAACGAGGGAAGGTTTTTCACTCCCAAATGGGAGTAATGCTTTCAATTTTTCGATTGGGACTATTCTACAATCAATTATTTTTGGATACTGTAATATAAATACAGATGTGTACGAAGAAGTGGCATTTATCGGGCAGAGAAGCGGCGAGACATTGCAATGGCTACATAATTGAGGAAATGTCGAAGGACACAAAATCGAATATAAAATACATGGCACTACTCCAAAACCCGATGAAACTTGGTTGAATTATTCTTTAGTCAACTAGCATTGTGTTAAAGCAGAACATTTGGATGATACTTGCGAGGCTCGGCGATAAAAAGCAAACAAATCGGCAAAATATGGCTGAAATCGTGTTCTGGCGGGGGGTAAGTGAAATGAAATGTGTTATATCTCAACAAAACAATATCATTCCTTATGAAATTTATAATAATTATATTAAAATAAGCATATTTTTCATCCTATGACAAAAATTTTAGGAAATAAGAAAACATAGACTTTGCAAGGTGAATGAGTGATTTGATGCATAATTAGCAGTTGACCTGGGATGGTGCATAGTCATTTTCTTGTACAATATGATACCTAGACAAATTTCACCCTCCAGTGACCACCCATAAAAGCAACCATTCTAAACACTATAAGCAATTCAGAAAGGCTGTAGCTTTGCCAGTTCAGGATTTAGAGCTATGCCGACAGTGGTGTTTCTGGGCGTGGTCATTTTCAGGACTTTCGCCCCGGATTCGGGTTTTGGCACATATGCCATGTTGACCGCCATGGTCATTTTACCTAAAACAGTTGAGATAATCTGTCCTAAATGAAATGCATACAAACTCCTTTACAGGTCCTAGACTATAATTAAAAGCTTTATATGATATATAATTTCTTAGGCTTCCATAATTTAAACTTTCTAAGGAATTTCTCCAAATCGTCGACCATAAACGCCACTGCTCACGAGTTTACAGCATGTTCCGTAGGCGAACTTCACTGTTCGCGCCAAGCGAAACGAAAACGATAAACTGGCCAACTTGGTCAGCCAAAAAATTCGCCGCTAAAAAGTAGGAACCGATCCTTTTCGCTAACCTAATTTATCACATTGCCGAATCTATCTTTTCGCTTCGCTTCCAGGGAACAAATTCGTTTAGTGGAAAACGGGGCCATTTGTTCAAAAGCCGATTAGTTTAATCCTACAGGTTAGCCCAAGAATTTCAAAGCAAACTTCCCAAGAGCTTGTTTATAAACTTGGAGATATTTTTCCATAAACCTTGTCTGGATCAATAGAAGCTCTATTTTCTGATGTTTTGAAATAATCAGACGTACAAAAACACACAAATGAAACAGCGGGTTAAATTTTAACCTAAGCATAGTGCTAATCGTTCATTGGACAACCGGCCCTTGCAACAAACGAGAATGCGAGTTTACTAGAGAGAATTTTCTTATACCTCGGTCAAATGAGGACAAGAACCTTGCCGCGCGTAGCGGTCAAACGTGCAAGAACTCTCATCAACTCTCATCCAAATTTGAACCAGCTCAAAGTTGAAGAGAAGTGCACGAGAGTCGATGAGAGTTGGCGGTCAAACGCGAGCGAGAGTTGCACTCGATCTCATCATCAACACTCATCCTCGTTTCACCGATAAAAACATCTAATACGTAACACCTACGCATAAAAAACACATGACTAAAAACAAAAACGACTTTTAATTGTGTTTTATGATTCAATTTGTGTACCTGAAGCGGCCAGCCTGAACGCAGCACTGGATGTTAGCGAACTGCAGGTCTGTGTGTACAGTAGCAACAGATAGAAACGAAGACTTCCGTACACATTCATGACGCAGAGCTGTTGAATGTCTTCAGATGTTTCAGCTACAAATATAATAATAATTAGTTACAACTAAAGCTGAAGGGTCAGGTTTTGGTGAAGCACGGAAGAGAACCAACCACAACTCTACTTACACGAGTTTTTAAAAACAGGGCAGTCACGCAAGTAAATTTCACCTAAGTAAATTTCTACCCTCGACTTACAGTAGCAAGCTAAAATTAACTCCGCGGTAAAAGAGCATCGCTCTAACCGCATCTGCCAACCGTGTGCTTCACAAAAAATATAAAAGGAAAGCTTTTAGTTTGGACGCGAAGGCAAAAAAAAACAATTTGAAAGAAAAAACCTAGAGTTCGAAGTCAAGTGCCGTAAAAATTTTAAGCAGCACATTTGATAAAATTTTGGGTGTTTAATATTAACAAGAAATAATCATACTTTTTCTTGATATTCTAGTCAGTTGTTTCCTTTGCAAGATGCGCGAAATTAAAACTGCCCAAAAATATCGCATTTGTTAGGGTGCGCGAAATTCAAACGCGCGAAAATTTAAGACTGAGCGAAAATTAGTAGCACGCGAATTTAGGTAGCAAAAGTAAAGTGGCTTGTAACTATCAGCTAATGTACAGCAAATATTTCTTTAAGATTTACCTTAAATACTTCGAGAATTTTCCTTCCTTCCCAACGGTTGAAATCAAGTTGGATGCTGAGCTGGGAAATATGAGTGAAATTCTGCTTAACTTGGCGGCCTTTTTTAATGTAGATGGCTTCGCGAAAATGAGACTATATTGTCTCATCATCTGAGCAATTTTATGAAATGTTTACAAGTAATTGAACATTGAATAAATACTACTTATGTGATGATCTTTTCGGCTTTTCGATGCCTTAATCAACAGAAAAGTAATAGACATACAAAATGAAAAATGTTAATAATTTCAGCAGTTCATTGATTGTTTATTAAGACGATGCGGGGAAATATTAACGTTGTCGACAAAAATGGTAGTAATTTTTAGCCAGTATATATTAATCGCAAATTACATTATACAAAAAGGTAATGATTTTCAGCCATTTTTGCGACCCTGGTCTGAAATGGAGTAGAGCATCCTTTTGAATTGAAAGGCAGAGTAAAATGTCTTTCCCTATGTAACATGAAAAGTATAGCTTCCCACACCTTTTTTAATGCGTTTAATAATCAATGCGTTTTAGAATTTTCTAGCCACTATAAGGCGACCGTATATTGGGCGGTGTGAAATTTAATGACAGGCCACTAGTACTGATGCCCAAATTCTATCTAGACAATATGTTTTCTTTCCCAACAATAACCAGAAACTGTAAGAACCTTTTCTAAAATGTTAGCAATACCTCATTGACTTCATTGCCGTCATTGACTTCATATCATTATCCTCATTGTTCGTGCACGATATAGGGTTAGGGATAGGGTTCTGATTGGGGTCAACACATATAGTTGGAAATATACCTTCCGGCTATGCAGTTTTGATGGGCTTTTACACGAAGGGGCTTATATACGGGGTTTATATTTGGGTCTAAACATTTGGGGGTGTGGATCATTTTGACTGACGAAAGGGCGTGGTCAACACATAATGTAAAGGGACCGGCAAAAACCAAAAAAGGTTTATATGCCGCTAGCGGGAATGCACCAGTGGAGTGCACAGGTGTCGAGTGCTGAAGAAACGAGGCCACTAGGTGGGTATGGGAGCATACTCTTCCAGTCTCTGAAACGTCATTTTATGCACTTTGGTGGAAGATCTTATAGATCCAAGGCTTCAATAAAGCATTACATAGCATTGATTGGCCGCAATATCTCCGACTCGAAACTGTCTCACATACAAGGACATTGCGCTCATCGGGATCGATAAACCTAGTCAGGCCATTAGAATCAAACACGTTCCAAGATAATGCATCTGCACTTTTTAATGCACTACCACCTACAGTAAGATCTTGTGGTGATTTTAGGCGTTTCTGTTCTCTCACTAAGGCGATTCTAAAAGAACGTTTAATAATAATAGTTTATTTGAACTGATTTTGTAACCAATAGGTTAAATTACATCAGAAATTTACAATATTTGTATCTACTGTTAAAAAGTATTAAGTCATGGTTATATTACATTATTAAGAATATTAAAAGTTCAAAAATAGCAAAGTCAATAGGCCTATACTTCTACTCAGTTATTTACTGTTTTCGTTGGAAATAATTTGAGGAAAAAACGATTTCCTAAAACGT
This sequence comes from Trachythela sp. YZ-2020, assembly GCA_016169945.1. NCBI lineage: Eukaryota > Metazoa > Cnidaria > Anthozoa > Malacalcyonacea > Clavulariidae > Trachythela > Trachythela sp. YZ-2020. Next base: position 6,779,884 of record JADLSH010000260.1, read on the forward strand.
TCAGTTCTACATAGATAATTGTTGTGACGAACAGTCCTAGTTAGACAGCATACTTCTTGTAATTCTACATTTATATAGTTTTATAAATTTTAGCTATCTTAATCTACTCATAGACATTTTATAGTAGTAAATATGTATATATAGTTATTGTATTTAGAGTAGTCTTCAATAGATGAAGAGCCTTCTATGAGGGATATGCTATTGAATAAATCATTATTATTATTATTATTATTAGTTAACATGGATAGTGCATCTGCTATCCCTAAATAAAGCCAATGCCAATGGCAGCCATATTGGTGTGACTACCATATATTTATTGCGATATTGCTAACATAGTAGAAGTGATTCTCGCAGTTTCTGATGGAAAAGGAAATATATTCTGTGGCCTATCTTATTTTTTTAATTTGCCTGTGAATAAGTCAATACAATATGGCCGCCTCAAGATTTACTATCCTGCGTTTAAAACCAGGGACGCCGGAGAGGGGGTGGGCGGGGGATCAAGCGCCCCTCCTGCCCTTTCCTAAGGGGGTCAGGGGGGGGCAAAAGTGCCCTTATAATATAAATGAAACAATAATAATACTGGCAAAGAAGAGAGAATACAGCTGTAAATTAGACGATCAGTGCATAATGGAAGCTATTGTTTTCGTTCCATACTTCTTTAGATCTATATTTGTACATAGAAATAACAATTAAATGAGTTGAAATTAAAAATCATCAAAATCCCATGGAATTAAAGGGCGTGGCAGCGAAAAAAAAATTCGACTGCCCTTACGTTCGCAATGTCCCCCCCCTGCCCTACTATCGCTCCGGCGTCCCTGTTTAAAACGTTCTAAAATTCATTAGAAGACGTATGCATGTGAAGCTATGCCTTTCAAACTGCATAGCAAAATGCATTTGCCTGATAGTGAAGCTGATTCAAACCCCGAACGATTGAGTGGGTAACCAGAATATATATGAGAAGCAGATAGTAGATGCACTACACTCTTCAGTCCAGTTCTCGTTTTCAGATCGATCAGTGTCAAATGTTAAACATAAAGCAATTAAAATGCCATACTTCATACAAACGTTTATCTAAGTCAAACTCGACATTCAGTCAGACAGAAAATGAAAAATTAGGATTATTTTTAGCCAGTTTATTTGTTAATTAACGGGCGGGATACGTAAATTGTCATTGAGCAAATTGAAATTTCATATATTACAGTGCAATTACTTCATACAAAACGTCTAAATTTCTGAATTTTAATTGCATTTAATTTAATATAATATTTTATGAACAAAAAATTTACAAAACTGGCCCACAAAGTCGCGAACAACAAAAATATTAATAATTTCCCGCTAGTTCACTAATCGGCATTGTTTATAATTAATAGACATGGTACCTTGCATTTCTTTAATGGTTTTTCACAAAAATCTATATTTCTTTGTCAGTGGCGGAAATTTTGGTGCGCGGTGACGACTGCTGCGCGGCAATTTTTGCCCCAACTTGAAACGCAATTTCTGCACAAAGAAAAATGTACGCAACAGAAAAACAGTAAAGATATCCCACGCATACACGTCGATATTATTATTCTCATTCATTTCTTTGTTGCCTTCAGGGCATGTTTAAAGAGAAGGGCGGGAAAGTAAAGAGAGATCCATGATTAATAAAATATCCTTTTTACCTATGAATAACATTGCTCTGTGTCCGAAATTGTGTTGCATGTTGCCGTAAATAATGGCTTTTACGTAAAATAGATAATTTGTCGATAATTTTGATCTGAAAAAGGTAAAAATCAGTCAAAGGGTAAAAATCAGTCAAATTTGAGTGTAAATTGCAGTTTAATCTGAAATTCAGTAGGCTTGCTGTTTTACTCTATACCGAAGTCTATATATACGATCAAAATGTGTGACAGTATAAACTTTTTTAACACTAGAAAAGCCGGACGGCTCGCCAGCCAATCAGATTGCTATATTTTCATGGATACCAGACCGGGGATAATTATCGGTTAAAAACCTAGCTAAAACTTGTCAGCACGTTTTCGATACGTGCAGATGGCGTTATTTGAATAGCATACTATTAAAACGACTTTTAATTTTCATTCTCAATCTGCGCAAATTTCATGAAATGTTTGCAAAGCATTGAAGATGTATGCGTAGTCAATAAACATTAGTTTTTTAATTAACAGAGAATTACAGACAAAAAACAACAAAATGTTAATAGTATTACTATTAGTGACAGTTAAATATTTACACTTCACAATTCAGGTTTACTCGTGGCTATGGAACCATTTTTGGGCTTCAAATATTTTTACCCAACCCTCACTGAATTGAAGATTTTAAAATGTCTTTTTATATTAACATATGTTTTATTGTAGGCGAAAAATTTTGAGTTATAAAAAAATAGTTTTGTATTATCGTGGATTTCGTCGAAGTGCTGTTTTCGCTTAGGTAAGCCTCACATCAAAGGCCTCACATATAAATTTCGCCCACGAGAAACGTCATATGGACCGCGTTTCTCTGACGACCCACTCCCTCTTAGAAACGTCAAGGATAGTTTTCGGCATTTTATTGTATGCATAAACACTGCAAAACTACTGTAAAACCCTAACGTCTTCAAATAATATTTCCTACGATTTTATTTGCAAGTTCTTTGAGAAATCACCACAAGTATAATGCAAAAACCCATAAAAGATGCGAAATTTAACATATCGTCGTATTTCCCCATAATTTTATTGAACCGCTCCAGTAAGAATAATGATTAAAGCCGTACAGAGCAAAACACAGTATAAATGACAACAAACTACAAAAGCAGAAAGGTTTTAGTATTTTGACTGTAAAATTGTTTGTGGTATTTGTACATAATTATCTAGCAAAATTTTGTGCTTGTACAATTATCAATCATGCGCGAGTATCAGACATTAAACGATTTTGAAAATATATACAAACATGATATAATGTATAGATAAATGGATCTGCGACGGCGTTTTTATCAAGTTGTCATACTTTTTAATATACTCTAATGGGAAATAATTTCGAAATGTCAAAACTTTCGAAAAAACTATTGATTTTTTCCACGACGTGACGTTACACAGAGGAACGTTGCAGCCGTTAACCCCCCCCCCCCAAAGTACATATGACGTTTCTCGTGGGCGAAATCGATATGTGAGGCTTCCCTTATATCTTCCGAAAAAATAAGAGTTATATCGTTAGAGCCTAGAATCATTGAACAACGAGGAGAATTGTTTTTATTTATTTATTTATTAAAAAAATTGTTTTAACATCTCTAAACTCGAGTTATTAAGGAAATTTGGCGTAAGCTTGAATTGAAATGTGTCTGCCAGGCAGTGGCGTGCTGGCTTGTGTTCGCCAGGGGAGGCCAGCTGGAAATTTGGCGCCCCCTTGTAATATGTGTATGGTTGAGCCTCTTAGACGCGATACCTCAAAATTTTGAAATTTAGAGTCTCTGAAATGCTATTTCTTGCGTTTTGGGTGACGATTTGACGAAATTCTGAGAATTATAAAACATCGTATAAAATAAAAATGCGCAAGAAACAACACATTCAGGAGTTTGAATAAATATATAATTCATAGAGGACTTAGTTTTTTTCTTAAACAAAGAAAAGTAGACGGCGAACATTCATGAAGTAGACGGTGAACTTACCAGTGGTCGTAAGCCAAATCAGTTAACATTTCACAATTAACAATTTACATCCTTTGAGATATTACAGACTGGACAGTAATGCTTGTAGTTGTAGGTAGGCTGGTGAATTGTTAATCCTCGTATAAGTCGTATTCCGACTAACAGAACCCAAATTAAGCGCGCGTATTAGCACTTTGAACAGTGCTTGCGGCAGTGAACTTGCGCGATTAGTGATACTGAAATGCACATACAGGGCTATGAAATTGTTCGCCGTGATAGAAATAGAAATGGAGGAGGTATCTGTTTCTATATTCGCAGTTGTATTAATTTTTCTATTCGCCTTGATTTGTCATTTGATCAATTAGAAAACTTGTGCATTTCAATTAATAAGCCTAGATCCAAGCCTTTGCTCATAGTAACTTGGTACAGGCCACCGAATTCGCCTGTGGCTAAGTTCAACCAATTTGAAACTCTATTAGATATACTTGACGTCGAAAATATTGAATACTATCTAATGGGTGACTTGAATTGTGATTTGAGCTCTTCAGTCTTGGATCATGGTTCAAGGTTACTCATGGATACTATTGAATCATACAATCTCACTCAGCTGATAAAGGAACCTACTCGAATTACGGATTCCTCTTCTACATTAATTGATCACATCTTTACTAACACCCCTGATAAAGTAGTTTGTTCTGGTGTCTCTCATGTTGGTATAAGCGATCACAGTCTTATTTATGCTTTTCGAAAGCTTGCAGTTGCCACGTCGGGTAGGAGCCACTCTACAATAAACTACAGAAAATTTAAAAACTTTGATCCGATTAGATTTCGTAATGATATCAGTACACAAAATTGGAGCTATATTGATGAGTTTGAAAACCCTAATGATATGTGGTACGCTTGGAAAACCACATTTAATTCCGTTGCGGAAAAATATGCTCCACTTCGTACAAAGCGTGTCAAGGCTTCTAAATCGCCTTGGATTACGTCTCATTTAAAAGATGAAATGCATAAAAGAGATATTCAAAAATTAAAGCAATTCGTTCCAACAATTCTTCGGATTGGCTTTTGTTTAAAAGAATGCGTAATTCTGTTAATTACGAAATCTTTCAAACGAAAGAAAGATATTTCAAAAATGCATTTTATGAAAATAAATGTAATCCAAAAAAGACCTGGAATATTATTAGTGAACTTACATCTAAGAATTGCAAAAGTTCGCTTATTAATGAAATCGATTTGAACGGAGACTTAATTAACGATTCTAATAAAATTGCAGATGCTTTCAATGATCACTTTTCTAGCATTGGCCCTAGGCTTGCAGATAAAATAAGTTTTAATGAAAAGGACCGGTCATATGTTGATTTTTTATCTTGTCAAAATGATAATGTCTCCTTTCATCTAAAGGAAACTAATCAACCAACGGTTTTTATACTTTTATCCAAGCTAAGTAAATCAAAAGGAACTGGTCTTGATAAAATTTCTTCTAGATTACTTCGAGAATGCCCAGATCTAATTGCCGAATCCCTTAGTCTTATTTCAATCGTTCTATTATTACTGGCATATTTCCTAATGAATGGAAATGTGCTAAAGTCGTCCCTATACACAAACAGGGAAAGCGAAACTGTGTCGATAACTATCGACCGATCTCGATTGTCCCTGTTGTGGCAAAGGTTTTTGAAAGGATCATTTACGATCAAGTGCAATTATATCTATCTGAAAATAAACTATTAACTAATTGCCAGTCAAGGTTTCGTCGTCTGCATTCAACTGTAACTGCTCTTCTTGAAGTCACTAATGAATGGGCCTATAACATTGACCATGGAAATGTTAATGCTGTTATGTTCCTTGACCTCAAGAAAGCTATTGATACTGTAGATCATGAAATACTGCTAGGTAAACTTAATGCATACGGCATCAGTGGAGTCGCTGGCAATTGGTTTCGATCATATCTTAATGAGCGTAAACAAAAGTGTTTCGTTAATGGACATCTCTCGACAAGTCGTTTGCTTCGTTGTGGAGTACCCCAGGGGACTATTTTAGGACCGCTTTTATTTCTAATTTACATCAATGATTTACCTAATTGCCTCTCACATTCTCGGGCACGTATGTTTGCTGACGATACCAACCTGACATATGCGAGTAATAATATCTATGATATTAACCATCGTCTAAATGAAGATCTTGCAAATGTCAGTGAATGGTTGTCGGCAAATAGACTTACCCTAAACCAATCTAAAACCGAATTCATGTTAATCGGCTCTTATCAAAGAATTAGTACATTTCAATCTACTCCTTCGTTGGTAATTAATGACGCTCCGATTAGGCAAGTTTCTCATACAAAATCGCTTGGTATACATATTGATGAAAATATGTCTTGGAATGTTCATATTGCAAAATTGTGTAAAAAAGTTGCTTCAGGTATAGGTGCTCTAAAACGCATAAAGCCTTTTGTTCCTTATTCCATCTTGCAACAAGTATACAATTGTTTAGTCCAACCTCATTTTGACTATTGTTCCATTGTATGGGATACATGCGGTAGTACTCTTGCTGATAAACTACAAAAACTGCAAAATCGAGCCGCTAGAGTTCTGACGTCATCAAGCTATGATACAAATGCTGAATATCTGTTTGAAAAGCTTGGCTGGAAAAATCTTACATCTCAACGTAGAATTGCCAAGGCTGTCATGGTGCACAAATCTCTAAACGATCTTGCACCAGACTACCTTTCTGAAATGTTTGTTGATCGCAGTAGAGTAACAAATTACATATTGAGGGACACCAGTGGCAAATTAGCAGTACCTCAACCACGAACAAATTTTCTAAAAAATAGTTTCAGCTACAGTGGTGCGGTACTGTGGAACTCTCTTCCTAATGAGTTACGTCAAGTTAATACTTTGCGTAAATTTAAGTCTGATTGCAGCAATTTTATTCGATAAATTTTAAACTTGTATTCATGGCACTCTTGGAAACCAGGTATATATCTTAATAGTTATGTGTTTTATAAGCGCTTTTCAATTCCAATTCGGATTAGCGCTTTTGTGTGCGCTTTTGTGTGATTTGTGCAATTTCGGCGCCCCATTTATGTTTTGGCGCCCCCTAAAAAATCTTCGCTGGGGGGGCCATGGCCCCCGGCCCCCCCTGCCAGCACGCCACTGTTGCCAGGGCAACGTGGCAGAAACCAAACGTATTACGAGTTGTGACTATATGCATGCAATTCTAATAAGCAACCACTACAAAATGCCAAAACGGACAGTTCGTAAAAAAATATGTGTGCAAAAAACATATTACAAACTATAAGAGCATGAACATTTTGTCGTCACCATGGAAATTTGAAAACATAATTACACAGATATACTCGAAAAGCTATAGCAAAATATTTGATTGTCAGCGTATCTTGCATGATGTTCAATTTGAGTGCGGTGCTTATTTGGTGCTTATTATTAAAAATATGTATCCGCCTTCACAACGAAGTTGCGTATTTCAAAGTTCTAGAGCATTGAAATATACTCACTTTGAACTTAAAAACAATGTAGTACAGGATAATATATGTCCGAGGCTGATTTAAAATTGATATGCACTGTAGTTGTTTTCAGCTTGAACAATTCCGCTTAACGGTTGTTCGACCAAACGCCGCGTTATTGTGAATAAGCTGTGCGGCGGCGCTTATCATCGACCGCGGCGCACTTTAACATTTTTGCTCTCGACCGCAGCGCTTATTCGAGAGCAGCACTTAATCGGAGGAGGCGCTTAAACGCGTAAATACGCTACTGTCGCCTCCAACAAGCCCAACCTGATATACTGATATGTATATTTCATTTCTTCCAGTCTCAGCTAGATGTTATGATTCAACTCTAATTTTTTATCCCGACGCAAAACGCGTCATTTGGATGCGCAGTATAACTGGCGTATGGTTCAAGTTGGCTCTGAAGTGAAATCGGAAAATGCTATTTTTTGTTTAACCAACTTTTCCAGGTTTCAATATTTTTTAGCTTACCTTACTAAATTTTAAATACTAGCTACGATTTTAAAAATGCTTCTTTTACATGCACGTTTCACCTTGCAACTACATTACGATAATCTATCAAACATGCGTCATGCATGTTTAAAACAATGAATTTTGCAAGTTAGCATAAATTACTATATAATAAATTCCCTTGCACATGCAAGTGGTTGCAAGTCAAGAACTCTTAAAAAATACGAAAGATGCAGTTATGTTGATATTTCTGGAGTCATAAAATGAGTTTTGTACTTAAGGTGGCTCCCTACAATTTTTGAAATATGGTTAAATTATGATTTAGATTGGGGTTTTTTTTGAAGAACTGTTACTTGTTAGCAAACAAAAATTGTACCACATATATTGAGCAACATTCTAAGAGTCGGAAATTGTTCACAAATATGACGTCATTATCGTTGCTATGGTAACAATGACATTTCAATATGGCCGACATTAATTTTAGCTTTTAACGCATTTTACTCGAAAAAACGCCTGGTTACCCCTATTTTTTATTTTATAAAACATTTTCATATAGTACAATAGATCATCTAAACAAGTTTAAAAAAATTCTGTAGAGCCAAATTTAAAAAAAATTAATAAACACGATTTTTCGTTATAAATATTTTTTGGCTCTACAGAATTTTTTTAAACTTGTTCAGATAATCTACTTTTCTACAGGAAAACGTTTCATAAAATAAAAAATGTGGGTAACCATGCGGTTTTTTTGTGCGACAAAAGACAAAATATCGGCCATATTGAAACGTCATTGTTACTACAGCAACGGTGATGACGTCATTTTTGTAAACAATTTTCAGCTCTTAGAATGTTGCTCAACATAAGTCATACAATTTTTGGTCAAAGTTTGATCTAAATCGTAAATTTTCCACATTTCAAAAAAATTGTAGGGAGCCACCTTAAGTTAACAACCACGTTTACATTATTAGCATTCTGAACTTTACTCAAAATTTGTAAATTTTTGTATTTAAATTAAGCCGTTCTTAACCTTTTGCCCAATTTTTACGTTTTCGAAACCAATTTCAACAAGTTTTAAAAAACCCCAGATTTATCTAATACAAAATCAAGAAAATACACGCAGTAAAATTGTTACACCCATAGCATTGCTCTTCTTGACTTTCTCACTGCTCGTTCAGTCTTTGTTCTACAAGCCTCAAATAGATTCTCGTTTAGCGGACAAATATTTTACGCTTTGCCACCCTCATTGTAGTCTTTGTAGAATACTACCACCGCCACGTTTGAGATAACTTTTTCAGTCAGGTAGTTTAGACACAAACCATGGCAGTTTATTGTAGAATACTACCTACACTGGACCCCACGTTTGAGATATCTTTTTCAGGTAGTTCAGACACAAACCACGGCAGCTTATTGCAGAATATTACCTACACTGAACCACCACGTTCGATCGAGATATCGATCATTTTCAGGTTGTTAAAACACAAACCACGGCAGGTTATATTGTAGAATACTACGTACAGTGGACACCCAAGTTTGAGATATCATTTTCAGGTTGTTAAGACACAAACCACGGCAGCTTATTGTAGAATACAACCTACACTAAACTCCCATGCCAACGTTTAAACATGATATATTTTTCAAATAGTTCAAATATAAACCGCAACAGTTGTAGGGTACTACCCCCACGTTTGAGGTTTCTTTTGAGGTAGTTCAGACACAAACCAATTATAGGCATTGCAGAGTACTACATACACTAGACTTTATACCCAAGATATATCTCTATATCTTACCGGCAGCTTTGTTGGTGACAAAATTCCAGACCCTGCAACCAATTCCTTGTCCTTTGAATTCGCATGCCGCATTGCTGCATTAGGACAGCCACAATTAAAACCTCGAGGCCAAAAGCTGGAGCATTTCGTTTTTTCTTAACATCGTTGGCAATTATAATATATCTCAAAAACGAACAGTTGTTGACAAAACGTTGCTTTTGACTATAGCCCCATACCCGTTCCGTAAAGCCGAGATGCATGCAAATAAACTACAGATTTTCAGGCATAAAACTTTGCATAACACTTAACATAATAACGCTAATAGTGTCATCCAGTCACGATCCAGTGATTGCAATGTACCATCATTGTCTTTTCATTGTATTCTCCATGCTATCCAGTCACTGATTGTTTTGACATAGTTGTGACGTTGACGTTGTGCAATTGGACTTTTCCAAAACAATAGAACAACCCATCAGTGACTCGTGACTGGATGGCATGCACTATTGCTATGTTATTAAAGTGTTATGCATTTTACATAAAATAGTCCATTGAAAAGCACATTAGCTGAATGAAATGCACTTTGAAAGTATGGAAATGAATTAAAGTTTATAATTTATATTTTAACAACCGAAACTTTATGCTATAAGGAATAATTTTATATGAAATGTTGAACTAATTTGTAAGGATTTTCCTAGATTTTCGGATTTTCCCTGCATTCGGACAAGAAAAATTGACCGGCGTTTGACAGAGTAAAACATGGACGGGAAAGAGATAAGAACATAATCTATAAATACTAAATAACACGTTCGAGGACCTTCCCATTGACAAGTAAAATTGTCTCGCGTTTGACAGAATAAAGTACTAAAGAGTAAAGTCAGTATCTTTCATATTTCATTGATACGGGCAGGAAAAGGTTAAAGTAAAACTACGCCATCAAATTTGCAAACATCAAATAAATGTTTATTTTCATATTTTACAAGCATAATAATAATAATGTTACATTATTTGTCTATACATGCATGCTCCTATATTGCGGAGCTTTAAAAACTAATTACACGAAGCATCCAGCACGAAAGGAAAAGCTCAATTGCTTTCCGCCTTCACAACAACTCTCTGCGCGCTCACTTTCCCCTATATGGAAACTTCATGTAAGCCTCTACGAATGAGAGAAGGCATTAAATGTTCTGCAAACTACAAATCTACAATCATCTAAATTCAAATATTTAGCGATATCCTCTGGCACGTAATTGCCATGAGCGCGTTGATTGCCGTCGTACTCGAAGTACAAATATAGACAACAAGAGATCGTAATAAGCGTTTTTACACGACGACAACTCAACAGCAAATGCCAATTACGACGGTGGACATGCTATTTATATCTAAGCGCTAAGCTTATATAAGGCTAGCGCCATACGGTCTAACACAATTCGTTCAATTAGATTGAATTATATTCGACAGCAGTGCAACTACAAGCTACGATTTTAGTCGGAAGATTTATGGTTTCGTTGCATGGTATTTAACCAAGCCAATGCAAAGGGATAAGAATAATGAGCCCACAGATCACAACACTGACTGTTTCTCGTTTTAACATGCATCTAAAGCATAAATGGGCCAACTAAAATTATAGCGTGTACGCCCGGGGCTTCGCCGCGGCGGAAATTTCGGTGAGGTGGGGGGGGGGGGTGCAACTGCCCACCATTACGTTACATAAACAAATAGTCGAAAATTTTTACCTGAAAAAGCTTTTGAGTGTAAATGGGGGGTTTGTACTGGAACTTTAGAAGGTTTGGAGGAAAAAATGAGTCACTAGTTCCCGTCACTGTTTAGTGGATAATATGGTGCAACGATCTATGGAAGATAATGATGCAAAAATCTATCAGTAATAATCAAATATTCTAAATCTAATCACCAGCTGTAATTTACTTATTTCTTTGACAGAAATTTTACGAGGATTTAAAAATGTTTTATAATTATAGCAGCGTTTTAAATGTCATTAGGGCCGACTTTCATTTCGGCGACTTTATAAGAATATGTCCCTCCTTTAAAATGAGACCAGTGGATACCTTTCCCTCCCTGATTGTGAGCACCTCCAAGGTATTCACCATTCAAGTGTGAATAAGAACAGTCCCCAAACCACCAGGCACTGTGCAGGACCCGAGCACAGTTAACCGACGACGAGTCATTGTCTACATCATGAGTGGTGAATTTCCTCCCATTGTGATACCCTAAAGAATCTCCGGCTGTCCCTGTGAAGTAAATATTCAACAAAAAATTAACAAACTCATTAATAGTTAATAAATATTCTAGCCAATCAAGCCAACGATAGTATATGTCACGTTCAGGATGGTCGGGATGGGTTTAATGCTTAGTGCATGTCATTTTTTCTAAACTGTTAAGAGTTTGCAATGGAATGAAAATTTTACTGCTACAGAGCTAAAAGGTTACGCACAATTTACAGACGATTTTACTTGTAGCTGCTAAATATGACTTTTTAATATTATAGTTCTCAAAATTAAGGTACTTCCACCCAGATCGCCGTGTAGTGCCTGATACGCACAATTCTCCATCAAATATACACATCTGTCATTATTTTAGGAATAAACTTTTTAACGTCGTTTCAATATTTTGGAGTGCGATTATATTACGTGAAAATAAACTGCTTATCTGGCAAAATTATTAAACTTTAAAAATTCTTTGAGGACACACCAGGAAATCTCCCAGCATTCCAAGGAGCCAAGCAACCCTCGGAAATAGCACCTGTCTGAAATATTTAGATAACTATTCATTCTAAGCGTTTTGTCTTTGGGAAACACCAGGTATATCTATTAGTGACAAGCTGTCGATCCGTAAGCCATGAGTGGAAATATAATTGTGTTTCACCGGGCAAACATACCAGGAACGTATAAGTGGCTATTATTACCATATGAACAATTAATATTTCAAAATGTTAGCGTCGCTTTCATTTCCCAAAACGATTCTTACCCGTGTATGAAGTAGCATTGAAGTTTAAACGATAACCATCGCTCTCGTTTGCCACAGTAACTGCTTTATACTCTGCATATCCGGTCTCGTTTTCAAAGGTTTCGAGATCAACTCTGACTACATTTTGTCCACTTGATGACAGACGATGAATTTTCTGTAGACCCAACCAGTATTCACCACTGAAATTTCCAAACCCCACTTTATAATCTGTCCACTTTCTGTAGAAGTCAACAGATCCATCTACCCGTCGCTGGAAAATAGTCCAGCCTCTCCCTGGAGTGGATTCCATATCACACCTGGCTTGGAAGGCTCCCAGACCGTCCGGGTCGATTGTATAAACGCCAGAGGTTGTTTTGCCTGATTTGTACAAAGCATCGCAGCTTTTCGCTAGATAAAAAGTAGATCAATAAAACTTGACAAACTTCAACCTAACCTCAACCTAACTTTGGCCTGATCTCAACTTAAACCCCAACTCTACTTCACCCTAACTTCGGACTCAGCTTAACCTCAACCACTAACAAAACACTGGTCAAAATACGGAAGGGTCGTATAAACGAAAAATTTCTTCGCGACAAAAATATGTGACGGCTTAAATAGGCCGGGGTTTCAGTGCTCGTTCAGGGAAGCACGGGTGGCAGATGAGGTAGATGAGGTTAGCGCGTGCTGCCCCTTACCTCAGCGTTAAGCCGGCTATACAGCAGGTCGAGGGCACGGATTTACTCAGGTTGGGTAACGTCAATGTGCTTGATAATCTCATGTAAGTTGAGATTGGTTGGTTCTCTCCTGTGCTTCCAGGCTTTTCTCCGGGTACTCTGGTTTTCCTCCCTCGCTAAAACTAACCCTAGGCGCTAACCACCTCGGAACTTTTGTCAATTGGGTTTAAAAACCTGTTAAGGCTTCCGTCCACCTCAGAGTGGTAAAAACAATAAACTAAAGTAAGCCGCGGCTTATTAATGTTGCGAATTCATTGTCATATAAAGCCTGGTTCTCATTCATCGGTGATGGTCGGCGATGCATTGTTATTGATCTTTGAAGGACAATGTAAAGTATTTTACTCATCAATGATCAAAACAATGGCACTGTAAGAGCATCGCCGACTGTCGCCGATTAATGAGAACCAGGCTTAAACGGTTTCGCGCCAAAATTTTATATCACAAAATGGTGTTCAACACCGAATGCAGACTTAACGAAAAACTAAAAGTAAGAAAAATAGAAAACCGAAAATATATATATATTTATTTTTGTGCTGTCTATGCGAGTGTTCGCAACATATCACTTATAATATTTTTAACAATACCGTATAAAAGCTCCGTTGGCGACATAAACAAGCTATTTCTTGGCCGCGGAAAGCCTTAACAGGTTTTGCAACCTAATTGACAAAGGTTCCGAGTGTTAGTTAGTAGTGGTTAGTGCCTAAGGGTTAGTTTTTAGCGAGGGAGGAAAACTGGAGTACCCAGAGAAAAACCCTCGAAGCACAGGAGAGAACCAATCAATCTCAACTTACATGCGTTTATCAAGCGCACTGACGTTACTCAACCTGAGTAAATCAATGCCCTCGACCTGCTGTATAGCCATCTTAACTCAGAGGTAAGAGACAGCGCGCTAACCGCATCTGCCACCCGTGCTAAACTTTATAATTATATTGCTTAAATATGTTTGTTATATTCTATTTTTGCCAAGCAGAAAGGTGTCCGTATTAAAGAGATGTCCGTATTAGACAAGTGTTCGTATTAGAGAGGTGTTCGTATTCGAGAGGTGTCCGTATGAGAGAGGTGTTCGTATTAGAGAGGTGTCCGTATTAGAGAGTTGGCCGTATTAGAGAGGTGCTCGTATTAGGCAGGTGTTGGTGTTAGGGAGGTGTCCGTATGAGAAAGGTGCCCGTATTGGAGAGGTGCCCGTATTAGGGAGGTGCCCGTGGAGGTGCCCGTATCAGGGCCGGAGGTGCTCCTGGTTAGGTCTGAAAAATGAATAGTTTTGGTTCGAACATTCCATCTACAAAAACCCTTGAGCATCAAATCAAATCATCATACCATGTGTAGGAACCAGCGCTGTTTTCATGGTGATGGCCAGTGCGGTTGTTGTGATTGGAAATAGCACCGTTGTGGTTTCGTCTGTCTTGTTTGTCGTGGTTTCACCTGGCTGTTCTGTTGTTGTTGGATCTTGCTCCTTCGTTGTTGCATATATCGCGGTTGTAGTTGGAACTAGTGTGGTTTCATCTTGCTTTTTCGTCGTAGCTCGCTTAGGTGATGTTGTTGTGACTCTTTTGGTTGGTTTGGGTTCTACTGGTTTGCCTGCTTGGTTTCTCTGCAATTACAAGACATATATAAGGTTCGTTTCTTTAAAAGTGAATCGCTTTAACTCGCAGCTTAAATGGCATTAAAGTGCGACTAAATCGGCCGAGTTTCTCTTAAGTCGCATATATCGGCAGTAGGCGAAAGAGAGTATTTTAAGTTCTTAAAACAGGTTACACTACACTAGAAAAATATTATTTTACGGTGAAGCGACAGTGCTGTATCTTGCTTGTACAACTTACTCATGATGAACTTGTTCTCCTAGTGTCCTGTGTAGTGGCCCTCGTGTGAAGGGGATGTAACGAAAACACGCGCGAGGAAAACACGCACGTTTAGTTTTTGGCGAGCTTGGAAAGAGGATAAAACCCTCGAAGCACAGGAGAGAACCAAATACAATTCTACTTACATGAGTTTTTAAGTACAGGGTAGTTACGCAACCTAAGCCAATACCTGCCCTCGACTTACACTAGCAGGCTTGACTCGGGCGGTAAAGAGCAACGCGCTAACGCATGTGCCACATGTACTTCCCGAAAGCACACTTAATAAAAATACCTTTTCTATTATTTCGTAGTAATCGAAGTATTGCGTAACGTGAAAATTCTTAGGATGTGTCGACTTCGTGGCGTTATTCAGCTCACAATTCTTGGAAGAACCTGTATTTTTTCCTTTGTTGAAATTAATTGATTTACAAGCAGGATGCTCAGCCAGGCAATTTAAAGCACATTCCAAAGGTTCCGGTGTATTATATTTGCGGATTACGTGACCAGTAAGTCGGTGACCTGCAGAACAGTGATAAAAGAATTGATGGGCTTATACCTCCTAAATCTATGGCTTATACACGGAGGGGCTCATACATGGATAAATTTCTGTTTTATAAATATAAAGAGAAAGGCGGAGGGGGAGGCGGGAAGGGGGAGGGGTGGTTGCAGTCGTTTTTCGATTTACCTAAACTGCGGATTGCGGACAGCCGACTTCGGATTGCAAATTTCGAAATGCGGACTGTATTATGATATTAACTAATTAAGAGTTATTGGTGTGACCAGCATTGATGTCCTCGTAAAAGACGTAAACGAATGCATGCCAATGACAGAATTTGTTAATTGGTAACAAGTTTAAAATATTGTATAATATATTTCAAAACCTGTCTAGCTGTCTTATAAATGATAAGTGTTTTATCAATTTGCGAACTGTATAACAGGTTGTAGATATAATATTTTCAAATAATTTAAGCAGTTATAAGCAACAGATTTTCAGTGAACATATTATACATGTAGCAAATATAAAATTAGTAAGGCAGTGCTCCATAGATTTTTATAAACTATGTTGTCTATTTTGAGTGGTTTTGACAAAAATGGAGGGTAAATATTTCACGTATACAGTATTTGACAACAATGACGGATTATATTTTTGTACAATTTCAGCTGTTATAAACAATTGATTTTCAGTGAACATGTATTTAGTAAATATAGTATAAACGTTATCTGTTTTTAGTGCAATTATATATATATATATATATATATATAGTCAAATCTGCAGACATGCATGTTTCGCCGTTCAACGGCTCGTCAGTGCAGCTTGTAACGCAGTCTAGATGCGAGTGACTTCGTATTTATACACCATACTCTTGCCCTCACCAAGCGCATGTGGTACAATACTCAGACACATGCGCATCCAGACATGCGTGAAGTGTCTTGGGGCCAGAGTGCTCAAACGACCACAAGGGAAGTGAGCTTTTGCATTATAGCTTATAGCCACCAATTCACCTCACAGAGTGCTCAACAACACAAGCGAAGGAGCATATATAGTCAAATCTGCAGACATGCATGTTTCGCCGTTCAACGGCTCGTCAGTGCAGCTTGTAACGCAGTCTAGATGCGAGTGACTTCGTATTTATACACCATACTCTTGCCCTCACCAAGCGCATGTGGTACAATACTCAGACACATGCGCATCCAGACATGCGTGAAGTGTCTTGGGGCCAGAGTGCTCAATATATATATATATATATATATATATGAGATTAGAACGTAATCTTTTGTATAATCGGAATTTGTCTAACAAAGCAACGAGCCTATTCATGCATAAATTATCAGTTCAGTCGGGGAAAGCAAGACAAACTTTTGCAAATTTATAATCCAATTTTCATTTAAACTGAACGATTATTTAATCAATTTGTCCTTGGCTTATGGTCGTTATCTCCACAAATTTTCGTATTAAAATGTTTGGTATTTTTCAGTTATCGTGCTCACAGACAAACACACACACATATACATACTCAAGTACAAACCAAGGTGAAAACATTCTATATTTCAAATTCTTTTCATTAAGTAATTGACATGTTCTTCCACCTGTGATAACTGTCTACGAGTACCCCCAAGATACTGAATTCTTCTTAAAGAAGTTGGTTACAGATTGTAACGGTTGAACAGAAAATGGGAACTTTTTTGGCTAGGATGGACTATCAAAAATTCTTTTTCCCAATAAATGAGAGTTCAATTGCCCAAAGCCAGCTATCAACTAAGTTGAGTTCTGCATTAACTAGAGACTCGAGATCTGATAAACTCTTATTATCATAAAAATGGTTAAATTCATCAGTAATAGATGAATATCAAAAAGTTTAGAGCATTGAAAGTTTAGAGTAAAGTTATTCATATACAATTGCCATTTCCTGGACTTTGGGGAACGATTTTACAGAATTCTGACGCTCAGAAAACGACATTTTAATATATCAAGAAAGAATATTTGTTTTGTTGTTGCGTTCATGAATTTTTCGTTTCTCAAAGTCTTCCCTGTCAATTTGTTTTTGCTCTACAGTCTGAGCTTGCTGCCTGAGGGCCCCCCTTTGGGTTGGGGGGCCCCGGATTAGCCCGGTCTGAACCCATAGTAGTTACGTCACTGGTTTACAGCATGTTGCGTAGGCGAACTTCACGGTTCGCGCCAAGCGAAGCGAAAATGTTAAATTGGGCAACTTGGTCAGCCAAAAAATTCGCCGCTAAAAAGTAGGAACCGACCCTTTTCGCTAACCTAATTTATCACATTGCCGAATTTATCTTTTCGCTTCGCTTCGCGCGAACAAATTCGTTTAGTGGAAAACGGGGCCGGTTGTTCAAAAGCCAGTTAGCTTAATCCTATAGGTTAGCATAAACCTTCAAAGCAAACTTCCCAAAAGCTTGTTGATAAACTTCGAGATATTTTCCATAAACCTTGTCTGGATCAATAGATGCTCTGTTTTATGACGTTTTTAAATAATCAGCGTACAAAAAAACAGAAACGAAACAGCGGGTTAAATTTTAACCTAGGCATAGCATAGAGTAAAACGTTCATTAAAAAACCGGCCCTTGCAACAAACGAGAATGCGTGTATACTTGTGTGAATTTTCGCATGCCACGGTCAAATCAGGACAAGACTTGCTTGAGAGTAGACTTTTCGCGCGTAGCGGTCAAACGTGCAAAAACGCTCATCAACTCTCATCCAAATTTGAACCAGCTCAAAGTTGATGAGAAGTGCACGAGAGTCGATGAGAGTTGGCGGTCAAACGCGAGCGAGAGTTGCAACTCTCATCATCAACATTCATCCTCGTTTCACCGATAAAAACATCGAATACGTAACACCTACGCATAGAAAAACACATGACTAAAAACAAAAACGATTTTTAATTGTGTTTTATGATTCAATTTGTGTACCTGAAGCGGCCAACCTGAACACAGCACTGGATGTCAGCGAACTGCAGGTCTCTGTGTAGAGCAGCAACAGATAAAAACAAATAATTCCGTATACATTCATGACGCAGAGTTGAAGGTCTTCAAATGTTTCAGCTACAAATATAATAAGAATAATTAGTTACAACTAAAGTTTAAGGGTCAGGTTTTGGTGAAGCACGGAAGAGAATTTAACCAACCACAACTCTACTTACACACGAGTTTTTAAAAACAGGGCAGTCACGCAAGTAAATTTCACCTAAGTAAATTCCACCCTCGACTTACAGTAGCAAGCTAAAATTAACTCATCTGTAAAAGAGCATCGCTATAACCGCATCTTCCAACCGTGTGCTTCACAAAAAATATAATATAGCTTTTAGTTTGGACGTGAAGGCAAAAAGAAACGATTTGAAAGAAAAAATAAACTAGAATTCGAAGTCAGATGGCTTGAAAATTTTAAGCAGCACATTCTGCAGTAAAATGTTGCAGGGGTAATCAGTAACAAGGAAAAACGATACCTTTTTTCTAGTTTTCTTTCCTTTGGAAGATGCGCGAGATTAAAACTGCAGAAAAATATCGCACTTGTTAGGGTAGGCGAAATTTAAACGCGCGAAAATATAACTGAGCTGACTGAGCAAAAATAGTAGTACACGAATTAGGTTAGCGAAAGTAAGGTGGCTTGTAACTATCAGCTAATGTATAGTACATATTTCTTTAAAACTTACCTTAAATATTTTGTACATTTTCCTTTCTTCCTAGGTAAATGAGTGAAATTCTGCTCAACTTGACGGCCTTTTATAACCTGTTAACTGGTTGTAAACATAAAGCAATTAAAATGCCGTACTTCTTCCAAAGTCACGTTTCTATGGCGTCATATTACCGCCAATATTCATGATTGTCATCATTCAACATGTTCCCGACATTGAAGTAAATTTAGCCCGCGTGCAGGCCCACTGATGGAGAGGAATAGTGGGCCTGCACGGAAGACCGGGTAAAATCTAAAACGCCCCTTTTCGAAACACGCCCCCTTCGCGCGATAAGTGTCAAAAAATAACCAATGACAGCAAAGCAAAAAATAAACAAACTCGCATGAAAACATTGCGGGGTTTTCTCTGAGTATCCAAAATAAAAATAAAGTATGAATGGATATATCAACTCCAAAAAAGCAAGCAAACAAGTCTGATTTAAATAACTTTTGCCGATTTGCAAGTGCTCATTCTCAACTAAATTCGGAACAGGCAAGTTAGGACGAATTTCGACAGAAAATATATTTAAACCATCAAATCGTGAGGGAAGCCGTTTTACCACATTAGCATTGATTTGCGCTTCCATCGGCATTGTTATAAATAAATCGTCACGTTTATCAGATCGTGTGTGCAATGCTTGTGGGCGGAAAGTACGAAATTTGTATCAATTATTCAATTGGGTAAAGAACACGACAAACGAAGAGAATGTTGAAAGTCCCGCTCGTTTCAAACGGCAATTTCAAACGGCGTTTCAAACAGCCAATCAGAATGCTGCGTTCGTGTACGAACGCGGAAAACATAAAATACCCGGTCTTCCGTGCAGGCCCACTATTCCTCTCCATCAGTGGGCCTGCACGCGGGCTAAAGTAAATTTGAGCATTGAAGTTGTTTATTATTATTTAACATATTTTCGACATTGAAGTTAAATCGGACATTGAACATGTATATTATCCAACACCTTTTCGACATTGAAGTTAAATCGGACATTGAATATACCGATTATTCAGCACTCATTAGAAGCTGAATGTTCGAAATATGTTGAAAATTAATCAACACATGAATATGAGAAGTTGAATATTGGCGGCGATAGATCATAGCGTGAGATGTCCGCCAATATGAATTAACATAATTTCCATCACCCCCGGTACAGATACAAGGAAAAATATCAGATTCGCCGTGTTAGTTTCCAACAGTGGTTTCAAACTAAGGTATAGTGCGATTCCGTTTCTGGCGCACGAAATAAAGAGATTTCTCACGCGCTATTTACTGTATGCATGCGTACCTTACAAAAATAGAAAACGACAGAACCAAGACGTAACTTTAGTTCACGGTACCGTAAATTTGAA
The DNA here is from genome assembly GCA_016169945.1 of Trachythela sp. YZ-2020. Classification (NCBI taxonomy): domain Eukaryota; kingdom Metazoa; phylum Cnidaria; class Anthozoa; order Malacalcyonacea; family Clavulariidae; genus Trachythela; species Trachythela sp. YZ-2020. The sequence continues at coordinate 6,800,302 of JADLSH010000260.1, forward strand.
ATAAAAAACTTGAATTAGCTACAATTAGTGGCGAGGAAGACCAAAATGGAAACTATAAAGCTTATCAATTATATATTATATAGCTTGCAATTAATTAAATATTGTATATGGCGACTTATGTCATTACCATTGTCATTGAAAGACTTAGGAGTTATCTTTTGTTACCGCATTATCGAGGTTTGTAGGAGCATCTTGCTTGGCCAATAAATTTAAATTGGGCTATAGCGATAATGATTTGAATGAAGGCACAACGTGAGCTGACTTTTCCATAAGGGCTATATACTTTTAATTGTTTGAATTGCGTTTCGCTTTCGGGTTGGGATAAGTTTGTTTGAGAGTGCTTATCCGAGTTAGAAAATGCAGTTTCAAACTTTCAAGAAGTAGGTTTGCACATGGTTAGGATTACAACCCCAGTTACCATTAATCACACCACTATGATAAACAATGGACAAACACTGACAGTCACTTTGTATATTACGAGACAATTTCATGTCACTGAGTATTCGCTGCTAAAAGCTTTACCCACGAATTGCGATTTACCATTAAGTCTTATTCCTGTATGATACTTGATGAATTATGAATACCTTCAATGTACGTGTCACAATTTCACAGTAGTGTTTCAGTTTGGAAGTCTCACTAGACGCTATTGAACTCATAATTGAGGCGATTCAGTTTCTCTGACGATGCTCTATACATATACTGTTGGAATTTATTGAGGTTTCTGCGTCGGTGGTGCCGTGGCGTGGTGATCTTATAAACTAATAACTTTTCGGTCTTTTCCTTGTTCACGCTCTCATTAAATTATAGGTCGTACACGGCGACTGAAGTTATAGTAGTTAGTCTTGCTCGTGTAGTTCTTATATTTAGTTTTGAACTTCATAAATTCTATAAAAGCTCATGTTACTGTTACTTTACAAACAATTCCCTGTTTCGTGCGCCAGAAACGGACTCGCACTATACCTTGGTTTGAAACTATTAAACAAGGCGAATCTGATATTTTTCGTTGTGTCTGTACCGGGGGGGTGATGGGAATTATATTAATTAATATTGGCGGACATTTCACGCTATAATCTATCGCCGCCAATATTCAACTTCTCATATTCATGTGTTGATTAATTTTCAACATATTTCGAACATTCAACTTAAATGTCGAAAATGTGTTGAATAATATACATGTTCAATGTCCGATTTAACTTCAATGTCGAAAATATGTTGAATAATAACAACTTCAATGCCCAAAATAACTTCAATGTCGGAAACATGTTGAATGATGACAATCATGAATATTGGCGGTAATATGTATGGCGTACAATATCCGCCAAAATTCAAGTTCACAATTTCAACACACAACTTGATATTTTCGACATTAAACAGTCGCATTTTTGACATTAGAGTTTTGATTTTCAACATTGTTGTTCGTATTTTCAACACTACTTCGCATTTATAACTTTATAGTTGATATTTTGAACATTTGCGTTTGAATTTTGAACATATAACATTATAACTTGAATATTGGCGGATACGTGGCGTACAATTTCGGCCAAAATTCAACTTTACAATTTCAACACACAAGTTTGCAATTCCAACATTCAACCAATCGTTTTCAACATTATGGTTAGCCTGCGTAGCAGACGGTTTTTTGGGGGAGGACGCGGGCGGCAGAATTTAAGGCGGGAGGGCGGGCCGGCGGGTGAGGCGATGTTGGAATTCTCGATATAAGATCGTTTTTCAATGTAAAAGTAAGACTTTATGGCATGTACCACCAGAAAAATGAAACCCTTCAAAGTCTTCAAAATCCATATCGTATTTCAGACCAATATTAATCACGATTACCTTGCGAGCAGAGGTATCCGATTAGTACCGGTTCCTTCTCTCCGCAGACTACGGAAATTTCTGCTTGCAGGGTAAATCACAATATTCGCGCGTATAGTTTATCATACATATACCAGGAACCCGGCGATACCATAGTCACACTTCACAAGTACAGTATGTGCCACCCCAAAACGTTACTATGGTGTTTGCGGACTATTTTTCTCTGAAATAGGGGTATATATAGTCTATAGATGGCTATTGTTTTGGTCTGAAACAGAGTATAAATATGTATTATATGCTTTTTCGGCCTGAAGCGGTTCGGTTGGAGTTTTCAATATGCTTAGACGGACTAGTTTATATAACATGTATTCCTTTTCCATACATCTTGAAAACGATATTCCGGCTAGGTTTCGGTGGCGGTATCGTCAGGTTACTAAGTGTGTGATTTCATAAACTATGTGCACGGATATTATGAATTTGTGATGAATATTGGTCTAAAAAGGGTATAGATTCTGGGCTACTGCATGTATAGTTATGAAATATGGTATAGAAGGTCCACCGTATGACTCATATCTAATCAGGGAGCACTGCAGCTACGATGGGAGGGTTAGTTTGGGGCTTACCCAAACCCACCCTGTCAACATTCCCTGTGGGAGGAGTACCCGGAGAAAACCGACGACTTTTGGTAGAGCGCCACAGAAGCGCAACCAGAAGAATTTCAATTCTGCCCGTCCAAGATAAATGTTGAAAACGCTGGAGTGGATGTTGATATTGCAAACTTGTGTGGTGGAAGAGTTGTACGCCACGTATCCGTCAATATTCAAGTTATAATGTTATATGTTAAAATTAAACGCAAATGTTCAAAATATCAACTATAAAGTCAACCTCTTTCACAGGCTCTTATCTGTGAAGTATAGTTTTGAAAATGCAAACAACAATGTTGAATATTAAAACTCTAATGTCAAAAATGCGAATGTTTAATGTCGAAAATACCAAGTTGTGTGTTAAAATTGTAAACTTGAATTTTGACTACTATAAAAGCCATGTCACATAAGGGAAATTTTTGCTGCAACTTGCAATACAATTTCCTCACAGAGCCATGTCATGCAGAAATGTACGCGCAGAAAAACAGTTAACATGGCCCATGTTCCACCTCGCTGATATTTAATCATTCTCATTCGTTTCTTTGTCGCTTTCTGGGCACGTTTGAGCAAGAAAAATATCGCCAAAGGCAAAGTAAAACGAGATGAATGCTTACAATTTCTTTGCAAATATACTTTTTTCCTATAACATCATTCTGTGACCGAAATTGTGTTGCAGCAAAAATTTCCTGAATTGTGCGTAAAATTACAGTTAAATTTATTGTCTCACTCTTTAAATAAACTTTAATTTAAGTTCTAATTACCAGCAGGGTGGTAGTCATGTTACCTTTTTGCCATCGACTCTGTTTACTGCAGTTATATGTTTAAACTGAGCATGTTGGGGTAGTTTCTCTACCAGCAATCTAGAAAATATGAAATTTAGAATATTAACCCATTAAACTGCAATGTGCCCACTTTGTCATTTTACTCTCTCCAATGCCAGACGATTTTACTCGTCAAGGGGAAAGTATTGGGCGTTAATGGGTTAAGCAGACTATCTGCTCATGTCTTTTAATAAACCCATTAAGCCGCAATGCGCCTTAATGCACCCACTTTTTCATTTTAAGTACTCTGTCTAATGCCAAACGATTTTACTCGTCAAGGGGAAAGTTTTAGGCATTAATGGGTTAACCCATTAGCTTGCAATGCGCCGTACTTTAGTATTTTACTCTGTCTAACGCCAGACGATTTTAGGGTGCTGCTAGTTAATGGGTTAAGTTGTAGTAATTGAAAGGTTTCAATATTAATAACTAAAGTAAAGTTTAGATGGAATAATATCAATAATGTTGACTGTTTTACAACGTGATTACTAATGCCTTTCAGAGCGTTTAAAAAATATGAAACAAAATAATTTTACAGCAATGTCTAGAAGCAAATCTGTTGCTATTTGTTTTATTGTAAGTGTAAGTGTATCAAGTAATAACATCATATCTCGCTTATTAGTTATTACTAGTGAGCCTTTTGCATATTTGGTGTATTTTATTCATTTTAAAAATGACTGAGCTAAATCAAGTTGACCACGGTCATTTTGACCAGTGACCCTACGGCCGTTATTTTCACCCCTGCCAGATGATTTTATTTGTCATGAGGAAAGTATCGGGTATTAACGCTTGCATCCATGCACAAATATTATTTTACGATTGTCAACTATTTCTAATCGGCAAATAGGGCCAAATAGATATGAAAGTTTTGGAGACCATTCATTTTTTATCTGGGAGGGAGGGGCTGGTGGAATTAGGGGGTGGGCCATCCAAAAAAAGATGGCCTTAAAAGGGTGGGCCACACGAAAAGATATTGCCAAACGTTGGGGCATGCAAAAACAATACAATGTTTTGTTGTTCTGTTTGCAAAAAATCACCCTAAAGCATTTCCAAATGGCTATCTCTGGCTAACTAAAGTCAAAATTTTCCAGGAGGATGCACCTGTTTTGTTGTTCTGTTTGCAAGAATGTCACCTTCAAAGCGCACGAAATGGCCATTCTGGGCTACTAAAAGTCAAAATTTTCCAGGGAGGATGCACCTGGACACCCCTACCTATGCAAGACCCAATAGAATTACAATGCAATTGTGTTCGGCAGCCTTGCAACTGCTACTATAGTAGATCCTGACACATCTTGAGCAAGTTATTTACAACATAGTTAGAACTAATTGTTCTATCCTTATAGCCAATGATCACAATTAAAGCTTTTTTCACAAAAATAAGTTTTTTAAGGTAATACAGTATGTACCTTTACCAAAACTTACGTTATCAATTTGTTGTACAAAATAAAAGCATGTTCAAAGTTCCCTTCCTCCAAATAAATATTTGCCTAAAACATCAAATTCAGTATATTAGGGATTGTATACAGACAATACAGTATACTACTGAGGGCGTATTTAAAGAGTGAGTATCATGCAAGTGCTCCTTTCACAAGATATAATTATTGCTTAGAAGTGAAAGTAAAGCCTGGTTTTCACATGTCGCCGATGGTTGGCAATGCACTCATGTACCATTGTTAGTGATCATTGAAGGAGAAAATGACTTCAGGTAGACAAAGGATTTTACTCATCCATGATCGAAAGCATCGGCAACATATGAAAACCAGGCTTAAAGTTGTTTTTCAATACGACTGGGATAAATGAACTGATACAAATTAAATCTCAGAGATTACTCATAAATGTTTTAAAAGGCAGCCATTTTGTGGGACGCCAAGCGTGCAAAAGATCACTTGCATGATACTCACTCTTTAATTGTGAACTCGATTAATCAATGAATCAATTATTGGAAATTAATGAGCAATCAATTAACCTTTCTCACCCTGGGCTTATCCACCATTTTTGGGGTACTGCTTGACTCCAGATCAGAGAATGTAACAAAATGCGACTTTTTATAACTGTAGTTGTAAGTATAATCATTATGGTAAATTTACAGTTAAATTTTTGAAAAGTCGTTTTTCACATTGTTTAGATTTTTCACATCGTTTGCAAAGCAGTACCTCAAAAATAGCAAATTTGGGCCTGTGTGAGAAAGGCTAATTGAAATTTTCATGCTCAAATTAGTCTACACCTCGTTAAGGCATTGATGTTGGGAGATATTCAATGAAAATACAAAACAACAAACTCTCCGATTTAACGGTTAACGTATTTATTCAATGTTCGACTGCAGATGCAACACTGCATGCAAGATAGTCAAAACGTTGAATAAAAATGTTTTGAAACCGTTTTCAGAGTATCCATTGTTTTGTATTTTCTAAAATTACTAAGTGCCAATCGTAACATTCTTGCTGCAGAAGCAAATTCCAGTCAAATTTTAATATTTATACACAAAAAGGGTTGTTATAACTTGTAACTCGTGATCTAGCTGTCCAAACAATGTGAAATTTTCGATATACTGTAGACTAATTTGACCATTTTTGCCAGATATCCGGATGGAAAATTGACAACGCGAACTCGAATCGGAGAATACTAGTACATCTTTATAGTACTGACATAAATTATTTCAATCACAGTTTATAGTTTGAATACACAGTATACAAAAATTCATCAAAAAATATTTTTACCATTCTTTCCATTTCCAAACCGGACCTAAGATATCTTCTTGCCGGCACATCATTTTCAACAGCAACACTTGAACCTAACTGCCCTAAATTGCGAAGTCTCGAAGCAGGATTGATGTTTTCTGGTATCGAGATGGCGGCCATGTTTGTTTATAATCGATCAAAACATTACGTCATTTACTCATTTCTATGGCTTGCAACGTCAGCAAAAATGGGGATGGAATTAAAAATAGGTACGCAGTACGCACAGGTAGAAGTGCTTAGTTAACAACCACTTTTACATTATTAGCATTCTGAAATGTACTCAAAATTCGTACGGTTATAGAATGTAGATGCGCTCGGATTCGTTCGGTGTCATGCGTTCCCCATTTCGAAAGGGGAAATCGTGGAAATCTGAGTACGATTTCGAATAAATCCCGTCATGTGTAAACGGAGTTTTTGTTACTAACTTCTATACAAAGAACCTTCGTTTGAAAGTTCAGACACAAACCATATGTGACAAGGGATGGCAGCTTATCATAGAATGCCACCTATACACTGCATGGACCCTCACGTTTCATGTAGTTCAAACACAAATCACGGCAGCTAATTGTAGAATACTAGTAACCTATACACTGGACCCCACGTTTAAGATAACTTTTTCAGGTAGTTCAGACACAAATCACGGCAGCATATTGTAGAGGGTGATAAAGTGGGGGGGGAGGGGGGTACTGATCAGGTTCACGTGAAGTGAAAGGGCCATTTCACGTTTCACATGTAAAAAATAGCCATTTCACGAAAATTGAAAACCACGTTTTCAAATGTGTAAATTTTATTTTATAAAGTGAGTATTTAATGCCGTTATTAACCTTTTGCCCAATTTTTACGTTTTCGAAATCAATTTCAACAATTTAAAAAAAAACCCCCGATATATCTAATACAAAATCAAGAAAATACACGCAGTAAAATTGTTACATCAATAGCATTGCTATTCTTGACGTTCTCACTGCTCGTTCAGTCTTTGTTCAACAGGCCTCAAATAGATTCTCGTTTAGCGGACAAATATTTTCGACAATGACGGCCTACGACTAGGGATATAAATCATGTTTCACGACACAAAAATCCGTCATTTAACATTTCACGGGAACAAATATTGGCAATTCACGGCTCACGAAAATACCCTTACCACCCTCATTGTAGATACTAGCGAGTTTACGTTTGACGACGCGGTGTGCGAAGACGCCGCAAGGGGGCTGAAGAGTAGTGCGTTTGGGGTGTCTTCACTTTTTCCCGCGGCGTCTTATTGCACTACGAAACGCAATTTTTCCAATTCTACGTCGTGTTGACAACGTAGTATGTTTTAAGGTGAGTTTTCATATTTTTTCTTTTTGGTTCAACGGCGTCTTCGCACACCGCGTCGTCAATCGTAAACTCGCTAATACCTACACTGGACCGCCACGTTTGAGATAACTTTTCCAGGTAGTTTAGACACAAACCACGGCAGCTTATTGTAGAATACTACCTACACTGGACACCACGTTTGAAATAACTTTTCAGGTAGTTTAGACACAAACCACGGCAGCTTATTGTAGAATACTACCTACACTGGATCCCCACGTTTGAAATATCTTTTTCAGGTAGTTTAGACACAAACCACGGCAGCTTATTGTAGAATACTACCTACACTGGATCCCCACGTTTGAAATATCTTTTTCAGGTAGTTTAGACACAAGCCACGGCAGCTTATTGTAGAATACTATCTACACTGGACCCCCACGTTTGAAATATCTTTCTCAGGTGGTTCAGGCACAAAACACTGCAGCTTATTGTATAGAATACTGCCTACACTGGACGTCCACGTTTAAGATGTATTTCTCAGGTAGTTCAGACATATATCACTGCAGCGTATTGTAGAATACTACCTACACTGGACCCCCACGTTTGCGATATCTTTCTCAGGTAGTTCAGTCAGACACAAATCTCGGCAACTTATTGTAGAATATACTACCTACACTGGACCCTCACGTTTGAGATATATTTTCAGGTAGTTCAGACACAAGCCACGGCAGCTTATTGTAGAATACTACGTACAGTGGACACCCAAGTTTGAGATATTATTTTCAGCTTGTTACTGAGACAAAAACCACGGCAGCTTATTGCAGAATACAACCTACCGTTGCTTTTGACTATAGCCCTATACCCGTTCCGTAAAGCCGACATGCATGCAAATAAACAGATTTCCAGGCATAATAACTTTGCATAACACTTAACATAACGCTAATAGTGTCATCCAGTCACGATCCAGTGATTGCAATGTACCATTGTCTTTTCATTGTATTCTCCATGCCATCCAGTCACTGATTGTTTTGACATAGTTGTGACGTTGACGTTGTGCAATTGGGCTTTTCCAACACAATGAAAGACAATAGGACAACCCAACAGTGACTCGTGACTGGATGGCACTATTGCTATGTTATTAAAGTGTTATGCATTTTGCATCAAAAAGCCCATTGAAAAGCACATTGGCTGAATGAAATGCACTTTGAAAGTATGGAAATGAATTAAAGTTTATAATCAATTATTTTGCCTCATTTTCTTTTAACAACCGAAACTTTATACTAAGGAATAATTTTATATGAAATGTTGAACTAATTTGTAAGGATTTTCCTAGATTTTCGGATTTTCCCTGCATTCGGACAAGAAAAATTGACCGCCGTTTGACAGTGTAAAACATGGACGGGAAAGAGATAAGAACATAATTTTTAAATACTAAATAACACGTTCGAGGACCTTCCCATTGACAAGTAAAATTGTCTCGCGTTTGACAGAATAAAGTACTAAAGAGTAAAGTCAGTATCTTTCATATTTCATTGATACGGGCAGGAAAGGGTTAAAGTAAAACTACGCCATCAAATTTGCAAACATCAAATAAATGTTTATTTTCATATTTTACAAGTATAATAATTATAATGTTACATTGTCTATACATGCATGCTCCTCTATTGCGGAGCTTTAAAAACTAATTACATGAAGCATCCTCATGCACGAAAGGAAAAGCTCGATTGCTTTCCGTCTTCACAACAACTCTCTGCGCGCTCACTTTTCCCTACATGGAAACTTCATGTAAGCCTCTACGCATGAGACAAGGCATTAAATGTTCTGCAAACTACAAATCTACAATCAACTATTAAAAAGCGGCGATGTCAAAAGCTATCTAAATTCAAATATTTAGCCATATGCTCGTAAAAAGCGTTTTTACAGGACGACAACTCAACAGCAAATGCCAATTACGACGGTGGACATGCTATTTATATCTAAGCGCTAAGCTTATGTAAGGCTAGCGCCATACCGTCGAACACAATTCGTTCAATTAGATTCAATTATATTCGACGGCAGTGCAACTACAAGCTACGATTTTAGTCGGAAGATTTATGGTTTCGTTGCATGGTATTTAACCAAGCCAATGCAAAGGGATAAGAATAATGAGCCCACAGATCACAACACTGACTGTTTCTCGTTTTAACATGCATCTAAAGCATAAATGGGCCAACTAAAATTATAGCGTGTACGCCCGGGGCTTCGCCGTGGCGGAAATTACGGTGAGGTGGGGGGGGGGGGGGTGCAACTGCCCACCATTACGTTACATAAACAAATAGTCGGAAATTTTTACCTGAAAAAGCTTTTGAGTATAAATGGGGGGTTTGTACTGGAACTTTAGAAGGTTTGGAGGAAAAAGTGAGTCACTAGTTCCCGTCACTGTTTAGTGACGTAATATGGTGCAACGATCTATGGAAGATAATGATGCAAAAATCTATCAGTAAATAATCAAATATTCTAAATCTAATCACCAGCTGTAATTTACTTATTTCTTTGACAGAAATTTTACGAAGATTTAAAAATGTTTTATAATTATAGCAGCGTTTTAAATGTCATTAGGGCCGACTTTCATTTCGGCGACTTGATAAGAATAATACGGTCCTTTAAAATTAGACCAGTGGATACCTTTCCCTCCCTGATTGTGAGTACCTCCAAGGTATTCACCATTCAAGTGTGCATAAGAACAGTCCCCAAACCACCAGGCACTGTGCAGGACCCGAGCACAGTTACCCGACGACGAGTCTTTGTCTACATCTTGAGTGGTGAATTTCCTCCCATTGTTATACCCTAAAGAATCTCCTGCTGTCCCTGTGAAATAAATATTCAACAAAAAATTAACAAATTCATTAATAATAGTTAATGAATATTCTAGCCAATCAAGCCAACGATAGTATATGTCACGTTCAGGTTGGTCGGGATGGGTTTAATGCTTAGTGCATGTCATTTTTTCTAAACTGTTAAGAGTTTGCAATGGAATGAAAATTTTACTGCTACGGAGCTAAAAGGTTACGCACAATTTACAGACGATTTTACTTGTAGCTGCTAAATATGACTTTTTAATATTATAGTTCTCAAAATTAAGGTACTTCCACCCAGATCGCCGTGTAGCGCCTGATACGCACAATTCTCCATCAAATATACACATCTGTCATTATTTTAGGAATAAACTTTTTAACTTCGTTTCAATATTTTGGAGTGCGATTATATTACGTGAAAATAAACTGCTTATCTGGCAAAATTATTAAACTTTGAAAATTCTTTAAGACAGTCTCAGCCGTCTCTAAATTGAGGACACACCAGGAAATCTCCCAGCATTCCAAGGAGCCAAGCAACCCCCGGAAATAGCACCTGTCTGATTAACCATTTGGTTTGTGAAATATTTAGATAACTATTCATTATAAGTGTTTTGTCTTTTGGAAACACCAGGTATATCTATTATGACAAACTGTCGATCCGTAAGCCATGAGTGGAAATATAATTGTGTTTCACCAGGCAAACATACCAGGAACGTATAAGTGCCTATTATTACCATATGAACAATTAATATTTCAAAATGTTAGCGTCGCTTTCATTTTCCAAAACGATTCTTACCCGCGTATGAAGTAGTATTGAAATTTAAACGATAACCATCGCTCTCGTTTGCCACAGTAACTGCTTTATACTCTGCATATCCGGTCTCGTTTTCAAAGGTTTCGAGATCAACTCTGACTACATTTTGTCCACTTGAAGACAGACGATGAATTTTCTCTAGACCCAACCAGTATTCACTGCTGAAATTTCCAAATCCCACTTTATAATCTGTCCAGTTTCTGTAGAAGTCAACCGAACCATCTACCCGTCGCTGGAAAATAGTCCAGCCTCTCCCTGGAGTGGATTCCATATCACACCTGACTTGGAAGGCTCCCTGACCGTCCGGGTCGATTGTATAAACGCCAGAGGTTGTTTTGCCTGATTTGTATAAAGCATCGCATCTTTTCTCTAGATAAAAAGTAGATCGATAAATTTTGACAAACTTCAACCTAACCTCAACCTAACTTTGGCCTAACCTCAACTTAAACCCCAACCCTACTTCAACCTAACCTGAACATAACCTCACCCTAACTTCGGCCTCAGCTTAACCTCAACCACTAACAAATTAAACCCTGGTCAAAATACAGAAAGGTCGTATAAACGAAAAATTTCTTCGCCACAAAAATATGTGACGGCTTAAATAGGCCGGGGTTCAGTGCTCGTCCAAGGAAGCATGGGTGGTAGATGAGGTTAGCGCGTTGCCCCTTACCTCTGTGTTAAGCCGCCTATACAGCAGGTCGAGGGCACGGATTTAGTCAGGTTGGGTAACGTCAGTGTCCTTGATAAACTCATGTAAGTTGAGATTGTTTGGTTCTCTCCTGTTTTTCGAGGGTTTTTCTCCGGGTACTCTGGTTTTCCTCCCTCGCTAAAAACTAACCCTTAGGAACTAACGTTCACCTCAGAGTGGTAAAAACAATAAACTAAGGTAAGCCGCGGCTTATTAATGTTGCGAATTCTTTGTATAAACGGTTTCGCGCCAAAATTTTATATCACAAAATGGTGTTCAACACGAAAAACTAAAAGTAAGAAAACTAGAAAAACGGAAAACATATATATATTTATTTTGTGCTGTCTATACGAGCGTTCGCAACATATCACTCATAATATTTTTAACAATACCATATCAAAGCTCCGTTGGCGACCTAAACAAGCCATTTCTTCGCCGCGGTTTATTTTCACTCGAACAAACGGCCTTAATTTAGCTTGTTTATAAAACTTATGCTACACAATTCATGACTTTGGATATCGATAACTCACATCTATATGCGCCTTCAAACAAAATAATTAAACTTTAGAATTATATTGCTTAAATATGTTTCTTATATTCTATTTTTGCACCGCAGAGAGGGATCTGTATTAGAGAATTGTTCGTATTAGAGATGTTCCAATTAGAAAGGTGTTCGTATTAGAGAGGCGTCCTTATTAGAGAGGTATCTGTATTAGAGAGGTGTCCGTGTTAGAGAGGTGTCCGTATTAGAGAGGCGTTCATATCAGAAAGGTGTTCGGATAAAGGAGCTGCCCGTATTAAAGAGATGTCCGTATTAGGCACGTGTTCGTATTGGAGAGGTGTTCGTATTCGAGAGGTGTCCGTATAGAGAGGTGTTCGTATTAGAGAGGTGTCCGTATTAGAGAGTTGGCCGTATTAGAGAGGTGCTCGTATTAGGGAGGTGTTCGTATTAGAGAGGTGTTCGTATTAGAGAGGTGTTCGTATTAGAGAGGTGCCCGTATTGGAGAGGTGTCCGTATTAGAGAGGTGCCCGTATTAGGGAGGTGCCGGTATTAGAGAGGTGTTCGTATTAAAGGGGTGCTCGTATTAGAGAGGTGTTCGTACAATTTGACCATTAAATTTCGGAGTGATCATTTCATTCCTCAGCTTTAGCAGTCGTGCCCAATCCCTTCGACAATTTCGGCTTGGCTTATACAATAGTACCTTTCAAATCATCATAATGGTCGACATTCTAAAATTTTGAACTTTACTATTACTTCTCCATATAACAGAATATTGGAAGGTTTTTGTAGAAGGAGATTTCACATGCAAGGGCGCTGGTTTAGTTCATGCTAGGGGGCCTATAGTTGCAAGTGTTCCTGGTTAGGTCTAAAAAATGAATAGTTTTGGTTCGAACATTCCATCTACAAAAACCTTTTAATATCAAATCAAATCATCATACCATGTGTAGGAACCAGCGCTGTTGTCATGGTGATGGCCAGTGCGGTTGTTGTGATTGGAAATAACACCGTTGTGGTTTCGTCTGCCTTGTTTGTCGTGGTTTCACCTGGCTGTTCTGTTGTTGTTGGATCTTGCTCATTCGTTGTTGCATATATCGCGGTTGTAGTTGGAACTAGTGTAGTTGTTGTTCTTATACTCAATGCGGTCGTGGTTTCATCTGGCTTCTTCGTCGTAGCTCGCTTAGGTGATGTTGTTGTGACTCGCTTGGTTGGTTTGGGTTCCACTGCCTTGCCTGTTTGGCTTCTCTGCAATTAGAAGACATATATAAGGTTCGTTTCTTTAAAAGTAAATCGCTTTAACTCGCCTCTTAACTTGCTTTAAATTGCGACTAAATCGACCCAGTTTCTCTTAAGTCGCATATATCGGCAGAAGGCGAAAGAAAGTATTTTAAGTTATTTAAATAGTTTACACTATACTAGAAAAAAACTGTTTTACAGTGAAGCGACAGTGCCCCATCTTCACAACTTACTGATGGACTTGTTCGACTAGTGTCCTGTGTAGCGGCCCTCGTGTGGAAGGGATGTAGCGAAAACACGCGCGAGGAGAGATACAGAGCTAGGAAAATACGCACGTTTAGTTTTAGTGAGCTTGGAAAGAGAATAAAGCCCTCGAAGCACATGAGGTTAGAACCAAATACAATTCTACTGACATGAGATTTCAAATACAGGGTAGTTACCCAACCTAAGTCAATACCTGCCCTCGACTTACACTAGCTGGCTTGACTCGGGCGGTAAAGGGCAGCGCACTAACCGCATGTGCCACCCAAAAGCACACTTAATAAAAATACCTTTTCTATTTTCTCGTAGTAATCGAAATATTGCGTAACGTTAAAATTCTTAGGATGTGTCGACTTCGTGGCGTTGTTCAGCTCACAATTCTTGGAAGAACCTGCATTTTTTCCGTTGTTGAAATTGATTGATTTGCAAACAGGATGCTCAGCCAGGCAATTTAAAGCACATTCCAAAGGTTCCGGTGTATTATATTTGCGGATTACGTGACCAGTAAGTCGGTGACCTGCAGAACAGTGATAGAAGAATTGATGGGCTTATACCTCCCAAATCTATGGTTTATACACGGAAGCTCATACATTTCTCATTTTATAAATGTAGGGGAGTTGGGACTGGGGGGAGGGGGTTGCCGTCGTTATGCGAATTATCTAAACTGCGGATTGCGGACTGCGGACAGCCGACTTCGGATTGCAAATTTCGAAATGCGGACTGTACAGGGTGTATAAAAAAAAACGCAACCTCTTTCATTTCCCAGAGAAATGTTTTTGTTCTAAGAACAAGAGATTTTTAAACTTAAAATTTAAAATAGCTTCTAATCGTTTTCCATAACTGTCGAATCTAATATACGATTAAATTATTTTTAATTTTAAGGCCTATTAAAATCTTTGTTTTTAAGAACGAAGTGGAGAAGTTGGAAATTCAGGATGTTTTTTACCTATCCTGTATTATGATATTAACTAATTAAAGAGTTCTCGATGTGACCAGCGTTGATGTCCTCGTAAAAGACGTAAACGAATGCATGCGCATGACAGAATTGGTTAATTGGTAATAAGTTTTAAATATTGAATCATATATTTAATTACCTGTCTTATAAATGATAAGTGTTTTATCTATTTGTCAACTATATAACAGGCTGTAAATATAATATTTTAAAATAATTTCAACTGTTATAAACAACAGATTTTCAGTGAACATATTATATGTAGCAATTATTATAATATTAGTAAAGTAGTGCTCCATATATTTATATAAACTCTATTGTCTATTTTGAGTGGTTTTGACAAAAAGGGAGGGTAAATATTTCATGTATACAGTATTGGAAAATGATGACAGATTATACTATTTTATACAATTCCAGCGGTTATAAACAATTGATTTTCAGCAATGTATAAGCAATGTTATAAACGTTATTTATTTTGAGTGCAATTATACATATGTTTGATTAACAGGCACGAAAAAGTAATTACTAGGCAAAAGCTTGTAAAATCTCCAAAGAGAGCTTCGTTATTGCAATATGCATTATTAAATCACATGAAGAACCTAATCCAGTTTGTATAATCAGAATTTGTCTAACAAGCAATGCCAAATGTAAACAATGCAACGAGCCTATTTATGCATAAATTATACATGCACTAATTACGCACTCAGTTCTGTCCAGCCGGGGAAAACAAGACAAACTTTTGTAAATTTATAATCCAATTTTCATCCAAACTGAACGATTATTTAATCAATTTGTCCTTGGCCGATGGTCGTTATCTCGACAAATTTTAGTATTTTTCAGTTGTCGTACTACAGACAAACACACACACATACGTGTGAACGGTAGAAGTCGCTCTTCGATCGACTTAGATATCCTCCGCGACTGGTTGATTCCACAATTTCAACGTTTATTGATCAGCAGCATCAAGCAGCCAACCAGGAACCTGAAACCCGTAAACCATCGCAGAATGTTGTGCGAATCATCTTACCGTTCAAAGATCAGAAGTTAACAGACATAGTCAGGAAACAACTTACAAACCTTTTTAACGTAATTGGTTCTAAAGTTCAACCAGTTTACACAAGCAAGAAATATGGGAATGATCTCGCAGTTTCCGAAGCAAAATTGCCATTAGTCAACAAGCAAAACGTTGTCTATAAATTTCAATGTGATCTGTGCGACGCAGATTATATCGGATACACGAGCCGGTTATTTTCGCCAACGTATTGGCGAACATAAAAACTCAGCGATACGAAAACGCGTCAAGGAATGTCATGGTAAAGATGTTGAGAGAATCGTGAATTGTTTCTCGGTTTTGCGAAAGTGTCAGGGGAAGTATGACTGCCTGTCGTACGAGATGCTCTACATCAAGGAACTCAAGCCACTGATACTCAAGCCCAGTCTGAACTAACCTGCGATCAGGCTTTATTTAATATAGGCCTGATTGCAGGTTAAGTCTGAACACGCAGTCGGACTCGATTCGGGCTAAAGTATTTGTTTGAACTAACTTTGTTCACTACTTAATTTGTTTTATATGTGTTAATTTGTTCTAATTTGCCGCGTTTTCGTGCGTGACATTATACGTGATCTCATGTAATTATTTGCTAACGTCAAGAACTCGCTATACGAAAACTCAAGTAATAACGAACTTTAGTTGAACTTGAAAATGATGTAAAGATGATATCGAAACGTTCTAATAGAATAAACTTTTCATCGTTTTCATTTGTGTCAAATTATACAATGTCATATGTTTGATTAACAGACACGAAAAACTAATTACTTGGCAAAAACTTGTAAAATCTCCAAAGAGAGCTTCGTTATTGTAATATGAATTGTTAAATCAAATAAAGAATGTAATCTTTTGTATAATCGGAATTTGCCTAACAGCAAAATGTAAACAAAGCAACGAGCCTATAAAGTAAGACAAACTTTTGTAAATTTATACTCCAATTTTCATCCAAACTGAACGATTATTTAATCAATTTGTCCTTGGCTTATGTTCGTTATCTCCACAAATTTTCGTATTAAAATATTTGGTATTTTTTAGTTATCATGCTCACAGACAAACACACAGGCATATACATACACACATACAAACCAAGGTGAAAACATTCTATATTTCAAACTCTTTTCATTAAGTAATTGACATGTTCTTTCCCCCTGTGATCACTGTCTATGAGTACCCCCAAGATATGGAATAATTTTTTCTTCTTAATTAAACACGTTGGTTACAGATTGTAAGTTGAACAGAAAATGGGAACTTTTTTGGCTAGGATAGACCATAAAAAAATTCGATTTCCAAATAATTAATAAAAGTTCAATTGCCCAAACCCAGCTATCAACTAAATTGAGTTCTGCATTAACTAAAGTTAAGACTCGAGATCTGATAAACTGTTATTGACATAAAAATGGCTAAATTCATCAGTAATAGATGAATGTCAAAAAGTTTAGAGCATTGAAAGTTTAGAGTAAAGTCATTAATATACAAAAGAACTAACAAAGGTCCAAGTACTGAACTCCAAGCCTCCAAACTCCGCAGGCCGCACTCAAGACTCCGCAGTAGACTCGTGAGTTTATCGGTTCATGGCAAACGAATTCCAGGAATTCCTTAAAAGCTTTATATGATATATAACTTCTTAGGCTTCCATAATTAAACTTTCTAAGGAATTTCTCCAAATCGTCGGCCATAAACGGCACTGCTCACGAGTTTACAGCATGTTCCGTAGGCGAACTTCACGGTTCGCGCCAAGCAAAACGAAAACGATAAACTGGCCAACTTGGTCAGCGAAAAAATTCGCCGCTAAAAAGTAGGAACCGATCCTTTTCGCTAACCTAATTTATCACACTGCCGAATCAATCTTTTCAATTTTCGCTTCGCTTCCAGGGAACAAATTCGTTTAGTGGAAAACGGGGCCATTTGTTCAAAAGCCGATTAGTTTAATCCTATCGGGTTAGCCCAAGAATTTCAAAGCAAACTTCCCAAGAGCTTGTTTATAAACTTGGAGATATTTTTCCATAAACCTTGTCTGGATCAATAGAAGCTCTATTTTCTGATGTTTTGAAATAATCAGACGTACAAAAAACCACAAACGAAACAGCGGGTTAAATTTTAACCTAAGCATAGTGATAATCGTTCATTGAACAACCGGCCCTTGCAACAAACGAGAATGCGAGTTTACTAGAGAGAATTTTCTTATACCTCGGTCAAATGAGGACAAGAGTTGCATGAGAGTAGACTTTGCCGCGCGTAGCGGTCAAACGTGCAAGAACTCTCATCAACTCTCATCTAAATTTGAACCAGCTCAAAGTTGAAGAGAGTGGACGACAGTCGATGTGAGTTGGCGGTCAAACGCGAGCGAGAGTTGCACTCTCATCATCAACACTCATCCTCGTTTCACCGATAAAAACATCTAATACGTAACACCTACGCATAAAAATCACATGACTAAAAACAAAAACGACTTTTAATTGTGTTTTATAATTCAATTTGTGTACCTGAAGCGGCCAACCTGAACGCAGCACTGGATGTTAGCGAACTGCAGGTCTGTGTGTACAGCAGCAGCAGATAGAAACGAAGACTTCCGTACACATTCATGACGCAGAGCTGTTGAATGTCTTCAGATGTTTCAGCTACAAATATAATAATAATTAGTTACAACTAAAGCTGAAGGGTCAGGTTTTGGTGAAGCACGGAAGAGAACCAACCACAACTCTACTTACACGAGTTTTTAAAAACAGGGCAGTCACGCAAGTAAATTTCACCTAAGTAAATTTCTACCCTCGACTTACAGTAGCAAGCTAAAATTAACTCCGCGGTAAAAGAGCATCGCTCTAACCGCATCTGCCAACCGTGTGCTTCACAAAAAATATAAAAGGAAAGCTTTTAGTTTGGACGCGAAGGCAAAAAAAAACAATTTGAAAGAAAAAACCTAGAGTTCGAAGTCAAGTGCCGTAAAAATTTTAAGCAGCACATTTGATAAAATTTTGGGTGTTTAATATTAACAAGAAAAAATCATACTTTTTCTTGATATTCTAGTCAGTTGTTTCCTTTGCAAGATGCGCGAAATTAAAACTGCCCAAAAATATCGCATTTGTTAGGGTGCGCGAAATTCAAACGCGCGAAAATTTAAGACTGAGCGAAAATTAGTAGCACGCGAATTTAGGTAGCGAAAGTAAAGTGGCTTGTAACTATCAGCTAATGTACAGCACATATTTCTTTAAGATTTACCTTAAATACTTCGAGAATTTTCCTTCCTTCCCAACGGTTGAAATCAAGTTGGATGCTGAGCTGGGAAATATGAGTGAAATTCTGCTTAACTTGGCGGCCTTTTATAATGTAGATGGCTTCGCGAAAATGAGACTATATTGTCTCATCATCTGAGCAATTTTATGAAATGTTTACAAGTAATTGAACATTGAATAAATACTACTTATGTGATGACCTTTTCGGCTTTTCGATGCCTTAATCAACAGAAAAGTAATAGACATACAAAATGAAAAATGTTAATAATTTCAGCAGTTCATTGATTGTTTATTAAGACGATGCGGGGAAATATTAACGTTGTCGACAAAAATGGTAATAATTTTTAGCCAGTATGTTTATGGCAAATTACGCTATACAAAAAGGTAATGATTTTCAGCCATTTTTGCGGCCCTGGTCTGAAATGGAGTAGAGCATCCTTTTGAATTGAAAGGCAGAGTAAAATGTCTTTCCCTATGTAACATGAAAAGTATAGCTTCCCGCACCTTTTTTAATGCGTTTAATAATCAATGCGTTTTAGAATTTTCTAGCCACTATGAGGCGACTGTATATTGGGCGGTGTGAAATTTAATGACAGGCCACTAGTACTGATGCCCAAATTCTATCTAGACAATATGTTTTCTTTCCCAACAATAACCAGAAACTGTAAGAACCTCTTTCAAAATGTTAGCAGCACCTCATTGACTTCATTGCCGTCATTGACTTCATATCATTATCCTCATTGTTCGTGCACGATATAGGGTTAGGGATAGGGTTGTGATTGTGGTCAACATATAGTTGGAAATATACCTTCCGGCTATGCAGTTTTGATGGGCTTTTACACGAAGGGGCTTATATATGGGGTTTATATTTGGGTCTAAACATTTGGGGGTGTGGATCATTTTGACTGACGAAAGGGCGTGGTCAATACATGATGTAAAGGGACCGGCAAAAACCAAAAAAGGTTTATATGCCGCTAGCGGGAATGCACCAGTGGAATGCACAGGTGTCGAGTGCTGAAGAAACGAGGCCACTAGGGGGGTATGGGAGCATACTCTTCCAGAAAATGTTGAAATGTAGAGTCTCTGAAACGTCATTTTATGCACTTTGGTGGAAGATCTTATAGATCCAAGGCTTCCATAAAGCATTACATAGCATTGATTGGCCGCAATATCTCCGACTCGAAACTGTCTCACATACAAGGACATTGCGCTCATCGGGATCGATAAACCTAGTCAGGCCATTAGAATCAAACACGTTCCAAGATAATGCATCTGCACTTTTTAATGCACTACCACCTACAGTAAGATCTTGTGGTGATTTTAGGCGTTTCTGTTCTCTCACTAAGGTGATTCTAATAGAACGTTGTGACGAACATTACTAGTTATTATAGACAGCATACTTCTTGTAATTCTACATTTATGTAGTTTTATAAATTTTAGCTATCTTAATCTACTCATAGACATTTTATAGTAGTAAATATGTATATATAGTTATTGTATTTAGAGTAGTCTTCAATAGATGAAGAGCCTTCTATGAGGGATATGCTATTGAATAAATCATTATTATTATTATTATTATTAGTTAACATGGATAGTGCATCTGCTATCCCTAAATAAAGCCAATGGCAGCCATATTGGTGTGACTACCATATATTTATTGCGATATTGCTAACATAGTAGAAGTGATTCTCGCAGTTTCTGATGGAAAAGGAAACATATTCTGTGGCCTATCTTATTTTTCTAATTTGCCTGTGAATAAGTCAATACAATATGGCCGCCTCAAGACTTACTATCATGTGTTTAAAACGTTCTAAAACTCATTAGAAGACGTATGCATGGGAAGCTATGCCTTTCAAACTGCATAGGAAAATGCATTTGCCTGGTAGTGAAGCTGATTCAAACCCCGAACGATTGAGTGGGTAACCAGAATATCTATAATGAGAAGATGCACTACATGACTCTTCAGTCCAGTTCTCGTTTTCAGATTAGTGTCAAATGTTAAGGGGGTACACTACAAAATTTTAAAGGAAAATCCTATTTTGAAATTAGCCATATTATGCATCGTTAATGATCCATTTTTCGTTTTCTGGTGTTAATTTTTCTATTTGTTTGGCGGAAAATGGGTAAATAGGGGAAAATAGCAGCTTGTTTGAAATTTTGTCCCGTAGTAACCACCATAGCAACGACATCCACCTACCCCACCCCTAGCTATATAGTGAATTTAAACGATTTTATTTCAAATTACACCAAGTACAAGTAGGTTATATTTAGGCGGGAGAGGCGTTATAATGGCGTGAAAGTAAATTGTGTTCACGCTATATATTTTGTATAATTACGGTTCCACTTCAAGGCTTTGACTGATTGAGGACATCCTCTGCCATAACCTTTCAAAGAACCGAAGGGTTAAACATTGGTGTCTTTTTAAAGACGGCAACGGCGGAGGTCACAGCTGGGAACCAAACTTAGATGTTGAAATAGTACGTGTTAAACATTTTTGAAAAAATCTAGCATGGCATTTTCATGATATATATGCCTACCTCTCCCGTTTAGGATATGTTTGGCTATGTGACTTCGACCCCGAATTAGTCAACGTATATTTTGTGAGCATTTGAAAATATAGGGGAGCTCCATGTCCAATTTTTCATTTGTGCTTATAAGATAAGTAAATAAAAGCTTTTATTCAGTTTTCAATTTTGACCTAATTAGCAGTACGCTAAAAACGATATCTCCTAAAGCAATGAACCAAATGAATTCAAATTTTCAGTGAAGCTTTATATATACCTTATCTATGCTGTAAACTAGGATTTTTGAAATTGGCTAAATCTATGATGTACAATCATTATTTTTCTGACCGAAAAGACATAAAAATATATGCGACATCAACTCCTTCAGAAAAAAATAACTAAAACTCAATATTTTTTAAAGATCCTAGTTCACAGCATACACGTCATATATTGGTTTCTATTTTTACCATTTTTGAAGATTTGTCATGTTTGGTTGTCTTGTAATCGTTTTTATCGAGACACCATTCTTTGACTGCTGAGGGTAATTATATTGGTAACCATGGCAATCATAATTTTGAAAACTGTGTCATTGGTCATCATTTGATCAGAGGAATAGTTCTGGGCAAAAAAATTATTGAAATAGCCATTTTTAAGAAAATAATAATTTGTTGTGGTGTACCACCTTAATTAAACATAAAGCAATTAAAATGCCATACTTCATACAAACGTTTATCTAAGCCAAACTCGACATTTATTAGTCAGACAGAAAATGAAAAATTATAAATATTTTTAGCCAGTTTATTTGTTAATTAACGGGCGGGATACGTAATTGTCATTGAGCAAATTGAAATGTCATATATTACAGTGCAATTACTTCATACAAAACGTCTAAATTTCTCAGCCAACATGGAATTTTACTCTTCAGTTTAATTACATTTAATTTAATATTTTATGAACAAAAATTCTAAAAAACTGGCCCACAAAATCACAAAGTCGCCAACAACAAAATATTCATAATTTCTTGCTAGTTCACTAATCGGCATTGTTTATAATTAACAGACCTACCTTGCCATTTCTTTAATGGGTTTTTCACAAAAATGTATATTTCTTTGTCAGTGGCGGAAATTCAGTTCGGTGTGTGGTGTGGGTGGGGAGATGACTGCTCCCGCCACCTGGCCATAACACACTGCATGCGGGCAATTTTTGCCCCAACTTGAAACGCAATTTCTGCACAAAGAAAAATGTACGCGTAGAAAAACAGTAAAGATATCCCACGTCGATATTCTCATTCTCATTCATTTCTTTGTTGCCTTCAGGGCATGTTTAGCAAGAGAAGGTCGGGAAAGTAAAGCGAGATGCATGATTCATAAAATATCCTTTTTACCTATGAATAACATTGCTCTGTGTCCGAAATTGTGTTGCAAGTTGCCGTAAATAATGGCCTTTACGTAAAATAGACAATTTGTCGAAAATTTTGATCTGAAAAGGGTAAAAATCAGTCAAATTTGAGTGTAAATTGAAATTTAGATTGAAATTCAGTAGGCTTTGCCCTAGAGCACCAGAAAAAGCGAATTTTCGCTACTGTTCCACTATTATTGCTGTTTTACACTATAGTCTATACCGAAGTCTATATATACGATCAAAATGTGTGACAGTGTAAACTTTTTTAACACTAGAAAATCAGATTCAATCAGATTGCTATATTTTCATGGATACCAGACCGGGGAAAAATTATCGGTTAAAAACCCAGCTAAAACTAGTCTGTATATAGTTTTACAAAATTTTACTTTTCTGTTGCAATCGGTGTTTCGATAATCAGCCCGTTAACGATACGTTTTCATTAAGTGCATATGGCGTTATTTGAATAGCATAATTAAAACGACTTTTAATTTTAATTTTCATTGTCTGCGCAAATTTCATGAGGTGTTTGCAAACCATTGAAGATGTATGCGTACTCAATAAACATTATGAACCTTCTGCAAAGTTTTTAATTAACAGAGAATTTACAGACACAAAAACTGCAAAATGTTAATAACTATTAGTATTACTATTAGCGGCCGTTGAACGCCGTTCAATATTTATACTAATTCAAAATTCAGGTTGGCACTTATAGTGAAATTAAAAAATGCTAATTCTTTGGTTACTCATGGCTATGCAACCATTTCTGGGTTTCAAATATTTTTACCCAACCCTTACTAAATTGAAGATTTTAGAAATGTGTTTTTATAGTTTGAACTTTGAATAACATATAAAAAATTAGTTTTGTATTATCGTGGATTTCATCAAAGTACCGTTTTCGCTTAGGCAAGCCTCACATATAAATTTCGCTCACGAGAAACGTCATATGGACGTTTCTCTGAAGACCCACCCCCGCTTAGAAACGTCACGCATAGTTTTCGACATTTTATTGTATGTATAAACACTGCAAAACTACTGTAAAACCCTAACGTCTTCAAAGAATATTTCCTACGATTTTATTTGCAAGTTCTTTGAGAAATCACTGCAAGTATAATGCATAAATCCATAAAAGATGCGAAATTTAACATATCGTTGTATTTCCCCATTATTTTATTGAACCGCTCCAGTAAGAATAATTATTAAAGTACCGAGCAAAACACAGTATAAATGATAACAAACTACAAAAACGGAAAGGTTTTAGTATTTTGACTGTAAAATTGTTTGTGGTATTTGTACATTATTAAGTATCTAATTTTCGAAATTTTCTACCGAATGCAGAATCACAGGTTGGCTAGTGACATATGGTTGCATATTATTATCTGCAGACAATTGTTTTACAGCTTGTGCTGTATTTTTCCCAACAGTTGCGAAGTAAGTATTGAATTCCTCGGCTAGTTTCGTGCAGTCTTTGGTATAAACTGGTTTCGAATACTCCTTTTCAGGTAAAGTTTGATGTATAATTTTCCATAGAGCGCCGGAGTTTCTTTTGCATTTACTGATTTGGTTGGTTATATAGTTTTTTCTCACTCGATCTTGGCTTAGATTTGACGGTGTTTCGAGAGTTTCTATAGTTCGACCAATCAGTAGGATTACGGGTCTGATAATAGTATTCATGTAGTTGGTCTCTTTGCCTCATGGCAGATTTTATCTCGTTGTCGACGAATGGGGTTGACCGAGATTTGATTTTGATGTTCTTAATGGGGGCGTGACTTTCAAGTACGGTTTCGTAGATATTATTAAACGTATTTAACTGCTCGTTAACGTGGGTGATTGGTACAGGAGCGACGACAAATATACCGAGTACTACAAATTTACCTTCTACTATTAGTCCTATCGAATGAGATGCGGAGAAAAAATCTTAGTAAGAGACAGGCATACTCACATGAATCCAGCCAAGAGTGATCAAATTATGCGTATCTTGATATGTGAATATATCTTCTTCACTGAATGTTGTACACGAATCTGACGTCGACGTCTGCTTCGGAATGACCAGGTGAGAAATATGGAACGCATTTTGACTCTAAATCAAACACACAATGTAAAACACACAATGTAAAGTATTAATATTGGTGTGATCAAATTTGGAAGTAGTGACACTTATAGAAGCAAGAAAATTAAACCACATCTCCCAATGTACCATCCTCTCAACGTGAAACGAACAGTTTAGAACTTATATAGATATCCGGAATAAATATATTCAATTTATAGTTTAGGTTTCCTCCTGTAGTAACACTGGATCAATAAGGCATGAACCTTACTGGACGTCTACGGAGAACAGTTTAGAACTGATAGAGCTATCCAGTGTAAATAAAGTTAGTTTAGGTTTCCTCATGTTGTTTAAACAGTGGATCAATACGGGATGACCCTTACTGGACTTCTATAGGGAGAACAGTTTAGAATTAATAGAGCTATCCAGCATAAATAAAGTCAGCTCAGTTTAGGTTTCCTCATGTACTAACACTGGATCACATACGCGATGACCCTTACTGGACCTCTAGGGGGAACAGTTTAGAACTGACAGAGTTACCCACTATAAATAAAGTCAGTTCAGTTTAGGTTTCCTCATGTAGTAACACTGGATCAATAAGCGATGACCCTTACTGCATCTCTAGAGGGAAAACAGTTTAGAACTGGTAGAGCTATCCAGTATAAATAAAGCTAGTTTATAGTTTAGTTTCCTCCTGCAGTAACACTGCACCAATACGAGATGGCTCTTACTGGATCTCTGCGAAAAACAGTTTGGAACTGATAGAACTATCCAGTATAAATTGGAGTACAAGATTTAAAGTTAGTTTACTAAAGGTTTCCTCCTGTTGTAACACTGGACAAATAAGGACTGATCCTATAGTAGACTACCAAAAAGAACAGACATCGACTAGTTTAGAACTGGTAATCAAAGAGCTATACTGTATATCCAGTAAAAAGTTAGTCCAGTCTTCAATCTTACCAATCCACCAGCTAAAATTCCACAGGTTTCTCGATTCTGGCCAGTATTTGGTGAAGCAACTTCAATAAATTTCCTCATCAATTGCGTGGGAACGTTCACTGTCCGTAGTCCACTGACAAAATCTATACAAAGTTATAAATTTAGTGCCTTATATATAGGATAGATAGATAGATAGTTTATTAAACATAATTACATAGCAGCCCTGGGGCTGAATTGCGTAATTAATTTACAATATGAATATAATTTAATAACAATATAATAGTTAAAAAAAGTATGCTATAAAAACTAAAGTGTATCTAAGAATTATTAAAAAGATTACACATCGTAGGAATAAAAGTTTTCTGGTAACGAAGAGTTTTACATTTAACGTTAAATGTTCTTTTATGCCTAAGGTCATAATTTGATTGGTGTTCTGGCGGAAGTAATTTATACAACTTGTGTGACTCATCACATATTATCTTACTAAATAAGTTGTCACACAAGTCTTTTCTTCGACTTTGTAACGTTGGAAGTTGGAATTTTTCCAGATTGTCTTGGTATGAATTCCCAGGAGATAAGATTGAAAGCACACGTTTTTGAATCCTTTCCAAATCATCAGATAAATACTTTGGAAGCGAGTGATGAAAGACCGGAGCACAATACTCAAGAACTGATCTAATACAGGTACAGTAAAACAGTATAATATCTTGATCAGGCACTCGAGCTCGTTTGAGTAGGACAATAAAATATAAGCGTTTATTAGACTTTTTTATAACTTCGTTAATATGTTCGATCCAAAGAAGATTATTGGGACAGTTACAGTTCCTAAGATCTTAGCATGGTTGACAACGTCAAACTCCCTCCCTCTATGGAAATGGCGTCAAACGAATGTTTTGTTTCTTAAAATCAATGATCATTTCCTTGCACTTTTCA
Source organism: Trachythela sp. YZ-2020 (assembly GCA_016169945.1). Taxonomy (NCBI): domain Eukaryota; kingdom Metazoa; phylum Cnidaria; class Anthozoa; order Malacalcyonacea; family Clavulariidae; genus Trachythela; species Trachythela sp. YZ-2020. Next base: position 6,826,990 of record JADLSH010000260.1, read on the forward strand.
ATATTTAATTGCAGCTTGTTTTCGCATGACCAATTCTGGACAAGTTCGGCATCACTCTGGATCGTACTACAATCCCTTTATTTACAATTTCTGCAACATTAGTGTCGTCCACATATTTCCATTTATTTGCACTGGGAAACGTGAGATCGTTTATCATCAACAGAAAAAGCCACGGTCCAAGTTTAGTACCTTGGGGGACACTTGACAGTATATTACCCCATTCGGAAACACAATCATTGGCCAGTTTAACCCGCTGTTTCCGATCTTTCAGCAAATCAACAACCCAGCGAGCAATTCCTGGGGGGATGGGTAGGTCACAGATTTTTTTTGCTAAAATGGCATGATCAATAAGGTCAAAGGCCTTCCTATAATCTAGGAGCATGATCCTTACAGCAGCACCAGTGGCATCTGTGGCTTCAGCCCACTTATGTATCATTGAAATTAGAGCATATTGGGTAGAGGACTTTGGGATAGCTCCAAACTGGTCGGGGTCGATAATTGAAAGGATGGCAGGACTGATATATGTAACTACAATAAACTCCTCTGCGACCTTTGAAAGTGCAGGTGTGAGTGATATTGGTCTAAGGTGCTTACTGACGTTTGTCACAGGTTTTGTTTTAACTAGGGAGAAATGTTCGCTAATTTCCAAGCTGACGGAATTTTTGTTCGGCAAAGGTACAGTTCAATACGGTGCGGACAGGTTGGGCAAGGATTTCTGCAAATTCGTTTAGCAACCAGTTTGGCAAATCATCGGGACCTGACGCTTTACGGGGATTTAGTTTCTTTAACGCACGATAGACATCATGTTCGGACAGCATAGGGGGATCAAACTCATCGTCGTAGGGGGGAATGGATTGTAGAGGTTGATAAGCTTTCATAGGCTCCAGGAAGGCGTCGTTAATAAGATTAGCAATTGCAAGGGAATCAAAGTTCTCAATTTGGTCAAGTTGGAGTTTGGATCGGAAATTCTCAGAACTCTCAGTAGTGGTCATACCTGCAATTTTTTTAACATCACTCCACCACCGACTTGGTTTAGACTCCTTTAAATGCTGTACTTTAGATGAGTAAAATTTAGCCCGACAAGACTTTCTTTCTCGATTTACACGGTTTCGATATAAACGAAAGAGTTCTATATCCCCTTTTACAAAAGCTCTTTGGCGGAGTTTGATCAAGTTTTTGAACTCCGGAGTGATCCAAGGTTGGTCATTTACGTGTAATTTGGATGTTCTTAGTGGCATGATGCTATTAATTCCGATTCTCACTAAATCTGTGAATAATTTTAACTTTTCCTCACAACTAGCGAGAGAAATCAGACTAGACCAGTCACACGAATTAAGATACCTGCCAAGTTCATCTCGCCTACTACGTCGCATATCTCTTTTACATATGGTTCGACGACTGGAGGTTTGGGGTAATCTATTTTTTGGATGGAGAATAATCACGTTGTGGTCAGATAGTCCGAAGGGCGGACACTTTTCGACAGAGTTTACCCCATATAGGTGAGGTAAGTTAGTTAGGATCAAATCTAAAATTTGGTCACCTCTTGTTGGTACACGGACTAGTTGCTTCATCCTAAACTGTGTTAACAATCGGTTGATGTTTAGTCGATTAAAATCACCAGTCAGGAATATTCCGCAACCAGGATAATAGCCTTCAATGGACGTAAGTGTAAGGAACAAGTAATCAATCATAGAATTGTCGTCGGCGTTAGGAGGGTGGTAAACTGTACCAATCACAATATAAGGAACTCCTCGAGGGAGTCTATTTGGTCTAATTTGGACCCAAAGTACTTCAAAATTTGGATTGTCAAGATGATCGAGTGTTTTAAATTTTATTGAATTTCGAATGTATGTACACACACCACCATGAGCACCATAAGTTCGATTTTTGTAAATGAGATTATAACCATGAAGCCAAGTTTCTGTAAAGCAGGCTAAATCAGGTTTTAGCTGAGTGATGCAGAGGGTTATTTCATCAATTTTGGGTGCTAGGGACATAGTGTTGGATAGTAGCAAACTAGGACCAAAAACAGATTTGTCAGGTTGGTTTATGGAATCTGGAGTGGTAGCTGAATTAGCGGGAGTAGCATAGATTAAGTTGTTTGTATTTGAAGTTGGTAGGTCAGCATAAGAGTTTAGCTTAAATGGCCGTCGCGAAGTAATCACCGGAATTGGGTTACATTCGTTAGATTCATTAGATCGTTTATCCAGGGCTTGGGAGGGTTCACTGGTATTGACATGAGTGGTGATATTTGTGGGTACTGAAAAGTCTGGAACAGGGGATGGGCTATTGGGTTTTGGGGAGGGGGAAAAAATAAATTTTTCAACGCACTTTGGAATCCGCACTCCGTTGTGCGCACTCTAAAGTCCGCACTCCGCGTTTCGCCTGCGAAGTCCGCACTCCGCAGTCCATACTTCGTAGTCCGCAATCAGCACTCCGGAGTCCGCACTTTGCAATTCGCAGGACACCCGCACTCCCTTGCTCGCACTCCCTTGCCCGCACTCGCTTGTCCGGACTCCACTCTCCGCAGTAGATTCGTAAGTTTATTGTTCATGGCAAACGAATTACAGGAATTCCTTAGAAGCTTTATATTATATATAACTTCCTCGGCTTCCATATTTACTAAACGGAGCCAGGTTTTGTTGTGAGAATACCATAACTTTCCTCTAAACTCAGTTTTCCCCCCTTTTTTTGTTACATTTTGAACAAAAGGGACCTTCACTGGGGGGGCAAAAATAGTTTACTGGGGGGGCCAACATGGGGGCTGGGGGGGGCTTTGGCCCCTCCAGTACATTAGTTAAAAAAGGCCCTGGCCGCACAGAAAGTAGAATACAGTTCTACTGTCATACGTACAAAAAGTTAGCCGCGACGGTCAAGATTAGCGATCATTTTCGAGTCACAGAGCACTTGCACGTACGGTCAGCGCGGCCGACTTTGCGCATTTCACGAAAGTATAAACACGTACGTGCGTGCAATTGTGCGTACGTACGTGCAAGTGGAGCCGGCCTTAAAGGAAAACAAGACAAAATACCACTTGATTAAGCACATTAGTTTAAACATAAGGTTACTGTAGTTTGTAATACAACATAAACTCTACAACTTGGCATTCAGTTTAATCTCACGAAAGTCGCAATTCTCAATTTTTACTTAAGGCGCCCGGTTTACACTTTTCGGCACGGCACCCCTAAAAGTTGGCACCGATGCCCAAAACTTTGGGCACGGCACCTCTGACTTTTGTCGTATAAACGCGACAAAAATCGGCACCGGTGCCCAAAATATTAAAGGTGCCGAGACTTCCTGACGAACTAGTCTCCTGGTTTCGTGGCCAATGAATCAATTTATTTTTTTGCGGTCCGGTATCCAGTTAAATGGTGCGTTTTGATTGGCTAACGAGCGGTCCGGTATCCTGCTATCCGGACCGTTGCGTGAGCAAAACAAAACAAAACAAGATTTTTAATCTTGTTTCACCGCCCTGCTGTTTTAAACTCTCAAACTATTAAATAGTTTTAAATATTTGAACTTGTTTTGACCACAGTTTTGACATTGTGTAACCGTTAATGAATTCCAAATGTTTGTAACGGAAGTGAGGTGACGTACGCGCGTCATTTGTAAATAATAAAATTATTTTGCTGAATTTGTTAAATTTCTTGCAGTTTCATAGTACAAATTTGATTTCTTAGACCGCTAAAAATAAAAATGTTATTTAATAACAGCTCGGTCGGGTCGGGATAGGGAATACTGTGCCCTCAGTCGTGAAAACGGCCTTCGGCCTCGGACCGTTTTCACGACTTCGGGCACAGTATTCCCCTATCCGGACCGAGCTAAGCCATTAAATAACATATATATACTATTCTTGTTCGTTTCAATCCGCAAAACAAGAGTACGTAGTATTCATGTCGGCCATCTTAGTTTACATACAATCTTACATGAAGATTGACTCAAACCAATTCAAACGCTAACAAAACACATCGTAATTATTAGAAAGTGGTGTGCCTTTCCGCCATTGGCACGGTGCCCATTAAAAAAGTATCCCTTGTAAAAATTGTCGTGTAAACGGGTGCATACCGAACTGATCGTTTGGGCACGGGTGCCAACTTTTAGGGGTGCCCTGCCCAAAACGCTTCTTTATTCGAACGTCTGCTCTGTGTCACAAACTGCGAGACTGGAACCGAGGCAAGAGTGTTTTTGAATTACTGACGATTTCGTCTATAATGAACATTTTGACGACTATATGTGTTGTGTGTTTACCCTAAATTCTGTCAATCTTTATTGTTATCATTATATATACGACCTTCTTTAGGCTTGTTAAAACTACGTCCAGTAAAAACGCGGCTGGCTGAAACGAATGAAAATTTATATACATTTTTAGACCTAACAAGGAGCAGTTGCGAAAAATGTAACTTTAGGCCCTCTGGCAGGAATCGAATCTGCGGCAACCTGCGGCCCTTAGAGCAAGTGACAAATAACCTAACCGGCCTTCCTCAAACAATTTTGAAATCATTTGAATAGCAAATCTTGTATTCTTCGTTGTCACATGCTCTCTAAAAACAGGCGTTACTGCAATTTTTTATTCATTATCATTCACAGCACGCCACATTGATCTACTCGATCTACCGTCCCCACTTTGTATATAACTGAGCATGCGCATTTATGTAAGAACGCGTTATCAGCATTAAATATTTGTCTCCATTTTATCATGCATGCATTGGCAATCACACCGCGCATAAAATAAAAAGAGTGCAAAAGATTAAAATTATTCCAACGGAGAGCATTGTCTTGTCTCAGTCTTTTGAGAAAACTTTGCCAATCACGTAACAAGCTAGCCTCGAAATTTGATCTTTATCTAAATACCAACCCCACGTTTAAGATACCCTTTTAGGTAGTTCAGACCGGCACAAACAACAACACTCAGTTTGTAGATAATTTCTACTGCACCAGTTTCCCACGTTTGAGACAAATTTAACTGGTTGTTCAGCCATAACCACGGCCGTATACTACCTATACACTGGTCGTGGACCGGCACGTTTGAAATATTCTTTCAGGTATAGTTCACAAAATGTGTAAAATGTGGTGTGCCCCAAGGGTCTATATTAGGACCACTGTTCTTTTTACTGTATATTAATGATTTACCTGCATGCCTGAATAAAACAAAACCCCGGCTGTTTGCTGATGACACAAATATCACAGCAGCTGGTGGGTGTTTAAGTGATATTGAAGATGCAGTAAATTTGGATTTAGAAAACCTTCGGAAATGGCTCATGGCAAACAAACTGAGCTTGAACGTAGCGAAAACTGAATATCAAATTATTGGTACTAAACCAATGCTAAAAAAAGCTTCTGCTCAACTGCCTAGAATTCATATTCAAAACAAACCAATAAAGCAAGTTTTTCAATGCAAAACGCTAGGTGTGACTCTTGATGAAAATCTGTGTTGGAAAAGTAATACAGACACTATTTGTAAAAAGATTTCATCTGGAATTTATGCTCTCAAACGCATTAAAGAGTATGTTGATCAAAAAACACTCATTTCTGTGTACAATGCTATAATTCAACCCTATTTCAGCTACTGTTGCTCGTATTATAGCACATGTGCCAAATGAGGTAGGTCAACAAACTGTACTGAATATATTAGGATGGGAACCACTCAAAGAACAAAGAGTGAAAGCCAAGGCAAAAATAATGTTTAAAACGCTCAATAACATGGGGCCAAACTCACTAAAAGAATTATTTACTTTCAAAACGGAAATATTAGATCACAGTCTTCGTGACAGCTCAAGTTCAATACGCTTGCCAAAGCCAAATACGAACAACATGAAGAAAAGTTTCATGTACGATGGAGCTTCCATATGGAACTCCCTACCAGAAAATATAAGAGAAATTAAATCAATCTCAAGTTTTAAAAGAAAAATCGCTACTCTTAGCTTATAAAATCACATGATTCTTAATGTAAATAGATACTCAATATTTGTATATTTGTAACTGCATGATACTTTTTTATTTTTTATTTACTTGTAACTATTTGTTAATATTTTACACGCCCATTGTGGAAACCAGCTTTAGCTGACAATGTTAGCGTGGTTAAATAAAGTTATCATCATCATCATCACACACAAACAGAACAGTTTATTGTATAATACTACCATATATCAGCTGATCCCCCACTTTGGGATATTATTTTCAGTTGAATAAGCCACAAACCACGGCAGCTTATTGTAGAACACTACCTACACTGGACACCCACGTTTGAGATATTATTTTCAGTCAGCTTAGGTGGTTCATACACAATTAAAATTACGGCACGGCAACTTATTGTTGAATACTATCTATACACTAACCAGGCGGGCGTTTGAGATAAATTTTCAGGTATAGTTGAAACACAAACAACAACAGTTTTTGTAGAACACCTAGATTGGACTCCCACATTTGAGATATTTTAACTGCATGGTTGTTCTGCCACAAACCACGGCAGCTTACTGTAGTATACTTACTACCTTTCCACTGGACCAGCTCGTTTGAGATAAATTTTCAGGTATAGTTCTAACACAAACCACAACAGTTTATTATAGGGTACTACGTACACTGGACCCCACGTTTGAGATGCATTTTTAAGGGAGTTCAGATTTGTGTCAGCAGCTGATTGTACTGAATATTACCAACATTTTCCCCAAATATCTTTATATATATCTTACCAGCTTTGTTGGTGACAATATTCCAGACCCTGTGACCAATTCCTTCTCCTTCGAATTTCAATTACGGCATTACTGCATTACGACAGCCACAATTAAAACCTCGAGGCCAAAAGGCAGGAGCATTTCATTTCTTCTTAATAATATATATCGTTGGTAATTAATATATCTCATTTCTCGAAAACGAACAGTTGTTGACAAAACGTTGCCTTCGACTATAGCCGCATGCCCGTTTTACAAAGCACATGCATGCAAATAAACTACAGATTTCCAGGCATAATAACTTTGTATAACACTTAAAATAAAACTAATAGTGTCATCCAATCACGATCCAGTGATTCCAATGCTCCATTGTCTTTTCATTGTTTTGAAAATCCCTCTATTCTCCATGCCATCCAGTCACGGATTGTTTTGACATAGTTGTGACGTTGACGTTGTGCAATTGGACTTTTCCAAAACAATGAACGACAATAGAACAACCCATGCATCAGTGCAGTGTTGTACAGGGTGTCCCCCAAAAAAGTAAACCCTTTGAAATTGAAATTAGCATTGCTTTCAAACAACCTATTGTATTCAATTCACACATGGGTATATTAAGAAAAACTTGAACTGTGTGTTAAGAAAGGATTCAGAAGCTTTTTGTCTTCGTTTGAAGCCTGTTGTACATGTCGAATTGCCGTCCACAAAGATATTTCATATTAAACTTGACGAGTTAAATTCAACGGAACTCGGACTTGGACTTGGACTCTGACTTGACTTGTCTGGATTTGGATATTTAAAAAGGTCAAGGCCTTTACGAGTCCACCAAATCAATTTCGTCGTATTGCTTCGTTAAAATCAGAGTCTGTATTGCCACTAAAACAGTATCAATTGCTCTGTCAATACTGACCCGTTTTCTGGGGAAAACAGTATATGATAGATAGATAGATAAATAGATAGTTTAATATGATTTTACATAGCAGCCTACAAAGGCTGAATTGCGTAAAATTTACAAAAAAAATATGTACAACTCACACACACACAAACATAAGTATATACACAAACACACACACACATATCAATAAATATGTACTGTAAAACGTTGAAAAAGGATTGTATAGCGAAGTTCAGACCCGGCCTCCACCACCACCACTGCTACCATAAAAGGACTAAGAACTAATCAGAAACGTTCAGACTACTAAATTAACCAATCACATGCAAATAGGTCAGCGAGAGGCAGCGGCAGTAGTAGTGGAAGTCAAATCTGAACCCCACTAGTATCGTTTATAAACTACTCCTTTGACATTGACAGAATATAAGAGTTACTAAAACGATTTGTTCGTGTAGCAGGACAGTCAAAACGACGCTGTCTTCTTAGGTTATAATAATAATAATAATAATCAACTTTATTTACCGAGGGTGACACTTAACAGTATACACTGACAAACCTGTGGCCCTCCTAAAACTAGATAATTACAGATTACTACTATATATACTTTACTATATATTAAAATTACAATAATTATATACGTGAGTATAAAAATTTAGAAAGTTGATTAACTATAATTTAAAATGTTCAATGTCCCTATAAGATTCTTGAAAGTAATTTAGAAGATTTTTTCTGAATGAACTTACACAAGAATTTACCTTAAGATAATTTGGAAGCGAATTCCATAAACGTGATACCGAGACTGCAAATGAGCGACCCCCTTCAGTTTCTCGAGAAAAACGAGGGCAAACTAAATTATAAGTGCCTACTGGCTCTACTATGGATGTCCGAGTTTGATTTAAGGATGCCGGTTAAATAGGGTGGACAATCCCCTAAAAATCGTTTAAAAAAAAGGTTGGTAAAGCTTGTGATCAGCATCGGACACAACTGTCTGGAAAAGTTTCTTACAGAGTTTCTGGCGCCTGTCTTTCAAAGTACTGATATCGTGTGCAGCAAGATTGTCCGTATAGGATAGTCCCGGAGATATAATTGATAGCGCACGCTTTTGAATGCGTTCAAGATCGTCACACAAATATCCAGGGAGAGCATAATGAAACACGGGAGCACAATACTCAAGTACCGATCTGATGCAAGTGTTGTAGAAGCTGATTATATCACGAGCAGGGACGTCAGCGCGCTTGAGTAAAACCAAGAAATACAAGCGTTTATTTGCCTTCTTTATAACATTATTTATATGGTCGACCCATTGTAGGGAGTTGGATATGGTAACACCCAATACTTTAGCAGTGCTCACTAGATCGAGTTCTTTGCAGTTCACGGTGATGGTATCGAACTGATCATGATGCTTCACTTTCTTGAAATCAATGACCATTTCCTTGCACTTGTCAGCATTCAGCTGGAGCTTGTTGATGTTAGCCCATTTTTCAACTTCAGTTACGGCGTTCTGAATATTGGTTTGACCATTCCGTGGGACAACCTCAGCCAAAGTGGTGTCATCCACATATTTCCAAGAGTGCGCATCAGGTGGGTTGAGGACATTTATCATTAATAGGAACAGCCAGGGCCCCAGTCTCGTACCCTGGGGAACACCAGATGGAACTGCACCCCATTCCGAGAAACAATCGTTGGACAGTTTGACACGTTGGAACCTGTTCAACAAAAAGTCAACCACCCAGCGAACTACACCACGCGGCATTCGAAGAGAAAGGATCTTGTCAACTAGAATCCGATGGTCGATCAGATCAAAAGCTTTTCTGTATTCTTGTAACACGATCCTCACTGCTGCACATGTTCCATCAGTGACAGAAGCACACGTGTGCATCATGCAAATAAGAGCCTGGATAGTAGATGATTTCGGTACGGCACCAAATTTATGTAGATGATCCAATCTAAATACTTTGAAACCTTTTATTTCAGCGTTACTAACAGTCGAATTCAGCCAGGATTCAGAAATAGCAATGACGTCAGGTTTATGTTCTTGTGTAAATTCTCTTATCTGATGTAAATTAACACGGTTTTTAAGGGATCTGGCGTTTAAATTAATCACTTTAAGTTTGGATTTGCTTGTTTTAATGTTACAATTTGGTTGGAATTTTTGACTTGATAGGTTTGACGAGAGCATCAATTCTTTGGATCTTTTGTCAACGTTATTAAAATGTTTAGAATTGCGATATGGATTAGATTGGAAGAGGGAACATCGATATTTTTATGTCTCTTGTGTTGTTAAGGGGGGTCTATTCGGCGGCTGGTGAGGATACCTTTGTAAGGGGGGTCTGTTCCGAGGAACCTTCGGGAAAGGGTGTTGGGGTATTGGATCCCGGCTCCGGATTCATTAACCCATTACTTGACTCACATGATCTAGATGGTTGGTCCATTCTGACCACTTGCATTGTAAAGGGTATCGAAACCAAGGAAGACAGGTGCTCTGGGCGGCGTTGATTTGGTGACCCCGACATGAATTGCTCAGACGATCTGTTGAAGTTGTACTTGCGACAATAGCATCGCAAACATTGGTCAACATACATCACGAATTTTAAGACACTGTAATTGAGAATATTGATTACAAATACAGCCCCAAATTGCCAGAAGGGTCGTACTAGTTTTACAAAAATTATAAGGCCGAATTTGTATGATAATTTTTCCGTTTGAAAACGTTGTAAACATTTAAATATTCATGTTTACCTCCGAGTACAACACCGTGACAGTTACGGATTCACAAAATTCTTTAAAAAATCGTATGTACAGTATAATTAATCTTCATTTGGCCAACACTAGAAAGCTAATTTTACGCATAAGCTTTTGCCTTCCTAAACTGAAGAACAAATGAACTGTTATTGACTTGCATTGCTACCGCATTGACAATGCCTCCCCCGGTTTATTAAGCTCTTGGGCGTGGCTTTTGACAGAGGTTTCGGAAGTCATAAACACTTCGCATACATTAGAGGAGAGACGGTGAGCAACACTTAATACTGCCAAAATGGCGCATGACCATAAATGGAGATTTGCCTGGGATATTTGTGTTATAACGCCATGTTACGAGTCACGAATATTTCTCTTTGATCTTGACCCTAGGGGGGGGGGGGTTAGTAAGAAACAGATGCAACTTTAGGTCCTCTGGTAGAATCGAACCTACGGCCCTGCGATTCCGGTACAGCGCTCTAACCAACTAGGCTACAAAGTCCAGTTGCTGGGCATTAACCGCGAATTAGTGTATATATGACGGGAGTGATGCCAGTATAAGGTATGGAAAATTATCAAGATTTTTTCTCGGCATCTCGTTCGATAGGACTAATAGTAGAAGGTGTTTGTAGATGGGATATACGAACGAAAATTTCTTAAACTCTCCGAAAACGGATAACGTATTTATTCTCTGTTCCGACTGCAGATGCAACACTGCAAGATAGTCGGAACGTTGAATAAAAATGTTTTGAAACCGTTTTCAGAGTATCCATTGTTTTGTATTTTCTAAAATTACTCAGTGGCAATCGTAACATTCTTGCTGCAGAAGCAAATTCCAGTCAAACTTTAATCTTTCTACACAACGTGCTCTAGCTGTCCAAACAAAGTGATTTTTTCGATATCTGTAGGGGGTCGTCGACAAATAGATTTCATCACGCATCGTGGACTTGTTCCGCGATGGGAGGGAGCTAGGGGGTAGATAGATAGATAGATAGATAGATTTAATTAAGATAACACATAGCAGCCTATAAGGCTGAATTGCGTGCTATAATTTACATAGATTAATAAAATAGTTAATTAATTTATACTCTATTTACACATGAATTTTTAAAATACATAATTGTAGGGTAAAAATACGCTAATATAGTAGTTCAAGAGAATCAAGATCTAAAAGTTAGATTTTGTCATTAAAATGTCTAACGCATGAGGGTATAAAAGTGTTTTTAAATCTGTTTGTTTTGGTTTTTGGGAGGACAAAAGTTCTTGAATGTCTCAGATTGTAACTTGAAAGGCATCTTGGTGGTATGATATCGTGCATGTTAGCCACTGGTGTTGTGCTGATTTCAGTAAAAAGTTTCTCGCATGCATCGACACGCCTGTCACTCAGAGTTTTGATGCCACATTTAGATAAGCGATCCGCATAACTCATCTGTGGATAGATTATGGATAGAACACGCATTTGGATCCGTTCCAGGGAGTTTGACAAATAAGAGGGTATAGAGCACATTTCACGGGAACAAATATTGACAATTCACGGCTCACGAAAATACCCTTACCACCCTCATTGTAGAATACTACCTACACTGGACCGCCACGTTTGAGATAACTTTTCCAGGTAGTTTAGCCACAAACCACGACAGCTTATTGTAGAATACTACCTACACTGGACCCCCACGTTTGCGATATCTTTCTCAGGTAGTTCAGACACAAATCTCTGCAGCTTATTGTAGAATATACTACCTACACTGGACCCTCACGTTTGAGATATCTTTTTCAGGTAGTTCAGACACAAGCCACGGCAGCTTATTATAGAATGCTACCTACACTTGGGCCACCACGTTCGAGATATCATTTTCAAGTTGTTAAAACACAAACCACGGCAGCTTATATTGTAGAATACTACGTACAGTGGACACCCAAGTTTGAGATATTATTTTCAGCTTTTAAGACACAAACCACGGCAGCTTATTGTAGAATACAACCTACACTTAACTCCCATGCCAAGCATTTAAAGTACCGTTTTCAAACAGATATAAACCGCAGCAGTTGTAGAGTACTACCTATACACTGGACCCCACGTTTGAGGCATCTTTTGAGGTAGTTCAGACGTACACAAACCAATTATAGGCAGCTTATTGTAGAGTACTACATACACTAGACTTTATATACCCAAGATATATCTCTATATCTTACCATGCAGCTTTGTTAGTGACTTCCAGACCCTGCAACCAATTCCTTGTCCTTTGAATTCGCATGCCGCATTACTGCATTAGGACAGCCACATGCAATTAAAACCTCGAGGACAAAAGGCTGGAGCATTTCGTTTTTTCTTAACATCGTTGGCAATTATAATATATCTCAAAAACGAACAGTTGTTGACAAAACGTTGCTTTTGACTATAGCCCCATACCCGTTCCGTAAAGCCGACATGCATGCAAATAAACTACAGATTTCCAGGCATAATAACTTTACATAACACTTAACATAACGCTAATAGTGTCATCGAGTCACGATCCAGTGATTGCAATGAACCATTGTCTTTTCATTGTATTCTGCATGCCATCCAGTCACTGATTGTTTTGACATAGTTATGACGTTGACGTTGTGCAATTACCCTGATTGACAGAGGTTCTTGTTTTTCGCCCTATTATTCTCCCTCGTATTTTATATTGTGCAATTGGACTTTCCAAAACAATGAAAGACAATTAATACAGGGTGTATCAAAAAAACTGCAAATACCATAATTTGTATGCACGAGATCATACATTAGAATTTCAATGGCTGTGCAAATAATTACGCTTCTGGGATTTGAAAATACGTTTCCCAGGGGTATCAAAACAAGCACACAAAGTGAATTAAACTTATGAGTTCGATTACGAATGGCTCAGTTTACGAATGACTGCTGTCGAGTTTTGAGTTTGGGCGTACTTTAAAACAAGAAATACTCTTTGCTCTGTTGTTAGCTGACCCATTCGTAATCGAACTAATTTTAATTCACTTTGTGTGCTTATTTTGATAGTACTGCACGTGGAAACGTATTTTCAAATCCCAGAAGCGTAATTATTTGCACAGCCATTGAAATTCTAATGTATGATCTCGTGCATACAAATTATGGTATTTGCAGTTTTTTTGATACACCCTGTGGAACAACCCATCAGTGACTCATGACTCAGGATGGCACTATTGCTATGTTATTAAAGTGTTATGCTTTTTGCATAAATAGTCCATTGAAAAGCACATTAGCTGAATCCACTTTGAAAGTATGGAAATGAATTAAAGTTTATAACACATTATTTTGCCTCATTTTCTTTTAACAACCGAAACTTTATACTAAGGAATAATTTTATTATGAAATGTTGAACTAATTTGTAAGGATTTTCCTAGATTTTCGGATTTTCCCTGCATTCGGAAAAGAAAAATTGACCGCCGTTTGACAATGTAAAACATGGACGGGAAAGAGATAAGAACATAATTTTTAAATACTAAATAACACGTTCGAGGACCTTCCCATTGACAAGTAAAATTGTCTCGCGTTTGACAGAATAAAGTACTAAAGAGTAAAGTCAGCATCTTTCATATATCATTGATACGGGCAGGAAAGGGTTAAAGTAAAACTACGCCATCAAATTTGCAAACATCAAATAAATGTTTATTTTCATATTTTACAAGCATAATAATAATAATGTTACATTGTCTATACATGCATGCTCCTCTATTGCGGAGCTTTAAAAACTAATTACATGAAGCATCCTGCACGAAATGAAAAGCTCGATTGCTTTCCATCTTCACAACAACTCTCTGCGTGCTCACTTTCCCCTACATGGAAACTTCATGTAAGCCTCTACGCATGAGAGAAGGCATTAAATGTTCTGCAAACTACAAATCTACAATCAACTATTAAAAAGCGGCGATGTCAAAAGCTATCTAAATTCAAATATTTAGCGATATGCTCTGGCACGTAATTGCCATGAGCGCGTTGATTGCCGTCGTACTCGAAGTACAAATATATACACACAAGAGATCGTAAAAAGCGTTTTTACAGGATGACAACTCAACAGCAAATGCCAATTACGACGGTGGACATGCTATTTATATCTAAGCGCTAAGCTTATATAAGGCTAGCGCCATACCGTCGAATTCAATTCGTTCAATTAGATTGAATTATATTCGACGACAGTGCAACGTATGAAACAGACCTATGGTCCCTATTATTACTATGTTAAAGCGGCCTGCTTCAGCCGGGCGCACAAGCTACGATTTTAGTCGGAAGATTTATGGTTTCGGTGCATGGTATTTAACCAAGCCAATGCAAAGGATAAGAATAATGAGCCCACAGATCACAACACTGACTGTTTCTCATTTTAACATGCATCTAAGGCATAAATGGGCCCACTAAAATTGTAGAGTGTACGCCCGGGTTTGGCCCTAATGGAAATTTCGACGAGGAGGAGGCAACTGCCCACCTTTACGTAAAATATACAAATAGTCGGAAATTTTTACCTGAAAAAGCTTTTGAGCGTAAATGGGGAGTTTGTTGGAACTTTAGAAGGTTTTGTCGAAAATGTTGGAGGAAAAAGTGAATTCCCGTCACTGTTTAGTTGACATTATGGTGCAACAATCCATGGAAGAAAATTATGCAAAAAACGATCAGTAAATAATCAACTATTCTAAATCTAATCATAAGCTGTAATTTACTTATTTCTTTAACAACAATTTTACGAAGCTTTAAAAATGTTTTATAATGATATCAGCGTTTTAAATGCCATGAGGACCGACTTTCATTTCGGCAACTTTATAAGAATATGTAGATCCTTTAAAATGATCCCAGAGGATACCTTCCCATCTCTGATTGTGAGCACCTCCAAGGTATTCACCATTCAAGTGCGCATAACTACATATGCGAAACCACCAGGCACCGTGCCAGTTCCGAGCACAGTTACCCGAGTAGCCATCATTGTCTACATCTTGAGTGGAGAATTTCATCCCATTGTTATACCCTAAAGAATCTCCTGCTGTCCCTGTGAAATAAATATTCAACAAAAAATTAACAAACTCATTAATAGTTAATGACATTTCAGCCAATCAAGTCAACGATAGTATATGCCACGTTCAGGATGGTCGGGATGGGTTTAATGCTTAGTGCATGTCACTTTTTCTACAATGGAGTAAACATTTTATTGTTACGGAGCTAAAAGGTTACGCACAATTTACAGACGATTTTACTTGTAGCTGCTAAATATGACTTTTTAATATTATAGTTCTCAAAATTAAAGTACCTCCACCCAGACCCTCGTGTAGCGCCTGATACGCACAATTCTCCACCAAATATGCATATCAGCCCTTATTTTAGGAATAAACTTTTTAACGTCGTTTCAATATTTTGCAGTGCGATTATATTATGCGAAAATAAACTGCTTATCTGGCAAAATTATTAAACTTTGAAAATTCTTTAAGACAGTCTCAGTCGCCTCTAAACTGAGGACACACCAGGAAATCTCCCTGCATTCCAAGGAGCCAAGCAACCCTCGGAAATAGCACCTGTCTGATTAACCATTTGGTTTGTGAAATATTTAGATAACTATTCATTATAAGTGTTTTGTCTTTTGGAAACACCAGGTATATCTATTATTGACAAACTGTCGATCCGTAAGCCAGGATCTTCATCAGTGCAAATATAATTGTTTTTCACTAGACAAACATACCAGGAACCTATAAGACAGTGCCTATTATTACCATATGAACAATGTTTCAAAATGTTAGCGTCGCTTTCATTTCCCAAAACGATTCTTACCCGTGTATGAAGTAGCATTGAAGTTTAAACGATAACCATCGCTCTCCTTTGCCACAGTAACTGCTTTATACTCTGCATATCCGGCCTCGTTTTCAAAGGTTTCGAGATCAACTCTGAGTACATTCTGTCCACTTGATGACAGACGATGAATTTTCTCTAGACCTAGCCAGTATTCACCACTGAAATTTCCAAATCCCACTTTATACTCAGCCCACTTTCTGTAGAAGTCAACTGATCCATCTACGCGTCGCTGGAAAATGGTCCAGCCATTTCCTGGAGTGGACTTCATATCACACCTGACATGGAAGGCTCCCATACCGTCCGGGTCGATTGTATAAACGCCAGAGGTTGTTTTGCCTGATTTGTATAAAGCATCGCAGCTTTTCGCTAGATAAAAAGTAGATCAATAAATCTTGACAAACTTCAACCTTGCCTCAACCTAACTTTGGCCTAACCTCAATTTAAACCTCAACCCTACTTCAACCTAACCTGAACATAACCTCACCCTAACTTCGGCCTCAGCTTAATCTCAACCACTAACAAAACCCTTGTCAAAATACAGAAAGGTCGTATAAACGAAAAATATCTTCGTGACAAAATATGCGACGGCTTAAATACGCCGGGGGTTCAGTACTCGTTCAGGGAAGCACGGGTGGCAGATGAGGTTAGCGCGTGCTGCCCCTTACCTCTGAGTTAAGCCGGCTATACAGCAGGTCGAGGGCACGGATTTACTCAGGTTGGGTAACGTGAATGTGCTTGATAAACTCATGTAAGTTGAGATTGGTTGGTTCTCTCCTGTTCTTCGAGGGTTTTTCTCTAGGTACTCTGGTTTTCCTCCCTCGCTAAAAACTAACCCTTAGGCACTAACCACCTCGGAACTTTTGTCAATTGGGTTGCAAAACCTGTTAAGGCTTCCGTGCACCTCAGAGTATTAAAAACAATAAACTAAAGTAAGCCGCGACTTATTATAAACGGTTTCGCGACAAAATTTTATATCACAAAATGGTGTTCAACACCGAATGCAGACTTAACAAAAAACTAATAGTAAGAAAACTAGAAAACGGAAAACATATATATATTTCTTTTGTGCTGTCCATACGAGCGTTCGCAAAATATCACTTATAATATTTTTAACAATGCCGTATAAAAGCTCCGTTGGCGACCTAAACAAGCCATTTCTTGGCCGCGGTTTATTTTCACTCGAACAAACGGCCTTAATTTAGTTTGTTTATGAAACTTATGCTACACAATTCATGACTTTGGATATCGATAACTCACATCTATATGCGCCTTCAAACAAGATAATTAAACTTTAGAATTATATTGCTTAAATATGTTTGTTATATTCTATTTTTGCACCGAAGAGAGGTGTCTGTATTAGAGAGTTGTCCGTATTAGAGATGTTCCAATTAGAAAGGTGTTCGTATTAGAGAGGTGTCCTTATTAGAGAGATATCCGTATTAGAGAGGTGTCCGTGTTAGAGAGGTGTCCGTATTAGAGAGGCGTTCATATCAGAGAGG
This sequence comes from Trachythela sp. YZ-2020, assembly GCA_016169945.1. Taxonomy (NCBI): domain Eukaryota; kingdom Metazoa; phylum Cnidaria; class Anthozoa; order Malacalcyonacea; family Clavulariidae; genus Trachythela; species Trachythela sp. YZ-2020. The sequence continues at coordinate 6,844,594 of JADLSH010000260.1, forward strand.
TGTTCGGATAAAAGAGCTGTCCGTATTAAAGAGATGTCCGTATTAGACAGGTGTTCATATTAGATAGGTGTTCGTATTCGAGAGGTGTCCGTATGAGGGAGGTGTTCGTATTAGAGAGATGTCCGTATTAGAGAGTTGGCCGTATTAGAGAGGTGCCCGTATTGGAGAGGTGTCCGCATTAGAGAGGTGCCCGTATTAGGGAGGTGCCGGTATTAATAATATAATAATAATATTTAAATTTTATATAGCGCATCTTCCATAAATGTCCAGAAGCGCTTCACATTAAAATCAATGTTAAAAATTAGGTTAAATTATGTTAAAAAGGCGATTAATTCAGGATTATCAAAAATCTCACAATATCTAAGTGAAAGTTATATAAAATCCTTATATGCTATTTTAAACAAAAATGTGTTTTCAGTCCTGACTTAAAACTGTTTACGGACTCGAGTGATCTTAGTTCCAGTGGTAAGTTATTCAACAATGTTGGTGCGGCTACAGAAAAATATCGTCCACCATAGTATTCTCAGTTGTACTTAGGTGTTACCAACTTTCTATCAGCTGAAGATCGTAAATTACGCCCAGGAACATAGACCTTCAGCATGTCGGTAATATGTGACGGTGCTGTTCCAGATAGGGCCTTATGGACTAGTAATAGAATTTTATATTCAATTCTTTCCTTTATCGGCAGCCAGTGCAATCCAAACAAGACAGGTGATATATGATCTCTTTTTCTTGACAAGATGATAATTCGTGCTGCTGCGTTTTGTACTTTCTGCATTCGTTGCAAAAGAGTATTTGGTAGACCATACAAAAGCACATTTCCATAATCCAATCGCGATGTAACCATGGCATGTACTAAAGTGCATGTACTAAAGTTTTTGCAGATTCAGGACTAAGATATTTCCTTATTTTACTTATTTTCCTCAGATAGTAAAATCCGGATTTGCACACAGCTATTATTTGTGTTTCCATTGTTAAATGTGAGTCCATAATAGTGCCAACATTCCTTGCTTTTTGGGATAGATCAATGACGTCATCACAAACAGTTATAGATGCTGAAAATGGGCATGGACGATAAAGAGACGATAGCAACATTATCTCTGTTTTATCACTGTTTAGCTTTAATTTATTCTCAGATAGCCATTCATTTATTTTCCTAATACAATCCTCGACTTTTAGCTTTGCCTCAGCTAGTTTATCTGGGTCATCTGATTTAAAGGTGATATATAATTGTGTGTCATCAGCATAGAGGTGGTAATCCATGCCCAATGATCGCATAATTTCTCCTATTGGTGCAATGTAAAGTGAGAAGAGCATTGGACCCAAAATGCTACCCTGAGGGACGCCAGATAATACAGTCCGCGCAGTAGACTTGCCATCCAAAATATATACCGTAGCTGTTCTTTCTATAAGATATGATTTAAACCATTCGTGAGCCTTTCCCATGATTCCATATCTCAAAGAGAGTCTACGCAATAATATTTCATGATCCACCGTATCAAATGCGGCAGAAAGATCGAGAAGAACTAGGATAACTGAGTTTTGATTGTCAATGGCTTGTAAAATGTCATTTTGAACCTTTACCAAGGCTGTCTCAGTGCTATGATGTTTTTTGAATCCAGATTGTAGGGAATCGCCCAGAATGTTTCTCGAGGTGTGTTGATCTAGCTGAGTAGCTACCACTTTCTCTAGACATTTGGACAAAAACTTAAGGTTTGAAATGCGACGGAAACTGGAATAATCATCAGTACTCATGTTATCTTTCTTCAATCTTGGTTCGAGAGCCGCACATTTTAAGTTCCTAGGTACAGTAGCTGTTTCCAGAGAAATATTAATCATATTCGTAATCGCCGATAACAAGTCAATCGAGCATTCCATATAGATCTTCGCAGGAATTGGATCAAGAACACATGATTTATGGGCCATTTTTCCAGTGAGAACAAACAGATCTTTGGTAGTTGTAGGTACAAATGATCTAAGCTCACCATATTTCAATGGTAATGTTGTTTCCATGGTGTTTGTGCATGTTGTATTAGTAAAATGTGTTGGTAACTCATTTCTAATAGTATCTATTTTGTTTTCAAAAAAGTCCGCAAAATTATTTGCCAGTTGATCAGATGGGCCACAATATGGCGGATATTTTCTCTCAACTGTTCCATTAAACATTCTTTCTATTTTCTTAAAGAGTTCTCTTTGATCTGTCCCACAATCATTTATCATCTCTTTATAATAATTAGACTTTAAATTCACGATAAGACTTAATCTCAGCGCATTTTTGCGTGTATAGCTCTCTATCAACCATAAGTTGTGTGGTTCTCCAGCGGCGTTCCAACCTTCTCTTTATGACATTTTGTTCTTGAATTTCAGGAGTATACCATGGAGTGATTGGGCGTAATGTTTTAGTTTTACTTTAACAGGTGCATGCATATCCACAACGTTGCCAGTACACTTTCATAAGAGTCAACAAGGGCAGAAATATCATGATCAGTTTCAGTATTGCGAGTTTCGGCTAGGACAGATTTCCTTATATCAGCACGAAACAAGTCGAAATTTATCGACTTGATGTTCCTAAAGCTAATGGACTTACTTACAGGAGGTGGTGTAGCACAAATAAGCTTACAATTTACTGCCGAGTGATCAGAAATAGCAGGGTCCGTTACATTTACCCCAGATACAAATTTGTCATCTGATCTCGTCAATATGAGGTCCAACGTATGTCCTTTTTTATGGGTAGCAGTTATCACGTGGTTTTTATAGTCAAACGATGCAATTAGGTTTCTAAATTTCTTTGCCGACACATTGTTTACATCATTGACATGAAAATTAAAATCTCCCGTTAAAAGGACGTCTCCACTACCACAACCCGGGACCAATATTTCTAATAATTTAGAAAATTCTTCGAAAAAGGTAGCTTCATGTATATTGTTCTTTTTTGACAGAGGTGGGCGGTATACAACAATAATTCTTACGGACTTCGATGCAGATTTCATAGTCAAATCAATATATTCAAATGATTTAAACTTTTCAGCAATGCGATTTTTCTTAACGCATAGAGATTTCCTAACCACCACAGCAACACCACCACCGCGGGATTCTCTAGGGACATGTAGGAATGCATATCCATTTGGAGTAGTCTCAGTTATTTCAAAATCATTATTTTCGGAGGAAAGCCACGTTTCTGTTAAGGCTAAAATATCCACTTTACGATCTACAATGTAGTCATGCACGAGAGACGCCTTGTTTTTAAGTGATCTTACATTCAGCAGGCTAAAATGTATTGCTAAGCTTGATTTAGAAGGGTGAGTCATAGGTGTGCAAGCAATTGTGATCAAATTGTTTCGATTAGGTTGTCCATAATTAATATTTGTATTTCTAGGTCGTGGTCGTGTTGTTATTCTTGTTTGAATATGATGGCATTCACCATTATCCCAATGCTCATTTATATTCCAAGCCGGATAATGCTGGATTCTTTTTAATTTCGATATGTCATGAGGTGTTCGTATTAAAGAGGTGCTCGTATTAGAGAGGTGTTCGTGTAATTTGACCATTAAATTGCGGAGTAATCATTTCATTCCTCAGCTTTAGCAGTCGTTCCCAATCCCTTCGTCAATTTCGGCTTGGCTTATACAATAGTACCTTTCAAATCATCATAATGGTCGACATTCTAAAATTTTGAACTTTACTATTACTTCTCGATATAACAGAATATTGGAAGGTTTTTGTAGAAGGAGATTTCGCATGCAAGGAGGGCCTATAGTTGCAAGTGTTCCTGGTTAGGTCTAAAAAATGAATAGTTTGGGTCGAACATTCCATCTACAAAAACCCTTTAACATCAAATCAAATGATCATACCATGTATAGGAACCAGCGCTGTTGTCATGGTGATGGACAGTGCGGTTGTTGTGATTGGAAATAGCACCGTTGTGGTTTGGTCTGCCTTGTTTGTCGTGGTTTCACCTGGCTGTTCTGTTGTTGTTGGATCTTGCTCATTCGTTGTTACATATATCGTGGTTGTAGTTGGAACTAGCGTGGTTGTTGTTCTTATACTCAATGCGGTCGTGGTTTCATCTGGCTTCTTCGTGGTAGCTCGCTTAGGTGCTGTTGTTGTAACTCGGTTGGTTGGTTTGGGTTCTACTGGCTTGCCTGATTGGCTTCTCTGCAATTACAAGACATATATAAGGTTCGTTTCTTTAAAATTAAATCGCTTTAACTCGCCGCTTAACTTGCTTTAAATTGCGACTAAATCGTCCCAGTTTCTCTTAAGTCGCATATATCGGCAGAAGGCGAAAGAAAGTATTTTAAGTTCTTTAAATAGTTTACACTATACTAGAAGAAAATTGTTTTACAGTAAAGCGACAGTGCTGTATCTTCACAACTTACTAATGGACTTATTCGACTAGTGTCCTGTGTAGTGGCCCTCGTGTGGAAGGGATGTAACGAAAACACGCGCGAGGAGAGACACAGAGCTAGGAAACCACGCACGTTTAGTTTTTGGTGAGCTTGGAAAGAGGAAAAAACCCTCGGACCACAGGAGAGAACCAAATACAATTCTACTGACATGAGTTTTCAAATACAGGGTAGTTCTACCCAACCTAAGCCAATACCTGCTCTCGACTTACACTATCAGGCTTGACTCGGGCGGTAAAGGACAGCGCGCTAACCACATGTGCCACCCGTACTTCCCAAAAGCAGACTTAATAAAAATACCTTTTCTATTAATTCGTAGTAATCGAAGTATTGCGTAACGTTAAAATTCTTAGGATGTGTCGACTTCGTGGCGTTGTTCAGTTCACAATTCTTGGAAGAACCTGCATTTTTTCCTTTGTTGAAATTGATTGATTTGCAAGCAGGATGCTCAGCCAGGCAATTTAAAGCACATTCCAAAGCTTCCGGGGTATTATATTTGCGGATTACGTGACCAGTAAGTCGGTGACCTGCAGAACAGTGATAGAAGAATTGATGTGCTTATATCTCCCAAATCTATGGTTTATACATGGAGATGCTCATACATGGATAAATTTCTGTTTTATAAATGTAGGGGGAGTTGGGAATGGAGGGAGGGGGTTTGCCGTCGTTTTGCGAATTACCTAAACTGCGGATTGCGGACTGCGGACAGCCGACTTCGGATTGCAAATTTCGAAATGCGGACTGTATTATGATATTAACTAATTAAGAGTTCTCGATGTGACCAGCGTTGATGTCCTCGTAAAAGACGTAAACGAATGCATGCGCATGACAGAATTGGTTAATTGTTAATAAGTTTAAAATATTGAATCATATATTTAATTACCTGTCTTATAAATGATAAGTGTTTAATGTATTTGTCAACTATATAACAGGCTGTAAATATAATATTTTAAAATAATTTCAACTGTTATAAACAACAGATTTTCAGTGAACATATTATATGTAGCAATTATTATAATATTAGTAAAGTAGTGCTCCATATATTTATATAAACTCTATTGTCTATTTTGAGTGGTTTTGACAAAAAGGGAGGGTAAATATTTCATGTATACAGTATTTGAAAACGATGACAGATTATACTATTTTATACAATTCCAGCGGTTATAAACAATTGATTTTCAGCAATGTATAAGCAATGTTATAAACGTTATTTATTTTGAGTCCAATTATACATATGTTTGATTAACAGGCACGAAAAAGTAATTACTAGGCAAAAGCTTGTAAAATCTCCAAAGAGAGCTTCGTTATTGCAATATGCATTATTAAATCACATGAAGAACCTAATCTTTTGTATAATCGGAATTTGTCTAACAAGCAATGCCAAATGTAAACAATGCAACGAGCCTATTTATGCATAAATTATACATGCACTAATTACGCACTCAGTTCTGTTCAGTCGGGGAAAACAAGACAAACTTTTGTAAATTTATAATCCAATTTTCATCCAAACTGAACGATTATTTAATCAATTTGTCCTTGGCCGATGGTCAATATCTCGACAAATTTTAGTATTTTTCAGTTGTCGTGCTCACAGACAAACACACACACATACTTGTGAACGGTTGAAGTCGCTCTTCGATCACTTAGATATCCTCCGCGACTGGTTGATTTCACAACTATGATTTCAACGTTTATTGATCAGCAGCATCAAGCAGCCAACCAGGAACCTGAAACCCGTAAACCATCGCAGAATGTTGTGCAAATCATCTTACCGTTCAAAGATCAGAAGTTAGCAGACATAGTCAGGAAACAACTTACAAACCTTTTTAACGTAATTGGTTCTAAAGTTCAACCAGTTTACACAAGCAAGAAAATTGGGAATGATCTCGCAGTTTCCGAAGCAAAACCGCCATTAATCAACAAGCAAAACGTTGTCTATAAATTTCAATGTGATCTGTGTGACGCAGATTATATCGGATACACGAGCCGTCATTTTCACCAACGCATTGGCGAACATAAAAACTCAGCGATACGAAAACGCGTCAAGGAATGTCATGGTAAAGATGTTGAGCGAATCGTGAATTGTTTCTCGGTTTTGCGAAAGTGTCAGGGGAAGTATGACTGCCTTTCGTACGAGATGCTCTACATCAAGGAACTCAAGCCCAGTCTGAACACGCAGTCGGACTCGATTCGGGCTAAAGTATTTGTTCGAACTAACTTTGTTCACTACTTAATTTGTTTTATATGTGTTAATTTGTTCTATTTTGCCGCGTTTTCGCGCGTGACATTATACGTGATCTCGTGTAATTATTCGAGTCAAGAACTCGCTATACGAACACTCAAGTAATAACGAACTTTAGTTGAACTTGAAAATGATGTAAAGATGATATCGAAACGTTCTAATAAAATAAATTTTTCATCGTTTTCATTTGTGTCAAATTATACAATGTCATATGTTTGATTAACAGACACGAAAAACTAATTACTTGGCAAAAACTTGTAAAATCTCCAAAGAGAGCTTCGTTATTGTAATATGCATTGTTAAATCAAATAAAGAATGTAATCTTTTGTATAATCGGAATTTGCCTATATAACAGCAAAATGTAAACAAAGCAACGAGCCTATAAAGTAAGACAAACTTTTCGGTAAATTTATACTCCAATTTTCATCCAAACTGCACGATTATTTAATAAATTTGTCCTTGGCTTATGTTCGTTATCTCCACAAATTTTCCTTTTAAAATGTTTGGTATTTTTCAGTTATCGTGCTCACAGACAAACACACACATATACATACACACATACAAACCAAGGTCAAAACATTCTATATTTCAAATTATTTTCATTAAGTAATTGACATGTTCTTTCCACCTGTGATCACTGTCTATGAGTACCCCCAAGATATATATGGAATAAATTTTTCTTCTTAAACACGTTGGTTACAGATTGTAAGTTGAACAGAAAATGGGAACTTCTTTGGCTGGGATAGACTATCAAAAAATTCGATTTCCAAATAATTAATAAAAGTTCAATTGCCCAAAGCCAGCTATCAACTAAATTGAGTTCTGCATTAACTAAAGTTAAGACTCGAGATCTGATAAACTGTTATTGGCATAAAAATGGTTAAATTCATCAGTAATAGATGAATGTCAAAAAGTTTAGAGCATTGAAAGTTTAGAGTAAAGTCATTAATATACAAAAGAACTAACGAAGGTCCAAGTACTGAACTTTGAAGAACTCCGCATGGTTTAATAAGATGACTTGAATATTTTTGACAAATCGAGACAAATTGTTTAAGTTAGGTTAAATAAGAAACAAACTACTCATATGCTATTCCACGTATGCCATAACGCTCAAGTACTTTTAATAAAATCGAATGGTTTACGGTATTAAATTTATTACAAGTAGTCAAATCCGGAATCTCTCCCGAACTAGCTAGTTCCGCAAACCAGAGTCCACACTTCAGATTCCGCACTCCAGTCCGCTCTTCTGCACTACCGCAATATGGAGTCCGCACTCTGGAGTCAGCATTCCACAGTCCGTATTTGCATTTCGCCCTGTATTTCGTAAAACCGCATTTTTGCACTTCACGAGCACACATTCGCAGTCCGGGCATTTCGCACTTCTGGAGTCTGTAATTGCTGAGTCCGGACTCCACACACATTCGATATCGCCCGGGAGTCATCACACCGGGACCATTCGGACTCGCTGAGTCCACACTCAAGACTCCGAACTCTGCAAACCGCATTCAGAACTCCGGACTCTGGAGTCTCACTCACTAAGACTCTGAACCCGCAACTGCACTCAAGACCTTGGGATTCCGCAGGCTGCACTCAAGACTCGAACTCCGCACTCAAGACAGTCCTCACTCAAGACTCCGAACTCCGCAATCCGCACTCAAGACTCCGGATTCCGCAGGCCGCACTCAAGACTCCGAACTCCGCACTCAAGACTCCGGACTCCGCAGGCCGCACTCAAGACTCCGCAGTAGACTCGTGAGTTTGTTGTTTATGGCAAATGAATTCCGGGAATTCCTGAAAAGCTTTATATGATATATAATTTCTTAGGCTCCATAATTTAGGCTTTCTAAGGAAATTCTCCAAATCGTCGGCTATAAACGCCACTGCTCACGAGTTTACTGCAGAGCCTGTGAAAGAGGTTGCATGTTCCTTAGGCGAACTTCACGGTTCGCGCCAAGCGAAACGAAAACCATAAACTGGCCAACTTGGTCAGCGAAAAAATTCGCCGCTAAAAAGTAGGAACCGATCCTTTTCGCTAACCTAATTTATCACACTGCCGAATCTATCTTTTCGCTTCGCTTCCGGGGAACAAATTCGTTAGTGGAAAACGGGGCCATTTGTTCAAAAGCCGATTAGTTAAATCCTATAGGTTAGCCCAAGAATTTCAAAGCAAAGTTCCCAAGAGCTTGTTTATAAACTTGGAGATATTTTTCTATAAACCTTGTCTGGATGAATAGAAGCTCTATTTTCTGATGTTTTGAAATAATCAGACGTACAAAAAAACACAAACGAAACAGCGGGTTAAATTTTAACCTAAGTATAGTGTTAATCGTTCATTGAACGACCGGCCCTGGCAACAAACGATCAGAGAGAATTTTCTTATACCTCGGTTAAATGAGGACCAGACGTGCATGAGAGTAGACTTGCCGCGCCTAGCGGTCAAACGTGCAAGAACTCTCGTCAACTCCCATCTAAATTTGAACCAGCTCAAAGTTAAGGAGAGTGCACGAGAGTCGATGAGAGTTGGCGGTCAAACGCGAGCGAGAGTTGCACTCTCATCATCAACACTCGTCCTCGTTTCACCGATAAAGATATCTAAAACGTAACACCTACGCATAGAAAAACACATGACTAAAAACAAAAACGACTTTTAATTGTGTTTTATGATTCAATTTGTGTACCTGAAGCGGCCAACCTGAACACAGCACTGGATGTCAGCGAACTGCTGGTTTGTGTGTACAGCAGCAGCAGATAGAAACGAATAATTTCGTATACATTCATGACGCAGAGTTGAAAGTCTCCGATCCAAATGTCTCAGCTATAAATATAAGAATAATTAGTTACAACTAAAGCTGAAGGGTCAGGTTTTGGTGAAGCACGGAAGAAAACCAGCACAACTCTACTTACACGAGTTTTTAAAAACAGGGCAGTCACGCAAGTAAATTTCACCTAAGTAAATTCCACCCTCGACTTACAGTAGCAATCTAAAATTAACTCAGCGGTAAAAGAGCATCGCCCTAACCGCATCTGCCAACCGTGTGCTTCACAAAAAATATAAAAGGAAATGTTTTAGTTTGGACGTGAAGGCAAAAAGACACAGTTTGATAGAGAAAACAAAGTAGAATTCGAAGTCAGATGGCTTGAAAATTTTAAGCAACCCATTCAGTAAAATTTTACAGCGTTAATCAGTAACAAGGAAAAACCATACCTTTTTCTTGATTTTCTAGTTTTCTTTCCTTTGCAAGATGCGCGAGATTAAAACTGCAGAAAAATATCGCATTTGTTTGTTAGAGTACGCGAGATTTAAACACGCGAAAATTTAAGCTGACTGAGCAAAAAAGAGTAGTACACGAATTAGGGTAGCGAAAGTAAGGTGGCTTGTAACTATCAGCTAATGTACAGTACATATTTCTTTAAAACTTACCTTAAATATTTTGTAAATTTTCCTTCTTCCTAATGGTTGAAACCAAGTTGAATGTTCAGCTGGGAAATGAGTGAAATTCTGCTCAACTTGACGGCCTTTTATAATCTGTTAATTAACTGGCTGTAAACATAAAGCAATTAAAATGCCGTACTTCTTACAAGAGCTCATCAAAGGCACGTTTCAGACGCCGCTCCACTTATGCGCCAAACTTAATTGAATGTTTTGCAGGCAGCATGTACATACATACATATACCTACATTATTCAGCTCACTCCACGTTGGGGCTTTTCAGTGACCGATTACATCTAGTATCTGGGTTACCTATATTATGTACTTAGCCTACATTATCTATTTTTACCACAATTGTGATATTACTTTCCTAATCTGTATATCCTAACCCACCCAGTCAACTTTCCCTATATATGGGAGAAACCAGAGTACCGGGAGAAAACCCACGACTCTCGGCAGAGCGTCGACTTACTCTTTTCACACGAGTGTGATGAGCGAGAATCGAACTCAAGACTCAGAGGTGATAGGCGCTTTTTTGTCTGACAACTGCGGCACTGAAGCCCCATAAGGATTAGTTTAGCAAGCTTGTAATGTTACATATTTTTAAATTTTATTGAGAATTCTCACGCGAATGCGCTCCTTTCTCGTGAATGACAATATATTTTGTACATCGATTGAATCACTGCCGCAGCTCGGCGCATGAGTTTAGCGGCGTCTGAAACGGGCTTAAGCCAATTCGACATTTAGTCACAGAAATAAAATGTAAAATTAGAATAATTTCTAGCCAGTGCATATAAGTGTATTTATTGTTAATTAATGGGCGGGAAGCATTGTCATTGAGCAAATTGAAATGCCATAGATATTACACTGCCATTAGGGCCCGTTCCTGTTTTAGTGTGCGGGGGAGGGGAACGGGGGGGGGGGGAGCGGTGGAATTTAGTGTGCCCAATGAAATCTTTACCATGGCCCACCCCTTCACACTCAAATTTTTCCCAGTGGCCCACCCTTAAATAATGATATCTTTCAGATGACACCCCCCAACATTCTCTCCTAAAACCTTAATTTAAAATTACCTGAAAAAACGTTTGGTTAGGAAAAGGCTTTGTGATCATTGGCTCACATTTAACACTGTTAATATATTTTCAAGTTATACCTATCAGCAGATAAAACAAGTTGTAACTATGTTGTAAATATCTTGCTCAACATTTGCCAGGATTTATTCATAAAGCAGCAGTTGCAAGGCTGAGCAAAATTGCTTACTCATTCTATTGGGAAAATTGAGAATATTTGTAGTCAGAAATGGCCTCTTTTCGCGTGGCACACCCTTTTAAGACTATCTATTTTTGGATGGCCCGCTCCCTAATTCCACCAGCCCCTTCCCAGATAAAATATGAACGGCCCCTTACTTCATACAAAACGCCTAAATTTCTTAGCCAACATTGCATTATACTCTTTCAGTTTCCATTTAATTTAATATTTAATGAACACAAAATCTACAAAACTGGCACTTAAGGTCGCGAATGGACTTTTTACAAAAATGTATATTTTTTGTCAGTGGGGAGACAACTACCCCAGGCCCCCAGCCACCTGGCCATGACACACTTGGGGGGGGGGGGGCAATTTTTGCCCCAATTTGCAACCGTATGCAAGGGGGAAAATGTACGCACAGAAAAAGTTGTTCCGCGTCGATATTATTATTCTCATTCATTTCTTTCTTGCCTTCATCGCATGTTTAGCGAGAAAAATATCAGCAAAGTAAAACGACATTCATGCTCACAAATTCTCTGCAAATTTTTTTCTACCTATTACATGTATAATAACATCGCTCTGTGTCCGAAATTGCGTCGCCGTAAATATTGCCTCGTTAAAGTCTCTTACAGACGAGCAAGTTTTCTATGACAAGTTTTTATATGACAAGTTTTATTTGCCAATTGCACGTGTGTACGTACAACAAATTTTCTATGACCAGTTTGTGGTTTTCTCACCGCAATGATAGCTAATACAACAATAGATTGCTAACCAACCGCACCTAAGTGCTCAAATTACTTTGACAAGTTTTCCTTGTTTACCCATACAGACGAGCAAAATTTGTACTTTGGCAATTTTTTCTATGACAAGTACACTTGTTCAAAAGCTAGCATGTTAGCTTTTGAACAAGTGTACTTGTCATAGAAAAAATTGCCAAAGTTGCGTATACAGACGAGCAAATAAAACTTGTCATATAAAAACTTGTCATAGAAAACTTGCTCGTCTGTAAGAGGCTTATAGCATTTTAATACGTAAAATAGACAATTTGTTAGAAATTTTCAATTTTTAAAAAGCCGTTAGTTGTGCTGACTGTTACATGCCGTAGTAGCTTGTCTTTAGAACATGTTCTTTACGTGGCACTTGAAACTGGTATAAGAAAACGAAATATTGTTCGAGGGAACACGGCAGAATGACTTGCGTCTTACTTAACCTCTAGCTTTATATATAATTTCCACAATTTCTCCTTCTATTTTCATCATTTTAAATATTTATAACCTTAACGATTTCCTTGCAATTGAATGAACGCTAGTTCAGAATAAATCTTTTTTTAAAGCGTTGAGTCTCACTAAATACTTACCTATATTCTGACTCCTTTTTTCAAACTAAGTTGTCACAGGTGAAAATCGAACACTCATGCAGCGACGAGCATACTATAAGAAATGAGTGCTTCTTAATGACTTGATGACCTTTATTAAATGTAGCTGGTGCCACGAAGACCAAAACGTGACGGGCTGGTCCTTTATAATCATGCATCAATAATAGAAATTACATTATTTTTAATGCGTCTTCTATATATATACTTATACGCATTGATATAGTTAATTATTTTTCCAGTCGAAAAACAGCAAGCGCCATGCATTTAATGTAACTGGCGCCACGACGACCAAAACGTGACGGGCTGGTCCTAATTTATAATCATCAATAATAAAGATAACATTATTTATTATCACAGGACATTGAAAGTTAATAATTTTTCCAGTTGAAAAACTGCAAGTACCTGGCTATTCTATACAAAACAACATATTATTTTCTCCAGTTTTTGCCAACTTTATGCTAGCTAGTTACACTTGTAGAAGTTAAATAGAGTTTTTTCTTGTTAAAACGCAGTAACGAGCGAATAGCAAAAAAATGTAAAAAGCATTCTCACTATAAAATATACCTATACTTATTTTTAGACTCTCCAAAGTTGTCACAATGGAAAATCGAACACTTAGCCAAGACTACGGTAAAAAAATGAGACATTAATGAGTACTTCTTAATTGCTTAATATCCTTTTTTCTAAGCGTTATGCAAGTACCTGACTACGCTATACAAAACACAGAACACTCAACGAAGACTACTAAAAGAAATGAGTGCTTTTTAATTGCTTAATGGCCCTAGTTTTTTTCTAAGCGTCATGCTTTTAATGTAGCTTCATGGCGCACGAAGACCGAAAACAAGACGGCCTGGTTCTTTACAATGATCAATAAAAATATAGCATTATGTATTTAATTAATTTTCCAGTCGAAAAACTGCAAATACCTGACCATTCTATATACAAAACAACACATTATTTTTCTCCAGTTATTGCTAAGTGCATAGGTCTTCGTTTTTTAATATCTTACTTGTATTTAAATTCGCGTGGCACAAATTTTCGCTCAGTCTTACATTCGCGCGATTTATAATTTTGCGCAATTTAAACGCGATATTTTCGCGCAATTTTAATTTTTCGCACCTTGAAAGGGTACAAAACTAGAAATCGCACTTAAGTGATGCTTTTTCCGTGTTAAAATTACATTTGGATATTTGAAATGTTCACGAAATTGTTGTTAAATTTTCAAAGCCACCTTAACTTAAACATCCCAAGAGAAGATATGCAGGACAGTTTCATTTTGCAGCTGTAACAACGAATCTAATAGTTAATACATGATATAAATAATGTTATGTAGAATAATGTTAAATATAGAATAGTTTCAAAATGCTTGTCTTGCTTTCAGTATTTTGTATTATAGTGACAAACTTTTACACGCGGTTTCAATTTGTCAATAATGTCATTTTGGATTTTTCAGTTTGGTTTTCGCGTTCGCTTATGCGTTAGAGGAGATGTCCGGTTAAAGTGGTCGTAAATGTAGTGATCTACAGTGTCAAAAGCTTTTTTAAGATCAATAAATACAAATATAGATTGAACATTTTTCTGCCGATATCTATACAGCAGTCAGTTGTACATGCATGAGTCCAGTAATGCTGTTGCAGTGGAATGAAATTTCCGAAAACCAAATTGTTTCTCAGATAAATTGTCTTTTGTGTAAATCGTGTGAGATAATCATATAATTGATCATACAAAATACTTCCATTATATTACTTTGCTAATTGCTGGCAATACAAAAATTGGCCAACAGTTGCTATAGGTATGTAGATCGTTTAGGCCCTTGCACTGTTATATTGTGGAATTTAGTACCCTACAGCTGTTTCCATCCTTTAGAAAAAGAGCATAACGTAATAGATTGATTTAAAATATAGGTCAACGGATTTGAAATAACTGGTGAAACTTGTGATTTTAATTTTACTGGAAATTTTGTCAATTTCAGTATAGCTTTGTGCAAGCTAGAGGTGCTAAATGTGGTTAAGGCTTCAAATTCTTTGAACTCAAATTTGGCACCATTAACAAACGTTTCCAAACTAGCTTAATGCCAATATTTGAAAAGAAATTGTTGAAGCGATCTGCTGTATCCAAGAGGGTTGGTTGAATTTTCCCTATTAAAATTAAGTTCATTTAAACTTGTAACTATCGACCAAAACTATAAAAACTTGATCATGCTTTTCGAAATCCCTCAGTTCCACCTGAAGATTGCTTCATCATGAAACAGGCTGTAGTGGATACCTTGAGGTAAGCGAAAACTATATTTGCTCTATCTATATGATATCGAGCACTCTTTGGCATTTCGTGAACCAAAACACGCTCATATAAGTACATGCATATATAAACTTTTCTAAATCTGATTAAAATTTCACCATGGTTGCTTATCAGAAAAGTGCTTCCAGTCCACACGTATAACTTCTGACCAAGAACGGACCTTACTGGATCTATTGAGAGAATTGTACACAAGGCCGTCCGGAAGGGGGGGCAAAGGAGAAGGCATTCGTTAAAGACTGCAGGACGTAATCCAGAAGTTCCAGGGTATAGAAATTAATTTTCTAAACAAGCACGTGACCTTTGGGGAGTTTGAGAATGAAAAATAGCTTGTCCTCCAAAGTTATTTTTTGTCCCGTGCCCGCAAATGTCTCTGTGCGGCCCGGACTATACATACTCTGTTAGACAGAGCTGATAAGGCTATCCAGTGAAAATAGACGGTGAGCTAATTATAGTCAGTAAATGACTTGATGCCGACGCAAAATATGAACTAATTAATGAGTGGTTTTGACTAATGTGTGGTAGTTTAACGTAAATATTAGTACTTACTTACATTTGTTCCAACAGAAACAATTCATTTGCTAGTTTTGAGCAATTCCAGGAAATCAATACCTCAGCAAGAATTTAGAGAGGTTTCTTAAAATGTTCATAAACAA
This sequence comes from Trachythela sp. YZ-2020, assembly GCA_016169945.1. NCBI lineage: Eukaryota > Metazoa > Cnidaria > Anthozoa > Malacalcyonacea > Clavulariidae > Trachythela > Trachythela sp. YZ-2020. The sequence continues at coordinate 6,860,245 of JADLSH010000260.1, forward strand.
TGTTTTCTCGCTTGGTCAGATAAATAATTAATAAATGTAAAACTAAAAGTATGCAAACTAATCCGAGACGCAAACGCAACAATGAATAATGGATGTAAAAGTAGGAAATATATTGTAAAAATATTTCGATAAAATAGAAGTCTCGAAGGAGAATTTTTATTTGGCATTTAAGGCAATCAAGTATATATGAGAAAAAAACGAGTATCGACCAATAGGGCAATATATCCAAATCCTTTTTGTAATTCTTTTCTCGTAAATTATTTAAACGGAAATGATAATTTGAGAAACTTTTTTTAGATTGAGAATACTATAAATTAATGAACTGTCTGCATCAGTGACTTATAATTACTGGTAAAGGGCAGGTGCTTTTTTATCAGGACGCCTGCTTAAGCATTCCCTGCGTTGTCGACTGGCATGAACAAAGTACATAACATGCATGTTGCTTCGGATGTAATAAAAGGTTGGTTACCATGTAAAAACCTTTCAAACTTTCAAATGTTTCAAAGTAAACCCTTGTTTATACCAATAGGAACAAAGTCGTTACCGCCCTTTTCGTTGAGCAACAAAATCACTGACCTATTAAGTGCTTAGCTTTAATCCCCCCAGCCCTCCTAGTGGAAGACAACCGCAACTCTATGATCTCTAGTCTATCATTCCTTTGCTTTTCAACCTTTCTGGTTACCCACTTTAATCAGTAACATCTGTGTTGGCATTTTCCTATATAGATGTTTAAGTTTTTCATGTATTTTAACAGCTTTATTTTCGCACATAAATAGCTACACATGATTGTACATAACTAACATGAAATTACGGGAACCACTGAGTATTTTTATAAAATACAAAACAACGGTAACTCGATCGATCCGAAAAATGAGTATTCTAATATTCTCTGGCTTGCAAATATGTTTTAGTCATCATCAGGAATGATGCCCGCGGGTATTTTTCGCGGGTCACCGGTTTTTCGTCAATTTTCATGTCATTGGCATTCCTTGTTCATCCCCGGGGAAGGAGAAACTTTTCGAATAAAATTACCGACTGTAGCTATTTCTTATATCTTAATGAATAGGCCGATATATTCACATTCCTTAAAATATCTTGTGACAACAAAAGGACCCCACTGAAAATCACTGTTTGATAAAATATTGTTATAATAATAATAAGAAGAAGAAGAAGAAAAAGACAGTCGCTGTTCTAAACCATTTTGAACTTGAAAATCCATGATATTTTGTAAATTGTATTCTGAAATATGATCCGAAAATTACGGAACCACTCAGTATTTTTACAAAATACAATGGTAACTCCGAAAAATTAACATTGTAATATTCTCTTCCTTGCAAATATGTTTTAGTCATCATCAGAAATGATGTTATAGTTTACATTAATGAGATTATACATTAAAGAACTATATATATATATAGTTAATTAAATATTGTGAGGTCATTTTATCTTTAGTTTCGTGTTTAGTTCATGTTCAAAACATCGAATGACAAGTGATTCTTCAGAAAAGCAATATAAAGTACCCTGTACCAGGCAATGATCAGATCTGTCTATAATCTTAGAGTTATAAAATATAGATTCAGGTAGTATACAGGATGGCGTTGGGCAAGTTTCTTTTAAAAAAAGAAGGAAATAGAAAGCTAGAAATACAGCAGATGAAAAGAGTGCATGGAGTGGTAGAAAAGGTGATATGTTTGGAAAATGTTTATAGTTAAGTCTGATTAATGAGTGCAGAATATCGCCTAAGCCGCATGGCCTGAGACGCTATCACATATCATTATACATCAACCTGCAATCACAATCTTGTTTCTATATATTAATCAATTGCAACGAAAATTCTCCGCCATATTGAAAACAAAGGTAGTCTTAAAACGAGATTCGAAATTAAGAAAGAGCGAGAGACACGAATATTTAATTTATATAGTACACTTAACTTCAATAAATGCGCACAGTGTACCAGACTGCATATAATAATTATATGGAATGGCTGATAAATAAATAATAAGCAGCAATTAGGGATGGAAATTACTTTACCACTAACTTCAAATCAAAGTATAAGAGCTCGTGTAGAATGCGATTAAATAACATGCATATATCTCGAAGCTTTTACTGTTTTAGGGTAATCCAACTTTGGAATGTAATCGTGCGTTAGGTATTAATTTAATAAGTTTACCTTTTTCGTATCAGAGAAGATAAATGGTACCTTAATACATGCACCAAAATGGCCAAATACGACACGATTTGAAATTGCCGGTCCAAAACATGTTTTCCACTTCTCATGAGCCTAAGAATATTCTTCGAATTTCCGAACATTTGCCCAAAATGGAGGTTGCCTATGTGGGAAACATGAGGCATTGCAAGTTCTCTGCAAACTTCCAGTTTCGTAAAACGTTTTAACCACGAAATTTCGTTGTTAGACCGCGAGTTAAATTATCTTAAAATTTACCAATACTTGATTATTCATAAATTTGAATCGGAAGTGAGAATAATCCCAATTAATGCTCAGACAATACTCAATAGATTTGCACTCAATTCCCAGTGGTGGGAAAATGCGATTTCGATCGGCCATGCAATTTAAATCGGATCGTATATTTGGCCATTTTTGATCGCAATGATACCAAAAAGGTATTTGACAGCTAAAAGATTGATCCTTATTGCAATGGGAAAAGTAAATTTATATATACACAATACCTAAGCCTAACGCACGATAGCATGCCAAAGTTGGATTACCATTTTATACACTCTGTACAGGGTGAGTCAGAAAAAAGTGATGCCTTTGAAATTTAATACAATAGTGAACCTTTTGAAATTGAACTTCATATTTGCATTTTCTTTCAAAGAATCTATTGTACCCTATTGTATTTAATTTCAAAGGCATCACTTTTTTCTGACTCACCCTGTAGTGTAGAGAACCGAATGTGAATTTTCAAAACAATGAAGGCAATGGAACATTCTCATCAGTGAGTCGTGACGGGATGGTATTATTGTTATGCCACTAAGTGTTATCATCAAGATTTTTCGCAACTGCTCCTGGTCAGGTCATAGAATAGGAAATGACTAGAAGGGCCACTTGAGGCGGAACCTTTGAAGTTTTTGACGCATTATTCTAGCCAGTCAATTGCATTTTCTGGCCAATAAATACGCTGAACTGGCTGGTCCGCCATTATTCTGGCCAGAAAACTGCATAAAAATAGGGGGTCACGTTGCACTGCTGAGTGGCACTTCTGGTCATTTCCTATTCTGTGGTCAGGTCTTATATTAATATTTTCGTTCGAATATTCCATCTACAAAACACCTTCTCCTAGTCCATCCTGGCGAAATTGTTGGCTCTCTTGAGAAAATTCAGATCAGTTAAAGACTTGGGCATTACCTTTTCATTATTTTGGACGATAAATTTTATCTTGCTCTGTTTAAATGTTTTGGGTTGTTTCTGATTTAGTCATTTTTCAGCCCTCCTTAAAAATGCAGAATGACGGATGCACGTCGAAAGATGGAAATATATATTACAGTTTATAATAAATTATTTTGCTTCACTTTCTTATAAGCCGCCGCGAAACTTCATATTAAAAAAATAGGAAAAGGCAAGATGTTTTTGCAAAATATTCATGACATATTAAACTAACTATAGTAAGGATTTCCCTGCATTAATTGGACAAGTAAAATTGTCTGGCGTTTGACGGAGCAAAATACTAAAGCCAACATCGTTCATATATCTCGATACGGACGGAAAGTTTTTAACTACTAAATAACTCTTTCACGTTCGAGGACTTTCCCATTGACAAGTAAAATGGTCTCGCGTAGTTGACAGACTGAAAGTACTAAAGTCAGCATCGTTCATATATCATTGATACGGGCAGTTTCGGGTTAAAGTAAAACTCGAACGAAATTTATATTCATTTTTGGACCAAGTCAGGAGCAGTTGCGAAAAATGCAATTTAGGCCCTCATGCAGGAATTGAACCTCCGTCCCTGCGATTCCGGTGCAGCGCTCTAACCAACTGAGCTACAGAGTCCAGTTGCTGAGCATTAACCGCAATTTCGGTATATATGATGGGAGTGATGCCAGTATTAGGTATGTGTAAATATCAAGATTTATACTGGCATCACTCTCATCTCATATATACCGAACTCGCAGTTAATGCTCAACAACTGGACTCTGTAGCTCAGTTGGTAAGAGCGCTGCACCGGAATCGCAGGGCCGCACGTTCAATTCCAGGCGGAGGGCCTAAGTTGCATTTTTCGCAACTACTCTTGGCTAGGTCTGAAAATGTATATAAATTTTCGTTCGAGTATTTCATCTACAAACACCTCCTACTTAAAGTAAAACGATTAATATCGATTAACATCGATTAACATTTCTATAGCGCAAATTTACATGTGAATATATATGATCAAATGCGCTTTACATCAAGTGTTACGCTTACCTAATTACATACTTAGCCTAGACTATTTTATCTTTACAACGATTGTGATATTAATTTTTTAACTGTGTTTATCCTAACCCACCCTGTCAACTTTCCCTGTCGGCAGAGCGTTGACCGACTCTTTTCACATCAGTCCGTTGCGAGAAACGAACCCACGAACTCAGAGGTGAAAGGCGCTTGCCCTGACGACCGCGCCACCGAAGCCCCACAAACACGCCCTACTACGCCATCAAATTTGGCAAACATCAAATAAATGTTTATTTTCATAATTTACAAGCATAATAATAATAATGTTACATTGTCTACTGATGCTCCTATATTGCGGAGCTTTAAAAACTAATTACATAAAGCATCCTGCACGAAAGGAAAAGCTCGCTTCCTTTCCGTCTTCACAACAACTCTCTGAGCGCTCACTTCCCCTACATGGAAACTTCATATAAACCTTTATGAATGAGAGAAGGCATTAAACGTTCTGGAAACTACATTGTGAAACTCATTAATAATTCATGATGAAAACACAAAAGAAATCATGAGCGTGAATGAGTTTGTATGTCTGATACAGAATCATGCTGATTTACATAAACTTTAAGTTCAATTTTCTCACCAAATATCATTCAATTATTTTAAATTGTTGAAGAATACGAATGTTCTCATCAAGACGTTTCACAAGTTGTTTACAACACTCGCATCAGTGTTGTATCGGATATACAAAATCTCGTCTTCGACTCGAGTTTGTATATCCGATACAACACGGTCGCTCGTGTTGTAAACATTACATCAACTATTAAAAAGCGGCGATGTCAAAAGCTATTTGTAAATTCAAATATTTAGCAATATCCTCTGGCACATAATTGCCATGAGCGCGTTGATTGCCGTCGGGCACTCGCACTCGAAGTACAAATATATGCACACTAGAGATCATAATAAGCGTTTTTACAGGACGACAACTCAACAGCAAATTGAGTTGGACACTGGACACCCCCGTTTGGGGATATCATTTCCAGGTTGTTATAAGACACAACGCACAGCAGCTTATTGTAGAATACATAACAACCTACACTAAACTCCCATGCCAACGTTTCAAATATATTTTTTAAATAGTTCAGATATAAACCGCAACAGTTGTGGAGTACTACCTATACACTGGACCTCCACGTTTGAGGTGTCTTTTGAGGTAGTTCAGACACAAAACAATTATACCAGCGTTGGTGACGAAATTATGAAAGTATGGAAATGAATTAAAGTTTATAATAAATTATTTTGCCTCATTTCTAATAACAACCGAAACTTTATACTAAGGAATAATTTTATATGAAATGTTGAACTAATTTGTAAGGATTTTCCTACATTTTCGGATTTTCCCTGCATTCGGACAAGAAAAATTGACCGGCGTTTGACATGAACGGGAAAGTGATAAGAAGATAATTTTTAAATACTAAATAACACGTTCGAGGACCTTCCCATTGACAAGTAAAATTGTCTCGCGTTTGACAGAATAAAGTACTAAAGAGTAAAGTCAGTATCTTTCATATATCATTGATACGGGCAGGAAAGTGTTAAAGTAAAACTACGCCATCAAATTTGCAAACATCAAATAAATGTTTATTTTCATATTTTACAAGTATAATAATAATGTTACATTGTCTATACATGCATGCTCCTCTATTGCGGAGCTTTAAAAACTAATTGCATGAAGCATCCTGCACGAAAGGAAAAGCTCGATTGCTTTCCGTCTTCACAACAACTCTTTGCGCGCTCACTTTCCCCTATATGGAAACTTCATGTAAGCCTCTACGCATGAGAGAAGGCATTAAATGTTCTGCAAACTACAAATCTACAATCAACTTTTAAAAAGCGGCGATGTCAAAAGCTATCTAAATTCAAATATTTAGCCATATGCTCTGGCACGTAATTGCAATGAGCGCGTTGATTGCCGTCGTACTTGAAGTACAAATATATACACACAAGAGATCGTAAAAAGCGTTTTTACAGGATGACAACTCAACAGCAAATGCCAATTACGACGGTCAACTCATAACTGGATCTCAGAGTAAGACGTGTATATCTGAGCTCCGCTATTTTATCAAATAATACATAATACTTCAAAATTGTACATGCAGTACATCTATGTTTATTGATAAATGGAATCTTTAAACCATAACTTATGCTTTGCATGGCAAGGCGACTACGATTCTTTAAAGAATTTTTTTAGCGACGAATTAAAGCTTGTTGGCGTCTGGGAGCAACCTGGAGGTGATAAAAAGATATTTTCTGCTGATGATATCTCAATCTGCTGGCGTAAGAACAAGAACTTGTTACACATTGCAGGGGAGAAGGAGGCCGAATACAAAAAGCTATTTTGTTCGAAGATCATCGAGAACATAATATGGCCACAAACTACAAGCGCGGACGTAAGCAGCCAGACGGAGAGGGTTATTCTACAGTCTACTAATGTTGATGATATTGCTGATCTCCAATCTGGCCAAGAGCTCAACAGAGTTGCAATTCAATCTCTATCACACTCTGTAGAACATCTCTGTGAAATTATTTCACAGTTTCGCAAGGAGATAGACAATAATCAGCATCATAAAGCCGAAAAAAAATCGAGAAGCGAAATCAACGAAGCATTTACTGACCCCAGTGAAGCCGAAGAATTTGCAATCCAAGCATTAGGCAATGAATCGCTGATCACACCAAAGCCTAGCAAGACAAAGAATGTCGTCAATGGCAATGTATCTGGGTTGCTTACTGGTCCGATTAACGACCCCAGCGACGTCATAGAATCGACTCAATCCTTAAATGATGAATCCTTGATTACACCAGAGTCCAGTAAGACAAAGAGGGACGTCAAAAGCGAGGGTTCTATTCTATTAATCGGCGACTCGATAATAAAAAACATACACCGCAGGAAATTATCTAGAAGGAAAGTCAATAAATGTACATTCCCTGGAAAGTCTGCCGAGGAGATCATCTCGGAAGTGAAACACCTCAAGTCCGATTCTCCTTCACATATTATTGTGCATGCTGGCACGAATAACCTGCCAGTAGATAATCCGGCGGTTTGTATCAAGAAGATTGAAAGCTTGGTGACAAATATTAAAGAAAAGTTCCTAATTCTACAATTGGTCTCTCTAGTATCACGTTAAGGCGTGATCTAGATTTGGAAGAGCAAATCGCGAAAGTCAATGACGGGCTACAAGATTTCTGCTCGAAGAACGAGTTTAATTTTATAGATAACCGGAACTTGGACAGCTCATGCTTAAACGGTAGTCTGTTACACTTAAATGCTAAAGGTTCGGCATACTTGGCTGCCAATTTTATTAAATTTTTACGAGGAAAGACTTCCTTTGCTCCTTCTACCGGCCCCAAACAAAGACGCAATCAGGATTTTCTCAACAACACAGCTCGGCTGAGCTTTCTGGAGGACATTCTGAGTATGATGCTGAGTCCCCAAAGGCCCAGCAGCCGTTCAAGGAGGTCCTGACTGAACCTTGGTGTGACCCATTCGAGATAAGTAGTGATGTTAATAATAATAATCAATTCTCCCTTAATGACTTAAGTAATTTGAAAGGGTTAAAATCGCATGCTTAAATATTAATAGCCTATCTAAGCACATTGATGAACTTCGAGTAATTATGCTAAATAATTCCTTAGATATCCTTTCTATCAATGAAACTAAAATTGACGAGTCGGTTTCGGACGACGAAATAAACATTAGCGGTTTTCAACTAATTCGAAAAGATCGCAACGGTTACGGAGGCGGTGTATTGATGTATATTCGGGAGACTATTCCCTTTAGCGAACGGAATGACTTACTAACGGCATGCTCGCTGGAAATATTATGTGTTGAAATTAGTAGACCATGCAGTAAGCCATTCTTAGTATCTACATGGTATAGAACCCTGGCTCAGTTACTCGCTTGTTTGATGATTTCGAAAATTTTCTGAGAAGATGTGACTTGGAAAACAAAGAATTATTACTTATGGGTGATCTAAATTGTGATGTTAGTAAGTCTCCCCCTGATGCTCACACGCGTAGGCTGCTATTTCTTTCATGCATCTACCAATTTGAGCAGTTAATTAACGAACCCACAAGGGTTACGAGAACGTCAGCAACCTTGATCGATTTGATTTTTACTAATAAGAAAGAAAATATTACAAAATCCGGAGTTATTCATCTTGGTATATCCGATCACAGTTTGATTTTTACCGTTAGAAAATTTTTTACTCCAAAATCTCGACAAAGTGTAAGATATGTCCGTAACTTTAAAAATTTCAACGCTACGGACTTCCTTAATGACCTATCACAGATACCATGGGAAAATGTGACACAATATGCTAACCCAAACTCTTGTTGGCATTTATGGAAATCATTTTACTTGCAAATACTTGACCGACATGCACCATTTAGATGCATGAGAACCCGAGGTAACTCACTTCCGTGGATTACTCCAAATATAAAAAATCTGATGAGAGCAAGAGATTTTCACAAAAGAAAGCAGTGAAATTTAATTCCCAATTACACTGGTCGAAATACAAAGACACTCGCAATAAAGTTAACTCTGAATTGTATAAATCCAAAAAGAGTTATTTTGCGACAAATTTGAGGTTTGTGCTCAGACCAAAGATCTCAAACAAAGTTGGCACCATATTAATCACCTTTTGGGTAAGAATTACAAATCAAACAACATTCCCCAATTAATAATAGGCGATACTATTGTTTCTGATAATTTACTGATAGCTGAGGCCTTTAACGACTTCTTTGTGAGCATTGGGCCAAAATTATCTGCTGAAATTGACCCCGACGCCACGGACTTGTCAGAATCAGAAAGTCCCGTCACTAGTCCAGAGACTCTATTTACCCTGTCTGAAATTAGTGAATACGAAGTATTTCTTTTGTTAAGTAATCTTAAATCATCAAAATCGACTGGCCTTGATTCTATCCCCGCAAGGGTACTTAAAATCTCAGCTGAAATAATTAGCCCTTCTCTAACGTGGATTTTTAATCTCTGTATCAAATCCGGTGTCTACATAGATGATTGGAAGAAGGCAGGTTATACCCATTTATAAGTCAGAAGATAGGAAAAATGTGAGAATTATCGCCCAATATCAATCTTACCAATTATTAGTAAAATTTTTGAGAGATCCGTTTTTAATCAATTATATGAATTTCTGAACGCCAATTCTCTACTCTCTAAACATCAATTTGGGTTCCGCCCTAAAAATTCTACTCTGGCAGCTCTCATTCAGATGTGTGATGCATGGTATGAGAGCATGGACAATGGTGAATTGAATGGTGTTGTTTTTGTTGATATCCGAAAAGCTTTTGACTCTATTAATCATAACATTCTACTGCGCAAAATGAAAGAACAATTTGGGATTTCAAATATTGAATTAAATCTGTTCGAGTCCTATCTTTCTGACAGGAACAGATGTCATTTGTTAATGGCGAAATGTCAGCTCCAAAAAGGATTGTATGTGGGGTTCCTCAAGGATCCATATTGGGCCCCTATTGTTCTTACTTTATATAAATGATTTGCCTGATTGTCTTGAGAAGACAACCCTTGTTTATATGCTGATGATTCACAGATATTTTCTTCTGCAAAAGACTGTACAGAACTGAATGCTAATTTAAATCATGACTTAAACAATGTTAGTCAATGGCTCGTCAAAAACAAACTGCAACATCATTCAACAAAAACTAAATTAATGTATGTCGGATCCTATCACAACCTTGCTAAAATTGACAATGATCTTCCCGTAATGATTAATGACCAACTGATTCCTAGAGTGCATTCAATCCCGTGTTTGGGAGTTAAACTTGATGAAACATTGAGTTGGGACGACCATATTGAAATGGTTTGCAAAAAGCCGGGGCTGGCATTGGGGTTCTGAGGCGTATTAAGCCCTATGTTCCTGCAAACACCTTGATATCAATTTATAATGCTCTCGTACAGCCTTATTTCGATTACTGCTCTCCTCTTTGGGGCACCTGTAACAAAACCCTGAGAGATAAATTACAAAAGTTCCAAAATCGGGCCGCCAGAATAATAACTGGCGCCAGTTATGAGATTAGATCTGCTGACGTTCTCCGATCTCTTGACTGGGAAAATTTGGAAACACGATGGTACTTATCTAAGGCTACATTCGTATATAAAGTCTTGAGCAATAGTGCTGCACCGACCCTGAAAGATTCATTCTTAAGTAGGAATACTTTACAAAATAATTATAATCTTAGAAATTCCCAAACCGATCTGGCCCTTCCAAAGCCAAAAAGAGAATTTCTTAAAAGAAGCTTTAAATACAGCGGGGCTTTTATGTGGAATGACCTCCCGCTTGAAGCTAAGCTAGCTCAATCAGTTTTCTCGTTTAAAAATTGTATCAAACAAAATATTCGATGTTAATAACCAAGTCATATCTCTACCTGGGACACACCGTAATCTTCAGTAGCCTTCATTTCTCAGTTTTGATAATGTATATAATTTATGTATATAGTTGCATGTCCTCTTTATATCCTTCCTTTTTTTACTATGTAATATTTTTATATTGACGCCTCCCGTGGAAACCAACTTTTACATAGTTGTCGGGGCTAGCGTCTTTAAATAAAGTGTGTAATAATAATAAAAGTAATAATAATATTTATATCTAAGCGCTCAGCTTATATAAGGCTAGCGCCATGGCGAATTTTTTTTCCGTAAGCAATCGAAAACATCCCAAGCAAACGAAAGCATCTGGCCTGCATAATTAATACGTCATTGTTACGACCCGCGAACAGGCTGGTAGGAATTAATAGGAAACTACATATTACTTTAATTTCTTGTAGTAAGTTAATATAAATAGTATTTTTTGCCGTTCTTTTCAACGAGCTTGCCTGTGGCGTAGCGGGTTAGGGCGTGCGTTAGCTGGGGCTATACTGTATTGTAGGTTCAAGCCCTTTTTTAAGGTTTTTTTCTCTCGATAATTTTGACTTTCTAAGACTGGTTAGGGTTAGGAAAGGGGTTAATATTGGGGTTGGGGTTTGTTTATATTTATAAAAACTTTAAATTTGTAGTACAAATCATGCCGGATTGAAAGCCTGTTCGCGGGTCGTAACAATGACGTATTAATTATGCAGGCGGGATGCTTTCGTTTGTTTGGGATGTTTTCGATTGCTTACAGAAAAAAAATTCGCAGCGCCATGCCGTCGAACACAATTCGTTCAATTAGATTGAATTATATTCGACGACAGTGCAACGTATGAAACAGACCTATGGTCCCTATTATTACTACAAGCTACGATTTTAGTCGGAAGATTTATGGTTTCGTTGCATGGTATTTAACCAAGCCAATACAAAGGGATAAGAATAATGAGCCCACAGATCACAACACTGACTGTTTCTCGTTTTAACATGCATCTAAAGCATAAATGGGCCAACTAAAATTATAGCGTGTACGCCCGGGGCTTCGCCGTGGCGGAAATTTCGGTGAGGTGGGGGGGGGGGCAACTGCCCACCATTACGTAACATAGACAAATAGTCGGAAATTTTTACCTGAAAAAGCTTTTGAGTGTAAATGGGGGGTTTGTACTGGAACTTTAGAAGGTTTGGAGGAAAAAGTGAGTAACTAGTTCCCGTCACTATTTAGTGGATAATATGGTGCAACGATCTATGGAAGATAATGATGCAAAAACCTATCAGTAAATAATCAAATATTCTAAATTTAATCACCAGCAGTAATTTACTTATTTTTTGACTGCAATTTTACGAGGATTTAAAAATGTTTATAATTATAGCAGCGTTTTAAATGTCATTAGGGCCGACTTTCATTTCGGCGACTTTATAAGAATAATACTTTCCTTTAAAATGACGCCAGCAGATACCTTTCCATTCCTGATGGTGAGCACCTCGAAGGTATTTACCATTCAAGTGTGCGTAATTACAGCTCTTAAACCACCAGGCACCATGCCGGCCCTGAGCACAGTTACCCCCCGTCAAGACATCATTGTCTACATCTTGAGTGGAGAATTTCATCCCATTGTGATACCCTAAAGAATCTCCTGCTGTCCCTGTGAAGTAAATATTAAACAAAAAATTAACAAACTCATATAGTTAATGAATATTTCAGCCAATCAAGTCAAGGATAGTATATATCACGTTCAGGATGGTCGGGATGGGTTTAATGCTTAGTGCGTGTCATTTTTTCTAAACTGTTAAGCGTTTGCAAAAGGTTACGCACAATTTACAGACAATTTTACTTGCAGCTGCTAAATATGACTTTCTAATATTATAGTTCTCAAAATTAAGGTATTCCACCCAGACCTTCGTGTAGTGCCTGATACGCACAATTCTCCACCAAATATGCACATCTGTCATTATTTTAGGAATAAACTTTTTAACGTCGTTTCAATATTTTCCAGTGCGATTATATTACGTGAAAATAAACTGCTTATCTGGCAAAATTATTAAACTTTGAAAATTCTTTAAGACAGTCTCAGCCGTCTCTAAACTGAGGACACACCAGGAAATCTCCCAGCATTCCAGGGAGCCAACCAACCCTCGGAAATAGCACCTGTCTGATTAACCATTTGGTTTGTGAAATATTTAGATAACTATTCATTATAAGTGTTTTGTCTTTTGGAAACACCAGGTATATCTATTATTGACAAACTGTCGATCCGTAAGCCAGGATCTTCATCAGTGCAAATATAATTGTGTTTCACCAGACAAACATACCAGGAACCTATAAGTGCCTATTATTACCATATGAACAATATTTCAAAATGTTAACGTCACTTTCATTTCCCAAAACGATTCTTACCCGTGTATGAAGAAGTATTGAAGTTTAAACGATAACCATCGCCCTCGTTTGCCACAGTAACTGCTTTATACTCTGCATATGCGGTCTCGCTTTCAAAGGTTTCGAGATCAACCCTGAGAACATTTTGTCCACTTGATGACAGACGATGAATTTTCTCTAGACCAAGCCAGTATTCACCACTGAAATTTCCAAATCCTACTTTATACTCAGTCCACTTTCTGTAGAAGTCAACCGAACCATCTACCCGTCGCTGGATAATAGTCCAGCCTCTCCCTGGAGTGGATTCCATATCACACCTGACTTGGAAGGCTCCCAGACCGTCCGGGTCGATTGTATAAACGCCAGAGGTTGTTTTGCCTGATTTGTACAAAGCATCGCAGCTTTTCGCTAGATAAAAAGTAGATCAATAAATATTGACAAACTTCAACCTAACCTCAACCTAACTTTGCCCTGATCTCAACTTAAACGTTAACCCCAACCCTACTTCAACCTAACCTGAACATAACTTCACCCTAATTCGGCCTCAGCTTAATATAACCTCAACCACTAACAAAACCCTGGTCAAAATACAGAAAGGTCGTATAAACGAAAATTTCTTCGCCACAAAAATATGTGACGGCTTAAATAGGCCGGGGGTTCAGTGCTCGTCCAAGGAAGCATGGGTGGCAGATGAGGTTAGCGCGTTGCGCCTTATCTCTGCGTTAAGCCGGCTATACAGCAGGTCGAGGGCACGGATTTAGTCAGGTTGGGTAACGTCAGTGTCCTTGATAAACTCATGTAAGTTGAGATTGGTTGGTTCTCTCCTGGTCTTCGAGGGTTTTTCTCCGGGTACTCTGGTTTTTCTCCCTCGCTAAAAACTAGCCCTTAGGAACTAACCACCTCGGAACTTTTGTCAATTGGGTTGCAAAACCTGTTAAGGCTTCCGTCCACCTCAGAGTGGTAAAAACAATAAACTAAAGTAAGGCGCGGCTTATTAGTGTTACGAATTCATTGTATAAACGGTTTCGCGCCAAAATTTTATATCACAAAATGGTGTTCAACACCGAATGCAGACTTAACGAAAAACTAAAAGTTAGAAAACTAGAAAAACGGAAAACATATATATATTTCTTTTTTGCTGTCTATACGAGTGTTCGCAACATATCAATATTTTTAACAATACCATATCAAAGCTCCGTTGGCGATCTAAACAAGCCATTTCTTGGCCGCGGTTTGTTTTCGCTCGAAGAAACGGCATTAATTTAGCTTGTTTATAAAACTTATGCTACACAATTCATGACTTTGGATATCGATAACTCACATCTATATGCGCCTTCAAACAAGATAATTAAACTTTAGAATTATATTGCTTAAATATGTTTGTTATATTCTATTTTTGCACCAAAGAGAGGGATCTGTATTAGAAAGTTGTCCGTATTAGAGATGTTCCAATTAGAAAGGTGTTCGTATTAGAGAGGTGTCCTTATTAGAGAGGTATCCGTATTAGAGAGGTGTCCGTGTTAGAGATGTGTCCGTATTAGAGAGGCGTTCATATCAGAGAGGTGTTCGGATAAAAGAACTGTCCGTATTAAAGAGATGTTCGTATTAGAGAGGCGTTCGTATTCGAGAGGTGTCCGTATGAGAGAGGTGTTCGTATTAGAGAGGTGTCCGTATTAGAGAGTTGGCCGTATTAGAGAGGTGCTCGTATTAGGGAGGTGTTGGTATTAGAGAGTTGTTCGTATTAGAGAGGTGCCCGTATTGGAGAGGTGCCCGTATTAGGGAGGTGCCAGTATTAGAGAAGTGTTCGTATTAAATAGGTGCCCGTATTAGAGAGGTGTTCGTATAATTTGACGATTAAATTTGGGAGTGATCATTTCATATCCTCAGCTTTAGCAGTCGTGCCCAATCCCTTCGTCAATTTCGGCTTGGCTTATGCAATAGTACCTTTCATATCATCATAATGGTCGACATTCTAAAATTTTGAACTTTACTATTACTTCTCGATATAACAGAATATTGGAATGTTTTTGTAGAAGGAAATTTCGCATGTAAGGGCGCTGGTTTAGTTCATGCTGGAGGGCCTATAGTTGAAAGTGTTCCTGGTTAGGTCTAAAAAATGAATAGTTTTGGTTCGAACATTCCATCTACAAAAACCTTTAATATCAAATCAAATCATCATACCATGTGTAGGAGACAGCGCTGTTGTCATGGTGATGGCCAGTGCGTTTGTTGTGATTGGAAATAGCACCGTTGTGGTTTCGTCTGCCTTGTTTGTCGTGGTATGGCCTGGCTGTTCTGTTGTTGTTGGATCTTGCTCATTCGTTGTTGCATATATCGCGGTTGTAGTTGGAACTAGTGTGGTTGTTGTTCTTATACTCAGTGCGGTCGTGGTTTCATCTGGTTTCTTCGTCGTAGCTCGCTTAGGTGATGTTGTTGTGACTCGCTTGGTTGGTTTGGGTTCTACTGGCATGCCTGCTTGGCTTCTCTGCAATTACAAAGCATATATAAGGTTTGTTTCTTTAAAAGTAAATCGCTTTAACTCGCCGCTCAACTTGCTTTAAATTGCGACTAAATCGGCCGAGTTTCTCTTAAGTCGCATATATCGGCAGAAGGCGAAAGATAGTATTTTAAGTTCTTAAAACAGTTTACACTATACTAGAATAAAATTATTTTACAGTGAAACGACAGTGCTCTATCTTGTACAACTTACTCATGATGGACTTGTTCGACTAGTGTTCTGTGTAGCGGCCCTCCTGTGAAGGGGATGTAACGAAAACACGCGCGAGGAAAACACGCATGTTTTGTTTTTGGTGAGCTTGGAAAGAGAATAAAACCCTCGGAGCAGAGGAGAGAACCAAATACAATTCTACTGACATGAGTTTTTAAGTACAGGGTAGTTACCCAACCTAAGTCAATACCTGCTCTCGACTTACACTGGCAGGCTCGACTCGGCGGTAAAGGACAGCGCGCTAACCGCATGTGGCACCCGTACTTCCCAAAAACACGCTTAATAAAAATACCTTTTCTATTATTTCGTAGTAATCGAAGTATTGCGTAACTTGAAAATTCTTAGGATGTGTCGACCTCGTGGCGTTATTCAGCTCACAATTCTTGGAAGAACCTGTATTTTTTCCTTTGTTGAAATTAATTGATTTGCAAACAGGATACTCAGCCAGGCAATTTAAAGCACATTCCAAAGCTTCCGGTGTATTATATTTGTGGATTACGTGACAAGTAAGTCGGTGACCTGCAGAACAGTGATAAAATAATTGATGGGCTTACACCTCCTAAATCTATGGCTTATACACGGAGGGGCTCATACATGGATAAATTTCTGTTTTATAAATATAGAGAGAAGGGCGGAGGGGGGAGGGGGGGGTGCAGTCGTGTTGCGAATGACCTAAACTGCAGATTGCGGACTGCGGACAGCCGACTTCGGATTGCAAATTTCGAAATGCGGACTAATTAAATAACTAATTAAGAGTGATTGGTGTGACCAGCATTGATCGATGTCCTCGTAAAAGAGGTAGGCGAATGCATCAGTGCCAATGACAGGATTTGTTAATTGGTAATAAGTTTAAAATATTGATAAATGATAAGTGTTTTATCTATTTGCGAACTATATAACAGGTTGTAGATATATTTTCAAATAATTCTAACTGTTTAAGCAACAGATTTTCAGTGAACATATTATATATGTAGCAAATATGGCATTAGTAAGGGCGTGCTCCATAGATTTTTATAAGCTATGTTGTCCATTTTGAGTGGTTTTGACAAAAATGGAGGGTAAATATTTCACGTAACAGTATTTGACAACAATGACAGATTATATTTTTATACAATTTCAGCTCTTATAAACAATTGATTTTCAGTGAACATGTATTTAGTAAATATAGTATTAGTTAAGTGTTATAAACGTTATCTGTTTTGAGTGCAATTATATATATATATATATATAGTCAAATCTGCAGACATGCATGTTTCGCCGTTCAACTGCTCGTCAGTGCAGCTTGTAACGCAGTCTAGATGCGAGTGACTTCGTATTTATACACCATAGGCCCTATAGGAAGCCCAATGACGATCCACTATACATAAATATGCACTCTAATCACCCACCGAGCATCACAAGGCAACTACCTGCATCAATTAACAAGCGCATTGCACTTCTTTCATCAGATGAGCAATCTTTTCAGGAATCTGCACCCATATATCAGAACGCACTTAGGTACAGCAGCTTTAATCATGAACTTACTAGCTACACTCAGCACACACCGCAACAACAACGCAGGAATAGGCAACGCAACATCATTTGGTTCAACCCACCATTTAGCAAGAGTGTTAGCACAAACATAGGACGTAATTTCCTTAGTCTAATTGACAAACATTTTCCACCGCACCACAAGCTCCATAAAATTTTTAACAGAAATAAAGTTAAAGTAAGTTACAGCTGCATGAACAATGTCAAGTCAGTAATCACTAAACACAATGCACGCATATCTAGGAATAACAAGCCACAGGACAGGGACACTACCAATTGCAGTTGTAGAGAAAACACCATTTGCCCGCTTCAAAAACAATGCATGACTAGGGACATAGTATACAAAGCAACAGTCACAGTAAGCAACACAAACACGATCAAAAATTACATTGGCATGACTGCAACCACATTCAAAGAGCGATTGGCCAACCACACTAAATCTTTTCAGCATAAAAAGCATGCAAATGACACGGAACTTTCGAAATATATTTGGACATTGAAAGAAAACAATAAGGATTTCAGTATTAATTGGCAAATTTTAAAACATTCTATTTCGTACACGGGAGGATCAAAACGATGCAATTTTTGTTTAGAAGAAAAACTTTGTATTTTGAAAGAAAAAAACAAGAATTGTTTATTCAACAAAAGAGCTGAAATAATTTCACCGTGTCGTCATCGTAACAAATTTCGCGTAAACAACGCAAACAAAGCCATGAATGCACACATTGTCTCCCACATACACCCCCACGCTCCGGCAGGAAGCATATAAGCGGTCATTTCTTTCGATACTTGTCACTGCCTGATGATTCTTTTACAGATGAAACAGCCTGTTGCAGAAAAGTTTTGAGGTAAGCGAAAATCTATAATTTGTTATTTGCCCTAACTATATGTTGTCGAGCACTCTTTGCGTTTCGTAGACCTAAACCTACACGTAGATATATATATATATATGTCTCTTACGCATTCAGTTCTGTTCAGTTTCATCCGATTATTTAATCAATTTGTCCTTGGCTTATGGTCGCTTGGTATTTTTCAGTTATTGTGCTTACAGACAAACACACACACATATACACACTCACATACAAACCAAGGTCAAAACATTCTATATTTCAAATTCTTTTCACTAAGTAATTGACATGTTCTTTCCACCTGTGATCACTGTCTATGAGTACCCCAAGATACTGAATAGATATTTCTTCTTAAAAAGGTTGGTCACAGATTGGCTAGGATGGACTATCAAAAAACTCTTTTTCCCAATATATGAGAGTTCAATTGCCCAAAGCCAGCTATCAACTAAGTTGAGTTCTGTGTTAACTAGAGACTCCAGATCTGATACACTCTTATTATCATAAAAATGGTTAAATTCATCAGTAATAGATGAATATCAGATTCCGCACTCCGGAGTCCGCACTCCGCACTCAAGACTCCGCACTCCGGAGTCCGCACTCAAGACTCTGCAATCTGGACCCTGGAGTCTGCACTCCGGAGACCGCAGTCCGCGCTTAAATCTCCGCAATCTAGAGTCCGAACTTTACACTCCGCACTCCAGAGTCCGCACCCCAGTGTCCGCACTCCAGAGTCCGCATTCCGGAGTCCGCAACCCAGAGTCCGCACTCAATACTCCGCTATCTGGAGTCCGCACTCTGGAGTCAGCATACCACAGTCCGCATTTCGCACTTTGGAGTCAGTACTTCACAGTCCGCATTTCCCACTCTGGCGTCTGCACTGAGGAGTCCGGACTCCACCTTCCACATTCGGGAGTCATCACCTGGTCCAAACTCCGCAGTCCCAATTGAAGACTCTGCAGTCCGCACTCAAGACTCCGCAATTTGGAATCAGCACTCTGGAGTCCGGACTCGGAGGTCGCGCTCTAGAGTCCCAACTTAGCAATTCGCACTTTGGAATCCGCACTCCGTAGTGCGCACTCTAGAGTCCGCACTCCACAGTATCCGTAGTCCATAGTCCGGAGTCCACCCTCCGCAGTCCACCCTCCGCAATCTGCACTCCGGAGTCAGCACTCTGGAATCAGCACTCCGGAGTCCGCACTTTGCAATTCGCAGGACGCCCGCACATAGGCATAGCATAGAGTAAATCGTTCATTGAAAAACCGGCTCTTGCAACAAACGAGAATGCGTGTTTATTATATTTGTGGGAATTTTCGCATGCCACGGTCAAATCAGGACAAGAGTTGCATGAGAGTAGACTTGCCGCGCGTAGCGGTCAGTGATCGTCAATCGTGCAAAAACGCTCATCCAAATTTGAACCAGCTCAAAGTTAGCGGTCAAACGCGAGCGAGAGTTGCATGCACTCATCCTCGTTTCACCGATAAAAATATCTAATAAGTAACACCTACGCATAAAAAACACATGACTAAAAACAAAAACGACTTTTAATTGTGTTTTATGATTCAATTTGTGTACCTGAAGCGGCCAACCTGAACACAGCACTGGATGTCAGCGAACTGCAGGTCTGTGTGTACAGCAGCAGCAGATAGAAACGAAGAATTTCGTATATATTCATGACGCAGAGCTGTTGAATGTCTTCAAATGTCTCAGCTACAAATATAATAAGAATAATTAGTTACAACTAAAGCTTAAGGGTCAGGTTTTGGTGAAGCACGGCAGAGAACCAACCACAACTCTACTTACACGAGTTTTCAAGAACAGGGAAATCGCGCAAGTAAATTTCCACCCTCGACTTACAGCCCTAACCCCATCTGCCAACCGTGCGCTTCCCAAAAAAATATAAAAGATATATTTTAGTTTGGACGTGAAGGCAAAAAAACATAGTTTGAAAGAAAACAAAACTAGAATTCGAAGTCAAGTGCCGTAAAAATTTTAAGCAGCACATTTGATAAAATTTTGGGTGTTTAATGACGACCATATTAACAAGAAAAATTCATACTTTTTCTTGATTTTCTAGTCAGTTGTTTCCTTTGCAAGATGCGCGAAATTAAAACTGCCCAAAAATATCGCATTTGTTAGGGTGCGCGAAATTCAAACGCGCGAAAATTTAAGACTGAGCGAAAATTAGTAGTACGCGAATTTAGGTAGCAAAAGTAAAGGGGCTTGTAACTATCAGCTAATGTACAGCACATATTTCTTTAAGATTTACCTTAATTTCTTTAAGAATTTTCCTTCCTTCCAGCGGTTGAAATCAAGTTGGATGCTGAGCTGGGGAATATGTCTTGAGTGAATTTCTGCTTAACTTTGCGGCCTTTTATAACGTCAATGGCTGCGCGAAAATGAGACTATATTGTCTCATCATCTGAGCCATTTTATTAAATGTTTACAAGTAATTGAACATTGAATAAATACTACTTATGTGATGACCTTTTCGGCTTTTCGATGCCTTAATTAACAGAAAAGTGATAGACATACAAAATGAAAAATGTTAATAATTTCAGCAGTTCATTGATTGTTTATTAAGACGATGCGGCGAAATATTAACTTTGTCGACAAAAATGGTAATAATTTTTAGTCAGTATGTTTATGGCAAATTACTCTGTACAAAAAGGTAATGATTTTCAGCCATTTTTGTGGCCCTGATCTGAAATGGAGTAGAGCATCCTTTTGAATTGAAAAGCAGAGTAAAATGTTTTTCCCTATGTAACATGAAAAGATATAGTTTCCCGCACCTTTTTTAATAATCAATGTGTTTTAGAATTTTCTAACCACTATTAGGCGACCCTATATTGGGACAATATGTTTTCTTTCTCAACAATAACCAGAAACTGTAAGAACCTTTTCTAGAATGTTAGCAACACCTCATTGACTTCATTGCCGTCATTGACTTCATATCATTATCCTCATTGTTCGTGCACGATATAGGGTTAGGGATATGGTTGTGATTGGGGTCAACATATAGTTGGAAATATACCTTCCGGCTATGCAGTTTTGATGGGCTTTTACACGAAGGGGCTTATATACGGGGTTTATATTTGGGTCTAAACATTTGGGGGTGTGGATCATTTTGACTGACGAAAGGGCGTGATCAAGAGATATTAGAGACCTTAAGATTGATTCGAAGTTTACGGCAAACCGCAAACCGCTGTGAAAGTTGAGGTTTTTGCTGTTGTAATTCACCAGCTTTTACACAAATTTTGAAAGATATCAAACATTCGTATAGCTTACGAAATTGTGCACTAATCAATTAAACAAGATTAATCACCATTGGCGTTCTTGCCAAACTAGGAAACTACATCTTGAGGTTTGAAGTTTACATTTGGCGTATAAATTTCATGCTTGAACGCCTAAAGGCACTCGTAGGCGTACAACGGTAAACCTCGAACCTCAAGATGTAGTTTCCTGGTTTGGCGAGAACGCCAATGGTGACTAAACTTTGTTAATTGATTAGTGCACAATTTCGTAAGTTATACGAATGTTTGATATATTTCAAAATTTGTGTAAAAGTTGGTGAATTACAACAGCAAAAACCTCAACTTTCGCAGCGGTTTGTGGTTTGCCGTAAACGTCAATCTTAAGGTCTCTAATGTAAAGGGACCCGGCAAAAACCAAAAAAGGTTTATATGCCGCTAGCGGGAATGCACAGGTGTCGAGTGCTGAAGAAACGAGGCCACTAGGGGGGTATGGGAGCATTTCGTCCAGAAAATTTCGAAATGTATAGTCTCTGAAACGTCATTTTAGCACTTTGGTGGCAGATCTTATAGATCCAAGGCTTTTTGTTCTTAGTTAACATGGATAGTGCATCTGCTATCCCTAAATAAAGCCAATGGCAGCCATATTGGTGTGACTACCATATACTTATTGCGATATTGCTAACATAGTAGAAGTACAAAACAAGGGTAACTCCAAAAAATGATAACATTTTAATATTTATCTACGTTTCGACTATGTTTCAGTCATCATCAGGATAAACTAACTAGATTATATATCAAAAGCAGTATTTACATGAAGAAATATGATGCATTAGGTTGATTATTAATGAATTAGTTAAATATGATAAGTTCTTTAGAAGCTTTAATTCCATGATTAAGTTCAGGTTTATATCTTTGAATAGCGAGGGATTCTTGAAAAAGCAAAAGGGACCAGTGCTGGCAATGGTTAGATTTATCTATGATTTTAGTGTTGTGAAAAACATGTTCAGCCATTATACATTCTCGCAGTTTCATATATACATTGTCCATTATACATTCATTATTGATTCTCGCAGTTTCTGATGGAAAAGGAAACATATTCTGTGGCCTATCTTATTTTTTTAATTTGCCTGTGAATAAGTCAATACAATATGGCCGCCTCAAGACTTACTATCTTGTATTTAAAACGTTCTAAAACTCATTAGAAGACGTATGCATGGGAAGCTATGCTTTTCAAACTGCATAGGAAAATGCATTTGCCTGGTAGTGAAGCTGATTCAAACTCCGAACGATTGAGTGGGTAACCAGAATATCTATGAGAAGCAGATAGTATAGATGCACTCGTGACTATACACTCTTCACCAGTCTTCAGTCCAGTTCTCGTTTTCAGATCGATCAGTGTCAAATGTTAATTAAACATAAAGCAATTAAAATACCATACTTCATACAGACGTTTATCTAACTCAAACTCGACATTTAGTCAGACAGAAAATGAAAAATTAGGATTATTTTTAGCCAGTTTATTTGTTAATTAACGGGCGGGATACGTAAATTGTCATTGAGCAAATTGAAATGTCATATATTACAGTGCAATTACTTCATACAAAACGTCTAAATTTCTGAACCAACGTGGCATTTTACTCTTTCAGTTTAATTACATTTAATTTAATATTTTATGAACAAAAAATTTACAAAACTGGCCCACAAACTCACAAAGTCGCGAACAACAAAAATATTAATAATTTCCCGCTAGTTCACTAATCGGCATTGTTTATAATTAATAGACATGGTACCTTGCATTTCTTTAATGGTTTTTCACAAAAATGTATGTTTCTTTGTCAGTGGCGGAAATTTCGGTGCGCGGTGGAGGTGACGACTGCTGCGCGGCAATTTTTGCCCCAACTTGAAACGCAATTTCTGCACAAAGAAAAATGTACGCACAGAAAAACAGTAAAGATATCCCACGTCGATATTATTATTCTCATTCATTTCTTTGTTGCCTTCAGGGCATGTTTAGCAAGAGAAGGGCGGGAAAGTAAAGAGAGATCCATGATTAATAAAATATCCTTTTTACCTATGAATAACATTGCTCTGTGTCCGAAATTGTGTTGCGCAAGTTGCCGTAAATAATGGCCTTTACGTAAAATAGATAACTATATTTGTGATAATTTTGGATCTGAAAAGGGTAAAAATCAGTCAAAGGGTAAAAATCGGTCAAATTTGAGTGTAAATTGCAGTTTATTAGTCTGAAATTCAGTAGGCTTGCTGTTTTACACTATACTATAGTCTATACCGAAGTCTATATACACGATCAAAATGTATAAACTTTTTTAACACTAGAAATGCGGGACGGCTCGCCAGCCAACAGAATGCTTATTTTCATGACCGGGGATAATTATCGGTTAAAAACCTAGCTAAAACTTGTCCATATATAGTTTTACAAAATTTTACTTTTCTGTTACAATCGGTGTTTCGATAATCAGCCCGTTTTCGATACGTGCAGATGGCGTTATTTGAATAGCATAATTAAAACGACTTTTAATTTTCATTGTCAATCTGCGCAAATTTCATGAATTGTTTGCAACTCATTGAAGATGTATGCGTATAGTCAATAAACATTATGAACCTACTGCAAAGTTTTTAATTAACAGAGAATTACAGACACTAAAACAGCAAAATGTTAATAGTATTACCATTAGCGGCCGTTCAATATTTACACTTCAAAATTCAGGTTTACTCATGGCTATGCAACCATTTTTGGGCTTCAAATATTTTGACCCAACCCTTACTAAATTGAAGATTTTAAAAATGTATTTTTATAACATATATTTTATTATATAGGCGAAAAATTTTGAGTTATAAAAAAGTAGTTTTGTATTATCGTGGATTTCGTCGAAGTGCTGTTTTCGCTTAGGTAAGCCTCACATCAAAGGCCTCACATATAAATTTCGCCCACGAGAAACGTCATATGGACGTTTCTCTGACGACCCACCCCCTCTTAGAAACGTCAAGGATAGTTTTCGGCATTTTATTGTATACATAAACACTGCAAAACTACTGAAAACCCTAACGTCTTCAAATAATATTTCCTACGATTTTATTTAAGTTCTTTGAGAAATCAACGCAAGTATAATGCAAAAACCCATAAAAGATGCGAAATTTAACATATCGTCGTATTTCTCCATAATTTTATTGAACCGCTCCAGTAAGAATAATGATTAAAGCCGTACAGAGCTTTAATCACAGTATAAATGACAACAAACTACAAAAGCGGAAAGGTTTTAGTATTTTGACTGTAAAATTGTTTGTGGTATTTGTACATAATTATCTAGCGAAAATGTTGTGCTTGTAAAATTATCAATCATGCGCGAGTATCAGACATTAAACGATTTTGAAAATATATACAAACATGATATAATATATAGATAAATGGATCTGCAACGGCGTTTTTATCAAGTTGTCATACTTTTTAATATACTCTGCTAATGGGAAATAATTTCGAAATGTCAAAACTTTCGAAAAAACTATTGATTTTTTCCACGACGTGACGTTACACAGAGGAACGTTGCAGCCGTTAACGACCCCCCCCCCCCCCACACCCCAAAGTACATATGACGTTTCTCGTGGGCGAAATCGATATGTGAGGCTTCCCTTATATCTTCCGAAAAAATAAGAGTTATATCGTTAGAGCCTAGAATCATTGAACAATGAGGAGAATTGTTTTTATTTATTTATTAAAAAAATTGTTTAACATCTCTACAGGGCAACGTGGCAGAAACCAAACGTATTACGAGTTGTGACTATATATGCATGCAATTCTAATAAGCAACCACTATATAAAATGCCAAAACGGACAGTTCGTAAAAAAATATGTGTGCAAAAAACATATTACAAACTATAAGAGCATGAAAATTTTGTCGTCACCATGGAAATTTGAAAACATAATTATACAGATATACTCGAAAAGCTATAGCAAAATATTTGATTGTCAGCGTATCTTGCATGATGTTCAATTTGAGTGCGGTGCTTATTCGGTGCATATTATTAAAAATTATTCTATTTGTATCTGCCTTCACAACGAAGTTGCGTATTTCAAAGTTCTAGAGAGAGAGAGAGAGTGTTAAACGACGGAGCATTGAAATATACTCACTCTGAACTTAAAAACAATGTAGTAGTACAGGATAATATATGTCCGAGGCTGATTTAAAATTGATATGCACTGTAGTTGTTTTCGGCTCGAACAAGCGCCGCGTTATTGTGAATAAGCTGTGCGGCGGCGCTTATCATCGACCGCGGCGCTCTTTAACATTTTTGCTCGCTGCGCTTATTCGAGAGCAGCACTTAATCGGAGGAGGCGCTTAAACGCGTATATACGCTACTGTCGCCTCCACACAACGGGCAACAAGGCCAACCTGATATAATGATATGTATATTTCAATTTTTCCAGTCACAGCTAAATGTTATGATTCAACTCTAATTTTATCCCGACCGCGCAAAACGTGTCGTTTGGATGCGCAGTACAACTGGCGTATGGTTCAAGTTGGCGCTGAAGTGAAATCGGAAAATGCTATTTTTTGTCTAACCAACATTTCCAGGTTTCAATATTTTTTAGCTTACCTTACTAAATTTTAAATACTAGCTACGATTTTAAAAATGCTTCTTTTACATGCAAGTTTCACCTTGCAACTACATTACGATAATCTATCAAAAATGCGTCATGCATGTTTAAAACAATGAATTTTGCAAGTTAGTATAAATTACTATATGATAAATTCCCTTGCACATGCAAGTGGTTGCAAGTAAAAAACTCTTAAAAAATACGAAAGATGCAGTTATGTTGATATTTCTGGAGTCATAAAATTAGTTTTGTACTTAAGGTGGCTCCCTACAATTTTTGAAATATGGTTAAATTATTATTTAGATTGGTTTTTTTTTGAAGAACTGTTACTTGTTAGCAAACAAAAATTGTACCACATATATTGAGCAACATTCTAAGAGTCGGAAATTGTTCACAAATATGACGTAATTATCGTTGCTATGGTAACAATGACATTTCAATATGGCCGACATAAATTTTAGCTTTTAACGCATTTTACTCGAAAAGACGCCTGGTTACCCCTATTTTTTATTTTATAAAACATTTTTATATAGTAGAATAGATCATCTAAACAAGTTTGAAAAAATTCTGTTGAGCCAAATTTAAAAAAAATTAATAAACACGATTTTTCGTTATAAATATTTTTTGGCTCTACAGAATTTTTTTAAACTTGTTCAGATAATCTACTTTTCTAAGGAAAACGTTTCATAAAATAAAAAATGTGGGTAACCATGCGGTTTTTTTAGTAAAGTGCGACAAAAGACAAAATATCGGCCATATTGAAACGTCATTGTTACTATAGCAACGGTGATGACGTCATTTTTTAAAACAATTTTCCGCTCTTAGAATGTTGCTCAACATAAGTCATACAATTTTTTTTCAAAGTTTGATCTAAATCGTAAATTTTCCACATTTCAAAAAATTGTAGGGAGCCACCTTAAGTTAACAACCACGTTTACATTTATCCCCGAGCCGGCGCGAAGCGCCGTGCGAGAGTACTAATTCCGCTCGGATATTTACACCCGGGTATGTGAAAACATAGCGGAATCCAAAGTCGTCCGCCGCGATGCCATGGACGGTTCAGGGTTTTCTACGTTATACGCATGCGCGAGTTCAGGTCGAGAGAAACATACGGAAGCTCTATGGATAAAAATTTTAAAAAAGATTTACGGATAAAGATTTTGTTATGCATCAAAAATGATTTTTAATACTCGGGCTATTGGAAAAACATACCGATAATCAGCGTCTTCAAAACAAGATAAACGAGAAGGAGTCGAATGCCTGAAAAAAGGACACTTTTGAAGTGTTTTAAACGGGCAAGTGTCTATTTTGCATATTTTAGTTTGTGGATTTGCAAGAGCGTATGTCACTCTGTGAGGTTATAATATCGATTAAACCTAAAAGATATTTTAGCAAGTTTAAATTTGAATTTTGAAGAAACAACGTAATGTCAAAAACTTCATTTTAAAGATAAATTTAGAAAATATACTGTCAAAAAAACAGTTGAAGTTTTCTGAAAATTTTTGACGTTTTTGTGAAATGTCTAAGGCTAAATTTTACAGCAACAAAAGCTAAAAGAGTACGTAATAACATATATACTTTATATAGCATATATACTTATATATACTTCATCATTTTATAGTTAAAGTACAAATATTATATTACCAAAAGTAAAAAATTGTGTGTTGCTATGGTTACAATGATTGACTGAATACTTCATGTTACAATATATTTTGGGAAGTATAATTCCTGAGTTCGAATAGGCGAGGGGATTCTGCATGAGTGTATTTCTAGTTAGCATTCTGAACTTTACTCAAAATTCGTACGGTTATAGAATATAGATGCGCTCGGATTCATTCGGTGTCATGCGTTCCCCATTTCGTAAGGGGAAATCGTGGAAATCTGAGTGCCATTTCGAATAAATCCCTTCATGTGTAAACAGAGCTTTCGTTATTAACTTCTACACAAAGAGCCTTCGCTTGAAACAACAAAGTGGTTTTTAATCTTTTTCAGGTAGTTCAGACACAAACCATGTGGCATGGGATGGCAGCTTATCATAGAATGCCAGCTATACACTGCATGGACCCTCACGTTTCATGTAGTTCAGACGCAAATCACGGCAGCTTATTGTACTAGTAGAGGGTGGTAAAGGGGGTGGGGGTTCCGATCAGGTTCACGTGAGGTAAAACAGCCATTTCACGTTTCACATGTAAAAGAATTAGCCATTTCACGAAAATTGAAAACCACGTTTTCAAATGTGTAAATTTTTGTATTTAATGCCGTTCTTAACCTTTTGCCGAATTTTTACGTTTTCGAAACCAATTTCAACAAGTTTTAAAAAACCCCAGATATATCTAATACAAAATCAAGAAAATACACGCAGTAAAATTGTTACATCCATAGCATTGCTCTTCTTGACTTTCTCACTGCTCGTTCAGTCTTTGTTCTACAGGCCTCAAATAGATTCTCGTTTAGCGGACAAATATTTTACGCTTTGCCACCCTCATTGTAGAATACTACCACCGCCACGTTTGAGATAACTTTTTCAGGTAGTTTAGACACAAACCATGGCAGTTTATTGTAGAATACTACCTACACTGGACCCCCACGTTTGAGAAAACTTTTTCAGGTAGTTTAGACACAAACCATGGCAGCTTATTGTAGAATACTACCTACACTGGACCCCACGTTTGAGATATCTTTTTCAGGTAGTTCAGACACAAACCACGGCAGCTTATTGTAGAATACTGGACCCCCACGTTTGCGATAACCTTCTCAGGTAGTTCAGACGCATTGTAAAAATATCTCAAACTCATCTTCTTTTTTTCTATTAATAACATTAAATTACCTTAAGTTCTGATCATCAATGTAATTAATTGTAAATAATTAACCTAGGGGTCTTAATCAAAAGCCTTTCGTGGTTTCTAGTAGACCTCTAGCCCTATAATTCTGTAACCTGTATTTTATTTTAAACTATGTATGTATGTATGGGCAAACTTTAATAAATAAATCAATCAAAGAATACTACCTACACTGGACCACCACGTTCGATCGAGATATCGATCATTTTCAGGTTGTTAAAACACAAACCACGGCAGGTTATATTGTAGAATACTACGTACAGTCACGGACACCCAAGTTTGAGATATTATTCTCAGGTTGTTAAGACACAAACCACGGCAGCTTATTGTAGAATACAATCTACACTAAACTCCCATGCCAACGTTTAAAATATCTTTTTCAAATAGTTCAGATATAAACCGCAACAGTTGTAGAGTACTATACCTATACACCGGACCCCACATTTGAGGTATCTTTTGAGGTAGTTCAGACGTACACAAACCAATTATAGGCAGCTTATTGCAGAGTACTACATACACTAGACTTTATACCCAAGTTATATCTCTATATCTTACCATGCAGCTTTGTTAGTGACACAATTCCAGACCCTGCAACCAATTCCTTGTCCTTTGAATTCGCATGCCGCATTACTGCATTAGGACAGCCACAATTAAAACCTCGAGGACAAAAGGCTGGAGCATTTCGTTTTTTCTTAACATTGTTGGCAATTATAATATATCTCAAAAACGAACAGTTGTTGACAAAACGTTGCTTTTGACTATAGCCCCATACCCGTTCCGTAAAGCCGACACTATGCATGCAAATAAACTACAGATTTCCAGGCATAAAAACTTTGCATAACACTAATAGTGTCATCCAGTCACGATCCAGTGATTTCAACGTACCATTGTCTTTTCATTGTATTCTCCATGCCATCCAGTCACTGATTGTTTTGACATACAGGGTGTATAAAAAAAACGCAACCACTTAATATTCTAAGATATTCACTTTGTTTTCAAGCACAATAGATTTTAGGCCCTTGGGAATTTAAAATGGCTTCTAATCGCACAAATCAGCTAAACTAATAATGGTGCCCGAACAACGAATTTTCATAGTTTTACAGTACAACCGAAATCAAAACACAACTGAAGTGCAAAACCTTTTTCGAGCAAGATTTCCAGATCGGGACCCTCCTCACAAAGCGACAATCTTGAGGAACGTCAGGAAATATTCGAGTGAAGGAACGAGCCTTAATCTCAAGTCTCAACAAAGGTAATTCTGGCAGGCGAAGAACAGCACGGAGGAAAACATTGCCGCTGAATTCCCAGGGGCCTAAAATCTATTGTGCTTGAAAACAAAGTGAATATCTTAGAATATTAAGTGGTTGCGGTTTTTTTTATACACCCTGTATATAGTTGTGCATGACGTTGACGTTGTGCAATTGGGCTTTTCCAACACAATGAAAGACAATAGAACAACCCAACAGTGACTCGTGACTGGATGGCACTATTGCTATGTTATTAAAGTTTTATGCATTTTGCATAAAAAGCCCATTGAAAAGCACATTGGCTGAATGAATGCACTTTGAAAGTATGGAAATAAATTAAAGTTTATAATCAATTATTTTGCCTCATTTTCTTTTAACAACCGAAACTTAATACTAAGGAATAATTTTATATGAAATGTTGAACTAATTTGTAAGGATTTTCCTAGATTTTCGGATTTTCCCTGCATTCGAACAAGAAAAATTGACCGCCGTTTGACAGTGTAAAACATGGACGGGAAAGAGATAAGAAGATAATTTTTAAATACTAAATAACACGTTCGAGGACCTTCCCATTGACAAGTAAGATTGTCTCGCGTTTGACAGAATAAAGTACTAAAGAGTAAAGTCAGTATCTTTCATATTTCATTGATACGGGCAGGAAAGGGTTAAAGTAAAACTACGCCATCAAATTTGCAAACATCAAATAAATGTTTATTTTCATATTTTACAAGCATAATAATAATAATATTACATTGTCTATACATACATGCTCCTCTATTGCGGGGCTTTAAAAACTAATTACATGAAGCATCCTGCACGAAAGGAAAAGCTCGATTGCTTTCCGTCTTCACAACAACTCTCTGCGTGCTCACTTTCCCCTACATGGAAACTTCATGTAAGCCTCTACGCATGAGAGAAGGCATTAAATGTTATGCAAACTACAAATCTACAATCAACTACTAAAAAGCGGCGATGTCAAAAGCTATCTAAATTCAAATATTTAGCCATATGCTCTGGCACGTAATTGCAATGAGCGCGTTGATTGCCGTCGTACTCGAAGTACAAATATATACACACAAGAGATCGTAAAAAGCGTTTTTACAGGACGACAACTCAACAGCAAATGCCAATTACGACGGTGGACATGCTATTTATATCTAAGCGCTAAGCTTATATAAGGCTAGCGCCATACCGTCGAACACAATTCGTTCAATTAGATTGAATTATATTCGACGACAGTGCAACGTATGAAACAGACCTATGGTCCTTATTATTACTACAAGCTACGATTTTAGTCGGAAGATATATGGTTTCGGTGCATGGTATTTAACCAAGCCAATGCAAAGGGATAAGAATAATGAGCCCACAGATCACAACACTGACTGTTTCTCGTTTTAACATGCATCTAAAGCATAAATGGGCCAACTAAAATTATAGCGTGTACGCCCGGGTTTCGCCGTGGCGGAAATTTCGGTGAGGTGGGGGGGGGGCGCAACTGCCTACCATTACGTAACATAAACAATTAGTCGGAAATTAGTTTATCAGTAAATAATCAAATATTCTAAATTTAATCACCAGCTGTAATTTACTTATTTCTTTGACTGCAATTTTACGAGGATTTAAAAATGTTTATAATTATAGCAGCGTTTTAAATGTCATTAGGGCCGACTTTCATTTCGGCGATTTTATAAGAATAATACCTTCCTTTAAAATGATTCCAGTAGATACCTTTCCCTCCCTGATTGTGAGCACCTCCAAGGTATTTACCATTCAAGTGTGCTCCACCACATCTCCAAAACCACCAGGCACCGCGCAAGCTCCGAGCACAGTTACCCGACGTCCAGCCATCATTTTCTACATCACGAGTGGAGAATTTCCTCCCATTGTTCAACCGTAAAGAATCTCCTGCTGTCCCTGTGAAGTAAATATTCAACAAAAAATTAACAAACTCATTAATAGTTAATGAATATTTCAGCCAATCAAGTCAACGATAGTATATGTCCGTTCAGGATGGTCGGGATGGGTTTAATGCTTAGTGCATGTCATTTTTTCTAAACTGTTAAGCGTTTGCAATGGAGTAAAAATTTTACTGTTACGGAGCTAAAAGGTTACGCGCAATTTACAGACGATTTTACTTGTAGCTGCTAAATATTACTTTTTAATATTATAGTTCTCAAAATTAAGGTAGTTCCACCCAGACCGCCGTGTAGCGCCTGATACGCACAATTCTCCACCAAATATGCACATCTGTCATTATTTTAGGAATAAACTTTTTAACGTCGTTTCAATATTTTCCAGTGCGATTATATTACGTGAAAATAAACTGCTTATCTGGCAAAATTATTAAACTTTGAAAATTCTTTAAGACAGTCTCAGCCGTCTCTAAATTGAGGACACACCAGGAAATCTCCCAGCATTCCAAGGAGCCAAGCAACCCTCGGAAATAGCACCTGTCTGATTAGCCATTTGGTTTGTGAAATATTTAGATAACTATTCGTTATAAGTGTTTTGTCTTTTGGAAACACCAGGTATATCTATTATGACAAACTGTCGATCCGTAAGCCATGAAATATAATTGTGTTTCACCGGGCAAACATACCAGGAACGTATAAGTGGCTATTATTACCATATGAACAATTAATATTTCAAATTGTTAGCGTCGCTTTCATTTCCCAAAACGATTCTTACCCGAGTATGATGTAGTATTGAAACTAAAACGATAACCATCGCTCTCGTTTGCCACAGTAACTGCTTTATACTCTGCATATCCGGTCTCGTTTTCAAAGGTTTCGAGATCAACTCTGAGTACATTGTGTCCACTTGATGACAGACGATGAATTTTCTCTAGACCCAGCCAGTATTCACCACTGAAATTTCCAAATCCCACTTTATACTCAGCCCACTTTCTGTAGAAGTCAACTGATCCATCTACCCGTCGCTGGAAAATAGTCCAGCCTCTCCCTGGAGTGGATTCCATATCACACCTGACTTGGAATGCTCCCAGACCGTCGGGGTCGATTGTATAAACGCCAGAGGTTGTTTTGCCTGATTTGTACAAAGCATCGCAGCTTTTCGCTAGATAAAAAGTAGATCAATAAAACTTGACAAACTTCAACCTAACCTCAACCTAACTTTGGCCTGATCTCAACTTAAACCCCAACCCTACTTCAACCTAACCTGAACATAACCTCACCCTAACTTCCTACTCAGCTTAACCTCAACCACTAACAAAACCCTGGTCAAAATACAGAAAGGTCGTATAAACGAAAAAAATTTTCGCAACAAAAATATGCGACGGGGGTTCAGAGCTCGTCCAGGGAAGCATGGGTGGCAGATAAGGTTAGCGCGTTGCCCCTTACCTCTGCGTTAAGCCGGCTATACAGCAGGTCGAGGGCACGGATTTACTCAGGTTGGGTAACGTTAGTATCCTTGATAAACTCATGTAAGTTGAGATTGGTTGGTTCTCTCCTGTTCTTCGAGGGTTTTTCTCCGGGTACTCTGGTTTTTCTCCCTCGCTAAAAACTAACCCTTAGGAACTAACCACCTCGGAACTTTTGTCAATTGGGTTGCAAAACCTGTTAAGGCTTCCGTCCACCTCAGAGTGGTAAAAACAATAAACTAAAGTAAGCCGCGGCTTATTAGTGTTGCGAATTCATTGTATAAACGGTTTCGCGCCAAAATTTTATATCACAAAATGGTGTTCAGCACCGAATGCAGACTTAACGAAAAACTAAAAGTTAGAAAACTAGAAAAACGGAAAACATATATATATTTCTTTTGTGCTGTCTATACGAGTGTTCGCAACATATCACTTATAATATTTTTAACAATACCATATCAAAGCTCCGTTGGCTGTCCGTATTAAAGAGATGTCCGTATTAGAGAGGTGTTCGTATTAGAGAGGCGTTCATATCAGAGAGGTGTTCGGATAGAAGAGCTGTCCGTATTAAAGAGATGTCCGTACTAGACAGGTCTTCGTATTAGAGAGGTGTTCGTATTCGAGAGGTGTCCGTATGAGAGAGGTGTTCGTATTAGAGAGGTGTCCTTATTAGAGAGTTGGCCGTATTAGAGAGGTGCTCGTATTAGGGAGGTGCTCGTATTAGGGAGGTGCTCGTATTAGGGAGGTGTTGGTATTAGAGAGGTGTTCGTGTTAGAGAGGTGTTCATATTAGAGAGTTGTTCGTATTAGAGAGGTGCCCGTATCGGAGAGGTGCCCGTATTAGGGAGGTGCCAGTATTAGAGAAGTGTTCGTATTAAATAGGTGCCCGTATTAGAGAGGTGTTCGTATAATTTGACCTTTAATTCCGGGTGATCATTTCATTCCTCAGCTTTAGCAGTCGTTCCCAATCCCTTCGTCAATTTCGGCTTGGCTTATACAATAGTACCTTTCAAATCATCATAATGGTCGACATTCTAAAATTTTGAACTTTACTATTACTTCTCGATGTAAGAGAATATTGGAAGGTTTTTGTAGAAGGAGATTTCGCATGCAAAGGCGCTGGTTTAGTTCATGCTGGAGGGCCTATAGTTGCAAGTGTTCCTGGTTTGCTCTAAAAAATGAATAGTTTTGGTTCGAACATTCCATCTACAAAAACTTTTAATATCAAATCAAATCATCATACCATGTGTAGGAACCAGCGCTGTTGTCATGGTGATGGCCAGTGCGGTTGTTGTGATTGGAAATAGCACCGTTGTGGTTTCGTCTGCCTTGTTTGTCGTGGTATCGCCTGGCTGTTCTGTTGTTGTTGGATCTTGCTCATTCGTTGTTGCATATATCGCGGTTGTAGTTGGAATTTGTGTGGTTGTTGTTCTTATAATCAATGCGGTCGTGGTTTCATCTGTCTTCTTCGTCGTAGCTCGCTTAGGTGATGTTGTTGTGACTCGCTTGGTTGGTTTGGGTTCTACTGGCTTGCCTGCTTGGCTTCTCTGCAATTACAAGACATATATAAGGTTCGTTTCTTTAAAAGTAAATCGCCTTAACTCGCCGCTTAACTTGCTTTAAGTTGCGACTAAATCGGCCCAGTCTCTCTTAAGTCGCATATATCGGCAGAAGGCGAAAGAGAGTATTTTAAGGGAGCGGTCATTAAATATGTGTCATGGGGGGCCGGAGGCTATTTTATAAAATTTGAAAAATGGTTTTGCCCCTCCCATGTATTCGAGAAATTATTTGGGACCCCTCAATTATTAAAAAAATATTTTCATAGCCCTCCTTGAATTTTTAATATCAAGAGGGTGTAAATACACAATAGGTACATATTATACAGGTGTATTCCATTATATAGTTGCACACTGCTACCTTGTTCTATGCCTATTTTTTGAGATTATTAATAAATATAGTATTAATATTTAATAAAGAAAGCTGTAAGCTATTTAAAATTGGTTCAAATGGTTTATTTAACTCATTAATTGGCAGTACCCTACCATCGTCTGAGAGTAAAATAATAAAGTATGGCGCGTTTGGGCACATTGGGTTAACAAGGGACACTGGCGCTGACGATCGAGTAAAATCGTCTGTCGTTGGACAAAGTAAAACACTAAATTAGGGTGCATCTGGGCGCATTGCACGCTAATGGGTTAATACTGGCTGTAGTTATAGAATTTGTACACAGAAATTTGACATTTTATTCACTTGAGGATTAAATCTATTTTCAGTAATATTATAAAAATAGGAACTGCCAAGTCAAGAGAGAGTGGAGTACTATTAAAGATTCATTCATGCCCCTAGTAGACTCTATATATATGTATTTTAGTTTCAAGCCCCTTTTATAAAGTCGGTCTTAACCCCCTGCTTAGAAGAAAGATTTTGCTTCATGACCCCCTCAAATAGCCTCTGGTCCCCCATGACACAAACTTAATGACCGCTCCCTAAGTTCTTAAAACAGTTTACACTATACTAGAAAAAAATTATTTTACAGTGAAGCGACAGTGCTGTATCTTGTACAACTTACTCATGATGGACTTGTTCGACTAGTGTCCTGTGTAGCGGCTCTCGTGTGAAGGGAATGTAACGAAAACACGCGCAACGAAAACAAGCACGTTTAGTTTTGTTGAGCTTGGAAAGAGGAGAAAACCCTCGAAGCACAGGAGAGAACCAAATACAGTTCTACTGACATGAGTTTTCAAGTACAGGGTAGTTACCCAACCTAAGTCAATACCTGCCCTCGACTTACACTAGCAGGCTTGACTCGGGCGGTAAAGGGCAGCGCGCTATAACCGTATGTGCCACCCGTACTTCCAAAAAGCACAGACTTAAAAAAAATACCTTTTCTATTTTTTCGTAGTAATCGAAGTATTGCGTAATGTGAAAATTCTTAGGATGTGTCGACTTCGTGGCGTTGTTCAACTCACAATTCTTGGAAGCACCTGTATTTTTTCCTTTGTTGAAATTAATTGATTTGCAAACAGGATGCTCAGCCAGGCAATTTAAAGCACATTCCAAAAGTTCCGGTGTATTATATTTGCGGATTACGTGACCAGTAAGTAGGTGACCTGCAGAACAGTGATTAAATAATTGATGGGCTTATACCTCCTAAATCTATGGCTTATAAACGGAAGTGCTCATACATGGATAAATTTCTGTTTTATAAATATAAGGAGAAGGGTGGGGGTGGTTGCAGTCGTTTTGCCTATTACCTAAACTGCGGATTGCGGACTGCGGACAGCCGACTTAGGTTACAAATTGCAAAATGCGGACTAATTAAATAACTACAGGTGTATGTACCACAGAATACCATGGTACCACAGAATACCAGTCTTATTTATTGATCTTATAAAATTTGGAGGAAACCAGTATAATTTATGTTGATCACTACTTTTTCTATGCAACACAACATTATTATTATACTGGAATCACACCGAGGAATCAATTTTACCATTGAAAAACTGAATTTTTCAAAATTATTGATAAACCTGGTATACTTTGGTTACACCACTGGTATGCTGTAATGATTTTAGTGTTTACCTTTCACTAAATTAAGTTAGCAATATCAGTACAGTATTATCACACAATATGACACACCAAATCCTGGTACAATTTGATAAACCGTTGCTTATTTATCTCTGCACTGGTATTCTGTGGTACATTAGAGTTTGTTCCACAGAACGTTCAATTAAAATAAAATATTTAAGTCTATGAAATCTAGCCCCAAAACCCCCAGGAAGAAAAAATATATCGATAAACTACACTAAAAAATATTAAGAAGCCACATTATATATATTGGACAAAAGATATGGAACATGTCAATTTTTGTGGTATTCTGTGGTACATATATACACCTGTAATTTAAGAGTTATTGGTGTGACCAGCATTGATGTCCTCGTAAAGAGGTAAACCAATGCATGCCAATGATAATCTTTTTATACAATTTCAGCGGTTATGAACAATTGATTTCCCGTGAACATGTATTTAGCAAATATAGTGTTAGTTAAACGTTATCTGTTTTGAGAGCAATTATACATATTTATACAGCTAATTCAAAAAAGGTTGTCCTTTGCAAACCTTATATTAAACTCTAAAATTGAATATGGCGGCCATTTGTGATTGCTGTTTATAAAATAACATGTTTAATACGCGAGTTGTGATTGGTCAATACCCGTGCAGGATGAGACAATCATGCACGGAAAATTTTAAGCGCTTAGCGGGGTTTTTAAAATGTCGGGAAATTTTTTCAACTCCTGAATTAAAATTTGACAATTAAAATATGTCGAACGAGAAGGAAATGAACGAAAACAAGGAACGGAGGTTCGCTCTAGCAACAGAGGAAGACGTTGACAAGTTAGTCGAAAATGCACAAGCAGAAAGCACAAAATACAAAACGATTTATGTTTACCATTGTTTCTTTGTCGTTATTTTAGAAAATAATTACCGAATGGTTTTCCGTGCAGGATTGTGTGATCCTAACACTTGGGATGTTGCTCAACTTTCTGAAAGCTAAAAAATACTCGCCTGTCGGCTCCTATTGTTTTACGCTTTCAGAAAATCTCGCAACATCCCGCGTGTTAGGATCACGCAATCCTGCACGGAAAACCACTCGGTAATTATTTAATCCTTGTAGGGAGATATTAACCATATTTTAAAAATTTGGTCAAGGAGTGCAAGTCTAACATTTACAATGCGAACAAAGTGCATAAAACATTTTGATTTTTGTAATCGTTATTGTAATATGGATTGCTAAATCACAACGAGAACGTAATCTTTTGTATAATCGGAATTTGCCTAACAAAGCAACGAGCCTATTCATGCATAAATTATACATGCACTAATTACGCATTCAGTACTGTTCCGTCGGAGAAAGCAAGACAAAATTTTGCAAATGTATAATCCAATTTTCATCCAAACTGAACGATTATTTAATCAATTTGTCCTTGGCTTATGGTCGCTTGGTATTTTTCAGTTATTGTGCTTACAGACAAACACACACAATGGAGTCAGCATTCCACAGTGCGCAATTCGCACTCCGCATTTCGCACTTCGCATTTCGCAAACCGCATTTTGCACTTTGGAGTCAGCACTTCACAGTCCGCATTTCGCACTATGGAGTCTGCACTGCGGAATCCGGACTCCACAGTCTACATTCGGAAGTCATCACACCCGGTCAGAATTCCGCAGTCCGCACTCAAGACTCCGCAGTCCGCACTCAAGACTCTGCAATTTGGAGTCAGCACTCTTGACTCCGCAGTCTGCACTCAAGACTCCGAACTCCGCAGTCCGCACTGAAGACTCCGGACTCCGAAGTCCGCACTCAAAATTCTGAAATCTGGAGTCAGCAGTCTGGGGTCCGGATTCCGCGCTCTAGAGTCCCAACTTAGCAAGCCGCACTTTGGAATCCGCGCTCCGTAATGCGCACTCTAGAATCCGCACTCCGTCTGCGAAGTCCGCACTCCAGAGTCCGTACTCTGGTGTCCGCAATTCGCAGTCTGCACACCGGAGTCAGCACTCTGGAATCAGCTGTCCGGAGTCCGCACTTTGCAATTCGCGGGACGCCCGCACTCCGTAGTTCGCACTCCACTCTCCGCAGTAGGTTCGTGAGTTTATTGTTCATGGTAAACGAATCCCTTAGAAGCTTTATGTGATATATAGCTGTTTAGGCTTCCATATTTCTAAACCTTCAAAGAAATTTCTCCAAATTGTTGGCCATAGACGCCACAGCTCACAAGTTCAAAGCATGTTCCGTAGTCGAACTTCACGGTTCGCGCGAAGCGAAAATGACAAATTGGCCAACTTGGTCAGCAAAAAATTCGCCGCTAAAAAGTAGGAACTGATCCTTTTCACTAACATAATTTATCACATTGCCGGCCGAATCTATCTTTTCGCTTCGCGCAAACAAATTCGTTTAGTAGAAAACGGGGCCAGTTGTTTAAAAGTCAATTAGTTTAATCCTATTTAGGCCAAAAACTTCACTGCGAACTTTCCAAGAGCTTGTTTAGGGAACGTTAATTATTTAAGAAGGGGGGGGGATGGGCCGGTAATTTTGCAGCATTGATTTATAATATTTTCTTGACCCACCCATGAACAACGGTTACATTTTTGTGGCCCACGCCATGTCATTGAACACAAATTCATGGCCCACCCCCAATAGAGTTTGATTAATTTCCCCCTAGGAAGATACACGTATATCCATTTGAAAGATATTATTATTGTAAAATATGATAAAACTGGACCAATTGTATAGACATAGAAACAAATATCTTTGAGTGATATTTCAATAAAACGTTTTTCAATATGAAAAGCTTCATTTGTACTTTTTACTTTTCCCAGATGGCTACATTATTAACTAAATTTCAAAGAGTGTGCGATTTCAACCTGGTACCCAGGCTTTGTGCGATTTTACTATGGTCCTAAAAAATTTATTTAAAAA
This sequence comes from Trachythela sp. YZ-2020, assembly GCA_016169945.1. Taxonomy (NCBI): domain Eukaryota; kingdom Metazoa; phylum Cnidaria; class Anthozoa; order Malacalcyonacea; family Clavulariidae; genus Trachythela; species Trachythela sp. YZ-2020. Next base: position 6,900,354 of record JADLSH010000260.1, read on the forward strand.
TTACGTACGCCCACCCCCTTTCCTTAGATATAATTACCCTGGCCCACCCCCAAAAACCATTCTTAAAACTTTGGCCCACACCCCAAATCCACCGGCCCACCCCCTCTTAAATAATGAACGGTCCCTTATAAACTTGGAGATTTTTTTCCATAAACCTTGCCTGGATCAATAGAAGCTCTATTTTCTGATGTTTTGAAATAATTAGACGTACAAAAAAACACAAACGAAACAGCGGGTTAAATTTTAACCTAAGCATAGTGATAATCGTTCATTGAAAAACCGGCCCTTGCAACAAACGAGAATGCGTGTTTACTTGTGAGAATTTTCGCATGTCATGGTCAAATGAGAACAATGAGAACAAGAGTTGCATGAGAGTAGACTTGTCACGCGTCATGATCGGTCAAAGGTGCAAAAACTCTCATCAACTCTCATCCAAATTTGAACCAGCTCAAAGTTGATGAGAATTGCACGAGAGTCGATGAGAAGTGCACGAGAGTCGATGAGAGTTGGTGGTCAAACGCGAGCGAGAGTTGCACTCTCATCATAAACACTCATCCTCGTTTCACCGATAAAAACATCGAATACGTAACACCTACGCACAGAAAAACACATGACTAAAACAAAAACGATTTTTAATTGTGTTTTATGATTCAATTTGTGTACCTGAAGCGGCCAACCTGAACATAGCACTGGATGTCAGCGAACTGCAGGTCTGTGTGTACAGCAGCAACAGATAGAAACGAAGAATTTCGTATACATTCATGACGCAGAGTTGAAAGTCTTCAAATGTTTCAGCTACAAATATAATAAGAATAACTAGTTACAACTAAAGCTTAAGGGTCAGGTTTTGGCGAAGCACGGAAGAGAACCAACCACAACTCTACTTACGAGTTCTCAAGAACAGCGAAATGCGCAAGTAAATTCACCTAAGTAAATTTCCACCCTCGACCTACAGTAGTAAGCTTAACTCAGCGGTAAAGGGCAGCGCCCTAACCTCATCTGCCAACCGTGTGATTCCCAAAAAATATAAAAGATATATTTTAGTTTGGACGTGAAGGCAATTCGCGCATTTGTTAGGGTGCGCGAAATTCAGATGCGCGAAAATTTAAGACTGAGCGAAAATAAGTAGTACGCGGATTTAGGTAGCGAAAGTAAATAAATAAATTAAAGAAATGTTCGTAAAAGTCCATTTAGTTTATAAACATTATACGTTTATCGCATGTCATTTTACTATTGGAAAAAATTTCATGGCTTTCGTGTTAAAAAACAAGATCTCGATAGAATTTGCCAAGACAAGGACACGGAATGAACATTTATCATATTTTGAGGCCATGAGTAGAATTGCACTTTCTCAATTTTCAACAAGCTGTTAGTAGCGCTCGCTTTTAAACGCCGTAGTTTGTCTTTAAAATAGTTTCTATATACATGCAAACTAGTATATAAGAAAACGAAACAATGTTGTAGAAACATCTGCCGCAATTCTTGATTGTGAAATGTTTCCCTACTTCATGCCTAACCTCAAAAACGTTTGCGGAAACAAAATTTCTTTCCTGCATGCATTCATGCCATATGGCCTCTGCCATATGGCTAGTCAGTTACACTTGCTGAACTAGTTTATAGGAGATATTTTTCTTTTTAACACGCAGTAAAAAGGGCAAATAGCAAAAACAGAAATTTTAAATAGCGTGCTCACTAAATATACTTATACCTCAGTATATTTTGGCTCTCTTTTTAAAGTTGTCACAGTGCCAGTAGAATAACACTCAGCAAAGACTACTCTAAGACAGGCGAATGAGTGCTTTTTAATGGTGGCTTAATGACTTTTTCTACATGTAAAACAAAAATAATATATTAATGGGACATCTGCTTAATGTAAATGGCAAAAATAGCGATCTATTTTTCCAGTCGAAAAACTGAAAACAATAACATTATTCATATTATATTTGTGAATTTTCGGCTCCTTCTCGATAGAACTAAAGTTTCGGTTTATTGCGGTCTCACTAACACTGTTTTAATATGTCTGCATAATATCTCATGTCTGCATGGACGTGCGACATATACTGTCTAACATATTTATTCAGAAGTAATTCGGTCTAAGCTCAAGGTATATGATTGTGACTGACAGATTCATGTTTCTGCATGGTTTATCATTTGTCAACGTTTGAGAAACACGGCTGGAAAATAATGTTTGCGCACCAATGCTTCCTGGTTTATTCTGGCAATATGGTTATATATACTCAACTTACATCTTGTCAACATGCAAGATCGATGCTCGCAACAGACGTAGCATACATCTCGTCACATCTTATCAACAACTTTGTAATAATGACTTAATGTTGTCACTTTATCAAGATGCTACAAGGTTGTCCTTTCACAATTAACTTGTTGACAAGTTGTTGATTTGCAGGACGATAACAAGTTGTTCCAACAACTTGTAACAAGTCTGTTGAGTCAACAACCTTGTAGTTTCGCTTTTAGCAAGTTGTCAATTAATTGAACTAGCAAGGCCAGTGTGGCCTTGAATGTTACTCTGTTTTCTAGGGCGTCGAGGCCAGTATACTACTTTTTAACTACTCGTTTTGTAGTTAAGCCTATAGTAAGCGATTCTGATTGGTTAACTTTCGCACTAACTATATAGTTAACTTATACAACCCGTCCCAGGGCATTAAGGCAAACTTTTTTTATTCAGTTATTATTTGAGGCATCTTACCACAAACAGATCTAAACGAGTACATAATATAGTACACTGTATTACTTTCCATGAGGAAACCATTTTTCACACCCAAACTTACCTATACGGTATGCAGAGTTTAACTCCTTTTCCAAAGTTGTCACAGTGCAAAACTGTATATACTACCGAAGCCAACGAAGAAATGACTGTTTGCAATTATGCTTTTTCCTTAATGAACACATGTGTCATTAGATGGCGCCTTGAGGAGCAAAACATGATGACATTGTCCTTTATAATCATCAGTAATAATGACCGCATTATTTATTGATCGCCGCTAATTCGATTGTAATCTAAAACAGTTGGTGTTCTACTCAGGGTATTTAATGCCTGGGTTAACTTTTTCCTCGACCCAGGGCAGCTCGCGCTGTCAGGCAGCAATTTTAGAGACATAGTTGGCGTCTTGAAATATGTGGCTAACGTGCCACGCAGGAGCGACGATTGTTTAAGCAAAAATACACCAAAATACATCATTTGAACAAAAATACATCATTTTTCTATATATTTCTCGAAATTTTATCTCTTTTGAGAATTCGCTGATATATCCAACTCGGACTGGATAAAATTGTAAAATGTACGCGGCAGTTAGTTAATGGAATACTCCTTCGATCAAGGGAGAAATTATTATTTAGAAAGCGTGTGGAATCAGTTTTGACTTTTTGACGGGCTTATTTCTTTCATAATGGACTTATGGACACTTATTGCTATTATATATATACTACTCAGGCTTAATTCATATGAGATCAGAAGTTAAGAGTCTCTTCTTGATTGAAGAAAATCTTGCGATTTTGTATTGTCTCTAATGTCTCGCTGCCTTTGACTACAGTCCTGATCATGATTAATCTAATGCATGCATGTATCTATTTAAAGTTGCATGTATGTATACGCTGACCTTCATGCTTGACCACATTTTTATTTCGAATTTTGAAAAATATATGGCTATTGAGATTGAACTGTAGTCGCTTCTTTAGATTACTCATGCTGCTTTCCAATACCCCCCAATATCAGAGAAATCTTCCTCGTCAATATCTGACATGAAGTGATATCGGACGAATATATATGCACTGTTTTGCCCTTTATTCGAAAGTCTGCTCTGTGTCACAAACTGCGAGACTGGAACCGAGGCAAGAGGGTTTTTGAATCACTGACGACTTTGTATGTAATGCAACATTTTGGCGACTAAATGTCTTGTTTGTTTACCCTAAATTCTGCCAATCTTTATTGTTATAATGATTTATTATTAGCATGACAAAATTACTGGATGCTGATTGGTTGAGAGGAGTACAATTATTTCATTAATTGTACTGCAGTACAATTAATGATTTTCCCAAAACAAACAAAATGGCGGAAATTTTGTCATGCTAATAATAAACAAGTAATCATGCGATGTTGCTCGTACAATTAGGGATTAATAGTACTCGTGATGTTTGAAAATGTTGCCAAATTGGACTCGCCCCGGCGGCTCGTCCAATTTTGGCAAAATTTCCAAACATCACTCGTACTATTAATCCCTAATTGTACTCGCCATCGCATGATAACCTATACATATACGCGATCGATGTCTTCTTTGGGCTTGCTAAAACTACTTCGGTAAAATAATACGACTGAAAACAGGCGTTTAGCGAAATGGATTTTCCGTTGGACAAAGTGACAAATGACGTAACCGGCCTTCCTCGAAGAATTTTGGAATAATTTGAATAACAACCTACACTGGTCACCCACGTTTGAGATATTATTTTCAGCCTAGGTTGTTCAGACGCAGTTAAAAACACGACACGGCAACTCATTGTTGAATACTATCTATACACTGTACCAGGACGTTTGAGATAAATTTTCAGGTATAGTTGAAACACAGACAACAATAGTTTATTGTAGAACAGTCACTACCTACATTGGACTCCCACGTTTAGGATGTTTTAACTAGTTGTTCAGGCACAAACCAGTGAACCACGGCAGCTTATATTGTAGTATTCGTACTACCTATACACTGGACCAGCTCGTTTGAGATACATTTTCAGGTATAGTTCAAACACAAACCACAACAGTTTATTGTAGGGTACTCATGCAGTTCCATTTCCCCCACGTTCGAAATATCATTTTCAGGCGGTTAAAACACAAACGACGGCATCTTGTTGTAGAATACTGCCTACATGCACTGAACTTCCATGTCAACGTTTCAAATATCGTCAGTTTCAGACAGTTCAGGCATAAACCGTAGAGTACTACCTACACTGGATCCCATCATCCCATGCACGTTTAAGTTGCATGTTTAAGGGAGTTCAGACACAAACTACAGCAACTTAACTGATTGTACTTCATATTACCAACACTTTACCCAAATATCTTTATACCTTGCCAGCTTTGTTGGTGACGAATTTCCAGACTCTGTAACCAAATACATATCCTTTGAATTCGCATGTCGCATTACTGTATTAGGACAGCCACAATTAAAACCTCGAGGCCAAAAGCCAGGAGCATTTCATTTCTTCTTAAGTATATGTCGTTGGCAATTAATATATCTCATATCTCGAAAACGAATAGTTGTTAACAAAACGTTGCTTTTGACTATAGCCGCATGCATGCCCGTTCTACAAAGCACATGCATGTAATAGTGTCATCCAGTCACGATCCAGTGATTGCAATGTTTCATTGTCTTTTCATTGTTTTGAAAATCCAACTATTCTCCATGCCGTCCAGTCACCGATTGTTCTGACATAGTTGTGACGTTGACGTTGTGCAATTGGACTTTTCCAAAACAATGAATGACAATAGAACAACCCAACAGTGACTCGTGACTGGATGGCACTATTTCTATGCTATTAAAGTGTTATGCAAAATGGCTATTCAAAAACACATTGGCTGAATGAAATGCACTTTGAAAGTATGGAAATGAATTAAAGTTTATAAAAAATTATTTTGCCTCATTTTCTTTTAACAACCGAAACTTTATACTAAGGCTAAGCCGAATAATTTTATATGAAATATTAAACTAATTAATAAGGATTTCCCTAGATTTTCCCTGCATTCGGACAAGTAAAAATTGTCTGGCGTTTGACAGAATAGAGTACTGAAGTCAGCATCGTTCATATTTCATTGATACGGGCAGGAAAGGGTTAAAGTAAAACTACGCCATCAAATTTGCAAACATCAAATAAATGTTTATTTTCATATTTTACAACCATAATAATAATGATGTTACATTGTCTATACATGCATGCTCCTATATTACGGAGCTTTAAAACCTAATTACATGAAGCATCCTGCACGAAAGGCCAAGCTCGATTGCTTTCCGTCTTCACAACAACTCTCTGCGCGCTCACTTTCCCCTATATGGAAACTTCGTGTAAGCCTCTACGCATGAGAGAAGGCATTAAATGTTCTGCAAACTACAAATTTACAATCGACTACTAAAAAGCGGCGATGTCAAAAGCTATCTAAATTCAAATATTTAGCGATATGCTCTGGCACGTAATTGCAATGAGCGCGTTGATTGCCGTCGTACTCGAAGTACAAATATATACACACAAGAGATCGTTTTACAGGACGACAACTCAACAGCAAATGCCAATTACAACGGTGGACATGCTATTTATATCTAAGCGCTACGCTTATGTAAGGCTAGCGCCATACCGTCGAACACAATTCGACGACATTCGACGACAGTGCAACGTATGAAACAGACCTATGGTCCCTATTATTACTATGTTAAAGCGGCCTGCTTCAGCCGGGCGCACAAGGTACGATTTTAGTCGGAAGATTTATGGTTTCGGTGCATGGTATTTAACCAAGCCAATGCAAAGGGATAAGAATAATTTCTCGTTTTAACATGCATCTAAAGCATAAATGGGCCGACTAAAATTGTAGTGTGTACGTTCGGGTTTGGTCGTGGCGGAAATTTCGGTGAGGACACAAATAGTCGGAAATTTGTACCTGAAAAAGCTTTTGAGTGTAAATGGGGGGCCGTTTGTTCGAACTTTAGAAAGTTTTGTCGAAAATGTTGGAGGAAAAAGTGAATTCCCGTCACTGTTTAGTGGATAATATGGTGCAACGATCTATGGAAGATAATTATGCAAAAATCTACCGTAAATAATCAACTATTCTAAATCTAATCATAAGCTGTAATTTACTTATTTCTTTAACAACAATTTTACGAAGTTTAAAAATGTTTTATAATGATATCAGGGTGTTAAATGTCATCAGGTCCGACTTTCATTTCTGCGGCTTTATAAGAATATGTAGGTCCTTTAAAATGATCCCAGATGATACCTTCCCATCTCTGATTGTGAGCACCTCCAAGGTATTCACCATTCAAGTGTGAATGACTACACCACCCAAACCACCAGGCACCATGCCAGCCCCGAGCACAGTTACCCGACGGCCAGTCATCATTGTCTACATCTTGAGAGGTGAATTTCCTCTCATTGTTCCTCCCTAAAGATTCTCCTGCTGTCCCTGTGAAGTAAATATTCAACAAAAAATTAACAAACTCATTAATAGTTAATGAATATTTCAGCCAATCAAGTCAACGATAGTATATATCACGTTCAGGATGGTCGGGATGGATTTAATGCTTAGTGCATGTCATTTTTTCTAAACTGTTAAGCGTTTGCAACAGAGTAAAATTTTACTGTTACGGAGCTAAAGGTTACGCACAATTTACAGACGATTTTACTTGTAGCTGCTAAATATGACTTTTAATATTATAGTTCTCAAAATTAAGGTATTCCACCCAGACCCTCGTGTAAGCGCCTGATACGCACAATTCCACCAAATATGCACATCTGTCATTATTTTAGGAGAATACATTTTAACATCGTTTCAATATTTTGCAGTGCGATTATATTACGTGAAAATAAACTGCTTATCTGGCAAAATTATTAAAACTTCTTGAAATCTTCTTTAAGACAGTCTCAGCCGTCTCTAAACTGAGGACACACCAGAAATCCAGCATTCCAAGGAGCCGCCAAGCAACCTGCGAAGCCAGCACCTGTCTGATTAACCATTTTGGTTTTGTGAAATATTTAACTATATATTATTTTGTTTTGTTTTGTCTTTTGGAATTATATTACATATTGATTATTGACAAATAATCGATCAAAAAGCCACATGAGGGAGCTTCATGAGTGCAAATATAGGCACCAGGCACCAGGGGCCTATAATATGGCCTATATTTTAAAATGTTAGCGTCGCTTTCATTTCCCAAAACGATTCTTACCCGTGTATGAAGTAGTATTGAAGTTTAAACGATAACCATCGCTCTCGTTTGCCACAGTAACTGCTTTATACTCTTCATATCCGGTCTCGTTTTCAAAGGTTTCGAGATCAACCCTGAGTACATTGTGTCCACTTGATGACAGACGATGAATTTTCTCTAGACCCAACCAGTATTCACCGCTGAAATTTCCAAATCCCACTTTATAATCTGTCCAGTTTCTGTAGAAGTCAACCGAACCATCTACCCGTCGCTGGATAATAGTCCAGCCTCTCCCTGGAGTGGATTCCATATCACACCTGACTTGGAAGGCTCCCAGACCGTCCGGGTCGATTGTATAAACGCCAGAGGTTGTTTTGCCTGATTTGTACAAAGCATCGCAGCTTTTCGCTAGATAAAAAGTAGATCAATAAAACTTGACAAACTTCAACCTAACCTCAACCTAACTTTGGCCTATCCTCAACCATTACCCCAACCCTACCTCAACCTAACCTGAACATAACCCCACCCTAACTTCGGCCTCAGCTTAACCTCAACCACTAACAAAATACTGGTCAAAATACAGAAAGGTCGTGTAAACGAAAAATTTATTCGCGACAAAAATATGTGACGGCTTAAATAGGCCGGGGGTTCAGAGCTCGTCCAGGGAAGCATGGGTGGCAGACGAGGTTAACGCGTTGCCCCTTACCTCTGCGTTTAGCCGGCTATACAGCAGGTCGAGGGCACGGATTTAGTCAGGTTGGGTAACGTCAGTGTCCTTGATAAACTCATGTAAGTAGATAGAGATTGGTTGGTTCTCTCCTGTTCTTCGAGGGTTTTTCTCCGGGTACTCTGGTTTTCCTCCCTCGCTAAAAACTAACCCTTACGCACTAACCACCTCGGAACTTTTGTCAATTGGGTTGCAAAACCTGTTACGGCTTCCGTCCACCTCAGAGTGGTAAAAACAATAAACTAAAGTAAGGCGCGGCTTATTAATGTTGCGAATTCATTGTATAAACGGTCTTGCGACAAAATTATATATCACAAAATAGTGTTCAACACCGAATGCAGACTTAACGAAAAACTAAAAGTAAGAAAACTAGAAAACGGAAAACATATATATATTTCTTTTGTGCTGTCTATACGAGTGTTCGCAACATATCACTTAGAATATTTTTAACAATACCATATCAAAGCTCCGTTGGCGACCTAAACAAGCCATTTCTTGGCCGCGGTTCGTTTTCGCTCGAATAAACGGCCTTAATTTAGCTTGTTTATAAAACTTATGCTACACAATTCATGACTTTGGATATCGATAACTCAGATCTATATGCGCCTTCAAACAAGATAATTAAACTTTAGAATTATATTGCTTAAATGTGTTTGTTATATTCTATTTTTGCACCAAGGAGAGGTGTCTGTATTAGAGAGTTGTCCGCATTAGAGATGTTCCAATTAGAAAGGTGTTCGTATTAGAGAGGTGTCCTTATTAGAGAGGTATCCGTATTAGAGAGGCGTTCATATCAGAGAGGTGTTCGGATAAAAGAGCTGTCCGTATTAAAGAGATGTCCGTATTAGACAGGTATTCGTATTAGAGAGGTGTTCGTATTAGAGAGGTGTGCGTATTAGAGAGGTGTGCGTATTAGAGAGGTGTTCGTATTAGAGAGGTGTCCGTATTAGAGAGTTGGCCGTATTAGAGAGGTGCTCGTATTAGGGAGGTGTTGGTATTAGAGAGGTGTTCGTATTAGAGAGGTGTTCGTATTAAAGAGCTGTCCGTATTAGAGAGGTGTCCGTATTAGACAGGTGTTCGTATTAGAGAGGTGTTCGTATTAGGGAGGTGCCCGTATTGGAGAGGTGTCCGTATTAGAGATGTACCCGTATTAGGGAGGTGCCGGTATTAGAGAGGTGTTCGTATTAAAGAGGTGCCCGTATTGGGTAGGTGCCCGTATTAGAGAGGTGTTCGTATTAAAGAGCTGCTCGTATTGGGAAGGTGTCCGTATTAGAGGGGTGCCCGTATTGGGAAGGTGTCCGTATTAGAGAGGTGTTCGTTTTAAAGAGGTGCTCGTATTAGAGAGGTGCCCGTATTGGGAAGGTGCCGGTATTAGAGAGGTGTTCGTATTAAAGGGGTGGTCGTATTAGAGAGGTGTTCGCATAATTTGACCATTAAATTTCGAGTGATCATTTCATTCCTCAGCTTTACCAGTCGTGCCCAATCCCTTCGTCAATTTCGGCTTGGCTTATACAATAGTACCTTTCAAATAATCATAATGGTCAACATTCTAAAATTTTGAACTTTACTATTACTTCTCGATGTAACAGGATATTGGAAGGTTTTTGTAGAAGGAAATTTCGCGTGCAAGGGCGCTGGTTTAGTTCATGCTGGAGGGCCTATAGTTGCAAGTACGTTCCTGGTTAGGTCTAAAAAATGAATAGTTTTGGTTCGAACATTCCATCTACAAAAACCCTTTAACATCAAATCAAATCATCATACCATGTGTAGGAACCAGCGCTGTTTTTATGGTGATAGCCAGTGCTGTTGTTGTGATTGGAAATAGCACCGTTGTGGTTTCGTCTGCCTTGTTTGTCGTGGTATCGCCTGGCTGTTCTGTTGATGTTGGATCTTGCTCATTCGTTGTTGCATATATCGCGGTTGTAGTTGGAACTAGTGTGGTTGTTGTTCTTATACTCAGTGCGGTCGTTGTTTCATCTGGCTTCTTCGTCGTAGCTCGCTTAGGTGATGTTGTTGTGACTCGCTTGGTTGGTTTGGGTTCTACTGGCTTGCCTGCTTGGCTTCTCTGCAATTACAAGACATATATAAGGTTTGTTTCTTTAAAAGTAAATCGCTTTAACTCGCCGCTTAACTTGCTTTAAATTGCGACTAAATCGGCCCCAGTTTCTCTTAAGTCGCATATATCGGCAGAAGGCGAAAGAGAGTATTTTAAGTTCTTAAAACAGTTTACACTATATCAGAATAAAATTATTTTACAGTGAAACGACAGTGCTGTATCTTGTACAACTTACTCATGATGGACTTGCTCGACTAGTGTTCTGTGTAGCGGCCCTCGTGTGAAGGGGATGTAGCCAAGACACGCACGAGGAAAACACGCACGTTTAGTTTTTGGTGAGCTTGGAAAGAGGATACAACCGGCCTCGAAGCACAGGAGAGAACCAAATACAATTTTACTGACACGAGTTTTCAAGTACAGGGTAATTACCCAACGTAAGTCAATACCTGCCCTCGACTTACACCAGCAGGCTTGACTCGGGCGGTAAAGGGCAGCGGGCTAACCCCATGTGCCACCCGTACTTCCCAAAAGCACAGTTAATAAAAATACCTTTTCTATTATTTCGTAGTAATCGAAGTACTGCGTAACGTGAAAATTCTTAGGATGTGTCGACTTCGTGGCGTTGTTCAGCTCACAATTCTTGGAAGAACCTGTATTTTTTCCTTTGTTGAAATTAATGGATTTGCAAGCAGGATGCTCAGCCAGGCATTTTAAAGCACATTCCAAAGCTTTCGGTGTATTATATTTGCGGATTACGTGACCAGGAAGTCGGTGACCTGCAGAACAGTGATAAAATAATTGATGGGCTTACACCACTAAATATATGGCTTATACACTGAATGGCTCATACATGAATAAATTTCTGTTTTATAAATATAAGGGGAGGTGGAGGGGGTTGCAGTCGTTTTGCGTTTACCTAAACTGCGGATTGCGGACTGCGGACAGCCGACTTTGGATTGAAAATTTCGAAGTGCGGACTAATTAAATAACTAATTAAGAGTTATTGGTGTGACCATCATTGATGTCCTCGTAAAAGACGTAAACGAAAAGATGCCAATGACAGAATTTGTTAATTGGTAATAAGTTTAAAATATTGAATAACGTATTTCATAACCTGTCTAGCTGTCTTATAAATGATAAGTGTTTTATCTATTTGTCAACTATATAACAGGTTGTAAATATAATATTTTCAAATAATTTCAGCTGTTATAAGCAACAGATTTTCAGTGAACATATAATGTATGTAGCAAATATGATATTATAGACTATGTTGTCTATTTTGAGTGGTTTTGACAAAAAGGGAGGGTAAATATTTCACGTATACAATATTTGACCACGATGACAAATTATAATATTTCTTTACAATTTCAGCTGTTATAAACAATTTATTTTCAGTGAGCATGTATTTTACAAATATAGTGTTATTTAAGTGTTATAAACGTTATCTGTTTTGAGTGCAATTATATATATATATACATATATATATACATATATAAACGTATATATATCAGGTAAACTGCCTGATGATTCTTTTACAGATGAAACAGCCTGTTGCAGACAAGATTTGAGGTAAGCGAAAATCTATACATATATATATATATATGCGAAACATGCATGTCTGCAGATTTGACTACATATATATATATATATATATATGTAAAAATGTATATGTAAATGTAAATGTAAAATGTAAATGTAAATAATATAAATATGTATAATGCAAAAGCTCACTTCCCTTGTGGTCGTTTTGAGCACTCTGGCCCCAAGACACTTCACGCATGTCTGGATGCGCATGTGTCTGAGTATTGTACCACATGCGCTTGGTGAGGGCAAGAGTATGGTGTATAAATACGAAGTCACTCGCATCTAAGATGCTTAATACTAAGATGCTTAATACAAAAGCTTAGATGCATACTAAGATGCTTAATACAAAAGTTTTCAAGTCCAGCGGCCCTGACAATATTCCTAACCGGATTATTAAGGATTTCGCGTACGAATTGGCCGAACCTGTATGTCACATCTTTAATACATCTCTGTACACCGGTGAATTCCCTAACATATGGAAAGATGCGTTAATTACACCAATTCCCAAAGCGCCATCCGTATCCTGTGAGGAGGAGTTGCGCCCAATCTCCCTTACAGCCTGTTTGTCCAAAATTCTTGAGGACTTTGTGGTCAATTGGATGGTGGATGACGTGAAACATAAAATCAACCCGCAACAATTTGGTTGCCTCAAAGGAACCTCTACAACGTTTTGCTTGATCGACATGATCAACAATTGGCTAAGAACATTGGATGATAAATCGAGCTATCTGCGGATCGTTTTCCTCGACTTTAGTAAAGCCTTCGATCGCATCGACCATAATATCCTGGTCCCAAAGTTGCTGGCCCTTGGTGTCAGATTGTCGCTTATTCCATGGATATGCAGCTTCCTCTCAAATCGCCGTCAATCGGTAAAGATCGACAATTTCCAATCTGATTGGGGCATCATTAACGCTGGAGTCCTCAAGGGACTAAGTTGGGCCCTATTTTATTCATAATCATGATCAACGATCTGGAACTGGCATCCTCTAGCACTGGCCATTGGAAATATGTGGACGATGTAACAATATCGGAGTCCTTAAAGAAAAATGAAGTCTCAGCCCTACAGTCTGATCTTAACACAATTGAAAGATGGACTGCTAATAACAACATGAAATTAAACGGCAAGAAATGCAAAGAAATGATAGTGAGTTTCGCCCGTACCGAGAACGACATCCCCCGGCTCCTCATTGATGGTTTGCCTCTAGACTTAGTTCCTTTATTCAAAATTTTGGGCTTAACTATGAACAATAAATTGAAATGGCAAGATAACACTGAAGCGTTAGTTAATAAAGCCTCAAAACGCTTATACATTATCCGTGTTCTACAGCGCTGTGGTCTTCCACCCAACGACCTCCTATTAGTCTATTTTTCTATGGTACGCTCTATCTTAGAATATGCCTGTCCTGTCTGGCACACCATGTTACCTAAGTGTTTGGGGGATAAAATTGAAAAAGTCCAAAAAAGAGCTTTTCGTATTATTTATCCGACGACAGATTACGAAGATGCTGTCAAAACCGCTCAATGCAAGCGTCTTGACGACAGACGTCAAGAGTTATGTGCTAAAACTTTCAAAAAGATCTTAAAACCCGATGTTCACCTCAACCACCTCTTACCCCCACTCCGTGAAGAATCACATGAACTGGACTTACGAAACAATTCTAACTTTACTTTAACTAAATGTAGAACTGAACGTTATAAAACTAGTTTTATTCCAGCAATGACTGCTAATTTTAATAATAAATAATTTGTAGTATTTTAACAACTGTACATATATGATATATCTATATTTATTTTATCGATATTTATCCTTATTATGTTTTTGTAAACATATCGCAATTCACCTTCGGGTGCCAAAATGTGTTTTTTAATAAACCTTTAATAATAATAATCTAGACTGCGTTACAAGCTGCACTGACGAGCCGTTGAACGGCGCGGAAACATGCATGTCTGCAGATTTGACTATATATATATATATATATATACGTGTAGGTTTAGGTCTACGAAACGCAAAGAGTGCTCGACAGAGTTAGAGCAAATTATAGTTTTTCGCTTACCTCAAAACTTGTCTGCAACAGGCTGTTTCATCTGTAAAAGAATCATCAGGCAGTTTACAAGTATCGAAAAGAAATGACCGCTTATATGCTTCCTGCCGGGGCGTGGGAGTGTGTGTGGGAGACAATGTGTGCATGCATGGCTTTGTTTGCGTTGTTTACGCGAAATTTGTTACGATGACGACATCGTGAAATTATTTCAGCTCTTTTGTTGAGTAAACAATCCTTGTTTTTTTCTTTCAAAATACAAAATTTTTCTTCTAAACATAAATTGCATCTTTGCAATTTATAAGATGCAATTTATGTTTAGAAGAAACATTTTGTATTTTGAAAGAAAAAAACATGTGAAAAACAATTGAAAAAATGAAAAAACGCGAAGCATTTATATCTTTAAAAGATCAGAAAGAAAATTTCGAAAACAATCCAAAATGCCGATTAATTAATCTCGCTAAAAGCGAATCCGGAAAAATAAGCAAAGTTATTTTGGACAAAATTAATTCCAATTTGAGAGAAAAATTTAATTTAAATCAATGGAGGAATACAAAACAGTTATTCAGTGGTTTGGCAATATAAAAGATAAGGACAGACACAGTTTTATTTCGTTTGACATTGTGGATTTCTACCCATCTATTTCTGAAAAACTATTGGACCAAGCTTTATCTTGGGCTTCAAATTTGGCTACTATACCTGAAAACGATATTTCAATAATAAAACACGCTAGAAAATCTCTCCTTTTCAATACCGGAATTTCATGGATAAAGAAAGATAGCCATAGTTTGTTTGACGTTAGCATGGGCAGTTTCGACGGCGCGGAAATTTGTGAGTTAGTAGGCCTTTTCATTTTAAACCACCTGAGTAAGAAATTTGGCAAAGAAAGCATCGGCCTATATAGAGATGACGGTTTGGCTATTATAAAAAGTAAATCAGCACGTTTAGCAGACAAAACAAGAAAAGATCTCCACAAAATTTTCGAGCAGTTTGACCTAAAAATTACGCCGTATCAAATTTACGCATTGTAAACTTTTTAGATGTAACTTTCGACCTTAACAATGGAAAATATAGACCCTATAGGAAGCCCAATGACGATCCACTATACATAAATATGCACTTTAATCACCCACCGAGCATCACAAGGCAACTACCTGCATCAATTAACAAGCGCATCGCACTTCTTTCATCAGATGAGCAAACTTTTCAGGAATCTGCACCCATATATCAGAACGCACTTAGGCATAGCAACTTTAATCATGAACTTAGCTACACTCAGCACACACCGCAAAAACAACGCAGGAATAGGCAACGCAACATCATTTGGTTCAACCCACCATTTAGCAAGAGTGTTAGCACAAACATAGGACGTAATTTCCTTAGTCTAATTGACAAGCATTTTCCACCGCACCACAAGCTACATAAAATTTTTAACAGAAATACAGTTAAAGTAAGCTATAGCTGCATGAACAATATTAAGTCAGTAATCACTAAACACAATGCACGCATATCTAGAAATAACAAGCCACAGGAGAGGGACACTACCAATTGCAGTTGTAGAGAAAACACCATTTGCCCGCTTCAAAAACAATGCATGACTAGGGACATAGTATACAAAGCAACAGTCACAGTAAGCAACACAAACACGATCAAAAAGTTACATTGGCATGACTGCAACCACATTCAAAGAGCGATTGGCCAACCACATAAAAAGCATGCAAATGACACGGAACTTTCGAAATATATTTGGACATTGAAAGAAAACAATAAGGATTTCAGTATTAATTGGCAAATTTTAAAACATTCTATTTCGTATACGGGAGGATCAAAACGATGCAATTTATGTTTAGAAGAAACATCTTCAACACTTTGACATTTTTCTTGAGAAGCCATACATGTATTTCAATTAAACGTTTTTCTGAGCACAAATGTAAACACATTTGAAGAATTTCAGTTACATGAATGATGAAAACAACGATTCTTGATTTTTGAATATTGTTTACTTCCTGCAATGCAGGATCAGTTCCTCATTGGTCAGTTGATTCGTATTCAAATCATATACGGATTGTGATTGGTCAACTTTCACAGGAAGTGTATGAATATCTCGAGGAACTTGAACAAATGAATTGGTCAGCGCGAGGTAATGTATCGAATCAATATTTGAGGAACACTTCAATTGGAACGACAGTAAATTTGGTCAAGGAGCTGGTGCAAGTCGAACACTTGAATGCGAACAAAATGCATCAAACATTTTGATGTTTGTATTTGTTATTGTAATATGCATTGTTAAATCACAATGAGAACGTAATCTTTTGTATAATCGGAATTTGCCTAACAAAAGCAACGAGCCTATTCATGCATAAATTATACATGCCCTAATTACGCATTCAGTTCTGTTTAGCCGGGGAAAGCAAGACAAACTTTTGTAAATTTATATTCATTTTCATCCAAACTGAACGATTATTTAATCAATTTGTCCTTGGCTTATGGTCGCTTGGTATTTTTCAGTTATTGTGCTTACAGACAAACACACACACATATACATACTCACATACAAACCAAGGTGAAAACATTCTATATTTCAAACTCTTTTCATTAAGTAATTGACATGTTCTTTCCACCTGTGATCACTGTCTATGAGTACCCCCAAGAATAGAGTACCCCCAAGATACTGAATAGATATTTTTCTTAAAGAGGTTGGTTACAGATTGTAACGGTTGAACAGAAAATGGGAACTTTTTTGGCTAGGATGGACTATAAAAAAACTCGATTTCCCAATAAATGAGAGTTAATTTGCCCAAAGCCAGCTATCGATTAAGTTGAGTTCTGCATTAAGTAGACACTCGAGATCTGATAAACTCTAATTAGCATAAAAATGGCTAAATTCATCAGTAATAGATGAATATCAAAAAGTTTAGAGCATTGAAAGTTTAGGGTAAAGTCATTAATATACAAAAGAACAAACAAAGGTCGAAGTACTGAACTTTGAGGAACTCCGCATGGTTTAATAAGATGACTTGAATATTCTGATCAATCGAGACAAATTGTTTAAGTTCAGTTAAACAAGAAAAAATCCATTCATATGCTATTCCACGTATGCCATAGCGCTCAAGTACTTTTAATAAAATCGAATGGTTTACGGTATCGAATTTATTACAAGTAGTCAAATCCGAAATCACTCCGGGTCCGAACTAGCTCCAAAATCCGCACTCCAGGTTCGGCATTCCGGAATCCGCAATCCGGAGTTCGCACCCGCCGTCCGAACTCCAGAGTCCGCACTCCGGAGTCCGCACTCCGGAGTCCGCACTCCGGAGTCCGCACTCCGGAGTCCGCACTCAAGACTCTGCAATCTGGACTCTGGAATCCGCACTCCGGAGTCCACACTCCGGAGTTCGCGGTCCGCACTCCGGACTCGACAGTCCGCACTACGGAGTCCGCACTCCAGAGTCCGCACTCCAGAGTCCGCACTCCAGAGTCCGCACTCCAGAGTCCGCACTCCAGAGTCCGCACTCCAGAGTCCGCACTCCAGAGTCCGCACTCCAGAGTCCGCACTCCAGAGTCCGCACTCCAGAGTCCGCACTCCAGAGTCCGCACTCCAGAGTCCGCACTCCAGAGTCCGCACTCCAGAGTCCGCAATCCAGAGTCCGCACTCCAGAGTCCGCACTCCAGAGTCCGCACTCCAAAGTTCGCACACCGGAGTCCGCACTCCGCAATCTGGAGTCCGTACTCTGGGTTGCACCTTAGAGTCATTATTTTACAGTCCGCATATCGCTCTCTGGAGTCTGCACTCCGGGTCCGAACTCCGCAGTCCGCATTGAAGACTCTGCAGTCTGCACTCAAGACTCCGCAATTTGGATTCAGCACTCTGCAGTCCGGAGTCCACACTTTGCAATTCGCAAGACGCCCGCACTCCGTTGTCCGGACTCCACTCTACGCAGTAGACTCGTGAGTTTGTTGTTCATGGCAAACGAATTACAGGAATTCCTTAGAAGCTTTATATGTTTTAAAACTTCTTAGGCTTCCATATTTTTAAACTTTGTAATGAATTTCTCCAAATCGTAGGTCATAAACGCCACTGCTCACGAGTTTACAGCATGTTGCGTAGGCGAACTTCACGGTTGGCGCCAAGCGAAATGAAAATGATAATAAATTGGCCAACTTTGTCAGGCAAAACGTTCGCCGCTAAAAAGTAGGAACCGATCCTTTTCGCTAACCTAATTTATCACATTGCCGAATTTATCTTTTCTCTTCTCTTCGCGCAAAATTCGTTTAGTGGGAAACGGGGCCATTAATTTGTTCAAAAGCCGATTAGTTTAATCCTATTGGTTAGCCCCAGAATTTCAAAGCAAACTTCCCAAGAGCTTGTTTATAAACTTGGTGATATTTTTCCATAAACCCTCTCTGGATCAATATAGAAGCTCTATTTTTTGATGTTTTGAAATAATCAGACGTACAAAAAAACACAAACGAAAAAGCGGGTTAAATTTTAACCTAAGTATAGTGATGATCGTTCATTGAACGACCGGAATGCGAGTTTACTAGAGAGAATTTTCTTATACCTCGGTCAAATGAGGACAAGAGTTGCATGAGAGTAGACTTTGCCGCGCGTAGCGGTCAAACGTGCAAGAACTCTCATCAACTCCCATCTAAATTTGAACCAGCTCAAAGTTGATGAGAGTGAACGAGAGTCGATGAGAGTTGGCGGTCAAACGCGAGCGAGAGTTGCAACTCTCATTGAATCTCATCCTCGTTTCACCATTAAAAACATCTAATACGTAAAACCTACGCATAGAAAAACACATGACTACTTTTAATTGTGTTTTATAATTCAATTTGTGTACCTGAAGCGGCCAACCTGAACGTAGCACTGGATGTCAGCGAACTGCATATCTGTGTGTACAGCAGCAATAGATAGAAACGAAGAATTTCGTATACATTCATGACGCAGAGTTGAATGTCTCCAAATGTTTCAGCTACAAATATAATAAGAATAATTAGTTACAACTAAAGCTGAAGGGTCAGGTTTTGGTGAAGCACGGAAGAGAACTACAACTCTACTTACACGAGTTTTTAAAAACAGGGCAGTCACGCAAGTAAATTTCACCTAAGTAAATTCCACCCTCGACTTACAGTAGCCGCAAGCTAAAATTAACTCAGCGTTAAAAGGGCATCGCCCTAACCGCATCTGCCAACCGTGTGCTTCACAAAAAATATAAAAGGAAAGCTTTTAGTTTGGACGTGAAGGCAAAAAGACACAGTTTGAAAGAAAAAACAAACTAGAATTCGAAGTCAGACGACTTGAAAATTTTAAGCAGCACATTCAGTAAAATTTTGCAGGGTTAATCAGTAACAAGGAAAACCATACCTTTTTCTTGATTTTCTAGTTTTCTTTCCTTTGCAAGATGCGCGAGATTGAAACTGCAGAAAAATATCGCATTTGTTAGGGTACGCGAAATTTAAACGCGCGAAAATTTAAGCTGACTGAGCGAAAATTAGTAGTACACGAATTAGGGTAGCGAAAGTAAGGTGGCTTGTAACTATCAGCTAACGTACAGTGCATATTTCTTTAAAACTTACCTTTAATATTTTGTAAATTTTCCTTTCTTAGCTTCCTAATTGTTGAAACAAAGTTGAATGTTCAGCTGGGAAATGAGTGAAATTCTGCTCAACTTGACGACCTTTTATAGCCTGTTAATTAAGCCTGTTAATTAACTGGTTGTAAACATATTAAAGCAATTAAAATGCCGTACTTCATACAAGAGTTCATCAAAGGCACGTTGCAGATGCCGCTCCACTTATGCGCCAAATTATTTAGATGTTTTGCAAGCAGCATGTATACATACATGCATATACATACATTATTCAGCTCACTCCCCGCTGTGGCTTAATTTTCAGTGACCGATTACATCAAGTACCTCGCTTACCTATATTATGTACTTAGCCCACATTATTTATTTTTACAACAATAGTGATATTACTTTCCTAATCTGTATATCCTAACCCACCCAGTCAACTTTCCCTATATATGGGAGAAACCAGAGTGCCCGGAGAAAACCCACGACTTTGCTCTCGGCAGAGCGTTGACTTACTCTTTTCACATGAGTGTGATGAGTAAAGTCCTCAGCGAGAATCGAACTCAAGACTCAGAGGTGATAGGCGCTTGCTCTGACAACAGCGTCACCGAAGCCCCATGATTTAATTGATGAATAAGTGCGGCTGAAGAGCGACGTATGAACAATTAAGTGCGGCAGAAGTTGGAGCGACTGAAGTTCAGCAGAGCCTGTCGCATTGGAACTGACTTTGATTCATACGCCGCTCTACTATTAAATGTAGCAAAGCTAACTCGAAATTTAGTGCAATTTATAAGGATTAGTTTAGCAACCTTGTAATGTTACATATTTTTAAATTTTATTGAGAATTCTCACGCGAATGCGCTCCTTTCTCGTGAATAACAATATATTTTGTACATTGTTTGAATCACTTCCGCAGTTCGGCGCATAAGTGGAGTGGCGCGTCTGAAACGTGCTTAAGCCAATTCGACATTTAGTCACAGACATAAAATGTAAAATGAGAGTATTTCTAGCCGGTGCATGTAAGTGTATTTATTGTTGACTAACGGGCGGGAAAATTGTCATTGAGCAAATTGAAATGTCATAGATATTACACTGCCATTAGCGCCCATTCCTTTTTTAGTGTGCGGGGGAGGGGAATTATGTTGTAAATATCTTGTAACTATGTTGTAAATATCTTGCTCAGGATTTTGTCAGGTATATTCATAAAGCAACAGTTGCAAAATTGCGTAGTCATTCTATTAGGAAAATTTTGGCGGGAAACAGTGTGACCAGGTTTTTTCAGGGGCAATTACCACATCCGGCTGCATAAAATTACTACATTGGGCCAAAAATTACCACGGTACCTCTTACCAGCGGATCAGTTTTCACACTATTGGTGATCTCTTCTCTTGGTGGCTTTAAAACTTACAAAATTCAATATAAATATAATAAAGATAAGGTCAAGTCCGTTCTGAGCATATTTTCTGCCGATAAGAAAGTTTGTTTGGTTGCCATAGAAGCCCTAGTTCAGACAGTTCAGGTAGTTGTCGTTTGTGCTGAAGTGAAAACATAAGATGTAGAAAACGGAGTGTTAAATTTTCGCTACTTACTCAGATTAGTTTGATAAACAAAAAAATCAATAACTTCTTCAGTAGTTTTAAAAAATTCCTTAGATTTCCTTGACTTTTTTCCATTCCTTTGATTATCTTTTTCAACGGTATAATTTCCTTAGAAAAGGAAATTTCCTTGAAAATGGAATCACTGCGAGCACTGCGCCAATTTGCGCCATTGGGGTTGACCGCTGACGGGAACTGGCGGAAATCAAACGAGCGGAAATCGAATGCCTCCGACCCTCCGAGGCATGAGCAATCGATTATTTTTGCCAGTGGGCAGAGGACTACCAGTAATTGGAAATTGAGCTAGTAATTGACTTTTTGAGCTATTTTCAGATTAATTACCACAATTAATTACCACAATTCAAAAATTACCGTAGTAATTACCACAAATTTCAAATTACCACAATCGTCCAAAAATGACGAAAAATTACCACGGTAGTAATGAAATTACCACATCTGGTCACACTGACGGGAAAATTGTCATTGAGCAAATTGAAATGTCATAGATATTACACTGCCATTAGGGCCCATTCCTTTTTTAGTGTGCGGGGGAGGGGAATTATGTTGTAAATATCTTGTAACTATGTTGTAAATATCTTGCTCAGGATTTTGTCAGGTATATTCATAAAGCAACAATTGCAAAATTGCGTAGTCATTCTATTGGGAAAATTTTGAATATTTGTAGTCAGATGGCCTCTTTCGCGTGGCACACCCTTTTAAGACCATCTATTTTTGGATGGCCCGCTCCCTTGTTCCGCGTCGATATTATTCTCATTCATTTCTTTGTTGCCTTCATCGGATGTTTAGCGCGAAAAATATCAGCAAAGTAAAACGAGATTCATGTTCACAAGTTCTCTACAAATTTCCTTTTTACCTATTACATAATAACATCGCTCGGTGTCCGAAATTGCGTCGCAAGTTTCCGTAAATATTGCCTCGTTTAACATTGCATTTTAATACGTAAAATAGACAATTTGTTAGAAATTTTTACCTGAAAAGGGTGAAAATCAGTCACTAGAATTTGAGTGTAAATTGCAGTTTAGTCTGAATTCATGAAGGTCGTTGCTTTGATAAACAGCTTGTTGACTTTTAATTTTCATTGTCTGCGGAAATTTTATAAAATGTTTGCAAACCGTTGAAGATGTATGCATATGAATATAAACATTATGAACCTTCTACAGAGTTTTTAATTAACAGATAATTTACAGACACAATAACTTATTAGTGAATAGTATTACTATTAGCGGCCGTTCAATATTTATACTTCAAAATTCAGGTTGGCATTCATAGCGGAATTCAAAAATACTAATTTTTTGGTTTACTCGGCCATGCACCATTTTTGGCCTTCAAATATTTTTACCAAACCCTTACTAAATTGAAGATTTTAAAAATGTGTTTTTATAGTTTGAACTTTGAATAACTTATATGTTCTATTATTGGTGGAAAATTTTTAAGTTATAAGAAATTTATTTTCTATTATGGTCTATTATCGTGGATTTCATCGAACTGTCGTTTTCGCTTATATCTTCCGAAAATAATAGGAGTTATAAAACAAGCTATATATCGTTAGAGCCTAGAATCCTTGAACAACGAGGAGAATTGTTTTAACATGTCTAGACTCGAGTTATTGTTAGCGTAAGCTTGAATTGAAGTGGTGATTTGGCACCCAAAGTGGCGAAAGCCAAAACGTATTACGAGTTGAGACTATATGCATTGTCTTACGTATTACGAGTTGAGACTATATCCATATGAAATTACTTTTTAATTCATGTTTTAGCTAATAAATGTATATAGATATATAATTTGTTTTTAATAGGTATTACTCAATGACATGTAAATTAGAACCGAAAAACCCTTTTGGGAGTTTCTAATAAATTTTACAATTACAATTACAATGCATACAATTCTAATAAGTAACCACCACTATAAAACGCCAAAACGGACAGTTCGTATAAAAATATGTGTGTAAAGAACATATTACAAACTATAAGAGCATGAAAATTTTGTCGTCACCATGGAAATTTGGAAACATAATTACACAGATATACTCGAAAACCTATAGCAAAATATTTGATTGTCAGCGTATCTTGCATGATGTTCAATTTGAGTGCGGTGCTTATTCGGTGCTTATTATTAAAAATTATTCTATTTGTATCTGCCTTCACAACGAAGTTGCGTATTTCAAAGTTCTAGAGAGAGAGAGAGTGTGTTAAACGACAGAGCATTGAAATATACTCACTTTGAACTTAAAAACAATGTAGTACAGGATAATATGTGTCCGAGGCTGAGTAAAGATTGAGATGTACTGTAGCTGTTTTCAGCTCGAACAATTCCGCTTAACGGTTGTTGGATCAAGCGCCGCGTTATTGTGAATAAGCTGTGCGGCGGCGCCTATCATCGAGGGAGGCGCTCTTTAACATTTTTGCCCTCGACCGCGGCGCTTATTTGAGAACAGCACTTAATCGTAGGAGGCGCTTAAACGCGTAAATACGATACTGTCACGAAAAGTAAAGCCTTAAGGGAGCAGTCAGGTTATAACGCCATGTTACGAGTCACGAATATTTCTCTTTGATCTTGACCCTAATCCCGACTCAATCCCTAACCCTATTGTGTGCGTAACATGGACTTAGAACCAGCAGTCATTATTAATGACAGGGGGTGGGGCGAAAGATATTTTACAACTCTTGATAAATTTTTCGCGGCCCCTCTTTTTCTCCAAATAATTTCTCATGATCCACCCCCAAGGTCACTGTTTATTGTCGAACCCCCCCCCCCCCCATGCTGGAAGTGTTTGCATGTTGTATATTAAGAAGTAGGCTTTGTGTGTGTTATTGTATTATGCTGAATCAGGGCCTCTTTTAAGAATTTGTCAGTGGAGGGGCCATCAAGAAAAAGGGAGCCAATTAGGAGGTGGTGAACGAGAAAAGTAGGAACTTGTTGGGGTGTCTGGGGACCCTCTCCCAGAAAATGTTTGTTTTTTAAGTACGTGTCTGGAGCTTGATATTCGGAATTTTTAGACACATTTGGTCATAGGAACATACACTGCCATTTGGTCATGGGGATATTACACTGCCATTAGGGCCAGTTCCTTTTTTATTGTGCGGGAGAGAGGGAGGGGGGAGCGTGGAATTTAGTGTGCCCACTGAAATATTTAGTGTCCACCCCTTCATACTCAACTTCTTCCCGGTGGCCCACCCTTAAATAATGATATGTTTCAAATGACACCCCCCAACATTCTTTCCTAAAACCTTAATTTAAATTACCTTAAAAACTCGTTTTGTGAGCAAAACGCTTTGTGATCATTGGCTCACATTTAATACTGTAAATCTATTTTCAAGTTATACCTATCAACAGATAGAACAAGTTGTAACTATGTTTTAAATATCTTACTAGTCACTCTATTGGGAAAATTTTGAATATTTGTAGTCAGAATGGCCCCTTTTCGCTTGGCACACCCTTTTAAGACCATCTATTTTTGGATGGCCCGCTCCCTAATTCCACCAGCCCCCTTTCCAGATAAAATATGAACGGCCCCTTACTTCATAGAAAACGTCTAAATTTCTTAACCAACATGGCATTATACTCTTTCAATTTCCATTTAATTTAATATTTAATGAACAAGAAATTTACAAAACTGGCACTAAAGTCGCGAACTAGAAGAATATTTCTAATTTCGCGCTGCAGGCACTAATCGGCATTGTTTATAATTATCCCACCCGCCTGGCCATGACACACTGGGAGGCAATTTTTGCCCCAATTTGCAACCGTATTCAAGGGGGAAATTTACGAACTGAATAACAGTGAAGTTGTTCGGCGTCGATATTATTATTATTCTCATTCATTTCTTTGTTTTTTTTTATCGCATGTTTAGCGCGAAAAATATCAGCTAAGTAAAACGAGATTCATGCTCACAAATTCTCTGCAAATTTCCTTTTTACCTATTACATGTAATAACATCGCTCTGTGTCCGAAATTGCGTCGCAAGTTGCCGTAAATATTGCCTCGTTTAACAGAGCATTTTAATACGTAAAATAGACAATTTGTTAGACATTTTTAGCTGAAAAGGGTAAAGATCAGTCAAATTTGAGTATAAATTGCAGTTTAGTCTGAATTCATGAAGGTCGTTAATTGCTTTGATAAACAGCTTGTTGACTTTTAATTTTCATTGTACGTCTGCGGAAATTTTATAAAATGTTTGTAAACCATTGAAGATGTATGCATAATGAATATAAACATCATGAACCTTCTACAGAGTTTTTAATTAACAGATAATCAGTTACAGACACAATAACTTATTAGTGAATAGTATTACTATTAGCGGCCGGTCAATATTTATACTTCAAAATTCAGGTTGGCATTCATAGCGAAATTGAAAAATATTAATTTTTTGGTTTACTCATGGCTATGCAACCATTTTTGGGCTTCAAATATTTTTATTCAACCCATATGCATCAGTCAAATCCAAGCGTGCCCATCCCTCCCAGGGCCAACCCTCGGGAATTTGACAAATTGTGGTGGGGATTACAAACAAGTGAAAATGCCCCATGGTGGGGCCACAAGTTAGTGGCAAATTCCCCACCCCGAGGAACCTTATTCCACTTTTGAAAGAAGATATCATTACAAAATATATACACTTTAATGTATGTACTGTATGTTAAAGAGCTATATCAAATTGCACGGCTGTGTCCATATCAACAAACCATGCTAATAATGTGGAACATTGCAACCAAAGTCTTCGAGCTTCGGGCCTTTAGGATCAATCTACCTAAAAAATTAAACGAGAACTACAACGTTTTGAGCGTCCGCTCCAGGCAAAGGGCCTACGCTTCCAGACGAAGGGCTCCCGTTCGAAACATTGAAATTTTTGTTGAATTTTTCAGGTAGATTGATCCTGCAGACCCGAAGCTCATTTGTATAGACGCTACCGATAGCCGAAGTCTTTCCATTTGGCCCAATGGTTTTAAGGTTCGATCAAAATAGAAAATTGTCTATTGACCCACCCCCCGGGCTAACATTAGCTTTCAAATCCCCCACCCCGCAGTGGAACCAAAGTGTCAAATGCCCCACGGTGGCCCTGTGGTGGAGGGGGGGATGGGCACGCTTGGATTTGACTGATGCATTACTAAATTGAAGATTTTAAAAATGTTTTTTTTATAGTCTGAACTTTGAATAACCTATGTTCTATTATTGGTGAAAAATTTTTGAGTTATAAAAAATTAGTTTTCTATTATGGTCTATTATCGTGGATTTCATCGAACTGCCGTTTTCGCTTATAGCTTCCGAAAAAAATAGGAGTTATAAAACAAGCTATATATAGAGCCTAGAATCCTACAATAACGAGGAGAATTGTTTTAAAATGCCTAGACTCGAGTTATTGTTAGCGTAAGCTTGAATTGAAATGGTGATTTGTCACCCAAAGTGGCGGAAGTCAAACGTATTACGAGTTGAGACTATATGCATTGTCTTACGTATTACGTATTACGAGTTGAGACTATATCCATATGAAATTACTTTTTAATTCATGTTTTAGCTAATAAATGTATATAGATATATAATTTGTTTTTAATAGGTATTACTCAATGACATGTAAATTAGAACCGAAAAACCCTTTTGGGAGTTTCTAATAAATTTTACAATTACAATTACAATGCATACAATTCTAATAAGTAACCACCACTATAAAACGCCAAAACGGACAGTTCGTATAAAAATATGTGTGTAAAGAACATATTACAAACTATAAGAGCATGAAAATTTTGTCGTCACCATGGAAATTTGGAAACATAATTATACAGATATACTCGAAAACCTATAGCAAAATATTTTATTGTCAGCGTATCTTGCATGATGTTCAATTTGAGTGCGGTGCTTATTCGGTGCTTGTTAATAAAGATTATTCTATTTGTATCTGCCTTCACAACGAAGTTGAGTATTTCAAAGTTCTAGAGAGAGAGAGAGAGTATATTAAACGACGGAGCATTGAAATATACTCACTTTGAACTTAAAAACAATGTAGTACAGGATAATATAAGTCCGAGGCTGATTTAAAATTGAGATGTACTGTAGTTGTTTTGAGCTCGAACAATTTTGCTTAACGGTTGTTCGACCAAGCGCCGCGTTATTGTGAATAAGCTGTGCGGCGGCGATTATCATCGACCGCGGCGCTCTTTAACGTTTTTGCTTTTGACCGCGGCGCTTATTCGAGAGCAGCACTTTATCGGAGGAGGCGCTTAAACGCGTAAATACGGTAATGTCACGAAAGTAAAACTCTAAACAGCGGTCGCCTCCAGACAACAGGCAACAAGCTTCGGGTCCCGAAGTGGCCGTTATACAGTATGAAGGTCCAGTGTAGTCTGTTACTACATATACATTAGTGCCCTATTAATACAGCTCTTTCTTTCTTTTTTTTTTCTTTTTTTTTACAAACTTAGCATTAGGCAGGTTAACCCCTACCTCCTCCACAGGCGCTTTATTAATTGGAGCGGGCTTGGAAAATTAGGGAAGGGACGCACGGGCGACATAAAAAATGCGGGTAAGGCGAAGAGAAGCGCCTGCTGACTAATGTTCTCAAGATGGCAGAAGCTATTCACCATTTATTTGACTATAATCGTCCGGAGAAAGAGTTTGTTAATGATTCTTATGAACGTAGGCTCTTACAAAAGGTTAAGGAAGGTGGGAAAGTACTTTGCCCTAACTGTCACGCTACTGATGGCAAAAATAAATGAGCATATATACTTTTAGATTTGTTATACATATTTGTTATTATTTTGCATATAATTTTCCTTTCAAGTTATACATATTCGTAGTCAAATACATACTCATACTACATACTGAATGACACATTAATGATGTCGACATCACTAGCACTGAAGTCAATTGAACCCTTCGCATTTTGAGTGCATTTTTCGGTGTTGTCGCCCATCGAGACTGAGGACAAAAACACTTTGATTCAACGTTTCATATTTCGATTAATATGGATCATATTTCAGCAATAACTTTTAAAATATATCCATCTAAGATGGAAAACACGAAAATATATCGTTTTACGCTGTGATGGGCAATATTTCAGGCAGATTTTTTTGGATTCCCGATTGTCGACATTTATGCCTGATTTTCGACCATTATATGGCAGGCCCTTCGTCACTCTTTCCCCTGATGCAAAATATCACCCGCCCGCGGGAAAAAGGGCCTGAGGAGGAGGTAGGGTTAACCCTACAGAGCTTATTGCTCTGGGTAATTAAGGTTGTCATAGACAATAGTCAAATGTACAATGCGAGCGCTAAAAGAATGATGAGAATAATCATACTTTTAAATAAGTTTAACACATCAGTAGCCTCGTGGGAATACAAATATAGTAAGGCTAACAAGTAATACTTATAATCTCAGAAATAGAGAGACCGATTTAGCACTTCCTATGCCAAAGAAAGAATTCGGCAAGAGGTGCTTCAATTATAATGGGGCCTCTCTTTGGAACAATCTTCCCCATGAGGCAAAAAATACTGAATCCCTAAGTTCTTTCAAAACAATTTTGAAACAAAGAATGAGTTGAAACTGGCTTGTGAATACTCATCTTATTTAAATTAACAATGTGTTTTTTTCAAGACTTTGTAATATTTTACCTTTATATTGCCTCGTTTAACATAGCATTTTAATACGTAAAATAGACAATTTGTTAGAAATTTGTACCTGAAAAGGATGAAAATCAGTCAAATTTGAGTGTAAATTGCAGTTTAATCTGAATTCATGAAGGTCGTGCTTTGATAAACAGCTTGTTGACTTTTAGTTTTCATTTTCTGCGGAAATTTTATAAAATGTTTGTAAACCATTGAAGATGTATGCATAATGAATATAAACATTATGAACCTTCTACAGAGTTTTTAATTAACAGATAATTTACAGACACAATAACTTATTAGTGAATAGTATTACTATTAGCGGCCGTTCAATATTTATACTTCAAAATTCAGGTTGGCATTCATAGCGAAATTGAAAAATATTAATTTTTTGGTTTACTCATGGCCATGCAACCATTTTTGGGCTTCAAATATTTTTATTCAACCCATATGCATCAGTCAAATCCAAGCGTGCCCATCCCTCCCAGGGCCAACCCTCGGGAATTTGACAAATTTTGTAAAAATGGTGCTAATGCCCCACGGTGGGGATCACAAACAAGTGAAAATGCCCCATGGTGGGGCCACAAGTCAGTGGCAAATTCCCCACCCCGGGGAATCTTATTCCACTTTTGAAAGAAGATATTATTACAAAATATATACACTTTAATGTTTGTACACATGAGTAGTATTATAGGGGCCGTTCGAGCCCCTTTTGTAGGGGGGAGCAAGGGGGGAGCACATCATTAAAAATTCAAACATCATTAGCATATGGTACATTAACATACAGAGGGGAGCAGCGTCATTAACAGGGGGGGGCACGTCATTAAAAATTCATTAACATAGACATTAATTATATATTGACGTCGGAGAAATTCGGACATGTGGCGCCCCTATACAATTTCGTATGCTCACAAAATATACACAAATGAGAAATTCGGACATGGGGCGCCCCTATAGACGTCATAATGATATGCAAGGCGCGTTTGGGCAAGACAGTCATTAAGTTGAGCTCAGCATTTTCGCCACAAAAAGAGTTAATCCTGACGCTTTTTATCACAATAGTTAGACGTTTCTATATATTTTGCCAAACGTTGTGTTCCAAACACAGTCCGTTTCGACAACGAGTAAATATATTCTCGTATCTAATATCACCTTATACGAAACGGCTTAGACAACTAATATAGCGACGCTTAACCTGGTAAGATATTATTGCCTTATGCGAAGTAATAACAAGCAGAAATATAGCTTTCTAAAACGAGAAGATCTTAAAGTTTAATCGGCATAGCAAAGGTCTTACAAATACATGTTTGCGAAGCGAATATATAAACGTAACTCTAAGTCAAAGCTTGGCATTTTATTACCAATAATACATTTAACGTTACACTATGTAAAATCCGCGAGACATATATACGAGAAATTTAAAAGAGAAAGCTAACATAATTCTATACGTTGCCATGTCTTGTTAGGTGAAAGCAATTAAATCTAGTTTTGCATAGTACATTTTGTACTTTAAATCATTAAACCGGTGATTAACACAGCCAAACAGTCATCTCCCCAGACATGCCTGAGCGAACACGAACCAGATAACTTTAAGCAAACAGGTTTTACTTTTGTAAGATACTGTATGATGTCCTAAGATACTGTATGATATCTTAAGATACTGTATGATATCCTAAAATGATATCCTAAGATACTGTATGATATCCTATAATGATATCCTAAGATACTGTATGATATCCCGCTAAAATGACATTCTTTTGTTGAAATACTACCAAAATGGCTGACGCACGTGCAAGTAGTTGCAAGTCAAGAATACTTAAAAATTATGAAAGATGCAGTTATGTTGATATTTCTGGAGTCATAAAATGAGTTTTGTACTTATTAGTTAGCAACCACGTTTACATTATTAGCATTCTGAAATGTACTCAAAATTCGTACGGTTATAGAATATAGATGTGCTCGGATTCGTTCGGTGTCATGCGTTCCCCATTTCGAAAGGGGGAATCATGGAAATCTGAGTACGATTTCGAATAAATTCCGTCATGTGTAAACGGAGCTTTTGTTATTAACTTCTATACAAAGAGCCTTCGCTTGAAACGACAAAGTGGTTTTTAAACTTTTTCAGGTAGTTCAGACACAAACCATATGTGGCAAGGGATTGCAGCTTATCATAGAATGCCAGCTATGCACTGCATGGACCCTCACGTTTCAGGTAGTTCAAACACAAATCACGGCAGCTTATTGTAAAATACTACCTACACTGGACCCCCACGTTTGCGATATCTTTCTCAGGTAGTTCAGACACAAATCACGGCAGCTTATTGTAGTAGAGGGTGGTAAAGGGGGTGGGGATTCCGACCAGGTTCACGTGAGGTACGTAAAACAGCCATTTCACGTTTCACATGTAAAAGAATTAGCCATTTCACGAAAATTAAAAACCACGTTTTCAAATGTGTAAATTTCTGTATTTAAAGGACATTGGCAACGAAATTTTTTATTCCTTATATTTATAGAGCATGCCTGCGGAATACTTAATTTCATAGTTTCCCTTGTCCATCGCATTTAGTTGTTGAGAAAATTTGTGACAAAGTTCAACAGTCGTCCGCCATTTTGAAAAAAACGGCGTATGCTAATTTATGCATGAAACATTAAAAGACGTCATTAGATGGGTTGACACAATTTCTCTAATATAAACTCTATAGTGTATTACCACACGCGGTAAACGTTGCGGCAAAATAGACGGCAGAAAGGTTTTAACAAGTGTGTAACATGTTTGTACCACTACTTTTGATACTATTTCTTCCAATTTCGTGTGAAATAGACGCATAAATTCGAATATCACATAGGAAATCCTTATGCAATGTTATGCTATTATTGTCTATATCCCCTGAATGTCTCGCTGGATAAATGCATAAAATTGCTCAAATTGCAAAACAATCAAATCTCTATCAGCACGTTCAGTTACCAGTTCCAATTATTATTGAAAATATACAACAGTAAATAAAATTGTCACAATGTAGTCTATACTAATACTCGAACGTGCGGTGCCAGTGTGGGTAGAGCAGGCGGAAAATTGTGCCCCCCCTGTGCCCCCCCTAGCACAAATAACAGTAACGTAAATTTTCATTTTGAAAAAGTAAATTTGTTATATATTTCATTTGAAAAAGTGAATTTGTTATATATATAAACTTTTAACTATTAAGTAATACATTACTAACGCAATACTATGTGATTTCCGAAAAAAAAATTTTCTCAGCTCTCCCACCGTCGACAAGAAAAAAAAGAATTTCTGTGGGAAAAGGTAAAATATTTTGACGAACGCGGACAGACATCGAAACGTGCCCCCCCCAAAAAAAAGAGGGCCAGCTACGGGCCTGGGGTAGAGTATAGCAAATACGGCGGTTGACTGTTGTGTAAAACTGAGATATATATTATATATACATTCAAAATACACAAGAATAAAGGCCTAAATTAAAAATTTGGATAGTTCATCATTGAGATTTGAACTACTCCTTTTATACTTTCAATGCAGTTGTAGTATAAAGAAGTATAAAGAAGCGCTATTACATAAAACAAACTACAAATTGCATGCTGTATTCGTGGTTGGGATAAAACACGGATACGGATGGCACGGATACGGATGGCACGGATACGGATGGCACGGATACGGATGAGGGGATAAAACACGGATATGGGGATAAAACACGGATGGGGAGATAAAATACGGATGAGGGGATAAAACACAGATGAGGGGATAAAACACGGATGAGGGGATAAAACACGGATATGGGGATAAAACACGGATGAGGGGATAAAACACGGATGAGGGGATAAAACACGGATGAGGGGATAAAACACGGATGGGGATAAAATACCAGATAACCGATGGAGATTTGTTTTAGCGTTGCTTGTCAGAGGAGTTTCCATTTACGCGGATCTGATTATAATTAACTCCACAGTTTCCACTGTTTATGCGGTAGATTATTTTTATAATGCAACATGAATTTTGTTTGTATAATGATAACACTTTTTAGTTAACCTTAAAATTAAACTTGTCACACTCTCATGAGGTTGTATTCCCACGCTTATATATACAACATAATAATCTACGCCATAACACGCCGGCAGATTACAAGGCGAATTTATAGTTTGATAACCACAAAAAGTACACGTTTGTCATTTAATTTGTGTTACCGGGTTAAATGACAAAATGTTCAGTTTCTTATAAATTTTCACATAAATTTTTTCATATACGTTTGCAATACGTGAATATGTAATATCAAATAAATGTCAAAACAAAATTAGTAATGATTTTACTGGAAATTTCAACTTGTAGACATGGAAACGTTTTATTTTATACAACTGAGGCTGCACTCAAATACTACTTTTTTCATACGTACGTACATACACGGAAAACTTTAATTCCTTCTAATTTTTATTTAGCTATAAATATATACTAAATCATTCAAAGTACTAAATGCTACACAGTCATTGATATGGCTGTTCGGCTGTTCCATAAATAACATGAACTCAATTTAGGCTTTCTTGTGTGGACATACGTTTGAAAAACGCAGCACTGGAAAGCACCTTTATTAACTATAAATAACAATATTATTAAAGTTCATGTATATTATCTACATACTTTGACATATTTGACAAGGTTAATAAGGTCTATACCCATAGATCGTATAACTCAACAGTCAACAGCACTACAAATGTTATGCAAATGTTAGCAAAACTTATGTTAAAATCTTAGCTAAAAATTGTGGATACATTCAATGCATTGTTTAAATTTATTAAATGCATTTTTGGTAAGCGGACAATAAATGCCGACCGCGTCAGTTTAAACCAAGGGCAACAAAACAACTGTCAGGTAGAACATGAGGAGCCTTTAATTTGCAACACTTGTCATGAGAAGCCTTTGCAACATTTATCATGAGGAGCCTTTGCACTAACACTTCACATGAGAAGCCTTTGCAACACTTCCCAAATTTTGGCATTTACTCAAAATCACCTTATTCGGGCTATGATTTGTATCAAATATATAAAATATCTTGTCGTAGATATTAAACTGTATGCAAAAAAACATAAATGACAACGCGTACTTTTTGTGGTTATCAAACTATAAATTCGCCTTGAAATAAGCCTTGTCATGCCGCTTCCCATGTTTTGGCAAAATTGCCTTATTTTAAGATTTGTATCAAAATTCATCACAAAATATCTTGTCATAGATATTAAACTATTTGTAAAAGAAAACATTTAATCCGGTAACATAAATGGAAACCCCTCTGACAAGCAACAAATCTCCATCGGTTATCTGGTATTCTCAAAAGTATATTAAATAAAAAGTATTACCTTATATTATCTTCTTCCAACAAATGCGCGCAGAAGTTCGCACTTATTGAATGCGCAGTCTACGTATATCAGCCTTTAGAAACTTTAGTTCTATGCTAGTCTACGGGTTCCAGTTTTATTGAGAAGAGAGTATTAACGTTTTATTTGTCAGTACATTTAAATACTAAAAAATGTTGGTCAATTATTATCTCATCCACAGAATAGGAAACTCCCTATTCTGTGCCTCATCCGTGTTTTATCCCCATATCCGTGTTTTACCCCCTCATCCGTGTTTTATCCCCCAATCCGTGTTTTATCCCCTCATCCGTGTTTTATCCTCCCATCCGTGTTTTATCCCCTCATCCGTGTTTTATCCCCTCATCCGCGTTTTATCCCCTCATCCGTGTTTTATCCCCTCATCCGTGTTTTATCCCCTCATCCGTGTTTTATCCCCTCATCCGTGTTTTATCCCGTCATCCGTGTTTTATCCCCATATCCGTGTTTTATCCCCCCATCCGTGTTTTATCCCCCCATCCGTGTTTTATCCCCTCATCCGTGTTTTATCCCCATATCCGTGTTTTATCCCCTCATCCGTATCCGTATCCGTGCCATCCGTATACGTGTTTTATCCCAACCATTCGTATTCAAGGTATATTATTGATTGTTGTAGAGTATATCGCTTCATCGCTTGTATTGACATAGTGCAAATTTAAGTTACCCATGATTATTGAAATAAAACAAACAAGATTAATACAACTACAGTCATTTTGAAAAGCGAAGAGAATACCGGTATCGGCGGTATGTCAGTTAATAGGAAGTCTTCAGTGCGGCAACGCATTAAATTATTAATTTCTATTTTAATGATCAGTTATTCCCTACCCAATATTTCTTTAAAATTGAAAAAAAATGCGCGTCTTGACTTTTCGGAAAAAAGAATATAACAAAAGAACTAAAAGATCTAAAAGTATTAGAGTTCTCACTTCTATAATTGATATTGTGTGTTGACGCATTAAATAACTATATTTACTGAATTACTGTAATGGGAATCGCTACATTTTCGGCAATATTTTTACCAGCTTCATCATGTATAATTCACCAAACTATTTAGCCACACATATGAAAATGAATTTAAGCCAGAGAATAGCTATAGTCTGGCTTTTTTCTATAACTAGCTAGATATACTAAATAATGTACTATATTTACAGCTTCATATTTCCCGTCAAAACAATAGAAGCTCAAATTTTCATATGAATCGCGTGAATAACTATTCCTAAATAATCATTAGAACTTGAATATAGATTGTTTTCAAAAGAATATTACTTGCATCCAATAATTCTGCACCAGATTTATTTTTCAGTAACATTCAAGGCTTTTGTTTAGCTCCAGATAAGGTCAAGGTGCTCAAAATCGCTGGTTGACAATTCGTTCAACCTTTCTCGGTGTCTCGAGTTTATAATATAACATTTCAAACATCTCTTCTCGTGTCTTCGTTTAAAGAATGTATCCTACAACAACAGATGGTTCCTGAAACCTTTTCCAGAGTGTATGACCATTTACCTTTCTCGTTAAATTTCAATTGACACAAAATACTATAGTATAGCTTCAATAATACTCCAATCATTCACAAACGCGTGACACAATTAAACCACGCAAGTTGGAAAATTCGCCATTCCTTTCCTTCTCAAACGCTTAATATGGCTTTACCCGATAGTGTAGCATTTCCTTAGTTCTCCTACCTGGTTGTGAGAATTTTTGTTCATTATAACGAGCAAAAACGACATATTTTTAGTTACCAAAACCTTCACGCAATAAGATTCCTATGTTGTTTTGAAGCGAACCCATCTAATGACGTCACAAAGGTCATTGACACCAAAGATAATTTTTTGAGAATTTGATCCAAGATGGCGGCCGATGAGTAAATTTGTCACATTTTACTTGCACTTTACTCGCAAACAAAAATGTTACAGAAAAAAATAGTAACATTCTCATAGTTAGGTGGTCCAGTAAGATTAATTAAGCGAATAAAAATTTTCGTTGCCAATGTCCTTTAATGCCGTTCTTAACCTTTTGCCCAATTTTTACGTTTTCGAAACCAATTTCAACAAGTTTTAAAAAAACCAAGATATATCTAATACAAAATCAAGAAAATACACGCATTAAAATTGTTACATCCATAGCATTGCTCTTCTTGACTTTCTCACTGCTCGTTCAGTCTTTGTTCTACAGGCCTCAAATAGATTCTCGTTTAGCGGACAAATATTTTACGCTAATTTGCCACCCTCATTGTAGAATATTACCACCGCCACGTTTGAGATAACTTTTTCAGGTAATTTAGACACAAACCATGGCAGTTTATTGTAGAATACTACCTACACTGGTCACTGGACCCCCACGTTTGAGATAATAGACGGCCAGCCAGCCTCGAAAAAAGTGACTGTCGATGGCATTTTTTGTTACAAGCAGGAAACCACACTAAATGTCATCGGAGTGTGTTCACTTTGACGGTGAAAGTGGTTGCCCTCCGTAATTATTCTATTTATGTAGCGAAATTGGAAGGTTTTTATAACGACATTTCGATAGATGGGATTCCATTTAAAAGCAGTTTTCGATATCATGGATTTATTGTAATTGGTTCACTGCCTAATTAGCATGTGCAAATTTCTCCTTTTCTTAATTGTCATAACTCAAAGTGACATGCTAATGAGAAACATGGTATTACTGGCACTTGTTAAAATACCTGTGTGGAGGCAAGTTTCATTATAAAGATGGATTTATTAGAACGAGTGGTTACCCAAAGGCTTAAATTCGTAAATTATTGCGGTTTATTTCGAATATTTACCGATTTTGAAGGTCTATGTGTTATAGTGAAACTACGTGTTTGCGCCAACATGCTGTTTTTCAACCATTTACATTCCAAAACTCGACTGGCTCAACAGAAGTATATTGTGTTACACGGGTGGCAACCGGGCGTGTAGTACCGATTCGTATGTAATCTAAACATATGTGATTGTTGCCTGTCTGTAACACAACAAAAACATATTGTTGTGGCTTCTTTTTGAAAGGTCGTGTTTTGATGTATTTGCGCCATGTTTCTTATTAGCATATCATTTTGAATTATACGAAAGAAGATTATCCAAATTTTACAAATGTTAATTAGATAGTCAGCCAATTAAAATAAAACACTGATATAAAACACAGCATTCGAAAAAAATCCCATCCTTCGAAATGTTTTAGAAAAAACCTTCAAATTTTAGCACATAGATAAAAAAATACGGTTGGCAACCACTCTCACCCTCAAAGTAAACACTATCCTGAGACATTTTGCGTATTTTCATGCTTGTAACAAAAAATGCCATCGACAGTGTTTTCTAGACACTTTTTTCAAGCTTGGCCGGTCGTCTATAACTTTTTTCAGGTAGTTTCGACACAAACCACGGCAGGTTATATTGTAGAATACTACGTACAGTGGACACCCAAGTTTGAGATATCTTTCTCAGGTAGTTTATACACAAACCATGGCAGCTTATTGTAGAATACTACCTACACTGGACCCCCACGTTCGATCGAGATATCGATCATTTTCAGGTTGTTAAAACACAAACCACGGCTGGTTATATTGTAGAATACTACGTACAGTGGACACCCAAGTTTGAGATATTATTCTCAGGTTGTTAAGACACAAAGCACGGCAGCTTATTGTAGAATACGTCAACCTACACTAAACTCCCATGCCAACGTTTAAAATATATTTTTCAAATAGTTCAAATATAAACCGCAACAGTTGTAGGGTACTACCTACACACTGGACCTCCACATTTGAGGTAGTTCAGACACAAACCAATTATAGGCAGCTTATTGTAGAGTACTACATACACTAGACTTTATACCAAAGATATATCGCTATATCTTACCAGCTTTGTTGGTGACAAAATTCCAGACCCTGCAACCAATTCCTTGTCCTTTGAATTCGCATGCCGCATTACTGCATTAGGACAGCCACAATTAAAACCTCGAGGCCAAAAGGCTGGAGCATTTCATTTTTTCTTAACATCGTTGGCAATTATAATATATCTCAAAAACGAACAGTTGTTGACAAAACGTTGCTTTTGACTATAGCCCTATACCCGTTCCGTAAAGCCGACATGCATGCAAATAAACAACAGATTTCCAGGCATAATAACTTTACATAACACTTAACATAACGCTAATAGTGTCATCGAGTCACGATCCAGTGATTGCAATGTACCATTGTCTATTCATTGTATTCTCCATGCCATCCAGTCACTGATTGTTTTGACATAGTTGTGACGTTGACGTTGTGCAATTACCCTGATTGACAGAGGTTCTTGTATTCCGACCTATTATTCTCGCTCGTATTTTATATTGTGCAATTGGACTTTCCAAAACAATGAAAGACAATTAATAGAACAACCCATCAATTACTCGTGACTACAGTAGATGGCACTATTGCTATGTTAGTGTTATGCATTTTGCATCAAAAAGCCCATTGAAAAGCACATTGGCTGAATGAAATGCACTTTGAAAGTATGGAAATGAATTAAAGTTTATAATAAATTATTTTGCCTCATTTTCTTTTAACAACCGAAACTTTATAATAAGGAATAATTTTATATGAAATGTTGAACTAATTTGTAAGGATTTTCCTAGATTTTCAGATTTTCCCTGCATTCGGACAAGAAAAATTGACCGCCGTTTGACAGTGTAAAACATGGACGGGAAAGAGATAAGAACATAATTTTTAAATACTAAATAACACGTTCGAGGACCTTCCCATTGACAAGTAAAATTGTCTCGCGTTTGACAGAATAAAGTATTAAAGAGTAAAGTCAGTATCTTTCATATATCATTGATACGGGCAGGAAAGGGTTAAAGTAAAACTACGCCATCAAATTTGGCAAACATCAAATAAATGTTTATTTTCATATTTTACAAGTATAATAATAATGTTACATTGTCTATACATGCATGCTCCTCTATTGCGGAGCTTTAAAAACTAATTACATGAAGCATCCTGCACGAAAGGAAAAGCTCGATTGCTTTCCGTCTTCACAACAACTCTCTGCGCGC
The DNA here is from genome assembly GCA_016169945.1 of Trachythela sp. YZ-2020. NCBI lineage: Eukaryota > Metazoa > Cnidaria > Anthozoa > Malacalcyonacea > Clavulariidae > Trachythela > Trachythela sp. YZ-2020. The sequence continues at coordinate 6,939,885 of JADLSH010000260.1, forward strand.
TCACTTTCCCCTACATGGAAACTTCATGTAAGCCTCTACGCATGAGAGAAGGCATTAAATGTTCTGCAAACTACAAATCAACAATCAACTATTAAAAAGCGGTGATGTCAAAAGCTATCTAAATTCAAATATTTAGCGATATGCTCTGGCACGTAATTGCCATGAGCGCGTTGATTGCCGTCGTACTCGAAGTACAAATATATACACACAAGAGATCGTGATATGCGTTTTTACATGACGACAACTCAACAGCAAATGCCAATTACGACGGTGGACATGCTATTTATATCTAAGCGCTAAGCTTATATAAGGCTAGCGCCATACCGTCGAACACAATTCGTTCAATTAGATTGAATTATATTCGACGACAGTGCAACGTATGAAACAGACCTATGGTCCCTATTATTACTACAAGCTACGATTTTAGTCGGAAGATTTATGGTTTCGGTGCATGGTATTTAACCAAGCCAATGCAAAGGGATAAGAATTAACAATGAGCCCACAGATCACAACACTGACTGTTTCTCGTTTTAACATGCATCTAAAGCATAAATGGGCCAACTAAAATTATAGCGTGTACGCCCGGGTTTCGCCGTGGCGGAAATTTCGGTGAGGAGGGGGCAACTGCCCACCATTAAGTAACATAAACAAATAGTCGGAAATTTTTACCTGAAAAAGCTTTTGAGTGTAAATGGGGGGTTTGTACTGAAACTTTAGAAGGTTTTGTCGAAAATGTTGGAGAAAAAGTGAATTCCCGTCACTGTTTAGTGGATAATATGGTGCAACGATCTATGGAAGATAATTATGCAAAAATCTATCAGTAAATAATCAAATATTCTAAATTTAATCACCAGCTGTAATTTACTTATTTCTTTGACTGCAATTTTACGAGGATTTAAAAATGTTTATAATTATAGCAGCGTTTTAAATGTCATTAGGGCCGACTTTCATTTCCGCGACTTTATAAGAATATGTATATCCTTTAAAATGATCCCAGCGGATACCTTTCCATCTCTGGTTGTGAGCACGTCGAAGGTATTCACCATTCAAGTGTGCTTCATCAGATCTCTCAAACCACCAGGCACCGTGCAGGTACCGAGCACAGTTACCCGACGCCCAGTCATCATTGTCTACATCTTGAGTGGTGAATTTCCTCCCATTGTTCCACCGTAAAGAATCTCCTGCTGTCCCTGTGAAATAAATATTCAACAAAAAATTAACAAACTCATTAATAGTTAATGCATATTTCAGCCAATCAAGTCAACGATAGTATATGTCACGTTCAGGATGGTCGGGATGGGTTTAATGCTTAGTGCATGTCATTTTTTCTAAACTGTTAAGCGTTTGCAATGAAGTAAAAATTTTACTGTTACGTAGCTAAAAGGTTACGCACAATTTACAGACGATTTTACTTGTAGCTGCTAAATATGACTTTTTAATATTATAGTTCTCAAAATTAAGGTATTCCACCCAGACCCTCGTGTAGCGCCTGATACGCACAATTCTCCACCAAATATGCACATCTGTCATTATTTTAAGAATTAACTTTTTAACATCGTTTCAATATTTTGCAGTGCGATTATATTACGTGAAAATAAACTGCTTATCCGGAAAAATTCTTTAAGACAGTCTCGGTCGTCTCTAAACTGAGGACACACCAGGAAATCTCCCAGCATTCCAAGGAGCCAAGCAACCCTCGGAAATAGCACCTGTCTGATTAACCATTTGGTTTGTGAAATATTTAGATAACTATTCATTATAAGTATTTTGTCTTTTGGAAACACCAGGTATATCTATTATTGACAAACTGTCGATCCGTAAGCCAGGATCTTCATCAGTGCAAATATAATTGTGTTTCACCAGGCAAACATACCAGGAACCTATAAGTGGCTATTATTACCATATGAACAATATTGCAAAATGTTAGCGTCGCTTTCATTTCCCAAAACGAATCTTACCCGTGTACGAAGTAGCATTGAAGTTTAAACGATAACCATCGCTCTCGCTTGCCACAGTAACTGCTTTATACTTTGCATATCCGCTCTCGTTTTCAAAGGTTTCGAGATCAACCCTGAGTACATTTTGGGCACTTGATGACAGACGATGAATTTTCTCTAGACCCAGCCAGTATTCACCACTGGAATTTCCAAATCCCACTTTATAATCTGTCCAGTTTCTGTAGAAGTCAACCGAACCATCTACCCGTCGCTGGAAAATAGTCCAGCCCCTTCCTGGAGTGGACTTCATATCACACCTGACTTGGAAGGCTCCCAAACCGTCCGGGTCGATTGTATAAACGCCAGAGGTGGTTTTGCCTGATTTGTATAAAGCATCGCAGCTTTTTGCTAGATAAAAAGTAGATCAATAAATCTTTACAAACTTCAACCTAACCTCAACCTAACCTTAACCTAACCTCAACCTAACCTCAACCTAACCTCAACTTAAACCCCAACCCTACTTCAACCTAACCTGAACATAACCTCACCCTAACTTCGGCCTCAGGTTAACCTCAACCACTAACAAAACACTGGTCAAAATACAGAAAGGTCGTATAAACGAAAAATTTCTTCGCGACAAAAATATGCGACGGCTTAAATAGGCCTGGGGTTCAGTGCTCGTTCAGGGAAGCATGGGTGGCAGATGCGGTTAGCGCGCCCCTTACCTCTGAGTTAAGCCGGCAATACAGCAGGTCGAGGGCACGGATTTACTCAGGTTGGGTAACGTCAGTGTGCTTGATAAACTCGTGTAGGTTGAGATTGGTAGGTTGGTTCTCTCCTGTGCTTCCAGGCTTTTCTCCGTGTACTTTTTTTCGCTAAAACTAACCCATAGCCACTAACCACCTCGGAACTTTTGTCAATTGGGTTTAACGCTTCCGTCCACCTCATAGTGGTAAAAACAATAAACTAAAGTAAGCCGCGGCTTATTAAGGTTGCGAATTCATTGTCATATAAAGCCTGGTTCTCATTCATCGGTGATGGTCGGCGATCCATTGTTATTGATCTTTGAAGGACAATGTGGACAATGTAAAGTATTTTACTCATCAATGATCAAAACAATGGCACTGTAAGAGCATCGCCGACTGTCGCCGATTAATGAGAACCTGGCTTAAACGGTTTCGCGCCAAAATGGTGTTCAACACCGAATGCAGACTTAACGAAAAACTAAAAGTAAGAAAACTAGAAAACCGAAAACATATATATATATTTCTTTTGTGCTGTCTATACGAGTGTTCGCAACATATCACTTATAATATTTTTAACAATACCGTATAAAAGCTCCGTTGGCGACATAAACAAGTTATTTCTTGGCCGCGGAAAGGCTTAACAGGTTTTGTAACCTAATTGACAAAGGTTCCGAGTGTTAATTAGTGGTTAGTGGTTAGTGGTTAGTGGTTAGTGCCTAAGGGTTAGTTTTTAGCGAGGGAGGAAAACTGGAGTACCCGGAGAAAAACCCTCGAAGAACAGGAGAGAACCAACCAATCTCAACTTACATGAGTTTATCAAGCGCACTGACGTTACTCAACCTGAGTAAATCAATACCCTCGACCTGCTGTATAGCCATCTTAACCCAGAGGTAAGAGACAGCGCGCTAACCGCATCTGCCACCCATGCTAAACTTTATAATTATATTGCTTAAATATGTTTGTTATATTCTATTTTTGCCCCGCAGAGAGGTGTCCGTATTAAAGAGATGTCCGTATTAGACAAGTGTTCGTATTCGAGAGGTGTCCGTATGAGAGAGGTGTTCGTTTGAGAGAGGTGTCCGTATTAGAGAGGTGTTCGTATGAGAGAGGTGTCCGTATTAGAGAGTTGGCCGTATTAGAGAGGTGCTTGTATTAGGGAGTTGTTGGTATTAGAGAGGTGTTCGTATTAGAGAGGTGCCTGTATTGGAGAGGTGCCCGTATTAGGGAGGTGCCCGTGGAGGTGCCCGTATTAGGGCCGGAGGTGCTCCTGGTTAGGTCTGAAAAATGAATAGTTTTGGTTCGAACATTCCATCTACAAAAACCCTTGAGCATCAAATCAAATCATCATACCATGTGTAGGAACCAGCGCTGTTGTCATGGTGATAGCCAGTGCTGTTGTTGTGATTGGAAATAGCACCGTTGTGGGTTCGTCTGCCTGGTTTGTCGTGGTTTCACCTGGCTGTTCTGTTGTTGTTGGGTCTTGCTCATTCGTTGTTGCATATATCGCGGTTGTAGTTGGAACTAGTGTGGTTGTTGTTCTTATACTCAGTGCGGTCGTTGTTTCATCTGGTTTCTTCGTCGTAGCTCGCTTAGGTGATGTTGTTGTGACTCGCTTGGTTGGTTTGGGTTCTACTGGCATGCCTGCTTGGCTTCTCTGCAATTACAAAGCATATATAAGGTTTGTTTCTTTAAAAGTAAATCGCTTTAACTCGCCGCTTAACTTGCTTTAAATTGCGACTAAATCGGCCGAGTTTCTCTTAAGTCGCATATATCGGCAGAAGGCGAAAGAGAGTATTTTAAGTTCTTAAAACAGTTTACACTATACTAGAATAAAATTATTTTACAGTGAAACGATAGTGCTGTATCTTGTACAACTTACTCATGATGGACTTGTTCGACTAGTGTCCTGTGTAGCGGCTCTCGTGTGAAGGGAATGTAACGAAAGCACGCACGAGGAAAACACGCACGTTTAGTTTTTGGTGAGCTTGGAAAGAGGATAAAACCCTCGAAGCACAGGAGAGAACCAAATACAATTCTACTGACATGAGTTTTCAAGTATAGGGTAGCTACCCAACCTAAGTCAATACCTGCCGTCGACTTACACTAGCAGGCTTTACTCGGACGGTAAGTGACAGCGCGCTAGCCGCATGTGTCACCAGTACTTCCAAAAGAACACTTAATAAAAATACCTTTTTTATTATTTCGTAGTAATCGAAGTATTGCGTAACGTGAAATTTCTTAGGATTTGTCGACTTCGTGGCGTTGTTCAGCTCACAATTCTTGGAAGAACCTGTATTTTTTCCTTTGTTGAAATTAATTGATTTACAAGCAGGATGCTCAGCCAGGCAATTTAAAGCACATTCCAAAACTTCAGGTGTATTATATTTGCGGATTACGTGACCAGTAAGTCGGTGACCTGCAGAACAGTGATAAAGGAATTGATGGGCTTATATCTCCAAAATCTATGGTTTATATACGTATGGGCTCATACATGGGGGGGGGGGAGGAGGTTGCCGTCGTTTTGCAAATTACCTAAACCGCTGATTGCGGACTGCGGACAACCGACTTCGGATTCCAAATTTCGAAATGCGGACTGTATTATGATATTAACTAATTAAGAATTATTGTTGTGACCAGCATTGATGTCCTCGTAAAAGACGTAAACGAATGCATGCCCATCACAGACTGATTTCTTAATTTGTAATATGTTCAATATATTGAATAATATATTTCATAAACCTGTCTAGCTGTCTTATAAATGATAAGTATTTTATCTATTTGTCAAGTATATAACAGGTTGTAAATCAAATATTTTCAAATAATTTCAGCTGTTATAAGCAACAGATTTTCAGTGAACATATAATATATGTAGCAAATATGATATTATAAACTATGTTGTCTATTTTGAGTGGTTTTGACAAAAAGGGAGGGTAAATATTTCACGTATACAGTATTTGACAACGATGACATATTATAATCTTTTTGTACAATTTCAGCAGCTGTTATAAACAATTGATTTTTAGTGAACATGTATTTAGCAAATATAGTGTTAGTTAAGTATCATAAACGTAAAATTATATATATTCACGCATGTCTGGATGCGCATGTGTCTGAGTATTGTACCACATGCGCTTGGGAGAGCAAGCGTATGGTGTATAAATACGAAGTCACTCGCATCTAGATTGCGTTACAAGCTGCACTGACGAGCCGTTGAACGGCGAAACATGCATGTCTGCAGATTTGACTATATATAATATATATATATATCTATATATAATAATTTTGACAGAGTGCCAATGCATACCCCTACTTCTGTAGGGTTTTTTTTATTTTAAATCTGCTTTTGTGTCTGCATGTTGAAACTATTTCCGATCTTTTGTTCTGTAAAAATTGTTTGTGATACATAGTTTTTCCTCCAAACATAAATTGCATATTTTTATCCTCCCGTATACGAAACTTCATGTTTTATGATTGACCACGTTATGGTGAAATTTTGTTTGTTTCCTTTCAATTTCCAAATGAAAAGATTTAATGTAGTTACGGTGTCGCTCTTTAAATGTGCTTGCAGTCATGCCAATATAGTGTTTAGTGTTGTTCGTGTTGCTTGTGGTGACAGTTGCCTTGTATACTATGTCGTTGGTGGCTTGGTCGTGCATTGTTTCTGAAGTGGGCATGTGTCCTCATCTCTGCAATTAAAACTGATTGCGTCATTGCTAAGTGTCTGTGGCTGGTTTTTCCTAATTATGCGTGCATTGTGCCTAGTGATTATGGACTTGACATTGTTCATGCAACTATAGCTGACCTTAACTGTGTTCCTGTTAAAAATTTATGTAGTTTGTGGTTAGGTGGAAAATGTTTGTCAATTAAGCTGAGGAAATTGCGTCCTATATTGGTTCTGACACTCTTACTAAATGGAGGATTAAACCAAATGATATTGCGGTGCCTATTTCTGCGTTTGTGTTGTGGTGGTTGATGCGTGTAGTCAAGTGTGTGGTTGAAATTACTGTGCCTCAGTGCATTTTGATAAATTGGTGCAGATTCTCGAAAATGTGTCCTCGTCAGAAGAGAGGAGTGAAATGCGCTTGTTGATTGATGCTGGTAGCTGCTTTGTGATGCATGGTTGAATGTATATTTATGTATAATGGATCATCATTAGGCTTCCTATATGGTTTTCAGTATTAAGGTCGAAAGTAACATCTAGAAAGATTACTGTTTTTAAGTTTGTCTCAGCTGTGATTTTTAGGTCAAATTGTTCGAAAATCTTGTGCAGTTCTTTTCTCGTTTTATATGCTAAACGTGCTGACTTGCCTTTTATGATTGCCAATCTGTCGTCTCTATACAGTACAGGCCAATATTTTCTTTGCCAAACTTTTCTCCTAGGTGTTTTAAAATGAAAAGGCCTGCAAGTTCGCAAACTTGTCATAGGGAGATTGTTGCTGTCTCTTTTAATCCAAGGTTTTCCGTCGTTAAAAAGGAGTGATTTTCTAGCATGTTTTATAGAAATTTACTCGACCAAGCAATATCTTGGGCGTCAAATTTGACAACTATTTCTAAAGACGAAATTTCAATTATAAAACATGCTAGAAAATCACTCGTTTTCAACGACGGAAAACCTTGGATAAAAAGAGACAGCAACAATCTATTTGACGTCACCATGGGTAGCTATGACGGTGCTGAAGTTTGCGAACTTGTAGGCCTTTTCATTTTAAAACACCTAGGAAAAAAGTTTGGCAAAGAAAATATTGGCCTGCATAGAGACGACGGATTGGCAATCATAAAAGGCAAGTCAGCACGTTTAGCAGATAAAACGAGAAAAGAACTCCACAAGATTTTCGAACAATTTGACCTAAAAATCACAGCTGAGACAAACTTAAAAATAGTAAACTTTCTAGATGTTACTTTCGACCTTAATACTGAAAAATACAAACCATATAGGAAGCCTAATTATGATCCATTATACATAAATATACATTCAAACCTAGACTTGCTCCAAGTCTGTCTCTTGTAGGGGTTTTTATTGGGGAGTGCGAAAATGCGGGCGGAAGGAAATTAAGGCGGGCGGGACGCGATAAACGCCGTCTCCCGCCCGCATTTTCGCGCGCCCTAATATACTCCCCCTATAAGAGACAGACTTGGAGCAAGTCTAATTCAAACCATGCATCACAGAGCAGCTACCAACATCAATCAACAAGCGCATTTCACTCCTCTCTTCTGACGAAGACACATTTCGTGAATCTGCACCAATTTATAAAAATGCACTAAGACACAGTAATTTCAACCACACACTTGACTACACGCATCAACAACCACAACACAAACGCAGAAATAGGCACCGCAATATCATTTGGTTTAATCCTCCATTTAGTAAGAGTGTCAGAACCAATATAGGACGCAATTTCCTCAGCTTAATTGACAAACATTTTCCACCTAACCACAAACTACATAAATTTTTAACAGGAACACAGTTAAGGTCAGCTATAGTTGCATGAACAATGTCAAGTCCATAATCACTAGGCACAATGCACGCATAATTAGGAAAAACCAGCCACAGACACTTAGCAATGACGCAATCAGTTGCAATTGCAGAGATGAGGACACATGCCCACTTCAGAAACAATGCACGACGAAGGACATAGTATACAAGGCAACTGTCACCACAAGCAACACGAACAACACTAAACACTATATTAGCATGACTGCAAGCACATTTAAAGACCCGGCATGTGCAATCAATGAAATCGATAATCGATAAAATCGATATCAATTAATATCAATCGATATCAATTAATCGATTGATATTGAAAATCGATGAACAATCGATGGTGAAGGTTTTTGTGACCTTATTGATTTATATCGATTATCGATAGCAATCAATAGATTGATTGCGTTCGATTGGTATTGATTATCAATAACAATCGATGAACTAACAGTGTTCGATTGGTATCGATTGGTATTCTCGACCATGCGAAAAAAATGCGGTCAACATACAAGAGTTATCTTGATCTTCCGTTCCGGCTTGCTGAATTCGGAAGGCCACTACAATCTTGAAGACTTTGTGCCAAAACACTCTCATAAAATTCAATATCTCCCTTAAACGTTTAAGATTGCAAACTGTGTGATATTGACCGTGATAAATATAACAGGATATTAGCTGTCACCACTATTGTCTCGTCGTCTTTGGCCTGCTCACTATCCGGTGAAGCTTATATAATTATAAACCTTTATATTTTTGTTGTTAGTTCTTCTATAAATTCTTAAGTTCTCTAAGTCGTTTGTTAATTTGATGTTGGTTTTTCCTTTTTCAATTGACATAAAGATAGATACAAACGGAATATTTTAATAGTGCACACTGTTTGCCACACATAATATATGAGAAAATTTTATTAGCTATTATTATTTTAACGTAATTCGTTGTTTACAGTACAACATTTTCAGGGCATTTAAACAAATTTACATGGTATGTTATAAGTTATATATATTTACAAAAGACACAAATCAGCTAGACCGGGAATTTAAAAAATCGATACCAATCGATGGATATCGATTGACAAACGGACTGAATTTTGTGACTATCGATTGGTCATCGATTGGCAAATACCAATCGATATCAATTAATTAATTGGTATTGATTGATATCGATTGATCGATTGGCTTTCCGATCATCGATTTTCATCGATTGCAGAGCGACACCGTAACTACATTAAATCTTTTCAACACAAAAATACTCAAACGACACCGATCTTTCGAAATATATTTGGAAATTGAAAGGAAACAAACAAGATTTCACCATAACGTGGTCAATCATAAAACATGCAGTTTCGTATACGGGAGGATAAAAAATATGCAATTTATGTTTGGAGGAAAAACTGTGTATCATGAAAGACAAACAATTTTTACTGAACAAAAGATCGGAAATAGTTTCAACATGCAGACACAAAAGCTGATTTAAAATAAACAAGACGCCTGCTGAGGCGTTCACACTGGCCCTGCGGAGCAGGTTTTGCCCCATCAGGACGGTCAGGGTTTAGGGGCACCGGGGGGTGTAACATTTACTGTCTGTGTGAGGTTTCAGTCTCGGATCAGTGGTTTCAATCTTATTTTGAGGTGCTTGGGTATATTAATGATATATGTTAGGTTTATATAGCCGATTGTGAGATATATAGACATTGTCCTATCGTTACCGAGTATGATATATTCACTTCTTAGTTTAAAGACCATGTAAAGTCCATTCTGCGCATGTGCTGTGGGGAGTCCCGCGATGTAAACAATCCCCAAATTTCGCGTTGTTTCGACCCAAACGGGCGACATATTCTAAATCAGAAACTCGAATCTGTATCTATTTAAAGCATAGCGAACCAGAACACATCATAATTTTTTAAATATAGCGTGTTTAAAATGTAAACAAACGGACGTTGCTGGTTTGTTTACATGTATTAAAGACAAAATTCTAATAAATATTTAAACCAAATTCATCGTGTTATTGTAATTATTTTAGTAATATACTCCATACGCCCAGCCTCGACAATGTAATTTTGAGTTGACACGTCAGTTGTATTTCACACAAACTAAAAATAGCAAACGTAAACAAGACATTTTGAGCCATATTGAATCGAAATACCAATATTGTTAAAAAGCAAGAACAAAGCATCATACCAGAATGTGAATGACTTTGAAAGTTCGAAAAGCATAAAATTTAACTGTCTCTCAAAGCGAGGTAAGAGCAGGTAGGAAATGAAACTCCCTCGCGCTAGACTTATGCAATTGTAATATATTATTGCTTAAATTTTGAAACAATTGTTACTAAAGCCGTACTTCTTGAGAAACATTCCAAATTCTTTATACAAAGGCAACAAAGCTAATATATAATAGCTTTGTGGTTTAATATGAAGTAACTGTATTCTACGTTGTACTATCTAAAATTATGTTGTAAACTTAAACAATCTCAGTTAGAGTTCACTGGTTATAACAGTCGACAGTCGCTTGAACATACGGGCAACCTTTTCGCCATAATTTCCAGGGATTTTACCAACTGTAACTGCAGCTATTGAATACGCAAAGAAATCTACAACGAACTCATGTGTTGTTTATATCAAAGAAAACCACGCATGAAACAAACACAAGAAAACATTTCCTAATAGACATATTTGTCATATAGCCCGCTCCTCAGTGACGGTCATTTTGAATCTGGTGGACGATTTCGTAATCACCACATGGTCTCAGAGCCTGCGATGCATGCGCTAACGCAAACTCGATTTCTCACGATGAGCCAGTTGGCTCCAGATTGGCAGCTCCAGTTTCGCGAACCTGGAGCCAGCTCCAGATTGGCTCGAAACTGGAGCTGGGACGACAAGTTTGTAAACAAAGCGTTTTGGCCGCTTAACCAGCAATGTAAATGAATTTTTTTTTAAAGACCATTTTTACCTGTCATATTTTCTAGTACGTGACCGAAAATGAGAACTTTATTATGTTTTGTTTGTCCACAGTAGCTTGTGAAAGTTGACTATTTTTTCTGACGAAGGGGCTGGTCAGCGGCCCGATTGATCGTATAGCTTTTTAAAACCTTATTTTTTTACCTTTATAATGGCGAACTGTAAAATTTGATTCATGACCGTTCTAGAGTATAATGTCAAGCAATAAGCGTACTTCTACATCGCGAAACCGCGATAAATAACTCTGGCAAAGTCGAGCCATCTATTTCACGCGCGGCCCGCTTGTATTAATTTCACACTTCCGTGAACACACAACTTTGGTATCGGTAAATTTGCGTTTTGGAGAAATAACCTATTGAACGTTTAATGATATATTATTATTTATTGCACTTTTTTAAAGACTAAACGATCGAAACATCTTCCATATCTGCAACACACAACGCAAACAAGAACGCGAAAAATGGTGTTAAATGTGGCTCAGATTGCCGAACGTCAAATACGTCTAGCATAGTACAAACTGTTTCGAAAAATTTCCTCTTAAACTCGCCTTTCTGCGACTTTTCAAAAGATGACCCTTCTAGATTGATTGTCATCCTACCATATCATATAGTATTTAAAATTTTAGGATGTATATCCAGCATGAGCAACTCATGTGAACACTGGCATTCGTGACCGACATGAGAAATCAACTTTCAAGAGATGTAAAATCAACTTGTTTACTAGCCTCCTCCGCAGGCATCTCTCGAATCCCCGGGGTAGGTTGCGTCAGGCAAATAATTTCTGCCCGCCAATTTTAAGGCGATGCCTGCGGAGGAGGCTATGCAAGTCCAACATTTGCAAAGCGAACAAAGTGCATAAAACATTTTGATGTTTGTAGTCGTTATTGTAATATGGATTGCTAAATCACAATGAAAACGTAATCTTTTTGTATAATCGGGTTTTGCCTAAGAAAGCAACTTACTAACTAATTACGCATTCAGTCTGTTCAGTCGGGGAAAGCAAGACAAACTTTTGTAAATTTATAATCCAATTTTCATCCAAACTGAACGATTATTTAATCAATTTGTCCTTGGCTTATGGCCGTTATCTCCACAAATTTTCGTATTAAAATGTTTGGTATTTTCAGTTATTGTGCTTACAGACAAACACACACACATATACACGCACACGTACAAACCAAGGTGAAAACATTCTATATTTCAAACTCTTTTCATTAAGTAATTGACATGTTCTGTCTATGAGTACCCCCAAGATACTGAATAGATATTTCTTCTTAGAAAGGTTGGTTACACATTGTAAGTTGATCAGAAAATGGGAACTTTTTTGGCTAGGATGGACTATCAAAAATTCTTTTTCCCAATAAATGAGAGTTCAATTGCACAAAGCCAGCTATCAACTAAGTTGAGTTCTGCATTAACTAGAGACTCGAGATCGGATAAACTCTTATTAGCGTAAAAATGGTTAAATTCATCAGTAATAGATGAATACCAAAAAGCATTGAAAGTTTAGAGTAAAGTCTTTAACATACGAAAGAACTAACAAAGGTCCAAGCACTGAACTTTGAGGAACTCCACATGGTTTAACAAGATTAGTTAAATATTTTTGACCAATCGAGGCAAATTGTTTAAGTTCAGTTAAATAAGAAACAAACTACTCATATGCTATTCCACGTATGCCATAACGCTCAAGTACTCTTGATAAAATCGAATGGTTTACGGTATCAAATTTATTACTAGTAGTCAAATCCGGAATCACTCCGGGTCCGAACTAGCTCCGAAGTCCGCACTCCAGATTCCGCACTCTGGAGTCCGCACTCCACGCTCAAAACTCCGCAGCCCGCCCTCCGGGGTCCGCAATCCGCAGTCCGCACTCAAGACCAGTCTTCAATCTGGACCCTGGAGTCTGCACTCCAAAGTCCGCACTCCGCACTTAAGACTCCGGAATCTAAAGTCCGAACTTTACAGTCCGCACCCCGGAGTCCGCACTTCGGACTCGACAATCCGCACTACGGAGTCCGCACTCCAGAGTCCGCACTCCGCAGTACACACCGGAATCCGCACTCCAGAGTCTGCACTCAATATTCCGCACTCTGGAGTCAGCATTCCACAGTCCGCATTTCGCACTCCGTATCTTGCACTCCGCAATTTCGCAATCCGCATTTTGCACTTTGGAGTCAGTACTTCACAGTCCGCATTTCGCTCTCTGGAGTCTGTACTACGGAGTCCGGACTCCACAGTCCACATTCGGGAGTCATCACTTCGGGTCTGAACTCCGCATTGAAGACTCCGCAGTCAGCACTCAAGACTCCGCAATCTGGAGTCAGCACTCTGGAGTCCGGACTCGGAGACTCTAGGGTCCAAACTTAGCAATCCGCACTTTGGAGTGCGCACTCTAAAGTCGGAACTCCGCATTTCGCCTGCGAAATCCGCACTCCGCAGTCCATACTCCGTAGTCCGCAATTTGCAGTCCGCACTCCGCCGTCTGCACTCCGGAGTCAGCACTCTGGAATCAGGAGTCCGGAGTCCGCACTTTGCAATTCGTGGGACACCCGCACTCCGTTGTCGGACTCCACTCTACGCAGTAGACTCGTGAGTTTATTGTTCATGACAAACGAATTACAGGAATTCCTTAGAAGATTTATATGATATAAAACTTCTTAGGCTTCCATATTTTTAAACCTTTTAATGAATTTCTCCAAATCGTCGGCCATAAACGCCACTGCTCACGAGTTTACAGCATGTTGCGTAGGCGAACTTCACGGTTCGCGCCAAGCGAAATGAAAATAAATTGGCCAGCTTTGTCAGCCAAAAAATTCGCCTCTAAAAAGTAGGAACCGATCCTTTTCGCTAACCTAATTTATCACATTGTCGAATCTATCTTTTCGCTTCGCGCGAACAAATTCGTTTAGTGGAAAACGGGCCAGTTGTTCAAAACCCGATTAGTTTAATCCTGTAGGTTAGCTAAAAAACTTCAAAGCATACTTCCCAAGAACTTGTTTATAAACTTCGAGATATTTTCCATAAACTTGCCTAGATCAATAGATGCTCTGTTTTATGACGTTTTGAAATAATCAGACGTGCAACAAAAACACAAACGAAACAGCGGGTTAAATTTTAACCGAAGCATAGTGTTAATCGTTCATTGAACAACCGGCCCTTGCCACAAACGAGAATGCGAGTTTACTAGAGAGAATTATCTTATGCCTCGGTCAAATGTGGACAAGAATTGCATGAGAGTAGACTTGCCGCGCGTAGCGGTCAAACGTGCAAAAACTCTCATCAATTCTCATCCAAATTTGAACCAGCTCAAAGTTGAAGAGAGTGCACAGAGAGTCGATGAGAGTTGGCGGTCAAACGCGAGCGAGAGTTCAGTGCACTCTCATCATCAACACTCATCCTCGTTTCACCGATAAAAATTCTAATATGTAACACCTACGCATGAGAAACACATGACTAAAAACAAAAACGACTTTTAATTGTGTTCTATGATTCAATTTGTGTACCTGAAGCGGCCAACCTGAACGCAGCACTGGATGTCAGCGAACTGCAGGTCTGTGTGTACAGCAGCAGCAGCAGAAAGAAACGAAGAATTTCGTATACATTCATGACGCAGAGTTGAAAGTCTCCAAATGTTTCAGCTACAAATATAATAAGAATAATTAGTCACAACTAAAGCTTAAGGGTCAGGTTTTGGTGAGGCACGGCAGAGAACCAACTACAACTCTACTTACACGAGTTTTTAAAAACAGGGCAGTACGTCACGCAAATTTCACCTAAGTAAATTCCACCCTCAACTTACAGTAGCAAGCTAAAATTAACTCGGCGGTAAAAGAGCATCGCCCTAACCGCATCTTCCAACCGTGTGCTTCACAAAAAATATAAAAGGAAAACTATTTGTTTGGACGTGAAGGCAGAAAGACGCAGTTTCAGACGGCTTGAAAATTTTAACCAGCACCTTCAGTAAAATTTTGTAGTAATCAATAACCGGGAAAAACCATACCTTTTTCTTGATTTTCTAGTTTTGTTTGCTTTTGCAAGATGCGCGAAATTAAAACTGCAAAAAAATATCGCATTGGTTCGGTACGCGAAATTCAAACGCGCCAAAATTTAAGCTGACTGAGCGAAAAAAGTAGTACGCGAATTAGGCCGGTAGCGAAAGTAAGGTGGCTTGTAACTATCAGCTAATGTACAGCACATATTTCTTTAAAACTTACCTTAAATATTTTGTGATTTTCGAATATTCCTTTCTTCCCAATGGTTGAAACCAAGTTGGATGTTCAGCTGGGTAATGAATGAAATTCTGCTTAACTTGACGGCCTTTTAGAACTTGTTGATTAACTGGCAGTAAACGTAAAGCAATTAAAATGCCGTTAAATTAAATTAAGAGTTAAATCAAATAAATTAAGAGTTAAATCAATTAAATTAAGAGTTCATCTAAAGGACGTTTCAGATGCCGCTCTACCTGTGAACTCTAAGCAATGAACTCTAAGTAAACTGGAACGCTAACTCCTATGATCAAGTCCTATGATTCGTTGAAGCCTGCAAGCTAGTTTTTCTGAGTTTTGAGTTGAAATACGTAACGCCGAACATTGGGCTGTATATGAAATTGAAGCTATTAAAAAGTTCTATTTGATATAAAAACTTCAAGACTTTAGGCAAAATGGAAATACTTAAAAAATACAAAAACAACCGCAATTTTGTAAAATACGGCAAATTTTCCCTCAAAGTTTTAAGTATTTCCCTTTTACCTAAAGTCTTGAAGTTTTCATATCAAATAGCTAGAACTTTTTAATAGCTTCAATTTCATATACAACCCAATGTTCGGCGTTAAGTATTTCAACTCAAAACTCAGAAAAACTGAATTAAGCTGGCTTCAATTCCCCCCTTGCGTTAGCATTCCAGTCTATTATTGTTCAATGCGCTCTACTTATGCGCCAAACTTAATTGATGAATTAGGTGCGGCAGAAGAGCGACGTATGGATCAATTAAGTGCGGCAAAAGTTGGAGCGACTGAAGTTCGGTAGAGCCTCTCGCATTATGCGACATTGGAGCGACTTTAATTGATTCATATCAATTCATAATCGAAATCAATCCCATTATTCAATTATTCAATTAATATTGTCGCTAGCCTCATCCGCAGGCAAATCGGTGGCAAACGGCAGAATTACTTTGGCAGAAATTGCGCAATATTTAGCAGAGCGCGAAAAGAGGTTGGGAGCTAGTAATGAACAAGTTTTGCTTTATAGAGAATTAGACAAAACATGCCGCTACAAAATTTATTTAAGAATTCAGGACTGTTACAAATTATGATTGAACAGTTCAATACTTTGATATGTATGTTTCAATTTTTGTTCAGTCTCAACTACATGTTATCAGATTCAACTGCAATTTTTTGCCGACGCAACACCCGTCATTTGGATGCGCGGTCGACACTATAAACTGGCTTACTTTTGGCTCAAGTTGGCTCAAGTTGGGCTGAAGTGAAATCGAAAAACGCTAATTTTTTTGTCCAACATTTCCAGGCTTCTATACTTTTTTACGCAACCTTATACTAAATTTTAAATACGAGCTACGATTTTAAAAATGTTTCTTATACATGCAGTTTCATCATGCAACTCATTACGATAATCTATAAAGCCATGCGGCATGCGGCTGGCAGTAAACGTAAAGCAATTAAAATGCCGTTAAATTAAATTAAGAGTTAAATCAAATAAATTAAGAGTTAAATCAATTAAATTAAGAGTTCATCTAAAGGACGTTTCAGATGCCGCTCTACCAGTGAACTCTAAGCAATGAACTCTAAGTAAACTGGAACGCTAAATCCTATGATCAAGTCCTATGATTCGTTGAAGCCAAGCTAGTTTTTCTGAGTTTTGAGTTGAAATACTTAACGCCGAACATTGGGCTGTATATGAAATTGAAGCTATTAAAAAGTTCTATTTGATATAAAAACTTCAAGACTTTAGGCAAAATG
The DNA here is from genome assembly GCA_016169945.1 of Trachythela sp. YZ-2020. NCBI lineage: Eukaryota > Metazoa > Cnidaria > Anthozoa > Malacalcyonacea > Clavulariidae > Trachythela > Trachythela sp. YZ-2020. The sequence goes on from JADLSH010000260.1 coordinate 6,956,970, forward strand.
GAAATACTTAAAAAATACAAAAACAACCGCAATTTTGTAAAATACGGCAAATTTTCCCTCAAAGTTTTAAGTTGGCTTCAATTCCCCCCCCTGCGTTAGCATTCCAGTCTATTATAGTTCAATGCGCTCTACTTATGCGCCAAACTTAATTGATGAATTAGGTGCGGCAGAAGAGCGACGTATGGATCAATTAAGTGCGGCAAAAGTTGGAGCGACTGAAGTTCGGTAGAGCCTCTCGCATTATGCGACATTGGAGCGACTTTAATTGATTCATATCAATTCATAATCGAAATCAATCCCATTATTCAATATTTCAATATTGTCGCTAGCCTCATCCGCAGGCAAATCGGTGGCAAACGGCAGAATTACTTGGCAGAAATTGCGCAATATTTAGCAGAACGCGAAAAGGGGTTGGGAGCTAGTAATCAACAAGTTTTGCTTTATAGAGAATTAGACAAAACATGCCGCTACAAAATTTATCTGAGAATTCAGGACTGTTACAAATTATGATTGAACAGTTCAATACTTTGATATGTATGTTTCAATTTTTGTTCAGTCTCAACTACATGTTATCAGATTCAACTGCAATTTTTTCCCGACGCAACACCCGTCATTTGGATGCGCGGTCGACACTATAAACTGGCTTACTTTTGGCTCAAGTTGGCTCAAGTTGGGCTGAAGTGAAATCGAAAAACGCTAATTTTTTGTCCAACATTTCCAGGCTTCTATACTTTTTTACGCAACCTTATACTAAATTTTAAATACGAGCTACGATTTTAAAAATGTTTCTTATACATGCAGTTTCATCATGCAAGTGATGCAACTCATTACGATAATCTATAAAGCCATGCGGCATGCGGCTGGCAGTAAACGTAAAGCAATTAAAATGCCGTTAAATTAAATTAAGAGTTAAATCAAATAAATTAAGAGTTAAATCAATTAAATTAAGAGTTCATCTAAAGGACGTTTCAGATGCCGCTCTACCTGTGAACTCTAAGCAATGAACTCTAAGTAAACTGGAACGCTAAATCCTATGATCAAGTCCCATGATTCGTTGAAGCCAAGCTAGTTTTTCTGAGTATTGAGTTGAATTACTTAACGCCGACCATTGGGCTGTATATGAAATTGAAGCTATTAAAAAGTTCTATTTGATATAAAAACTTCAAGACTTTAGGCAAAATGGAAATACTTAAAAAATACAAAAACAACCGCAATTTTGTAAAATACGGCAAATTTTCCCTCAAAGTTTTAAGTTGGCTTCAATTCCCCCCCCTGCGTTAGCATTCCAGTCTATTATAGTTCAATGCGCTCTACTTATGCGCCAAACTTAATTGATGAATTAGGTGCGGCAGAAGAGCGACGTATGGATCAATTAAGTGCGGCAAAAGTTGGAGCGACTGAAGTTCGGTAGAGCCTCTCGCATTATGCGACATTGGAGCGACTTTAATTGATTCATATCAATTCATAATCGAAATCAATCCCATTATTCAATTATTCAATATTGTCGCTAGCCTCATCCGCAGGCAAATCGGTGGCAAACGGCAGAATTACTTGGCAGAAATTGCGCAATATTTAGCAGAGCGCGAAAAGAGGTTGGGAGCTAGTAATGAACAAGTTTTGCTTTATAGAGAATTAGACAAAACATGCCGCTACAAAATTTATTTAAGAATTCAGGACTGTTACAAATTATGATTGAACAGTTCAATACTTTGATATGTATGTTTCAATTTTTGTTCAGTCTCAACTACATGTTATCAGATTCAACTGCAATTTTTTCCCGACGCAACACCCGTGATTTGGATGCGCGGTCGACACTATAAACTGGCTTACTTTTGGCTCAAGTTGGCTCAAGTTGGGCTGAAGTGAAATCGAAAAACGCTAAATTTTTTGTCCAACATTTCCAGGCTTCTATACTTTTTTACGCAACCTTATACTAAATTTTAAATACGAGCTACGATTTTAAAAATGTTTCTTATACATGCAGTTTCATCTTGCAACTGATTACGATAATCTATAAAGCCATGCGGCATGCGGCTGGCAGTAAACGTAAAGTAATTAAAATGCCGTTAAATTAAATTAAGAGTTAAATCAAATAAATTAAGAGTTAAATCAATTAAATTAAGAGTTCATCTAAAGGACGTTTCAGATGCCGCTCTACCAGTGCACTCTAAGCAATGAACTCTAAGTAAACTGGAACGCTAAATCCTATGATCAAGTCCTATGATTCGTTGAAGCCAAGCTAGTTTTTCTGAGTTTTGAGTTGAAATACTTAACGCCGACCATTGGGCTGTATATGAAATTGAAGCTATTAAAAAGTTCTATTTGATATAAAAACTTCAAGACTTTAGGCAAAATGGAAACACTTAAAAAATACAAAAAAAACCCCGCAATTTTGTAAAATACGGCAAACTTTCCCTCAAAGTTTTAAGTTGGCTTCAATCCCCCCCCCCTGCGTTAGCATTCCAGTCTATTATAGTTCAATGCGCTCTACTTATGCGCCAAACTTAATTGATGAATTAGGTGCGGCAGAAGAGCGACGTATGGATCAATTAAGTGCGGCAAAAGTTGGAGCGACTGAAGTTCGGTAGAGCCTCTCGCATTATGCGACATTGGAGCGACTTTAATTGATTCATATCAATTCATAATCGAAATCAATCCCATTATTCAATTATTCAATTAATATTGTCGCTAGCCTCATCCGCAGGCAAATCGGTGGCAAACGGCAGAATTACTTGGCAGAAATTGCGCAATATTTAGCAGAGCGCGAAAAGAGGTTGGGAGCTAGTAATGAACAAGTTTTGCTTTATAGAGAATTAGACAAAACATGCCGCTACAAAATTTACTTAAGAATTCAGGACTGTTACAAATTATGATTGAACAGTTCAATACTTTGATATGTATGTTTCAATTTTTGTTCAGTCTCAACTACATGTTATCAGATTCAACTGCAATTTTTTGCCGACGCAACACCCGTCATTTGGATGCGCGGTCGACACTATAAACTGGCTTACTTTTGGCTCAAGTTGGCTCAAGTTGGGCTGAAGTGAAATCGAAAAACGCTAATTTTTTTGTCCAACATTTCCAGGCTTCAATACTTTTTTACGCAACCTTACTAAATTTTAAATACGAGCCACGATTTTAAAAATGTTTCTTATACATGCAGTTTCATCATGCAACTCAATACGATAATCTATAAAGCCATGCGGCACGGAATTACTAAATATCCTGCCTCGTACCCAGGCTATAAGTTGCCGCTATGACGTTGCGTGGTCGTTGCGTGGAGCGCGTGGATAAATTGACGGGAAATCGCCGGCTAAATATCTAAAACAGAACAAAACATACGAAATATGCAGTTATAACTTATGTAATATTTCTGGAGTCATAAAGTGAGTTTTGTGCTTAAGTTTAACAACCACTTTTCTAAACACATCAATTCGAACTCAAAATTCGTACGGTTATATATAGCTGAACTCGGATTCGTTCGGTGTCATGCATCCCGTTACCCTGGTTGCCAGAGGTTCTTGTATTCCGCCCTATTATTCTCGCTCGTATTTTGTGCAACCAGGGCAGCGTCCCGTATGCCTGAGCTCGAAAGGGGAAATCGTGCAAATCTGAGTGACCACGGACAATGTGTAAACGGAGCTTTTGTTACTAACTTTCTAATCTTTTTCAGACACAAACCATGGCATGGAATGGCAGCTTATCATAGAACACTACCTATACACTGCATGGACCCTCACGTTTCAGGTAGCTCAGACACAAATCACGGCAGCTTATCGTAGAATACTACCTACACTGGACCCCCACGTTTGAGATATCATTTTCAGGTAGTTACTATTATTAGCTAACTCTAATTAACAATTTTCTCACATGTAACTACTGGTCATGCCATACTAATAAACATGCACCTTCGCCGCAGATACTAGGAATTGTAGCAAGTGCATTTTGTTTGTTATACTTTACTTTGACACACAACCTGATAATTAATCTCAAATGTAAAAAACAAATTTGGAATTCGGCGACATTCGGCAACATGTTAGTTGCCAAGTAAGTTAGTATAAATCACTATAAATAAGAATTTGTGATAATACATTAGCAAGTGATTGTCGTAATAATAATTACGTGTCTGCTGCAAAATCTCAGTTTTTCTCGATAGTCAGTCATTCACATAAACAAAGAATATAATAAAAATGTTGCATCATGTATATATGTCTATAAATAGGGGGGGGAGGGGGTTCGTCAAAAAGGGGGGGGGTTCCATGAGATTTTTAAATATATACATAAGATTGGAAAAAGATTACATTCATGTCAAAATTATTTCGATTCCTCTGAATCGGGTCTGGCGGAGCAATGCGCGAATGAGCGTTCCGCGGGCATTTTGGCTAGCATTTTTGAAGGACCGATACCATATCTAACCAGATGGGTGTTTCGGATAGAGACAAAGTGTCGCAATCATCCTGAATTTGCTCTACGTCGGACATTATGAAGAAATCATATAACAAATATAAGGAAAAAAACTATTTTTTAAACCTTTCTTGCTTATTTTGGCCGCTTGAAGGAAGAGCGTATTCTACTGAAAAAAATACACGTACTCGCTGGTCTTCACGAACAGTACAACCGGTTTACCCATGTGTAATGCTGTCTCTCGTACAACTACGTAACGACTAATGACGTAATAGAACTAAGGTAGTTACTACCTAATGACGTAATAGATTTATGGTTTGAGACACTGACAAGAACAGAAACACGGCTTCGATACTCCCACAGATAAATCAGATAGCAGGAGTAAATTAATTAACGTTAACAGAATAAATAAGCCACACATGTTTATTACTATAAGTATGAAAATTCGAGTTTCTTTACTAAGCAAAAGGTCTAAGCAAACTATTTAAAAAAGTATTGGGCTCAACTACATGTTTATAGACCAAGATACCAAATATTCTGCAAGATATTTGGCAATACTTTAAAGCTATATATATATGTATATATATATATAAATACGTGTAGGTATTTATTGTGTCCAAATAAAGAAGGTGATGTCATGCATGCTGGAGTTTTAATCATATGACTTCCTATTTCCAAGTACTTTGAATAATCAAGGCTTTGCTATTGCAAAATCAAACCAAACCAAAGGCAGAGGTGTTTCAAAACCTCATCTGTTTCTTGCTTTCTTGATCTATTTGCTTTAAAATGTAAATTAATAAATAGATTTTTTGAAGGAAGATCATTGGTATCTATTCTTACAAACTAAAGAAAGTAGAGCAATGTATTGTGAGCTGTAAAGAATGGCTTATTGCCCGACAGAAGAGAAACATGGCTACAAAGACTATCGGTTTGACAAAGATGTCGACGAAAATCTTCATTGTTCTATTTGCTACAATGTCCTCAAGGAACCAAGGATGTGTAAAAATAATGAACACATCTTTTGTATTGGCTGTATCACAGAGCATCTCAATGCAAGTAGGAAAAATTGCCCTGAATATAACGAAAATTTGACTGTAGATACGCTTCGTCGACCGCGTGTTTTGAATAATATTTTGTCCAAACTGAACATTAATTGCGATTATGTCAGTCGAGGATGCTGACTGAGATTAGCTCTGTTGAACATCTCGAAACTCATGTTGCGAATTGTGGCTTTGCTCCTGTGATGTGTTCAAGCGAAAAGTGTGGCATGGAGATTAACAAGCAAGAGAGCGTCCATCACGAGACTGTGGTTTGTGAGTATAGGAAAGTGAGATGTCATGACTTTGGACAGATACATGAAGATGTGGGAACATTGAAAGGAAGTTTGATCGAACTGGATGGAAAAGTAAAATTAGCAAATCAAAAGATAGAGAACAATCATGTTGAAATGAAAAAGATTGTGGAAAAATTGGAAGGACGTTTAGTGGGAATGAATAAGAGGATCAACGATAAAGTGGAAGCAGTAAGAGAACAAATTACTAACAGCCAAAATGAAATGAAACAAGACCAACAAGAAGTTAAGAAAGAAGTAAGGGATGTTGCGAAGGAAGTAAAAGATGTAAAAGAAAATCTTTCCAAAGTGAACAAAGATGTGGACGAAATCAAAGTCATGATGAGCCAAGTTTTAGAGAAGTTAAATATGCTTCAACTGCTCAACAAACTGCCATCTCCGGTTGAGGGAATGTTGAATACACCAAGGGAAGACATCTTGATTGCAGCTAGCGGTTGGCCTTCGACCAAAAGTACAGAAATATATTCCTGGAAGAAGAATGGTTGGTTTAAAGTGTCGTCAATGAATGAACTGCATATCGGAGCTTCATCATTTATTTATAATAATCAGTTATTTGTTGTCGGAGGATTCGGCTGTAAGACAATAGAGACCTTGGATCTCAATGAATTACCATTGGTGAAATGGATGGAATTTCCTGCAGAGCTCCCTTGTGAGTGTTATGGTCATCAAACCGTTGTTTACCAACAGCGTATCATTCACATTGGTGGATATAATGATGATGAAGATGAAAAATCTAACCTGATCAGTGAATTACAACTCACCTCTCCTTACACTATGAAAGAGTTATGCCAAATGCCTGAGCCACGAGATCGTCATGGCGTTGAGTGTTTTGAAGATAAAGTCTTGATCTTGGGAGGAGGAGATGATGATGATGATGCTACGGACAGTGTCCTGGAGTTTGATCCAAAGAAGAATGAATGTAAGGAGATGCCACAATTACCACATCCCTTGACAAAAATGGCAACAGTTCGTTGGAGAGATCAAGTAGTTGTGCTTGGAGGTCAAGATAAGGATGATCACGTTCAGAATGATGTTTTTGTGTATAATTGCAAGACCGGCAAGACCACAGCCTTACCATCCATGTTGCAGAAGAGATATAATTGTTGTGCAGTTATTACACAATTGTGGTCATGGGAGGTGAGAATGATGATGAAAATCTGAATTCAGTGGAGTGTTATACAATGGGAGGTTCTACATGGGAGTATCTTCCTGTCATGAATAAAGAGAGGTACAGAGCAGTTGCTAACGTTTTACCTTCCAAAACAAAATATATGTAAGTTTGATATTTACAAACAATGTTATGATTTTTATTCATAATTATATATAAGATCATTTTAGAACAAGACAAACTCCCTGTTTCTACTGCTTAAGAAGGAATTCTGCGTGAGTAAGGTGTACGAGTAACAAAATTGCTGGAACTTGCATCATGCAAAATATGATTCCAACACGTGATAGAAGAACAACTGACAGTTGTTTATTTATTGCGTAAACAAACGTACACCTCATTGCCAGTTGCAGCAAGTTTGTTGCTCGTATTACTAGCTTTCGTATTACTGCGCGAACACTTTCTAATTTTTCTATAAATAGCGTGATATGAATTATTTTCAAAACGGACTGTTTAATGAAAACGATATATATATTGTGGATACACTCTTTATATCTATTATATTGTTGTATTACACGCGACTTTGAAGAATAAAAGAGTAGTCATATATAGGATTGCTATATCATAGCTTTAATATATTTTTTCAGAAAGGTTCATATCCCAGCAAATATTTTTAACAAAATAAAGTGATCTCTTTTGGAAGTTGATGAACATTGATTAGCTTCTGTCTTTCATGCAAGAGAAAGAACTTTTAAGAACTGAAAATATGAACACAATTAATAAAAAATTAGTCCTGAATGTCAATTTCATAAATAATTTGTTCATATTTAGTCTAACTTTAGTCTACTATTTCATTGATTTGATGACTGCAAGTTGTAATAATCAAGTAATAATCATACTGTGTATAGAATGTGAAATTCGCACCCGAACAAGATAATGAGAAGAGCAATTATATACCCCCGCAATATCCTTCACCCCGATATAGCTCTTACTGTAATCACGCTCTCTCCTCCGCAGAGGCTTACATGAAGTTTCTAGTGAGGGAAAAGTGAGCGTGCAGGGAGTGATGGCCCCGCGCGCTCACTTTTATTCAAGAAACTTCATGTAAGTTATTTGTAAATACTTAAGGAGGCTCTGCGGAGGAGAGAGGTAATCACGTACCGCTCGCTAATAATGTATGAACATTTCGGCAAAGTAGGCGATTAATTGCGTGTGTGTGACGTTCTTTGACTTTGTAGGTTTGCTATAACGAAAATAAGTATAAATGTTCAGCTTTGTAGAAAACGTCACGTTTTATTTACTTAGTAGCCGAAGTAATTATAATTACCTATATTAATAATATTTCGTACATAAACTTAAAACGAGAAGACTTACACAATCGTTAATTTTCAATTTGTTACATAACAATACTTTGTACAAAACTCTGATAGAATCAGACATGTTTCACGACTGTTTTTTTAATCTTTGCTACATCTAAACTAAAATATTCTAGTGACTATTAAACAATTAATAATGAAGTGTTCATCCTACATATCATAAACTTTGGTCATGCTCATTAAACAGTATACAATTATAACAGTTTTGTTTTGTGGAAAACTCCAACGTGTATTTGTTGAGTAAAGCTTTCGATTCGTGATCTTCAGTGCAAATGATAGAAGTATTATAATTATAGCTTACATTATTTGCACTGATGAAGATCTGGGTTTACCTATTGAAAGCTTTGGTACATAGACGAAGCATATAGGTTTCCGGACTCTTTTATTGGAAATATTTTTACGCTCGGTTGTGGGAGCAATGTTGTCGCACTACTGCGCATGCCCATCTCGACGTTTATGAAAAATACGGTATTATATTATATAATACACACAGTAAACAACGCTTATAAAAGCACAGCACTCTTATACAAGTTTATAAAAGCACGGAAAAATTAATTCACGAATCATGACAAGAAACTGCTAGAATTATTAAATGTTGATTAGTTAAAGTACGGAAGCCCAGCCCTGCCATCTCCAGACAAGTAATCTGGGATGCAAAAGCTTCCTATTTCAAACGATCTGAAACATGAGCGGCTGCATCGCAGGCTTCGTGACAAAAGCTAGCATTTGCCATCGAGTAGGGGCGAATTCCTGAAATTTTACATCGCGCGCCGGAGTATGGGACTAGAGTCGACTTCCGAAGAACGGAACAAAGTGATTTTTTCATATAAAATATACCCTGACCACCACTGTAATCCTAACGCCGAACCATTAAAAATAATTTGCGAGTTAAAGAAAGTTGGAAAAAAATATTTTGGAGAAAAATTTCTTAGTCAAATAACCTGACTCCAACCCGTATCTTCAGTATAGTAGGCGAGAGCACTAACCACAACACTACTGTTTTCCAGTTTATTTGTTAGGATTTAGGCGTTTTAATTTTCAGGTTAGGGTTGGGGTTTAGGTTAGGGTAGGGGTTATGTTTGGGGTAAGGTTTGTTGTTTTTATTAAATACTTAAAGGAATGAATTTCTGTAATGTCAATTTGGTAGATGGAAACAGCAAGGAAACAACTAAATCCTAGGGGACTTCATACTTAGTAATATAAATTATTTGATTGGAGATTTTTTCAATTGCCCCGATAGTGTTGTGGTTAGTGCTCTCGCCTGCTATGCTGATTGCTGAAGATACGGGTGGGGTTGGAGTCAGGTTATTTGACTTAGAATTTTTTTTTCCAACTTTCTTTAACTCGCAAATTATTTTTAATGGTTCGGCGTTACGATTACAGTGGTGGTCAGGGTATATTTTATATAAAAAAATCACTTTGTTCCGTTCTTCGGAAGTCGACCCTAGTCCCATACTCCGGAGCGCGATGTGAAATTTCAGGACTTCGCTCCTACTCGATGGCAAATGCTAGCTTTTGCCACGAAACCTGCGGTGCAGCCGCTTCATGTTTCAGATCTTTGAAATAGGAAGCATTTGCATCCCAGATTAGTTGTCTGGAGATGGCAGGGCTGGGCTTCCGTAATTTAACTAACAACATTTACTAATTCTAGCAGTTTCTTGTCATGATTCGTGAATAATTTTTTCTGTGCTTTTATAAACTTGTATAAGAATGCTGTGCTTTTATAAGCGTTGTTTACTGTGTGTATTATATAATATCGTATTATTCATAAACGTCGAGATGGGCATGCGCAGTAGTGCGACAATATTGCTCCCACAACCCAACTGAAAAATATTTTCTATAGCAGTCCGCGTTTTCCACCAAACCGTGTTGGTTGCGAAGTAAAGCGCCTATGTCTTTTCTCATGACGTCCCATAGAATAGGAAATGACTAGAAGGGCCACTTGAGGCCGAACCTTTGAAGTTTTTGACGCTGCGCATGTCGCATTACGCATGTTCATTACCATTATTCTAGCCAGTCAATTGCATTTTCTGACCAATAAACACGCTGAACTGGCTGGTCCGCCATTATTCTGGCCAGATAACTGCATAAAAATAGGGTGTCACGTTGCACTGCTGAGTGGCCTCGAAATTTGGATTGGTATTTTCGCTTCAAAAATTGGAAATCTATTGGGCAAATTGGCAAAAGTAAGTAAAAATTTGTTTACTTTTTTCAATTATTTTATTTTGTGTTATTTTTTGTGTCATAATTTAATTGGTTAATGCCGGTGAAAGCCTAAACAGTTTGATCAATGAAAGTAATGCCGATTTAAATAGAAAAGAAGCCCTGACCCTAGATAAGGGTACTATATAATAATGGAAACTTTATTAATGAATTTTTTAGATTATATATACAATTGTAAATCTCACTTATATAAGGTAATTTACAACCGGCTACTTGAATCAATAATGACTATAATACTATATATACACAACATAACATATAACAAATACACAGCACAAATTTCAAAATGTTAAAAATTCTGGATTTGTCCATTCCTTATTTCGACAACAAAATATATAATATGTTGTTCTGATCGCAATCGTCGTCATTCGTTTGATGCAGAATTTTTGGTGGTTCTTTTCAAAGTCAAGATCTTTGAGCATTTCTATGAATGTCGAACATTCGTTTGCAAAGACACCAAGAGAGCTAATCGATAGATTTATAAATTTAACTGATTTAAAATGATAATAATGATAATAATAATAATAATACTTCTATATCATTAACTGCATGCATTGATGAAGATCCGGGCTTACGAAAACGGGAACGAAATCTTTGTTAAAACAAATAGACGTGGCGTTTTCTACCAAACAAAAACAATTGATAATTGTGTACTGTTTAATAAGCACTAAAGTTTGCGATATGTAGGATGAAAACTTCATTGTTAAGATATTTACACCCGGGTATGTGAAAACATAGCGGAATCCAAAGTCGTCCGCCGCGATGCCATGGACGGTTCAGGGTTTTCTACGTTATACGCATGCGCGAGTCAGGTCGAGAGAAACATACGGATAAACATAGATTTACGGATAAATATTTTGTTAATATATGCATCAAAAATGATTTTTAATACTCGGGCTATTGGAAAAACATACCGATGAATAGAGTCTTCAAAAGAAGATAAACGAGAAACAGTCGAATGGCTGAAAAAAGCACACTTTTGAAGTGTTTTAAACGGGTAAGTGTCTATTTTGCATATTTTAGTTTGTGGATTTGCAAAAGCGTATGTCACTCTGTGAGGTTATTAATATAATATCGATTAAACCTAAAAGGTATTTTAGCAAGTTTAAATTTGAATTTTGAGGAAACAACGTAATGTCAGAAACTATTTTAAAGATAAATTTAAAAAATTATACTGTCAAAAAACAGTTGAAGTTTTCTGAAAATGTTTGACGTTTTTATGAAATGTCTAAGGTTAAATTTTACAGCAAACCAAAGCTAAAAGAGTACGTAATAACATATCTACTTTATATAGTGAGGCAATTCATAAGTTTATAGCTAAAAGTACAAATATTATATTACTATTTTATCATTTTGTACCAAAAGTAAAAAATTGCGTGTTGCTATGGTTACAATGATTGAAGGAATACTTCATGTTACAATACATTTTGGGAAGTATGTTCCTGAGTTCGAATAGGCGAGGGGATTCTGCATGAGTGTATTTCTAGTTTATATATAATCTCAGAATGTACGAGGTGGTATATATACGTTATTAATATTGGGTTGAACATTTTTAGGTGTATAGAATGTTCTCGTTTTGACTATAAGCTATATTTGAAATCTTAAGACCGGGCTCCACTTGCACGTACGTACGTACAATTGCACGCACGTATGTGTTTATACTTTCGTGACATTTGATTGGTTAAAAACTTGACGGCCGCACAGAAAGTAGAATACAGTTCTACTGTCATACGTACAAAAAGTTAGCCGCGACGGTCAAGATTAGCGATCATTTTCGAGTCACAGAGCATGCGCAAAATCGGCCGCGCTGGCCGTACGTGCAAGTGCTCTATGACTCGAAAATGATCGCTAATCTTGACCGTCGCGGCTAACTTTTTGTACGTATTCTACTTTCTGTGCGGCCGTCAAGTTTTTAACCAATCAAATTTCACGAAAGTATAAACACATACGTGCGTGCAATTGTGCGTACGTACGTGCAAGTGGAGCCCGGCCTTTAGTGCCAATAAAAGCTGATATATGAACGTTCGTTCAAGAGATCGTAATAAGTGTTTTTTACAGGACGACGATTCAACAGCAAATGTCGTTTACGACGGTAGACACGCTATTTATATAAGGCTAGCGCCATACCGTCGAATATATCAGTAGTCAATTCTTTAATTAGATTGAATATATTTCGACGATGCGACCAGCTTCAGCCGGGTGAACAAGCTACGATTTTAGTAGTCAGCTGATTTGTGGTTTAGGTGCATGGTATTTAACCAAGCTAATGTAGAGAAACGAAAGTAATGAGCCCACAGAACACACCACTGACTGTTTCTAGTTTTAACATACGATCCGGCTAAAGCATAAATAGGCAGACTGAAATCGTAACGTGTGTGCACAGTTTTAGTGGTAGTGGCGGAAATTCCGTTGGGATATAGCAGGGGGGGGCATTGTCCCTACCCCCTTTGTTACGCCACATAACAATTTTGTTGGACGATTTTCACCTAAAAAGGCAATTTCCGATGTTAAGCGTAAATGGGGGAGGGGGGGGGGGGGGGGGGTCGCAGGTTTTGTTGAAAACAAAATTTCCGCCACTGTTTAGTGGACAATATTGGGCAACGAACTACGGACGATATCAGTAACTAATGAACTATTCGTCTATTCTATATCTACAACCCCAGACAAAAATAGTTGTGACCCTACTATCAAGGCCGGTGAGAGCCAGTCTCGGGCCCAAGGCAGATGGGTGAACGCGGGCCTTCCTCACTCTCTCAGTCCAGTAGTGTAGCCAGGGTTTTGACTTTGGACACGCAAAACAAACATAGATTCGGAATCGGAATACGATCGCCAATGGTGCGAGAGTGCTAGGCCTAGGGGGTTCGGGGCCCCACAGTGAAGGTCCCTTTTGTCCAAACTATAAGCAAAAAGGGGGGTAAAACTGAGTTTAGAGGACAGTTATGGTATTCTCACAACAGAACTGGCTCCGTTTAGATGGAATATATCAAAAATTGTCTCTGAAAATGCAGGAAATCAAGACACAGAGACTCAAGAATACAAAAATTTTCTGGGGGAGTACCCCCCGACCCCCCTTCACCTTCCCATACCTGTAATACATCACCTACTTGTTACGTCCCCTTTCGATGATGCCAACCCCACTAACGATTTTTTAAAAGAGGCCCTGTATCACGGTCAAACGAGAATAAGAGTTGCACGAGATTAGCGACAGAAATAATTTAGCGCACAAAACGGAGCTCAAAGTCTTTAGATTTCCTTCTTAGCTTGTCTTGTTATAGACACAGTAATATAACGTGTTATTTTGTTAAGCTAATGATTATAGAAAGTTTATAGAAAGGCCAAAACACTAGTCTGACTATAATTGTTTCAAATTCTTATGCAACTCTCTTGACCCGTCGAACGAGCAAAACTCTCTTCAAAATCTGAACCAGCTCAAAGTTGATAAGAGTGCATGAGAGTCGATGAGAGTTGGTGGTCAAACGCGAGTGAGAGTTGCAACTCTCATTGACTCTCATCAACTCTCATTGACACTCATCAACTCTCATTGACACTCATCAACTCTCATTGACACTCATCAACTCTCATCGACTCTCATCAACTCTCATTGACTCTCATCAACTCTCATTGACCCTCATCAACTCTCATTGACTCTCATCAACTCTCATTGACTCTCATCAACTCTCATTGACACTCATCAACTCTCATCGACTCTCATCAACTCTCATTGACTCTCATCAACTCTCATTGACCCTCATCAACTCTCATTGACTCTCATCAACTCTCATTGACTCTCATCAACTCTCATTGACCCTCATCAACTCTCATTGACTCTCATCAACTCTCATTGACTCTCATCAACTCTCATTGACTCTCATCAACTCTCATTGACTCTCATCAACTCTCATTGACTCTCATCAACTCTCATTGACTCACATCAACTCTCATCCTCGTTTGACCGGGGCCTTACCCCAACTTTTCCGGGGCCCTCTGAACAGCCCGGGCACCGGGTATTTCCCCTCCCCTGCCCCCACCCCTCTCGCCGGCCTCGCCTACTATTGTGGGAGATTGTAGTAACAAACAGTAATTACTTTCTTTCTTTGACAACATTTGCATTTAATGATGTAAAAATGTTTTGTAATTATATAAGCGTTTTAAATGTCATCAGGTCCCACTTTTATCTCGCTGATTTTTAAAGAATAATAGTCTCCTTTATAATGATACCACATGATACCTTTAAATACGGAATTATATTAGAAATTTGGCCACTTCGTGGTTTGGGATTGTCTTCGGTTTAAAATAAACGAAATCTTATAAACTTTTCCATTCGTGAATTCGGGCGCCATCTTGCCGTGCTGATATATTGTTATAACCTTGTAGATATTCGCCATTCAAGCGGGCATAACTACAATTCCCATACCACCAGGGGCCATGCCGATCATGAGCACAGTTACCACCCATCCAGGTATCATGGTCCACGTCTTGAGTGGTAAATTTCATCCCATTGCTCCAGTGTCCTAAAGTGAATATCCTGCTGTCCCTGTGAAGTAAATATTCAACGAAGAATTAACGAACTCGATCAATAATAGTTAATAAATATTTAATTGTCAATTTCAAGAATTGATGGCATCGAGGATGGCAGCTGTTAGCATAAGAGATCAAACGTTCCATATATTTGGAGTCAAAATCGTCGCGTGTAGGCGCACCAACCTCACTCAGAATCAGGCTCAGAATGAATTTCAGTTTTATTAATTACAGTTTTTCAATAAAAAGTAAAATAAACAATGGAATTCCATTAATGCCAATATAAAGTCAAAGAAAAACTGAGAAGGCAATAACGCAGGACGAACGTTATCGCCGTCATGATCAACTATTATACTAACATTTATAGATTAGTAGACAATTTTCAATTCTTTAACATGCAAGTTTGTATACATAAAGTGTCTTGACAATGTATTTATCGAACTCAAATTTCGGTAACTTAAATGCGCATGCGCTTGTATCCGGATATAAGCGCATGCGCCTATATCTGGGCGGCGTTTATATGTGGGGGAATAGGGTATATAATTTTTCATTGCGGCGTCTGGCCGCTTGCTGAGATCTTGGTAGATTTTGCCAAGACATGAACACGTAATGAAGATTTCGCATACTATAATTATACGGCAATCTTTTTCTGAAATTCTGGTCTAAAACTTGCACGCGAACTTGTTAAGTTACCTTCTGCATGCATGTTAACTAACGTTAGCCATTACAGAGGAATTTGACGACGTTATTACCTAGAACGATTGTGTTGTTAGGTATTTTCATATCAATTTCGTTTATTCTCCTCTTACAAATATAATGTTAAAATAAAACTAATATAAAAGCCCAACTGATTAGCTTTCGGACAATGCGCGTCCGTCGATCGCCAGTGGGCAAAAATGTTGAAAATATTTGTTTTGCCCCCTGACGATGGATGCTATTTTAATTTTAAATTCGTTTATTTTCCTCTAACACTACTTTTAAAATACAATAGAATAAAACTTCTAAAAGCCCAAGCTGTCAGACAATGCCTCCATCGATCGTCAGGGTGAGGGAGCAAAAATATTATATGTCGAAAACGTTGTTACGTCGCCGACAATGTCGAATACGTCGTTATGGCAACTAAATGTCCTTTGCAGAAAGCAATAATTTTTCCCAATAAACTCCTGAGAATCCTTTTTTTCGATTTGTTGTTTCACAAACACTGCTTTAAAGTTTCTAACAATGAGAAACAAATAGTTTCTACCAGGACCGCACAGAGATATTGAGGGGCCCGGGACGAAAAACAACTTTGGGGCCCTGGCTATTGTGCTTTTTTCGAAAACTGATTTCTGGATTACGTCCTGCACTCTTTGACATTTTATATAATATTCTCAATCTGAATGCATTCAGCACTACAGTACTTTCATTTTAGGGGGTCCGGGGGAGAATTGAAAAATTTTTGAAATCTAGGATCTCAGGAATGGCAAATTCCTACATTCTGAGAGACTATTTACAGTAATATATATCCATATATATTTCACTTCATTTCTATTTGGGGGCCCCTTTTAGTTGGGGGCCCGGGGGCAAATTGCCCACATTTGGGAAAATGACAAAATTAAAATCTTCAGACAAAAAAGTCACTTAATTTAGCTACAGTTTTATAAGAATTGTTTCGTTCAAGAAAATTTTTTCGCTTTATATGCACTTTATTCAAACGTTAGATTAGCCGATTATTTTTCGGTTAGGACATTCAGAAAACTGATTTTTTTAACAAGTAATTCGAACAAGTTGCTGGAATACTGCATGCATGCTTCGCCTTCGCTGCCTTGAGATTTTGGCTTTCAGCTTGTGATATTCAAATAAGATAACTTATGCCTTTACGGTTCGCTTTTTCTTAGCAGAAATATATTCCAAAATCGTGCATATTTAGGTAGTACAGGCCCAGATATAGCAGTCACAGATGGACAGGAAGAATTTACCAATTTAACGATAAAGGACAAAGCTTATACACACTCGCGAAGTCAAATATCGTATACAAATTAATACACTTCACTGAGATGTTTATGTATAAATAAGTGAAAGAAACGTTCTAAACTCTGAAGGGTCTATTTAGTTTATAAACTTTATACGTTCATTGCAAGTCTTGCCGAGATCTCGGTATAGATTTGCCAAGACACATGGACACAGAATGAAAATTTCCCATGGTTTTGCGGCCATGCGTATATAGCAAACTTTTCAGCAAGCTGTTAGTATAGTATAGTGCTGGCTTTTAAATGTCGTAGTTTGTTTTTATAAACTATGTTCCTTATATATACATGCAAACTGGTATAAGAAAACGAAACACTGCTGTAGAAACATCTGCGGCAGCAATTTTTGATAGTTCCCAGTCAAATGTTTCCCTATTTGCCTACCCTCGGCCTCAAAAACGTTTGCGGAGACAACATTTCTTTCCTGCGTTCATGCCGGTATATGGCTAGTCAGTTAAACTTGTAGAAGTTTAGTAGAGTTTCTTCTTGTTAAAATTAAACACAGTAACAAGAAAATAGCAAGAAAATAGATTTTGAATAGCATGCATTCTCACTAAACACTTACCTATATATTTTGACTCTCTTTTCAAAGTTGTCACAATAGAAAAACACGGCTCAGCGAAGACTACTCTAAGACAGGGGAACATTCCGATCAGTGGAGTCGATATTGTTATTGTTATGATGCCGCCCCCACGTTTTTACCCGATTTTGGGATCCGATTCAAACTTTGGCCTGGGGACCTAATTTTTTTTGCCTGATAGCCCAGAACCCTGACGTCGGGTAAAATTGCAGTTGAATCGTAATTAACATGTATACGTAGCTGAGACAGGAAGAATTAAAATATGCATGTCGAAGTATTCAACTGTTCAATCATCATTTGAATATGCAAACGTTTTCCCCACGGTTGACTCGCTCTAATTAGAAAATAATTCGCCTATATTAAATGCACCTTCCTCTATTTTGCTTTACACAGAAGACAAAGTGTGCTAGTATAAAAGTTATTTAATGACAGTTCTGTTGTGGCTATATGTGAAACACAAATGAATGATTGAACAGAATAGTTTGATACGCATATTTCAATTCTTCCAGTCTCAACGACATATTATGAGTCAACTGCAATTTTATCCCGACACGCCATTTTCGATCCTTCGGAATTACCGGAATTCCTGCAATTTTCAGAGTTTTTGCATGAAAAATGAGATTATAAAAAGTCCAAAAATGGACCAAGAAATTTACCAAATATAATAAGAATATGAGATGAGATTCCCGGAGTTGAAGGTTAATTGATCTGATCTTTGTTAGAAATGGTTTCATATATTCCATGGCAGCACCTTGATGTCCAAGTTTTTTGTGTGTGTGGGGGGGGGGGGGGGGTTACGATCTGGTTACCAATATACTGGATTATACCCGATGTCTTCTAGACTTTAAGATAGTTTAGTTTTCCTCCATTATTAATGTACCGAACCAATATAAGGGATGGTCCTTACTGGATCTCTAGGAAGAATAGTTTCGAACTTACTGGACTATCCAGTATAAATAGAGTTAGTTTACTTTTTTAGTTTAGTGAAAGGCAGAGAAGGAATAATAAACTAGACATGGTGGTCCAACACCAATTTATTCCAATCTGGTATGCAAATTTAGTAAAAAGCAGAGAAGTGAAAAAACATGGTCTAGTAACATAAATTTAGCGCAATCAGAATCAGTAAGTAAACGACAGAAAACAAGATCAGTCTTGAACAACCAGAACATGTGGATTTTTCATCAACTTTGGCAGGTATAGGATCATCGAGACGGGTACATGGGCAACTTGGATCCACATAACGAAATGATGTCCCCCACATTTTATTGCACAACTCCTTGCCACTGCCGTAGATCTGAAATGATATTAAAGTCTATAAAGAAGACGTTTCGTCGGTGAAAGGTATTGTAATATTATTACACGCGGGTGACAGATGCAGTTAGCGCGCTGGCCCTTGCCCGCGCTGGCCCTTGCCCGCGCTGGCCCTTGCCCGCGCTGGCCCTTGCCGCTGAGTTAAGCCCATTTTCCACTAGGCGAATTTGTTCGCGCGAACCGACTGTTCTCTTTGTCGGCATCACTTACACTTCAGTAGCCTGCGTGGCCGGCCCTCGTTGGAGGGGAAAAGAAGAACGGGGGGTGAGGGCCTGCAAGAAAACTGGCTTTCGTGACTAAACTCCTCCTCACTCCCTTCTCTTCTTTTCCACGCATGCCAACACTTCAGCAAAAGCGATGCCGACAAAGAAAAACGTCGCGTAGCGCGAACAAATTCGCCTAGTAGCCATGGAAAACGGGCTTTAAGCTTGCTACTGTAGGTCTAGGGAGGGGATTTACTTCGGTTGGGTAACTTCCCTGTGCTTGAAAACTCATGTAGGAACGGTTTGGTTGGTTCTCTCCTGTGCTTCTAGTGTTTTCCTCGGGGTACTAAAGTTTTCCTCCCTCACCAAAAACTAACCCTGTGCCACCAACACCCAATAACAGAATTATATACTGTCAGAATATATGTCACCAAAAATCGTCTCTCCGCGCTGTGACTTAAATATTGTGGCAGTGTTCTCCCCTATGTCCCCCAGGGCTGCTTTCCCCGATTCTCACCTGTTTAAAGGTCCGGCATTGGGCGCCAGAATGGCAGATATACATGTCAAGTGAACAGTTTTTGTATTGTAACCAGTTTTCAACACAGCTTTCGTCATCTTTGCACGCCTCGTACCAAGCGTCGCAATAATCTCCACATACTGGGACGTCGGTTATGCGTCCAGTACTGGCGTTGACGTTATGCCATCTGATGAGCCGAGGTTCACACTGCCACACTGGTAGAAACATTTCTCTTGGAGAATGAATTTCTCACATTTCTACACCAAAATGTAGGATGTCCAATTACATTTCAATTACTAACGGGCACTCAAGCATGCATGCCGTATTAATTACTCGTTTCAGCGCCGCGACGTTCTTTAAATTATTAGTGCTTCTGATGCGGCGCTTATTTGAGGGAGAGGGCGTTTATTGAAAACTATTCTATTTGTACCTCGCTCCACAACGGGATTGCGCATTTCCTAAGTTCTGGGAAGGAGAGTTAAGCAACATAGCATTGAAATAGATACTCACTTTGAACTTAAAACACCACAGTACAGGATAATAAACGTCCGAGGTTGATTATAGATGTAATGTAGTTGTTTTCGGCTAGAACAATTCCGTCTAACGGTCAGCTTCGATTAAGCGTCGCGTTTTTTTATTTTATTTTATTTTATTTTATTTAGCTTCGCCAACTAGGGCAGGGTCACCACAACAGCATATGCCAATTACTGTGGGCCCTTTTACCTAACCCACCCTGTCAACTTTCCCTGTGGGAGGAAACCGGAGTACCCGGAGAAAACCCACGACTTTCGGCAGAGCGTTGACTTTACTCTTTTCACTTGAGGACTGGGTTCGAGTCGCATTGAGAAAGTTCTCACTGAGACTTGAACTCGCGACCTTAGAGGTGAAAGGCAAGTGCGCTAACCACTTCGCCACCGAAGCCCCATTTTGCCACCGAAGCCACCCTCGAATAAGTGCGGCGCTTATTCGAAGGTGGCGCTTAGTCGAGGGCGACGCTTTTCAATATTTTTACTCTCATATGAGGCACGAGAAAAGATGGTACCTCCGTTGTCTCGTCCTATGAAAACTACGTTGTTGCATCCGCCAGGCTTTGCAGTAGATTATGTTTTCACCGTCTTCAGCAAAGCAGGATAACTCGAAAACTATACGAAAATATGTGGAGCCACTGGCCGTATGTCAAGGACAAGTCGATTAATTAAATTTTCGTTCAATGTGGATGAAAATTGGATGATAATTTACAAAAGTTTGTCTTGCGTTCCCGAGCTGAATGCGTAATTATTGCATGTATAATTTATGCGTGAATATACTCATTGACTTGAATTGTTGGAGGCATGTAGTCTCTGAATGCTTTCTAATTATTATTAGTAGAATCATACTAGTATACTATTGCAAATGCTGTAATTTGATTGGCTACGCTACTCGCTATCTAATTAACAATTAGACAACGAGGCCGAGTTGGCTATGAGCGAATAGTCAACGAGGCGAAGCCGAGTTGACTATTCGCTCATAGCCAACGAGGCCGAGTTGTCTAATTGTTTTAGTATAAACTATAGCATTTATTGAGAACTAGGGAACACAATACAAAAGTAAACAAAAGTATTAATATTAATTTTAAACGTGAATTTTCACGCCATTGTTTTGAATTTTGCTACTAGTAGACTATCACTAATAGTCTACGAGTAGCGTAGCCAATCAGAACGCAGGAAAAGTGATAGTCTATTACTAAGTTTATACTAATTGTCGATAGATAGCGAGTAGCGAAACAGCCATCTCCTCGGCGCGATTTTTAACGAATTTATTTCAATAAATTATGAAAAACGTTTTGAAATGACTGTTTTCTTGCTGGTTTCTACTAAAACAATTAGATTATTCGCTCTCGATTTCTATGAGATGATAGTTCATTCGGACTTCGCCCTCATCAACTCTGAGCTAATCTAATTGTTAAATAGAGCCATTTTAATTTCCCCCATACGGACGTACCTTAGATATGTTTTTGCAACGTGCCGAGTTAAAAGGGTATATTTTTGTGGTCCGTGTGTGTTGTTTAGTATCTCGATCAAACGTTCCGTACAGCATGCGTCCTCCCTCCACGCATTGCACACAGCAAAGTTTCCACTTCCAGGAGATGAGGTTTTCTTATGATACGTACCTGGCAAGAAAATATATCAGGCTTCATAAAATTAGTATATAGTAAAGCCCCGCATAAAAGAACCAGTGGGGAACCACCAGCCTGAAATTTGGGCAATTAAGCACCCAAAATACAAGAACCACTTCAGGCTGACAAATGAAACTGTTTCTTAAAAAACCTTATTAAACGTTTAGCTTAATTAGTAAGCAGATACTAGGAAGAAAACAAAATACTGTAATCTTGCTAGCAGGAATTATGTCTTTCAACCACATCATGCATGCATTTATTTTATCAAAACAGCAATCAATTCACAACATAATTCAACTTGCATAACTATATTCAAAAAACTTACATCATGATGGCCCTTTGTTCACTCAGTACTTGATGGGTATAAAATATATGCTATGCATCAACCATATATATTAACATATAAACAGTAAAAACAAATTACAATGTCCAGTACAAAAGTAAAGAAGTAAGGAATCTAACTTAATTTTATGAGTAAGTTTCCAGTTGCTAGATATTTCAGTTCCAGATAACCAGCATTTCCAATAAGTTTATAGTCCACTGGTATTTGTAGACCGTTCCCCTTCATTGTATTTTCTCCCAGTGCATTCAGCCTCAAGTTCACCATAGTGCACCAAAAATTTGTGAAGGGTTTTTGACAATTCGATTGGAACATGCCCTACAGTGTAGCCATCTTCATTCTTAACTACCCCAGCATATTTGTCATATTCATTGTTGGGTTCCACTTCACAAGTCAGTATATATCTCACCAATGTAAACAGTTGAAGTTTGAAAATATGCATGATAACCACGGATGCTTGCCTCTACATAAATTCAATACTCATTTTCCATTTTGCTTGTCAGTATTTTAGTATATTTTCTTTGATAAACTAGCGAGAAACATCCAAGATGGCGGAACGGTTTTTACAAGAGTGTCTGACTGGCAGTCACAACTGGTTTCAGAGATTCAAGAAAAGACATGGCATTATGCTCGGACGTCGCTCAAACAAAAAGAAAGATTCTGCAGATGATGATAGGACTACTATACATAAGTTTCGAGGAAACTTTTTTGAGGAAATCTTTAAAAACAAAAAGGAGAAGAAACAGATCTTCTATTGATCCAAAATATGGAAGATGGCTACCCAAGAACAGATATAACATTCATACAGGATGTGGAAAAATGATGAAAGTAAAAATAGCCGCCGAAATGGACAGGTGGTTGGAAAAGGAACAACATCTAGAAAAATTGCATGACAAACTCTCAGCCAGAGACAGAAGGATCCTTATGACAAAGTGGACAACAGAGGCATGGAGGGAGCTAAGTAAAAGTAAATAATTTTTTAGAAGATTGTTTTAAAAAGCAGGCTGTTTGTTAACAGCTGACGGTTAAAATGACGCCGATAAGATCTGCCCCCAAGGGCTAGACAATTACCAATTCTAGTTAAAGACACGTTACATTTATAGTTTATAATATAATTAACAGTTAAATTACAGGTCATTTACTAGTTTCATTGCATGCAATAAGATGTTTAAAACTCTAAACCAGGGACAATTGTTTTTGACTGGAAATAAGAACCAGTTAAGAACCACTTCAGCCTGATTTCTTTCTAAGTACTCGTTATGTAAGAACCACTTCAGCCTGAAGTCAAAATTCACTGGTTCTTTTATGCGGGGCTTTACTGTATTATGTTTGCAAGGACATGAACCTATTGGCCTCTCTGAGGAGCGAATCGTTATTGCGCGCGACATATGCATCCAATTCTCACCAAATGTTGCGTAGTACATGCAACATTCCCCCCGATTAAGATATACTGTAACCAACGTACCTGGCAAGCATTGTTCTGCTGCAATTGTTGTAATGTAAAGAAACAGACCAAACAATGGAATAGTTTTTACAGACATTTTAGTAACCTTCACTCGTATAATAGTCTTACGTGAATGACAGAATGGCCTTACCTGAACGACAGTTTATTAAAATTGTTGCCTTTCCGTGATATTGACATTATTATAGTAATACCTACGTCACAATGTTTCAAGATATGATGTACGTCATAACTGACCTTAGAAGTCCTTACGTCATGCCACCGTCAAACAATAAATATTTGACTTACATGTATCCCACATTGCATTGCATATACCTATAATGTTTATATACGGATTGAAAATTGTGTGATAAAAATTTGGGATTAGCAACATTCTTCAATTGTTTGACGTATGTAGGTTTCAATTAAATGTCAATGAAAAGTTTATTGACGCAAAAACAAAGTAGTTTTAGTCGACGATACGTGATGGTGTTTACGGTAGAACGTAGAATTTTGTTTCTATTGTTCGTTTAATTTGCACATGACGTCATTACCTGACATTTCATGAGGGTTGTACGCTTGTGAAAATGTTGATCATTACGGATAACCCTTAACCATTACTCTGAATATTTCCAGGCTTGTTTTGACAACTATTTATAATGTATTCTCACAATCTCATAGAGCAACCGGGAGCGGAGGTAAGACCCTGGGTACGAAGTTCGGCAGTTCTAAATGTAAATTAAACCACATCTATCAATTCTATATTTTCGCCACACAAGACAAAACTACTACATTTTAGAAAGAATTGACACTATTTTCGCACTTTGATAACTGCCGGTACGGCGGTACGGACCAAGACATATCTAACTAAGACCGTTTTATCGACAATTTTCTCCATTTACTAACAAATGCAAAACTGAACGCTTTTATAATGGGGGCTTGATACTCCCCTAGCTGAATATCCATTCCCAAAAGCCGCCAATTGAGCGATATGTTCACCACCTTGCACCATTGCGATGCCCGTGCAGGGATCTGAACACTGACCTACAGAGTTCAGTGGTGTTAACCAAGCCATTGGAGTGGGCGACATATTCTTCCAGAAAGAAAAATACAGTTTCTTTTAATTAAACAACTACAAAATTGAACCAGCGAAGTTTCGATTCCTCTGCAGGAACCTGAGCACTCGGCCACAGAGTTCAGACTGTTCAGTGATCTAATCCTTACGTTGTTGTGCCATTGCACGACATGGCCGCCTGTGCTAAAACTACAACAACAGTAACAACAACCTCGCAAGCCAGCGTGTTTCGGCGGGGGGGGGGTGGAAGCGGAAGTAAAGAGCCTGGCTTGCGAGGTTGCAGTAACAACAGCCAACACGATGACAACAATCCTAACACACGACCACAACAACCTAAACAACAACATAAACAGCAACAACAACAACATATACCACAATGCATTGTGCCAAACGCAATATCCAAAATGGCGCCTTTATGCTCGAAAAGAGCCATTACGACAACAACCCAGACAACAAGATAAACAACAACTGCCAACAGCAACAACGACATAAACAAAAACATAAGCAACAACATCAACAGCAACGACAACAGCAACAACAAAACCAACATATCTTATACCAAAATGCATCGCGCCAAACGTAATATCCAAAATGGTGCCTATATTCTTGAAAAGATCAATCACGACAACAATCTAAACAACAACATGATAAACAACAACAACAGCCAACAGCAACAAGAACATAGACATAAACAAAAACATAAGCAATAACAGCAACAACAACAAAAACAACACCAACATATCTTATACCACAATGCATTGCGCCAAACGCGATATCCAAAATGGCGCCTATATTCTTGAAAAGATCCATCACGACACTCGGGTCATGCTCGGAAATTATCGTACCACATTCGTGTCCAATATTTACAAGTTGCAATTTTGCCAATATGGCAGCCAGTTCAGACGATACAGAAAGCATTTCTGACCTAGTTGCTTCGCGATCGTCAAGCAATACCTCTTTAAATGGTCCTAGGAGTTTAGCTTATGCAGCTATTGAGCGTTCAAATCTTTTAAACTTGTCTAAATTATGTATTAAAAATCTGATCGAAAGCTCTCTAAAATCAGGTCGGAGTTTGGGTGAAGATCATTTACCATTGCAACAATTTTTTGTCATCATTGAACATGTCTTAAGGCATGGTATTAGGGGTAAGTGTTGTTTGCAATGATCAGTTGTGTATACTAGAATATTACTGTGCTTTATGTGGTTTTGTCCATGGTTAAACATTGATCAATTTTACAAATATGTATGTTGATTTATGATTGATAATTGTTCTAAATGTGATCTGAGCTGGCTCTTAACATGACAGATCTCGCAGTGTAATTATTCTTTTACTTGAAATTACTTTGTGTTTATTAATGGCCAAAGGTCAGATATTGTCAACCAGGATAAGAATTCCACATATAAACACCAACTGACCAGGTTGGCCTGGTTGCATATATCTCGCTTCAAACAGGTGAGAACTCAGCAACTGGAATGAAAATTTCCCATGTAAACATCTAACCAGAGTGGCCTGGTGACAAGGATGAGCTATTGTGAGAAACTATCAAAATAGTCAAATCATCCCAGCATGGGGTCTGATGAAATTTTCTCATGAGAACACAAGTCAAAATTCGATCATATCACTTCCAGGGATGTCCTTGCTTAATGATTTAATAATACTGTCCCTATTATACACCATCAATATACAAAACACACTAATTATAAATTATAAATAAATTGCTGTACTAAATATGGACATAAGTCATAGGGAGGATAGCAGTAGTAGGAAACTAAATTCCTATTAATGGGCCGGCATCTCCATGTAAACAGCCCCTAAGATGTTGATTGGTCTGGGGTCATGCAGTGCAGGGTGGAGAGCAGTCAACACAATCTCTGAATGAAATCTACCCTGGTTGTTTACTTTGATGGTGGGGAAACTTGTTGGGTTTTTATTGAGCTGATAATGAAAAATTGCTCATATTTTCGCTTACGTCAAAACTGGTCTGCAACAGGCTGTTTCATCTGTAAAAGAATCATCAGGCAGTAATTAAATATTTATTAAATCAAAATTCTACAAACATTTGTAACTACTTAAAGTTTCATGCCTGGTGAAGGCAATCTTCGGGTTACACAGGATTAACCGTTGATGATATACTTATATATATATATATATGCAGATTTGACTATATATATATATATATATATATATATATATATATATATATATAGTTTTCGCTTACGTCATGGTATCCACTACAGTCTGTTTCACGCAATAAGCGATCATCACTCGGATTGTGACACAATTGCGCTTGCCACTTGATCATTGCTTATTGTGTGACTGTTTCACTGTAGTGGATACCTTGAGGTAAGCAAAAACTATATTTGCTCTATCTATATGATATCGAGCACTCCTTGGCATTTTGTGAACCAAAACACGCTCATATATATATATATATAGTCAAATCTGCAGACATGCATGTTTCGCCGTTCAATGGCTCGTCAGTGCAGCTTGTAACGCAGTCTAGATGTGAGTGACTTCGTATTTATACACCATATTCTTGCTCTCACCAAGCGCATGTGGTACAATACTCAGACACATATGCGCATCCAGACATGCGTGAAGTGTCTTGGGGCCAGAG
Organism: Trachythela sp. YZ-2020; assembly: GCA_016169945.1. Taxonomy (NCBI): domain Eukaryota; kingdom Metazoa; phylum Cnidaria; class Anthozoa; order Malacalcyonacea; family Clavulariidae; genus Trachythela; species Trachythela sp. YZ-2020. The sequence continues at coordinate 6,984,193 of JADLSH010000260.1, forward strand.
TGCTCAAACGACCACAAGGGAAGTGAGCTTTTGCATTATTGCTTATAGCCACCAATTAACCTCAATATATATTTAATTAGGTTTGATTTCAATCGAATCAATTTAGTCTTTTGATATGAGCATGCTAAAAGTAACCACTGTCAGAGATTGTGAGGTTGAGAGTGAGATTGGGTATGTAATAAATCTCCACTCTCAAATATACACCTTTGATAGATGACTTGTATCTAAATATCTAACAGACACCCTGGTCAAATTAGCAAAATGTGCCATGCCCTGTATCTAGTAGATGCCCCCTCCAGTTATAAATAAACATTTATTAAAATAAATTTTAAACGCTTCCCAAAAATTGACACCGATACTTTAGCCCTAAAGCAATTGCAAGACGTTTTGGTAAACAAGAACTGGGAATTGAAGCATTTCATAGGCGGCAGAACCGGGGGGGGGGGGCTAGGGGGCTGTAGCCCCCCAAAGTAGAAATGAGGGACTAAGCCCCCACCAAAAAATCAGACTGGGAGAATTAAATATGAAGGTGTCAGATTCTTTGCTGTCTGAAATGCAAAATTACGTGGTTTGTGCATGTAAAATCTTCCCCAGAATGCAGGAAATGCCATCTCAGAAACTCTATATTTCCAGGGGAGCATGTCTCTGGCCCCCCCTAGAGTTTGTCTAGCCCCTGCAACCCAACCAATCTTCTGCTGCCTTGAAGCATTTTGTGTAAAACTGGCTCCCTTGAGGCTCCCTCTAAATTAGATGCCTCTTATCTAATAAATGTCCCCTATGGAGTATAAAATGTCATAACTGCCCTAGGCGTGTTTATTAATGCCCTGGGCATGTTTATTATGGGTGGCAGATGCGGTTAGCATGCTGTCTCTTACATCTGAGTTAAGTTGGCTATACAGCAGGTCAAGGGCAGTGATTTACAACTTTAATTAGGTTGGATAATTTCCCTGTGCTTGATAACCTCATGTAAGTTGAGATTGTGCTTCAAGGGTTTTTCTCCGGGTACTCCGTTTTCCCTCCCTCGCTGAAAACTAAACCTAAATAGCATTAACCATAACTAACACACTGAGACCTTTGTCAGTTGGGTTGTCCCAACCTGTTAAGGCTTGTAAAACCTGTGAAGGCTTTCCGTCCACCTCTGAGTGGTAAACACAATGAACTATTACTTTGTTTATGGTTAACAATCTCTTGAGTCCACTATTTTCTAACTACTGTAATCTATAGTCAAAAGAAATTTCCTTGGCATGAGCAAAGACTACTGGGGACCCTTGGAAAATATTGAGAAAATTGACACAGATGCTGCGGAGATCACAGAAAGTGTTCGAAGTTTACCTGGACTCAAGTGAGTGCTGTGTGATTATTTTTACGAAGAAAAGTTTATAGATTTGCCTTGAAAATAACAAGTTCATTATTTTGTTGTTTTGCCTGTACAATATTTCCTGTTAAGCTCAGGAAAAGTACCAGAGTCTCGCGTGGGGCTTAAACCCACAGCTTCCAGATCACTAGTCTGACGCTCTTCCAATAGTAGAGCCTATAGAACCACGTGATAGAAGTCGTAGACAAGCTTAGATAGATTTTTTCTTTTGTTAATAAATATTTTAAGAGGAAAGCTCCTTCACTGAAAGTTGCTTTTCAAGGAAGTCCTCTATTATTAAATATAATACATTGAATAGCTAATGTATAGTAATGTTAATCCAATAAAATCCATGGAGTCCAGTCCGTGTTGTCCATAAGACAGTTTTAACTGCAAGATAGTTCTTATTTCAACTAATTATACGATCGAATATTCCTTGTTTGCCACAGGTTAATAGCAAAACCTCAACTTCCCCCATTTCTACATTTTGGTAAAATGATTTTGTCGGAATTTCGTAAACCATAGTCCATACGTTACACTTTCATGACGATTAGGAAGTAATTCAATGTAATAAATCTCCACTATGTAATAAATCTCCACTCTCAAATATACACCTCTGATAGATGACTTGTATCTAAATATCTAACAGACACCCTGGTCAAATTAGCAAAATGTGCCATGCCCTATATATAGATATATAAATAGATCATATCATATTTTGACGACATTTGAAAACGTATTGGCAAAGATGAAGAAATCTTCTCTTTTCCAGAGGTAACAATCCCAGTGCAGGAACTATTATTGATGGATCACGGTTTCCTTAGCTTTAGGCTACTTGTACAAGAAAAACAAACAAATTTCTAATGACAACGCTTCAAACAAACAAACTCCAAGCAACCTAACAAGAAATTAGAATATGTAACAAACAATTTTTTTTTCCAAATACTAAATAGGACAGGCTTAGGTCGTGGCAGAGCCTGGCTTCGTCTTGCTATGATGCAGAAGAAAGTCGCAGATTACCTCAATAATTTGCTCTCGCGGAAAGATATTTTAAGGTAACTCTACTTGAAATCTTGTTTTTGCATGACAGTGTACAATCTGAGAATTGAAATAATTAGGTTGTCAACATATTCCCGCGCTTTTATGCCTGCAAATTTTAACCTAGAAGTCTAGAACATTTGTGGCTCAATCTTATAGATATTGTTATGCGGCACAAAATGTCTCGTTTGAGGTGGGATCTTGGTTGTGGAAACCAGAATCCTGCCTTGATGGTGCGGGACAAAAAACATCCGCTTCCTTAAAATTAAACGTGATAACGGCCCGATTTATTTAAAAAAATGGATAATACGTCAGGACGATCTTGGGCAAAGAAAATATACTAAACAAACTCCGAATAATAAAAAATACAAAACAATGGACACTCCGAAAGCGGTTATATTTTTATTCAACGTTTCGACTACGTTGAAGTCGTCATCAGGAATGACGCTACTGAAATATAAACGGCTATACTGTACAGCTATTTCAATTAAGGTTGTCACAAGCAATAGTCAAATGTACAATCCAATCGCGAAGAGTATAATGAGAATGAGATATTTTATAGGCTAAAATTAAATAAATCGCCTCGTGGGATAAGCAAGTGGTGTGCATTTATGTATTTGCATATTTACAAGTAATACAGCTCTTTAATATCAATCGCTTGATATATCAAAGAATACCCTATGCATAGGCTTACAGAAAAGACTTACGATGGAGAACTATTTTCTTGACAGAAATAATAGCATTGGAAATGAAAAAAGCAACTTATTACTTACAAACGTCGACCGTTTGTCACTAATTTGTAAATTTCTGTAGGCGTTGTCGCCGACAAATTAAATGTAAACCCAGAAAAGTATGCATGTATACCTCTGGGGTATAGTCAAAGAGCTATAGTCATAGGCTACTTCATTGGCTGCATTAAACAGCTAAAAATATTAAAATAAGATATACCCATCTTGCTGTTCGCGCTTGGATTGTACATTTTACTATTGACTTTGACAACGTTAATTGAAATAGCTGTATACAAGATCAGATGACAAATGATATGTGTTATCTAAAAATTACAAGTTCTTTAGAGGCTTTACATGCGTGGTTAAGTTCCGGTTTCTGGCGATGAATATACATAGATTCTTTAGAAAGTAACAAAGACCAATAATGTATGGATTTATCTAATATCCTACACTCTACACTCTACAGTTGTTAAAAATAATTGAATCAGAAGTGAAGTCGTCGAAATGAAGTTCCATCTTGAAACTCAATATTTGAGAAGAAACAAGAGTACACAAAACTATCGAATTTTGCGTCCTCTTGTTTGAAGTTGTTTCTCAAATATTGAGTTTCATGATGGAACTTTTATTCGGAGTTTGTTTCCTACTTTATTTCATGAAATTGTCGGCAGGCCACGGATTTTGTCTGTGTATAAACGTGGCAAACAGATGGGTCATACATCAATACGAACTATCTGCATGCGTAGTTCATCTACACAGACGAACTTGCATGCGTAGTTCGTCTTGATGGATGATACGTCTATGTGTATAAATACGACATTAGACGAACTATCAGGAAACTATATATCAGGCTTGATATGTTCCCAGAACCATTGCCAGTATAGATCTCGCTGTTCTAACTGGTTCTTTTGGGTAGTTCATCTTGTGTTTATAAATCTGGGCAATACATCATTAGACGAAATATCAGGAATATGGGGCATGATTTGTGTATTGAGACGGTTGGTCAGGCCAATTGGCCCTTTGCATGGCACTTAGCATTACAAATAATGCAATCCATCCAGTCACGATCCAGTAATCGGGATGTTACATTGTCTTTTCGTTGTTTTGAAAATTCCACTGTTCTCCATCGACTCCATGCCATCCAGTCATTCGTTGTTTTGACATATTTGTGATATGAGAGACATTATATCGTCCGACCTGCCATACCTACCGTTTTGTCTCTGATATAAACAACATGCAAGACCCATAGGCATAATATGAGAATGAAATGTAAACTGTTTCAGCGAGTGGTATGATCAGTCAGCAACAATGATGGGCGAGGAAGGAGCCGTTATTGGTGGTATGTTGGTAGGACTGAACGTCATCGATTGTAATATATGTATCAAGGGCGGTGATCTAGACGTTCAGGTAGGTAATAGACCTGATCTTTTTTATAGAAATCGGAATTCTTTTTTATTATTTTAAAATACTTTAGTATATATTAAAATATCTTCACTATATACGCTAGTCGTAATTAACGCAGAAAAATACGGATGCTATAGTATGTGGAGGCTAATGAAATGAAACAATCTTTGCAATTACGCTTCGCTTGGCTGTTCAACACTATTTTTGCCTGCCATTTCTTAAAGATGGCCATTGACAGGATGCTATATTTCGAGCCCTGCAAAGTGTCCGTCTTATATATATACATGTGTCCTTATTATGCAGTGCATGGTCACCATGCATGATTACGTCACTTTTTAAGTGTTCAGTGACTAAACACAAACCCACACTTTAGAGTTTAGTGTCTATTTTATAACGTACATTACATTGTAATATAGCGAATCATTGTTCTCAGGAACGAAACAGACTACAACGAGCCACCATCTCTCGTGTGCGCATGGACATTTTAGCTAGCGAGATCTATCATGCATGTTTGATATATTACTGTACTTCTCAAACTCATTAATAATTCATGAGCAAAACACAAAGGAAATCGCCACCGTATCGTTGTCTTGATACCACGGTAACAAACACCCATAAATTAACTCAACTTTCGCGTTGAATTTCTCTTTAAATACTGGTTTGTTTGAGAAGCTATATCATACACTCGAAGTCGTTTATTATAGTGATTTAAAAACACCTCAAAGTATGTTTAAAAAACTCGGCTACCGTCTTGTTTTTCAACACACTTTCGGTGTTTCAAATCACTATAATAAACTCCTTCTCGTGTGTGATATATTACGTAACATGTTGAGCTACGATCTCTCGTGGCCGTGAGCTCAATCAAGAGCCCTTGTGTGTGGCAGGCTTTAGAGAAGGTCCGTTTTATATAGAGGTTATTTTTAAAGAAAGTTTAGAGAATTTTGTCTGTATACATAAGAAGCTGTCTACGTTAGGGAATCATTGGTGTTGGATCTTTTAACTTATGTATAGTATGTTTCGCAAAGTCATTGTAGGCTTGTATAGGTCACGGAGATATAGGTGGGTCTTGAAATCATGTTTTTTTATTATCACAGAGGAGCATAATTGATCTGAGTTTTTATTTGAAAGAAGGGAACTACTTGGAGAAGCCTGACGATGAAACTTCAACAAGGTAATTTGACTTTTGTATTACCTTCGCTATATATAGGACATTAATATGTTTCCTCGGTTTGTTTGTTTGTTTGTTTGTTTGGTTGTTTGTTTGTTTGTTTGTTTGTTAACCTGTCCCGCATGAAAGTTAAATATATATTGGCACTTTTAATTTTGGCTCAGGTTTCGCTCAGAACGCATGAAACGAAGGAAATTTCAATTGTTTGAACTAAGATTTGGTTACTTTTCAGCTCTAATAATGAATCTGAAAATGTCAACATGGAGCTGGTGTTGGATCAGAAAGCTTATCTTGAAGAAATTAACAGAAGTCTTACGTATGTTTTATTCAAAATCGCTATTCCTATTTTTCAATACTGATTTTTTTATAATCTGGGATGGAAGAAAACTTTTAAATTAAATATATTAAAGAAATCCACTTTAAATTGGATATGAAACGTAAGCCTTTCATATATATACATCAGATCACAAGCGTGAATTGATCAAATAACTAAAAGATGGTACAATACTACCCACAATAACTGAAATGGTAAATTGTGCTGATGATATCAGATATTAAACGATGTGTGTCACATTCGTTGATAAATGGAATTTGTTTATAATCTTACCAGCTCAAACATGGCAGATCTCCAGGCGAAGGTGAAAAATCTGGAAGAACTAGACAAAACACAAAAGGAAGAGGTTGGTTTCTACACATGATTCAACGACTGCATGGGAATAGAAAAGTTGATAGCGTAACCATCGGCAACTTAATAATTAGTAAAGCTATGATTTCAAAGCGGCACAAATTGGATACGGAAAATGGTAGATATACTTAAAATCTTCCAATGTTCATATGCTATATCTGTTGTAATATTTAGCTCGGCAACTTGAAATTTGAATTAAAGTCAGTTTTGGAAGAGCGGGATGATCTGAAGAAAGGAAGTAACGTAGTTGTTTTACAACACAAACGACAGCTTGAGGTAAGTCTGATACTAAACTAAAACGCAGAGCCTAAGGTTGTATTTTCGCAACTGCTCCTGGCTAGGTCTAAAAATGTATGTAAATTTTCGTTCGAATATTCCATCCACAAACACCATCAACTATTATTCCCATCGAACGAGATGCGGAGAAAAATCTTAGTATTTACCCATATGCCATATACTGGCATCCCTCCCATATATATACACGAACTTGCGGTTAATGCTCAGCAACTGGACTCTGTAGCTCAGTTGGTTAGAGCGCTGCACCGGAATCGCAGGGCCGCAGGTTCGATTCCTGCCAGAGAGCCTAAGGTTGCATTTTTCGCAACTGCTCCTGGCTAGGTCTAAAAATGTAAAATGTAAATTTTCGTTCGAATATTCCTTCCACAAACACCATCAACTATTATTGCCATCGAACGAGATGCCGAAAAAAATCTTAGTATTTAAACTAAACTAAACCCTATTTATACTAAATACTTTTATTAGCTCTATCTGTTCTAGTCCAGTGTTACTACGGGAGGAAAACTAAACTAAACTTTCTTTATACTGGATAGCTCTATCTGTTCTGAACTGCTAATCCCTAGAAGTCCAGTAAGAGTCATCTCTTATTGGTCCAGTGTTACTACAGGAGGAAGACTTAACTGTAGTTTTACTGAGTTAAACTGCTCCATTCCAGTTTTAAAGCGTTCCAGTAAGGGTAATCTCTTATTGGTCTAGTGTTATACCACAGAAGGTAACTCGAGAAACCCTATACTGCATGTGTTCGTTAGAGTCGAAGTGGAAAGAGTCGAAATTAGAACCAGTATTACTGTATATATATACTGTCCATTCCAGGTATCAAAGCCTGGTAAAGCCTAACTGCCATTTGGGTGTAACTGTCGTGACCATGTTCGACGATGTGAAATAGTCTGGATCTATCTTGTCGATTGTTTGGTCTATACTAACTATGCTCTTTATTAATTGTCATTGTGACATATGTTATATTTTTTTCAGATAGTACAAGCTGATATCGGTATTGAAAGGGAGACTTACGTAAAGTCTAGGTAAATATCAACATTATATTATAACTATTCCGTATGACCTAAACTGATCTTATGTGGTACACAACCAAATTCCAGTATATAGAATAATCAGTCTCTTCTAAGTCTTCATCGAGTCAATTCTGCTAATTGTACAAGTTTCTTCTGCGGAGCCTAAACTGCTCGTGTGATTGACTATAGATTTATATAGCCAACACCAAACTTTATAATTACAAATCATTTACCCTTTCTGGGTAGGGAAGGTTTGAATGAGATGTACGATGACGTCAGAAAACAACTTGACCTGGAAAAGAAACTCAGAAAGGTGAGATTGGTAATGTCGTTACATTACGGCTGATATAACAATTACTCTTTTCCACTACGCGAATTTCTTCACGCGAAGCGAATTTTGCCTTTGTCGGCATCGCTTTTGCTGACCTTAATAAGCTCTCTGTTATGTTTATTTCTTATGTTCCCTGCAGGAAACAGAAAGTGAGTTGGAACTTATCAAGAACATGAAAAATGAAAGTCAGGTAATACGTTTGGATGCATATAAGTTTAGATTTTCTTTGATCTACTGCAGTGACTAAATCGCGTATTTACCAGGGTTCTGCCCACGGTGGGCGGCGCCGGGCGGCAGCGCCCAGAACTCAGCAGTGCCGCCCAGCACTCACGCCAAAGCAGACTCTTCCGCCTGGCACTTGAAAGGTTTCAAATATGCAGTACGAAAACCCCATTGTTGTACTTTGTAATAGATATTGTATACAAGTAATTCTGTATTTTTTATCTTGGCGAATTTTATTATTTAAACGTTAGTATTAGATGAAATTCAGTACTATACAATGCGCACAATATTAGTTACTGGTGATTCGGAGAAATATGCTATCCCCCAAAGCCAGAACGACGTCTGACGAATGGCTCTAATCACTTTGCACTCTGTTAATTAATTGATGTCGCGCTTCAAGCTACTCTGAGACCAGTCGATCAAGTGGTGGAGGAGGTCATGCGCTCAGGGTTGCAGGTACTCGGCACTCACATCGTCCTAGGAAGAACCCTGATTTACAGTACCTTCCTGCGACAAGTTATTGTCAAACATTAATAGTTCAAGCCACTCATCTCATTCTCAGCTATATATAGATAACGCAATACCTAGACAAGAAAGAGACAATGGCAATTCTCTTCATGCAGTCATGCCCCCGAAGTCCGTCCACGCTATAAAAGTGTCATCAAGTACCTGAGCTTGCATGGCCACGAATTGACCAGTGCACTCTGAAATTCGCTCCTCGGGAAGAACACGTATATAACCTTTACCTATAAAGTAAACGCTTGTTCATTTCGTACTTATTAAGTTTAAATCTATGCTATTTAGGTTGCTATGCAATTGTTAGAGAAAGATATTCACGATAAACAAGATACATTGATATCGTTAAGAAGACAGTTACAGGATATAAAGACTATCAATTTAGACTTGCATACAAAATGGCAGGTACGGGAACTGCATAGAACGTTAATTTACTGTGATTAACTGGATTTGCTTTCAAGAGTAAGGCCTTCGGCTCGTACCTGGTGTAAGGTGTAGTTGTTGCTCTCTTGTGTGAAATCACATACGTCATGAGGAGAATCAGATCCGACAATTTAGGCTGATGCGATATATCAGATCGTGTGAACAGGCCTTTAGCGTGCATGGTTAAAGCAAGGAATAAAAGCTTGAATACATGTATGTTCCTCGATATTTTGCCACAGCTAGATGTAAAATAGTCAGAATTATTTATAAAACCAGACTTGAATCTATATATTTTTTAAAAATGGGCTTCAACCAATCATAGCACTTGATTTCTGGTGTTACCATTCCAGTGTATGTATAGAGTTCTTTGGGATAAAATCAGGTAAAAAAATTTTCGAAGTGGCCAATATCTATTTATTTTGTATTTTTTTCCAGGAAAGTCAAACAGCCAATGCTCAACATGTGGAAAAATGGGCAGAGTTAGAAGAAAAATGTTCGCGTCTGATTAACAATTCAAAGGATTTAGAAAATAAGTAAATCATAGAAATGTAGGACACTGCATGTGCAATGTTTACAAATTGATAACCAATCAAAATGTTAGAACGACTGTAGTGTCATTCGCTTGTCTACCCTTATTGTTTTTAGGTTAAGCGAAGTATCTAGAGAAAAGAGTGCCACTGAAGAGACTATACAGCAAATAAGTAAACAACTGGTCAATTGTGAAAGCAAAAGGTAAACAAGACTTGTCTCTTCTTATCAGAATTCTATATAAGAAGTCTCTTATCAGAATTCTATGTCGTTCCACTCTAGTGTGCCGGTATACGTCATGTTACGTCAGGAAGAGGGACTTGGAGCCAGGGCCGCTCAGAGACATTTGGGGCCCCGGGACAAAATATAACTTTGGGGCCCTAGTGATTTTTCATCGTCAAGGATCTTTAGGGTCATGTGCTTGTTTAGAAAACTAAATTTCCATATCTTTGAACTTCTAGCACAATCAGCTGGATTACATCCTGTAGTTTTGAATGATTAAATAACATTCTCAATCTGCGTTCAGTACTTGAATACTTTAGGGGGGTTCAGGGGCGTTCACCTCAGGAATGACAAATTCCTACATTCTGGGAGACTATTTGGCAGTAATATATATGCATATCTCACATATCTACCCTTTGCTCCCCCCCCTTCTGGGCGGCCCTGCTTGGAGTAAGTTCTGAGGTGAAATAGATGCACAACATGTTGTGTGACTAACATTTTATAAAATACACTCTTTTAAAATTTGACTTTTCTCAGAAATGCTCTGGAAGTTGATTTGAAAATAGAACGTGATTGGAGGTCAGGACTTCAGGAAGAACTCACACGAGTGAATGAAAATCTCTCTCAGATGGAAGGACGAGCCCGCGAGCTCGAGGACGTGAAACAGGTCAGATGCTGGACTCATACATGAATATTAGTTTACTTCTAACGAAGTATAGAAGAACTTACTATATTTATGCTAGAAATTGTTTTTGAAATCCATACTATGGAAATAATATGGTAAATAGTATAGTATTTCCATATTATATCCATGGTATATCCATATTAATTCCATAGTATTTCCATAGTATTTCCATATTATATCCATGACCCATATTATCCAATATTAATTCATTAGTATTATATTCCATATATATCCATGGCATATCCATAGTATTTTATAGTAAGTCCATAGTATTTCCATAGTACTCCATGGTATATTATATATAATTTCCATAGTATTTCCACACTAATTTCCATAGGGCAATTCATGAAATGAGTATAAGAGTCCATAGTATTTCCATTCCATTTCACTGCAAATATTCACATAATTCCCATATATAGTATTAGACCCATATCATTTCCATACTTCAATTAAGTATTCAGTACTGCATGTGATAGTAATATTGCTACCAGTAGTATAATTCATACCCAATTGCCAGTTTATCTCATTTCAACTATTATAGTATTATAGATATAGTGATTCATACTAAATCATTTTCTGAAAATGGCAATTAGGATGGAATTAGTATATAATTTCCATACTAATTGCCATTTTCATTCTATTTCCAACTATATATGGTATTATAGGATCTATACTATTTCCATAATAAGGATTTTGAAAAGTGTTCTACTGGATAGCTCGCTGTATCAGTTCTAAAGTGTTCTCTGCACCAAAAGTCCAGTAAGACCCATATCTTACTTATCTAGTGTTACTACAGGAGGAAACCTAAACTAACTTTATCTATACTGGAGAGCTCTATCAGTTCTAAACTATTTTCTCTATGGATGTCCACTCAGAGTAATCCCTTACTTGTCCCCGGATAAAGCCTAAGGTGTTTGGTAGAGTCAAACTGGAAAGCACTTCTGCCTGCTGCACTGTACAACCAACACGCCACTCATATAGGGATGATAAATAAGGTATACGTATTTACCTACAGTAGATACTGACGCTAAAGATTCTCAACCTTTCTTGTATTTAGAAATATGCATATTTACAAGAAGCTCACGAGGAATTGAGGAAATCATTTCTAGAACAAGAAACGGTCAGTTCTTTCACTTTCCAAGAATACTGCATGAATTTTTATCGATTTCTTAAATTCTTTATTTGTTTAACTTGATATGAAATATTTCACATATTTTTTCCCTCTTAACGTATTTTGATTATACTATTCATTTCAGATATCCTATGCGCGTTTCTATGATTTATTCTCGTCTTATTGCATATATATACTGTATATACTTATATGTCGAACGTCTAACAGAACTAAACCTAATCCCTGCACTTGTGTACGACAGAGAACAGAAAGACTTAGACTTCTAGTATAAATGCCAGTATACAATCTGGTAGATTTAGACGTGGCGCAGTATGTTGAAACTACGGCAAGCAGGACACGTGCGGGTACCTCTCGCTTTTAAGAAGACAAGCTTGCAAGACTACCACATTCCAAAACTCATATTTTGTTAGAATTGTATATCTGTGGAACTATGTATGTAAATCTGCTCCTTCCAACTGCTACGACAATCTCTCCTCCTTTAAAACATACCTACACAAGACTTACCTCCACCTTACTGCCACTGCCTACACTCCTGACCTACCTAGCTCGCACTCATTGATCACAACTGACTAATATCTTCCATGTCAGTCATTCTATCTCCTCTCTTTCTTAACCTACTGTTCTTCTATCTTTCCTTGTTCTGTTTGTACTATCATGTCTAATGGTGAGCACCATGCATGGGACCTGGTCTCGTTTGTGCTTCGCCACTTTTGGCACCTTCAACATAGTGTTATTCACATGCATGTTTCTTAAATGTATTAGTCTGTGTTACTTATGTACAATAACGTGTGGTTATTTGCATGTGTGCCAAATAAAGCTGTTAAAATAAATAAATAAAATATATATGTTTATTATTTCTTTTCAGGCGTTGATAGAAATGGGCAACACATTAAGCAGGTAATATAATGATGGGCCAAAAGGCTGCTCTTAGAACATATTACGATAAATGGAGCAGGTTTTAAGGCTGATTATATAATTATGTAAAACAGTTGATTATTTATATGTTCAAGAGAGTTGATTCCAGCCATTTTCAAGACTGTTTCAAAATAACACGCGGAATAACATCTTCAAATTCATGCACTCGCGACAGTGTGGTCCGCGTTAAATTGACGATTAGTACAATTATTACATCTTTTAACATTGAAAGTAGCATGTTTTCGTGGCATATGTACGCACAGTATTAAAGTGGTTGTATATGACCGGTGTCTATTTTAAGTATATCCTTTACGACTTGTCATAACAGTGTGTTGTTGTACTCTATATTTTCATTCATTGATACACCAACAACATTGTAATTTCGTTTAGTTCTCATTTGAAAGTCGTTGAGATGAAAGAAGCCCATCAAAACATGAAGGTTTGTAATATTGCAATCGAAACATATTTTGGAACAATGGCGTATAAACCCGGGACATGTGGGGCATGCCCCCGCCCCCAAATCTTCTTCAAAGGGCCATATCGGCCAGCTAAAACAATAGGAAAAGTGCCTTTTTCGAATAGAAAAGCTGCTCCGATCGAAAAAGGATGAGTGTATGAGAGCTTGTGATCATTTGACCGGTGCGGACGTGCAAGTAAATGGTCAAGTCAACTCTCATGCAACTCTTGTTCTCGTTTGACCGGGTCGTGAGAGTTAATGCCGGAAACTCTGATACAAACTCTCGCTCGTTAACTCTGGTCCTCATTTGACCAAGGCTTAAGACGAGTTGTTTCCTACGCCCATGTTTTGGAAGTGAGGGCTAATTTTCTATGATTTTTACCCAAATTAACTACAGTATAATAAGAATTTGTAACTCTGGATATTTTTAAACTGTTTCGTATTAAGGAAATGAAGTGGGCGGACGATAAGGACACAGACCTTTGTCAGTTGTGTAAGCAAGCATTCTCAATCTCTCGTCGGAAAGTAAGTTATCGAATGTTTTATAACACCTTAAATTGTCGTCATTTAACTGGTTGATTATGAACACGTGATATTGAATAAATATTTCCATTTTACCGACCGTGCAATGGAAGTTTCATCGCACGCCCAGCCGTGGATTTTTGTTCTATACGATTTTTTCCATTGCACGGTTTGGTTCTCATTAAATTTCATTCGTCAAAATCTTATCGTATCGCGATCGTAGCTCATTTAACCCAAATTCCTTAATGAGGCCGATGGAATTTAATGCAAACCCTTAATTCGTGCGAAGCAAAATGGCGGACTTAAAAATTTAATTTTTTACAATAATGTTGAGTTAAATGAATGCCATTATTATATTAATTCAGTCTTCATTAAAACATTTTTTGGGACTTGTTTGTTGGATTGTTATATTGATTTTCGGCTGTCGCCTCGTGGAATGGAAAATTCCATATTTCACCTCACGAAGATATTTTTACGATTACACTCATAAACATGAATTATTTGTATAATATTATTTAACGAATTAGATCCTCCTTGCATCTTTTTAAGGAACTGGGAAATGGACCAGTTCATATCGGTCGACTGCGCATTCAAATGACGCGTTCTGCGTCGGGATAAATTGCAGTTGAATCATAACATGTGGCTGAGACTACAAAAAATTCAAATACAGTATAAATATCAAAGTATTCAACTGTTCAATCATGAATTTTGTTTTCCATATAACCACAACAGAACTCATTCAACAATTTAGTAGCATATTTGTCTAAAGTGCAAGCAAAATAGAGAAAGGCGCACATATAAGAGAGTATATTCTTGACGTTTGAAGCGAGCAAAAACTCATTGTTCTTCGAGCAACTTTTTGCATATTCTAATCGCATTGCAGTTCATTGTCACTGATTGAACAGTTGAATTTGCTTTGATATCCATATTTTAATTCTTCCAGTCTCAGCTACATGTTATGATTCAACTGCAATATTATCCCGACGACGCGCTGAACGCGTCATTTGGATAGGCAGTCGAAACCATCAATTTATATATATAGTCAACTGACCAAGGTTTCTAAGTTAGCTTCCTGCTCTAGCTACATAATGACATATTATGTTATGAATCATATGGTAAAAAATAGGTGGGGAACCATTTCACATGTCGTCTATATTTGTTTCCAGCATTTTAATATGGTATGGTATCAAGGTAAAACTTTATTTAACTACGCTGACCCCTACAGCAAAAGCTGATTTCCAAGAGGGGCGTAGATGTGAATATTCAAAATTACATTAAAAATTACAATTACAATAAGGCATACATAAATAAGAGATACAATTAAAGGTTTTGAATAAGATAAACAATCAGGAAAATTATTTAATTAATTGACTTAACCGGCCAGGTATCACATTACTTGCATTAAATAAGAGATTTCTTATTCTTTCATTCGTCTGGAAGGCTGTTCCACAGTTTAGACTCTCTATAACTTAGACTCTTTTTAAGACTCTTTAACTGCAACGTTGATTGTTGATTGTTGATTGTTGACATGCATACAGACTTGACTTTATTTTGGACTGGATGATGTTTCAGTGGTTTCTCGGACTGAATACAGTTTTAATCCAGTCCTACGACCTAGTGACTTTTGGTCAGGTGACTCAAGTTCTAGGACTGAAGTTTGATCAAGTCCTAGGACTGGATGAAGTTTGATCAAGTTCTATGACTGGTGGAGGTTTGATCAAGTCGTAGGACTGGATTACGTTTGATCATGTGCTAGGACTCGTTGAGGTTTGATCAGGTCCTTGGACTGAGTGACGTTTGATCAAGTCCTAGGACTGCTTGAGGTTTGATTATGTCCTTGGACTGGGTGACTTTTGATCAAGTCCTTGAGGTTTGATCAAGTCCTAGGACTGGATAAAGACGATAAAGTAAAAGTTTGATCAGGTCCTTGGACTGGGTGATGTTTGATCAGGTCCTAGGATTGGTGGAGGATTGATCGAATCCTAGGACTGGATAAAGCCGATAAAGTAAATGTTTGATCAGGTCCTTGGACTGCGTGACGTTTGATCAAGTCATAGGACTGGTTGAGGTTTGATCAAGTCCTAGGACTGGATAAAGACGATAAAGTAAATGTTTGATCAGGTCCTTGGACTGGATGATGTTTGATCAGGTCCTTGGCCTAAATGAAGTTTGATCAACTTCTAGGATTGGAAAAATTCGTTAATATTGAGTATGGACTTCTAATTTTCGCCTTTTTCGGTTTATTTTTCAGCATCATTGTCGTAATTGTGGTGGAATCTTCTGTAATCCCTGTTCGGACAATGAAATGCCGTTGCCATCCTCTGCCAAACCTGTGCGTGTGTGTGATATCTGCTATAATACATTACTACAAAGATATCAAAGTTGACATCCATCTTGCATGGGAAGCAAAACGATTGAAGAGAAATTCAATTTCTGGACCTTCATTGGCTAAGCCTGTGACATCTGGTACAATACATCACTTGAAAGATATCAAAGTAGAGATTGGTTACTCTGTCCAGATTTGACAGAAAGCTACAATCTTGGACGAAACGAGTTGAGAATATTTAAGTTAGAATGCTGGTAACTTTTTCGCACATATAACGTACATAAAACTGGCAAACTGCGACGCATGACTGGAAGATCTGAACAAACTTTCGTACATTTAAGGCGATGTTACACGGGGCAACTTTCGGCGACAACTCGCAATGCAAACGAGGTTATACTAAATTTGATTGGTTCTGTAACGATTTCCATTGCGAGTTGTCGCTCAAAGTGCCAAAGTCATACCTAATTTTATGAAATTTTTATCACTGCGCATTTCATAAGCATGCAATAGGGGTCTCGCAGACCGGAAACTACTGGTACCCCCAGGAAAATTTTACGGATGACACCCTTTACATTGATTGAAAATACAACCATGCCTGCCCGCTAATAAAAGTCAGGATCAGGCCTTTTGCACATAAAAATATAGAAAATAGTCTACAACCGATTTGGAAAAGTGTCAAATAAAGTTTCTACAATCTAGATTGAAACCGATATTGAAAATTTCAAATGTTATCACTGAACATTTTTACTGCTTATCAGTTCGCTGCACAGGCATGTTGAGTAAGAACAAAAAGCCTTGAAGACCAGTTTGGGCAATTTGAAAAATTCTATAAAATCTTCCCCCAAAGTGCATAGAATGGCGTAGGGGAGCATGCACCCAAAATGGCGTAGGGGAGCATGCACCCAAAATGGCGTAGGGGAGCATGCATTTCTGGGGGAGCATACACCCATACCCCCTAGTGGCCCAGTGCCTTCAGCACTCGATACCTGTGCATTCCCTAGCGGCATTTTGGCTTTTGCCGGCCCCTTTACATTAGACAGCTTTAGCAAACACAACGCGACGTCAAAGAGGACGTGAAAATGGCGTGATATGTCCATCTATGGATGTGCCCACGCCATTTTTACGCCATTTTCACGTCGTCTTTGACGTCGCGTTGTGTTTGCTAAAGCTGTCTATTATGTTTTGACCACGCCCTTTCGTCGGGCAAAATGATGCACCCCCCCCCCCCCAATGTTTAGACCCAAGTTACGCCCCTGAGTGGTGCACGCAAGAAAATATCCATCCGCAAATTCAATTGTATATTGTATCTGCTAGACACTCCAAAAATTAACTGAACTAATTTATTTCAAGTACGATGATTTAACAACAAATAGTTTTGATACTGTAACAATATCTGTAATATATATTATATAATTCAAATAAGAACAGTGAAAAAAGTTAAATTTTAGAAAGGTTACCGTTACCTTTACTCATTCTATTAGTCCAGCTCCGTATCTTATAATTTCAGGGCGCTCCTATTAATTTTCCGAGGCCTAGGAATATTTTTCAAATTTCGTATTCGAGTAAGTTCCCGCGCTTTTACCGAGCTTCATCGAGATATGGAAGCGCACGCGCGGCAGCCAATCAAAAACGTCCTTAATATTATAGGTTTATAGCATAAAAATTGGGAACATTCAAATTTGAAATATAAACCACAGACTCCACAGTATAACCAATTATTTAATTGGTCAACCGTTGCCTTTGTCCGTCGAGCACGTTCTCGACGTTCTTGTCGACCTGAAAAATGAAAGATGTGAGAGACTACTAACCGTTTCTATTTTCGTGCTCTATCTTTCAAATTTCGTGCACGAAATAGTTTCGCGTGAAGTCGTAAAATGTGCTACAAATGCCACCTTATTAACAAAGACTAAACCCACCCAAACATTTCCATATAAGGAAAGCGGAAGTTCAATTACTCACTTGCAAGACTCACAAAATGGCGTCTTGATATAGGGAATATTTTAGTGACACGTTTTAGCAAATTTCTCCTACGTTCTGTGGATTCTACGTCGATCGTTTTGGGTAACTAAAAGCCAAATAACTCACGGATATAACCTACGGTTCGTTTTGCACGGAGAACAAGCTAATAAATGGCAAAACGACGTTAAAGTGAGGGGTTCAATGTGTGTACGTCTGTATGAACATGGCGTATTTGAAAAAGTTAGTCAGCAAAAAGAAGCGACGATTTTACGATGATGGCTTCGATTTGGACCTGTCTTGTATCCTTTAAATCTGGTCTAACACCAGGGGTTTGTTTAGTTCTGAGATCGGTTATGCGATCTTTCAAAAGAAAGAAATAATTTTAGCATTTGACTAGTTGCAAAATAGCTGGCCTTTGCACTTCCGTGAAGTTGTAACACAAATCTGTTAAGCTTTTGCTTAAAAACTGAAAGGCTAAAGTAAACTAAAAGTTCATATGCTCAATTTTAAGAAAAATCTAACAGAAATCTTTGATATGCCGTGCTTTATACAGCAATTCTTTCACGCATAAAACCAATAAAAAATAGTTACAGGATGAGTATTAACAAAGTTTATAACGCACTTTTGAGTTTGATAATTAAAAATAATTACTTTAATCAAAGATTAATTTAGCCCATCTTATTAAATTGTTTTCTCTTGATTGCACAAGTATTTATAGTTTTAATCAATATTTTAAATATCTCAAAATCAATTAAATACTTATAATAATTGTGTTTGTTTTATTGTATATTTTTCATGAATTTTGAATTCAACATATATACAACTATATATTGGCATTATTGGGTTTGGTGTTACATGTTATATTAAGCTTACCTTAATAAGGAAATGTTTTAGTGTTGTGTGGTTTTGAAGGTTTTTTACACTTGTATAAGTTGAGCTTGTATACAATTATGTGGTCAGTATGAAAAAATTGTGTGATTTTTCAAAATGATTTGTTTTCAAATTTCAATGCATTGGATTGATTTGATTAGATTAGATTGGACAGTTTGATTCCTATGATTGGTTGATTATATTAGAATCTGAATTCTATTTGGTCAACTTTCTCCAAGTCTCTCGTTTTGTTCATGAAACTTTATTATAACTTTTGCTGCAACTCAATTTCTGCATAGAGCCGTGTTATGTGGAAATGTACACACAGAAAGATAGGGAACATGAACTGCATTTCACTCCACAGATATTATCATTCTCATTCATTTCTTTGTTGCATTCATGCAAATGAAGCAGTTTAGTAAGAAAAATAATGCCAAAGTAAAACAAATCTCACACTCCCAATTTCTCTAGCATATTTCCACCAGAATGAGGGAAGGATATTATTCAAATTAATGTGGCGAAATGATCGGCCATAATGTCCATGCAAAGCAATCAGTAGACAGGCATATCAGTGTTTTACTGATATGTGCAGTCATCCAAAATTTTGTGTCACTCTACATTCAATAAAATTCTTCTTGACTCTATATGAAGATATTAAGCCAAATATTGTTGCAATGGGATTTCCATCGGAAAGAATAGAAGGAGTGTATCGAAATCATATTGATGAAATTTTGAGGTAAGTTTGGCTGTCATATAGCCCTGTGTTGTTAAATTATACGCAGTGGATACAGGTCCGACACTAGATTTCAATGGGTCATTCCAGAAAAGATCAACACTCTCCCACAGAGGCAATTTGTGCTGTCCAGAGAGGGAAGGAGGTAAAATCTACTTCTGATAATAGTAAAATGTACTGTAGTAGGACATCAGAAGGGGGGACAGGATTAACTTCCCATTCCTCCGAGGGGGAGGTGTGGATGTTTTCTGGCATGACCCAATGTGTTG
Organism: Trachythela sp. YZ-2020; assembly: GCA_016169945.1. Lineage (NCBI taxonomy): Eukaryota > Metazoa > Cnidaria > Anthozoa > Malacalcyonacea > Clavulariidae > Trachythela > Trachythela sp. YZ-2020. The sequence continues at coordinate 7,003,984 of JADLSH010000260.1, forward strand.
CACTATTTGTCCACAGTTAATATATAAGACAGGGTTTGGAACAGTGGTGGACACTTGGGGGGCGAAGGGAGGTGGTGGCATACCTGTAGATTATATTTTTGTGGAGGTAGCCAATCGTCAAATGGGGCTTAGATATACTAGCTCCACATGGTCTTTGGAGTTGTTAGCCAGTAACTGCAGGTTTAGATTGCTATCTCCACATGATTTTTGGAGTTGGCCTGTAACACCAGAATGCTAAATTCAACTAAGATTTCGAAGTTTTGAAGTGCCCATTTTGAATTTGGAGTTAGCCTCTTAGATTATGGAGGTATTGTCGCTCCCATGGCTCCCTAACTTCTGCAGCCATGGATGGTGGCCCCCCCCAAAATTTCTCAATGCCTTTGAATGATAGCTGATTAACTGTGCAAGAAAGCTGTATCAATGATTTTATGACCATGAAAGCCTAGTTGATAGGCTATAATTTAAGTAAATTTGCATGAAATTTAAGCCAAAAAGGTTTTAAGAATTGAGATTTTCAGCAACAAAAGGTGATTATAATGTTGGCAACCTAAGTTTGCACCCCCAATATTTCGCAAAGTGTCTGCCACTGGTTTGGAAACTGGCTTTTAGCCAGGATGCCAAAACTGGCCATCCAAAAAATACTGTGGGCATGGCCACCAATTTTTGTGGCTGTGGTAAACTACATGGCGGTTGAAATCAATTGTCAGATGCTAATAACTCGCTGTGTTTTTGACGAAAAGGCATCGAAATATATGCAATAGCTAAAGCACATGGCAGCATTCATGGCACTACAATCTTGGACATAACTGGTTGAGACTACCTTTCCCTCTATGCAAAATTTGCATACCCCTTATACCCTATTCCCCCGCATATAGGATCTTATACGATTTTTGGAAAAATTTGGAGTAAAAATTGACGGGTTATAGGCGCATGCGCCTATAAAAATTCACTTATAGACATACCCTATTTTTGTCCCCTAACCTATGCGCATGGGGTCTGGGTACGAAAATTGGTGAATCCTTTTTAATAGCTGAAAAAACAACGTTAGTATAAACCATGGTATAAACGGTAAATGCAAATTTAATATTTTTAAAACACTTTCCAATTTAACAACGTATAAACGGTAATAAAATACGTATCCTGAAATACGCGTGCAACTCAAGATTTGTAGTTGTTGGTATATCCAAAGTGTTAAGTTGGCTTTTGCTCAAAGCTGTTCATACCATGCTGGAAGAACGAGTTTCAGAATTGTCCTCCAGTAATAGGGCGTACTGCACAGCCACATCAGCCTTCGAATTTAATCCAATTATCCAACTGTCATGCTCAAGTGCTTGCTATTTTGTATCAGAACATGACGTCATTTGCGCCATATTTTATGAGTCTCAAACTCGCCTTTGAAACTGATAATTTAACCCAAGATTTTTTATGAGACGATTAACCAACTGTAATCTTTATCATGCTTTGATAAAAGTACGGTTAACGGGGTTTTTTAACGGTTAACGGCGAACCCAATTTAAAACAATGTCTAGACCTATCATATACTATAATATTTGCTGTTGTCCCCGTTAACCGTCCAAACGACATCAAATCTTTTCGTTAATCGTTTGAAATTCTCCTAAATCTTACTATATAACGTTGATGCTCTTAAAACCATAGGAACATAATCGCAATGTCGTATCAAGGCTTATTTGAACATTGTAGTGCGGCACTTTGTTCCCAATGGGTGGTCTTTATACTGCAATTGAACCTGTCAAAAGTTAGGCTACCCTACTAAAATAGCCCTATATGATCAATTTGTGCGTGCCAAGTGTTTTATCTGGACGTTTATATATGTCCTAATGGAAAAATTTTCTTTCCTCATAGTATCATGAATATCACTATTTGTATCCCTTCCAACAACTGGTAATATGGTTGTACATTTCTGTTCACTATAATACTTGCAATGTAGCATTTCGTAAACAATTATTCCTCCATCACAACGCACAAATATGTGGTTTTCTAACCAAAACTCACGAACATTTCACATGCAAGAAAAATTTCTACATTCAGACAATCTTGGACATAACTGGTTGAGACTACCTTTCCCTCTATGCAAAATTCGCATACCTCCTATAGTAATTTCCCTGTAAAATCATATTGCGCTTCCTAAGCCCCAACTCCCCCAACTCAATGTTGAGTTTGTGTCTTGATAAATTGTCAAAAGTTGTTTCGGGGTTATTCACAACATTGAACTGGGGAAGAGGGGGTCACGAAAATTGTTTTGTCAGTGTACATTAACTTTGCTGGCAACTCTCGAAATATTCAAGAAATATAAAATAGTTTATAAGTTGCCAATTAAAGAAAATATTTTCTTTGGCCGTCTATTAAAACGTAGCCATGACCGTCTATCAAAAGTTGCCGTCCATAGGACGATTGGACGGCCACCTGGCTAAATGCCTGGGGCCGGTTGTATAAAAGTAGTTAAAGTGCGAAAGTAAACCAATCAGAATCGCGTAAGTAAACTACAAAACGAGTAGTTAAAATATAGTTAAGACTTTTATACAACCGGTCCCTGTTTGGAAACTTCGGTCACATGTCTAAATATGTTGAAGTTTTCGTCACGTGACAAAAGTAGTGCACAGATGTGTGATTTCGTAGTAGAAATCCCTATTATTAATGTTTCGAAAATCTTCAATTTTTTAACATGATGCTGAACTTATGAAAACCACAGTATTTATTTGCCCCATCATGTATGTAAAAGGCATGTTTTGACCAACGTTTTAATGGGATAGGCCCATCTGGTTTCGCTGGGCATACTGTATCGCGACGGGGCACATTAGCTTATTTAGCTATCATATTTCAACTTAGAATCAAGGATAAAAAGCAAAATATCCCTTGCCTGGAATTTCTCATATTATAGCGAATTCGTTTTGAGTGGATATACTTATATTCTCAAAAGCTTTCATAGTTTAATAAGTCTGTAGAGTTCATCGAAAATGGAAGAAACATTTAGAAGTTCTCGATATGGATATTTATTGGCAAACGTCTGATCAGGAAACATATTGTGATTATTGTCCTTTCACTTTGCTTGAAATTATTGGTAATCCCAGCTCCAGGATTATAGTAAGTTAGAACTTATAGACAAGAAATACAAGGTTGTTTTTTTGTTTGTACGGGTTGAACATAGGCCTACAGTAACGTAGGCAGCATTCAATCAATCAAAAACTTTATTATTGTGTCAGATAAATTCTAGTTTACAAAGAAACTAATTGGGGACAATTAGCAATTTTTTTTGAACCGCCACAGAAGTGTAACATTTGTGCACTACTTTTGTCACGTGACGAAAACTTCAACATGCAGTGCCGTTCTGAAGTATTGTAACACCCTTCGTGGACCAAGTTGTGTGTAGGTTGCGTGTGCATCAAACTCATTTAACTGTATCTTCGTATAGTAAATTCATAACTACACGAAGCTCTAAAAGCTTTGTGTAGTCAATATTTCGTGTGTACAACACTACGCGTTATTTGTGTGTAGTCTGCGTTTGCATGTAGTCATGTACGTTATTTGCGTGTATAGTCAAAGAGGATATAGGTTACAGAAATAATATTGATGTCTAAAATCTTTGGGTGAAATCCTACGAATTTCATCGAACTGCGGCATACGTGAAACTATTCGTCTGTCTTTTGAGTAGCAAATGTATTCGACTCCACGCACAAACTTCATTGTTTTTAATGGAAATTTCTGCCGGGCTTCAAGTTTGCCGGGCTTCCAAACCCTGTCGTATATATTAACTATGATTTGTCCATGAATTATATTATGCATGCGTACATACAACGTTGGCGGTTTTTTAGACAATAAATTTACCTGAATCTTGCCTGCACCCAACCCTAACTAACCTAGATTGGTGACAGTAATAATATATTTCCTGTATTGTATAGGTTTCTAGAAACAAAACACAAAGGCCATTACAAAGTTTACAATTTGTAAGTTGATTTTTAATACATAAATTCCAACTAAATGCACATACTATATAAATATATAATGAATATTTCTTGATTAGGTATATCCTAGTTTTGTCTAATAACTAAAGTCCTCAAATATATATCTTTGTGTATAAATGTATATCAAAGATATTTTGGCATGCTTCATGGATGCACTGGGTATCTATTTTTCATCATGCATTAACTTTACTTTTCACAGATGTTCTGAAAGGCAGTATGATCCTTCTAGATTTAATAATAGAGGTAAGTGAGTCTCCATGATTATATTACCAATAGATATTTTATGTTTTTATCACTTGTATATTTCTACTGCTAGTTCGAGTAGCACTTGGCACTTCACAGAAGTTGTACACTTGTTAATGAGTTAATTTGCTTGCTTTTCTCAACACAGTTGCAAACTATCCATTTGACGACCACAATGCTCCACCGTTCCAACTGATGCAGCCATATTGTGAAGACATGGACACATTTCTCACTGCTCATGAAGAGAATGTCGCGATTGTTCATTGCAAAGCTGGAAAGGTTTGCCATTATTGTGATTAAGTAATAATAAGATTATATTCTTTTGTAACCATTTTTATGAGTTTATAGTAATAAGACTGCTTTTCAAAGTAGTACAACTTTCATGTTTCATCTTTTTTTGAAAGCTTAGCTATTCAGCTTGCCAACGATGGGTTACTTCTTTGATTTGAATGATTGCTTGGCGAATAATATTCCAAATTATGTGAGATTAGAAAAGCAGTCTTCTGTTTGCCCAAGTTTGTCGAGATGGATCATTTTGCACAGTCTCTAGTAAGTATAAAGGAAGCAATTTCATTTGCAACTATTCTATATTTCAGGGTCGAACCGGAGTTATGATCTGCGCCTATCTACTCCAAAAGAACTACTTCGACACTTGCAGAGAAGCTCTGGAATATTATGGCGACGCTCGGACATCAAACAAGAAAGGGGTAACGATCCCAAGTCAAAGAAGATATGTTCATTATTACAGACATTATTTGAAACACAAACTTGTATACACGCCAACAACCTTGCTGATCACGCGGTTTGTGATGGAAACCGTCCCGAGCGTTAACAATGGCACATGCGGTAAGTTTGAATATTTTTTCTAATTGTATCTCAGATCACAGCTTTTTGGTGGTCTCAAAACAAGGCACGTACCCAGGGCTTCTGCGCTTGTTTAATACCACCAAATCTTACTACCACCAAACAGAGTGAGGTAAATATGAAGGGAAATGTCAAATGTGTTTGCGAAGCCGGTTTTTCGCAATTACAAGGCATTTCCGAAAGCGTCATTAACTTCTTGGTGCGATCTTTGAAAGAAGTTGTATGTTTTATTGTGTGATATCCCTTTTAGATTGGAAAGCAAGTTTTGAAATTTTTTAATAAATTAAACAAACAGCACAACAAATTAACAAATTAAACAAAATTGCATAGTGGACATTACATCAGAATGGAGAAGACTAAGTTGACCTATTTAAAACGTTAGAAAAATATCAAAACTACAATACATGCAATATTATGCTATACAGAATAATTACATTCACTGTTAATTCGGACTTGTGCAATTCTGATAGTTGTTGTAATACTCTCTTGTCCATATGTTCTTTTTTGAAAATGTTATTGCCTGTGGTAATCAAAATTGATTGCTTATTTCCCCCGTTATTTAGCTCCCTTCTTTTATGTGTGGCAGTCAAAAGTTAGAATATACTCGTCAAAATCCCAAGAGGTATGCAGATTAATTAATACTGTTCATAATTAAATACCTAAATTAGACCCCTAGGGAGATCTAATTATACAGGTACCTAAATTCAACCTCTAGGGAAAACAGTTTAAAACTGATAGTCAGAGCTGTCCAGTATGAATAAGGTTTGATTTGTTTAAGTTTCCTCTTGTAGTAACACTGCAAGTGCAAGGTGTGATCCTTACTGGACTTGCGAGAACAGTTTAGAACTGCTAGAGCTATCCAGTGTAAGCAAAATTAGTTTAGTTTAGACTCTGGTAGTAACACTACGAGCAATGACTCTTACTGGTCCTCTAGGAGGTAGGCTGAGGCGATTTTGAAAAATAACCGAAACGATAACCGTAAAGAAATAACCGTAGTAACCGACTCAACCGAGTCTTTTGAACAATTATATTATGACAGAAAACACGCTCCTGCGAATGAATTGTTAATCTACGACGGGGACGTGACGAAAAAAACAGTCGCTAATGTTTGGAAACCAATAACAGTGGACAAATGATCGCGCGGTGTGGTGACCTTGCTAATCAATGTCTAAGGCCATACTGTACTTTAAACCCAGCTTCTTTGAGAAGTCTCTCTTCCAATGGCGTACCGCGCAGCTTCGTTGTCACCAGATCTCTTAGAACGTTGGATATAGTTTTGAACTTCATTCATTTCTATTTCAACACACACAGCACTGGTTTTTCTTTTAATTCTGAATCTGTATTTCGGTTGGTCGGTTATCTCAAAATAAGGAAACCGGAGTAACCGATCTTTAAAAATATAAATAAACATTTTATTTAAATAAACATAAATAAACATTTTACACCAAAAGAAAGGCTAAAATACAGTAATAAGATATACAAAATATGCAAGTATTTATAGTTCTTATGTACGAAATCATACTTGAAAGTTTAATCAATTAAAAGTTAGAGTTTTTCTCCGACAGTTCAATGTCCGATCTAAATGGAACTCGTGAACAACGCCACGAACGACTTCCACGAATACAAATTACTTGGGCGCGATTGAGTGCAAACGCAATCTTTTTCCGTAACCAGCTCACAACTATGCTTGGATTTAGATGCTTCTTCATGGCAATCTTATCGGCCAAAGCTGTTAGGAAATGCTGCGTCTATCTGCCACATCCACCAAAAGCGCTGAAAACAAGAGGAGTGAATGAACCATGCTCAACCTGGACGATTCGTTGATTTTATTTCCGTTTTTCCTTCTCGTTGTTGTTGAAGCTGCTGTTGAGGCTCTGATTTCGATATATCGAGGCGTATGGGTTGAATCCCCTGACATCAAAGAATGCCTTTTCACATCTCTGCCAGAAACCTCTTGCTGCAATGTCTACACGAGCATCATCGGCGGAATTGGCGCTAGGGCTGGTTAGTTTGAAACCTCATATGCAACTTCATCAATGGCAGCTGCTAGTAATCTCATCGTGCCGCCGGTGGATGAAACCTCCTTTTAAGCAGGACAAGGCGTGGTCAACTGCGTTGGTAACCGTTTCAACTGCCAACGATACCGAAGATAGAGTGCGTCGAAGAATTCCCGCTTGTTCAAGACATACCCTTCTTCACTGAGTGGCAAAGCTGTTAAGCACGAATCTGTTCCTCTGTTATTCTTGATCTTAAAAGTTCCAGTTGGCTCTGGTGTCTCGACTCTCGCTCGTTTGCTACTCGTCGACGTATCGCTTGGACCGTCTCTGAACGCTGATCAAATTCTCCGTCATTCTGGTGAACTATCTTCTCGGTAAGATCTTGACATACGAGCTTTGAATTTCCATTCTCAAACTCGCACATGTCGGTAAGAACAGGTATGCCAAGGCCTCCTAAACGTGTTGGTAGCGCAAGAAGCTTACGATCATCTGCCGATAAACTTCGTCCGTCTGTTATGGCAGGAAGGAGGTGGGTATCAATGATGTTGTCAATTTCCTGTAACTCGTGTTCAATACCAGGGATTGTGCGAATATGGTAGGTGAAACGGTGACGGAAACCGGACACGAATGCTGTCTAGGCTGCTTGAGGTTCGTGCTTGACAATGTCGCTCAATACACGGAGTTGACTGCACCAACATTCAACCAGTGCCAATGTAACCACCAAGGTATTTGTGCCCGTCTGTGGATATTCGTACATCTGTCCCAGAAAAGATTTTCATTCCTACTCCGAGAAGATGAGGTTTAACTACAGTACTAGCCAAGACTTGTCAGCTCGAGGGTAGTAGCCGAGAAGAGGACCATGCGTGACAATGTTATGCCACCACAAACGTAGCTGTATAAGTTTACCAGCGCCACTAAGATCATCAGAAAATGCAACTTGTCTAATACTATCATTCCCAGGATCTTTATAAAAAACCAGTCCACCAATCTTTAAAAATAACCGGTTATTCATTCCGGTTAACCGATTAACCGCCTCAGCCTACTAGGAGAACAGTTTAGCACTGATGTAATAGCTATCTAGTATGAATAAAGTTAGTTTAGTTTAGGTTTCCAGATCCTCCTGTATAGGAGCACTGCAAGGAGGTCCTTACTGGACCTCTTGAGAGAACAGTTTAGAACTGATAGAGTTATCCAGTGTAAACAAACTTAGTTTTTTAGTTGGAAACAATCTTGTTTTTAGAGTGCAACTAAAGGTGGAGAGAACATTTGTTTCAATCTTCCGCAACCACTGCCAGTCTGTGGAGACATTAAAGTACAGTTTTATAATAAAGATAGAACGTTTAGTAAAAAGGTAAGAAGAACTCCTGGCATAGATGAACGTCTACCCAATATGCAAAGTACTTCCCTAAGATAATGTAGGGTGCTTAATTTATCACTGAGCCTGAGGGGACATCTTCAGTACAAATAGTGGATATAGCGAAGTTGAACGTAATAGACGGAAATTGTACGACGCATATTTGTTATGCGTTGTCTGACTATTAATTGATTTCTCTTGACTGGATTTTATTCTGTCAAAAGCAATGCATTTAAATGTATTTGTTTATTCTTTAAAGTTTCACCAAGGCCACGAGAGCTTTGGCGCTCATTCGAGGGCAAAGCAGTTTCCCTTCATGACGTTATTCGTGCTTTAAACAACACGAAATACAGACACAGCCCAATGTATATCAGAACGTCGATAGTAACTCCTAGTGTAACTTTATTCTTTACCTTGCTGCCGAGCACAGCGATAGCAACTCCTAGTTATATGTAGTAGGTATAGTCTTGTATTTGGAGGCAAATGAATTGAGTTGAGACTTGAGATGTAATTCAATTTTCTTGCCCTACATGTATAAGTTTCCACCGTTTTCAAGTTCTGAACAGTTCTGGAAGTCGCTCGCTTACGGCAACACAATATGGTCTTCCACGTTTCTTTCCAGACTGGCGTAATTCGATTGTTTATCTGCTTGAATGGCCCAACAGCAACAATACGCGATAAACTACTTTGTTATATACTGTACATCTCCAAATAATGTAAATAGATTAAAAGAAGTAAGTAGACCCAAAGGATGGTTGAAGTATAGTATAGATCTCGATACAGATTTCAAGCGAGAGTTTGCATGAGAGTTTCATCAACTCTCATGCCCCTGTCAAACGAGAATAAGAGTTGCATGAGAGTTGACTGGATATTACCACACGTACCGGTCAAACGAAGGAAAAGTCTCATCGAAATTTGAACCAGCTCAAAGTTGATGCGAGTGCATGAGAGTTGATAAGAGTTTCAAACGCGAGTTGAAAATCTTTGATCAACTCTCTCGTTTGACCCGGGGCTTAATTCTTTAATTGTTTGTTTTCATTCAGGACCTAATGTTTCAATTTTGGTTCAATACTTTCTTCGCATCTGGGCTAACACCACCGCCAAGCGAAGGCGAAGCTTCAATGGTGACGTATAATTTCGACGTTAAAAAACAGAACAACGAAGTTGGTGCCACGTCGTGGTTTGAACTACATAAAGAGGACTTGGATAAAGCGAATAAAGATAAGAAAAATAAAATATATTCACCGAATTTCAAGGTAAGGGGATTTTATGATTATTTATTTTACGCTCGTTGAGAAGTCTGACCAAATTATGGGTATACAGTTAGGGATAAGGTAGGGATAAGTTAGGATTAGCATGTAGTATCAGGGTTATGGATAATTTGGAGTGTGTTCTATGTACTTTAATGGTTCCTAATTGGGTCGGAGCCTAGAAATAACATCAATCAATTAATCTATTATGTTTATCGTATCACATTATTTACAATTTGGAATTTATACTGTACGTGAGGTAATAATTTCAACAGTAATTAACGTCTTGATTCGAATGAAAAGTAGCCTTGAAAGGGGAGGGGGGGGGGGGAGAGAAACGGAGAAGCGAGAAGAAGCTGAAATTTTCCAACATGCAGGCTTTTTTACCCTGGGTAGGTTTGCCAGTCGGCCATTTCAGTATTGCTGTTCTGACTGAGTTGCGGACTGTTGCTACTCGTACTATCCTGACTAGTCTAGTACTGTACTTACTGCGTTGCAATGTTATATTCAGTTTTTCACTACCTTCAACCTTCCTCAAACATCCTCACGGATAGGATAGTACCCTCATACCCGCTGCCTTTTTGCAACTCTGTCTCAGATTTAATGATCAATAGGTGCTTGAATGGGTATAAGAGCACTTCTGTTCGTCGTACTATGGCATGTGCATTGTAGAAATGCAGACCCGCGCGCATTAAAACGTTTACCAATGGCATGGTTCTTCTTTTAACAGAAGTGTTAAGAAAAGTAAATGCAGTATATGCTGTATTAGTCAATTTTTCTTGCATAATTTCCTGGAAAACACAGCGAACTCGAGCAACAGTTCCTTTTAACAACATGGCGGAAATTTTTGGGTCCACAATAATTGCTTCGTGGCTTTAGAACATTACAGTATGGTTTTAAAAGTTTACACTTCATCTGAGTTGATAGAGAGAGAATCGTTGGTTTTGATTAATGTTACGATCTTTTATCTAGCAGTAACATTTGTATATAGCAAAAGGGAATGAATCTCTTGTCGTTCTAGGCTAATTGGCGAACTGGACGTTGCTTTTGAATTAATTCCTCTTGTGAATATATATTTAATATCGACGAACTCATGATGAAGAACTAACGCTGCATATGATAAAATATTGCAGTATGCAGCTGTCTGAGTATAATTTCACCTCAGTCGCATGTGAGAAAAGTTTAACTTGACCAAACGCCGCATTTTTTTCCGGGTACTCCGGTGTTCTTCTGTAGTAACATTGGAGAGAAAACAGTTCAAAGTGAACTGCATGATAAAGCTATACAGTACAAGTAAGGCGATCATAACAAATTAATCATCTGTAATTGATTTTACTAAATTATCTATTACTAATAATCACAAATCAATCATCAATCATCAGAAATTAATCATGAGAATTTGAAATATGTATTACCACATATTAATCTCCACGAATTTTTCATCATAAATAATCATCGCTAATTAATCGTCACGGATCATCATTGCAAGTTAATCATCAGAAATCGATCATCACAAAGTTATTTTAAATGAATAATCACAGATCAATCATCACAAATGAATAATCGCAAATCATTAATCACAAATTAGTCCTCAATTAATCACAATTAATCATCATAAATGAATCATTATTAATCAATCGCAAATCAATCATCACAAATCAACAATCTCAGATCAATCATCTCAAATCAATAATCACAAGTGAATATTCACAAATCAATCATTAGAAATCAATAATCACAAAACAATAATCACAAATTAATCATTAGAAATCAATCACAAATCAATCATCACAAATTTTAATTATCACTAATTAATCATTACAAATCAATAATCACTAACAAATAATCACAAATCAATCATCAAATAAATAATCACAAATTGATCTTCACAAATTAATGAATACTAATCAATCATCTGATTCCACGAATTAATTGCCAGAGTGTAATCAACCCTAGATTTAAATAGACATGTTTAATTTATCGTACTGAAGTGCTCTTATACCCACGCTTAATTTAGTCGCTTACAGACGAGCACGTTTTCTATGACAAGTTTCGTATGCCAAGTTTCATTAGCTCGTCTGTATGGGCATAAAACTTTGTTCAAATGGCATGCTAATTTTGGACGTCTTTATGTGTCAACAAAGAAGATTTGACAAAATAATTTGAGCACTTGGATGCGGTTGGTGAGAGGTCTTTTGTTCTATAGTAGCTATCATGGCGGCTAGTTGTACGTACACTCGTGTAATTAGTATATAAAACTTGTCGTAGAAAACTTGCTCATAAACTTAACAGTGACCATAATTGGTTATCCATAATCTATGGTCCTAAATAATTTCGCCAATATTCGCCAATATGTCGTAAATTCGACACTTTAATATCACGACTTTTCTATACATTTGTAAACAAGTCGATAGTCGAAAAAAGAACACGCCTACTATCTCTCTCTCTATCCCTCAGGTGAAAGTGTACTTTTTTAACCCTGATTCTTGCAAAGAAAAGGCGAGGAAACGAGTTCAGAGCGATGATATGGCGAGCTTTTCCGACGACCCGGCGAAGACGAGTAAAAGTATGAAACGCCACTCGTATGACATTGCCGTGCATTTAGACGAAGTACCTGTGTCCAATAACAACGAAGCGGTCGAAAGTGCAAATGAAAGCCTATCCGAAACGGACTCGGAGACGGAGGAGGCTTGGAGTAAAGAACCCAATAAGAACTATCGGAAGGAGACATATATTTAGTATGGTAGACATAATTATCTATACAAGCATAATGGAACTAGTATATAATCCCTGGACATAAAGTATATACCGGGTGGCGCCAAAAAAGTACGACTGTTTGATTTAGTATAACTTAAAAACTAAAAGAGCTATTAAATCACTTAAACAAGTTTCTTTGCATTCAGCGATGTCTAATAACTTAAATTTTGATATATGCCATGTGCATTTTCATACAATATTGACTGAGATAGCTGCGTTTATACTTGAGTAAACATTTTTGGAACTGTCGAGAATTAGCTAAAAACGGCCTATTAAACTAATTTGATAACCGTTGCCATTTTATCGTAAGTATTCGTAATATAGTATATATATTCGTAAGTAGTGAAGTTGAAGTTAGAAATGTTTCTTGAATAGATATGCTCTTTTATTCCAACATTTGGCCTTCTAACTTCAACTTCACTTCATCAGTGAAACGAATACTTACGTAAAATGCTAATGGTTATCAAATTATTTAATAGGCCATTTTTAGCTAATTCTCGACACTTCCAAAAATGTTTACTCAAGTTTAAACGCAGATATCTCGGTCTATATTGCACGAAAATGCGCATGGCACATATCAAAATCTAAGTTAGACATCGCTGGATGCAAAGAAACTTGTTTTAGTGTAATAACTCTTTGAGTTTTTAAGTTATACTAAATCAAACAGTTCCTCTGCATAACGCTTAGAATACCAATAGTGCCATTCAGTCACAATTTAATGTTGAAAATCCCACTGTCCTCCATGCCATACAGTCACTCACTGTTTTGACAGATTTGTGACGTTATGCAAAGTGCCTATCCTTAAATGCAACTGCACATTTAACTGTATAATGCATGGCCATCTTACACGGGACAATTTTGCTGCAACTTGCAATGCAGAGCCATGTTATATGCAGAAATGTATGCTCAGAAAAACAGTGAACATGACCTGCGTTTCACTCCACCGATATTGTCATTCTCATTCATTTCTTTGTTGCCTTCTGGGCATGTTTAGTAAGAAAAATATCGACAACGTAAAACGAGATTCATGCTCACAATTTCTCCGCGAATATACTCTTTACCTAGCATCGCTCTATGTCCGAAATTCCGAAATACGAAAGTCGTAATGGCCTTTTTATATACACAAACATTTCATCCTGGTACAGTTGGGCAGCAGAGAAAATGTATCTCTTCTTTTATCTCGTTAGATATATTCGTACACATAAATTTGTATTTTTTACGGTAGATATACGCACTTTTATACAGCAATTAGAATATTATATCCCAATCACTTTTACAAGTTTGAACCTGCAATCAAGGCTTTTGTTAAACAATGAGGGTTTGGGAATGAATTATTCGTATCATATATATTTCTTACCATAGAAATATTTTTCTATAATTTCATACTTGTAAACTGCTTATTTATATATCTATTTTTAATGTATGTAGTTATTCAATAAATTGAAAAACAAATTGGATATAAAATTCGTTTGTTGAAAGTAAACTATAGCACAGATAATAATTTCGAACTAAGAGCTATCCAATATAAATAAAGTTAGTTTAGTTTAGGTTTCCTCCTGTAGGAACACTAGAACAATAAGGGATGACCCTTACTGGACCTCTAGAGACAACAGTTTAGAACTCATGGAGCTACCCAGTGTCAAAAAAGGTAGTTTAGTTTTTCTCCAGTAGTAACACTGGACCAATAAGGGATGTTCTTTACTGAACTTTAGGGAAAACAGTTTGGAAGAGATGGCTCTTACTGGACCTCTAGGGAGAACAGTTTAGAACTGGTAGAGCTACCCAGGATAAATAAAGTTGTTTAGTTTAGTTTAGTTTTCCTCCTGTAATAACATTGGAACAACAAGAGATGGCTCTTACTGGATCTCTAAGGGGAACAGTTCACAGAACTGGTAAGTCCGGAGCTTTCTCGTCCGTGCAATTAGTATATTGTATTAAGACCTTGTTTGCACTGACGAACATTCTGGCTTACAGATTAAATGCTTTGCCAAAAGGTGGTGTTTTCCACAAAGCAAAGCAATTACATTTATTTTTGCCATGCAAAACTGCATTTAGAAACTTGTTACCTAAGGCTAAGCGAACTATATTAAAGGATTACCGAATGGATTTCCGTGCAGGGTTGCGTGATCCTAACACGCGGGATGTTGCGAGACTTTCTGAAAGCGTAAAAAAATACGAGCCGATAGGCGAGTATTATTTAGCTTTCAGAAAGTCGAGCAACATCCCAAGTGTTAGGATCACACAATCCTGTACGGAAAACCATTTGGTAATTATTTTATAAAATAACGACAAAGAAACAACGGTAAAACTTTATTTCATTTTCGACTAACTTGTCAACGTCTTCCTCTGTCGCTAGAGCGAACCTCCGTTCCTTGTTTTCGTTCATTTCCTTCTCGTTCGACATATTTTAATTGTCAAATTTTAATTCAGGAGTTGAAAAAATTAGCATTTCCCGACATTTTAAAAACCCCCCGCGAAGCGCCTAAAATTTTCCGTGCATGATTGTCTCATCCTGCACGGGTATTGACCAATCACAACTCGCGTAGTAAACATGTTATTTTATAATAAAGGAATACCGTATTGATTTCCGTGCATAATTCTCTGTTTCTTACACGCGGGTTGTTGCGAGACTTTCGAAAAGCGTAAAAAAAACGAGCCGATAGGCGAGTTTTTTTTAGCTTTACGAAAGTCGAGCAACATCCCAAGTGTAAGAAACAGAGAATCATGCACGGAAATCAATGCGGTATTTGTTTTATAAAATAACCACACAGAAATATAAAAAAAGGTTTATTAATATATTTGATGTACATTGCAATTCTCCCAAAAAACGTCAACAACAGCGTATACTGTTTTATGCTTTCTGCTTGTACGCTATCCACCAACTCGTCAACTTGTTTATCCGACTTTAAGACGAACCTCTGTTTACTTTTTTCGCCATTATTTTCTTTGTCAAAGTCAAAAGTTGAACTATTATCGCCCGACATTTTTAAAATTTCAGGCGCGGGAAAATTTCCCGTGCATGATTCTCTCATCCTGCATGGGTATTGACCAATCAGCGCGCTCTATTTACTTCAGTTATTTTATAATACATTTTCTGTATAGTTAAAGGTGTATTTCACCGTGCCTGATGTGGAGCGAAACCACATGAATTGCGATGAAGAATTTGTGGAAACAATGTATGACGAGAGGGCATCTAAGGATAATAGTGATGCTAACCTACGTGTCCCTGGTACCCCTACCGGGACCTTCCACAAGAGACGGCAACGGTCGAAATCTCCGGTGAGAGATAAAAATAACATCAAACATTCTGCGTCAAATGCGAGCATCAACTCAGCGCTAAGAAATGACAATGAAGATATGTCGGAAACTGATTCAGAATCCGAATGGCATGAGAATAACAAAGGTACACATTTGTAGTTGTCAGGAATCATAGCTCTCGTTTGCCTGGGGAATTCTTGTTTTCCTCTTGATAAACAGGCAACAGTAAGTAGAGCTTAGCTAGCCCAGTTCCTGGCCTTCCACTTCCGAAATCTTGGTGCGCTTGAATGAGAAGCGTGGGGAGTTGCTGGCAGCGAGGAGGCCTAGCACAATTCGCAAATTTGCCCTTCTAGAAACTAAGAAACCGTTCTTGCCCTTCTATGAATAAGACATAAACAGGTCAAATACACTTAAATTAGAACTTACCATACAATATAGATCAATCTCATTCATATTTAATTTTTCGAAAGCCATGGAATCAGGCGTTAAGCCCGTAAATGTCACGCTCGCGTCTGGAAGGCCAGAAACTACAGCTAAAGCATAGTAATAGTTCACAGCTCGTTTGAATGCAAGTGTTTTGTTACACTGCAAGTGCAACTGGTGAAGAATATAGGTTCTATAACAGAATATATTGTGTTAAAACAACCTGAAAACACTCCGATATTTCGAACGAAGGCTCAGAAGAAGGGCGACTGCTTGAAACGTCGAGGCAAAAATATGTAATAACTAATAATCTCATTTTCCTATTTTGAAAAAACTTGGCATGACAGAATTTTTTTTAAATTGTCATAATTCAATACACTAAAAGAAAGAATTTTGTGAAATACAAAATGCGAGTCACCGATGTTATTTTCGAGTTAAATCACTTTAAAGCCAAGTCATTGTTGCCATAGCAACGGCAGTTATGGATGTTTTTTGAAAAATATCAAACGTTTAGTTACTGTTTTATACAAGTCAAACTCTCTTTGTTTCTCAACAAATAATTGTCGAAAAATTCGGATCTAAATCGAAATTTTCCGCTTTTTAGAAAAGTGTAGTGAGCCACCTTAAAGGTCCCTACCCAATGGTCTGTTAAAATATAAGGAAAACTCAGTTTTGTACTTTTTATAACAACAAAACACTTGTGCAGTTCGACTAAAGAAAATCCTAGAAAACTTTCTAAATCATTAATTGCAACTCTATCAGTCCTCATTGAATGTATATAATTACGACTACAGTAGTTGAACCATTGGCATTGATTTTAAAAGACCTATAGAACTAATTCAACAGTATTAAATAGTTAAAAGTGAATATAAAATGAATTAAATTTTTAAACAATTTTTTAAACAATTGTGTTTTTTATGCGTGTATATGAGTTATATTTTGTGTTAGAACCTCGTCTCAGATCACCTTTTCGCACGGTTTTTGTGTTGTTATTTGAATAATTTCTATAGTCTAAGCGATATTTTTCAGCACATTTAGTCACCTACATTGTTAACCTTTCTATGAGCTTTCTTTTGATGTAGTATTTGTTACATTAAATATATTTTCTACCAAAATTTCTCAATTTTTGTCGATGTCTAAGGAAAACAAAGCCGGCCCAAGCAAATATTTCGTATATGAACACAATTTACAAAATACATATCACAATACATAACATAGGAAAACGAAGTATAACTTTCAACAATGTATTGCTCTTGATATTTTGACGGCTTTTTCAACTATTTTTCAACACAATTCGGAAAATATACAGTACAAACGAAAACCACGCGAGAAAAGACCTGGATCGAGGTTGGGAAACGTCTATTACGTAAAGCACTTGCAAGTAAAGCCCTTATTATATATAAAACGGCCATGGACATGGTCGGGGATTTTACATATTAATATTTGGATCTTTTAAGGAAGAATTCCACCTTATCTTCTCAGAAAAGATTCCATCTTTGAGGATATATTTTCTATTAAGTTACTGATCATGACATACTGCTATTGAAAATTACACATTTTTCCTTTGTTTTTGTTCATCATTTTCAGCTTGGTAAAAAATTTAAAAACAAAATATACTTAATAGTTTTAATGAGCAATCAAATTTCCCATTTACACAAAGCAGTTACCCAATGTGTGTTCCTCAAGACGCTAGAACATGACTCGAAATTCACTACATGATGTTTCCGATTTTTTTAACCTCTTTGTTTTGATAACAACTTTGAATCTAGAAACCATTTTAAATGTTGTCTTTTTTAACAGCTCGAATATATCGAGCTAGGGTTAAGATGTTTCTAATAAGTAATAGGGAGTATTTTTTATATTTCTTGTAATTGTTTGCTGTCAAAAGATTCTGTTCTGCAGCTGTTTGTAACTTTGTAAAATAATTCATTTACTGCCTTGCTAGTTGCTTTTGTTCCAAGGGAGGTGCCCTTGAATTTTCATATCTATATATATCACGACATGGCGGCCATACTTTAGTCATCGCAAAATATCTGTGCATTCTTGATCTGTTTTAGTTTCGACATCACGATCTCCGCTCGATTGTTTGCTTTCTCCAGCGTGATCTCATTGTTGCCGAATATGTCGTGAAACGTCTAAATGATAAGAGAAAGTGATTACTTCAAACTAAATTAACTGTTGAACAATTTCGACTTTCATTCCGCGCTTATTTTGTCCCAGCCGTGTCATGTAAACTGTAAAGTTTCTATAACCCCCGGGCAGAGGATATTGAAGAGTTTGTCAACGCGACGGCGCGATCGCAACGGCAGTGCATGTTCTTCTTCTCAAACTCATTAATAATTCATTAGCAATTTACTCAATCAGACAGCTCCATTCCGTCACGTGAATGGGCTTTCATACCTGGTAAAACACTGCATCAAACACTAGTGTTTGATAATCAAACACTAGTGTTTCATTCATCGTAATTTAACAAAAAATCAATCCGATTGTCCTAAAACGGTGCCTGATTGGTTCACTGCCTTTCGTTTTGAGAAGCCATTTCAAAAACTCGTTCTGCGTGTTTGATCAAACTCGTTTTTGAAATAGTACATGAAAACCTTATACTTATAATTTATCAAGTACAACGAAAACAGTTTCACTTCGGACAAGTTGTTATACAGAAAAGGTATCTATTTACTTGGTGTCCTTAAGATCAGCCATTTTAGGATGAAAAGTTTAAAAAATGCTTTAAAACTTGGCGTTGTGGCCAGAGAGCGAGAGCGTAAACATGCAATGCAACGTCAATCGTATAATTTATCATAATTTTCAGCCAAGTCCCTACCGTCCTCTGCCGCCGTTGAGCTGCCAAACTCTCTAATTTGATTGGATATGAAAATCTGGCCTGCTCATTTGACGTGCCTGTTAAGGCAAGAAGTATTTTAAGCAATAGGTCAAACATGAGCAGTCGATCTTTATCTGATATACAACTTTTTCTAACGAAAAGGTTATGTTAATCAGGACGAAATCTGTATCAGATTTTGTCTATTGATTAAACATTCATTTCTTTTGAATTTTCTTCATTAATTATTAATGAGTTTGATGACGACTGATTGAGAGGGTACGAAACGGGAAAAATAATTCTGAGTTTCAATGCGAGTGTCGTAACGAAATATTGAACTAATATTCTCAAACGTGCGGTGTCAGTGTGGGTAGAGTGTAGCAAATATACGGCGGTTGACTGTTGTGTAAACTACCTGATCAACCGCCGTATAATATTCTCAAACTACCCCAGTCAACCGCCGCATAATATTCTCAAGCTCGTTTTTAAGCCCGTTTTTATAGGTGCGACGCCTTCGACCTTCGTAACTTGACCTCTCGCTTCGTGAACTTGTAGCAAGTTAATGCTAATAATTGAAGTGGGTACGAAATATTTCCTTCAAATTCGCGAGGGGTGTAATAGATTTAAGTTTACTTTCCGCCCCGAAATTGTAGATACTTTATGACCAGTCCCTTATTTGAGCACTTACCGCAGATATTTCTCGTATGGCCTGCAAGGTATTGAGTACTTTCTGCGCGCTATGTTTGGGTGTTTCAGCTCCGAGAAACATCCCTTCAAATGCTCGGAATAGATTTGATAGAAATCTATCAACTCCTTGTCCTCCGAGTTTTCTAATCCTTCCTTCCATTGTTGAGACCCATTGCTGTATCGCTATCTTGTTTTGGTCTTCTTGATCCGCTTCACAGTTCATCTTCCATTGAGTTACACCTGCAAGAATTTTCAAATTGGAAAAGAGGTTGGTGGTGTTGTAAGCGCATGCGCCGTTCACCTCTGCGACCCCGGGCTGCGATTCATATACAGTACACAGTATGCACTGATAAGCCAATATATAGTGTCGACTGCGCATCCAAATGACGCGTTTCTGCGTCGGGTAAAATTACACTTATGACTTGAATTATAGCATGCATTTTAGACTAGAAGATTTAAAATATGCACATCAAAGTATTCAACTGTCCAATCGTCACTTGAATATGCAAAAGTTGCCTGGGGAACAAAAATGATTTAATGACAGTTCTTTTGTGGCTATACAGGGTGTATAAAAAAAACTGAGACCTTTAGAAATCGAGGTATTGTTGTTAAACGCACGATATTATACGCCTGGGAATGTAATTACATTCTATGCATAATGAATATTCAAGACTTTTTCGCTTCGTCTAAATAATTGAACGCGACGCTCTAGCCAAACAAATTGACTTGACAAAAAGATGATTTTATATTTATTTACATGTAACAACAATACGTTCAAGCTATGGGCCTTGCCCTTCAACGTGTCCCCCATTTCTTTCAACACAAAGAATTGTTCGCCTGTACATGGCACGCATCGCATTTCGAATCATTCCAGGTTGCTGCCGTAAATTGTCAAATTCAACGATTATCCTCTGGCGTAACACATCGATGCTATAAAAACTCGTTGCTCTGTGGTCAGTTGAGCCATTTTTATTCGAACTGATAGTACGACTCATTAGTAATTTGGGCATTTTCGTGGGAAGTTATGCTCCTTCATACGGTTAGAAGCTATTTTAAATTCCCAGGAGCATAAAATCTTGGTCTAACCAACAATAGCTTAATTTCTAAAGGTCTCAGTTTTTTTTATACACCCTGTATGTAAAACACAAATGATGGTTGGACAGTTGAGTACCTCGATATATCGAGTACCAAATAATTCTTCACTGCAAGTCTCAGCTATATGTTTAATATAATTCAACTGCAATTTTATCTCGACCAGAACGCGTAATTTGCATGGATGCACGGTCGACACTACGATAGGAATGATCCGTGCTGGACCTAGCTATAATCTACTGTATATACAGTATAGGGAGAATAGTTTAGACAACTGAGAGTTAATATCGCCATATAAAGGGAAGAGTGAGAAGGCGTCCATATGATGAGCTCTATCAAGGGCTGGTCCTCCTTGGGGAGATCGCCACGTGCTATATGAAGTGCCTTCTTATAAGCCATTTCGGAGTTTCGGGATAAAATTGCAGTTGAATCATAACATGTAGGCGATGTAGCTGAGACTGGAAGAATTAAATATACATGTCGAAGTATTCAACTGTTCAATCATCATTTGAATATGCAAAAATTGCTCGAAGAACAATTACTTTCCTCACGGTTGACTCACTTTAAGTTAGAAAATGTATTCCCTTAAGTACACCTTCTTTATTTTGCTTACACGGAAGACAGTTCTATTGTGGCTATATGTGAAACACAAATGTATTATTGAACAGTTGATTACTTTGATATGCATATTTTAATTCTTCCAGTCTTAGCTACATGTTATGATTCAACTGCAATTTTATCCCGACGCAGAACGCGTCATTTGGATGCGCAGTCGAAACTGCAAATATACAGGGTCGTCCAAATAATTTAACGCGACGTATAAGTTGTTACGACAAATACTCGTTGCTCTGTAGTCAGTTGAACCTTAGTCCCTATAACAGTGTCTGGAAACGCATCTAAAGCTTTTGTTCTATGTTTTTGTTCATGTTTGTGCACCTTCACGCTCAGTAAACACATTGTTCTCTTAGCATAATGAAGGAAGCAGCCAATAAACTCCCTGCAGCTGAATATTAACATTTGTAAAACAAAGAAAACGTGCACTCTCAGTACACCCTCAACATCAACCCACGGACATGGCTATAAACTTTCAAGTTTGCCGCGTTTCCAGACACGGTATTATAGGGACTATGGTTGAACCATTCTTACTCGAACTGACGGTAAGACGAATTTGTAATTTGACATTTTTGTGTTGGTGTTCGTTTTAGAAGCTATTTTAAATTCCCAGAGGTATAACAACGCACGTTTAACAACAAAAGAGTGATTTCTATAGGGGGACTTTTTTGGGGGACACCCTGTACACGGTAAATATGCTCGTTATTTGCTATTCCCACAAGGTGAATTCCTAATCACATTAATGACCATGCATGTATTTGTACAAAATGTCTCATTTCCAACGTAATCACCGCGCTTGGATTGTACATAAGTACGAAATTTACTATTGTCTGTTGCCTCTAGAGACCTTAATTTAAATGCGTTTATTGTCTGCCTGTATTTCAGCTGGTAATGAATAACATTAAGCTTACAGAAGAGGAATCCTGCATGCTTCACTTTGAAAATTCAGTTCAAGCAAATACATGTTATGTGACAAAATGTCACACCAATGTGCAATGTTTTGAATGTACATGCATAAGCAAAGTTACCGATTGTTTTAGCGCGATCGTTTTGGGTATTTCTAAAGGCGAAAACTTGTCTTTATCAATACACACGCTCTGAACTCAGTGGATTTAATATAGTGGCTTTGTTCATTTGTGGAAGAAATTAGCAAGAAGACGGATATATCCATCACAACCAACTTAACTCGTAAGTAATATTGTATATGATTTTGTTATTTGAAATCGTTTTAGAGGACGTATAGTTTTCAATAAATCATTTGAGATGTATAAGACAAAGCGGGCAAGGATACGGTGGCCATGTTCGAAGAAAGACAGCCTTAATTCAGTGCCCACAGACGAGCCGGGAGCACGTTTCTCATGCGCATCTGAGATAAAATAAATTATTGTGCTGCATGATCTTTATACATAACTAACTATATCTTGTACCTGCGCCAACTGTTCGTATGTTCATCTCAATGTCTGGAAGGCGATCTCGCAATTCGGGAGTGTCCATAACTAGAATAAAATAACATAATACCGTTAAGCCCTGGTCACACGAGGATGAACGTTGACAAGCGAGAGTTTGCATGAGAGTTTTCTTAACTCTCCTTCCCCGGTCAAACGAGAACAAGAGTTGCATGAGAATTGACTGGATTAATATTACCACGCGTAGCAAAAACTCGCACCAAAATTTGAAGCTGTTCAAATTTGACGAGAGTTGGTTGTATATAACCGTTTCGTACCAGTCAAATGAGCAAAAACTCTCATAGTGCATGAAAGTTGAGGAGAGTTGGTGGTCAAGCGCGAGCGAGAGTTCAACTCTCGGAGTTTCGACAGTTCGACTGCGCATTCAAATGACGCGTTCTGCGTCGGGATAAAATTGCAGTTGAATCATAACATGTAGCTTGAGACTGGGAGAATTAAAATATACATATCGATGTATTCAACCGTTCAATCACCATTTGAATATACCAAAGTTGCCAGAAGAACGATTACTTTCCTCACGGTTGACCAAAGTGCACCTTTCTATATTTTTCTTTACACAGAAGACAAAATATGCTGTCACAAGTTCTATTGTGGCTATATGCGAAACACATTTGTGTTTGAACAATTGAATACTTTGATATGCATATTTTAATTCTTCCAGTCTCAGCTACATGTTACCATTTAACTGCAATTGTATCCCGACGCAGAACGCGTCATTTGGATGCGCAGTCGAAACTCCGAACTGGCTTATTGCAGTCTGTAGTAAACCGGTCATGCGCGATTTGAGTTGCGAATCGAAACACATGCCATTTAGCAAAAGAAACAGAAATGTTATTTTTCAAATATTTAAGAATGTTTGCGAGTTCATAAAGTCCAGTAAAAGCGAGTGTAGGTTTTCCTTCGCAGCTTTCACTTGCTCATTATGTCTACGACGAACAGGTTTCCCTTGACGTTAGTATTATTGGATCACAGTACGTGAAATACTGGAATCTATATGTTTGGTATCTTTTTGTAGACTAAATAACGACAAAACCAACATTAAATGTGGCTGCGCCTCATCCTGTAGGCTACCTTTCCATGTTGTACAAATCAAACTATTCGGCGCTAATCACAACGAAATCCAACATGGCTGACATTAATCGTACGCCAAATTTCCTTAATAACTCGAGTTCTAGACATGCTAAAACAGCAAACTATACACCAAAATACTCCTCTTTGTTCTTATAACTCTCAGTATTTCGCAAGATATGATGAAATCCACGATAATGCCACCCAAATAGCGGGATATTTAGCATGACGTAATATTCTCGCGTGACTGCACTAGCCGAATAAACTCAGACTCGCACGACTGTTCACAGGATAATCCTTACCTTGTTTTTCGAGATCGTATATGGTGGTATTTAATCCCAACTGTAGTTCGGTCAGTCGCTTGTGGTATTTCTCCTTGCCATCGTCATATGATTCAGACATTCGCTCGACTGTTGACATCATATCTTTGCATATCTCCACCAGCTGACGATAAACTTTACATTTGCCTTTTCTGGATTCTATGTAGTGAAGAAGAAAAAACAATTTGAGCAACATGAAAACAGAAATTATTTCCTGGCCGTGTTTGGCCATCACAGTGTGCAGTGAGAACCAATTTGTGCAGTGATAAAGTGAACATGTGCAGTGATAAACAGTAAAAATGTGCAGTAATAGAACCCACTAAAACTTTCGAAATTAATTTACAACACTTGTCTGAATATCCTATCCAGCTAAAAGGGTACCAAACTGAGTTTAAAGTCTCTCCTCGGAGTTTACATAGATTTCACCCTTGTTTACTTCATTAAAAAATCTTGGTGACTCTAAATCTAGTGACTCTAAAGGGCGTGGTCACTGAAATTTTCCTGGGGGTACCAGCTAGTCTCCGGGCTAGCAGACTCCCTATTTTTCATGGAAGGTGCAGCGTGATACGATGAGAAATTCATCAGGTATGCTGGCCATAAGTATTGCCGGCCATTGCTGTATCAGTTACTCATCTTTTTAACTACAGTATAGTTACGGATACTTTACCAGAAATGTGACTATAGTCACCAGCAGTTACAATTAGGAGGTGATCTTTTGTATGTTATAAGTAACGCGCGCGCTCGAAACTAACGAGACAGTACAATGCAACTTGGTTTATGACTGCATTTGAAAATTTTGAGCTTTTGGTGCTTTCTCAATCGGCAAACAAACTTAAAGTTAAAAAGTATGTTTAGTACATAATCTATAAAATATGGGAAAATAAAGAAATTTTAGATGGTATGCCAAAGAGAAAACGATGTTTGAAATTCAGTAAGTTTTACTTATATTGCCGTAAATATGGCGTCAATTTATAGCATCATTATTCGTTGTAGTTTTACTATTTTTAATTTTGAGAGGTACGCCAACAAGATTTTTGGATTTGAACGCTTTTCATCACAAATACGCGACATAGAAAAAAATTCCCTCTCACTAAAATAATTAAACTATTCTCCACACTTAATTTTATAGTGTTTATACTATTTTCAAATCATATCTCACCTGGTATTTGCCATTTCTTCTTGAGAGGTGACCTAGGCACGGTGGTACGTTGTTGAAGCAATGATGGTACATGAGGCTGGTAATTATTTCGGATCAACCAGAAGGGTCGATTTTCCACATCGTCATCTGCCGGATCATACTCTCGTCGCCTTCTCATGTATGTGTTTCCAGGCGAGATTGTGGTCAAATCCACTTGCTCATCCTCCAAAGGTTTTCCAAAGAGATGACCACTTCTACGGTGACCAGGTTTGGGTTTGGTCTCTCTTCTTTTTGAAACACCTGGCAAAATACTTTTTAGATTTAGCAGTCATGCACCGATTATTCCATGGATTTTAGGGAAGCACGCGGGTGGCAGATTCGCTGCCCCCTGTACTGTGTATTACTTCCCTGTACAGACTTGATGTGCTTAAAAATTCGTGCAAGTTAAGTTGTGGTTGGTTCTCGTCTCTCTAAGAACTCCGGTTTTCCTCCAAAAACTAACCATTCCACCTTAGCTGTGCTCCGTGATCGGACATGGGTTGTACATATGGTGGCAGCCAGGGGCTAAACCACCAGGTGGTGTAGAGGGGTGTGGGGTCTTCACAAACGTTATGTTGTAGGGCAAGTCAATACGATTTCGTTGGGAAAATGTTGAAAATAATTTGAATATTTTTATCATTTTTGCAGCAGAAAAGGATGTATTAGATTTAACTATTATACATTGTAGTCACTACGTGACTTCCGGCTAATAGCTTACAGTTAAATATGGCATTCACGCAACCTGCAGACAACTGAGTTAAATATTGAAACCAACATGAAACTTTCAAATTCAACCATAAGCTGATCCACTTTGTCCGTACGCCTATGCTAACCTGAATAATTAAATTTGCTTTACTTTTACCTTTATCTTTCTGTTTGTCATGGAACATAAAGTGAGCGATATGGTTGGCCAACTTCGGCACGAGTTCCCTGTTCAGGCATCCATAATAAGGAAGGCTTAGCATTTCTCCCTTGTTGGCAAAAGTAGTATTAATTCGCATAGTCACACAGCTCGTAGCAAGCGTTTTCAGCGTGGTATGGAAACATACGCTTTTAATATTGACCAAACGTTCCAGTCCAAATCTTTTGATAGATGCAGCAGCCCCGAGGCCAACTCTAGAATCGTGGTTGACAAGATGGACTGCACGGCGCGCCGCATCTAAAACGGCTTGGGTTTTTCCTTTCATAAATTCGGATTTCCAAAGTATTTTTTCCCTGGCTCTCTTTTTCTCTTTGCTCGCATACACCCGTCTCTGTGATTAGGAAAATACAAATAATGTTTTAAAAATTAATAATTACTTTTAATAGTAGATTATAACATTATTAATTAATGGATATCTGGGCAGGATGAATCTCCTTGTATTAATTCTGTTACAATTCATGTATATTCATGTACTGTTTAATAAGGATAATAATATATCCATGCACATTCAGTGTCATCAGTTAATCTTGCATCAGAGTGCCTTTCAGTTAATCTTGGAAATAACTGTCTTTGCCTAAATGTCGTACTGACATCCCTGCAATGGCATATATTCTAAATCTCATGCGGACCTTTTAACTTTTCGTACTAACTACCCATCTCTCATTGTATATAGTCTTATCCGTTTAGATTCTTAGTCATAATTCTTGTAATAGGAACAAAACTCTAATCATTTTGTTATAATTATTTATAAACATATTGTAATTCACACATATGTGCAAGAATATGGAATATGCCATTATTATTATTGCAATCTTACTCCCAGCAGGAGCTGGTGCTCATTCATGATTAAGTCACCTGAATATAGGTGACTGGGAGTGAGCACAGAAACTTAACTCTACTCACATATTACTTCTATATAACAAATAATTTTAGGATAGCTGTTAATTCAATATTTCTTTATGATATAACTATGATCCATTGGATAGTCTAATCAGTTCTAAATGGTTCTCCCTTGAGGTCCTGTAAGAGCCAAGTTCATTGGTCCAGTGTTAGTGCAGGAGGAACACTCTACAAACACTATACTACCAACACCCCTCAGGCCTCAACGTGCATGTGTGTTGCGACAGTGGTTGCGACGCGCGATGTGCATCTATGTTTCAGACTCATGGTCACTATGTGGCGCTGGACTGCAAATGAAATTAAAAGTGAATGAAATTCCAATTCAATCACATACTAACCGCGATCTTTTGAAGATTTTCTGCCGCCACTTGCTTCATAATGCGACAAGCATGATTCTTTCCTTTACATATCGGACTCTTCCCATGCCAACAACATGGCTTCCAACCTGGACATTTGACACAGTTACCAAACACGTCGTGATCACAACACTTGAGCCACGACGTACAGCCAATGCAAGCTAGAAAATAGAGTGCGAAATATAGATAAGTTTTGTGCTTGGCGTAGATGCTAGATTTTGGTTGGTCTAATCTGCAAAGCATAGGCCTTCCTTAATCTCTACAATAAACGACGCAAATTGTTCAGAACGCTCATTTGCAAAATGCGTCGAGGTAGGCCAAATGTATAGTTGGACAATGTCACTGGTCATGGTCTGAACTCATTGACAAGCTTACCCATACTACTTTTTCGTTACATTATCTTGTATCTATTCCCATTATCAGTGCGAATTATCGCTCAGTCTTCGCACGATTTTACATTTGCGCTTGTTTTATTATTATTTGACATTTTTTTTTTTTTGCTTATTTTAGTGTTAGAACGCTTTAGTTATATGTGTTTTCTTGTTAAATTGACATTTGAAAAAAGAAAATTCTGAAATCGGAAAATTCCAACAGAGATATCTGACGAAAAGGATAACAATTAAAATGGATTATTTATCTTATTGTAATAACGAACAAATAGGCTATATTTGTATTGCAATGTATATTAAGCTTTTAATTGACTGATGTGAATAGTAAGTATTCAATATTGTGTCAATAAGGCGGCAGTAAAGCGTTTATGTATTTTCCGATACGGTCACCCCTTAATAGTATAAGGATTTTGGCGCGCCCATTGATTTTTACTCAGTTTTTAATTCGTGCATAATTCTTCGGTCTATTTTTGCCCTTCATCGAGCTATACATATGCACGAACGCCAAGAAAAATATACCTTTTCATGTATTATAGTCGGTTTTGATCATATTATGAACAATGTTGACTTCAACATTTTAAACGGTTTTACTTATCAATGGGAAACACTCTGGACTTTCAGGATAAAAATGAACACTTACAACTTACTTTTTCCACACTGCTGTTCCCTACATGTTTTGTTATATCTTTCTTCAGCAAGAAACATTTCCCTATCATCCATTTCAATGTCATTCTCTCCTTCGTCCAACATCAAGATGTGTTTGTGTTCGTCTGCCAGGGCCTGTTCGTGATACGCCGTTGCTTGATTGTAGTTCTTAGAGGCCTGTTTCATGTAGCGTTCTGCTTGGTCAGCGGCTGAGGCCAGTAGGAGGTTGACGTGAGATGTCAAGCGAGGGATTATGTCTGGTAGACACGCTGATGCCTGTGTTCAGGAAGAGAAAATTGTAAGTTATGCGAAGTATTAGTAGTGGGCTGTTTTCCCGGCTTTTCATTGTTCTTTCCAAAAATTGATTTGTGTTTTTAGAAAGGATAAACAACACTACAATCTAAATTTATTGGATTCCTTGGGGATTGGCAGAAACTTTCTTATTTTTCGATGGATTGTTGAAATTATCTTTAGATCTTGGTGTCATTCTTGAAGGTTGTCGGACATTTTATCGACTCTTTTGACCCATTAAGTTGTAAAGCTCCCTACTTTGTTATTTTACTCCGTCTAACCCAGACGTTTTCACATATTGAAGGGGAAAGTATTGGGCGTTATTGGGTAAACGAAGCTATATATATATGGCAAATAACACATCGAGCTGCGATGTGCCATAAAGCGCCCTACTTTTGTTACTTCATCCTGTCTAACGCCAGACGATTTTACTCGTCAAGAAAAAGGTGTTTGGCGTTAATGGATTAATGGTTAACCAGACTCATTCCATGTCTCTTGTTAACCCATTGAACTAGTCTAGTTTCTGGACTTTCGCAATCCTTGGTGCACTGGAGTGGCTGAAAGCGAGAAGGCCTAGCACAATTCGTAAATATGCCCTTCTAGGAACCATTTTTGCCGTTCTATGAGTTGGACATAAACAGGTCAAATACACTTAAATTATAACCTACGATACAATATAAATGAATCTGCTTTTATTGATATTTAATTTTTCGAATGCCATTTTGGAATAGCCTTTAATCAAGCGTTAAGGATTTGCGAAATGTGCTAGGCCTTCTAGGGCGCATCAGTTCGCCCGTAAATTTCACGCTCGTCATGGGGAGATTTTGCCAGTTAGGTGGGATACATGGTACTTTTTCAAGTGATAAGTAAACTGTAAATCTTTGCGTGAACTTACAAAATAAGGTCCATTTTCCGGCAGGCTGTCGGGGGACATGAACGAAACGAATGTCTTAGTTACACCAAATAGATTCCCAGTCAGAGAGAAGTCGGTCCCAGACTCCGACACGTCTATCTCGGTTTTGGTCCCAAGTCCCATGAAATTCGCGAACCCGTCCAACTTGAACTTCGTGGATTCGGGCGTGATCGTGAACCACACGCGTGGACCGAGCTTCGGACGGTGTTGGTCAGCGTACACCGTGATGAGTCCGTCTTCTAATATCAGCGGAAACTTTGAGTGTGACGTAGTCGCTGTAATATGTTTGTTTTTATCAATGCGTAATTTACAGATTAGGGTTCGGGATAGGATATCCAGTTTTCCATACAGATCTAAATTTTCATCTTTCTTTCCCTTGGGAGTGTACCTAGAGTGTAAAGTAAGTAAGTATGTAAGTGTGGTCACTGGGGTGTGTTAATCATCCTTACTTGCAGCTGAGAACTGAGATGAATTACGAAGGACGCCGCTTGACTTGATCGAGTTGAAGGCTTATTAAAGGCGCCTCTGGCTTGGCCCATATGCCCCGTGTCTGCAAGCCCGCAGCTGGCGCTCAATTCTTGGGGGGGGGGCACTTTTCAATGTCAGTCCGCGTTTGCCAATAATTATTTCTTTTGTTGTCGACGGGGGGGGGGAGGGTGGGGTGGGAACATGGTGAAACATAATTTTAGAGTGGTACTTTACTACTTAAAACTTTAAAATTAACATAGATAACGTACTTCCTGCATATAAATTAACTTTTTAAAAACAAAAATTTCGTTCTTCTACTCGTGGTTGGGGGGGGCACATTTTCAGTTTTATTTCCGTTTGGGAGGGCAATGCCCCCCCAGCCCCCACCCTTCCAGCTACGGGCCTGCGTGTCTGATCAGGGAGCACAGCTACGATGGAAGAGTTAGTTTAATGGAGAATGCTACCTACCTACACTGAACCAGCACGTTTAAAATATTAGCTTTCCGTATTTTAATAAGCTCATTCAATTCCATATTGTTTGTTGTTACAACTCTGAACTTTGGATGGGAGAGAGTTAACTTAAAGGAAGACCCTAAGATAAAAGTTTACGGCAAACCGTAAGCATAGTATGAGAGATTTTCAAGTAGAATATCCCTCAATCACCCCTACATACCTTGCAACGAGTGTATTAGGGAAACGAGAATTGAGCAATACTCCAGGCAGGCTTGACTTGAAATTCAGTGCACTCGTAATAGTCTCCAAAGTAACATTCGCCATCGTTGCTTGGAAACCAACGTTTTTCGGCTTAGATGGAGTAAAAGTCAAATAAGCCGGGGCAAATATACGGTACAGACTACCACGCAGTCCGAAATTTAATTCCCCTGTGACTAGAAGTTCGTCTATTGCCATACCGCTGACGAGTGGGATATCGATCTGCAGGCGATCGAAAGTGAGGAAATCCCCTGGGAATGGGTGTTTCCATACATCGTTACTGCTCACGCGCAATCGGACGCCATTCGGGTCAAAATTAACAAAGCCGCTAAAAGTCAAATTATTCTTATCCAAACGCATAGTTGTTGATATACTCATGTAACTGATATTCCCAAGGACAAACTCTAAGATGTTGTCACTCAGTTTCAGGCCTTTCGCCAAATTGAAATCCTTGTCAACATATCCTGCAAGCGTATAACCACGTGACGAAACGAGACCTTGGACTCGATACCATTTCTCCGTCCCCAACAACTGCGCAGCCGATTCACATAGAGTATTTAAACTACAGACATCGGGAAGCCTAAACTGACCGACCAATGAAAGCCCTCGCATAAATGACAGACCGTTAAAAGCTGGATTTAGGAAGAGGGACTCGGTGTTAACAGGAGACAAGACCAACGTGGAATTACGACTATTCTCAAGCAATCTTGGTGTCGGGAACTTCGCAAAACTAAAAGCATCGATAGCATAAGTTAAAGGTAGCTTATCAAACAAATATCCAATGGTCATTCGTCTCTTATTTACGTCATTATCATGGAAAACAACTGCCTCGACTTGGATCGCATCATTCCAGGAAATTGGTCGGGAGTAGCCGGAAAAATGAACTAATCCGCTTTGACCGCCCTTCACAGTTGCAAACATACGGGCATTTTCAATATTCATATTTAACATCCGGTTATCGTCCAGTATCCGTTTGACGTCATCGTCGGTTTCCATCGTAACACCAAATGATGTCGCAATATCCGGTGACCAAAGCGTATGAGCCTGCCCTTCGATTAGCAATTCGCCAGCGGCCGTGTCTGTATGTAGCGAAATATTAAATTTGCTTTGTCCTATGTTTGTGCTGCCAGAACCATACAAACCTAATGTAGCAAATTCATCCGGGACTTGTTGTCTAAATTCTAGAGTCGCGTCATCTAAATATAACATCCCTGGTGCTATATTAAATTGACTGGTGGAGTACCCCAACACAGTATATACCGATTTGCTGAAATCGTATCGGAGCTCCCTTAACAAGACATTTCCAACATCCGGATACCCGAGCGAGGATATTTTCGGTCTGGTAAACTCGGAAAGGGTTTTGAAAACTTTGGTTAAGTCTATGGCCGCGTTCTTTGTCGGGAAAAAGCTGATATCGTCATGCGACATTTTCATAATAATATCATGATTTTCGATGTTGTTCTGCGAGTGAAATGATATGGGTAAAGTTAGGGTTATTCCGGAGGAAATGTGCGAGCCCAAGTGTCTCTCTAGCATTCCCTCTCCAAAAACATTCAACTTTAGTTTTTTGACATCGGCTGATGAAGCAGCGAATCCGAAGCCACCGTTAGCCACCTTAAGTGAAACAAATGAAAAGGTTAAAATTCCGGATACCTTATTTGTATTCAAATTAATTCGCATGTTTTCAGAATTCGCGCAGACCACAGTTCCCTGCGAGCAGAGGTCTCTGTATTTTCTTCTATACAAAATAGAGACCTCTGTCAGCAGGGAAAGACCACAGGTTCACGGAATTAAAACTGAGCGAAAATTAAAATCACCCCCGTGAAAGAGATTGCAGCGCGAAAAATAATCCGTGGGTAAACGTTTGCCACTTTAACACAAAATACTGAGAGTTAAAAGAGCAAATTAGCAAGTAATTATTCTATGTGCAAACATTGTGTGTGATATGTATTTGCTATTAGATTCCTACATAAAGAAGTAGTCCTGCAAATCCGTTCTCTTGAGATTTTCTCGGGCAAGTTTGAGATCTTGCAATTTTCAATATCCAATGTCATTTTGACAAGGAAAACCCATATTTTAAGTGTGATCAGTTTCTTGTTTTGTACCGTTTGAAGATGCGCAAAACTGAAACTGCGCCATCTAGGGTGCGCGAAATAAATAGGAATAAGTTAATTTAAGACTGAGCGAAAATGAGTACCAAGCGAGTTTGTATGTTTGCAGTCTCTGGCGAGTGCCCTAGTAATAGTTTTTGTAGTTTGTATAAGAATAGAAAGAAATGTTTATACCCAAGTCACAACTTTGGACAACTCACATGCCTAGTTACTATTGTTCTAGTTTGCGTAAATAGAACAATAGCTAAGCATTAGAATTATCTACATGAGTAAATAGCTCTTGTACGTAATTCTAATACTTCGTTACCTCTGTTCTATTCTATGTTTTTGCAAACTAGGACAATAGAACAATAGTAACTAGGCATGTGATGTGAGTTATCCAAATTGTGAATAGGGTAGCAACGATGTAAACCCCGTTAGCCAAATTTGTCTAGCTATTGCTGTCTTGCTGTTATCTATGCAGTCTAGGGTGATAGACTACCGTGCAGAAATATTATCAAATACAAACGCGCATAGAAATACCTTAAGTAAACCCTTGTCATGCAACAATTCCTTCACGTACGGGATTTCCGCGATTTTGTCGGCCATCACCGAAGCCAGTACGGACTGTGGCGAACCCTCCACGAAATCCAACAATATTGAAAACACTGGTTCCTTCTTAGGGAACTTCTCGATAAACGTTTGACATCGAGAAGCCTGGGTTCCACGGTCAATTCTCACATCTCCCGATACCAAAGAAACGATATTTTCAAAGTTTTCAAACACGACATACAGTTCAATATTTGAAAGCATGATTTCTTCAAAAAAGTGCATGTTTATATCAGATTTAATAAAAGTTTTTTGTTCGGCGAACATCGAGGAGTAGTCGTGTAGTGCCAGCGAGTCTCCCTTGCCGGTCAAAGTGAAATGATCCTCGTGTTTTGAACTTTCTAAACTGACATCTATTTCTTGATCGCCATTCACCCAAGTACCTAGGAGTAAACATTTTGGTGAAAATTAGTACTAATTGTATAGTTTTGTTTTTGCAAGATATTAATATCAATACAATCGCAAGGCTTGCAATATATCAAGGTCTACATGCACAAACGAACAGTGGTGTAGAAGGGGGGGGGGGCGCTTTAAGGTACTTGGGGGCTTCCTCAAGCTATGGGGGCTGGGGGCTGAGCCCCTTTCTTTTTTCGCAAAAATGTTTGAAAATATATCATTTTTGCATAGTTTTCATTCTGCAAACATCACGTATGACTATTTCAGACATGAATATAGTATAAAGGTGCGATCCTGGGATTGGACGGTTACTTATGACGTTATCCATACCCGAATGCTTGCCTAGAAAGCCCCCCCCCTGGCTATGGATTTAGTTCAACAACACTGCAAACGCACATCATGCCTTCTGATCACAACGATGCTTTTTCGTCAGTTTAAAAAACCTTTATTTCTTGTCCTACCTTGTGCTTTAAACTGCCATTTCTGTTCCTTTTTCTCCTTATCGTTATAACTGAACTCCAAATTTCCATTGCTTATCTCCAATTTACCATCAAACAATTTCATTGGTTCTTTGATATCTGACGTCACAGTGACGTCATTGTTCTCGTGAACGTTATACGTAAAGCTGACCGTGCTCATCTCTGACAGTTTCGCAAAGCCTTCTGGGAGATTTGGTAGAATTCCTGACGGCACGAGATCGTTTAGAAGGCCTTTGACGTTGCCCTTTTTGTCTGGAAAATAAAAAAATATAACTTTGAAACTATTTCATAAAGATTTTCACCAAAAAAATGTTTAAAAAAAACTGGCACAGTGGTTAGTTCATGTGCTTTTCACTTTGTGAGGTCGGTTAGATTTCTGGAATATACAGCTGTCTGACTATAATTATATCTCAGTTGCATGCGAGAAAATTTCTCCATTTTAGGGAGTCTGGACATCTACAATGATTCTCTCTTGGATTAATGTTATCACTAGAAGGCACTCAGATCGAGAATTCATACCTCTGCCAGCAAATTAAGTCAAGGTTTGAACCTTTGCCTTGTTTACGTTCTGTCTAGCAGGCAAAAGCTTCTCAAAGCTCCCAAGAGAACTTCGTTGTTGTGATATGCATTTATGAATCACAATAGCGAACATAATCTTTTGTGTAATCGAAATTTGCCTGCCAGCAAAATGTAAACAAGAAAAATGCAACCATAAATATACATGCACTAATTGCGCATTTAGTTATCTTCAGCACGGGAAAGCAAGACAAACTTTCGTAAATCTTTCATGCAGTTTTCATATAAATTGAACCAAACTTTTATCGATTTGTCCTTGGCGTTTGCCCATTAGCTCCACCAATCTTTTTGAGTTATTCTACTGCAGACAAACACATCCCAAACGATCCCAGGTGAAAACATAATTAACCTTCTGGCGGAAGCAATTACACAGTCGCATCTATGGACAATGTTATTGACTAAATTTTACCTGGTGTGGTCTTATCTTCTTCTTGGGCGTTATCTCCACTAGTTTGAGCACCGACCTCACTAACACTTGTACCGCTGGCGTTCTCATTATCAGAGACACTTTCCACTAAAGTATTCACTACATCAGCCTTATCTGCCAAAGTGTCGCCTTGAACTTGATTCGAATTATCCTTATCTTCTTGATAAGCCATTCCATTGTCTCCTTCAGGTTTTTCTGAAATTTTGCTGGATTCTTTTACTGTTCCATCATTACCACTACTCGAAGTAACTTTTGTTGCATCAGCGCCAGATATTTTGACTGCAGTTGGTGCAAGTTTTCCTCCTTCTTCCTCGCTTTCATCACCAGTGTTCATGCTAAGCTGCTCTACTTTCGTTTGAATATCTTTGTCCCCGTTTGAACCTGGTTCGTCTTCCTTGCGATCTTTGTTGTGGAGATTCTGAACATCTTTTGTCAAGTTATCGGTTTTTGGTAATGTTTCTTCGTCTTCTTCACCATTATTTTCTTTCAGTTTCGAGTCTGAATGATCAAAATTTACTGGACTTGATTCCTCGTTGTCTTTTGCTATAAAAAATAATGAATTATGTTAAATATCCCCTTGGCCCTTGCTAGCAAAGGAGTTAATATTATGGTTGAATTTAAAGCTGAATTTAATTCCCTTGGCATTGTCTTTAAAAAAACAACTAAATAACTCCTTAAGTGAAAATGATACTGGTATTTCTTTATTCGAAAATAGTTCAAGTACTTTTTGGTGATAGTTATTCTTTGTAATATATTTGTCTGGTAATAGCTATGATATATAACCAAGTCTAATGTAAGCATCGTACCTTAGAAACCTTTTAAGTTTTTACTAAACCCTTAGGCCTATCACTGCATATTTTATGTAAATAATCACATTACAAATAAAAAAAAGGCGAGACTAACAAAATGAATCATTACCTTGTTCATTTTCGGTTTTATCTTTAAAGTCTGAGCTGACATCGCTTGCTTTAGCAGTGTTAGGAGAGTCATTATCTCTGTTTGAGTTTAGATCACTTTTTGGCTTATCCATTGTCTGTTTGTTGTCGTCTGAGTCATTTCCTGTAACTGTAGAGCTTCCTGTGTTTTGTTTGTCTTCAAAGTTTCTACTTTTGTCATTTATTTCGTTTGTCTTCGCTTCTATTTTGTCAGTATCTTCGTTGATGTAGCTGTCACTTGATGTTTGTTGAGGTTTATTAGTGTCTTCGTCGTTAATGTTTTCACTTTTTGTTGTTGCAGTTGGTTTTTTAGTACGTTCGTTGTCCGTATTGTCATTTGTTTTAAGTTGCGGTTTTTCTGTTGTTTTGTTATCGTTTGTTATTTGTTCAGGCTTATTAGTATCTTCATTTTCAGTTTTGTCAATTGGGGTCAATTCTGAGTCTTCATCGTCGTTTTTTCGTGATTTGTCTTTTGTTGTAAGTCCTGGTTTATCAATGTCTTTATTTTCTGTATTGTTTTCAATTTTTGGATTCTGGACGTCTTCGTTATTGTTGTCAGTTTCTGTCGTTGATTTTCGTTCTTCAGTTCTGTCGTTAACTGCTTTATCATCTGTTGTTAGTTTGGGTTTGTCAGTGTCTGTATTTTCATCGTTGTTGACTATCTCTGTTTCTTCTTTGTTAGTATCGTTGTTGTTGTTGTCATTGTTGTTGTTATTATTGTTGTCTTTTATCTTTAATTCTTGTTTTGTGTTGTCTCCGTTTCCGTAATTGTCCTCTGCCGTTGGTTTCAACTGTTTCGAGCCTTCGTTTATTGAGTCCTCGTTTGTTGTTGGTTTCGCATTCTCGCTCTCCTTAATTACGCCTTTGCTGTTACTTTTGGCAGGTTTTAACTCCCCAACATCGTTATTGTGGTCATGTGTTGTTGTTGGTGTTTCACTGTCCTTGTTATCCGTGTTTTCCCTTGTTATCTTTGGTTTGTCATCTGTTCCTTTGTCAGTGTTGTCATCCGTTTTGGTTCCCAGTTCTGCTTTTTTGATGCTCTCATTTCCTTCACTATCTTCATTGTCTTTGTCTTTGACGTTTGTTTTCTCTGAGCTGGTGCTTTCGACATTTTTAGCAATATCAGTCTTGCTTGGGGTAACTTCTTTTCCTTTATCGTCATTAGAAAGCATTTTCTGAAATATATAACACAAACGTTTTCCATTAATATTGACTGCAGCTTCACAGCTTGGACATTTGTTTTGTGGCTGATTTTCTCCTAAGCCTAATTTTCGACACATGGATCTCTCTATTCAAGTGGATTGATTTAATTTTTTCCAAAATGTGCACATCAAGAATGCTCATGTGCAGCAAGTACAGTAATGTCTCAACAGCATAATCAATATATTTCACATATTAATACCATGAAAACAAATTAATACCATGAAGGTTAAAGAGAAGTAATTATTTCAGAAGGATATATTACAAGTGTACGATGGGCAAAAGTAGCAATACCTTTCGAGTTGACCATCGTCTACTTTCAGTTATTATAATATATTGGCTATGTAATTAAATATTTGACATTTTTTTATAAAGGGAACTAGTACTATTATCCATAAGATTAGCTACACACACATATTATAAGACACAGACATTTTAATTTTAATTATGTATCGCGTCGTATGTGTTGTTGTCTCTTAAGATTCTAAAATTGTTGAACGTCTGTATTTGCTCTAAATCAATTGGTCTATCTAATTCCCATTGTACCGAGGTAAATGAACGTTTGATAGTTTTGATTTTTGGTTAATAGAAACTGTATCTAGCCTCTTATGTCTCTCTTGAGGCGGTAAAGTTTGTAGAGTGGAGGGGAGGGGGTCTATAAAAAGTCAGTTATGGTCAAGGGGAGGGATCTCTTTTCTAGGCAAGCGTAATAGGGGGAGCGCCGGTATATTTTATATTGCTGCTGATAGCAATTCCTCCGGCCCTCCTCCCTTCTAAAAAATGAATGCTCCCTTAGTAAACTAAATTAACTAACTTCATTTATATGAGATCACTTCTAAACTGTTCTCCCTAGAGGTCAAGTAAGATTTTTATTGGTTAATATATTGCTATTTCAGAAGGATATCTAATTATTTAACTTATTTATACTGGATAGCTCTTAAGCACTGTCAGTTAAAAACTGTTCTCCCTAGAGAGATCCAGCAACACATCCCTTATTGGTGCAGTATTACTACAGGAAGAAACTGTGACATCCGGAGAAACCTTGTGGTGTTTGGTAGGGTCAAAAGAGAAGCACTCTTCTGCATGAACGTTAGTAACCACTGTATTACACCCTAACTTTCTTCCCCCAGGAATAAATTTTTAAACTTTACCTTAGCTTCAGGTAAATCCTTGGTTTGGCTTTTAGTTCCACCTTGGTTTGGTTTCTCCACCTGATCTTTCGAGTCTTTATTCAGTGAAGATTTCATATCTTTATTGCCTTTTACTTCTTCTTTCTTGCTAGGTGTACTTTCTTTATCCTTTTCTTTCCCTTCATCATTTGATTCATCTTTATCTTGCGTTAGATTCTTCTTTTTGTCTTCATTTTCAGCATTTTCATCTTCTTTATTGTCCATTTCGTCTTCACTATTGTTTTCTGCATTGCTCTTACTTGAGTTGTGTTGTATTTTGGATTTCTCCACAGTTTTCGTATCTTCACCTTGCTCGCCCATACCGTCGTCCTCATCGTGCTATAACATACATGTATCAGGTAACTTAGACCAAGTTTACACTAGAGCGAAAGATTACGGATTCGTCACGAATCCGAAACGTTAACGTTTTAGTACTAGATTAATGTTGCCGTACACACGCAGCGGTGAATCCGATAGGAAATCATCTCGGTATTTCAAGAGAGAAGAAGAAGACTGGGAAGTTAGCCTTTACTAAGGAAGTAACCTATAATGGTGGAAATATTTAGATGCTGTTGCCTATATATGTTTAGTAAGGGTTGAACTTTAGTGAGGGAGGAAAACCGGAGTACCCGGATAGAAACCCTCGAAGTACATGAGAGATCTGACCAATCTCAAATTATATGAGTTTTCAAGCACAGGGAAGTTACACTTACCCAATGCCTACCCTCGACCTTCAGTATAGCCGGTTTAACTCAGAGGTAAGGGAAAGTGCGCTGACGCCCGTGCTTGTCAGCGTTGTGTAGCTATCTTGTATTTTAAAAATTTGAAGTCCGTTTAAAAAGAAAGAGGGATATTTTCTTCCTAGTAATTATTTCATTTTATGCAGCAGTGAACAATGTGTTGCGCTTCCCACTCTACTTTTGAGGTTTATAGTGGTGTTAATACTGAAATACAGTAAAGGTTAGAAATGCATGCAGGAATGGTCAAAACTAAATAATATAGGCCTTACTTGTGATGTGTCAGTGGTTTCCATCATCTCCTTATCTTCGTCAGCACTCAATGACGTTTCATCTGACATTTCGTCATCACCACCTGCAGCCTTGTTTGTATTATACTTCATGTCAGTTGAACCGAACATTCCATCCTCTTCTATAAAATCTGGACTTTGCAATGAATTTGGAGTTGCTAGAAGAAGCAGGAGTAGCAAAAATCCTTGTTTGGCAGCAGTCTTCATCCTTGATGTGGACAAACTATAACTGTAATAAAATAAATGTACAAGGTGTATAAAAAAGGGTATATAATCCACCTTTAGCATGTGGCCGTCGTGCGTTTATTATTTAGTTTATGGATTTACGTTTTTCATACCAATGAAGATCAATCTGTTAGCTGTCAAATGATACCATTTTTGTATCATTGCGGTCAAAAATGGCTAAATACGATGCGGTTAAACATTGCCGGTCGAGAACGCATTTTTCCACCGTTGGGAGTTGAATCCATAGCCATTTCATTTCGGATTCAAATTTACGAATTTTAATAAGATGGCGTAACTAACCCATGGGCTGTTTATCGAGTCTTGGTAAATTTCAATCGCGATTTAACAACGAAATTTGGTGGTTGGAACATTTTACGAAACGGGAAGTTGAACTTTGCCGACTGAACTGGCAATGCTGAACGTTTCACAAAAAGGCAACCATCATTTGGCAAATGGTCGAAAATTCGAAGGACGTTTAATTCCCAAAGGTGGAAAAATGTGATTTCGACCACTCTTTTTTATCAGATCGTATTGGGTCGTTATTGATCGCAGTGATACTAAAAGGGTATCGTTTGACAGTTAAAAGCCTGGTCTTTATTTGTGTGAAAAAGGTAAATCTATGCACTAAATATTACGCGCGCGATAGCATGCCAAAGTTGGATTACCTTTTTTTATACACCCTGTATATAAATAATTGATTAAAGATGAGAGTCGTCAGTCGTGGTGGAACATTCATGGTTTAAGTCCGTTGGGTGTGTTGGTAGCACAGTGTCAGTGGCTAGTACACGTGCCTTTCACCAGTGGTGTGGAAGAGGGGGGCGCTAGGGGCCGGAGCCCCCCTTCCTCAAGCTATGGGGGGCTGATCCCCCTTCTTTTTTGCAAGAATGCTTGACAATGCATCACTTATGACTATTTCAGGCATGAATATAGTAAAGAAATGTTATCATGGAATTGGTTGGTTACTTATGACGTCACCCATACCCGGATGTTTTCACCCTTGGTAACATGCTCGTCTAGAGAGCCCCCCCTTGTTATGAATTTAGTTCTACAGCACTGCCTTTCACCTTTGTGATTAGGATTCGATTCCTGCATTCCTAGTGGCTAGTACAACATGCAGTTGTCTGATTAAAATTTCACCTAAGTCTCATATGAGAAGAACGCTTCCAGTTTGACTCTACCAAACAGCACAGGTTTTCTCCAGGCACTCCGGTATCCTCCTGTAATGCACTGAACCGCAAGAGGATGGGCCCTAACTCGCTGATCTCAAAACTACTGTAGGACTGGATAGTGCATAAATGAAGCTAATGGCGGCCATATTGGTGTGACAACCACAAATCGGCTGTGGTATTGCTGAAATGTTGGAAGGGGTTCTTACGGCTTCTGGTTATTGATGGGAGAGGAAATATATTGTCTAGATAGGAATTGGTCTTCAGTGGCCTCTCTACCAGACACCGAATGTTCTCACCGGGTACTCCGTTTTCCTCCTGTATACTAACACAGGATCGATATAAATTTGATATCAAGGCCTGACCGTGACCCTCTGTGAATATGAACACCCACCTTGAATCAGATAGAGCTATCCATAATCCATAAGTTAGTTTAATTTAAATTCGGCAAGTAATCACTTTGTAATGACATGTCTGATCTTTTAATCGCTTGATGTTTATATGAATTAGAATAGAGTTTATTAGCTTGCTATCTTATAGTTATATAGCAAACATTTAAATG
The DNA here is from genome assembly GCA_016169945.1 of Trachythela sp. YZ-2020. Lineage (NCBI taxonomy): Eukaryota > Metazoa > Cnidaria > Anthozoa > Malacalcyonacea > Clavulariidae > Trachythela > Trachythela sp. YZ-2020. The sequence continues at coordinate 7,045,806 of JADLSH010000260.1, forward strand.
GAAGGATACAGCTATATTATACATGTCTATTCTACAGTTTTAGTTTAATCCGGTTACGTCGCTAGAAATATTCAAACGAAAATTTTCAATTACGATATTGCATGCCGCGCAGTTAATTGACCGATATAATTAACAGTTAAATAAATGTTGACCAATATTCTGTTTGGAGCGATGTAACTTAACCTAGGAAAAGTTATAAAATAATTCTAGAATACATAGCTATAGTCTGTTTTATTGTATAGCCCATACAATTTCTACAAATTAACCGTAATTAAATCGGCCTTTTAGCTGATACAAATTGACAAAGTCATAGAATAGAATAGAAAGCCTCTAAAGCACCAGCTATTTGTAAGCAACTACAAAATAATCTTATAAAGCATTCGCCAATCTGAAAATTTGCCACTTACCTCTGATAAAACCTTGACAATTTTCTTGTATAGCGGCCTTTTACATGTCGCTTTCCTTCAAATTCGCTCTCGACAAGCTTGCATTTTCAGTCGCTCATGAAACTGGTTGTTTCTACAAATGATGAAAGGTCCTTTTGTTTCGCGCGCTTTGCTACCTGTTGTTGTGGCCTCAGAGACAATCGAGATTCATAGTGTCATTCAGGTTCTATGCAGGTTAGAAGCAATACGTTTGTAAACTATATTCTAGTTTGTTAACCTTTGGACGATCAGTGTGTCAGTTTTAAGTTTTAGTTTAGCTAAGTTTAGAATACTAGTGGACCCATAAAAAGATGGCTCTCGCAGGATCTCTAGGGAGAACAATTTAGAACTGATAGAGCTATCTAGTTTGAATAAAGTTAGTTTAAAAAGAGGTGAGATCAAATGAAGCCAAATAGCTACTCGCTGATAAAAAATGTATTATATACTGCAAGAGTTTGGCTTTCGTTGTACTACAACATCATCAGAACCAAAGTTAATTTAGTTTTGTTTAGTTTTTGCAGTAAAATAGCCAAGCTTATATAGCCTTCCTCGCGCAGGCATCTCTTTAGCGAGCGAGCGAAATTTGGGCGCGGGCATAAAATACGGAGGAAGCTAGCCCACCGGAGAGATGCCTGCACAGAAGGCTAACCCAGGATAGCTTTCTCGATCACTCTTCTTAGCGGATAACGTCATGTGGTGTGGTTGCGAGGGCGACTATGTCAAACGCCCAGTCGCCCACGTGACCTAAATCTCTGAATGTGCAATGAAATGGCTGTAGTGGTTCGAGACTAGCCTCCTCCGCAGGCAACTGTGTGTTCAACTAATATTTCATAATAGCGAATGATTTCATACAAAAAAACCGATAAAATACAATGATATAAGACACAATCTCTGTGGGTATTCGTTCCAGTGTAAATAACATGACATCACCCCAATATTTGTTCGAGACCTCCATTTGAGCTTGAAAATTAAAGGAATTAGGGTGGGTCGTTCCTTGAATAAGGGCCTGTTCATGTGACGCCAGCTAACAGGGAAATTCGCAGGTCATGTTTCAATCAGTAACGTGATGGTCACTAGTTTTTGCCGATTTTTGGTTTTGAATGCATGTATTGGTGTTACGTGGCGTTGGTGGAAATATACTTATATATACAAAATTCAATACTGATTACCCTAAATAAAAACTAGCTACATATTATAGCCGTAATACTGGTGATACAAAGTACAATTTTTTCATGACTATTGTTCCTACTTGTATGTTCCTCCCGCCAAAGTGGGGATGAAAACACTAGTAATATTAACACAGACATTTCAAATTTGTAAATTCGTAAATGACCAACCCGAGTTTTCCGTAAGCGGCGAATGAAATTATCCCAGAGTTAAAAGCAAATAATGGTATTCATAGTATTGTAAAGTGACTGTTTGTATATATACAAGGTGTTCAAGACTTAAGGCTGATTTCCATTCAGTGCAAAATGTCGCGCGATCGACCTTTTGCGATCGTTTTCCTTTGAATTATGAGCCCTCGACTGGACAGGGCTCATAATTCAAAGGAAAACGATCGCAAAAGGTCGATCGCGCGACATTTTGCACTGAATGGAAATCAGCCTTTAGTATTAATTAAACTGGGCTTAGCCGACCCCTTACGAAACTGAATCGCCCTGCAGTTCCGCTTGTTTTCATGGGAAGGCATACGTTTTGCCACTGTCCGGTTTCATGTATCCAGTGTGCGAACGCCCTGTTACACGAGGCAACTCTTGCTGTAACTTGCAAGTTGCAACGCAATTTCGGACGCAGTGCCATGTTAGGTAAAATGAAGTATATTCGCAGAGAAATTGTGAGCATGAATCTCGTTTTACGTTGCCGATATTTTTCTTACTAAACATGCCGGCCAAGAAGGCAACCAAAAACGGATGAGAATGATAATATCGGTGGAGTGAAACGCGGGCCATGTTCACTGTTTTTCTGCCGGGTGTGTAGCAACGGAGTTCTATATAACAAAGACCTGGCAATGCCCTCTCCTCAGCCCACACCCACACAGGATGACAGGAAATGCTTTCTCTAATAAATGGCAAACATTCATTAATCTCCCAAAAATGATGTTTAAAATTAGGAAGGAATAAACACATTAACGCGGTCCGCTTCGTCTGTTTGTTATCATAAAACCCCAAAGGAAATTGGCCACTAGTCAGATATTCAAGTTATTTTCAAATATTCAACATGAATGGTTAAGCGAAGTAACCACCCCGTATTGTGGTATGCGTTTAAAACCATTATTTACTTGAGATGGAAGCTTGCTAGCTTTGGGTATGCAGTTCGCCTGTCAACTGCCAATCAGTGGAGAGATGGGAAAGAGTTATTCAGTAGTTACAAACTATCGTCTTAATTTAGTATTTTACTCTGCATAACTCTTTCCTGTCCGGATTGATCATACATGAATGATTATTAACTTTAGTATACTTTACTTTGTCTAATGCCAGACAATTTTACTGCATACTTGTCAATGGGAAAGTCCTCGATTAAATGTATTTAACTGTGTATAGCTATTGCTGGTGTCAATATACTTCTATATGTATCCTAACCCATCCCGTCAACATTCCCTGAACGAGAAATCCGGCCAGTACCCGAACTAACCCACGACTTATATCATTTTCAAATGTGAAATTATGTGTGGGATTGGAAACATTTCATCGTGAAAATGCACATTTCACATGTATTTTCACATGTGTGAAATTCGAATTGTGTGTATTTTCACATGTGTGAATTTCACATGTGTGAAAGCTCATATGTGAAAAACTATTTGTCTATTTCACATGTGAAATTTCTATTTCGCATGTGGAATTGGAACAGTTCACATGTGAAAAGGCATTTTCACATGTGAAATTATATGTGAAATTTTCGTAAGCGAAATCTACACTGCAGGTTAATTATCTGATTCTCAACAAATTTTCATGTGTATAATTAAATAGCCCGTAACTTTCAGTCCATTTTTCTTGATCCCTAAATATCGACCATGTCTAATTTTTTTCGTCAAAAGTGCCGGAAGACCAGTCCAGTCTAGTGTCTCTTGAAGTGTCGAAATCGTAAAGTATCATCGCACGTCATCGCTCATAACCTTCTCAACTCCTGTTGAGATGCCTGCGGAGGAGACAAGCAGAGCGGCGTATTTTTCCCGTTGAAAGAATGAATCATTGAATTAGAAAGATTCTACAGACCGCAGTTTGCCTTAGTCGAGAATAACTGAGGGAAAAACTGAGTTTAAGAATTGATTTAAACAGTTAAGCGCATTATACAATAATGGCGAGGGTTTTACTGAGCGCTATGGTGCAACAGGTGGTGGTCAACCACAGCTATTTGAGTAAAAAAATAATGTTGTATAAGTATTTGAAGGCAAATTAAATAAATAGAATTGAAAGATATAGATCAATTTGCTTTCCCTTCACACCAGTGTCAACAGCTCTGAAGTTAACCACCATCTACTGTCCTGTGACGCTTTAATACTGGAACAGTGGAACCCACCAATAAGCTACGGCTATAAATAAGCCTGCATGCAGTATGCTTGTATTTTGGGGAAATATGATAGAGTTGAGAAATGTAGTTTAATTTGCTTGCACGAAACCCACCAATAGGCAGCAAAAAGAACCCACGCAAAAGGATTTAACAAATAGTTGAACTTCGATCAAACATCGCAAAAAAATTGCCAAAGTGCAGGATTATCTTTGTACACACAACCTCCCTTACTGGTCATTTAATTTCGCCTTGTTATAAATGCTTTGGTTTCCTTTTAGTGTATTATGCAAGCCCACCATATTTGCTTTGGTTTAAATCTAATTGAAAACTCCAATTTATCATATTTGCGTTGTATTTGTCATAGGATTTAATGCAAGTCAGTTTGGTGACGTTGGCATGAGGGTTTGGCAAAGCAATCAGTCAATGTCAACATTTTGAAATTTGATCGCAAGCCACTTTACTCAAGCTGACCTCCGCGGCCGGGATAAAATCGTGCTTTCAGTAAGCTTGGACTGTATTTCGAAACACAACAAAAGATCACAAGCGGAATAAGGATAGGATCTGTAGGAGTCGAAAAGATACTGTATTATTAATTACAGATTGCACATTTACCAAAATCGGAAGACTGGTTATAGTACATAAGACTTGTTTAAGGTAGGGTCTCATTTATATTGTAATTTGCATCAATTCTGTTTTGAATTTAATATTGATTATTGGTTAGTTGACCCCCGATGAACTAGCGCTGTATACGACTGCTTTGTTCTTTAAACAATACCATTTATTTTGTCCTGCGATAGTTGAACGCATGAATCATAGTTGCCCTGGATAAATGTATTACGAGATTTTTTTTTGTAGAGGACGAAGCAGTTCAACACAGCGTGTAAATTTGTCGGGCTCGTTTACTTCAATTGATCCTTTATATTGAATTATCTCGAGTATATTAGGACGCCAACTTAGGGTGACGGTTATCAAATATCAACGCATTGAAATAATCGTATAGTGCAAAGAAATGAGAGTCTTGCGCAAGTGTCACTGTTGGGTTTAATTTATATTTTACCGTATATTTGACTCTGTTTTGAATGTATATTGATTTATCTCGAGTATATACAACCGTCAACATAAGGACGACGGGTATTCAATGGAGAAAAATTATCATATTGTACGACCGAAATGAATAATTAAGTTTTGCGCAAGTTCTATAGTTGAGTTTCATTTATATTTTACCATATGTCTTGACACTGTTCTGAATGTATGTTGACTTCTCTCGAATATATTAAGGATGTTATTAGCGCAAACACGTCAACCGGTACGTCAAGGTACGCACGGCGACTATCAACACAATGGAATTATCATATAGTAAAAAAACAATGAAGTAATTTAAATACTTGCGCTAGTTTTAGATGTCGTCCTGGCTCTGCTTAGAACGGCAAAAATGCGCAAAATACATATTTTTAATGTCTTGTATACAACGCTAACATTTCAAGCCGTGACAAGTATAGGTTTCCAAACACGCTTCAGTAGAACTCTTAATTTTATGAAAATGGTAAATCTCTGTCTAATTCTACTTTTGAAACTATATTAGATTCATAAGGTGGTAATACAAAATAAGATTTCCATACAATGACTGTTTCAGCCCTAAAAGTTTCAACTGAGTTTTAAATGTCAATTTAATAACGTCGATTCTGTTTCGTGTTGGCCGAATGAACAGTCACAATTTGCATAAAGGACGCATAATGCGTACTACAGTACTTGTAAATTAAACATACGCACATAATACTATTTCCAGCTGCAAAACAAATATATAACTGCAAAACATTTAGTGACAGACACAAGGAGGTGCAAGAAAACATTTATAGACATTTCATAACATTTATCACAACAATAATGCCATCCAGTCACGATTCAGTGATGGCAATGTTCCATTGTCTTTTCATTGTTTTTTTAAGATGCATCTGTGGGTTGAGAAACATAAAAATAATAGGAAATTGTAAATTGAAATGCAACAATTAATGATGCTATAAACTTAATGCCATATTTACAGCAATATATACTGAACTTCAAACATCGTTTTCTCTTTGGCGTACCATTGATTATGCACTAAACATAGTATCTTTCGGTATTTTTTTCATCTCAAATCTCGACGGATCACAACACCGCATTTCATGTAAATCAGTAAGATTACTAGTTCAGAGTTCAGACTTCAGGGCATAATTTAACATCTGTACGGCAGTAGCCGTTGATGCTATCGCAGCGCAATTCTTCAGTAAATTTGTTTAGTACTGGCACTGCAGAGTGAAAAGTCCTAATTCAGTGATTATTTAAACATTAAAAATCATTTGTCTAACTCCGTTAATATGCATGCCGACAATAATAATCACCATTATATAATGGTCCCTTAGCAAACCCTTCACTTTTACCATTAGGTGAAATACGAGTACATGCTTTTCAGCATCTTGTAATAATAACATCAATGCCAGACCAGTTTTATATTGAATAGCCATATGTGCAGTTGTGCACAACTGGATTTCGTGATCATGAGGTCGATGCGTGCTGGTCTGGAACGAAACAACGAGAACGAACTCGTTGTGGTGCCCCTGGCATCATGGGTCCCTAAAATTATGAAAACATCACCTCAAATTTATTAGTTAGAACCTCACCCCAAGTTACATCTTGATCTTTCGTCCGTCTCTAGGCACCGTCAGACTTTGTTTGTTTTCCTTTGAAGACCCCAGCACGTCCCTGTTATGAAGCATAATTATATTTACATTGTTATTTGCAAGATTCACTATAGCTTGACCACCACTTTGTCGCTGTGAGACACCCTGCAATTCCTGAAATGAGTTTTGGTTGCATGTCTGCACTCACGATTCTGGTATAAATATGTTAATATTTGGAAATACTCTCTAAAACGTAGCTACTAATACTATACCAAACTATAACTTTATATAATACTGGATAGCTCTATCATTTCTAAACTGTTCTCCTTATATTAGAGATTCAGTAGGACGACTCCTATTGTGGTGCAATGTTACCACAAGAGGAAACCTTGACAAAAACTGCGGTTTTTGGTAGAGTCAAACTGGACTCCTCTCACATACGACTGATGCTAAATTATAATCAGACAACTGCAAACTGCCCGGTAACAGAGGTGACAAGTGAAAGCCATACATGCACTAGCCATGCATGCACTATAAGGGCCAACACAGCTATACATATGCAATCAAATGCATGGAAACAAATTATTCAAATAGAAAAACCGAAATTATTTCTCAAAACATACATTACTTATGCATGCATAATAACTTGTCATTGGTAAGATTTTCATTGTGTAATCCGCTTAAAATCCTAATGAGTAAATGGCTGCAGACAATGACATTAAGGCCAAGGGTAATAGTGTATTACTATGATAAGAAACATATGTTGCGATTGTTACAATTACGATATTACTGACGATTAAAAAAGAAATTAATACTTTATCACAGTTTGCTCAAGTATATATATTTGGTCTGTAAAACATGTCTCGGCGGCGAAACCAGACAGATTTGAGAATTTATCCACCCGAGTTTAAAAACATCATGGTTAATGACATCAACACATGAGGAAAATTATTCATCGAAAGAATTGAAGTAAATCACACTGAGTGTTCCGAAGGGTTAAATCTTTTAAACAATTGAAGCCAAGTCATTTTTTTCTGGATGGTATAAAATTCTGAATTTTTCCAATCAATTGGTGATCTTTTTCTAATCTAGAGGATTGATGTCTTTCTAAAAGACTGATGTTTATAAAAATATATCTATTTGTACAAACATATATATTGGAAAATATACGTTTGTATATAAGTATTAATAATTTCAATTGTTAATATTAAGTAATATTTTGTTCCGCATTTTCGTTTTCCCTGCTTTAATAGTTTTGTAAACGCCAAAATTACGCCTTCAGTTACCTGAGATTTTATTTGACATTTCATTAAAAAATATTCTTATTATTCAATCCACAATCCGTGTTTTTCCCAAACCTACAAAAGTGGCCATTTGTTTGAATCAAATATTATCCCAAGCTCAAACGTCATGTTGCTTGCGTCAGATTATCGGATGAGGTTAGAGATTTTTGGAGACTAATTAAAGTTACATGCATTAGTCGGCACATATATAAAGGGTATAACAATTTCGTAGATTTTTATGATACAAATATAATAAAAATACAAAATCAATAACAATGCGTCGTTATCCGAAAATATGTGAAAGTCTAGCCAATAGCAAATATTTGACCAAGGAAACACACTCCCAGTTATTTTAAGACCCAAAATGTTGGTCGGGCCAAGATGTCAAACCCACGATATTCCGCTTGACATTCCTATGGGCTATGGTCAGCCAGCTAAGCTTAATTCACCATCCTTCCTACACTGTCATAATAACTAACAGTTTATAAGCCAAGCTGTGTATTTTGAACCAAAGCCGCGTGTAAGTCCATTTTCGTTAGGCGAACCTTTGTCGATCGAAATAAATCGATGAATTGTTGTCATGCAATCACACTGCTAAAGATAGTTCCTCGCTATAATTTGGCAAGAAAACTGTCGCCTGAAAAGTAGGGCTTACTCAACCGCTTATAGGCGAAGGATTATGGTACTTGAAATAGCTGAGACGAACAAATAACTCTCTATTAGCACTCACTGAAATTATAATGTGATATATATAGGATTATGGCGAAATTTAACACTGAAAACATAAAAATAGAATACAAGCATTTCTGGGAAAATTTGGTTGTCGAAATCGCGAAAATGTATTGTTGATCACAGACTTCGTTGGATTCCAAAGCATCACAGATATACGTATTTTGTCTTCAATATCCACGAATACTTGATGGTTGCAGGGTAAAAATTATTTTACTCTTTATAATTGTGTTATATTTTATTATTTTGTTTTTAATTATTGCAGTAATGAATTGTCCGAAACTTACATTAAGAAGAAACTAGCAAATGAAAATAATAAAATAAGCTTAGCGTTGATGGGTTCTTAATTATTCCCGAAAAACAAGTTTGTACTTGAACAGTAATTCAGTAAATCATTCTGTATATTTCATAGCCACTCAAGGGCAAGAAAGCGGAATTACGTCAAACGTGGGACGTCCGCAGGAAAATAAGATATTTCAGACCCACGCTGTGAGACATTTTGGGATTTCTATAATGAGTTTCAGGTGCATGTCTGCGCTCTTTGAAAAATACCTTTTAAAACTAAACTTACTTTATTTTTACTGTTATGGATATGTCTAGCTATTAGTTTCGTCTAAACTGTTCTGCCTAAATGGTCCAGTAGGAGCCATCCTTTATTCGGGTTCAATGTAGCCTGCGAAGCAGTCGCTTTATTTTTGAGTGGTTATTATATAAATGGGCGATAAAATAATCGGGCGGAAAAAATTAGGGGGCGGATAAAATAAGCGGGCGGAAAAATAAGCGGGCGGAAAAATAAGCGGGCGGTAATTACCGCCCGATTATTTTATCGCCCATTTATATAATAACAACTCAAAAATAAAGCGACTGCTTCGCAGGCTAGGTTCAATGTTATACTACAGGAGGAAAATTAGGAAACCGAAACTAAACTAACTTTATTTATACCGGATAGTTCATAGCTCTATCTGTTATAAACTATTCTCCCTAAAAGTACCTTATTTGTCAGCTCTAAAGTACCCGAATAAAACCGGCTGCGGTATATGGAATAACTCGTATCATATGACTGAAAGTTTCGCTTCTTTGAATCCGATAAAAGCTCTTCAAGGCAGCTTTCGAATCTAAAATATTGGAACAAAAATGTAAAAGAACACGTTCATATATAATTTTGCTTTGGCAGTCGGTGATGCTAGATCCTATGACATATCCATGTATCGTAGCGCTATCCAGCTGTCTTTTTGAGATCAGTGGTTGCAGGTCTTGCCGAGGTCATTGGCATTGTTCTAAGTCACATTGTAAACAACGCTAACGCTTTAAGCAGGTTGACTTTAATTATTATTCCCATGACGGAGATGACATAAAGTGTGTTTTGAGAAAACAAAAAGAAATACGATTTAATGTGTTGTCTTGTTGAAAGATTTATAGGACAATGTAAAAGGTCCTTGTGTCTTCCTGTTCACAGTGTGGTTAGAAAAACACCGCTTCAACTTCTCTGTAAATTTTATAATTATGATTTTTTTTAATTGATTTGACTGGTCAACTTGTTCCATTCATTTAGATTGAAATTGGTCGCGGAAAAATATTTCGCTCACCGAGTGACTGAACGATTTTGACAGAAGTGCTTTGACTTGGCCGTAAACGAGCAGGAATATTTAAACTACATTTCAGAATTATTCCTTTACATGAGCTTTCAAATTCCATATAGGTTTCTTAAAAAAAGAATAAAGTGCTTGCTATAGCTAAGCCTGTATTTATAATATGTAGATACATTTGTACAGCTACAAGCTGTACTTTTCGCAAATTATCATGTTCTACTTACTAACTTTAGAAATGAAAATAGTAGTTGTATTAAGTTAGAAAGAATTAGACAATGAAAGAACTATTTTCATAGTGTGGGTTTAACGTGGATCAGCAGACTTCAGCTACTAATGCATGTTTGTTGATATACATAATCCGGGAATAATGCACATTTCTACATCTCTAAAACGTCACTAGCTTTGCTTAAATCGGATATATTTCGTCAACACATTGATTGCTACTGCCTTTCTTAATCGTTTTCATTCTGTATTAATGAGAATCGAAAATCTCTAGTGTAACCAGATTTTAGTTTCGCCTTTATCAAACGCCTTAAATGGAAGCTGCTACCACGAGCGAGGCGGGTGTGCTTCCCACTCACAGATGAAATAACTTGCCTACATACTATATACTTAAATCCTTATCCATTGTTGGAACCTCCGCCAAACAAACAACGTTAATTTGTACCAAGCTAATGCTTCTCTGTATGGGTTTAAAAGTGATGACCAAAATATGCTTCATACTGTATAGTTGGGACTTGTTTGGGTTGAACCGCAATGCTCTACAGGGTGTCCCAAAAAAATGCTCCCCATCATATGTTGTGGTATTACTTCGAACAAAAGATTCAAATTTTTGCTCTGGATTAAAAAGCAAACATATCATGTCAATCAATTAATATTTGACTGATCAAAATAACTAATCATTTGCCTTCTAGCGAACCACTTAAGGTGGCGACACCAATATTACGACTTGTCCAAATTATGGAAATTTGGATAATTTTAGAAAGGATTTTGAAAGCAAATGGCTAACTATCTGCTCTAAAACTCATGATTTGTTGTCGTTAGCATAGACATTTCGTTTACTGTAAAAATTATTAACAATGAGACAGGAGCCTTAGCAGGAAAAGGAAAATGCACTGAAGTTGCTGTTTTGGGACAAAATTGATGGGAAAAAGAACATTCTTGGTATTTCCCCCACCTTACCAAGGCTTGTCCTCCTATTTACTAATTTTTACATGAAACGAAATCTTGATTATAGGGAACCACAATTGTTCAATTTTAGAGAATGATTTGGAGTTCTATTTGTCGATGCGCTGTGTTGCATTGTTTCATGTTTCTCACAACATTCTAAGTATAAATTTCAAGGAAACTAGCGGAAACGTGTTGTAAAATTAAAGACTTCGTATTCAACAACCGAAAACAATAGGTGATAATAGGAACTCCTTTTTTGTCTGTAATAAGTAAATAATATTCTTAAGATTTTCCTGTGTTTACGTAACCAGGGGCGGATTAGCACCATCAGTGTGATCGGGCTTTAACACATAAGGGCCCCCTTTGTGACGTCATTGAAACAAGTCGACAGAAACGCGATTACTATGAATTAAAAAGATTGACTGTGATATAAGCCCGGTAGTCTGCTTCTCCTATATCTATTCATTAAGATTGTAATATTTTGTTCAGACTTTTACAATGTTGCAGTGGCGGCGGACGATTACACTGGTTAAACACGCTAGAGAAACTTAAAGGGGGTCCGGGGTTTGAAATCCGCAGTCTCGAAAATGGCATTTCCTGCGTTCTGGAGAAGATCTGACATGCGATACACCAGGTCATTTTAGTGTTCATTTTGCATGGCAGTGAAGAATAACTATATAACAAAAGAAATATGCTAGTTAACTACGATGTTGTATTTTAGGGTGATGGCTGTTTTGAGATTTTGTCTGTCTTTGTACAGTATGAAATCAAGGGCCCTCAATTGTAGAAAAGCGGGGGCCCACCGAGGCATCGCCCGGTATCCCGGTGGGCTAATCCGCCCCTGTACGTAACAATTGCATTTTAGCGAACTGTACTATTTTTCATGTGCTTTTTGTACAAGAAACAATTTTTCAATTCTACGATCTTGGCCAAAGTATAGCGAACGCATCCAAGACTGTCATGCGGAAAGTGTTTTCTTCGGGTACCTTTCTCCGGGTACCTTTCTCCAGGTTTTTCTGGAGGTTAACTGTGTGGGCTGTTCAAAAACTCGTGAGACTGTACATTCTAAGCAGAAGGATTTTTTATGAGGTTTATCAATCTGATCATCTCATTCGGGGATACGGGTTATTTACAGTAACCAATTACTTTCTAATGACCCATAGTATCCCATTTCCGCTGTTGAGAATATTCACACCCTTTATTTAGTCTGATTAGAACAATGAAAGACCTAGATGGCCCGGAAATCCTAATGTTCTTTTGTGTTACATGGTATATGAACAGTGCTAATCTAATTTTTATCTTATCACGACATGTACCTTCGTTTGCATCGAAGAATTGGAGATATGGATTAAAACATCGTCCTTAGGCGAAACTGTCATGTGTGCCAATACTATAATCTGATCAGCTGTTCTGCTAATCACGTGATTTACTAGCCTCACGCCTATATATATATTGGCTGAGCTAATTTAAACCTTAAAATGTATACATGATGCATGCTTACTCCAGAATTCACTTAGACCTTAGTAAATAGTTTAAACCTCACTTTCTGTAGCTACGCCATTTTTCCCTATAGAAACAGTCTAGCAAAGGTATTGAAAATGAGATCCTATATATAGAATTAACTTTCAGGCGTTATAGGAATTATACAGAGAACGTATAATTGAATTATGTTCTCCGTTTTGTAAAGGGTTTAATTCGAATGTATAAGCCGAACGTATGAGCACAATGGCCAAAAGTTACTAATTTTCTAACCGACAACGATATTATGTTTATCCAATTACACTATTGAAGATAAATTCATGAAGAATATTCAAGAAGATTAGCAAAATAATGTCCATGCGAAATTCTAAGATTTTCCAAGGGCATACAAGTCCTTTGAGACATAAATCTACATCGTAAATGATATAATCTTTAACAAGCCAACTCAAAATGACTTATTCTTGTCGATTTATATAAAACAGCAGAATGAAATTCTCCCAAAATAATTTGGAACCAAGCTGGGTTCATTTGTCAATAAACTGCCGTGGTTTATGTCTCACTACCTGAAAAAAAGATGAAGAACACTTCGATATTTCAAGCCAAAGGCCTCTTCTGGAGATTAGTACAATTGTTTTGCTAACATTCTAACGAAGGGCCCGCACCCGAAACCTCGAAGTTTTTAAATATTTTTCAGGTAGCTCGAAAACATAAACTTTATGCGGTTATCTATTATAGAATACTACGTATCTACACAGGATCCCCCATTTCTTAATTTGTCAAATCGCCTACGTATTGTTCTTTGCATTTGATATACTGTCGGGGGCACAGGGGGTGACGTTTTCTCAACTAATTGAGTTAATAGATCATGCTTTGACTTAATAATACACCTGCTGTGAAAAGTATTAAATGTATAAATATATGAACGTACGGCCGTCCTCGTTAATTTTATGTCAATGTTCGCGTCTATTTTGCTCTCCCAGAGTGTGCGACAATCCACAAGAAACGATGTAGTAGTTTGGCCAAAGCGATCAGTGAACTGGCTATAGCCTTGTCGAGATGTCGACCTCAATTTTCTTTTCCTATTTATTGCGGAGGTTATGAATTTGACAAGGAATTTGTTTTTTTTTATCGCTTGTTTCTGAAGGCTGATTGGATTCGGCAGGGTTTGTGGGGAGGCAACAAGGTATACATATCGATGAGCTTTATTGTTAATATATATTACTATGATAACTCACGATAAGCTGGTAAGAATTACTTCTTCAATTCCTACTAGAGTTGTTCTTGCATGGCTTTTACTTGTTTATGAACCCTTTTTAGAGACAGAGTCAGAGTTAGTCTGTCTGTAATTGTTTGTAGCATGATTAATTGTGACAATTCTTTGAGGTAGCATGTTCGATGGGCTCTCCTATATGTTGTATTATATCTATGTGTTGTATGCAGGGAATATAGAGTATATGCAGAATATGCACGGATAACGAAATCGAATGTTTTCGTTGACGACATCTGGAATAAATAGATCATTTTTATCATGTATAGTTTAGCCCGCGTGCAGGCCCACTGATGGAGAGGAATACAGTGGGCCTGCACGCGGGCTATGTATAGTTCAACATGATTTATATAAGTTAGCGTTACCTTTTAGGCTTTTACCGGATGTGTTGGGGTGTCAGGTTGGGCAGACGTTAATATGCGCAATACAAAGATTCTATCTTTATACTCAAACCGGCAAAAAGTTAACAGTATTTTAAGCCATCTTCAGGGGAAAATAAATAGCGAAGCATCTGGAGTTAGTAGCGAAGCATCTGGAGTTATGAGGGTGTCAAAGAATTTTACCTTTAACTTATTTGTTAAAATCTACCTGAAGTATAATGATTATAATAGACCTTTTTCTGATTGATTATCATAATACTGAGTTGTTTAAAAGATAGAAAATTTTTTATATTTTTGAGGCTCCAGGACTATGCTATGGAACCTTGCCCAATATAAATTCAAATTCATTTCTGGCGTTTTCTGAAGCGATTTTTCAAACGAATTGCGTCCAAATTGACTGTATTTTGCACAAAATTTTAGTTATGTGGAGGTTTTTAAAGATATCAGATTCTTTCATCCCCGCTCGCTACGTCCCTGTTTGCATGTAAATTCATGCATTTTCGATTCCTCACGTTTTTATATATACTATACGCCATTATTTGCATGCACCGTCATAATTGGAAAATTGGAAATGAAAAATATAGAAAAGTGATTGCTGAGATATACAGGGTGAGATTAGAATGGTTAGCTATAGAGTTAGATAAAATAATTTCCAATAGCTTAGGCTTATATAGAAATACACGGACATTTTTCAGACGGTTTTTGACTTAATGGTATATATAATATAGTTTTGAAGAACGATCATTGACATTGGTTGGGTGGGTTTTACTTTTTCGGAAGCAATTCAATAAATTTTTTCTGTATGTATATTAAAGATTCAAACGTATCTCTTATTTATTGTCTCATCCACATTTTAAAAACCACAGTATAGACTTGTGGCAAGGAGATCAGGCCACAAAAAGTATTTGTTAAGCTAGTGTGCATGAAAATGTACTATAAAAAGATGTCTAGAAAGATAGTAACAGCACTTTGATATAGTCTTATAGACTATACACCGGAATATTTATGAAACCTATACTGCGCGCAAGTTTGCTTCATATATATATATACATATGAAAACAAGACTGTAATCTTTGGTCTGTATCCTGTCTGTAGCACAATAATCGATATATAACTTTCCCAAGCATTCTATATAATTGTTCATCAAATATATATAATAGCCAAACTCCAAATCCAATCAATATAGATTTATCGTAGAAATTTAACATGATAAATAATAATTATAAGCTATCATATAACTTAAAATATATATATGATTCTATATGTAATTGAAACGAAAAATATATATTTTGAAGTGTTTGAGTTGAATTGTAGGCCTATTACCCTTATCGAGATTTTTTCTCTTGATTTATGTTTGGTTTATTCTTTTATAAGAAGATCTTTAAGCACGACTACAAATGGCGACATGCATGCTATACATGTTGGGATAATATATCCAGCATTGTAGTTCTTATTAATATTTTATGTTTTCGATTCACTGCTCAGCTGACAGATGGCAAAGTTACAGTTACTTAGTGCGATTGTTTTGAAAGATTCTTCACTTTACCTCAATTTCAGATATAGACTAAACTAGTGCATGCAATAGCTAGTAAACCTCATGGAAAACGTGCTAATTGTCAGCTATATATCAGTAAGATATTTTGTATAAGTTCCAAGTTGCTGTGGCATCGTTTGTCATGCAGCTATCAGTTAAGATATTTTGTCAGTTGTCAAATATACGGGAGAATGTTAGAAGTAAGTTAACCCCATTCAGACCGCCATACATGTGTGCAATCATGATAATTACCATGTATACTTGAATGTATTTATCATTGCATATTTATTGTATATATTGAACGTGATTGCTAGACTGGGATTCTATGCCAATAAAGTATATGTGTCGATCTGGGAAATGGGTTTTCCAGATCTGGGAAATGGGTTTTCCAAATATAGTGCTATCACTCAACAAGACCTCATTTATTGGGAGATATTAAAAATCATTTTCATATCATGTTAATGTCATTTTTGTTTCATCTTTTAGTTGCTTGTGTATAACGAGTACTGAAAAATGAACGATCTTGGAGGAAGAATATACGTGGTTGCTTTGATTTGTTTGATGTATTGGCCTCTCGAAGTTGCACCATATTATCAATATCCATCCGTGTATTGGGCTCCGAAAAACTGCAGGTATATGCTTTTCCCTTTTTAGCAGGAAAATCAGCCTGGTTGCATGTGTCAAATTTCACAATCTGATAGTCACAATAGTATGTTACTCGTTCTTAAGCCCCGGTACAAACGAGAATTAAATGTTGACTTGCTTTAAATGTTGACTTGATGCTGTGTATGGCAGATAAAAAAGTTTTCCTTGACAAGTTCCCTCGGAGATGTTGACGTGCTCATATATACTCTTGCCTTGCTCATGCACATTTGAGAAAGCCTTTTTGGCGAGCCTCATATTGTATAAAAAGTTTTGATTTCTTGTCAACCGTACACAATCGAATAAGTTTTCCATAAGTTTTCCAATCAATATCCCCGAGTTCTAACTCCATAATCATTATAGACATAAGTCAATATTTGGAAAGGAAAAAGGTTGGGTATGTTTTAACCAACTCGTAACTTTCGTTTTGTCTTCCTAGGTTCAACCTAAACAAACGACCAAATCAGGGGTACGAATTTAGTATAAAACCAAATGGAAAATTATACTTTGTTTGCCCAAACATCGCCTTATGGGACGACATGAGTAGTACGGGTCCTCAGCTATCAATGATGCACGAAAATTTGATGTTAGTCGATGAAGTAGGGTACGAAACATGTACTGTGAACAAGGCTAGGGACTCGCGTCTAAATCGCCTGATATTAAAATGCGATGGGGATGCTAGCCATTTGAAATATATGGAGGAGACGTTTTCGCCCAATAGGGCTGGTCCAACTCAAATGAAATATAAAAGCAATGAGACATACTATTTTATTTGTAAGTATTATATCGTTAGGTAAAGGTTCTGGATGCTTATCACCTTTCTTTGCAGCTCCAGTGTCGAACACTTTTCCATCTACAACTGGACTAGGATAAAAAATAGAACATGATTTAAATATGGCCAACACTAAGCTTGTGATCTGATCATGTTCATTCATAACATTCATATGTGCGTGCATGACTAGATTAAAATCTCATTCTTGTATTTAATCCTTTTCAGCAACGTCAAATGGTTCGAAAAAGAGTTTGGATAATCTAAGCGGAGGTCACTGTAAGACACATAACATGAAACTCAAAATACATGTCTGCGACTCCAAAAGTAGGTATTAATCTATATTAATCGATAAAGTTATCAGTTCTGTGTAAGCTGTTCTTCCTAGACGTCCAGTAACCGTGATCTATTATTGATCTAGTTTTACTACAGGAGAAAACCTCGGCTCGATTACCAGCCGTGGTCTCGAGTCCGGTCGGTGATCCTCCTGGAGAGCTCGCATTCCCCAAATGCCGGCTGGTAATCGAGCCTAGAGAAAACCGGAATTCCTGGAGAAAACTGCAGTGTTTGGTAAAGCCAAACCCGAAGCACTCATTTCACATGCGACTGAGGTAAAATTATAATCACACAACTGCATATTGCAGAACCCCACTTGCCTGCAGAGGTTAAACGCGCAAAATATATTAACCACAGTGCCACCATGCAGTATCTTGGAGTATTAAAACATCATCAGGAAATATTAAGCAACAAAGATTCCATCATATCATATCGTTTACTTTTTTACCTGCCACTGATGTTAATTATCATTACATTGCACAGACCTGCTATCTTGTTTCCTAATGAATTTTCTTACCTTTACAGAACCATGTCCCTTCAACATGCCAAAGTGCCCATACACCTATGTTTTCTACAATAAATACAAGCCAACGACGGCTAGTAGTACGCATGCGCAGACATCCAAAACTACACTTTCAATAGACACTGACGCCAATGCAGACAGTAATCAAAGCCCACCGACTCCTGAAGGAACAGTTCCGACTGAAAATATAGAAACAGAAGAGAAAAAGGTCAAGAAACAGATACTACCTCGGCCAACTGAGTTGCCAACCCAGTCAAAAGCTGCACCACGTTCTTCAAGTGACACAAGTAAGTTCACAACAATAACAATATTAAAGTCGATAAACGTAGGGAGTGGTTGTCCAATTGTCTCGAGTATTCCTAAAAGTATAGGAGAACAGTATTCCAAGTGAGTATTAGCCAGTATTACATATGACTTGCACAGCTGAACGATCGTACTTGATGGCACAATACGCTTGACCCTGCGTAGAGCAGATATTTTAGCATAAACTTTCTTCAGCATGGTAGTGATATGTGGCTTATACGAGAGTGTCTTATCCAGGGTTACACCAGTAAGTTCAGGGGTATATTCAGATCATGCGTATATCTGTAAGTTTTAATGCAAGCCGTGGGGAACTGGGAGATTTACCGTTGGACCCTCTGTATTTGCTAAAAGAATGGATCCTAAGGACCTCTTATATCTTAAATGCGGTTGTCAGGTGTAGGTAGTATTCTACAATAAGCTGCCGTAGTTTGTGTCTGAATTACCTGAAAAAGATATCTCAAATGTGGAACTACCTGGAAAGATTAATAGCACGTCGACATTTCGAGAGAAGGCCCTTCGTCAGGAAGTTAGTATATATATAGTCTAACTAATCTATAACTAATCTCCTGAAAAAGGGCCTTCGCTCCAAAAACGTGCATGCAAGTGTTTTTAATCTTTCATGTTATTCAGACAAGGTCTGCACTATAACACACTTCGGTCAAAGCGTACATTATAGGAAAGTTCGATAGTGTTAACAAACCTTATTTAGTATAATTTATTTTATTAGTTTTAGTTTAATGTGTTTACAACGCACACTGAGGTGGACCTCCATATCTTTTGCTCGACTTGGGTTGAGAATTTGCCCTACTTGTCGACCTTTCAATATTTCTGAGGGGGCAGCTGCCCCCTCCCCCGACTGGGACGCCTATATGCATGAAATTAAAGCAGAGGAAAGTTACCCAACCTCAGTAAATTCCTGCCCTCCACCTGCAGTATTAGGCCTAACTCAGCGGGAAAGTGGCAGCGCGCTATAACTGCATCTGCCTACCCGTGCCACAATGCAGCACAGAAGTACATTAAAGTTCCTTCAATAATATATCTTTTATTTTTTGTAGTCTTGGGATCACAAAGAAAACATATAATCATACACATCACAATGGCATTACTCATCTTGGTTTTAATATTATCTCTTGTTTATGTCCTGATTACTCGAAGGTAAGTTTACCATATACTGCCTCACTTAGTGTCCTAACTACCTGAAAAAAGATTATACTTAAGTTCATGATAATATGTTGAAATTATCATACAAACTGGTGTGGTAGTCAGAATGTTAGCTGGAGGTCTTTTTCAAGATTTTTCTGTATATAACTCTGAACCTAATGTATGGCTAGAGTAAGCACTCTGCATGCATGTTTCGAATTGCATTCCTAACTGTACGCATTCCTAACCTCATCCCTACGTTCTAACGCTAACCGTTGTCAAGGGCGTTCAGGGATATATGAAATGTTCGGTGAACATGTTGAGATATCACGAACAAATAGGGATACCATGTAAAATTTACATTTCATGCAGGTGATGCTCATGAAATTGATCTGCATGCGTTAACTACATTATGATATTAAGAAAGTGTATGGAATAACAATAACACTCGCTGATCCTAGTCAGTATCGTTTAGAGTTAGAACTAGGACGGTATCTTGTCGTCTTCGATCCTCGAATCGAATTGTCGTCTTCGATCCTCAATCTTGGCAGATGCTTTTACATTAGTTCGTCTTTCCAAAATCCAAGAATTTCACCTCTGGTAACGAATGCGAATGCCCCCAACTGTCCCTATTAATCCGTATTTTCGTTCCAGTAAAGAACGGAAAATAGAACCAAAGTCCTGCTCTATACACAAATTTAGCACATGGTGTATTTATACGACACAAACAGCTTTTCACCCAGGCTAGACCATCATGCGTAACTATAAAGTAAATTGATTGAGTGCCTCAATCGGGCATGCTAATAACAGAGCGCTGCAGATACATGTTGGGTTTGACTTCGATTGGGACATTCTGAAATTTGTCTTTTTCCGCGAAGTGATTCAATTTATGTTAACGAAGAGATACTACCAGCAAGGAATTTTGGCAATGAGAGGAAAACAAGAGCGACAAGCAATCCAGACATCATCCTGTTCCATAACAAGAAATGCAAAACGGTCACATATCAGACATCCTTTATCAACAGAACAACAAGAGCATGAACTCAAACAATAGTCACTAACGTTATGCAGATTTAAATCGCTACTTTATAATTATTACACCACCGCCTTAATATAAACTATGATCCTGAAAATGCTCGGACTTGGAAATCCATATTTTTAAAATGTAATTGTGCTCGTAGTCTTGCTACTCCACTCTCTTGTTGTTCTTAATACCTGACTGTAAAGACTGTATTATTCTCTTATAGTTAATGTAATCATGTAGATTTATATAGTATTTGTTTAAAGGGTCTACAGTAATTGGCGTATACTCCTGTGGTGACCCTTCATGCGCCACTCCTTTATGTGGTAAAGTTAAATAAATAAATAAATAAATAAATCCTATCCCAAGTAACTATTCTCACTGCACTGCATAGAACATTGAACTGGCTGAGAACAATGTTTCAGGCAGGACTTAATTTAGGACTCTATTTGTCCTGTTGTCTCAGCCTTCAATCTTGTTATTGTAAAATTAATAATAAAAAAACCCAAAAAACCGCCCAAAAAACAAGCAATATGATAATTGTTATTCTTGGTTATAGGAAACAGCCGAAATCCAAGGAACAGCCAATCGCATTCAATTCGAAACTTTACCAAGAGCGACCAACAAGTACAATTACAATACCTCTGAAAGGCGAACTTAACGGAGATGCACAAGCACTTTGATGTCTTTGATTTACGGAGAAAAATTGGAACTTGGAATTTTCAAAGGTGCCATGCACGAAAGTTTGTATTGTCCCAAGGATTGCTATGGAATTTTGCATAAAGGAAAATGGATTAAATCAATGGCTCAACGTACTTGGTTAAGAAAACTGAAAACAACAACTTCCATTAATTTGAAGTAATTTAAAAGGATGTGTGCATGCTCTGCGCTACAAAAAATGATAAAGAGAATTTGCAAGATACATTCAAATATGATTCGTCGATTATAAGAAGCATTTTTAGATCGACAAGGTCAAAAAGAAATCAAAAATGATTTTATAAGACAAGCAATTGTTATAAGGCACGTGGAAAACTGCAAATTTAGTTGAAAAATGCCAAGGATATCGAAGAAAACGTATGGACCCTGCCTAGAATGACTACAATGCAAATAATAACTTCATCTTGAAATTCAGTATATTTTAAATTCAAATTTATTCTGTCTGATGATGACTTTGAAATAGAGTCGAAAATTTACAGTTCAAAAACTCGTCTTGTTTAAAGGGCTTATGGCGTAAAAAAATTTTAGTTAAAGTTTCTTCTCTTAGAGAGAATTTTATTAAGTTAGATTTGATGACGTTTGGGAACTTTCCCACTCCCCACTTTTCTGAGATATTAAAGATGTGTGTGTTATCAACAAAACTCACTGTGACATTACACTGCATAATGAATGAATTGAAGAAATCCACGAAATCTCTATTCTTTGAAATAATTTTAATTAAATCACTTGAAACTCTGCATGACTTTGTGTGTGCGGCTGCGATAGTGAAACAGTATGAAGGCAGTTCACATTATGCAGTGTCTAGTGATGTCACCAGTGATACAAATTACAGGTAGTGGCTTTATTTTGCATATCAATCTTAATATCTGTATCTCAGAGCAAGTGATGGAAGAAAAACTCTGTTTGTCATAAATTATATAACTCTTTATTAAGAAGAAGTTTCACTCTTTCAAATCATTTCATGTATTGAATTCCAAAATGACATTATTCTTCGAAATTTGTTTCTTCCTTATATATTTTTAAAATTATTTATCGGCTGGCCGTGGTTTTTAATATGGTTGAAATATTTAGTATACCGCCTTGATAATTATAAATCCTAGCAAATTTAGGAAACGAACATTGTTACGGAATGTTTCTACGATGTTTTCTCGAATATTTTCCCGTTTACCCACCATGGGTTTGCTTCCCAGAAAACCATGGACAAATATTGCTTCCTAGTCATATTTTGGACCGAAGGTAGGCACACCAAGGAACATAGTTTCCTAGCTCAAACTCGCATTTGAGAAGCAAAATATATTTCTGAATTTGTTGGGAAAAACTTTTACTTCCTGGGACCAACAAATTTTGTTTCCGAAACAATGTATACTTCCAAGGATCAACGGGGAAACGGTCGAGGAAGCATCCACGTACGTTTTCAAATTCTTCCTAAACAGGCCCGAACAATGTTTCTACGTTTGCCAAGGCCAATGCCAAGGGCTTCATTGCCCTTTTCAGGACTTAAACTATTCATCAGACAACAGCACGGAAGGTAGTTTTGAGGAGGCAAATACTGTTCAGCATGTTCAATTTTAAAATAAATTATTAATAAGAACAATTATGAACAATTATAACACACCCCATGAGCAAAACGGACTTGACCTCCACTTTAAAACTCTTCACCATAGCAGCCAAAAAATACGTGTAGAATGCACCAAATGTCGAGGAATGGGGTGCGTTTTGTTATAGATCGACATTTGGTATATTCTACACGTATTTTTGGGCTGCCAGGGTGTCTCAAAAAAAAGGTAATCCAACTTTAGCAATGTTTTCATAATCATAAAGATCAGACTTTTAGCTGTTGGATGACACGTTTTTCATCCAATGTGGAGGGAAAATGAGCAACTACGAGCCCGTTAAAAATTGTTTGTCGAAATTGCATATTTTCACCGCTGAGAATTGGGTCTAAAACTATTATATTGAAAATTAACTCCCTTTAGGACTTAAGTTGATGAATTTCACTTCAATAAAATACCTGCGTATGCATAATTATTATAAACATCTTGAAAACCAGCTCTAAACTCATTGTAAAATGACACATTCGTGATTAATTGCTTTTCCTTTATGCACTGCTTTAATTAGGCACAGAGCTGAAAATATGCGACTTCGACAAACAATTTTTATCGGACTCGTATTTGCTCATTTTTTCTCCATATTGGATAACAAACGTGGCTTTCAACAGCTAAAAGCCTGATCTTTCTTAATATCAGAAAATTACGCTCGTTTACCAAGTCATTTACGCACAATAGCGTGCTGAAGTTGGAGCTGATATTTTATCAAAAATGTTTTATTTTACATATTTAGCATAAAGTATTTGTAAATATGTGTAAATTCAATTCCATTATTTTAAAGATTTATCTAAGCCTAATAAAGTGTTATTTCAGTCACAATTTAGAGTTTATATGTTAGTTTGGTGGGTGCACGTGACTTTCCATTCCGAAATGGCGCCAAGGTCATAAGTTAGGAATTGGTTTTGGATAAGGGTAACGATTAGAGTTAGAATTAGGGGTAGGATTGGGATCAGGGTTATATTTATCGCCACAACATATGGCGTACTCCACCCTTGCGTCTCCTCGCGCATGAGTAGACAAAAGTTCCAATCGTCATCTGAGGTTCTTCCCAAAGGATCGCAGGCTCGGGGTACGAGATTGTTCCATCTATTGAACGGTGTACTTCATGTCAGTTTAATATACTGGCTCGACCCAGGCTCCAGATAGTCGCCGCTAGCCATTCAGTCTTGGCGGCCATATTTAAATCGTAGAATTTTGGAATACGAAGAATTTTGGAATACGAAGAATCGTAATTTACAAGAGATCAGCTGTTTTTCTTTTGTTGTCAGAATAACAACAGGAGTCAGGGATTCTAAAAGGGGTAAAACTGTAAGTATTTGATTTTTCTATTTGTTTATTTAAGGACATTGGCAACGAAAATTTTTATTGGCTTATTTAATCTTACTGGACCACCTAACTATGAGAATGTTACTATTTTTTTCTGTAACATTTTTGTTTGCGAGTAAAGTGCAAGTAAAATGTGATAAAATTTGCTCATCGGCCGCCATCTTGGATCAAATTCTCAAAAAATTATCTTTGGGGGGCAATGACCTTTGTGACGTCATTAGTGGGTTCGCTTCAAAACAACATAGGGATCTATATTGCGTGAAGGTTTTGGTAAACTAAAAATATGTCGTTTTTGCGCGTTATAATGATTAATGAACAAAAATTCTCACAACCAGGCAAGGGAACTAAGGAAATGCTACCCTATCGGGTAAAGCAATATTAAGCGTGTGAGAAGGAAAGGAATGGCGAATTTACAACTTGAGTGGTTTAATTGTCTCACGCGTTTGTGAATGATTGGGGTATTATTGAACCTATATAGTATTTTGTGTCAATTGAAATTTAACGAGAAAGGTAGATTGATTTTGAGCACCTTGACCTTATCTGGAGCTAAATTAAAGCCTTGAATTCTACTGAAAAAGAAATCTGGTGCAGAATTATTGGATACAAGTAATATTCTTTTGAAAACAATCTATATTCAAGTTCTAATGATTATTAAAGAATAGTTATTCACGCGATTCATATAATTATGAAGTTTTGAGCTTCTATTGTTTTGACGGGAAATATGATTAGTATATCTAGCTAGTTTATAGAAAAAAGCCAGACTATAGCTGTTCTCTGGCTTAAATTCAGTTTCATATGTGTGGCTAAATAGTTTGGCCGAATTATACATGATGAAGCTGGTAAAAATATTGCCGAAAATGTAGCGATTCCCATTACAGTAATTCAGTAAATATAGTTATTAAATTGCGTCAATACACAATATCAATTATAGAAGTGAGAATATTTTTAGATCTTTTAGTTCTTTTGTTATACTCTTTTTTTTACGTCAATTTATATAAATATTGGGTAGGGAATAACTCATCAATAAAATAGAAATTAATAATTTAATTGTTGCGTTGCCGCACTGAAGACTTGCTATTAACTCCTCTGCTATTAACTGACATACCGGTATTCTCTTCGCTTTTCAAAATGACTGTAGTTGTATTAATCTTGTTTGTTTTATTTCAATAATCGTGGGTAACTTAAATTTGCACTATGTCAACACAAGCGATAAAGCGATATCAGATATACTCTACAACAATCAATAATCAAATAATGTACATTGAATACAGCATGCTATTTGTAGTTTGTTTTATGTAATAGCGCTTCTTTAGCTTTATACTACACTGTGCAACTGCATTGAAAGTATAAAAGGAGTAGTTCAAATTTCAATGATGAATGTATTTGTATTTTCAATAATAATTGGAACTAGTAATTGAACGTGCTGATAGAGATTTGATTGTTTTGCAATTTTTATGCATTTACCAGCGAGACATTCAGGGGATATAGACAATAATAGCATAACATTCCATAAAGATTTCCTATGTGATATTCGAATTTATGCGTCTATTTCACACGGAATTGGAAGAAATAGTATCAAAAGTAGTGATACAAACATGTTACACACTTGTTAAAACCTTTCTGCCGTCTATTTTGCCGCAACGTTTACCGCGTGTGGTAATTAATACACTATAGAGTTTATATTACAGAAATTGTGTCAACCCATCTAATGACGTCATCCGTTTTTTTCAAAATGGCGGACGACTTTGTCACAAATTTTCTCAACAACTAAATGCGATAGACAAGGGAAACTATGAAATTAAGTATTCCGTAGGCATGCTCTATAAATATAAGGAATAAAAATTTTCGTTGCCAATATTCTTTAAAGAAATTAAGGCCTAGGGCCCGAGGCAAAGTCAAAGCTGAGTGTTCACTGGTGCAGAAAATGAAGCCAGTTAAACATTGTTAGACAATAGAAACCTACCAAAACTGAAGGAGCAAATGTAGGAGGAGAATGCCTCTCTAGTCTCTAGTCTCTCCCCAAAGCATAATTTGTCTAAAGTTGAAGAAGAGCAGAAGGCCCGCCAGATAGCTGTATTATTTTGAAGACATAAAGCATCTCAAGCAATAAATTTAATTCCACCGTAATTACAGAAAATGTCAATAATAAGTCTGCATGATAGTGCTCTAAAGGTTGGTCTCTCAGAAATATTGGCCGAATTCTGTATACTCAATCCAATGTTATTTTAAGATCAGTGCCAGTGGTAGACTATTTGCCAATAAAACATTGAAAAGCAAATGTTTATGATGTCAGCAGGAAGAAAATAGGAATTTTTCAAAATCAAAAGGACCATCAAAAGAAAATGAACTACCAGTATACAGTTTCCCAGAAAATAGAATATGTTTTCCACCGATTGAAGGAGTAGACATTCCATAATAATTCCTATTTGCAATCATCAGTTGGCAAGGAGGTAAGCATGTTTATCAATTAAGTATGTCACCTAACCACTTATCAATGCTTATAAACTTTGGGATCTAAAGATTGCATGGTGATGGGTGGGGGTGGTGCACCCTCCTCTTCATATTATATTTATGTGCCTAGTAGATGATTGTTCATAACAAAATATAGACTTCATTACCTTCATATAGTTTTACATATCAAGTCAATTAGACAAAGGTGTGGTTTCCAGGCATTGTTACAATTACATGGTGGGGCATGAGCTCAAGTGTGCGCATGTAAGCAATATTTCCTGGACAAAAAATGTCAAAAGCATCCGAATTTGGATGCACATGCAACACATCAAAATGACAGCAAACACAACAGGGCCTCTTTTAAGAAATCGTTAGTGGGGGGGCCATCATCGAAAGGGGACGTAACAAGTAGGTGGTGTATTTCTGGTGTCGGAGGAAGAAGGGGGAAGAGTCTTAAGTCTATGTGGCTGAGTCTATGTGGCTTTTTCAGAGACAATTTTGATATATCCCATCTAAAACGGAGCAGGGTTTTGTTGTGGACATATCTAAATTTTCCTTCCTCTTTTGCTTATATTTTGGACAAAACAAAAGTTATATTGGGGGGGAAAATAGCTGGGGGGGGGACAAGATAGCTGGAGGGGGGAGCCCCTGGGGGTCCATTTATTAATTAAGCCCTGCCCTGAACACAAGTTGTTCAGACATGGACAAATTGAGAGGATTTTGATTCCATGCCTGATAATTTGCAGGTAGCCGTGCAAGCAAAGCAAGCATGTTGAAGGCCGCATGTTGAGAGTTTGTGAGTGAAGCAAGTGAGCTACGGCAGGGGAATGGGGGTATTTCTGAGCAATTAGGCCTCAGAAAGTCAATTTTGACAATAGGAAAGATAAACCAGGAGAAAATCACGCAAATCTGACCACCACATATGCTGTGAAAATTGCAAAAAGATACTGGGAAAAATTAAATTTTCAAACAATATTTTCTACTATAGTGAGCCCAAGTCACTTGCAGGAAACCGGGTGGACCCGATCCCAACATCTGACACCCATGGCAAATTCCAACCTAAAATGAACATTTTTTGTGATTGGCTTGCTAAATCAAGTGTTCAGTGATTAGTTTTACTGTGTTTCATTGTTATAATCAACCAATCACAAAACCTGTTCATATATATATAGGTTGGTGGTGACACTTTGAAAAACTAGTCAAAATAATAATGAAAACGGTTCAATGTAGTCTTTGCTTCCGGTATGTTATTCTCCAGGCCTAGAGAAAAATTTATATAATTTTGGCTGTTTCATTGGTTACACAGAAGCATTGCGATTTTTGCACTGCCAAGTGAGGGGTTTTGTCTAATGACTAACAGGGCTTTCAAAATATACTCCTCGGATGTTATACGAGGTTCCCTGCCGACTACTTTGTTTAAAACAATACTATACATGCACTTTAAATCTGTATGTTTCATTGCATTTATAACATTTAACCGTTGAAAGGAGAATAGCTAGAACAAATATATAAAATAAGGTATACACAAATGCAGTAAGATGGAGTAATTGTTGTTGTTTGGCATCGTTATATGACACATCTATTTTCAACAAGGACTTTAGTCATTCTTATGCTGCAGGAAACAAGCTTAGCTGCAGATTACTAATTGATGAAGCAAAAAAACTGGACAAAAGGATGACCACACTTGTAATGTGTTAATATTGTCAATTATTTCTTCATCCGCCTACATTCTCACCACAGGCACAACCGCTTACTTAAAATGATTCTGAAAGTCCTGAGTAGTAAAGATTTTGACAGGGAGAAGATAAAATATACTTTCATACATTTTATGTTCACTTTAATAATTCTACGGCTATCGCTCATGTTTATCTATCAATAAAGATGCAATGACGGTATTTTAAGATAATGAAATGTCATGTAGGACGTTGCGTTGTATGATTTGTATGATGGTAGTGTTCTCTGGGTCATTGCCGAAAACTCCATGCATTTTTGTGGTTCACCAAGACAACGAAGCTCGTGTGTTGGACAAATCATGCCGAAAACTCCATGCATTTTTGTGGTTCACCAAGACAACGAAGCTCGTGTGTTGGACAATCAATGCAATCTTCATCACTGAGGCGCGCTTGGTCGAATGCTGGCAATCCTGATTTACCTAGGGCATATTATACAGTAAAATAAAGTTTGTAGTATTTGAACTCGGATAAATCAATGTTCTGCCTAGGACCATGACCCCTTCCCACCCTGCCGACAACTTTTCAAACTTGATGGACTGGTCTCAGCCATGGTACTATAAAGTAGCTTGAAGCGCGACATCAACAAACAAAGTGCAAAGTGATTAGAGCCGTTCATCAGACGTCTTTCTGGCTTTGGGGAGATAGTGTATTTCTCCGAATCACCAGTAACTAATATTGTGTGCATTGTAGTGCTGAATTTCATCTAATACTAATGTTTAAATAACAAAATTCGCCAAAGATAAAAGAATACAAAATGACTTGAATAAAATATGTATTACAAAGTTCAACATTAGGGTTTTCGTACTGCATATATTTGAAATCTTTCATGTGCCGGGCGGAAGTGTCCGCTTTTGCGTGAGTGCCGGGCGGCAATCCTGGGCGCTGTCGCCCGGCGCCGCCCACCGTTGGCAGAACCCTGATAAACTGAGATGGCGCTGCTCCGAGCTCGAGTGGCTCTGCACCAAGCAAGCTGAAAAATTGCCCAGTTGACGGCGGTGGGAATCGAACCCTCGTGGCTCAGTTGGTAGTGCATTGGACTAGCAAACAAACGGTGGAGGGTCCCCCACTCACCCATCCATTGCCAGATAACACCAAGAGGCTGATAATACAGAATACCAAAATATTTGCACTTTTCATCATTTCACTTCAGTTTTTACAAGAGAAATAAGCAATGTAGACAGGTTCTCTCATTTTTAATTATTTTGAGATTTAATTATAAATCACCAATTTGCGAAAAGCAATCGGATTTTTCCTAACATACTGTATATTAATGATAATCTTATTTAGGCCTTCCAAACTTAGATTGTATTTTTCTCGGTTTCTTGCAAATCACTGATTATCAAAAAATTGGTTTAATAGGGTTTATATATTTGATTATTTCATCAGATCTAGAAAGATTATTTATAAACAATTTCTCTTATTGTTGATTTGTCTTTGTCGAAAACACTACGATTATTTATGTCGCAAGTCTTTCCCCAGTAAGCCAGTGCAAATAATGATGATAATATTCAGATTTTTCTTAAACTTAACTTTTCATTGAAACAATTATACAAACTATACAACAAATTAAACTATACAACAAATTAAACAAATTTTATTAATTATACAAATTATACAACTCCGTCCTCATGGATCATCTTCAAATCCTCCACAATAAAGACGCTCATCCACTTTCGTCAGCCACGGAATCACTAAAATCGTTAGACTGGCAGCCGTTATCAATGCGCAGACACTTTCACCGTTGCCTCATCATGCATAAGTGTTTAAACAATAACGTCGACTTTAAATTTAACTTCAAGTACTCGTCCGACATCCACAGCTACAACACCCGAAACAAACAAAACTTACATTTGGAGCGCGTCAAGAGAAATTGGGGGAAACAGGCTTTCAGCTACCATGCTGCTAACGACTGGAACAGTCTACCGATTGACATCCGGGATACAGAACAATTTACAACATTTAAAAATAAACTTAAGAATCATTTGTCGCTATAAGACACTATACCGCAGTAATGGGACGCACTAAGACATTATAAGCTTTAACATTAATATTATCATTATTATTGGTAGTATATATATATATATATATTAGTATATAGTATTATATATAGTTGGGTTTTTTTGTTGCTCAGGGCTCCGCTGAAAATCACTTTTGTGAGCGGACCTCCTGATTAAATATTGTAATTATTATTATTACTATGCATGATCGAGGTAATATAAATCTATTAATATTTGCAACGTTTCGGGCAGTTACCGGAATAGATATAAATATAAATCCATATATATACCTTTGTATGATCTTTGAATTAGAAGTGAAGTTTAAGAAAAATCTGAATTTAATATTATGAACAAGAAGAATTATCATATTAAATATTATATTGCACTGATGTCTGATGACAATCCGGGCAGACAGATGTAAAGCTAATCAACATAGTGCTGTTTTTCACAAAAAAAATTTTACTATATTTAACACCATGCGAACCTAAAAGGAACTGATTAGTTTTAAGAAAGTAATTTATATATAGCCTATTGACCATTGTTTTGCATAATAAATAATGAAATTTATCTAAGGCAGCTATAAGCCTAGTCCAATCTTTTGGTATCCCCTAAAGGACATTAAAATAGCGCCGGATTTTGTTAGTTTTTATCCTCCCAAAAAGGAATTTAGATATTTATTAAGTAATGGAAATACAAATGAAAAAGTAAACAATGTTCAATATTTGTGCATCCACGTTTATCATAACATTATTTAATTCAATATATAATTCTTACATGCATGTGCTATTGGTATAGACAACGTACCGTTTATAAGTTTCTGAACTGAATTGTTTGAATCATCGGTTTTTGTAAATATTAACTATTTAAGTCTTCATTCTCTCGCAAGCAGTTTGGCAGTCTTCCACTTGAGCTTGAGGGATAATAAAGAAATCATACGATACTGGGGGTAATAGTAGCTTATCTGGGGATATAATTGGTTTAGGTTGAACGCTTGGTAAGAATGTATCATTAACCTTTGAAGTGCTTCACCATTCAATTTAACGGTCTGTGACGTCAGGTTATTATTCTACCCTATTATTAACTCTACTGCAAATCAAACAAAACAATATTCAACCTTAAATATTTGTGCACCTCCATTGACAATAACCTTGGTATCGAAATCCAAAAATGTATATATGCTAAAGAACTTACTGAGAAGTATGACCATCAATGTTTGTAATAAATCAATATGATGTTCATTTGCTCTTCCAAAGGTTCATCCTTATAAAAACTTTCAAACATTCCTTTTAAACATTCAAGAAATGTTCTGAAGTTGACGTCATTCTCTCGCAAGGAGTTTGACAGGCTTGCACCTGAGCGTCAGGGATAACAAGGAAACCATAGGATACTGGGGGTAATGTTATCTTATCAGGGGGTATTATTGGTTTAGGTTGAACATTTGGTAAGAATGTATCATTAACCATTTGAAGTATTTCACCATTCAATCTAACGGTCTGTGACGTCAGGTTATTATTCTCCCCGGGTGTTAACAAATATTGGTGTACTGTCAATTTTTCAAGTCCATTTGTCAATACTAATTGTATTTCATTGTGTTGGGTGTTGAGAGCGATTAAAACTAAGCTACCAGTATCGTAATTTGATTTATCTGATGTACAGTGAGCATAAACACGGATCATACGACCGAGAGATATACCATCATGCACTTCGAGCACTCGAGATCCGACCAGTTTTTTGTATAAAAATGCAGACCAAAAATCTGGGAAAGGATCCAAAGTTTTCAAATTTATCAATGAATAAGATCCTCCATAAAACGTCTGTCTTATAACCACATTATGTTTTAGTCTTGCAGCGACGCCCAGTTTATCAAGCCACATAAACCCGGCGATAAAACTATCTGAAACTCCCGGTACACCCCCACCATACGCACTGGAGGTTTCTCCCAGCCAAGGATGAATGGAGCTTGCACCAGAATCTCTCATAATACTTTGTACTTGTTGCATTTCGGTAATGAGGTCGTCTAAAAGTTCTGAATCGTAAAACTTGGACACATTTGCTTGGTTATTGGTGTAATATTGATGATATGTCATGTCATCTATACTTTCATCTATGTTCGTTAAAAAGTCTTTCAAAAACTTGTTTCTGAGCGGTGGTCTCCAAGGTGACGACACATCCGGTCCGACAATCATGTGACCATATTCCGGATGTTCATTCAAAAGTTTTCGAAGAATTTTGAAATCCAAAGCCAATTCTTCACCGGTTATTGTCCAGTTCACCAGGCCATGTAGATCAAAAGGCTCGTTCCCAAGCTCCCAACTACAGCTAAAACCACGGCCAGTGATATACTTCATCAATTGCTCTGCATTGGTATAATTCCAACAGTGAGTATTTGAATCTCGCAAGAGAAGATTCAGTCCAAAAATTATACTCAATCCATTTTCCTTGGCAAATGTATAAAGGTTGTCTACATCTGTTGCAGTCATTGTGAAGTTGGTAAAAGGATGCATGCGTAGATCACGTGATGTTGTGTAAGTATCCATGTCTTTTTCACGTGATGTATTCATGCGATATTCTTTATCTGGATTAAACAATAAGAAATCTTCATCTGTACCACCTATTCTAAGGTAGGCTGGCGCCAAACCTTTAGCAAGGTTCTGTAGTTTTTCTGAACTGAAGTTAAAATTTCCCCAACGATACCTGATTAGGGATGAATCCAGAGCGATTGAAAGAAATTTCTCGTCTGTTTGGTAGACACATTGCTTTGTGTTGATGTAGACTTCATATGTATTGTTTAAAGCGTCGCTGGGAGCAAAAAGAAAGAACACCAAGACAATTAATATGTGGAAAACACTTACGCAGTCCATTTTAGGTATTGCATTGAAAATTTCACTTCCTATTTTTTGTGTTTATGTGAAAATAAAGATCGGATCAGATTGCATGGTCCAGTCTAAGGTCAAGGCAAAGGTTAGCTTAGAATGTTGATAGAAGAGCAGCGGGCCGCCATTTCTCCCGCTTGCAACTCCTTTATTACTTCTCAAATAAGAAGTTAGAAACCGTTTTTTCGAAATATTTGAGAGATGAGCAAGTCTATGATTTATACCGCAGCAAAGAATCGAATTAAGGACGTCTATGGCGTAGGTAATTGTTATTTTTATTCCGTAAAAGTAAAAATCCACAAAAAAACCGGGGATTTTAAAAGTTCAAAAAATCTCGTACACTTTTTGGAGTGAAATATCCCTCGAATTATGGTGAGGGAGGAAAGCAGAGTACCCAGAGAAAAAGTATCGACGCACAGGAGAGAAACAACCAATGTCTGCTTACTTGGTTTATCAAGCACAGGGACGTTACCCAACCTAAATAAATCCCTGCCCTCGAGTCTCGACCTGCTGTATAGCAGACTTAACTCAGAGGTAAGGGGCAGCGCGCTAACGGCATCTGCAACCCGTGCTCTTCACAACCTGTTATGGACAATAACCGGTCGAGAATTGTCTTTGGATTTTAAAAATTTAGAATTTTTTTATACATACATCAGAGATGAGAAACTAATAAAGTTGAAGGGGGAACATTTGAGTAACAATACTAATATGAAATGAGTACGAGATTAACCCTTAGGAGCAACAAGTTGGGTTGTAGGATCGACACTTGGAACAATAAGTCTCCCAAGGTACATCAAAGGTATATTCAAGTTTATACGTAGACCTTAGCGATGCAAAAAGAGATGTCAGTTCAAAAGTTCAAACTTGACCTCAATAGTGATGGGAAACTAGTAGCGTAAATGTTGAGACTAGTCTTGCCTTTCTCCCCCTGGAGTGCATGTGAATTACATCAGCGCAGTTGATTCCACTGGGGTTCCATTCTTAGGTGTTGTTTTTATAGACGGAAATCCAAAACCTGAAATGGGAAACGATTTGATTATCCTGCGTGTTTAAACATGTATTTTACCATAGTTAATCTTTCTATTAACTATGATTATACATTACCTGCAGAAAAAGTGTGCGCGCAGGCTAAAGTGCATCAGATTCCAAGCTATCGCAGTTGGTTGACTTAGAGGACGACGTGGTTCCATTCATTAGACATTAGGATTGTTTTAGACAGTCTGTTTTAGACTGAAATACAATACAACATTACATCGATGGATTCAAACCACATGCATGTGAGGTTAGGAACATATTAATATACAATATTCAGCAAGTTTGTCGAAGGATACAACTACAATGTTAAAGGCAATGGACTGGATGTGTTTATTGTACATATATTTTTTGTCGGTTTTTCTTCCACCTCCACATGTTGCATTTCCAAAAGATTCCGTGAACGAGAATGCACTCGAATCCTATAAAGTCGAAATCAATCCTGAACAATGCGTTTACAAAACTAACGAACGATTTCTCTCAATTGCCGTAGGTTTAAAATTGATGAGACATGGTTGCAAAAATTTCAATTCAGTGAAACTACACAACCTTGCCGAAGGATTGGCGCCAGCTTACCTGCAAATAGGTGGAATAAATGCAGATTTTTTATTATTTAATCCAGATAACGTATCTCGCAAGACAACCAAACGTGAGCAAGGCATGGACCCTTACACAATGTCACGGGAACAACGCATACCCCCGGCATATACCAACTTCACAATGACCACAAAAGATTTAGACAAGATTTTTACATTTTGCAAAGAAAATGGATTGAGTATAATTTTTGCACTAAATCTTTTCTTGCGAGATTCAAATACTCACTACTGGAATTATATCAATGCAAAAACATTGATGAAATATATCACTGGCCGTGGTCTTAGCTGTGATTGCGAACTTGGGAACAAGCCTTTTGATCTACATGGCTTGGTGAACTGGACAATAACCGCTGAAGAATTGGCTTTGGATTTTAAAATTTTGGCTGGGTGTCGCTGCAAGACTCAAACATAATGCAGTTATAAGACAGGATTTTTATGGAGGATCATATTTGTTGATAGACCTGAATATTTTGTATCCTTTCCCAGATTATTGGTCAGCGTTCTTGTACAAAAAACTGGTCGGATCTCGAGTGCTCGAAGTGCATGATGGTATATCCCTCGGTAGTACGATCCGTGTTAATGCTAACCTGAATGTCAGGCCTTTAGTTTTCCACTTTCAGCTAAAAGGGAAAATCGGGCAGGTTTAGTTTTAATCGCTCTCAACACCCAACACAATGAAGCGCATTTAGTATTGACAAATGGACTTGAAAAATTGACAGTACACCAATATTTGTTAACACCCGGGAAGAATAATAACCTGACGTCACAGACCGTTAGATGGAATGGTGAAGTACTTCAAATGGTGAATGATACATTCTTACCAAATGTTCAACCTAAACCAATAATACCCCCTGATAAGATAATATTACCCCCAGTATCCTATGATTTCTTTGTTATCCCTGACGCTCAGGACGTCGAATGTTTGAAAGTGATTGTGAATATTCACAGTTTCCGTGCGAACATCATAATGATCTGTAACCGATACTCTTGATAATTTTCATTGCTGTAGAGAATATGGTGTTGTGCTCAGGGGCGAAACTCAAGGGAGGTATGAGGAAGTGTGACACCCCCCAAAATACAAAAATGACCGATTGGCAGGGCAATCAAAGGTCCAGCTGGCAAGGCACCGAAGTCATGGTGCAGTTGCGCGAAGGATTTTAAAAAAAGGAAAGAAAGACCAAAAGAACAAGATTAGTTGAACTAAAAAAATCATTTTCTATGTGAATTGTCAATTAATTCATGATCTCTGCTATGTCTAAGGCTAATTGTTTATTTAAATCTAGCAATATCAGGGAATCGTCGGACTTTTTTGGTTGGATTTGTGACATTGCTCTCAAATCATCCCCCAAAGTGCATGAAATGGCATTTCAGAGGCAGTAGATTTTCAAATTTTCTGGGGGAGCATGCCCCCCATACCCCCATAAAGGTCTCGCTCCTTTAGCTTCGATAGTGTCACTGGACTCTCGGAGATCTTTAGGCTCTCAATCCAAAAAATGCTCCGCGGTACCCGTAGCGCTGCAGGGCATCATAGGTTTCGACAGGGCAATTCTACCTGACACCCCCCCCCAACGAAAAGGTGATAGTTTCGCCCCTGGTTGTGCTTGCATTATAGCGGATTACACCGTATGGCTGTGGTAGTTGGGTTTGCTGCAGTGTATGACTGCAGGTCAGTTAAATATATAATAGCGCTATTAAAGTATAGAATCCCTAAACATTTACTTTGCCTTTTTGCCAATTTTGGGCATTGCATAAACTGCAATTTGCTATAGATTATAGATTTTCTAATGTTGTGGAACATTCTGCGACTCTCTTTAGAATAAGCTAAATTTATAAAAGTTTCAAATAAAAATGGCTTGATGAAATTTCAAAATGAAATGAAATTTCAAATCATGAGTATAATATGTACGTATCACACTATAACTTAATAATAATGGGACATTTTTGATAAGCTGATTTTGCCACAGTGCGTAAGAGTTATTTGAACAAGTCCTTGCAAAGAATCGATTTGGGTCAAGCCCACAGAATGATCAGGCCTATTCCTGACCGTAAAGTAAAGCCATTATTGGAATTAATTTTCCGTTTATTGCGTTTAATGCGACTTTTGTAACGGGGTGGTCTATGCGTAGCCTAACAATATTCGTAAGGGACGGACCATTAGATTTTTGATGGGGGAGTTGGGCAAATATACCAAAACAAATTCGAACACAGCCTTAACCCAGGAAAGAAATATCATGCACAACAAAAACCCCAGAAAAAAATCCAGCAAAGTATCATGTTTTTTTAAATAATAGACCGATATTTATATCGGGCAGCAGATGGCCAGAACACAAAATAAATCACAAGGTGCATGCGAGTTCATCTTGTTATTGTTAATATTAAACACAGACATGAGGTCACTGCTATTAAATGGCGTTAGGAAACAAGGACTTGCCCAACAAACACATTCTGCAGTTTATTAATATTTCCATTTTTAAAAATGTAGAGCACGTGCTCACTAAATACAAACTTTTGCATTGTAAAAACACAAAATATTATTAGTCTTTTCATTGCATAAACTGAAAAGCTGCACTGGAATCGCAACACTCAAGATTTTAAAAGGCCATCCAACTGCTCCAGCTTCTATTTTAGAGGGAGTTATTACTGATATGGTCCATGGCGTAATTGTTTTGTAATTGTAGCTGTATCCTTTCTAGTATTCCTATGAACACACATACATATGTGTCAGACATTAAAAATATAGGCTCACAAAAATAATTATCCTACAAGGAAATCATGGCGGAAAAAAAATACCTGCACAGCTTCGAGCGAAAAAAATAAATTCCTGCACCAAAAAATTGCCGAACCCCCCATCAAAAATCTAATGGTCCGTTCCTATTAATAAAAGGGTTGGGAAATTGTTAATCCTTTTATTCAGATTATTTGTAATTTGAAATGATATTCTTTGCGCGCCTCGCGCCAATTTTGGATCCTTACTCTTAGACTAGTCTTCAGAAATTTATGTTCCGATTAAATATATCAGTGTACCGCTGACACAGGAAATCTATAACGTTGAACTTACATAATTATCTATCGTCTTGCATCAGCGCTTTGTTTTGGAAATGTGATTATATATTTATTAGTTTGAGGACGCCAGTGTTATATATTTTTTCTTTCCGTGTAATTTTGGCGCCATTGCCCAGTTGTTAGATATTATGCAGTCGTAGACGTTGATAGTATGGCCTATGGGTGCGAAATGCGATTCTATTGACATCGCATGCAAAATACTGGCTTCATGTATTGTTCACCAATAGTTTTGCATCGGCAGTCCACTAGTCCAGTACAGGGAAGGGAATATATAAGCGTCAGCATACTATAGTCTAACTAGGTAGATTTTGGACTTCGTAATTTGTTTACACGTCTTTATACAATATTTTTTCAAAACTGGAGTGAATGATCAGTGCTTGCCATGGCTCTTCGACGAACATTGCCATTCAGATCAAGAGAGCAATCGACCTATTCGACGAAACCTTCGCCTTACTTGATTTCTCATATGTTGTGGCTATGGTTGAAATGTCTAACATCATGCTTCTATAATATACCGTTTAATTGTATTTATCAAGATCGGAGTAGCGTAAAACTACAAAATGTAAGAATTAAAATGCGATTGTGGACGGTAAGCTTTCGTCGCCTGCGCGAAGACAACAATAAATCAATATACAAATATGGCGGGCTTCGGGTTTAACAAACAATTCGAGATTTCGTTCAATTCTTTGTAAGAATTGGTGGCTCTTAAAAGAGCCGTTTTGTATATTCTTTGAATGTTCGAGAGTTTACTGTTTCTTCTCGGTCTTCTTGGGCAAGAGGACAGCTTGGATGTTGGGCAAAACACCACCTTGTGCGATTGTAACACCAGACAGAAGTTTGTTCAACTCTTCGTCATTTCGTACGGCCAATTGAAGATGTCTTGGGATTATCCTGCTCTTCTTGTTGTCTCGGGCAGCGTTGCCGGCCAACTCAAGGATTTCAGCAGACAGATACTCGAGAACGGCTGCCAAGTAAACTGGAGCGCCAGCGCCAACTCGCTCACCGTAGTTGCCTTTTCTCAACAGACGATGAATACGACCAACTGGAAATTGAAGTCCAGCTCTTGATGAACGGGTTTTCGATTTGGTTCCCTTAGCTTTGCCTTTGCCACGTCCTGACATCTTGTATTTTTCGAGCTTCTACTGAAAACTTCAACTGTGATGCTGTAAGAGCAGAGAATGCGAATGATATTATCCTATTTTGACCAAGCTTTTATACGCTAACCGCGGATAACTTTGGACTTCATCTGAATGTAACAGGGAGGCTTCGCAGACGTCCGACATTTTGACTGTCCAATCAGATTTCGAGTTTGACGCAAAACTTATCCCTTGCTTATCCGGAATAATTAACTCGAATAATTATCTCCCGTCCTAGTATCCTCTTCAGCCAATCAAAAATAGGTTATTGTCATGATGGTTTTAATCTACCGGTTACGAATTATTAAACCAAAGTCATGTATAAATTCGTACTGCAAAAATATATGTTTACTGAATTGTTTCCAAGCATATAGATTTATTTTGTGTAAATTGTAAAAAATACAAAACAATGGACACTCCGAAAACGGTTAAACATTTTAATTCAACGTTTCGACTTTCGACTATATTGCAGTCATCATCAGGAATGACCCTACACATGCAGCTATAATCTATATATACAAGATCAAATTACAAGTTGTTTAGATGAGGCTTTACTTTACATCAGTGGTTAAGTTGCGGTTTCTGGCGATGAATATATAGGGTCTTTAAAAAGTACATAAAGACCAATGTCTGGATTTATCTAATATCCAACAGTTGTTAAAAATAATTGATTCAGAAGTAAAGTCGTCGAGATTAAATAGTGTATGAGATAGATTCAATGACCATATTTTCAACGGGACCAGATATAGTACTCAAATTTGCACAATTTCGCCTTTCGAGTGCACACATCACATTATGTATCATGCAGAGCCATCGGCATGGCTCACACGAAACGCATGAAACAGATCGACGAATTCGCCTAGCATACCAGCTATCCATACAAATTCTCTGTGTAAGAACAAGTGGAACCGTGACAACTGTTTAAAGTTTAAACTCTAACGTCCCTATCAAACGAGGACGAGAGTGCATGAATATTGACCGCGCGTACCGGTCAAACGTAATTTTTAGCGGTTCTCTTCCATTTTTTACAAGCGCAACAGGTCAAAAGACCCTCCATTATTATAGAATAGCAAAATTATGGAACGACTTGCATGTGAACATTAACTGAATTAAGTAAGTCAATTTATAACTTTAAACGGTCCAATAAAGAGATATTTATTAGATAAGTTTCAAACTTGTACGTAAATTTGTTTGTTTTTTAATTATTCTAGCTATAGGTTAAGAATTTACTGATTTGTAAATGTTTTGCATTGTATATTGATTCTGAAAAGCCCCTTTTGGGGATGATCAATAAATTTCAATTCAATTCAAAAATCGAGGATGCAACTCTCGTTGGCATTTGACCGCCAACGGTCATTTGCCGTATATGAACCACAATTTCCTTGTCTCTGGCGCCGTCAATTCAGTTATCATTGTTGGCTTAATGGTTACCTCTGAATTGACTGAATTGAATAATAGATTATATAATGGGGTGTATACGCGAAATTAATACTGCGGGAAAATTTCGCATTTCGTGTACTCGAATTATAAACGAATTTACGAATGAGCGATAATTATACCACGGTCCACGCGAATTTAAATACAAGTAAGGTATATTCATACAGTGAAGTTGTTTTAGGTACTAGTTCTGTAATCGGAAAATGAGTGTTTTTCCTGCTTTCATGTTCATTCATATAGCATCTATGTTCATTCATATAGCATTGGTGTTCAGGCAACTGTTTGCCAATATTATACGGTATAGCATACTCCTGTCAGGGGCCTGGTTCAATGTAACAGATGCAGCTACATCTGTCTGCCTTTGTTTTGTATAACTGTAATATTTTAGACGTAGGCGTACAAGGTGGGTGGGGAAGGGAGCAGGTGGCCAAATTTGGGACAAATGGTAAGAAATTTAGCCAATTCCTTACCAAGAGCTGGGCAATTTTCTTGGGCAGTCTATCTCATTAGTTGCAAATGGATAATTGCCGGAAGGTATGCCATTGTAATTATGCATAAAAGAGAGCTTTGTTTTTAGTGAAAGTCGGGGAGTTTCCACCTTACTTGATTGTCGGTATTGTATAGCTTTTGGTTTTATTATTTTATGTAAATTTTAGTATTTCAACTGATGCCTTTTTAAACACAACAACAAATCCCCAGTCACATGACTTATAGGTCCTGCTATCCGGTGGATAAAGCCCGGTATCTGTTACACACGGTTCCCCGGCATCCCCTGGTCTCGCCATTACCCAATTCTACTGTTCTATAGATCTGTTAATTCCTGTTTTCCCCGCTTCATGTTTGCCCCACTCCCCGGTTTCCCCACTTCTCGGTTCCCCACACTCTGATTCCCGGATTCCCCGTTCCCTATTTTAAAGATAACCCATGATGTTTTGTATAGAACAGAACGTTTTATAGCCAACCTCGGGCCTATAGATTAACTTTCAGAGCAAACTGCAGGAGAAAGTAGAGCGTACAAAGCTTTGATAGATCTTTTTGAATTTCCAGCGCACAAAAGGGTCTTGACTGTGACTATTTCTTGCACAAACACAGTTTATGAAATGGAAAACAGGTTTTAACCCGCTACTTATGCTACTAACAAAAAAATAAAAAACCGCCCGCCCGCCCCATTTATGGACTGCATAACATCGTATCTGAACTGCATAACTGAACTGATTAATTTTGGCCCTGATCACCCCTCATAGCGCATGCCCAAGTCACAAGTGTAAACTCGTTTGCGTTACGGTTCGTACAGTCGCAAATTTCACAACGGTATAGTGTAAACAGTCGCAAATTTCACTGCGGTATAGTGTAAACAGTCGCAAATTTCACAACGGTATAGTGTAAACAGTCGAAAATTTCACTGCGGTATGGCCACCTACTCCGGAGCGTCAACCGTAGCGTTATAGTGTAAACAGGGCCTAAGTACAATCAACTTAAGTAAGGTATGTTATCTCAGTTCCATTTGTTCCATAACATAATAGCCATTAATAGGGCCATTTATACGGGAGAAAATAAGTGTGATACTGTGATGGTATGCAGGTGGGTGCCACTGTGATTACGAAAATACCATATTAGGACCATTTATACGGGAGAAAATAAGTCGCGACTTACATAAACACCGCTTATATAAGACGCGAACACACTCGTATAAATGGTTAAATTCCAATAAGTCGCGACTTATTGTGGAATAGCCTGAACCCCTCGCGATTTACTAGAATTTGACCATTTATACGATTGTGTTCGCGTCTTATGTAAGTCGCGACTTATTTTCTCCCGTATAAATAGCCCTAATATGGTCTTTTCATAATCACAGTGGCACCCACCTGCATCACACTTCACTGCACATCTTATTGTCGCGGTTTTTCGCCGTTTCGGCCTGAAAATTTCTTTCTGATGACGGTCATGGCATACCAGCTTGTATATAAAACCTTGTGTGTACAGCTATTTCAATTAAGGAGTGTCACATGCAATAGTCAAATGTGCAATGATATTTTTAGCCTATGATTTTAGTTAGCTCCTTTTGTTTTGGTAATTCCCAGAGGCAGACATGCATACTTTTCTGGGTTTGCATTTAATTTGGCAGAAATTTACAAATAAGTTTGCAAATCTGCTTCTCACACTTCCAGTCCTATTATTTCTGTCAAGAAAATAGTTCTCCATTGGCATTGTAAGTTGTGTGTCTTGTGTGTGTAAGCGTATATATGTATGTGTCATATTCTTCGCTATATTAAGCGACTGATTTGAAGAACTGTAATAGAGACTGTATTACTTGTACATATGCAAATATGATAAATGCTCACCGCTTACTAATCCCACGAGGCGATTTATAATAATTTCCCCCGATAAAATATGTTATTGACTATTGCATACATGTTATTGACTATTGCAGCATAGCTGTAGATTGTAACTTTAGTTAGGTCTGATGATGATTTTGCGATAAAATCGAAATGTCATTCCTGTCTTGCTTTAACTCATATTTTGGATTTCAAGATCTAGATGTTAATCTTCGGATTATGTTTTGTATTATAAGGTCCTTTTATATGGACCCAAGCAAAAATTAAAAAAAACAAGTCTGCGAACAAGCTGATAACAAGTTGTTAACAAGTGACAAGCCGAAGTTTCCCGTTAATTATATAGGCGAATTCCTACGCCAGTG
The DNA here is from genome assembly GCA_016169945.1 of Trachythela sp. YZ-2020. Lineage (NCBI taxonomy): Eukaryota > Metazoa > Cnidaria > Anthozoa > Malacalcyonacea > Clavulariidae > Trachythela > Trachythela sp. YZ-2020. The sequence goes on from JADLSH010000260.1 coordinate 7,089,226, forward strand.
GTTATGGTGCCAAAGGTATACGCATGCGCAGAAATAAATATAATGTATTAGTAGTTTTTAGCCGTGAGTTACAGTATATTTCATGAAATTAATCTTTTTCAAGTCAATTTCATCGTGGCATCATACACATAACAATATACAATTTGAAAAAAGAATGTTAATACTCTAGCAACTTAATGTTATTAAAGATACGACAAAAATGATTCTAGCTATGTCAAGAGGATCCCCTATACTTTTCGCGTGAAGCGTGATGGTGCTATTTTACTTCGCCGTGAAACGTGATCTTGGTTCATCTTGTTCGGGAGGGTGAATGCCTCTCGTTACCGCACTCGCTAAGGAACATGGCGGCCGGCCGACAATTTAAGAAAATAAAGAAAAAAACAAATTCCGAAGAATAATGTCATTTTTAAATTCAAAATATGAATCAAACAAGACGAGTTTGAGAGAGTTTTTAGGCAGAGTTCCACCTCTGTATAGTTTCTACTCAGTCAGAGTCAGTAGACTCGCTATCATGATAAGTGTCCAATTCTTTAGGTACAATTGCTGCCCTCATCCTTTTTTTCTTTGCAACTTTGCTACGCTGTTCTTTCTGCCTCCCGGCACTTCTTGTCTTCTCAGATTGTAAAATCGAGGCAGCATCAAATCTTAGTCTCAATTGAGAAAGCAAAAATTGGAGATTGTTAACAAGCTAAGGCTCTCAACCTCACTCAAAATGGGTGCCAATTGTTCCACAGAGGTGTCTATGAAACCTACTTCATCATGCGCCCAAACTTTGGGAGCCATGTTTACATCCAACAACTCCTTTCTTTGACCCAATAACGTTGATGAGGTAAATGTGGACAGTCGAAGATGACATAAATGGTGATGAAGATTCTGGCAATGACAGTGATGATGATATTGTGATCAACGAACTAGGCAGTGGGAGTGAAGAGAGTGATTATGAACATGAAATTGATAGAATGGAACCAGTTGTTGACAGTCCTGACGAGAACGAAGAAACTCTGCCCCTGGTTGTGACCACAAGATATGGGAGACATGCTGGGTCATGGAATATATTCCAGCTACAATGAGCTATTAAACATTAACCGCCTACAGAGACAGCCATGTTGCACTGCTGCTACATTTATATTAAAACTATCAATTTGAAAACTATCATGCGTACTGATAACTACTAAACTGTTCAAACAGTCTACAATAATCAAAGTCATGACACAGAAGTTGTAAATAACATGTATGACAACTTACCACTATCTTTTTGTACAGTTTTCGGCAAGGGGTGGGTATTTATTTTTTAATTGACATTTAAGGTTGGGTAATGGTTGGGTCAGTAAATTTTTTACCAACGAAAACATTTCTCTTCGGTGCCACCCCCCGTCATAAATAATGACCGGTCCCTAATGAAGACCTTTTCAAATTGGAAAATTATGATTTTGTAAATGTGAACAGATCAATAAAAACTGGAGGAGGAGTAGGTAAATACATCGCAAATGAATTAAAATATAAAATACGCACTGATTTAAACACAAGCGTTGAAAATATAATTGAAACAGTCTTTATTGAAATTATAACAGCTGTAGGTAAAAATATTATAGTAGGTGTAATTTATAGGCCACCCAATAATAAAATTTAATCATTTGAAACTGAAATGAACCAAATACTGGGACAAATAGACAAAGAAAATAAATTATGCTATCTCATGGGAGATTTCATTATTGATCTATTAAAATCAGAATATTGTGATTATGCTATCAGATTTCTTGAACAACTGTTCACGTCATCATATATTCCACTTGTGCTAAGACCAACAAGGATCACACAGCATACGGCTACTCTAATTGACAATATTTTTACTAATGACATAGAAACAATAGAATCAAGCACAAATGGGTTAATTTTTTTGCGATATCTCTGATCATTTACCAATATTTCATATACGAAATTCAAATACACACCATGAAAAAACTTTAAAAACTGAATTTACCTGTAAAAGGATTATCAATGACGCCAATGTCCAATCATTTACTAACACAATCAAAAATATATCATGGGAAAATGTACTTTCAAAAAAACAACACGACAGAATCCTACAATGAATTTTTTAACTTATTTTCAACAGCCTATGAAAAAAACTTTCCATTAACAAAGAAAGTAGTAAAAAGGAATATTGACAAAAATCGAAGTCCATGGATGACAAGAAGTATCGCAAAATCAGTTAAGCAAAAGAACAAGTTATATAAAAGATACCCACATTACCCTATCGTAAAAATCGAAAAAACACACACACAGTATAAAAATAAGTTAAATCATGTAATAAAATTGGCAAAAAATAAATATTATGAAGAACAGTTAATAAAATATAAACATGACACAAAGGTATTATGGAAAACATTAAATGAAATTATGAATCAAAATAACACAAGTAGGATGTTACCAAAAGAATTTAATGGAAACATCCCTGGAGAAAAAATAATTGATCCAAACACAATAGCAAATAGATTTAATGACTATTCATGCAGTTGTAAATATTGGCCCAGGACTAGCAAAAAAACTACCGAATAGCAAAACAACCTTTGATAAATACCTTTCTAACAGCTGTAAAAATAGCTTCTTTATTAGACCAATTACGAAATATGAATTAGAATTAATGAGATAAACAATTTGATTTCCAAAAAAAGCCCTGGGTATGATGGTATAAGTTCACAAGTTATTAAGACGATTGCTACAGAAATTTCTGAACCACTTTCACACATATTCAACTTGACCTTCCTCACTGGGATTATTCCTGATGATCTAAAAATAGCTCAATAGTTACCCCATTTTTTATAAAGAAAACGAAAAAAATTAATTTAAGAATTATCGACCCATATCTGTTCTCACTTGTTTTTCTAAATTGTTAGAAAAGCTTATATATCAGAGATTAATTAACCACATAGAAAAAATTAACATATTAACACAGAATCAGTATGGCTTTAGGGAAAATAGACCCACTGAGCTTGCAATCATTAAACTTGTTGACAGGGAGAAATGGAGAATACACAATAGGTATTTTCCTCGACTTGTCAAAAGCGTTTGACACAATTAATCACAAGATTCTGATCCAAAAACTTGAACACTATGGTATACGGGGAATAGCTCAATTATGGTTTCAAGATTATTTAAAGAACAGAAAACAAATGGTTAAATACAACCAAGTTAAGTCAAAAGAAATGGTAATTAGAAGTGGCGTCCCACAGGGGTCAATTCTTGGACCAATTCTATTTCTGCTCTATATATTATATGATATTGAAAATTGCAGTAAATTAGCTTATTTTATATTATTTGCAAATGACGCTAATATATTTTACAGTAACAAGTGTCTAGAGACACTCAATAATACTATACAAACAGAAATTGATAAAGTCGCTGAATGGTTAAATGTAAATAAATTAACTCTAAACACTACTAAAACAAAAGTAATTTTATTCAGATCTTCAAATAAAAAACCGAAACAAACCATAAAAATTAGTATAAATGGCAAAGATATTGAACAAGTTCAAAGTACAACCTTCCTTGGCATTATCATTGACATTGACGAATGTTTGACCTGGAAAGATCATATAAATAAGGTAACAAAGAAAATAATTAGAGCTGCTGGTATATATAATAGCTAAAGTACGACATTTCATAAACCGAAATGCCTTAAAACTAATATATTATGCGTTAGTCTATCCATACTTGATATATGGCAACCTAACATGGGGTAATACTTACAAAAGTCGAATTCAAAAAATAATTGTGCGCCTAATGACATTCAAATCTTATTTAGAACATAGTGAGCCAATTTTCAAAGAATTAAATATCCTAGACATCTTCAAAATAAATGACTATTTAACTGCCTTATTTATGTTTCGATACCACCACCTTGGTAATTTACCAGATTTTTTTAAAAATTACTTTCTAAAAAACAATATAACACGAGAAATGCATCAAAACTTCACAAATGTTACAATAGGACAAATTATGTAGAACACACTCTCTCAAATAAAGGAGTTGATGTATGGAATTCGTTAGAAACAAAACTTAATGGGATAAACTCCTATAACATCTTCAAAAAGCAGATTAAGCAACATTTTTTGCTACACACAACTATATACCAGTTAATATATAAGACAAACCATAAAACGCATTATATGTATATGATATATAAAAATTTAAACACATCTACAATACTATAGTATTCACTTGTATAATGAGAACACTCCCACCTTCTTTTTCTTTCTTGTATATATATATATATGTATTCTTGTAAACATTATTCTGGTTTTTCCATATTTATCAATTGACTGTAAATAATTGATTATGTAATCTAACACAATTGAACATAACTAGGGGCCTAAATAAAAAGTCTGCAAAGATTTCTAGTAGGTCTCTAGCCCAACATTTTTAGAAATTATTGTAATATTTTAAGTAAATTTATTGTACATGGGAAAAAACAATAAAAAACAAACAAAAAAAACACTTGGATAAAGACGTTTTAAATCAGATAAAGATTAAAGATCTCTCGCGCGGTTTGTATATATTAATTATTAGTAATTGTACACCATATAGCAAATCAGTATTAAATGTCTAATGACTATCTTATATATTCAAGCAACCATATCTTATCATTAGACATTATCTCTGCTTCCACAGTTGCAGCCTTGCAGGGTATGATAATATGATATGCCATATGGACTATTAAAACTTAAAATCAAGTCAAAATTAATATTTCCACTCTATTTCAAAGACAACTTTATTGTAGTCCGGTTGGTTTGACGAAGGCTTTGAATGGCTTGAGATGTAGCTATGGAATTTGGTATTATTTTTAGAATTTAGTCCATATCACATATTAGATATCTCTTTTAATTTTATCTTTTGGTGTTGCCGTTAGTCTTCAAAATGCATTTTTCGGCCATTTGCCCTATTTTATCACGTTTATTTACCCCAGTAATACAAATTACGAATCGTCATAGCGTTGTATAAATGATTTATATTTGGCTAGATTGGAATACTCCAACTGAAGAAGTACGAACGAAATATAATTGGACAACATTGAAAAGCACGTACTTAAAGATGAAGTAAAGTCCATTCTGCGCATGTGCTATGGGGGGTCCCGCGATGTAAACAATACCCAAATTTCGCGTTGTTTCGACTAAAATTCGACATCTTCTAAATCAGAAACTCGAATCTGTATTTATTTAAAGCATAGCGAACCAGAAGTACAAACGGACGTTTACCGGTTTGTTTACATCGGGACTTTACATCACCTTTAAAGCTATTAGTAATATTAGTACACCAATGCTATTATGGTAATGCTTCAGTTCCAATTCAAGAACTATTTGCTAAACTATCAAGCACATACAATCTTAGAAACGAATTTGAAGTGTAAATAATAACACTATTCACTAACTTATTTATATATTTGTCTAGTGTAAGTGTAATTTTTAATTGTTAGGATATAATTACACGACTCCATCAGCTTATATGCTGTAAATACTTATCGTGTTAAAATAAATGCTATAAAAATAATAATAATATCGCATCCTGTAATGTATTAAATAATTCTAGCGTTGATTTTATTATTTATTGTAATATGACAAATATATTATTTAGAAGTAACAGACACCTCCAAACTGCGCATGCTTGCATCACACAAAACCGGAATAATTACGTGTTATGTACATGTATATTAGCTCAATAATTCGATCAGCGCAATTGACCATTCGATAGCTCTTGGAAATATCTTTATTAATTTTTGGGGCCCTTCTTTGGGCCAATATGAATGAAAAAAAGAAGTATGAAATCTCGAAAAGATTACTTGTGGAGGGCCACAGGTTTTTCAGTGTAAACTGTTATGTGTCACCCTCGTTAAATAAAGTGGTTACTTGCTTACTTACTTACTGTACGAGTGATTACAATTCCTTGACCGTATTCCAACAGATGAATATAAATTCCCCTGCATGTAAACGATAATTTTATATAATCGCAGGGCCGTGGGTTCAATTCCTGCCAGAGGACCTAGTGTTGCATTTCTCGCAACCGTTCCTGGTTAGGTCTTAAATTGTGTATATATCTACTCACTTGGATTATCCACCAAACCCAGTATTCTAGTTCAACCAAGTGAAGTGCAAAAAAATCTTTGAAGTTTACCTTATCACAGCCCGCATACCCGATAACCTATATATACAGAACTTACGGTTACAGCTCAGCAACTGGCCTCTGTAGCTCAGTTGGTTAGAGCGCTGCACCGGAATCGCAGGGCCGTGGGTTCAATTCCTGCCAGAGGACTAGTGTTGCATTTTTCGCAACCGTTCCTGGTTAGGTCTTAAATTGTGTATATATATATATCTACTCACTTGGATTATCCACCAAACCCAGTATGATAATTTTATAGATTTATTTCCGATACAAAGGTTTCAAATACAAAAAACTATAACATGTGTACGATTTCTCTCGCTTTTGCGGGATAAACTCCCCGCGCGAAATTAACTATCAATGTACATAAATGTATTTTCCAATCCCTAACACACTCCCCCCGTTGATGATTATTAACTAACTTGACAATATCAAACGAATTGACGAATTCTTCCGATACGTACGTCAAAGGACGAGAATTTAGAATTCTTTCAACCTCAACAAGAAGTGTCTGGAATTCTTCATGGGTAGCTTTCGATTGTCCCAGAGTTTTCTTCAAACACCGTTTTACCGAGCGAACAAATCTTTCAAAGAAGCCACCCCACCAAGGGGCTAGTGGAATGTTAAATTTCCAAGAAATACTGTACCGAGAAAGAAACGCCTTCAGGCTCGAACTCTTGAACGTTGTCGCATTATCAGAAACGACTAGCTTTGGCACTCCTCTTCTACCGATAAACCTTTTAAAACAATTCAGGAACGCGATCGTTGATAACTCAGGAACGAGTTCTAAATGGAGTGCACGAGTAGAGGCACAAGTATACAGCGCAATATATGCTTTATTCAATCTGCGATTCTTTGAGTAGATATCTCGAACATACACTGGTCCAGCGAGGTCAACTCCAATTCGACTGAACGCCATCTCGTCAGAGACTCGGAAGTTGGGTAAATCCGGTGGTGCAGCACTGTTGTACCGTTGGCCTTCTATTCTTTTAGATGTAACACACTTGGAAATCACTCTCTTTACTACTTGATGGCCTTGCGTTATCCAGAATCTGGAACGGATTTCCGTCAGAGTGTCCCTTGCTCCATTGTGGATAACTTTAGTATGACTAGCCCAAATCACCAATTTCGTGAGTTGGTCTTCCTTTGCGAGAATGGCCGGGAACTTCGTTTCGTAGGGGCAAGATGTGTTTCCTACTCTTCCGTGACACCTCAAGATTCCATTTTCATCTTCAACAAGTCCCAACGAAATTCGTAACTGTTCGTATCTTTTGCCTCCGCGAACGTAATTTTGAGAGTTCTTGATCCATAAAGCTTCAGCTAGATTCATTTCTTCAACATCCGGTTCTACGCATTCTCTTCTACGACCAGATCTCCGTTTTCGCACAGCATGAATAAATCTTAAGATTTAACTCGTAACTCTGAGCAATCTGTGCAAATCACTGGATCGCTCAATTTCAATGACTTTGTCGATACCAACTCCGTCTACCTCAACCACATTGGCTTTACTTTTTCCACTTTATTAAGCTCGCTGTCCTCGAATTTCGTCACACCAAATTGTTTCTGTGATGGCCAGAATTCTTCGCGCGATTTCAAAAAACTAGAACCTTTCCACCATTGCGTTTCATCCTTCAAACGTGACGCGTTGCATCCACGAGATACTAGGTACGCCGGGTTGTTTTCCGATGGAACATGACACCACACTTCAGGGGATGTTAACCTTCTGATTTCCACTACTCGATTTTGAACAAATGTCTCAAACTCCTTCTGGGTAATCCACCATAATGCTATTTCTTAGTCTAACCAACAGACACATCTGGTAATCGAGAAAGTTTCCCATAAAGCTTTCTGAATGCTTGACATTAATCGAGCGAGAATAACCGCGGAAAGGAGTTCTAATCTTGGAATTGTACAACCAGCGATAGGTGTAATCTTTGTCTTTGCTGCCACCAACGTGAAAACTGTCCGCTCTAATATACACCACTCTAGACTCCGCTCTAATATACACCACGTACGACGCATCACCAAAACCGTGCAATTCAATACAAGATTGTTCGGAATTGCGATTGTTCAAATTTGATAGATACCATCCGCTAATCGGTATGAAGGAAACTTCCTTCATATTCTCCAGAATTGATCGCCATTGCTCGTTTATCTCTTTGTCGATAGGAACATCCCAGTCAATACTTTTCTTGCATATCTGTTTGAACAAAATCTTCAGGACAATGAAGATTGGCGAAAGGACATCAAGTGGATCGAATTTCTTTGCGATGGTGATGAGAATAATTCTTTTTGTCATTATTATTATTATTATTAAATTATTTAAAAACGGTGGCCCTTCAGCTAATGCTGCTTTTCAAGAGGCCGTTTGTAAACTATTTACATCAATTATATGAAAACCAAAACAAAAGAACAGTCTATGTACGACAATTTAAATCGTTAAGTAACGAAAATATTAAAAAATATGTATTCCGATAGGACTTATTGCATCGACGAGCATTATCAACCTGGCTTTATTTAGTGCAATGAAGTAGTTGGCAAGTAAGGTTTTAAAATGACTAGATTGCCCGTGGTTGTAGTGTTGTACATACGAAGTAATTCAATTTGAGGTACAAATGCGTTAGCCCTTCTCAAGAGAGCTATAGCACTTTAAAGTTTCTTGCATTGCGCACTTGTTCAATCAGTGAGTCATTTATAAGTATTTGAAGACTGTTAGGGATTTGGTTTAAATTTCTTTTTGAGGCTATTAGCATAACTTTTGTTTTCTTAGTGTTCAAGGAACCCCACATTGAACTGTTTTTGCTCTGATTTAACATTGTTAAATACACAGACTTGTTTCCTGTTGCTCAGATACGATCTAAATAGTTTATGGGCTGTCCCTTTTATTCCGTACTGTTCCAGTGTTTTTGTATGATGACTGTTCTTCTAGATATGTTGCTAAGCATTCAAACGTTTCAAAATTTGTGCTCCACTTCCGCATGTTGAAGCCACCTTCTCTAAATCTTGTGCTCAGCTTTACGTAGAACTCGTAGGTAGAATTGCTGTCCGGTTTAGACGAAGCTAGATCATCCACATAAAGTGATCGTAGAACTTCTTCGACAAAGCTTGGGTCAACTGTTCGATAAGAATTCATATGATGTCTTACTTATCGCGTTAAGAAGAAAGGGACTACTGTCGTCTCCAAAAACGACTCTTGCGAATCTTCTGATAACGAATTGGGGATCGTTACTATGAATATCATCATCCACCCAAAGAAATAGTAACTGATTTTCCGCCACAGCAATGTTGAGGAATGCTTCTATGTGAGCACGAAATCTGAGTAACACATCAAAAATCAATGGACATCAAAAATCAAAAGACAATCATTGAGACTTGGTCCGCTCCTTTTACAGGATGCACTTTTATCTAGTCGAACCACTTCACGATGGGGGAGGTAATGGCAATTTCCAATTTCGGGTGCGGATTCTTCTTCTATCTATCACTTCAATGATATTGTTATCAAGCTGATGTTCAATGACTTCATTGTAATGTTCCAGTATTTCTGGTTTAATTAGATTTAAGACGACGTAGGAGGGATGTTAATCTTGACTTGCATACTTGATAATTGTCCGATAGGACTTCATGATTCTCCTTAAATGGTAGACTAACTTCGTATCTCTTTCCCTTGAACTGAACATTTTCAAAAAATTTCTCGTGGACTTGTTTCTGCATTTGGCAAAATCTCGATCCCGAGCGAAGTCCCAACATTTTTATTTTTGAATCGAGTGACCTTTCTTCAACCACTGTAGATGATATCTTCAGGACATGGGTTTCGGTCAGATTGACGGTGGATTCTTGATGATCTGAAACTGGAACGTTAACAGGACCGGACAACATGTAGCCAAGTTTGGTTGAAATGGCAACTGGACCAGGAGTACTATCACAAATAATCTCACCCGTTACGAAGTGCCAATAATAATCTGCCCCAATGAGGATCGACAGCAAGCTCTGCAGAGCCCTGAGTATTGTCCGCTAATTCAAGTCCGTGTAAATGATCGAGGATACGTTTCTTGTGTGAACTGAATGATCTGATTACTAATGGGAGCACATATTGTTGGAACAACATATGCTGATACATAGATTTCCATTCCATCTATTGTTTCAATAGCTAACTGAACAATATCACACCGCTGTAACTTGGCTGAAGTTTCTCTGATTGTTTTAATGAGCAGTGTATCGTTACCAGAAACTGGAAGGCGAACGACCCTTTGCAGGTTCTGAGTGAGATAACTTCTTTGACTACAACTGTCGAATATAATTCTTGCATTCGCATTAGCTTGATCACTTTTTCCGGATTTGCTGACTTTAGCTCTCGCTGTTTGTAATAGAATACTGTTCTTCGAGTCGATTAACATGCTTGTGGTTTGGTTATTTCCACCAGAAGTAGCCTGATCAGAGGTATCTTTTGAATTATCCCTTGTGTTTCCCTTTGACGAGTCTTGATTTTTCACTGGGTCTGAGTTGTTCGGAGATTCACATATGGATACATGGTGCTTCAAATGACAACGAGGACATCCCTTTTTAGGTACGTTTCAGTTCTATTGTTTGCGGCTGAATGTCCTGTCCGTAAACATACAAAACATTTTCCCTTTTTTCGAAGAATTTGTTTTCTGGTGGAGATTTGGGTAACAACAGTACAACTTGCTGATGTATGATTTCCCTTGCAGTAGGTACACCATGGACCTTGCTGATCATCATTACTATCAGTGAGTACAACGCATGTGATGTGGATGTATTGCCATGATTTCCTCGGTTTCGATTGTCCTTGTTATTTGTTGAAGGACCAGGAATATATTTTCACGGAGTAGTGTAATTCCTTATGGAATATTTCTAACATGGACTCTAACTTCCAATCATTTGATGGTAGTTCTCTTGTGATGGCAATACGCAGTTCCAGTCGGAGATCTTGGCCATTATTACTGGGGCTAGAAAACTACCGTAGGTCTCAGAGGCAATACCAATGTTCTTTACGCTTCGAACATTCGATTCAGTCTTGTCATAAGCAAGGACTCAACATGAGCAGAAATAAGAACTTGTTTGTTCCCAAATCTGTCATTTAAAAGGTTGACTGCTTCCTCATAATTTTCACTAGTGAGGGAAAACCCACTTAATGTCTTTGCAGCCTGTCCGTAAATAAATGACTTTAGATAATTAAATTATCCACTGCATTCAGACTGTCATTAACATGTAGCTGATTGAAATGAATCCCAAAAGGGGGTCCACTCTATAGGACTTCCATCAAATTTCTGGTTATAATTCCATGACACGCAATCACGAATATTTCTCTTTGATCTTGACCCCAATCCCGACCCAATCCCTAACCCTAACCCTATTTCGTGCGTGTCATGGAATTGTAACCAAATTTCTTAAGTACTATTTAAAACACGAGAAGGAGTGTTTTATCGGATTTAAAACGCGAGGCGCAGCCGAGCGTTTTAAATCCGATAAAACACGACTTTCGAGTGTTTTAAATGGCTTCAAAAACGAGTAGGGCCTACAATAGAGTGATTTCTATGCGTATTGTTCTCTATTTTCTTTATAGGCTAGGGTTGAGTTGCTTAGCCAATAATATAGACTCTGAAATTACAAATTAAGATTGCGATAGCTTTCTCTGGGGTTTACGATGTCAACTGGGACGTAAAGCCACTTGCGCAATAACGTTTCCTTTGATGTGGTTATAAACGTCTATTTACTGTTTGCTCAATTTATTGCAAAGGAAAATGCCGTTTTAAGTATTAGTATCCTTACTAAAATGAATTCGACGAAGGCAACTCGTGTGTTTCGAAAACCAAAAGACGTAGAAGATGAGAAAGAGCTGCTGGATGGCACTATCCCTAAATCAACTCGGCACTCTACGAAATGGGCGTTAAAAATATATCATGAATGGCAAATGGCAAGACAAAATCAAGACGCCAAATTAGAACATTGCTCTTTTGCATTTGATTGCAATAAAGTGCAGAATTTGGGCATGAGCATTACACAGATGAATGGAGAAACACTGAATTTCTGGTTTGCAAAGTTTATCGAGGAAGTATGTAAACCAAATGGTGAACGATATATACCCTGCGAGATCCTTGTATGCTATTGCCTGTGGTTTAAATGGACTTTTAATTTGCAAGAAGAATGTGAAGTACCAGTGTCAATTTGGGATAGGAATGAGACGAGGTAAATATCGGCTTTTTCGTTCGTGTTATGTATTGATTTATTTTAACTTTGTAGCAAGTTTAGAACTTGTGTGCATGCATGTAGTATAATATTGCATTAAATGATTATCTACATTAATTTGCCAAGGCAAGAAATGGTAAATTTGCACGACCAATGTTTGGTTTACTTTGGGAAAATGTAGATATTTAGTGGGTTATAAGCTGCTATATAGTACTTAATTTTGTTTACAAGATCTTATATACTGAGTGTGATGATTACTGTTGTGTGTTAATAAACGATACTACAGTGCTATATATATATTATATATATTTGTTTATGTTGTGGTGTCCAAAGTCGATTAGATTTTTTGAATTTTTAATTAACGTGAAATTTTATATAAAATTTCACGTTCATTAGTATTCTTTATATAAAAGTCCACGTTAATTAGCATTTTCATTGTTTCATTGAATAACCCCATATTTCCCCTGAGACAGAATTCAAATACCTTCCCCTGGCTTTTAAAATGAAAGATTTTTCCAGGCGATTGGCTTATTTGTCTAATGAATAATGAGTTTTTGAAGTTAGAGTTAAGGCAATCTCGCATGAACACTGGGTCACTGTTCGGCTTTGTATAAATTCCAGACAGCGGGGTTGAGAACCCAGGCGAGTTGGGGGGGGTGCATTATTTCCCATACTAACAGCAGATGAACCGCAACTTGCGAAAGTAGATTCAAGATCAGAAATAAACAGCACTTGCTTCGAATTCACAACTTGCTTCGACTCTTGATCGATTGATTTTTCGTCTTCGAGTAATTCAACGATCTCAGTAGATGGTTTTTAGCTGCGATAACTTGTCCTTTAATTCAGATTCCAAAGACTTGAGCTTTTTTTTATAACAATCCCATATTTCCTCCTTCATCCCTTCGATTATTTCAATTCTCTAGCGGTAGATATAATTTTCTTCGCATGACGTGACGGCATTGAGTGAAAACAATTCGAACATAAACATCGTTTTGGAATCGATTTGCTCAACGTTTTCAGGTATAATTGTAATGTTGTAAGAGACCGTCAGTTCTTCAAAGTGCCCCTTTTCCCAGCTAATTCAAAGTGCCCTTTGCTAATAGAGGAGGTGCCCTTAAGAAGTGCCCCCCCCCCCACCTTGAAGTAACTGTTGCTTCCTATGCCTATGGTCAGTGGTAGGGTACTGACAGTTAATGGGAAATCCCCCACCTAGTCTTGCTTAACTAACAGTCAATATAGAAAAACATTTCCCCACCATTCCTCAAGGTGGGATTGATGGAATTGAGCTTTCAGTGGAATTAGTGCAAATGACAGCTCTGGGTCCCTACAACTGTTATTCTAACAGTATCGCACACAATCCCCCCCTTGATACATACAATAGTATTCTTAGCCTTATATATTGTCAAGTTGGGGGGTCATGTGCCACCCGGTTCCTACGTCAAGTGCTGCCACTGGCAAGTAAGATCCTCTGGCGTTAGACAGAGTACTGAAAAATATAAAACCCGAAAGATCGAAACAACGTCTACTAATTGATGTCGATTTAACGTTTGAATCGTGATGTCAACCCAACGTTGAGAATACGTTACCAAGCTGACGTCACGTAATGAACCATGATTAAACGTCGAAATAACTTCTATTAGTTGACGTTGATTAAACGTTTTTATACGGACGTCAAAACAACATCGAGTTTACTTTGTTAAGTTAACGTCACCTAATCGACCATGACTTAAACGTTGAAACAACGTTTACTATTTGATGTCGATTAAACGTTTGTGTAGTAACGTCAAAACAACGTCGAGCTTGATTACGTTATAAAGTTGACGTCACCTAATCAACCATGATTAAACATCGAAACAACGTTGGTTGATTGACGTTTATTTAACGTTTGTAAAACCACTTCATGGTAACGTGGATTGTAGGTTGTCGACGTCGCAACCTTTATTCTACCAAAATTCAACGTCAAAACAACGTCGTGTGCCCATATGTAGCTATAGTAAATAATTTACAGACTACCAACTTTTAAGATTGAATTACAACTGTGCAAAAGGTTTAATTGAATTTATAAACAGAAATATATGTTTAACTGTGACTTAATACCTGACTGTAATGCTAAAACTTCAATGTATCTGATGTATAAATGCTAAAACTAAAATCCTGCAGCTTTTTAAACCTATTTAGAGTGTTTTATGACTTAGAATAAAAAAATCCACTGTACATGTTTACTTGTAGAATGAAATAATCAAGGCACTCCACGTAGAAAAACATTTACAAAAACTGCTTTAACTCATGGAAAAACTAGCGGATATGCAATTTAAATGTGCTTTTGTAAATACATTAAATTTTGCCTAAAAGCAAGTCAAATTTTCGCGCCAAAACACTGGAAAAGCTCTGTGCTCGTACGTCACAAAGGCCATTGTTTACAGCATTCTAGGGCAGTAAAAATATGGCTATAAAGTTATGATCAATTGGTAAAAAAATGATCAGCATTGATAGACAACATGAGAATATTTCTAGAGCAAAATCGTTTACTGACGGTCTCTTGCAACATTACAATACCTGAAAACGTTGAAAACGATGTTTATGTTCAAGGCTGTTTTCTCCGTATAATACGTGCAGCAAATTCCTTTTAATTTGCACAGAATTTAGCCAAGGCTTCTCTTTACACACAGCGATAAAAATAACAACGATCGCGACTGGACAGACAATTACTGTCATTCCAATAATAAGTGTTCCTCAAATATTGATTCAATACATTACAAAAGTTGACATCAATACATTTGCTCAAAAATTGCTCAACTTCCTGTTTACTAGCATACTTGTTCCCAATTGGTCAACCAGTCACTGAAATGAGACGCCATTGGTCGATTCACACACGCAGAAAGTTGATCAATTTTTCAACGAAAGAATTGATAAACAATTAAAACTCTAGGTAATGAATTGATGCAATATTTTAGGAACACTTCAATTGGAACGACAGTAATCATTTGTTCTTTGAAACAAAATTGCCGCCATGACAACAAAATTTCTCAAGGAAGTGAATTTAATACCACAGTACCGGCATGCATTGCGCCAAAGCTTCATTAGGTAATAGGCCTATTATGTCTTAAGATGAGTATTTATTGCCTTGGCGAACATGAACATACATTTTCCTTTTGATTTCTTCTAAGACTGGGTTACCGTCAGCCTAGATCCTGGCCTTTTACTTCCGCAATGCGTGGTTTCCGGGGAGTGGTTGAAATATTTAATTAAATATAATAATAAAGTAAGTGGTTGAAATATTTAATTAAATATAGTAATAAATAAGAAATATTAAAGTATATACAATAACTTTGCGCCATAGTTTTAAGAGTCCTTTCTCTCATTATAGATCAACATTAAATCCAAACTAAACTATGCTTTAAAACGTAATCGAAACACGGTGTTTCACTACCGTTTTGGGAATACTAGCCCATGATCTTTCGTGTTATAAATGACAGCAAAGAAGGTGATGGTTATAGCCAGTATATAGACCAAAGACATGAATCGTGTCAGGATATTAGCTGCATGCTTCCATTGCATTTCAAGGGCTTCGCTTGCTTGGCTGTCCTTCATACTGCTCGCGATGATCTCGACGTTTTTGTTGCCTTCAAATGGACTTGGCTCTGTTTTCTTCTGCAAGAGTTTTCCAAGTCCTTTTCCTAGAAAGTAGATACATGCAGTTCAGTGCTGTAACAGCCACTTAATTAATAAGAAAATTTGCTAATATATTGTCCTCACCATTCAGTTCTTATTTTGCCTAAACCTAAAATTCAAACCAAAAACATAATTATCAATTTTAGCTTGCATGCATATTGTTCGCTGTAGTCTATAAATTTTATGACGGAGAACACTTATTTTCTACTTATTTGATATCACTAGTGTTTTCAATTCTTCTCTGTTCACTTATATAGGAAATAGACCAGCTTCCTCTGTACTTTTGTTTTTTTGGTAAGAATAAAAACTACTGGTTAAATTTCTATGTCGTAATATGACGTAATTGTTTACTTATTTATTTATTTACTTTACAACCATATAATACAAAAAAGTTTATACACGCATGGTTAAAGGTGTGGTCAACAGGACATGGGTCCGTATGAAGACCAACCTGACAAAAGTTACAGAACATTTAACAATTAGATTATGAGCTTAAGATTTCTATGAGGTGATAGTTGATGAGAGCGAAGCCCGAATGAATTATCATCTCATAGAAATCGAGAGCGAATAATCTAATTGTTTTAGTAGAAACCAGCAAGAAAACAGTGTTTCCAAAAATCGCGCCGAGGAGATGCCTGTTTCGCTACTCGCTATCTATCGACGAATAGATAGCGAGTAGCGTAGCCAATCAAATTACAGCATTTGCAATAGTATACTAGTATGATTCTAGTATTCTACTAATACGGAATAGACATAAATTAATGGCAAGGACAATACACTATTCACATATTAAAGGACCTATTAAAGGATTTTAGGAACAACAGCTTAAATTGTAAATAAATTGCTAGGACTATTAACCACGAAAACATGTTAATCAGAAGATTTAGATACATGCTTTCTTATAATGATGCATAACATGTATAGAGTATTTGCAATACAAATATAATGGTGATGTTTTCCCCAAGTGTTTCTTACTTTTCATCCATGTATTAGGTGGTTTAGATTCTTCTGGTGTCAGGTTCACATTCTCCGAGACAGGTTTTCTTTCCTCTGAGACGGATATTACCTGGACCTTCTTCTTTTTCTCATGTGCAAATGTCATGAAAACCAACTTACCCATGTAGCCAATTATGTATTTCTATAACCAAGAAAGTAAACGAACTATATACAGAGCAGAGATAAAGGAATTATTGGCATACCAATAAAGATTTTATTGCTTCCTGCATCTAGTTTTATAGATAAGGAGCTATTGTAATGGGACACGTGGGTATTTTCCCCGTAATTCGTAGTCACATGAATGTAATGCGCAGGAAGCGGATAGGAGTGGCGATATAATCTACAGCAGTATGTGCATCAGTTCATTCTGCTCTTCAACCTGGTAGCGCAAGGTCAACTCTCTGGCTGAAGTCAATCTATAAGGTATTCATCTTTTTCTGCTATTCTTTATCATGTCAAGTTGTGTCCCAAGTATTTTAATTCTCGGTCATTCTTTTGTCCGTCGTTTGCGAGATGGCCGGGTTGTTAGGGACGGGTGGCCGAACCGTCGAAAAGGTCCTTAAATATATACAGAGCAGATATAATGTACATTCTTATTAAATTTCAAGAAAAATTATCAATGGAAAAAAACCGCTGGGCTTCTAGATAAACTGCGTATATAGAAAGATATAAACATTTATAGAAATCCTCTAGGATATATATTACTGCTATACGATGCTTTGTTTATTTGCATCGACATGCGTATATGTGTGGTCAATATTCTTCTTCTATCATTGCAATGTTTTTTTCCCAGATTCATCATATATCCTGTTCAACAGTCAATATTAATGAACAAATGGAACAATGTTGTTAAAAATTGTTCAAGCCAAAAATGTTGCAGCAACCTGTTCGATCTATTGTCTGTATAACTCAAATGCAAGATCTTATAACTTGCGTGGTAATATAACCTCCTAGCGAAAATCATAAACAAAACATGCACATACCTGCACCCATTTAGGACATGGTCCAGCACTATGGTGCTCAAACTTGTGTATAACACAAGTTACGGCCAAAACAGCAGAGATCTCGATCACTGTACAACAGTAATATTTAGCAATCAAGGGAAGATGATCTGAAGTGTTGGGCACTCTTGTTTCCACCATGAGGAAGAAGACAACCAGAGATAGCAGAATCGTTACACCAACTGCAAGTTGTTCGCCAGTTTCTGATAAAAAGAAAACGTCTTATATATTTCATGAATTTTTTTTGTGCCGTGAATTGAAAAAAATTCCAAGTTTGCATGTAGTGAATTTGATGTTTTGCTATTAGTAATCAACGTCTACGAAGAAGACATTATCCAAAGAAAGCAATTATGTATTTTGTCGCGTCTGCCATTCATGAACGTAAAGAAGGCTTTCCTATACATGGGAATGTTAAAAGCTTTTATATAAAACATAAACGGGACTACTTATAGGAATTCGTTTTATATAAGGTCGGTAAATCTGTGGAACAGTCTTCCATCTGAACTGAAATCTCAGAACGACTCTACTGATATTCATTTTCAGAACCAGTCTGCATAAATTATATAATGCAAAATTACAATCATACAGCCCTCCTGGCTGTACTTAACTTTATATTATATAGTTAATAGTTGTTAGTTTCATTAATTCTACTAAGAACGGCAAGGTGTCAATTGGGATGCAAGTCCTGTTCCTTTCTCCAGTCACGTCTATGTTAAAATTTAGCGTTATGGTTCTGAAATGTATATGCATGCATGTCCAGCTGTTGCACATGCATCATCTTAAAATAGTTGTGCGTGAATCGTTGAATGTGGAATAGCGCGTCGTTTTATATAGTAGCGCTACATGTCTGCAAAAATGTGAAACTTAAGTGTGTAAGTGCGTCCTGCATGGTTGTGCAATGGGTATATCTCCAACACAACTAATATTTATTTTTGGTTTCTATAAGGCACACATTTATAATCAATAGTATTCTCAATGTAGTTAAAAATATTGGACCGAACTGTATTACATACCTGCAGGGGTAAGAAACACCATAGTTGTCAAAGCTGCAATCAGGGCACATGGCAATATAAAATTAGATATATAAAACGAAGGAAGGCGTTTGATATGAATATCATACTGAATCTGCGCCACGTCTTTAGAACAGCAACTGTGCCTCAAAGTGTTTCTGTGTGCCCAGGTTTCGACAAGTTCCCATTGACTGTTCGGAGAGAACATAGATAAGTCCATTTCATCGTGCATTGGGTGGATATCTTGGCGGTCGATGTCCAGCGTCCAGGAGCCAATACGTAATGAGCAAAACTGAAAATGAAAGTGTGACAGTTAACCGTTTTACATGCATAGCTATAAATTAGAGATGTTGATGATTTATAGCTTTTGTGGATGTGGTGGTGTATGATTTTCATTGCAGAGAGAAAACGTATAAAGAATATCTCCCTTTAAGTTCGAAGAGTCAAGTCCGGCGTGCAATTAATCTAAACGTAACGTAGTTGTTGCAAGTTGTAGGCAAGTTGTAACAAACCTTCAGCAGACTTGTACGAGTTGCGAGTTAACAGCTTGTTGACAACTTGCTACAAGGTTATTGACTATTTTGACTATTGGTTATTGCAACAACTTTCTGTAATTTAACAACTTGTTGACAAGTTGAGAGTATCAACCTTGTAACAACTTGATAAATTGAAAGCATTGTTACAACTTGTTGACAAGCTTGCTACAAGTCTGTTGCGAACACATCCTGTTGACAAAATGTGATATTTTTACGTATGTACGTCGCGATATACCTGCTCATCCAGGGGGAAATATTGGACGTTAATTCTACACGAGCTCTTGAATATTGCCGGGACAATCCATGTGATGTTACCATTATATTTCAACAAGAGTCTTGTTTTAGCGTCATCTCGTTCAATAGGGTATTTATCGTCCGCACTATGTGGAGAAACGAAGGTGAATTACAGTGTATGTATAAAATATACTTATTATTTTTAAGCTAACCTTCATTCTGTATAAGTTTGGGAGCGAGGGGGACTGGCCCCTGAAGAAACCGGGGTGAGGACATTCCCTCCACGTGATTTACATTTGCCTTTCTAAAACCACTGAAGCCATATTGTCAGCAAAAAGAACATTGTCAACTTTAAATTAATTAGAGAGAAAAAGACTGAACTTGTTAATTGTGTAATATATACTTAGACTAGCCGACTAGGTGGACATACTTGTTATAAAGTAATAGACGTGGAACCCAGGCATAACATGAGTTAATATTGATCTCTTCAATTCCACCGTAATCAGCAGGATTCCAGTTCAACACTTCATCTTTCCACTCCTGTTAGAGTCAATATACAAAACTCTTTAGCAATTTTTTGATCTTATAAATGATCACCTCAACTATTATAATATAGAATTTAAGTTGTTTTGAAATGAATGTAATTTATTTGTTGAACTCATAACTAAATCCTGAACCTCTTGTTTTTAAAAGCAATTTTAAAAGCAATTCAATATAACAATTAGCAAGTTATATTTAATGATTTAAACCTACAATTTTCTGTAGAACAATCACTATCATCTTTTGCTGTTTTTCGTTCTAAATGGAGACAAGAACAAACTTGAATCAAAACAACAAGTATTAATTTGAAATATATAATTATTATCATGCATGTACTACTTTTATGATTAGATAAATATACGACTGATTCGAAGTTAAGAGAATGGAACCTATCTTACAAATTGCATGTTACACAATATTGAAACAATCGTTACAGAAAGTACAAATTGATTCTACTCTGCATGTGCTATTTGCTTCCTGCAACGAAAATCTGCTGTGAGACTTAACTGATAAATCATACACATGTAAAAATCTCACATGTTGACAACAAGATGTGTTCGCAACAGAAATGTAGCAAGTTGTCATTTTATCAAGTTGCTATAAGGTTGTCACTCACAACTTGTTTAAAAGACGTTAATCAGTTTTTGGAACAGCTTGTAACAAGTCTGTTGAGTCAACAATCTTGTAGCAAGTTTTCAACAAGCCGTTGACAATATGTCAATAAGCTGGGAACAAGCAGTGCAAACACATCCTGGTAACAAGTTGCATGTTGAAACAGCATTGGTACAAGTCTGCTGCAGGCTTGTTACAACTTGTACGTTTTTACATCATAGCGAAACTATGAGGCATGCATGATGCAAATTGCGAGACAAGTTGCATATATTGAAGCACAGCCTTAGTACTTTTTATGGAAGTATATACTTACTACTGTATACGTGCTATACTTACTACTATATACGTGCTATACTTACTACTATATACGTGCTATACTTACTACTATATACGTGCTATACTTTCTACTATATACGTGCTATACTTTCTACTATATACGTGCTATACTTACTACTATATACGTGCTATACTTACTACTATATACGTGCTATACTTACTACTATATACGTGCTATACTTACTACTATATACGTGCTATACTTACTACTATATACGTGCTATAACTTACTACTATATACGTGCTATACTTACTACTATATACGTGCTATACTTACTACTATATACGTGCTATACTTACTACAATATACGTGCTATACTTACTACTATATACGTGCTATACTTACTACTATATACGTGCTATACTTACTACTATATACGTGCTATACTTACTACTATATACGTGCTATACTTACTACTATATACGTGCTATACTTACTACTATATACGTGCTATACTTACTACTATATACGTGCTATACTTACTATGTCGGAGATATCCTTGAGGATAACTCCATGTCTGACAAAAACCGGTTTATCTTCCTGTAAAACTGGACGTACTCGCTTGTTGTAGTTTGTAACGTTTATCAACATGTTCATAAGCTCTGTCTCTTTTGGATTTGCCATCAATATAGCTGTAGGAATAATATATATTAAAATACAAAGCGATTCTTATACCTACTTATATGATTACATCTATTTTCACTTACATAAATGTGTTTTGGTTCGGCGAGAGCTCAATGCCATATATAAAGATAGAGCAAATATGGTATAGGTTGGCTTACCTCAAAATCTTTACTACTCTCCGTTTCACCCTATCCAGCCCTTGAAAATGACGACATAATGTTTTTGGCTTCCGCCACTTTGGGTGACAAATATATGAAACTAATTAACTACAAACTTTGCGCTGAATGCCGCCAATTAGTCGTCAAAGGAAGGCTGCGGTTACATTACATTTGTGTGAGAATTTGGAAAACCACTTTGTGCCGAATTCAATCAGGTGTGACCACTGCTGTCCGGAATGCTCGAGATGATTTTTGCCACCCAAAATGGCGTATATTATTTAGCGTGACGTACTATTCTCACGCGACAGCAAGATCTGATTGGGCAATCCCATATGCGGTGAAACCAACGGTAGTGAAGATGTTAAGGTAAGCCAACCTATACTATATATACTATATACTATATACTATATACTATATACTATATACTATATACTATATACTATATACTATATACTATATACTATATACTATATACTATATACTATATACTATATACTATATACTATATACTATATACTATATACTATATACTATATATACTATATACTATATATATACTATATACTATATACTATATACTATATACTATATACTATGTACTATATACTATATACTATATACTATATACTATATACTATATACTATATACTATATACCATATACCATATACCATATACCATATACCATATACCATATACCATATACCATATACCATATACCATATACCATACCATACTTACTATGGGACAATCTACTTTTAACATGCATTCACAATCACATATATTTTACTATAATATTGTTCTAATATTTACCCCATCTCTCCCCCCACCTTTTTTCAATGTTGCGGTCTAGTCAACAACAACTAGTACGGTTTATGCGCGTTCGTACAAAAGGAGCTTTTTCTTAGCCAGTGATGCAATACCCATAGAGGGGTACAGTACAACAAATTTCAAAATAATAATCGTTGTACTGTATATAATGTCACACACATTTTTATACAGTATATCCCTCCAAATCTGCATGCAAGGCCCTTAATTAATTGTTTAGAACGCCCTAAATCTTATATACTTTTATCTTTTATATAGGTTGTCAAGAATGCGCAAAGAACGATATATGCATGTATTTGAATCTCGCCTGCGGTGAACGCCGAGAGCTCATTGTACAAAAAATTTGCACGTAAGTACAATATTCTTTGTTTTCATGCTATAGAAGCAGTTCATAATATTTTTAATCGTAACTCAGATAGTATATATAGCAGTACCTCATCCTGAAGACGGACAATAAAAATGGTCGAATTGAAAGCTTCGCAAAAATTTGGCATGCATATTAAAATATCCTGAAGTCTTATCTTATCTTACATCATTTAATCCTATATTATCTTCAATAAAATAGAATGTAAGTATACATTTAAGAATATAGGACATCTAACAATTTATTTGTGTCTAGTAACCTTAGTTCTAATTTTAATTATTGGCTATCAATTCTACTTCTCACAGTCCGCATATACATCTATTTAAGAATTTTTATGTTCAACCGATTGACTAATTCTTGAAGGAGCTTACCTGGCAAAGACAGACAGAATACAGTTAAAAACATCATGTTTCCTTTAAATTCTCTAGTTTACGTTGTATATTTACTGTCTTAAAATTACGATATGTTTGTATAACCGCACGCCGTAGCTAATGGATACCGATCATTTCGCAGCCAACGAAACACCTGCGAGATTTTTGAAATATTTATGGCTTGATATGTACATGCAGGTGGTCAAAATGTGCATATAATTAACGGTCTATGCATTCAATTTTATTAAGGGCGCGCGCGTTAAAGTCCGCAAAAGAGCCTTCTATAGAAGGTGTATTAAGTAAAATTCTAGAATCAAAGTTACGCAAAGCCTGTGTGCATGCATCAAAATATGCGTCACAAAAACAAGATCGTAGATAAATAACAGTGAAGACAAGTAAAATATTGCAAATAGTTTATTGTGTCAATGTGAAAAAGTAGAATATTTTACAAATTAAAACTGTACAACGTGAATTGCATGCATGCCCCACCGGCCAGAACCACAGAATGAGTAGTCTCCTGATACTTCATATTCATATCTCAGGCGTCCATTATTGCGAAAATAGTCAATTGACGTCTTTGAATTGCGAAGGTGCTTCATGATTTAGCAATAAACAAAACTTCAAAATACATGGCAGCAAAGGTCAGTAGTACGACCACAACATGAAGTATTAAGGCCAAGTCATTCAAGACAGCCGCGGCTCGTTTCCATTCCACATCCCTCTTCTTCCCCTCTTTGTCCTCCTCCACCGCACGAGCTATTTTCATGTCCTCTTGAAGAATTTCATCGCAATGATCTTTCTTACCTATAACCTTCATTACAAAGCTGTCTTCAGCATCTGAAAAGATACAATGCGGGTATCAAATTTATTTTCTAATTAAGGGATGGTCTAGCCTGATCCGACTTTCCTCTAGGCAGTCCATGAGCTGAGCTGGTGGTAGGATTGTGCAGGGATCCTAGATTCTAAGTTTGCCTGAAAATAGATGAAAATAGGATCGCCTACATGATGCGAGAGCGCCACACTTATAATAAGTATAAATTTAAATTGTACTGTCCTATATTAGAAGGAAAAGCAGTCAAGACATTGATCAACATCTTCGACTGTCTGATGGCTTGTCGCTACTGACAATATGACATTTTAATCCATAAGTTTGTAGCTTTAGATCAGTTACTGCATGTTGATAATTCCCTTGCGAAACTAGAAAATAACTAAATTGGATATCTAAGGAAATTGGCACCCTCCTAGGTGCGTCTCCTCCCGCACCACCAGTAAATCTATCTCCAATTTTAATGAGATTACACGGTATCCAAAGTGTAAACATTATAGGAATCGCGCACAGTCTTGGTACTACCCACGTATTCCCTCAAGGCTTAGAATATAACGAGTGGAAAACAGGCCTAGACCTATATCCCGTGGTTGATATTCATTGCTGTATATCATATACACTGTTGGCGCGTGTATACTTGATGATGGTGGGTAAAATGACTTTGGATAAGTATGAATGTTACACTGCATGTTATCCGTTTCTTATTAGCACCAAATTAACCCAGGTATATATAATGGACGGTTCCTAATATTCGTTACTGTATAGATATATACTGTTGGTGATTTTAAGTCATCTTGAGGTTGGGTAAATGAAATGTTACACTGTTTTCAGTTTCTCTTTGGCACCAACACCGGGTATAAATAATGAATGGTAGGGTGGCACCAACACCAGGTATAAATAATGAATGGTTCCTACTATATTCATTACTATACTGGATACTGTTGGTGCGTGAACATCTTGATGGTTGGATAAGAATTATTTTCAGTCATCTTGAGTGTTGGGTAAATAAAACGGTTACACTGTTTTCAGTTACTTTTCGATACCAGCCCCAGGTATAAATAATGAGTATCAGTCAAAAGCACTTACCTTTTGCTGGGTCGAGTTTATCATTTTCATCAGTTGCCTGATTTTCTTCGCTCTCCTTAGAATAGAACTTCTTACAGAGTAGGCGAGCCCCATATCCAAGAAAAAATTTCTACAGATAACGATTAAAGAAACGCATGAGTTTGTCGCCTTTTATTGACTATTCTTTCAGGATTTGTGATTTTGAGACCCTCTCTTTCCTGTATATGGGGTAGGGGTTTCCACAAGATGCTCGACAACTTTTCAGCAACTTTTCCTTATATGAGCAACAAATATTTGAGCTGGCAACTTTTTTAGTTACGAGCAACAAAGCCAACAATTTCCACATAATTTGTTATTTTGAGGAATGTAACAGCGAAAATATATAGATTTGCTTTATATTTCCATTTATTTTACTTGTAAATTACGACTCTTTATAGTACGAATTAGTTTTATTTCGTTATTATATTCAGTTTATATCCAGTATCCAATTATTACTTGGGCAATTTAATATACGGTATTTATACTTCTTGCAGGAGAATCAACCCCGGAGCTTCTTGACACTTATTCTAATTTCCTTTTTTTCAAAATGGCGGAAGTTCGAGTGATGAGGAAGGTACAAGCGAAGATGGCGAAGGAATTACAGTTCGTCGTTGAAAATCGCCCTGCGCAACATCACCTGTGCATGCAAACACCAGCTATACATGAAAATTTTCTGAATTTCGCAAAGCATGTGGCCAGCAACATAGAGCAACTTTCCAAAAATGAAGCATCTTTTTGAGAAATTTCGAGCATCTTGTGGAAACCCCTAATATGGGGAGATTCAGCTTGGGTTTCAATGGGAATACAAACCCTGTTTCGTCACAATTCGTACTGGTAGTACTGTGTAATCATTACTAGTCAAAGCTATATGCTTTCGACCTCTGTATAGGATGGAGCTCGCGGGCAATTTCAATGAGAAATATTCTCACCAGGATATTCAGGATAACAAAATGTAACAAGAAATTTCATGTATTATGCATGTCAAGTTGTGATTATAAACTTATTTTTGATCCACTATTCAGCTTCCCAAATTGCTCGCTAAGCAACTTCACAACAAGCATTGACATATGAACTGCGGGAGAAACTCATTTCTAAACAAGGACGATTGCGCACTCATTTATTCATTACATATATTTAATCACGATATGTACTGTGACTGTAGTTAAGGCTGTTGTGGTCGTGAATCTTCTTCTACGTATTCTAATCCAACCTGTCAAAGTTGACTAAGTTTTTTCACATATGGATTCTAGTATTATCATGGGCATTTGCATGGCACTTAGCATAGCAATAGTTCCATTCAGTCACGATACAGTGATCGAAATATTCCATTGTCTTTTCTTCATTGTTTTAAATATCCTACTATTTATTCTCATCCAGTCATTTATTGTTTTGACTTATTCGTGACTTTATGCAAAGGATCTTCTCGAAGCAGAAGCCAAGTTTAATCTCTCTATTACCCCTTTGCCCCTTAATGTATAGAAACCACTCACCCGAACCCAGTAAGGGACCTTTTCATCTGTCATGTGATGAAAGCGTAATACAAGAACATTCACGAAATAGGAGAACCCCATTTGCAGCATGGTAACCGAGTAATATCCACCAATCAGAGGCACGTTGTCCGACGCTGGCATGTTTTCTGATACAAGTAGAAAGAAGAATGATAGACCAACCAGAGCACACATTCCTAAATAAAGAAGTCATAAATTTTATACATGGTCTAACCATAATGTCAAACGAAACTTAACTAACTTTATTTATACTGGATATCTCTATCAGTTCTAAATTGTTCTCCTTAGAGGTCCTGTAAGGGCCATCCCTAATTTGTCCTATGTTATCACCTGAAGAAACCGGAATACCAGGAGAAAGCCTGCAGTGTTTTATAGAGTCAAACGGGAAACACCCTTCTCACATGTGACTGAGGGCGAAATTGCCGAAAATAGAAAGAAGCTGAATGGTAGTCCAACAGAGCACACATTCCTAAATTTATATATAGCCCTCTAAGTCAGTCAAGGTTAGTCAAGGTAAGTTTGTCAAGGTTAATTCCTAAGGGTTAGTTTCTAGCGAGGGAGGAAAACTGGAGTACCCGGAGAAAAACCCTCGAAGCACAGAAGAGAACAAACCAATCTCAACTTACATATATGAGTTTATCAAGGACACTGACATTACCCAACCTGAGTAAATCCGTGCCCTCGACCTGCTGTATAGCCGGCTTAACGCTGAGGTAAGGGGCAGCGCGCTAACCGCATCTGCCACCCGTGCTCCCCTCTATGAAGAAGAAATAATGCTTAATCTAATTTATAACTGGTATATTCAAACATGGACTATATTTCGATCCTTAAATTAGTTTTACAGCCGTATTGTCTGTCATATAGAGCACTAATTATAATTTTTCTTCAAATTAATTCAATTAAATTTAAATGAACAACGATTCCATTTTTAGGGGTGGTCTATGCTACATTATCGTAGTTGTTTGATTATAATATCATCCCGACATCATTAATTGGATTCTATACCAAACACTGCAGGTTTTCTCGAGGCACACTTGTTTCCTTCTGTAATAAGGCTGAAACCAATAAGACGTGGCCTTTACTGGCCCTCTAAGAAAAACAGTTTAGAACTGATTACTGATAGAGCTATCTAGTATAAATTAGGTTGGTTTAGTTTCTTATAATTTAAGGAAGGAACAACATTTTCCCTGTTCAATTTATGGAATGTATAGAGAAAGATGACATTCTGTCTAAATTCAGCAAGAAGGAAATAAAACGAAACGACATTAAGTCTAGCGACCGTTCAATTTTTTTAAACGAACGCTCAAGATACACTTGCGAGACTCGGCGTTGGCAAGGTATGTTGTACCAAATAAGTTGTGAAGCAAACGAATAATGTAAACCGCTTTAAAGGTCATATGAAGTAATAAATATAATAGTGAAAAAATCGTTATCATACCGACTGTAATCCTCTCACTGCAGTCTTGTGGTAACAGAAAAATAGTTGCAGCCAGTAATGCGATCAAAGTGCAGGGAATGATGAAATACATAGCATAATACAGGACCTGGCGACGTAATTTGAGGTAATATGTGACGTCGTAATAAGGTTCTGGACAACAGCCGTAGACTATCTCATGTTGTTGAGTGGTGAATTCCTCAATCTCCCACTCTCCGCTTTTCGTGTAGCCTGATAAGTCTCCACCCTGAAATTTAATCATTTGATCAATCCGTCAATAGACTTTCCCCGTGAAGTCAGTGGATCGTGTGTGATCTTTGTAAACGATGAATGTGACCGATCAATCAATAATTCGACCAGTCATTAACAATCAATCTATCGACCGATCAATCAATAAATTGACCAATCATCAATCTATCGACTGATCAATCAATAAATCAATCGACCAGTCATTGATCACCAATCTATCGATCGATCAACAAATTAATCGACCAGTCATTAATCATCAGTCTATTGACCAATAATCATTTAATCGACCAATCAGTCATCAGTCAATGTCAATAGTCAATGGAAAAATAGAACAGACTATAGCGACAGTTATCTATTAAGGGTCTGTTCCATTTAAGTTAACTTTTTTCACGTTACTTTCCCTTGGTTCTCTGGCAAGCAATAGAGTGGTTGAAATGGTTTACCCTTTATATATAGCATAAGCCTTATTATACACTCTAGTGGGTGAAAATGAACAATTTTGCAAAGTTAGGACAAAAAGGAAAGGTGGCCCAAATATGAAAGGTGTGCGAGCGGGATATAAATTCACCAATACTGATCGTCGAACATCTCTTATTATCGGTAAAATCCTATTTAACACCTCGTATACCATTTGCTTCGCCTAGCTTTTTTGCTCTTTCCACATAGTTAAATATGTACGTCCTAGCAATGAACCATTCTTATCTTTGCCGCATCGAAAATTGAGCGTAGTGTAAACGGGTTTATAGTCATCTAATGCAGGTCGGTCTTATTTACGTTTATGTCGGACAGTTGAGGTCAGTTATATTTTTTCACTTTCCACATTTTTTTATGGTTGGCGGAAACGTGAAACAAAAAATAGGAAAGTCAGATCTTTACAGTAAAATATTAAAGAGAGGTCTTGCCGTATTGACCGAGCGATTACCAGGTCAATACGGCAAGACCGAGGTTTAATATTTTATCGTAAAGACCGAACGTTCGAGGTTAATAAGTAGTTTATTATATGGCACAACCATAAGTAGTAAAATAAGCAGTTTATTATTACGTGATTTACGGGGCATTACGTGATTTTCCGGACCGCTGATTAGCCAATCATATCGCGTAAACTACAGGAACTAGCGCTTGCCATATAAAAGTTGATTGTGTTTAATTTATTCTTTAAATACCTTGTCCTTGCTCTTCATAGCGACTTGGAAACCGTCGAAAGCCCAGGAGCCAAACTTAAAATTACATTCTTGTTTGTCAAAGGGGTAATTAGCGACGTTTGTTTTGCAAGAACTTTGTATTGTTTTTCGATATTTGAAAGTTATCAAGCCAGTGTGTTGTAGCAAGATATCCCCTCTACGCAATCCCACTGTTTGGTCTTGGGTTAGACTACAAGAGAACAGGGATAAAAAGTGATGAGTTATTGTGGCAGAAATTATATACTGTTTGTTGTGTTAATGCTGTTGTTGTTGTAGTAGTTGTTGTAGTATAGTTGTTGTTTGTTGTAGTAGTAGTAGTAGTTGTTGTTGTTGTTGTTGTTGTTGTTGTTGTTGTTGTTGTTGTTGTTGTTGTTGTTGTTGTTGTTGTTGTTGTTGTTGTTGTTGTTGTTGTTGTTGTTGTTGTTGTTGTTGGTTGTGGCGGCGATGGCGGTGACGTAAATATTACCACTATGACACAAAATCTGAGGTATAGTCAACCTATTATAGAGAACAATATCTGGCATCCAGATCATATTTGTACCAACTTTAACATGCTCAGTTCCCATATATTCCGCTGGATTCCACGTTAAATGTGGATCAATCCATTCCTATAACAAATATTAAAAAGATATAGATTAAAATGTCCCTGAAAAACCTTGAAAAATAAATAAATTAAAGTTATCGTCTAAACTATTCTCCCTGGATGTCAAGTAGCTGTCGTCCAGTCATTAGGGAACTTTAGATTTGACGACGGCTACGAGAACGACTACGACTACGAGATTTTTCCTTTAAATATCTGCCAATACAAACTTGTTATCATCCTCTCTTTGGCACAGCACATCTTTATAAAAACAGTTGAGCCAAAGCGAATACAACTTTGCGTTTGTATTAGCAGATTTTTACCGGAAAAATCTCGTAGTCGCAGTCGTTCTAGTAGCCGTCGTCAAATTTAAAGTTCCCTTATTTAATTTTTGTTTTAATAATAATAGCTTTATTCATCCATCTTAAGATAAAAAAGTACAATGGAATTACAATTACTTGTTAAGAAAGTATATGCTGTGAATATGTCTTTATATTACAAATTTTGTTAGATAATTTAGAAAACTAACTAAGAAGTTAAAACAATTTACAAATATTTACAAGCTCTTCCTGAAAAAGAAAGTTTATGCCTTTCAGTTCCAGAGAAGAATGATAATCATATATTGCGATTTCGGTCAATGTTCCTTAAATTGTACTGATTGCTAATTAATTTTGGCAAAGCACTGTGACAGGGATGGTTTGAATCGTTCATAAATCTATCCACTTCTCGACTAGTTGCCTCCTCCCTTCTTTCGTTCAACGGTGGCAAGTAATCGTTTTCCAGACCAAGGATTCGTAAACTCCTGGATTGGACCCGCTCTGTTTCATCTCGCAGGTAATTAGGGAGTCCCGCCCAGACAGGCGATGCATACTCGAGAATTGGTCTTATTTTGGATTTATAGGTAATAATACCGACTTCAACTGGTAACTGCGATTTCCTGCATTCTCTAAGATGGTAAAGACGTTTATTAGCTTTTCGTGTAATCTCTTCAACATGTGCGTTCCATTTTAGATTATTTTGGAACGACACGCCAAGTAATTTAAAGACGTTCACCCTTTCTATGAACTCATTTCCAATACAAAGACGTGGAGGTTCAGGTATAGCGTCTGTGAAAGATATCCACATGTCCTTAGTTTTTTTAGCATTGATAGCCATTTTATTTAGGACAGCCCAGTTACTTACTTCATTGATAGATTGTTGTAAATTACTACCAGAATCTACGCTTAGTATTTGGTGTTGTGTGCAGTCATCTGCATACTTATCCGTACTGACGTTTAGTTGTTCTGGTAAGGCGTCCTCCAAATCATCGATGTAGGTATTAAAAATAATGGGAGATATTACAGAGCCTTGCGGGACTCCGGTCGGGCACGTTGCAATGGATGATAAAGTACCATTGAGATTCACTTGTTGAACTCTTCCGGAAAGGAAACTTTTAATCCATAACCAGAAGGGTTTATTAATATTCATAACTGCTAATTTGTTCAAAAGAATGTTGTGATCAACAAGATCGAAGGCCTTACGAAAGTCAATGAAGGCCGCATGAACCCCCATTTTGCCTGTTTTTGAACAGTCAGTGGCATTAAACCAGGTTTGGGTAGTTTATATTAAAGCAGATACTGTGCTTCAATGCTGTGTAAACGCGTGCTGGTTATTCTTAATTTTCAGATCTTCAATGTTTAACTGGAGCTGAATCTTTTTCAGGATCTTGGGAAGTTGGGGTAAGACGACAGATATCTGGCGGAAATCATTGTTAATGTCTCTCGGCGGTTGCACTTTAGGAACAGGGGAAATTAGGGCATGTTTGTAGAGTGATGGATAATAACATTGACTTATACTACAGCACACAATGTCATAAACCACAGGAGCTAGGTCCTCGTGGTATTGTTTAATTAAGCATCCATGCAGGAACCTTATCAATGCCAGTTGCCTTTCTTGGATTAAGATGTTTTAAGACCGCTTAGTCCGCTTTAACTTGGCCAATAGAAGGAAGGTGTGGATTGTTATTTTTAAGTGGGTGAATCTCTTCAGGTATTTCAGAGGCGGCATTCGTGTAACGGTCCAACCAAGGTTTAATGAAGGCTTTCTGAAGTTTTTCGGCTAATTCGGATAAGTCTAGGTTTTCGGGGCTGTGTGGGAATTGGGTATGGGTTGTATTTCCGGTATTTACTAAAGAGTAGATACAATTATACCGATTCAATTATACATTTTACCCTATTTACCGATCCAGTGTTACTCCAACGAGGAGACCTTAATTATATCTATGTGCACTAGTTAGCTCTATCAGTTCTGTTTATGCTTCCGCTTATAGTCCGTACTCACTACTCAGTCCGTCAATATTGCAACTAGAGCACAGAATAGGAAATGGCCAGAAGGGCCACTCAGCAGTGCAACGTGACCCCCTATTTTTATGCAGTTTTCTGGCCAGAATAATGGCGGACCAGCCAGTTCAGCGTGGTTATATATTGGCCAGAAAATGCAATTGACTGGCCAAATTGTCCGTTCGACAAAATGTCCGATCGGCAAAATGTCCGTCGGCAAAATGTCCGTCGGCAAAATATCGGTTATAATTCCATGACACGCAATCACGAATATTTCTCTTTGATCTTGACCCCAATCCCGACTCAATCCCTAACCCTAACCCTATTTCGTGCGTGTCATGGAATTGTAACCAAAATATCCGTTCGGCAAAGTGTCTTTCGGCCAAATGTCTTTCGGCAAAGTGTCTTTCGGCAAAATGTCCGGGTACCGTAATGAACATGCGTAATGCGACATGCGCAGCGTCAAAAACTTCAAAGGTTCCGCCTCAAGTGTCCCTTCTAGTCATTTCCTATTCTATGACTAGAGTGCACTCAGAGACATACCTCCGACAGCAAGTAAATGAAGTCAAGTATTCATGCATAAACTAGAAATACATGCTTGCAGTAACCCCTCGCCCCAGCTGAACATTGCCAGACATTACATTCCAAAACATTACTATTGCTAATCCTTTTTCTCAAAAAATCTGCCATGCAAAGGTTGTAGGCGAGTCGGATATCTGCGTTCAAAACAATTTTTTGGCATAGAAAACAAAATTGGATCCTTGGCTCACACCCCTCTTCACGACGCAATCAAAGGCTATCGCCAAATGAAATGTTTTACCTGACGTAATCACTGTGGCTTCCTTCATTTTAAATTTGCCATTAAAAGAGTGGAAGGAAACAATATTATTTTGGGAAATTTATTTTGAAAGAATAAAAAATGGAAATGTTGTTTCAAGAAGAGGAAGCACAGTAGCCATGGCAACACGATAAAATAAACTTCTTTTATGGAGTACAAAACAACAGGTTACAAAAACTACAAAAATAATTAAAATATTAGTTGTTTTAGCCATACAAATCTGAGATATATGGTGTAGGTATGTTCTTATGCATTCTATAAGCTTCAAATTAATGTTTAAATGCAACCTTCCGTTTACTAAAAGTAAAACGTTGCCAAACTGAGTTTATAAAACTAAACTGCCTTTTATAAATTAGTTTTTGAAATTAAATCAGTAGAAAATATACAAATCCTCTCGTGTGAAACGATTTCGCTTTCCTTTTAAGTTGGAACTTTTTGATAGCATAAAATATAGGATATTTTAATTGTGAAAAAATGAAAATCTATGTAAATAAAACAACATTCTTACGGCTATATCAACAATTTAATATAAGAAACTTGCCATATTTTTTCGACTATCTATCTCTATGTATCCTTTTTTATAAAGTATAAACGATAAATTTGTTCCGCAGCTTTTCCTGAAGTCCCAAAAAGACTTACTGATATGACTTACTCATGTTTTTTTATAATTCGCTCATTCGCTCCTAACAAAGATTAGTGAGATGACCACCCATCACACCCATCACACCCATGCGCCCGCAAAACTTGATGAACTTTGGATTTCCCATTGCTTTCCTTTTTTTCCGGGTGTAAATATCCGCGCGGAATTAGTACCCTCGCACGGCGCTTCGCGCCGGCTCGGGGATTATATATGCACTATGATTACCCATTCAGTTGGTAAATTTCTCATGCAATTTTCCTCAAATTAAACCAACATTTAATCGAATTCTCCTTGGCCTTGGCCATTAGCTCCACAAATCTTCTTATTAATTAAACGTGCAGACAGACAAACACACACACAAACAAACAAACTCAAGCGAAAATATAACCTTCTAATATTAAGCAATGTTGAAGTAGCGGATAGTTGGCTGCATTTTCGAAACAGTATCTGTAGTCAGCTGCCAACTGCAATTGTTGACAGCTAGCGCATTTCCTTTTCTGCAGCGAGCTATATTAAGTGTAGTCGCCGACGCATAGTTAAAAGTCTCTAATTTTAGAAAAGGAAAAATGCAAAAATGTATATAACTTTAGAAAAGGAAATAATTCATACCAGTGTTTGTACAACATGTGAGATAAG
This sequence comes from Trachythela sp. YZ-2020, assembly GCA_016169945.1. NCBI lineage: Eukaryota > Metazoa > Cnidaria > Anthozoa > Malacalcyonacea > Clavulariidae > Trachythela > Trachythela sp. YZ-2020. The sequence continues at coordinate 7,124,180 of JADLSH010000260.1, forward strand.
AACTTGTCTCTTTTCATCCTTAAAAAGATACACATATCAACGCAACAACCTTTGAAGTCTTAACACCTAAAAGAGGCTCTCTCCTCCGCAGAGGCTCTTTGTATTTATTTATGAAATCGGAACGCTGGCGGCGAAGGGTTTTCCACTCGCTTTTTCACATATTTTGCTCTATTACGCTCTAGCGCAGTCTAGTTTATTCCTTATAAGGCCTGCTCTGGGACGGTAACTCGCCTTTTAACTCGCCGGGAGTTAAAAGTGTTTGTGTTTGAAACTTTTTAATAAACTTAAAACCCAGTCAAGTTCGAAACTCTCCTACCTTATACCTCGTACGAGGTATGAATCGCATGGAAGATCGGTGCGTAGTGGAAATAATTTGTCTTTATATAAATGTAGAACAGATAGATTCAAAAATAGTTTTTTTCCGACTATGACGGTGGTTTATAATCAGCAATAACTGAGATCCTTTAAAATTTTAACTATATATTATTGCATGCTATATTTTAACTAAGATTTTTTAATAGTTTTAACTACATACCAATTGAATGTAATATATCATTTTACACCCTGTAATATATAATGTAATTCACCTTACCGATGGTGCGAATTTATGTAATCTTTAATAAATTGAAATTGAATGCGAGTTAAGTCGAGTTAAGGCGATTTAATATAAGGAAAAATTTGGATTTTAAGCGATGCAAGCCAACTAGGAATTGAACGGGAAACAGCTAGTAGAATAGAATGTTTGATTTATATATTCACAGAAGATTAATATATTGTCGTTTATTGTGTATTAATGACTGACGAAGAGTCGGCCTTTTTATGGTTACCGAGTCTGTAGAGTGTAGGTTTATTGTTTATTTATATTTAGAGCAAATTATCCATTACTAGCTTACTAGGAACTAAATCACCTGCAGAATCTATCTCACAAGTGACAAGAATTTACAAGTGACAAAATTTTATACCAGCCAATCAAAGAACACGATAATTGTACTTCAACTTACAGTTCTCATTTGTGGATTTGAATTATTACTCCGAGAGGCTAAGTGGGAAACTCACCAAATTTTCGATCTGTAGTAATGCCAATCTTATTGAGACATTCAAAGGTACATTAATTCCTTGTCCAGCAGATGGAATGACTCGTTTATCATAACGACTTGCATTAAAGAGATATTGCAACAGTTCAATGGACGTTCTTCCTTGTACGCTGAAAACTGGTATGAATTGAAAAGAGCAGTTGTGGTCAGTCTCGAACGTGTGGTGCCAGTACAGTGTTGGTGGCGTCTATACAATAAGTTTCGTGTCTTTAGGATCAATCTACCTGAAAAATACAACAAGAACTTCGACGTTTCGAGCGAAGGCGCTTCGTCTGGAAGTTAGTAGACATTTCTTGTGATAGATACTTCATACTTGACTTTACTTTCCAGACAAAGCGCCGTCGCTCGAAACGTCGAAGTTCTTGCTGTATTTCTCAAGTAGATTGATCCTAAAGGCCCGAAGCTCAGTGGTGAGTGCATGTGCTTTTCATCTCCGTGACTAGGGTTTGATGGTGGAATATGCAGTTGGCTGATTATAATTTCGCTTCACTCACATGTGCGAAGAGTGCAACCACGGCTATTTTACCAAACACCGCACATCTTCTCTGCATATTGGTGCTCCAGTCTCTACTGAAATAACACTTTGACCTCAAGGGATGATTCTTACTGTACTTCTACGGAGAACAGTATATCATAAATAGAGTTCGTTTAGTTTAGGCTTCCTAGCTCTGTGGTAACATTAAATCAGTCAGTGATGGACTTCTCTGGGTCTCTAGGGAAAACGGGTTAGAACTGCCAGAGCCTATATACCCAGTATAAATATAGTTAACGTCAGTTTAATTTTTCTTTCCTCTTGTAGTAATGGATAATTAGCGTTGATCCTTATGAAGAGAACGGTTTAGAACTTATATTAAGAGCTTTAATGTATTCATTAAGTTTATTCGTATATAAGTAAAATTAGTATATTATCAGTAATAGTGATGTTACGTCTTAACAAGAAAGATTAAAGGCTGTTTTCCACTTCAACCGTATCGTACCGAATTGAAACGTAGCGTATTTCTTTTTTCCCTGAGCACTCGGGTAGAACTAATGACTTCGACACAAAAGAAAATGCTACGGTACGTTACGATAAGCTTGAAATGGAAAACAGCCTTAAAACGAACTTTGAATTAGATTTTTAATTAACAGTCGTGTAGTTATTAATACTCTTTTAACTATTTCCCCTTCGAGAAGTTTCCCACTGAAGAGAAAAATTGTCTGGCGTTAGACATGAGTAAAATACTAAAGTCAGCATCGCTCATATATATGGATATGGACGGGAAAGAATGAAGAAGATAGTTCTCGACTGGTAAATAACTCCTTCCTGTCCGGCTGAGAAACTTTCCCGTTGACAAGAAATATCGTCTGGGGTTAGGCTGAGTATAAATACTACAAGTAACACCGATATACTGACGGGAAATGGTTAGGAAGATAATTCCTATCACTTTTTAATAGCTCTTTCTGTTTGAAAACTTCTTGCCGACAAGAAAAATCGCCTGGCATTAGACAGGGTAAAATACTAAAATCAGCGTAGTTCATATATAAATTATAATTGATTCAAATGGGAAGAAGAATTCGATATTATTTAGACTATTTGATAACTCTTCTCCAATCAAGGACACAGCTTTAAATTCCAGGCATCGTTCAATTCTATAAACCACGGCCAGACGACAATTTTAGAAAATAAAGAAACAAATTCCGAAGAATAATGTCTCTTGAAATACAAAATATGAATAAAATAAGATGAGTTTATGAACTGTGAATTTTTGACTTTATTAATATGATGACTCTGAAATAGAGTCAAAACATTTACAGTTTCACAAAATCGTCTTATTTTGAATTTCAAGATGACATCAGTTATTCTTCGGAATTTGTTCAATTCTGTATCCGTTATTATAAGTTTAGGAAAGTGTTTTAATTAGTAGACTGACTGAGTTCGATATGGTATGGCCTATGGCGAACATAAATTTTACTTGAACTTTTATAGGCTCCATTCGCACGGAACCGGATGAATTTTTACTCAAATATGCATGCACGATTGAGCCTTTCGATTCACATGGGACGCAACAAAGCCAGACCTAACCTCATAGTGAATTAAATACATAGGTAATGCGACTTACCTGGCAACAGACAATAGCTGAATAAAACCAGGAACATTATAATTTTTGACGATAGTTTTTAAAAGCTTAACTTAAAACAACAGCTCAGTAGACAGTACAGATCTGTAACAAAACGTATAGTAGGTTTTATATTCTATACTCTATAGTCAAAACTGATGTATATGTTTGACGGATTATATTTTTGTTTGTTTTAACATTGAACAGACGAATATAATCTACATACATATTTAATCAGTGGCTGAGAATGGGTAACCGCATATAGGCAGGTTATAAAATGGTCCAATAAGATAACAAGAATAGTTTTTTTGCGATTGCATGCATGTATAATATTGTAGCCACTATTGTATAGAACTATCGATAAGTTGCCTAAAAATGTTATGGGTAGCGGTCACAGTATATATATATCTGACATTCTGTAATAGATCATAATATTGCAAAGTACGTTTTTTAATAGGACAGCTGCATTTTTTCCAGACTTGTCTGTTCGAAAATGAGCCAATATAGACTTAGCCTGCGTAGCAGGCGTTCTATTGTGGGGTAGCGAGTTTTGTTTAGGATTTTGTTTAGAGCGCACGCGAGGGGGTGTGCTCTAAACAAAACTCGCTCCCTAAACAACTCGTTCCCCACAATATATATAGAACGCCTGCCAAACAATTTAAAGTGCCACGAACCCCCCAAATTATTTTTGTACATGCGTAATATCTGTATCATTCTGAGAAGAAATGTAATATATCTTTATAGTTAAAGTCCTCATCTTGATCAACTTTTTCACTGTCAAAGTTACCGGATATGATGTCATTAGGTGAATTGTAAATTACCAATAACATCATATCCGGAAACATTGACAGTTAAAAAGTTGATCATAAAGATATATGATACAAATATTACACATATACAAAAATAATTTTGGGGGTTAGTGGCACTTTAATATAGACTACGTTCACATAAGACCGGTTTAATTCTCTGGGTTTAATTGTACAAAGTCTTGAATGATTACACCGTATAGCCTAGCTTGAAAGAGGCATTGATATGTAAGAAGAAACCTTATGCAAACTAATTATTACCTCAGAAATGGTCCTTGCAAAGCCAATTTTGGAGAATTTTTTTTTAAAGTTTCAAATATATAGCGGGTTCTGGAATAGTCTTCCACTTTGATACTAAACTAGCGGAATTGATTTACTCTTTAAGAATTTTGTGAAACAGAATGTGTTAACCGGGAACCTGTACTGTAATATTTTGTAAGATACCCATATTTTGTATGGGTCACACCAATTTATTAACCTACTACTGTATATATTTGTGCATATATTTTTGTAACTAATTATTACTGGCGTGGCATATTATGATTGACATCATTTATCAAAATGCTTATCATGAAGGGCATGCCTTGACTAAGTTATGTCTATATATGTCTATAAAATTGGAATGACATCAGTAATGAAATCCGTTCAAATATTTGTTCAATTATTTTAATATTATACTATTATTCATCAGTAAATAAACTTGATATTCTAAGGCCAAAATAAGGCAGAGTTCTGGTTCCTGCCATGCGTTTTTCATCAGTTCAATTCTAGCCAGATCTGAATAAAAAATAAGGGTTCTGACCGGAAGTGTTACCGGTGCACTCCTACCAAAAACATACAGGTAAACCTTTATTAAGCCCTCAGCAGCTTATATTTTTTCACTTGAAGAGGGCTTATGGAAGTGGTAGCTCATTGATTTAGTCGAGATGCTGCAAGTAAAAACACAGTAAAGAGTAAACTACCTTGAACTTCCAGCGCAATGAATATATCTAAATATTACACATTTGTAATGGGCTTGATAGAGAGAGGAGCTTAATATATTTCTCTTTCTAAAAAGAGGGCATTAATGGTTTGTTAGAGAGGGGACATACTTCATAGGGGACATTTTTAGAGCGGGGGTATTAATAGAGGATTTACGATATGTTTGTTTGATCAGACATATCAATTTAAGAGGGAACTTTTTGTAACTTGTATATATAGAATTCTTAAAAATGATCATTCGACAATACAAATTATCAATAAGAAAATATTTTTATCAAGTGTCGTGACAAAAGGAAGCTTATAGTAGTAGTAAATGGTAACCATTCTTAATTCACGCAATTTTTACACAGAGAAATATCTACACTGAAATTTTTGCACTACAGAAATCCTACACATAATTTTTACACAGAAAAATTTTGCTCCTAAGTACTTCAGAAAAGTTCCTGTCTAAATCTAAAGGCTCAGCACGTTCACACGATCCGATTTGTCGGATGATTCAATTGTATCGGATCCAAGAAACCGAAACGTGTGAACAACCATCCAACAAGATGGAAAGAATCCGACTATCCCCAAACCCCAGAACTAAACAGGTCACCATTACGGCCTGATCGCAGATTAAACACCGATGAAATCGGATTGTCAGAACAGGCATCCAACAATTGGATACAATTGAATCCGCCAAATCGTCAAGAATTGAAGCATGGCTGTAGATATTTGTTGCAAAATGCAAGGGCAAATTTGTTGACTTAAGTCTAAATTATTTTTCATTAGAGAACAATATTAGTTGGCAGGTACTCAACAAACATTTTTCGTTCAGAGTTGAGAAATTAAACCAAAACAGAACCAGCTAAATTAAATTTGAACAATTGTGTTTAAACTAGGACACGTGTTTAGTAAAATACAGAACGTTGGTGATCAGAATATCCATTGTTTTTGTCAACGTGCTTCTCACGTGCGTCTTATACGCGTATTTGCGGTGCCCTGCTGTGCGGACCGGCTGTATATAATTATTCTTTCTGGGAATTATATATTCATTCATTGAATCTGTAAGCAGTAAGCAGATGTCTGTAAACAAAGTGAACTGATCAACCCAAAGGAAAGTTTCTCGCGATAAAATACCAAGTTAGAAACAGTTTAAAGGTATGTTATTTTTTTTCAGTGTTGAAAAATAAGCTGTAGAGGTTTGTGTCGGAACTATACCTGAAAAAGATTAAGAAAACTCCGACGTTTAATGCAAAACCTCTTCGTCTGAAAGTTAGTACTTAAAGTAATTTCCATACAAAGGACAATCGCTCGAAACGTCGAACATTTGTAATCTTTTTCAGGTAATTAAGACACAAACCTCTACATATCAATCATAACTTTGCCGTTTTCCGCTTGTAATCTGTATCGTGTACCACGCGCTAACCACTTTAACCATGCACTTGATATTCCTATATAAGGTTCTCCCGCCTCGCCGTCGTGCGATTTTGTAATCATGCGTTTGATTTCAGACCAAATTGTACTCCTCTCAGTTCAGTTACCATTATGTAGCAAGTCATAAGGTGGTGAACAGTGCCAACTGGCATGAGTGCACCTAGTTGTAATTCTATTTTGAGTCTATTTGCCGGACATTTGCATTCAACTCATTTCAACAGTGTCGAATGTTACAGCATGTGCGCCTTTGCTTGCTAATAGTAGACGCAAAGTCGCAAACGTTAGAATTGCAATAGAAAGTTTGGTATAATTATGTAGACAGGACAGGCAGGGCAACTACTTGTTCATGGAAGGTTGGCAGCAGGGCAATAGGCCACTTTTAAACGAAGCAGGGCAAGGACAGTTCTCTCGTGAAATTAAAGTAATTGCTTTTAGCTCCGGCCCCACCTTTTTGTGCTCCTTAAAAGTTACCCTTTCTGAGTATACGGTTGATATATCTTGCCGACAGAAACTCAAGTATTCATGCATAAACTATTCATGGTTAAATTATGTTAGTTCTTTTACAAAGCCCGAAAAAGCAATATAACATTTTATAAGTTAGATTTGAATGGTAACTTTGCATAACACTTAATTAGCAGAACAATAGTGCCATCCAGTTCATTGTCTTTTCATGTTGACTGTTCTCCTTGCCCTCTCAAATTCAAATTAGTAATTTGACAGCTCTAATCTCTCGTCAAATTAATATGCGTAAATTAAAACACAACTCACAAGTTCTTCCACACATTGCCATAGGAAATTAATAATAACTTGACGCTCATATGTACAAGGTGTTGCAAACGTAATTACAATAACTTGCTCTTCATTTAATTCATGCTCAGATAAATTTACAACTTATTTGAAAAGATTCCTGTCAACGATAAAATATTTTGACGCTTGCTCACTCGAAAAATATTTGCGAAAAAAGTTTTCCTTAAGTCGAGTTCCACTGCTACTAAACGTCGGGTACGGTTGTAATGTAACACCATAAATATGCGCTGCTCTGCAGTGAACTGACCCATTTTATCCTTTCTGCAGGTCTGAATTTAAACATATTTCTTAATTTAAACATATTTCTTTTAAATTTTCTAATTTTTATTTCTTTGAGTTTTGTCCCATGAGTACAAGACCTTGTGTTCTTACCCAACCATTAATTCAAAGCAATTAGAGCTGTCAAATTACTACAATACGTTATACAGGGTGTATCATAAAAAAGTGAACCCTTTGAAATTAAATACAATAGGGTACAATAGATTATTTGAAAGAAAATGCAAATATGAAGTTCAATTTCAAAAGGTTCACTATTGTATTAAATTTCAAAGGGTTCACTTTTTTTTGATACACCCTGTACAGGGTGTATCAAAAAAACTGCAAATACCATAATTTGTATGCACGAGATCATACATTAGAATTTCAATGGCTGTGCAAATAATTACGCTTCTGGGATTTGAAAATACGTTTCCACGTGCAGTACTATCAAAATAAGCACACAAAGTGAATTAAAATTCACTTTGTGTGCTTGTTTTGATACCCCTGGGAAACGTATTTTCAAATCCCAGAAGCGTAATTATTTGCACAGCCATTGAAATTCTAATGTATGATCTCGTGCATACAAATTATGGTATTTGCAGTTTTTTTGATACACCCTGTAGTTAATTTGAATTTGAAAGGGTTCAGGGTTTTTTTAGACACACTCAACTGTAGTACGGCACTTATTGTTTTAACGAGGCAATTTTTGCTGCAACTATCATGCAACGCAATTTCGGACACAGAGCGATGTTACTTATTGTTACGTAAAAAGTATACTCACGGAGAGATTGCGAGCATGAATATCGTTTTACTTTGGGGATATTTTTCTTGCTAAACATGCCCAGAAGACAACAAAGAAATGAATGAGAATTATAATATCGGTGAAATGAAACGCGGGCTGTGTTCACTGTTTTGCTGTGCGTACATTTCTACATAACATCGCTCTGTGCAGAAATTGCGATGCAAGTCGCAGCAAAATTTGCCTTGTGTAACATGGCCTTTAGGATTGAAGACACTTTTTCTTTATGTTAGATAGACATGTCTCGTGAGCTGGGTGTGGCTTTCTCTGGCGGTGGAATCCGGTCAGCGGCCTTCTGTTCAGGAGTTCTGCGCAGACTCATTAGGAAAAAAGCGAAGCCTGATTATTTAAGCTGCGTGTCTGGTGGAGGTTACACTGGCAGTGCTTATGTCGAGTGGAAACGCCGAAAGGGGGACACGCCAGAGACAGAGTGGACGAACCAATTTTTTGACCATCTGAGGAAACGAGCAGGTTATTTTTGCAATTGGCAAAATTGTTGTGAGGGCTGCTGTGACTCCATTATTTTAAGTGCTTTGCTCTTTTTTGTCGCAATATTTTTTCCAATTGTTGGTTGGGGTTCTTTCGCTTGCCCTATTGCTTTAGTTATCAAACTTTTGTATGGTCAATTTCTTGATGGTACACTGTGCAGGGAAAACGCTGATAGTAAAGATTGTCTAGAACGCACGATCCTTTTTTCTGTCTCTTTTTGTGTCTTTGTTCTTTCTCATTTGCTTGAATATTGTTGTGGTGAGGACTTAAGAAATTACTTAAAAATGAAGTGGGCTAAGGTGGTTTTAAAATTAATTCAGATGATCTCTGGTGCTACGTTTGCTTTTACTTTTCTGCCCTGGTTTATCGAGGATTTCCTACAATATTTGCATGTCGTTATTCAGCTTGGTATAGTTGGTATCACGGCTGTTTTCTGGTTTTTTGTCCCAATTCTGCGCAAGTACTCTTCTCTGGTTATCTTGATCTATGCTTACTCCTATGTCGTGCACTGGCATCTTTTTGAGGGGAAATTGTTCACTATTAAGTATACAAAAGAGAGATTTGAAAGATGTTTTTTGGCCTCTTTGGGCGTATTAGCAGTATTCTCGGTTCTTGGAGAAATTCCACGTCGCTTGGTTCATATTTATAACAGGTTGGTATTGACTAAGTTCTGTTTTTATTTGTTATCCACTACTATAGTGTGAATAACACGACGGTTGCCGAGCGAGAAAGAGAGATTTGTGAGACTGGTCAACTTCGGAAAATCTAGGGTCAAAACTGAGCCGAAGTGGTTAGTCTTGCTTCAATTGTCTCTTTCATTGCCTTTATTTATTGATCCACTGTAGTGTAACTCATGTTATTTATACTACACTAGATCGATACAGATTGAAAAACAATGTCAATGAAAGAGAAAATTGAAACAAGTCTACCCTCTTTGGTCCAGTTTTTGTAACCGAGATTTTCCAAAGTCGACAAGTCTCACTTTCTCGCTCCGCCATCCAACGCTACATCGATACAGAATGACAATGAACGAGAGACTTAGAGCAAGTCTACAGCTGACAGAGGTGGAAGGATAATGTTTTGTTCACGGAGGAAAACCTTAGTACCCGAAGAAAGCTCAAAGCACAGGATAGCACTGATGAAATCCGAGCTTACGGGCCTAATGCTTTTCCAAATAAATAAACGTGGTATTCTCTACAAGAGTTATGTTTATTGCAACGCTTCAATAATGATGTTTCTACCTCGCGATAAGAGTTATTTAGTGTAATATTTACTAAGTATAATGAACATATAAACTAGAATAGCCTAAATAGAAAATGCCTGCGAAGATTTCTGGGTCTCTAGCTCTATATTGTTTGCATGAAAATTATATTGTTAACGTAAGTTATCCCTCTACTTTCGACTTCTTCCCTTCAGGTGGAGACTACAGAAAGCTTTTTATCACCACGACGAGAAAGCTTTTTATCACTGCAGTTACGAGTACCAATGTTGCTATTGCTATGATATCTTCCCTGGAGGCCACTGTTTGCCGTGTTGTTGCACGTCTTGCATGTGTCCACCCAGCCCAAGCCAAGCGGATATAAAATTCCGAGCTGTGACGTTGGGAGACTTGAAAGATATAAAACCAGAGTACCTAAGTAATATGGTAGTAAATGGATGGCGCAGAAAATACAAGCCAAAATATTGTCAGCTCACCATGAGCCCTAAAGGTTGGTAGGATTTTAACAGCGTCTTCAAAAAAGCGGCGCTTTAGATTAAGTGTATACTTTAGGGACCGGTCATAAAGTATGTGTACTGGGGGGTGGAGGGTATTCCAAAATACTACCATAAAATTTGGCACCCCCCCCCCCGAAAAGCGTCGGAAAATATTTAATACCCCCCTCAAAGGTGGTGAAATGTTTCGTACCCCCCCCCCAACCAATCACCCTCCCCCCAAAAAAACATGTAACAAATATAAATGCCAAGAACATTATCTGTTACAAACTGTTATTGTTAATCCAAGTTTTGAGCATTTCCATTAATTTAATAGTGCTCTTTTACACCACATGTATCCAATCCGTACTTTTGTATGCTTGACAGTATTCCATTAATAGGACTTGCCTGACTATCTCTTCCATACCTAATAATAGAGTCAAAAGAGGTCCCGGCCATGCGCATTATTTATGGATATATCAACTGAACGTCGTGAGTCGTGACGTATTTCATATCTTTTTTAATATTTAAATCATTCTAAACGTACGAGTAGGGGAGCTACCCGACGGTAAAATTACGTAATCAAAGACTGTTCAGGTTGCAGAGATGTCAAACTAATAGGTTCCGATCGAGACACTTTCCGATAAATGCTACTGTGCTACATTGCACTTTAATTATTATAAGAACATACACTCAATTTTATTAAAGTATGTAGTTTTAAATTAATCATAGACATAGTATTAAACTCATTTTTTGTTTCGTACACCCCACAAATGTCGTAATTCGTCTCATACCCCCCCCCAAAGGTTAGATAATTTGTTTCGTGCCCCCCCCCCCAACTTACCCTCCACCCCCCCAGTACACATACTTTATGACCGGTCCCTTAGTATGGGTGGGTTTCACTAAGCATTATTTTTCAGCAGATAGTAGTCATTCGGCAGTAATCAAGTCGGTTAATTGATTGATGGTCGTCATCCGGCAGTAATCAAGTCGGAAATTATACGGTTTCCAAGATTGTTAAAACGTGAAGAAATTAACAATTACCAACCAGGCACTTGTAATAATCCTAAAGTTAACCGAATTATTATCCGCCTTATAATACCAATGCAAACTCTTGACTTGAAATTTAGAACTATCTTCTAAATGCCCACCCGTGGCTAGCACATCCTCTGCTTCCATTATTCAATTAATTTACTCGTACAAACGTAACAAAGTCAACGTTGTCACTTTCCATTTTTTGTCAGGTATTTCTGTGATAGACCAACAACCAGAAAAAAAAAACGACAAACAAAACCAACCTGGTCCATCGACGTCTTCTGAAGAAACCAATCAACCATCACAACGTTCTGAAGAAAAATTTAGAGAAAAATGTTTAAATGGCAAAGATTTTGAAAAGGAACTGAAACCGAGCGATATTAAATTATCTTCAGCAATGGCAATGTCTGCTGCGGCTCTCTCGCCCTACCTTGGCAAATATGAAACGGAAGAACAACAGTTTACGCATATTTTGACCTTGTTGGGCATGGATATGGCTGCAAATCTTGTGTATAACATGGCAGGTGAAAGAAGAATGAATTGTTTTAATTGGGTAAGATGTTGTCAATCATCAATATAGGTGATCAATTTCCCTACCAACAACCACAAGCTGTCTTTTAGACTCAAGTCTTAGCATTATTCAGGGTAATTTAATCCCAAAGTGATAGTAAATTATTAGCAACCATTTATCCAACCAATTTGCCACCTATTATTATTTTCATCAAACTAGATCTCAATTCACACGTTATTTTATACTAATAGTATCTTTGATAGATGAAACCGGATCAAACGTTTTGCCAAAGAAGTAAAGTGGTATTTCCCACAAACAGAACACTTCTATTTATCGCCATTTACGAAACCGTGCAAACATACAAAAAAAATATTATTTACCAATCAATATATATTTCATAACATTATTAATTTTATGCTATTTTTCCCTATAGTTCGCGTTCTATGGTATAAATACACTCATAGTTCTTTTAATCGGTTTTGGAGGATTTGGACTATGGAAATTGTTCGAATCATATATTCACGGCTTGTCTGTGGGCATAACTGTAGGTGTAGTAGGAGGATTCGTGTTTCTGCTAGCGATATTGTTAATCGTATTGTATATCTGGACTTGTTGTGATAGCTGTGATTCATGTGAATGGAATGAGACTGGGTGCACTTCAACGTAAGTTCAGTTTACCCCCCCCCCTCCCCCCCCCAGGATGCGACTGTAATAAGAACACCTCTCCAGTACAAACACCTCTCTAACACGGACACCTCCCTAATACGCTCACCTCTCTAATACGGACATCTCTCCAATAAGGACATCTCGCTAATACTAACACCTCTCTAATACGAACACCTCTCTAATACGGACATGCACCTCTCTAATACAGACACCTCTCTCTCTCAAGGCTGCATTCTATTAGTGCGTTTTTCGTACGCACGTGCACGAACGGGAAAGTTTAAATCCATTTAAATGTTACTTATGAAATAACCAAATGAATAAATGTACAGAAAACTTTTCCGTGCGTGTACGTACGCATAAAAGACGCATGACTGGAAAGCAGCCTTTACGCACATCTCTCAACTTTGGACACCTTTCTAACACGTAACCCTCTATTACGAGCACCACTCTATTGCAGACACCTCTCTAATACGGATATCTCTCTATTACGGTATTTCTCTAGTACGGATATCTCTCTCATACAGACACCTGTCTATTGCACACACCTCTCAACCTCGGTCATCTTTGTAATACGTACCCCTCTCTATTACGGACACCTCCCCATATACGAAGGGCATTCGCTCAGATTAATATACTAACAATTTAGTCAAATGTATGCCTGCAATGTATTAAGACAATTTTTATTGTTTTACAGCGTACGCAAATGGTTTGTTGTACATATTCCGATTTATCGTTTCCTTGTTTCAATTTTAAATTTTATCTACGATGGCCCAAACCCTCCAGAAATGCTACATCTTAGTGACGGTGGGCATTTTGAAAACTATGGTCTCTTACCGTTGTTAAAATTGCGATTACCGAGAATCCTGGTCGTGGATGGATCACATATTGAATCGGACGATGACTATGCCAAGGAGATCGTACACGCAATGGAGCATGCGCGTGAGATATTGGATTGCTCCTTTACTGCAATAAACGGAAGTGATGTGTTGACTGATATAAAGAATAAGTATGTTCCTCCCAAGGATGGGAAATTTCCAAGAAAGTACGAGTTCAAAGTTCGTTACTCCGATAAAGGTATGTGTTTGGATGTATGAAATAAATTGAACATATCGCTGTTTCTTTTAAGCACTGGTGACAGATGCGGTCAGTATGCGCGCTCCACCTAATCGCTGAATTAATCCTGCTACTGTAGGCCAAGGGTAGAGTGTTGTTACTTGATGGGCGACTCCCCTGCCCCGATTTGATGTGCTTAGAACCTCACATAATTAGAATTTCGGTTGGTTCTTATAAGGTTCTTTTTTCGAACCAAACGCTTCCTGGTTTGTTCAGCTTGTGAAACAGGAAACAGTATTTCCTGGAAACATGGCTGGGCAACAATGGTTTCTTGTTTGTCCACCTTTCAATGTATTTCCTAGTTTGTCCAGGCTGTAGTTGTACATGAACTTATTGGAAATTTTATTTTATGTAGATTATAATGGGCCTCGTGAAGGGCATATTGTCCTGATTGCTCCTCGTTCTCTACCAACGAAGAATAGTTCCCCTGTTAATCAAACGGGCGCCGGCGAAACTAGTACTGCGGAGATAGATGAGAGAACTGGGGCGAGCCCAGGGGATAATGTCGCACAAGATGGTCCGGTGACGGTGACATGGGAAACCGCAGAAGAAAATTTCGAGAATCATGATGAAAGATGGGGCTCGGGGCCTATTCTCAAAAAGGATGACATCGACCGTGTTTCTGGTTTTCCTGCAGGATTGGGTTGCTGTGACTGCTGCCATTATGGTTGTGTTTCTTCTTGTTGCAGAGATCCTTGTCCTGAAGGCTGTATTTGTTGTCGGTTCCGCTCATGCTGTGCCAGTTGTTTAGCCTTCCCTCGTCATACCACTTTAAACCAGTTTTTTACACCTCAAATGTTTACTGTTTATCACAGAGAAGGTTACAGCGCGTGTATGGAGTGTGACAACTTTTTTGCAGACCCCGTAACACCTGCTGGAGCAGCCCCCACCGTAAAACCCAGTAGCTGCTCCCACAATACCTCCCGTAAAACCCCCCATGAAACCCTCCATGAAATCCCCGGTAACAGCCCTCACAACACCTCCCGTAAAACCCCTCGTGAAACCCTCCATAGCAGCCCCCACAACACCTCCCGTAAAACCCCCCATGAAACCCTCCATAGCAGCCCCCACAACACCTCCCGTAAACCCCCTTGCAACCTCCATAGCAGCCCCACAACACCTCCCGTAAAACCCCCCATGGAACCCTCCATGAACCCCCGGTAGCAGCCCTCACAACACCTCCCGTAAAACCCCCCATGAAACCCCCCATAGCAGCCGCCACAACACCTCCCGTAAAACCCCCCATGAAACCCTCCCTGAAATCCCCGGTAACAGCCCTCACAACACCTCCCGTAAAACCCCTCGTGAAACCCTCCATAGCAGCCCCCACAACACCTCCCGTAAAACCCCCCATGAAACCCTCCATAGCAGCCCCCACAACACCTCCCGTAAAACCCCCCTTGCAACCCTCCATAGCAGCCCCCACAACACCTCCCGTAAACCCCCCCATGGAACCCTCCATGAAACCCCCGGTAGCAGCCCTCACAACACCTCCCGTAAAACCCCCCATGAAACCCCCGGTAGCAGCCCTCACAACACCTCCCGTAAAATTCCCATGGAACCCTCCATAGCAGCCCCCACAACACCTCCCGTAAAACCCCTCATGAAACCCTCCAAAGCAGCCCCCGCAACACCTCCCATAAAACGCCCCATGGAACCCTCCATGAAACCCCCCATAGCAGCCCTCACAACACCTCCCGTAAAACCCCTCATGAAACCCCCCATAGCAGCCCCCACAACACCTCCCGTAAAACCCCTCATGAAACCCCCCATGAAACCCCCCATAACAGCCCTCACAACGCCTCCCGTAAGACCCCTCATGAAATCACCCGTAGCAGCCCCCACAACACCTCCCGTAAAACCCCTTTAGCGGGTCCCTTAAGGTCGCTCTCTGTTCCATTTCCTCCTCGCGTGTGATTAAATTATGGACCATTATTTCTAACTCAGCCTTACCAAATGCTACATGAGAATCACAAACGAGTTTTGTGCACTTATATGCTAAAAACAACTTTTGATCAAGACATGACTTATACTTGGTGACTTAATCGTGATTGTTGTTGTTTATAGAAGATTGGGGAAATCCTACCAGGAGAATGATTGAAAACGTTTTGCAACTCTGTTGCCACGATTTCGCCTTTCACATTCACACGGCACGCATGAGACCGGACGAATTCGAGCACAGCTAACCGTACGAATACAAGTGTGAATAAATGGAAAAGAGCATTTTTTTACCCGTCTGCGTTTCCCGAATTTATTCCCGAATTATGAATGTTAGTTATATATGGTTAAAAATAAAGTAGTTAGCGGGAGCAATGTTTCTTTGTTAATTCACATTGAATTCGTTTGGTATAGCCTAGTTTCCGGCCTTTCATTTCCGCAATGGTTGGCTTCCGGCGCTTCAGTTCGCCCGTAAATTTCACGCTCGCGTCTGGAAGGCCAGAAACTAGACTAGTTTTGTTGATGATTTTGCCGGAATTGTTGTCAGCGTCCTTTGTAGTTTCCGTATGGTATGATTCTAATGTTTTTCTTGTTCTGAAATTTCCCTTGTATATAATTTCTCCATTTTCAAAGTTAATCTTGCGTCCATTTCCCAATATGGACATGTGATGCTATGTTCGAACCGTCTACGATAGTTTCTTACATTTCTCGCGTGTTCTTTCTTTAAGGCTGGTTTCCAGCCTTATCTCAGCGATCACGATCATTACGATCGTTGCGGTCGCTGCAATCGCCAACTAACTGATTTCCATATAATCGCTATGATCGCTGGTAAATTTTTTCAGCGATCGTAACGATTGAAGCGATCGTAACGATCATATGGAAACCAGCCTTTACTGTTCCAAATATTCTCCCCGTTTCTTCTATGTATGGCCAGGTACAATCTTCGTGTTTCGAAGTGTTGTCTTAATGGTCGTAATAATGGCTTAGTTGTTACCATTATATCAGCGTGCTGTCGTATGGTTCTGCTGTTCTGTTATGCAAGTGCGTCAATCCTGGGGGGATTCCCCACTTTTTGGGCAGAGGGGGGTCAATATGTAATTATCTCCCCAGTTTTTTCCACTTTGGCTTATACGACATGTTCTGATCATCAGAATTCTGTAAAGTCTTACCCCAAAGTGCACAAAATGGCGTTTCAGAGACTCTATAGATTTCAAAACATTTTTGGGGGAGCATGCCCGCATACACCCTAATGTTCTTGTGCTTTCGGCACTCGATAACTGCGCATTCCTGCTTGCAGCATGGGGCCTCAATAGACAATTTTGGTTTTGGTCGGCCCCTTTAATTACCACGCCCTTTCGTCGGGCAAAACGAACCCACAGGCCACACCCCTAACGCTTAGATCCAAGTTACGGGAGGTGTCTATAAATGATGTTGAAATGTCCAGAAATTGCTAAACGTGTTACATGGCTCCATAACTATTAGCAGACTCCACGCCCCCCCCCCCCTCACACGTTTTGAGATGGATTTTCGCCCTTGCTGTCATGCCTTTAATATAAGGTAAGGTCACGCCCAGAACATTGTCAAAAACTACAAGTTTCTAAAAGCAATTCCGTAAAGCTACTCTGATAAAGCCGAATACAAACTGAAGTAAGCTTTATATGATTATATTTTCCTTTGACTTTTTAGCCACAAACGTTTATTACAAACAAGAAGATTGTCCATTCACCAGATTAGGGCGATGTTGACAGACGTAAAGTTCGCTTCCCACCAATCCCACGAAAAGTTGTGCTTAAATATTGCATTTTAGACCTAAGCAGAAGCAGTTGCCGAAAATGCAATTGGCCCTCAGGCATGACAAGAACCGGCGGTCCTGCGATTACGGTGCAGCGCCTGGACCACTGAGATGCAGAGTTCAGAGTTAACTTGTGGTTAGCTCATGGCGACTTAACTTGGCGATTTTCTTGATTTTGATCCATATTTTGGACTTTCAAGATGCAATTATTCGAGAGTAATAACGTTTCGTAACAGGTACACCGAATTCATTTGCAATGCAAATTTGGCTACCACCCGTAAGGTGATGAAAATTTTATACACGGAGTCTCCTATATCCAAACAAGTTTTACAGTTAACTTGTCAATTATAAAAACAGGAAAACCTATTTAAAAAGAGAAAAAGATTGTATAATGAGAAAATAATGAGCTAGTTCATGGAAAAGACGATCACCTATAAAAGAAGGAATATTCCTTAAATCGAACGGAGAAATGAAGAAGTAAAAATCGATTACTCATTTCATATTTTAACTTTATTGTATCTTCGCTTCATGGCTACCGTGAACATTAGCCAGCTGTCAGAACAGCTTTTAAAATGCCCAGTGTGTCTGGAAACTTTTGAAACGCCAAAAATTCTTCCCTGTTTGCATTCATTCTGCCAGAAATGTCTCCAAAGGATCCTTAAAGAAGGCGAGAATGTTATCCTGTGTCCGACATGTCGGAACGAAATTCAGCTACCGCAAGGAGGAGTACAAGAGCTGCCGACGAACTTTTTTATCAATAACATGTTGGATTTTATCACAGTTCAGTCATTTTCGTCCCGGCCTATTGATTGTACAAACTGCCAAGATCGTTCAAACGCCGTTGCGAGGTGTGGAGATTGCGTGGAATTTCTATGTGAGCAGTGTCTCGCAGCACATAAGCGGACCAAGCTTACAAAAGAACACGAAGTTCTGGCCCTAAAGGATTTGCAATCTTCGGACGTACAAGATAAGATGCATCGGCCATTATATTGTAGTCATCATGATATGGAGGTCTTGAAGTATTATTGCGAAACGTGTGATGACCCGGTGTGTAGGGAGTGTTTGATAATGGAGCATCGCGAGCATGCCTATGGCTATCTGAAAGATGTGAACAACAAACAACGACAAGAGGTATGTAGGTATAAGTTATATAAAGGGGTATTATATCAGTTATAGAGGTGCTACTGCAATGTATGCGCGGTCTGTCATGCTGGAAACAAACAACAAATCTGAAAACATTATATCACAGTCTTAATCTTAAATAAATTAAGCAAAAAAACCGTAAACACATGTTGCAAACAAAAGTTCAAAAACTTATTAATAATTCATAAGCTTTTAGCAAATCATGTCAACCATATATATATACTATGTCACGTGAAGTGGCTTTATACCTGATAAAACTCGTCTTCATTAGTATATATATTTATTGCTATCATGCTGTTTTTCAACTGTTTTACTATACTATTAGGTCAAATCACTGGTTGACAGCACCAAAGCTCAAACAGTTCCATTAGAGAAAGCCATAGGAGGCATCACAACACTCATGGAACGTCTGGAAGTAAGAAGTCAGGGCCTTCAGCAGGTAAAACTTTCACCGAATATTCCTGACCTGTTCTGGTCATGCGCGAGTTTTGTTTACGTTGGTCATTGAGAAGTAGGGTTTGGGGGAGTATTCAGTTTTCAATAAATATCAATAAATGAGGGTCAGGAGTTTATCAATTTGTGAGAACTGTCAATTGTAGCCATCGTAAAATACAGTTATTATTATTATTATATTACAATATTATTAAATATGGTGATATGTGAACTGCTGCTCCTACAATTACTTTGAAAAGTTAATTGTTGAGACACCTGCAGTTTTAGATCGTAAGTCAAGTTATACAGTTTGTAATACACATTAATACATCTCCCCCACCCTCCCCAATCAATGTTGTTTTCCCAATTATAAGACAATAGCGCATCAAATATGCAAGGTACGTTGGATACAACATTGAAAAGGAGGCGGGGGTGGTCGAAATTCGTGAATATATTAAGTATTTGGGGCATCCCAACACATTTGAAAATGATTGTAGCTATAAGGTCCAAAACATCTTTAATTAGTTTAATATATATGTTTTATTGTTTTGGTGTCTGTATGTTCTTCGTATCACTGTTGTATGTCAATTTTTGGCAAAGTTAAATATACACTTTATATATTTATCCAGGAAATCACCAGTAATTTTTCTAAATGCGCTGAAGTACTGAAGGAAAAAGAAGAAGAACTTCTGGTGTTCGTCACCAACGAATGTCGAATCAAATGCAAGAACCTTGGACTCCAGAAAGAAAGCCTGGAGACGTTGCTGGCCAGTGTCACAAGCAGTTGTCAGTTCTCTGAGAATGTGCTGGAACACGGAAACGAGGCTGAAGTGATGCTGGTTAAGAAACAATTGACACAAAGGTTGAATGATTTGCAGAATACTCACATGGCCTTCGAGCCACAGGAAGATGACGTCATAGAGTATGAGTTCTTCGCTGATGAATTTCGTAAAGCGATTAAGGTAAATAAATAATGAATATTATGTAAAATTAATATTGTCAGATTGGTCTACTAGGGTTTGTACACTTTCCCAGTGACTGAGCGCATTGTTTTTCGTGCTTGCTACTGGATAAAGGCATCATCCAGTAGCAACACGACTCCAATCGCTCAAAAGTAGCGTTTAAATACTAATATGGACCTAAGATGAAAGATTTGGGCAATTAACTTCATGCTCTATTTTACTATCAGTCAGAGTTCGATTGGGCATGAAATTCTTTAAAGTCCACCGGCCTTTTTAAGCATGTTTATTTTCTATTAACCCTCATCAATTCATAGCGAAAGGGAGGCTGAGTGATGGAGGCTACAAAACAGGAAGAGGAGAGTAGAAAGAATGAATACAAACTTGAATCTGTACGTACAGTTACAAAAATAATGTTAGAACACAAAAAGCATCATTACTCCTCCTGAATTTCTGGAGTCCTCTCCGCATTGAAAAAAAGTTTTAACGAGAGCAGCTTATATAACCCCCTGAGCGACCTTCCCCATATTACCCCTCTCGGACATACAAAAATGTTGTTAATTATGGTGATTTTTTACGCTCATCAGCACAACCAATCAATCAGGTATAGTAATTATAAGTATCTATTTGCCGACAATGGTATTAAACATTGTTATATTTGCCAACCTTTAGTTTGCAGGACATGTCAAAGCCTTTCCGACAGTTCCAAGTTTATGTTATGCAACAGGAATTGGTCTTCACAAAGCTAAAGCTGAAGTTGAAGCGATGTTTCAAGTGATCACAGTTGACCGCAATAAGGAACTGTATGGACATGGCGGTGATAGGATATATGTGAGTGTTGTCCCTGAAGATGGCGAAGCCTTTCAAGGTCAGTTTGTATGGCAAATCATGATTGAATTATAATTTAAGGTTCTTGTGAAAAACAATACGTATATACATATATTTTTTGGCAAATCTTTCAATACGTAAGTTCGGATCTTCATCAGTACCAATAAAACTAATTATATTATTTGCGCTGATACAGATCCGGAATTGCGGATCGAAAGCTTTAGAAATATTATTCACAAAAAGCATAATAATTATAATATGTGCAAATCTACGGTTGAAAACCTTACGATATGATAGCATTTAATTCTTGCTACCTGTATGGCATTGAAAATACAAGAAAATCAGCCAATTGGAAACAAACAGACATGCAAGCATTACTCCTTTCATTCCAATCAGCGTTTTCTGTGACCGATTACATTATGTCTATGTTATGCTTACCTATATTAGTACTGCGCCTAGACTATTCATTCTTTCAACAATTGTGATCTATCTTACCCCACCCAGTCAACTTTGCCCGTGCGAGGAACCGGAATGAAATACCCTAGGTATATGCATTTAGGGCATTTCACGCAATTGTAACCCATACCAAAATGTTCCCTTGTGTCCAGGCACAGTCATCGACAACAACGATGGCACCTACTGTGTATCTTACATCCCAATACTGCGAGGTAACCACGCCATTCACGTGACATTGCGAGAAAAGCACATCAAGGGAAGTCCTTTCACAATAATGGTCGGTGGGCGGATTGACTACCATCGTCTTCATCATACCACACGAGCGTTTGGGACGCAGGGGGAGGCTGGCGGGGAGTTCAACATGCCTTGGGGTGTTGCCATTGACAACGAACGTGAATACGTTATCGTTACAGATACCGGCAACCATCGTGTTCAGGTATTAATGTATTAATTAAAATTATTACTATTTATATAACATTGATAAATCTCTTTTTAAAGGTACGTAGTTTACAAGTGTCTACTTGTTTTGACTCTTTATGATAGAAAGACTTTAGTTTGACATTAGTTATTGCTGCGGTAGCGAACGAGCATGAAGTGAGCGAGTGACGCAGCAGATCTAATTTGAGTATGTAGGGTATTTTTATCTCAATCTTTTCTAGCGCATTGTATTGTGGTCGTGCGCTGTAGGTGGTGCGCAGTACACAAATTTTCCCGATTGAGTTTCCGCGATTTCATGTGTTAATTCCATGTGGAAGTATAATACAATACATGGAAAATATTGATATTTTGATGTAGATGTTACAAAATTTCAATTGATGTTTCCATGTTTTGTGACCAAGCTGGTACATCAGTTTAGCTTGAAAGCAAGTTTTTTCACTGCTGCTTGCTGATGTTTCATCCTGGAAAACTAAGCTCATCGCCTTCATCTCTTTCACCACTTCCAGAGTATGTTCCTAAAGCGCGAGCCAGGCTGCAACCTGATATCTTCTGGCATACACAATGGGTCAATGCCAATAATTTATGATCTACTGAATATAATTTGGGTTGCATAAACGTCATGTTACAAGAAGCTATAGAATAAAATAAAAGCCCCCGCAGCATTCCCTACCTTGCAGGTACCCTAATTATATCAGTTATCCCATTTTTTAATAGTAATAGTAATAAAAATAATAATAATGAAAATTTTATTGAAGCAAATTGTTCTACTAATATGCATACAATTGTAAATCTCACTACTAATTTCAATCTCACTAGCAGGTAATTTACTATTGGGTACCTGAATCACAGATAACTGCATGCACCAATTTACAATTACAAAAGGGGAATAACAAATGATTATTTATATATATTGTAAAAATATGAATGAAATATGAAGGGGTTTTCAAGTCCTTGTTCCCACAGCAGAAACTATGATTATATAGAAAGTATAGTGCAACTTAACTTAACTAATTTTATTCTATTTTATTTTATTTTTATCATAAGAGAGGTACAATTTGAGAATGGTATTACTGTATTAAAACCATCAGTATTACAATATATTGTTCCTATTACACTTTTTTAATTAACTTTCTCGGTGTTTTCGAAAGAAGAATGCTCCACCTGTTTTGAAATGTTATTGCATTTAAAGGATAACATCTGTTGCCATCAAAACGACCTGCTACTATGTTATATAACAATCACAGATACAGTTCACTTTACCCGTAGGTTTTCGATATCCTTGGAGGTTTTTTGTTCAAGTTTGGAAACGAGGGTGTAAAGAAAGGAGAATTCAAAAGTCCCAAGGGTGTGGCTTACTCGACCAAAGGTTACATCATTGTCGCTGATTCTGAAAACCATCGAATACAGATGTTTAATGAAGATGGACGAATTTTGAGAGCTTTTGGTTCTCAAGGTAACCAAGAGGATAAAGAGACTAATTAACTTATTTCTTTCTTTCTCGGGGTAAAATTAGGAAACACATTGTTACCGAATTATTGTTTTCTTGCCACGTTTCTCAAAGGTGGATCATAGTGGATTAACCAGGAAATATTACAACAGGACTTCCTTGTTTGCCCATGCATGGCTAAAGCTGTAACAAAATTGTTGAGTTCATGTGTCTTTCACCTCTTTGACTAAAATAATGTTAGTTTAGTTGAAGTTTCCTCCTGCAGTACATTGAACCAAAATGACTTTTAATGACTTTAGCAGTCCTAAAAATCCTTAGATAAAGCATGTATTTATACTTATCCTTCCAGGCCAACTCTCTCACCCTTGTGGTATTGCATATTGCAATGAAAAAGAAGTGATTGCAGTAACAGAACAAGATAATCATAGAGTCCAAACGTTCAGCGTCCATGGCGAGCCGTTGGCGATGTTTGGATCTCAGGGAAGCGATGAAGGCAAATTTCTGTATCCCCACCACCTGGCATTTAATGTGAAGGGTTTATGCTTGGTGTCTGATTGTGTCAATGACAGAATACAAGTTTTTGACAAAGATGGGGAGTATCAGTCTTGTTTCGGAGAAGAAGGTATAGTTTCAATTTCAAATGTTGTTATTATTATTATTATTATTATTATTGTTGTTGTTTTTGTTGTTGTTAATACTGCTGCTGTTGTTGTTGTCGTTGCTGTTTTGCTGTTGTTGTTGTTGTTGCTGTTTTGTTGTTGTTGTTGTTGTTGTTGTTGTTGTTGTTGTTGTTGTTACAGCATGAGCGGCTGTGTTATATGATGTAGAAGCAAGGGCCGGAAGCGAGTGGTTATCTTATAAACACGGACACGAATGATGAAACTCTTGATAATGACGTTCGTATTGTTCATTTATAACATGCATGATGAATAATATTTGATGAACTTAAAGCTTACGTAAATCAGAAGGATTTGTATCAGATATGGAAGCTCCTCCACGGTAATGATTTCTTTGTGTTTTCTTCATGATATATCTAGTATTCGTTCTTTTCACTCTAGGAACTAAAGTCTCCCAGTTTGATGGTCCTGAAGGCGTTGCTATGGACGACGAAAGCAATATCTTGGTCTGTGATAATCACAACCACCGAGTACAGGTCTTCAACAACCAAGGAGAGTTTGTAGTACAGCTTGCGTCATATGGTGATAATGTGGGTTACTTCAAGAATCCTTGTGGGATAGCAGTCAGTGACGCTGGGGATATCTTCGTTGTCGATACTGGCAACAATCGTCTTCAGATATTTTAAGAAATTCACCAAGTTTCCGTTAAAAGATTTTAGGTAAAATATTTTAATAAAATGGTACCGCACCTTCATTCGCATATTAAAGTGACGTTGTTAAGGATTTAGGGTCATATTAACATGCTACAAACATATCAGAGTCGAGTTATATAAGTGTATATAGGGAGAGAGAGATGCGTGCTCCAACAGCCATTCTTCTCTTTCTGTATCATTCATCTCTGAACATTAGGGATCATGTTTTCTATATTTCATTATTTAACATAAACCTAAAACCTGAACAAACCCAGCTTTGATAAATGGGAAAAACAAACCCAGCTTTCTCACTATGCAAATGATGTTTGGGTACCATTCCACCTTAAGATAGAAACGGCATGTCCCATAAGTAAATACAACATATGATTTATAGGTTTCAAACTAGTCTAGGAAACTAGTGTTACTGGCCCTTTTAGCTACTGATGCCCAAGAGAAGTTATGTGCAATGGGGCGCATTGCGGCTTGATGGGTCAACAAGTCACCCATCAACGTCAAAGTCAACGCGTTTTTTTTTGGGGGGGGGTTTACTGCTAAGATCGTCAGATGTTGGAGAGAGTAATACCCCGGTCAAACGAGGATGAGAGTTGATGAGAGTCAATGAGAATCGCAACTCTCACTCGCGTTTGACCGCCAACTCTCGTTGACTCTCGTGCACTCTCACCAACTCTCATCAACATGAGCTGGTTCAAATTTTGGTGAGAGTTAATGACAGTTTTTGTACGTTTGACCGCTACCTAAGCTTGGTTATATCTATGTCAGCTCTCATGCAACTTTTGTTCTCGCCTGACCGGGTATGAGAGTTGATAAAACTCCCATGCTAGCTTTTGCTTGCGAACTCTCATCCTAGTTTGATCAGGGCTTAAATATTAAAGTTGCGGAAAGTTTAATACGATAGCCAACTACCGTCAGTTGCATCTACCCGTAAACTCCTTTATTAAAGCATAATTACTTAAAGCTTAAAGCTTAAAGAACACCAAAACCTTCATTCATGTTGTTGAATTCTATTTCTAATATTGGAAACATTATTTACTAGTATTTACATACATTACATATTTTGTTGTCCTCTTGCTTATATATATGTATATAGAAATATATTGTTTAAATTTTTTGTATTTACATTGTATTTATAGAACAAGTTCCATTAAAAACAATAAGTGAATGTGGTGTATTTTGCATGAGTGCAAGTGGATATGTACACATTTAAAAGTGAGAAGAAGCCTACAGCGATATAATATTACACTTGCTAAACTTTATGTAGAACTGTCATATCTTGGGAGTTATTTAAATATAAAACATACTCTATGGTCATTGATCGATCATTGAACGATCATCGATTTGTTTCATTGACAATATAATTAACCGACAATAGTTGATTAGAGAATCCACTTAGCCGGGACAACTTTCAAAATGTCAATTCATTTCAGCATGAAAAGCAGTGAGATGCTAATGCATATAAATTGTCGCTGTCCATCTGCTACAGTAAGATTCACCAGTAATTGATCACACAAAAATTGAATCCAGGTTATCACAATGTTGAATTTGAGTTGAGAAGAAGTGAAATGCGTTGTCAACTCACATGATTTTCACTTTCGTTCCACTTCAATATTCCGTGAGATTTAAAGGATTCCATAGAAACTGAATCCAGGATATCATCACGCTTTTCGATACTTCATTTGACTCGACTTGAGTTGAGTTGAATTTGCTCTACCAATTGACGAAAACCGGGAAACTTGAACACTGATGTTTAAAATCACACTGGAGCAGAATCCATATTATCATCCCTTTCTATGCTGGATTTCACTTGAGTTGAACCAGCTCGACTCCTCTGTATGGAACCTCCTCTGCTTCTTTGAGGCACATCGGGAAACCTGAACACCGGAGCCTCGTAGTTATGATGTGACGGAGTCCTTATCACTGTATGATATAGAGGGTCTGGAGTACAGGCCCTGGTATACACCAAGTAGTCAGCTTGTGGAGATCCGATGGGCACCATGTTCGGTAGTTGGACCGGGACACTTTCGTATATTCTTGTTTGTTTGTTTTCTGGTGGAGGCTTGGCTTTATTTGGCTTGTATTGTTTGGTCGTTTTCCTGCGACGAGAGAAGAAGACGTTAAATGAAAAATTTGCTATCAACTTCTACACGAATAATCTTCATTCGAAACGTTCGAAGTACTACGTATGTTTTTTCAGGTAGTAAGATCCTTTAGGCAAGCTTGTGAATATTGTTCATATCTGCGGAGAGTACTTTGAAATTTGCATACATATTTTTTGCATACATATATTTTTACGGCACCGTGAAAACAACATTTTGCATTCAAAGTTGGTTAAAAATGTTTCATGTGATATTGAAAAGTAGTCACACGCACGAAGTTCGCATGTACACAATTAGTTTTTGTAGTTTGAAGAGAATACTTACGCTAGGGCACAGGCGAGGATAATAACAACGACGATCAAAAATACGATGACACCACCAAGAACAAAATTCATGACCAGATGAATCGAAGCTAAAATGACCAAAAAATTAAAATTGAGCTGGATTTAAACTATTAGCATCTAAAATTCGAGTTTTATGTGACGCAGCTTAGACTGATTTGGAATTTCTTATGTATAAGTATTAATTTATGCAGGTTGCGCTTATGCTAGAGAACTGGGACGAGTTAAGCTCGCAAAGAATCCTTGGGAGTTGAAATTTAAAAACAAGCGGGAAAGAATTGTTGTTTTCGAAGGTAATTGCCACTTTGTCTTTAATGGTTAACTTTTTGTTTGAATTGCATGGATTTTTGTGTAGAAAATAGTGTAAGTAAATTTGAAGCTTATTAACTGACTAACTTTTCTCGAATTTAATAATCGTATATCAACCGAGGGTCAACGTGTTCGCTATCCGCGACTGAAATAAGTCAAATAAGCCCAGAATTAACAACTTGTCGAAAATTTATCGCGACTTATTGCAAATTGACTGTTATATGGGTCGTCCGCGACTTATTTTCGCTTATATTAACGGTTATGTTGACAGAATTGGTTTGCTTCAGATTATTTTGGATGCATGTACTTAGTGCTTATATTTACTTCCATCACGCATGGTCGATTACCTGGACTAATTTCAGCGAATTCTTATCAATGTAGATTATTTGGTTTAGCAAATAATTATCGTCAAATAAGAAAGTGTCTTAAAAAAGTGAAGACTAATTGAAAGGGATGTCTTTCACCTCTCCCCGAAATGCATACAGGGATGCTCCACAAGGATTGAAGCACCACACTATACACGGCCCTACTTACTTTCACTTTCGTTCTTGCAATCCCCTTCAATTTTCTGTGCAACAACACTCGGCTGTTCCTTGGCTGTTGTATCAACTGTCTGTGTTGTTGTAGGTTTTCGTGTTGCGATTTTTGGTCTGGTTGGGGGGAGCGATTGTCGTGTAGGCTGTGGTAATTTACCATCGACCATCAACATTCGTTGTCGAATCTCTGCCGGAGGGTCACATTGCGGAGGTTCCCAAATACAATTCTCTGTAAGATAAGGAAATGCCATGTTATACTGGTTAGCTCTATCAGATCTAAATGTTAAAGGTCTGTAAGAGTCATCCCTTATTGACCCAGTGTTACTACAGGAGGAAACATAAACTAAACTGTTTTTACACTGGATAGTTCTATCAGTTCTATTCTCCTAAGGTCCAGGAAGGGACATCTTGTTTGTCCAGTGTTACTGCAGAAGGAAACCTAAACAAATCTCTTTTTATACTGGATAGTTCTAGCGGTTTTAGAATTAGGATTGATGTCCAGTTAGAGTTTACTTCGCCGGTCCAGTGTTATTACAGGAAGAAACCTAAACTTCTATTTATACTGGTTAGTTCTATCAGCCCAAGCTGTTCTCCCTAGAGATCTATGGCGAGGGCCATCCTTCGTTGGTCCGGTGTTAGTACGAGAGGAAACCTGAACTAAATTTAGGTTGCCAACATATTACCCCACTTTTGTTGCTGCAAATCTCAGTCCCTTTGCAATTTTACTAAACTTAGGATGCTCTTTCCAGCTGTACTGTTCAAAAGTTAGTTTAATAGGGGAATGGTCCATTGTCTTGGCTTAAATTTAAATAAAAATATGCTTAAATAGTAGCCTATGAAGGCTTTCATGGTTGTAAAATCATGTTGCACAGTCATTGGTCAAAGGATTTTAGAAACCTAATACGTAAACCTAATATAACACCTCCTGCTTGCCTACTGATAGTACAATGAAATAGTATTTTATAATTTCTTACCGACTTTAGGGTTACAGACATAGATATGCAACTTCATGTGATATTGGACACAGTGACTATCATCTCCGCTTGTTCTAAGGTCAACATCTATACCATTACTCGTGCCTAGAAATATAAGGTTAAATGAAAAAAATGCCTGAGTCAGTGTGCTCCAGTATAGATCAAATGAGTATCTCGGCGTAAGGAAACTACTGTAGATAACTAGATTTATACTGGTCAATCTTCACTCGGTTCTATTAAAATTGTAATTCTTTGAGGTCCAAATAGGGTGATTCCTTATTGTTCCAATATTACCTCAGAAGGAAAAATAACTTGTGAACTGAATATAGCTCTGTCAGTTCTAAACTATTCTTTCCAAAAGTTCAGTAACGGTGCCACCCCCTTATATGTCGAAGAGGATGGATAGCCCTATCAGCTTAGTCGGTATTGTCCAGTAGGATCAACCCGTATTAATTCACCATAGGAGAAAACTGGAGTACCTAGAGAGACACTGTGATACGTGTTTGGTTAACTCAGGCCAAACTTTTCATGTGCTTAACCTAATGCAAATGAGCTCAAACAATGAGTTTAGGTTCACAATTAAGTATGGGCGTTTCAGTGTTGTTTCTCAAGATATGAAAATTCTTCCCGATGGTATCCCTTATTTTAATATTGAAGGGATGGTAGGTGAGAACTAGGGGAGGGGGGTGTTATTAGGAACATTAGATACAGGGTCTCTAAGGGTTTCACATCGGGGAATGTGGGAAGCCTTCGAAATGGCAGTGTCTAGAAGAGGGGTGAGATAGCTGCTTTGGGAAAAATAGTTAATAATTTCCTGACTTTTGCTATGGAAGTACTCATCTCGAAACGTCAAAGTTCTTGTTGAATTTTTCAAGCGGTTTGGTCCTAAAGACCGAAGCTTATTATCTAGATGCTACCTGCACTGACACCACACTTTGAAGATATATATCCATAACAAACTGTTAAAAATATATTTCGAATTGCGGACGCGTATGCATCAGCGCTACCGGAATAAGTACAGACTAATGTTTACATTACAAACAAAAAAAATCAGTTCTCTTTTTACATCGGGTTTGCCCCGAGTTCACATTTTGAAGTAAAAAAATTTTAAGGGTCATATTTAAGGGACCTTATTTTTCAAAGTAGAAAATGATCCGATAGGTCATTCCACTGGTCTTAAAATAGAGACCTGAATAGAGCTTTCTTGAATGAGGAAGTCACCAGTAAACATGTCCCTTATTGGACCCTATAAGGAAAGCAATTTAGAAGTGGCCAAAATGAATTAAGTAAATTATGTTTAGTTTAACATAGTAAACTTACTTATAAAGTAGTAATGTTTCCCTGGAACAAATCTCGGTTCTTCGCTTGAATAAATAGGATGAAATGAAAATTGTAATTTCTTGGGTTTGCTAGGGTTGCTACAGACCAACAGAAGTTTTCCATCCTTGTTCACCTCACATTTATCATATCCTGCTTTGTCCACGTGCCACAGATTCTCGTGCGAGGTTAGCACGTACGGAGGGCGTGTTCTCCACGTGTTCATTGTGACGTCACTTGGACAAACGATGTTCATTCCTGTGTAAGGTAGGACTTTAATGAAGTATTCTTTTGTCATATTTTTGTCTTTGGTTTGTCGTAATTTTCTGAATCTAGAAAATTGAGAAAGAATTACGATTAACGATATCATCGTACATTGTAGTCACTAAATAATTTTCATTCCCGCTGACAATATTTGTTTTTATTATATAAAGTATAGTGCTTTATAGAGATTTCGAGCACAGATAAAACTGATAATCTCACATGTGAGATTATTTATGATAATCTCACATGTGAAAATTATCGCTTTTGAAGTTTATGAAAATGGATATTTTATTTTATTTTATTTTATTTTGTTTGAAAAGACTGTCCTTTATATAATAAACAGAAAAATACATGGATGCTTGGAAATACCAGATTTATTTCCAACCTCTTTCACCGGCTCTTATCTGATTTATTTCGAGTGTTGAACATGATATCTCATTCGTTCGCTGCGCTCACTCGTGAGATATCATGTTCAACACTCGAAATAAATCTGGTATTTCCGCGCACCCATGTATTATTCTGTATATAAACAATGTGAAGAATTCAGAAACAATTACTAAAAATATAAACAATAATAGCTGTAACAGTTATAGCTTTGAATTAGAAATTGAAGTGTAATCCAACTTACGCATGATCATCGCATAAAATGGGCGGGCAACCATTTTCGCGATTGATAATCATACGTTTTCCCTCAAAATGAGAGCGCCGATTGCAATTTAGAAGCAAATACTATAATTCAAAAATGAAAGACACTAGATAGTACACACGTAAAAACGCACAAGTTGTAACAAACCTGCATGCAGTGGTGTTGTTCCAATGCTGTTTCAACAACTTGTTATCAGGATGTGTTCGCACTGCTTGTCCCAGCTTGTTGACAAGTTGTCACCGACTTGTTGACAACTTGCTACAAGGTTGTTGACTCAAGTCACTCAACAGGTCTCAACAGACTTATTACAAGTTGTTCTAACAACTTGTTATCATCCTGCAATTCAACAAATTGTTAACAAGTTGTGAGTGACAACCTTGTAGCAACTTGATAAAATGACAACATTGTTGCAACTTGTTGACAAGGTTGCTACAAGTCTGTTGCGAACACATCTTGTTGACAAGATGTCAGATGTGAGATTTTTACGTGTGTACATGGCGTTCACTCTAATGTGCAAAGTTAATTTCTCTTGTCTTGCGTGCGCGCTTTATATAATAGGAGCGCATTATCACGTTTGAAAAGACGTGACTTGGTGATGGTTTAATATATTTGCAAATGACGCAGGCAAAATAGACTCTTATTTAGTATAGTAATATATAGTATATTTAGTATAGTATAAATAGACAAGGGTTACGGATGGGAAACTTTCCAAATAGAACAAAACAAAACAATTATATCTATTTTCACCATGCAAACATACAACGAACATATTAGGAAATTCATGGATGACGTTATTGAAGGACCGTGCTTTCTGTGACTCATCAACATGGAAGGATCGCGTGCGTTAGGTGTAAGTGATTTATAAGTCATTATTATACTATATATTTTTGTTGTTGTTTCACATTTTTGTGGTAGTGGCTTAAAAGATCAAAACAGGTTCGGGTTAAGATTTTCTCGACGATTAACATTTTAATATATATGGTGCCTTGATGGTGAAGTATATAATTGGATTACTATAAACAGAACATAAAATTACGTCTTATTCTAATTCTTGAACATAATTAATTTCCTTGTAGTATCGAATTCAGGCTTTTCTATATATAGGCCTAAATTAAAATCCCTCTGAGAATGTTTTTCAACTGACAAGTACTTTAGGCAATAATCATTAGAATAAGGAAGGTTGATAGGAAACTCGATGATAATACAATGGGGCCCATTGTCTATACTTGGGGCGACGGTTAGTGCATGTGTCTTTCACCTCTATGAACATAGTCCAATTCCTGCAATACCCGGTTGTCTGATTATAGTTTACCTCGTTGCATGTGAGAAGAATGCCTCCAGTTTGAACGATCGGTTTCCCCCTCAACTAACAAGGTATGGTCCTTTCTGGACCTTTGTTAGAACAGTTTAGGCTAATCCGATATCAAGTTTAAATGTATAGGGTTAGTTTAGTACTAACAAAGAATGTCCCTTACTGTATTTCTAGGAAGAGCATTTTTGAAAGGACTGATAGAGCTATCTAGTATAAATAAAGCTATTTTTACTCGAGAGTAAAATATGGTTGCGTCCATATATTCACGTGCGTCAGGGCCTTTTTTAACTAATGTACTGGAAGGACCAACGCCCCCCCCCCTAACCCCCATATTGGTCCCCCCCCAGTGGCCTAGTGAGCTATTTTGGCTCCCCAGTGAAGGTCTCTTTTGTCCAAAGTATAAGAAAAAAAGGGAAAAACTGAGTTTAGAGGAAAGTTATGGATTCTCACAACAAAACATGGCTCCGTTTAGATGGGATATATCAAAAATTGGCTCTGAAAATGCAGGAAATCAAGCCACAGAGAGGACCCCCAGACCCCCCTTACCTTCCCACACCTGTAATACACCACCTACTTGTTACGTCCCCTTTCGATGATGCCCCCTCCCCCACTAACGATTTCTTAAAAAAGGCCCTGACGTGCGTAACGTTAAGCGTTTTTACCAATAGCAATATTTAAAATTGACCATGCATTGCGTGTTTTCATGCATACACAGATTGGTAAATCATACATTGATATTAATATAGTGAATTCTTTAACATTTAGTGTTCTATATTTTTTATAAGCCTAATTAGTAAATTCATCATCTTACAAATATGTCAACACAATTCTAAATTTCTCAATGTCATTCTTAGAACTAATTATGCCTGTCTGGTCTTATCTGCTATTAGTAGAAATTTAAGGTCGAGTGCTGAAAGTAATGGTATATATTTGAGTTTAGTTCCTGAGAATATCTATTGCAATTGTGTATATATTAAATGGATATTAGCTTTTGGCTTTGCGGAGTGTAACACTTGAACCCATGTGTTGATTAAGTGAAAATATAGAATTAAATATTCTATTGTCAGAGAAGAACATCTAACTGTGTGAAGTACGTCAAATCTGTTTATTGAAACTGGATTAAGCGGAAATTTTATGGAACCATGCGGACTTGTTTCCTGTTGAAAAAAGACGCACAATTTAGAGCTAGCGTCCCTTTTTGACAAAATGTCCCTTTTTGAGAAAAAGTGCCCTTAACTTAAGACATCCGCGTGTTATTTCCTGTTACTGTAAATAGCTTTTCATAGACCACTTTGATAAATGGTGCTGATTCTAAAATTTTGTATGAATTGGCCTAAGTTCTAGAGTTTAATTGGTTAATTTGGAATGTTAGCATTTATACTGAGCACACGAATTTGGCGGCTTTTTGATGCACATAATTTAAAAGAATGGGCGTGCATGCAGCCATTTCTACTGTAAAAAGTGTTCAAAAGAATGCTTTTTTATATGTTGTGGGTGACGACTTAGTGACCAATGGACAGCTTCATGTCAAAATAAATCTATATACCTGCAGTATTATTTAGAAATCAGTCAGCCAAAACCTTTTCGTTGGCACTTTTGCACTCCCACGGTAAAGTACTTAAGGGAAAGTGTATCGAATTTTCCAAAACGGTGTTTTTGTTCGTAAGTAAATAACAAGTCAATTACGTTAACATCTAGACGTTCCCGCACCCTTTTAAGGCAATTGTCTATTGTTCCTGGCTAATAGTTAGACTTAATACAGAATACATGCAAAACAAATATACAGTGTGATGACAATTTCCTGTTGTAACAAACACGTATGACTGAATTAAGCTAGAGAATATAGCCAAAATGTTCGTTTTCGGACCTGAGTTAATGATATTGATAAATATTCACAACGAATATAATGTTTAACTGAGCTGTTCTGTTTATCGAGCTAGCTGTTTATGGTTTGAATACTGAATAGTATATTAACCCGATTTGTAAATTAGCTATTTACTCTAAGAGTACTGAGATAGTACCAGTTTTAGCTATAAAATATCTGTGTTTTGTATCCTTTAAATATTTTGTGGCTTGTTTGCACCATCCCTTTGCTAAAAAAACATGCTTGTATCA
Source organism: Trachythela sp. YZ-2020 (assembly GCA_016169945.1). Classification (NCBI taxonomy): domain Eukaryota; kingdom Metazoa; phylum Cnidaria; class Anthozoa; order Malacalcyonacea; family Clavulariidae; genus Trachythela; species Trachythela sp. YZ-2020. The sequence continues at coordinate 7,158,613 of JADLSH010000260.1, forward strand.
TAGAATAGGAAATGACTAGAAGGGCCACTTGAGGCCGAACCTTTAACGTTTTTGACGCTGCGCATGTCGCATTACGCATGTTCATGACTATTATTCTAGCCAGTCAATTGCATTTTCTGACCAATAAACACGCTGAACTGGCTGGTCCGCCATTATTCTGGCCAGATAACTGCATAAAAATAGGGTCTGGCAGCACTGCTGAGTGGCCTTTCTGGTCATTTCCTATTCTGTGGTTGTATCAAAGTGTTTGCTAGACGTAAAGTGTCATAATTATGATGACGCCAATTCGATCATAGAAAGTTCTATGGTGTAAACCAGCCTTAATTAAAATATTGATGTTTAAACACGAATGCACTGTTGGACAATGCTTATATGCAAATGCCGCACCAAAATATATAATCGATTAATGTGTCATGTCCCTGACTGAGGGTCACCTTTGTGGTTTTGAGTCAGACAAAGGGTTGACGATAGTGTTTAACAATTTGCCATGAAATGCGATCACTGGTCACAAAGGGGGTACATTGATCAATTAAGGACATAATGATATATGCTCAGTTTTTGTTTGCGTGTGGTGTGACACACACAGTGGGTGAAATCACAGTATTTGCCAAAGCCATTGCCAAATGGAGATTGCTTTTAGGCCATAAATGGAAGACATCACTATAGGGGTCTAGGCGTAGCTATATACATGCAAGGTCAATTTAAGTGTGATTTATTTGGGCTTTAATTATGGTGAAAATTACAAATGACTTTGTCCAAAGCCAGCATAAATAAATCGTTCATGACCATGATATTTTAATTAAAGTATTTAGAACGATTGCATGAGATTTTATAAGTTTGGAATAACCAATGATGTTATGATGTTCAAATTTCTTTCGGTGAGTACCGATGGGGGACGTTTTTAGCCAGTTGGGTTATTAACTGTTAAGGAGTGGTTCTTCACTTTTAATAATATCAAAACCAAAACATGTAGCAGATGAAAAGTCTGAGAAGTCACTTCGAAAGTAATGTAGTCAAGGACTGTCAGCAAATGTTTCAACTCTATTTCGGAGCCAAAAATTCATAGTCATATATTCATGCATACATTTGTATGCTTAATTATTAGTATGCCAAACAAAGCATGCATGCTGAGTCTTTGTGTTTAACTCTAATATGCTCTGTCTATCAAAAGCACTCTCGTTGGTTTTTAACCAAATTCATTACTCATATAGTCATATTGTACTGTATAATATGCTTAGTGATATGGAATAATGAATTTGTCTTCTTCCCTGCTCACTCGAAAGCCAAATTGGTAGAGTGTAAGCCATGTTTGAGTCAACTTGATGTGTTTTACTGTTATCATGAATATATGGTATCATAAACGCAGTCGTAACATATGGTATATGTATATGGTGCATCTAATCTATCAAGGAATCTCCCATCAGTCCTTACTGGGAGACAATCAGTTCACACAGGAGGCATTAGTTGTTAACAATCTTTTGTTGATATTGTCCAAACCAATTTCCGATGTGTCATGAGAACTGAGATTGATTTATCTCACACTAATGCAGTCCTTTTTGGCATAAGGCATGACACGTATATTTAGACAATTCTATAAAATTTGAATTTGTCTTTGTTACCATTGTTGCATGTTGATTATTGCAAACTTGGCTCGGTAACGAAATGGTTAGTGCCTTCCAAATCTGAATTCATGTACCTTTCATCTCTGTGATCCGGATTCGATTCCAGCAATAATGCAGAATGCAGTTACCCTATTTTTGACTTTGTGCTTGGATTTTAACAGCTTTTAATAGCAAAACAAATTATGTATATATTAAATTAAACAGCACTAAAGAATACGCAATTAAACGCTGAATCATACAAGACATACAAACACGTGTGGCAAACACAAACTTAGGCGTATTAAAACGTATGTTTGTTTCATGAATAAACTATATATCATCACCTCTCAGTGGGTGATAAATGAATATTCCCCAGCAAGGAATCAATTTATCAATGGGCGTCTACCAATAATGTACAATTTGAGACAATTTACCGAATTTCTGTCGAGAGGTCTAAGAAATGTTTCATAATTTGATGTCAAATTAAGCATTTAAGGCAAAATTGCTGGCTATTATTGATACTTAACCCAAATATTTTAGGAAGTAATTATGTAATGATGCATACAATTATTCAACACTAAAAAGATACTGTATTTCTTAGATAATATCTCAAAAATGGGGTTCTATATGAGCGTAGGCAGTCTAGGCAGGCGTCGTTCAAGTAACCAACATCTTGAACATTGCATTTTTTTTAACTACCATGAAACTAAACTAAAAACAAAGCTTTTACTAGATAACTCTACATCTATAAACTACAATGGTTGGTATATATTCAAACTAATCTATAACATTATATAGGATTGCTCCATGCAATTCTAAACTGTTCTTCTTAGACGCCTAATGGTAACCATCTCTTTTACATATTGTTACAGTGTTAACTTGCAATGTTTTGTAGATCCAAAACTTAAATATATTAAATCAAGTTTATTTATACTGGAAAGCTCCATCAGTTCTAAACCTCGTCCTCTATATAGAGTTCCTGTAAGAATCATCCCCTATATTGGTCAAGATGGGAACTTGAGTACTGGAGAAACTGACCTTGTTTTTCATACAGTCATGACACTGGTGATAATAGCATCCACTAGCACTTATCTCGTATATATTGTGGTCACCTAGGTGAAAGGCATTATAGGAATAGCCCATAACCACTTTGCCTCCAACACCCGTCCTTATAAAGATGCCGGAATAAAGTGTTTTCACTGAAACAATATATTATTTTATAAGGTTTTAAAAAATATTCATATCTATTATAAATATTGCTTTAATGATAATCTTAAGTTTCTGGTTTCCTAGTAGAATCGGAAAGGTGAAGAAATATTTTTTCTTGTCTTTAACACCTTTTATACATGACTTGAGTACCAATTAGAAAGAAAAATCATTCCAGAAATATGGCATTTTGAGTTCCCTGTCATTTGTGTAGTCTTGCGAACGCCACGATCTAAGAAGGGACGAACCATTAGAAAAGTAATGGGGGGTTGGTATTTTTTAGCATGCATTAATTTTTTTGCAACATCTGCTTGTGCACAAATTTTAAAGGCTTTTTTCTTCGCTTTCCCCTTTGCACGAATTTATTTTCTTTCTTTTTCCCTTGCGCGATTTTTTGTTGTTGCTTTTTCCCCACCCCTCCCATCACTATTCTAATGGTTCGTCCCTAAGAGTCAGTCCAAATTTCCGGATAAGCATTCTCCAAAATACCTTTTTACATATCGGAATAAATATAATTCTAATGATTACTTTATTATAGTACAGGCGTTATTTAAAATCGCTTTGATTTTTACGAATTAAATTTTTGTGGTACAATCATTTGATCAAGACTTTCAATCTGGATGCTGTGCTACATAAGATATACAGGTATCGAAAGAACTCGAACCGACTTGACCTCGTAGGCGTAGCTCAGTTAGTATAGCGATGGACATGCATCATAGACTAGCAAACCAAAGACGGCTTCGAATCCCACAGCGATCAAATAATTTTAGCTTGCGCGCTGCGGAACCACTCAGCGAGCTCAGCAGTGTTATCTTACTAATCGAGTTCAAACTCCGCAATCATTTATATAGACTTCAGAGTTAAGATCATAAGATGTATACTGATATCGAAGGAACTAGACAGAGTTCTGAAATATCAACTGCTCGAACCGATTTGACCTTGTAGCTCAGTTAGTAGAGCGTTGGATTATAGCAAACCAAAGATTGCTGGTGGTGCGGATCCCACAGCGATCAAGCAATTTTTAGCTTGCCCGCTGCTAATCCACTCGGTGGAATAGTATCAATATTAGCCATTATTAGGCCTATCAGTATTGTAATTTGTACCAGGTTACTAACTTTAATCAATCAATTTTGAAGTTTCGTGTGATCGTGACAAACTATACAGTGTATACCATACACGCGATGCTACATTTGTATTCAGCTAGATAAGGACCGTAACAGCTGTTTACAGTCTAGAGTCATGATTTCATGCAAGACAAAACTTGACATTAGACTTGAAACCAAACAAGCTAATCATATCTTTAAAACTACAGTTCTCTAATTTTTATCAAATGAGCTTTTCGCTGTTTTTAATATATTCCATATGGCATATGTTAATGCTTCTTGATACATTACAACAATTTAATTTCCACTTTCAATTTGCATTGATTGTTCAATGAATGGTGTACGTAGTTTAGAGACGATAGATAATACGAATCAAAAAATTCTGAAGTAAACCAGATGCCAAAATAATTAATGGTGAATAACAAAATGAATTGGGTCGCAGTTCATTGCCTAAATTTAAGAACAAGTTCAATATTAAATTCCCTATGCGTCTCAGCAGTGCACGAAATGTAGAATTTTTGTGATTCGTCGTTTTGTGATGGTCGTGCAATTTACATCATTTTCAAAACATGTATATAGGGTGCACATGAGTAAAATATACATTACTTGTACGGTTAGGGTTGGGCTAAGTGAATGCATGCGTCAGAAATAATTGAATAAACATGTTGGGTGCTCAAACATCACACAGTGAATCGTGGTGCGATTCCACAAAAGCCAGATGATTTTGCCGTATTGAGTGAGGAAGCTTTCGAAATGGAAAGACCTGGGATAGCGAAGTTCCGTAAAAGCAATTTTAAAACGCTGTTTATTACACACAGATGTGTATGGTATCGTAGCCGTTGCGGAGGTCAGAGAGGTCTTTCGCCCGCTTCATTTGCGACCCAAACAAATGAAAACAATGGCATTGATATATATCAATGGCGTGCTTCGCGTTTTGTTTGCTTAGAGATTAGTCCTAGGCGACGAAAACAATAAATTTATCAAAACTTTGCTTTATTGCAAAGCCGAGTCGGCCAAGATGTGAAGATTAGTAACATATATTGCGTTAAAGTACGATTACCATCGAACAATGTAAGACATATTGAATGTTGCAAATTTAATCGTCTTCAATATGTATCAATTACCATATGGAAAATGTTTTAAAAATAAACTAACTACCAGACGAAGGATCTTCGCTCATAAACATATGTTAAAGGCTAAATCATTTCACAAATCAAAATCAAAATTAGTAATGAATTGGAAATCGCTCCTATTTTTCGAGTGGCATTAAAACATGGAGTTTGTTCTAAAAAGCGGAGGGTCATTTGCTCTAAACTACAGGCCAAGCTGCCCAAACACAAATGATGCATTGATCACCAAATGAACAAGTATTATATATTCATGTTATGCACTGCAACAGAAAATTGTACAATTACCAACAACATCGTGGCATCATGCAACAACAATAACGTGTGAATAAAATAATAACAAATTCTCCGCAAATAGAAATAGGAACATGTTTCAAAACAATGGATTGTTTTCGTCAAAACATGATTCTATTATTATGATCGCCACTGTAATCCATCAATGTCGTTTTACCAAACCGCTGTTTTTTGTATATTGTATTAAAATATTGGGATCATTGACAATAATCCTCCCAGAATCAGGGTCTAAATCCAGACCTGTGTCAGTGTAAGCTCATATGTCTATGTTTCTTCCAAGGCAAAGCACTTAAATTTACTTTAAAGAATAGTTCAATAGATTATGGCTCGTATAAAACCTTAAGTAAATATTTTGGAATATCTAATAACTATACTAAAACAAAACTAACTTTGTTTATCCTGATTACTGGATAGCTCTATCAGGTCTAGACTGTTCTCAGGCACTATTATATTTACAGACAACACGCAAATGTGGGTTGTGTAGTCATACAATATTATAGATTGCGGAAACCAAATATACTCCACAATATAATCACCCACCACCCATTGCATTGCATTGGGTTACTTGTGACTCACATCCAAACATCTGTATTTATGCGACACGGCCCTTACTATCGCTGCGTTTTTATCGATATTAATTACTACAATGTATCCATATTTATGCATATTATTGCATTGGTAAAATTTGATACACACACACACAGTAATATGACAGGATATAAACCGCCAGACGCAAAAATGTAATTAACCATTAAATATTTGTAACCTTACTATATACCATGTGCATGTATCAACAACATTCAATGTATTAATATATGTCCTATGTTACTACAGTATATAAAACGTGCGGACAGTTGTCGCTTTGTTAAAACACAAATGGTAAATATACTTCGCAATTTCGGCAATATATAATCTGGTTAATTCGCCCTCAAATTAAATACTATTCACCATATTATATATTCACAACCCAACTAGTGTTTCACTAAGCACTACATGGCATGGTGGTCATGATCAACTGGCAGTTATTAGAGTGAGAATACAATGTTAATTCTTTTCAGTACATGTAGTAGAGTCCTAGAATCGGTGGTGAACACATAGAATGGAGAGACGTATAGTCTAATTTTCTTGCTCCTATAAGTAACAACAGTTCTGCATGAAGTTCACCAGCATCTGCGCCCAAGTAACACTCGAGTAACACTCACTGAATCCATATATACTATGACTATTCTAATATTACTACGTTATGCAAAAACTTACGGGCAGTTATCCTGCTGCCAAAACACAGGTGGATAAAAGTACTGTGGAGTAGCACAACACACCAATACCGCAGTAAATCCTTGTATGAGCAAAAATAGTAAGACCTTCATCTTGAAGCTGCGTCCTCTTGACTGGCCGTGCGTGTATTGTTGTGGTGTGTGATAAAGAAACTGTCCGGATACGCTGAAGGGTCATTGATTACCATTCTAATAGGTTAAGAATATATTGGAATCACGCTGCGAAGCCCCGCCCCCTTTTGGCAACTGTCCATCTTTACGAGGGAAGGTCTGTGACTCTGTGTGACAGATTAATGCCTCCTATTGTATGCAGATATTATATATAATTTACGGCATGTGCGTTTCGAACTTTATATTAAGTGTCATGTTAAACCTGTTTCATACGTCGCACTATCGTCCAATTTATTTCAGGCGTATTGTATCAACAGAATTAGACTCGACGTCACAGTAGTGCTTCGTATTTAATGAATGAAATTTGTCTGATGAATTCAATTCGTCCAAGACGTTTTATCTCTCCTAAATATGTCGATATACGTTTCTAATTCTGTCGTTCGCATTTCTTTGCAATCACTGAGTTCAGAATTCATTTCGTTATTGATTCGTCTGACAAACTGGCCAGACGTTAAAACGCGGATTCGGACGAGCGGACGGACAGATGGCGGATGGATGGACGGAGGGACGGGTGGCAGGTGGCTTGTGTCAGATAAAACGTCATATGATAGTCATATCTCCGTTTATCTTTTATCAAGATCCGGATTTGCGGATCGAGAACTTTGCCATATTAAGGCAGTTTTCCATTACAGCCGCCTTGCCCGCGCGAGCGGAGCGAGCATGTTTCAACATGCGTTGTAGGTGAGGTGTCTAGCGTGAGAGTTTTCTGTCCGCTTTACTGCTCGCGGACACGCATAAGTTGAACTACATTCAACTTTCTTGGCGTGCCCGCGCGACTTATTATTCACGTGACTCGAATAGGTCGTTTCGCCCGCGCGGACAAAACGACCGTAATGGCCCCCACAATTTTCGTTTAAGTTGAACGTAATAAATGTCTATGAATAGATGTCAAATTAAGTGCTCTTTGACAAAAATTCTGCCTCCCCTTCCTTTTATCACTGCGGTGTCCCTAAAGAAGACTACATTCATTTACTGAGACAATGACAAATAAAAGGCAGTGGAGCTACTTACATTCATGCCGACTAATTATTAAGTAACTTGACTACCAAGGTTTATGATCAATATAAATAGCTATGACTCTGTGCTTTTATACCACTTAGATTTTAGAATATTAATAAGAGCCATCAATGGGAATTACGAGGGCTTAAAAATTTCCTATGTGCTTAAACATTAAGTATCACTATCACATATAGGCGCAGGCTACCGCCGAAGCAAAAGAGTGAAATATATTCATAGCTCAAATCTCAAAACACCCCGAAAACACATCCCGCTGATCTATTGAACTTACTGGAGTCACGCTAAGATACAGTAACACCTGAGACAGCAAACTGTGCTCTTTCAAAAGTAAGGTTATTAATATTTGAAGATTAGCACAACTCAGACTGGGAATTATCGGGGTTTTAGGACTTTCAATAGGCTGCCGTGTATTGTGTCTATGATGTGTCCTTGTATTGTTTCTCGTGTGGGTCTACGAAACGTGTTTCTGCTGGGGCTGATGCTTCGAGCGAAGGCTCTTCGTCTGGTTTAGTAGCTTTAGACGAAAAACACGTCTGCTATTCATCGAAGTGCTTTTCATATTTTTCAGGTAGTTCGGATACAAACTACGGGAGCTTCATGAATACTGACATATATTGGGTCATATTTCGCTAATAGTGTGGCCGTTCTCTAGAAAGATATTCTTTAGTTTTATTGTGTTACATTGTTATAACCAACCAATCACAACACCTGTTAATATAGGTTGGTAGCGACTCGCATATCTATAGTTATACTCTCATATATATCGGTTTTCGTGCTGCCACTTTGGGAATATTAACCCGATTCCCTTTCAATAGGCGGTGCACGAATGGGACGTATTGTAACGGAATTTCCCTATCAGTTAGTTTTCTCCAGTCTCCTTACCACAAAATTTTCATTACTGGTATTCCGGTGGTAGTTCTGCCTATTATCTGCATGGCAGACGCACTATCCGCAAGGCCTACAATTTTAATAATTATTCTACACTTGAAATTTTCATTATACGACGCTACCATATTTAATCGTATATATCAAACACGTACATGTTTTAATGTATTCATTTCACCAGGCACAACAAGCGCAAATTGTCTCTTCCTCTTTCCAGTAACTCTTGCGGAGAATTTGTTTTTCGTATTACATTTGAAACATGCTTCTTAACATTTCTTGTTATCGTTTACAAATAGGATGTAAAAACTAAAAAGGGCCGCCCTTGTGTATAGAAACTTGATGTCGTGACCTTTGATCGTATGATTTCATATTTCCAAGTATTTGGAATAATTAAGGTTTGTTATTGCAAAATGATTGGCGAAGTGTTTCAAAACCTCGCTTGTTTATTGCTCTCGAATTCCTTGCTTCAGAATGTAAGATAAGTCTTAGAAAGAAAGATCATTGGTATCTATTCTTACAATGGAAAGTAGAGCAATCGTGCCAATGTTTTGTAAGCTGTAAAGAATGGCTTGTTGCCCGACAGAAGAAAAATATGGCTACGAAGACTGTCGATTTCAGAAAGATGTCGACGAAAATTTTCATTGTTCTATCTGTTACAACGTTCTCAAAGAACCGAGGATGTGTAGAAATAATGAACACATCTTCTGTCTTGCCTGTATTACTCAACATCTCATCTCATTGTAAATTCGCAAAATTGTCCGGAGTGTAACGAACATTTGAGTGTAAATACGCTTCGTCGACCGCGTGTGTTGAATAATTATTTGTCGAAGCTGAAGATTAATTGCGATTATGCCAGTCGAGGATGTCCTGAGTTTACCTGTGTTGAAGATCTCAAAACTCATGTTGCGAATTGTGGTTTTGCTCCTGTGTTGTGTACAAACGAAAATTGTGGTATGGTGATTAACAAGTATGAGAGGGTCCATCATGAGACTGAAGTTTGTGAATATAGACGGGTAAAATGTCATGACTGTGGACAGATACAGGAAGTTGTAGGAAGATTGGAAGAAAATTTGATGGAACTGGATGGAAAGGTGGAGGCAACGAATAAAGAGATGAAGAATAATCACGTTGAAATTAAAGCGGACGTAGAAAAATTGGAAGGAAGTTTGATGAAACTGGATGGAAAAGTGGAAGCAATAGGGAAGGAAATCAAGAACGGCAATGAAAAAGTTGAAAAACTTAAGAAAGAAGTAAAAGATGTGAAAGAAAATATTTCCAAAATGAACAAAGACGTGGACGAAGTCAAAGTCATGATGAGTCAAATATTAGAGAAGTTAAATATGCTTGAACTGCTCAACAAACTGCCATCTCCGACTGAGGAAATGTTAAATACACCAAAGGAAGACATTTTGATTACAGGCGGCTGTGGGCGTTCGAGAGAAACTGGCAAAAGTACAGAAATATATTCCTGGGAGAAGAATGGTTGGTTTGGGGTGTCGCCAATGAATGAAAAGCATTCCGGAGCTTCATCATTTATCGATGAAGATCAGTTGTTTGTTGTTGGAGGAAGAGAAGGTAAGACAATAGAGACCTTGGATCTCAATGAACTACTTTTGAAGTGGGTGAAATTTCCTGGAAAACTTCCTTACTCGTGCTGTGATCATCAAACTGTTGTTTACCAACAGCGTGTCATTTACATTGGTGGATTTATTTATGACAAGGGGGGACGGTCTAACGTCATATATGAATTGCAGCTTACCTCAGCTTGCACTATGAAAGAGTTATGCCAGATGCCTAAGCCTCGAGATTGTCATGGCGCTGAGATATTTGAAGATAAAGTCTTGATCTTGGGGGGAGAAACATCCCTCAGTGACGATGATACTTTAGACACTGTGTTGGAGTTTGATCCAAAGAAGAATGAATGTAAAGAGATGCCACCATTACCACATCCCGTGACAAAAATGGCAACAGTTTGCTGGAGAGATCAAGTAGTTGTGCTTGGAGGTTGTAATAAGGATGGCGAAGTTCTGAATGATGTTTTCATGTATGACTGCAAGACGGGCAAGATCACAGCCTTACCATCCATGTTGGAGAAGAGATGTAGGTGTTGTGCTACAATTACTGGAAATACAATTGCGGTCATAGGAGGTTGGAATGAGAACGAAAAGCTTCTCAATTCAGTGGAGTGTTTTACAATGGGAGGTTCTACATGGGAGTATCTTCCCGCCATGAATAACGCAAGGTGGAAAGCAGTTGCTGAGGTTTTACCTTGCAGAAGAAAATATGTGTCAGTTTGAAGCTATAAAACACCAATCTGATGCATTGCTGTCGGAAAAGTTCCAGATGAAGTTTGGAAGAAGGAATTTGTAATACTTTAACAGTGACTTGGCTCTTGTAACATGACAGGTTACTTACTTGGTTTGTTGATTTGAAATTGGATATTTATGTATCTAATGTATTGTCACACCTTCTAAAAGCTTGTTTATATGAGAGGCGGAACGAGATGTTTACCGGGACGGGTTATTTTTCATCCCGCGTTTATATGATTGTTTTGTACACGGGACATTTTCTCGCGGGAATACCCGTGAATATTCTTTTAATATTGCAGGACGCCATCTTGAATGATTTGACTGTTCAGATGTCACATCACTGTGATCAAATAATGCAATGTCAACATAATATTGTCCCGGAAGACGGGATGGAGCATTTATATGGCAAAAAATTGCCAGTTGACGGTTGCTAAAACTGGAATCCCGCCTAGGCGGGACTGGACGAAACGTGTAAAATATTATAGAAATATATACATCCCGGGATCCCAATCATCTCTTCCGTCTCGGGAAACGTCCCATATATCCCGCCTCTCCTATAAACAGGCCCTAAATCATAGATGACCCCAGGGGGGGATATTTTTGTGAGGTGTTTAATAATACGTTTTTAGTAAGAAAATTACTTTCTTAAATTTGTAATTACTTAAAAAATAATGCACATTGTTTCGAGAAAGCATGCATGTATTTGTTATTTAGTATAGCAAATTAGTCACAAACATTTAACTCCTATGACTGCTAGGTTAAAAATACAGTGAGATAGAGATTCAAGTACGTCCATAGTAAAAAGATAAGCCAAAAACTAATATACGTCGTGCATGTCGATAATTACTTATATAACTCAAGAAGAAAATTGATCAGAAGTAAGTGTTTAATCAACGTCTATTAATAATCAATGAGAAAATTTGCCAACCATGTCCATGCCAACCATGTTGCTTTATTTTGCATTGTGACATATCAATTTGTCCTTTCTCTATGGCCATTAGCCCCAGCAACGTTCGTATTAAATTGTTCGATACCTTTTGAGTTAACCTTCTAACAGACAATCACACACTCAAGCAACCACAGGCGAAAATATAACCTCAGTTTTGGGAGAGGTAATAATATATCATGTTTGCTTTATTCAACATTAATCGAGGTTGACGCTTCGTGTTGAGGGAGAAAAAACACAGTACATCCCAAAAACGAAACCTATTTGAGAACAAACTGAACTGGAAATTCATCATGCAGAAACCCTCGCTTAGGGGTAGACAATAGAAAGTGAGGTTTTCAAAGAACGAGGCAGCACAATTGATTATACAAAAGAATATATTAATAAAACCTCAACCCAATTGAAAATTTCGGTCAAACACAAAGGGTGTTCTCAAATTCACATGACTTCTAAAACCAGAATTCACCGTCGGGCTTTGTTTACGTCATCATGTGTAAAGTCCATTTTACTTTTTCAAATTGAATTACATTTGTCGGTTATTAGTTTCATTTTTTGGCACTTAGTTACAGTATTTGGCACTAAATTTATTTTGTTTGAACTGACTTGCATTATTTGGCACTAAAGTACATTTTTAGCACAGAATTCATTTTTGCCATTGAATTCCATTTTATACAGTGAATATTAATTAAATATTTTAGCACTGAAGTACATTACTTGCCACTGCATTACTTATTTTCCACTATATTAAATTTGTTCACTGTTTTACACTGAATTACATATCATATATTTTACTGAATTACATTTATTACATTGAATTATATTATTACACTGAATTACCATAATCACTTGAAATGTTTTATGTTTTATTATGCCGGATATTACAAACCGTTTAAGTTGCTCGTGATTTTAGTTGCCCGTATATATATAAGAAGTATCTTAAAGTTATGATGTATTATTGGAACTGTTAGTCCACATTGTTCGATATTTAAAAAAATTTGTTCTATCTGTTACAACGTTCTCAACGAACCGAGGATGTGTAGAAATAATGAACACATCTTCTGTCTTGCCTGTATTACTCAACATCTCATTGTAAATTCGCAAAATTGTCCGGAGTGTAACGAACATTTGAGTGTAAATACGCTTCGTCGACCGCGTGTGTTGAATAATTATTTGTCGAAGCTGAAGATTAATTGCGATTATGCCAGTCGAGGATGTCCTGAGTTTACCTGTGTTGAAGATCTCAAAACTCATGTTGCGAATTGTGGTTTTGCTCCTGTGTTGTGTACAAACGAAAATTGTGGTATGGTGATTAACAAGTATGAGAGGGTCCATCATGAGACTGAAGTTTGTGAATATAGACGGGTAAAATGTCATGACTGTGGACAGATACAGGAAGTTGTAGGAAGATTGGAAGAAAATTTGATGGAACTGGATGGAAAGGTGGAGGCAACGAATAAAGAGATGAAGAATAATCACGTTGAAATTAAAGCGGACGTAGAAAAATTGGAAGGAAGTTTGATGAAACTGGATGGAAAAGTGGAAGCAATAGGGAAGGAAATCAAGAACGGCAATGAAAAAGTTGAAAAACTTAAGAAAGAAGTAAAAGATGTGAAAGAAAATATTTCCAAAATGAACAAAGACGTGGACGAAGTCAAAGTCATGATGAGTCAAATATTAGAGAAGTTAAATATGCTTGAACTGCTCAACAAACTGCCATCTCCGACTGAGGAAATGTTAAATACACCAAAGGAAGACATTTTGATTACAGGCGGCTGTGGGCGTTCGAGAGAAACTGGCAAAAGTACAGAAATATATTCCTGGGAGAAGAATGGTTGGTTTGGGGTGTCGCCAATGAATGAAAAGCATTCCGGAGCTTCATCATTTATCGATGAAAATCACTTGTTTGTTGTTGGAGGAAGCGAAGGTAAGACAATAGAGACCTTGGATCACAAAATTTAATAGGTTTTCGGACATTGTCGCGTGTTTTCCAAATGGAATATCAATTATACGCGTTGCTTGTTGTATGGAATGTTGAATGCACCGAGGGAAAACACTTTGATTGCAGGGGACTGTGGAACTTTCAATGAAACTAACAAACGTATGAATATATTTTCCTGGAAGAAAAATCGTTGGGTTAAGCGATCGCTAATAAATGAAGAGCATTGGGGAGCTTCGTCAATATTAAATTATACTTGTCAAAATATTTTATATGTCCATGTTTATGCTAGATGTATATATAATGAGTCTTCAATATTGTGATACAATTATCCACCTTCCTCTTCTCTCTTTTTTCTTCTTTAATTAATGGATGGTTTAAACTAACAAAGGTTTCTTTGAATTCAGAAATATCATAAAATTTTGACGCAAAGATTTTCAAATTGAAATTGTTTCTTTTGAAGAAGTTTACACTGTCACATGCACACTTTGATCAAAGCATACTTTGGTCGAAAAAGAAACAACAAACTTTGATACTGCAACCATTCTGGGACGATACAAATTAAGGCTGATGGTTCCCAAAAACCTTCGTCTAAAGACAAAGGGATACATACACACATGCAGATGCATGGGTCATCGACCAAGATATATATGAACTTACGCGCGAAACTACGCAGATAGTTCGTCTTAACATGCAGTTGATCAGTTTGTTCACCATCATGCACAGACGAACAGAGGTGGAAGAAATAAATTTCTTTGTGTTAGCACAGCTTGAAAGTTCTACATCTCCTGAAAGTCATACAATTCCTGCAGACTTTCAGAATATTTTTGTGCTAAATCTAGCGGCCATAGTGCCCATATACGTACTTGCAATTGAGCATGATTTTAAACTTAAGGAATGACTGCATGATTTCTGTCAACCATGGATTGATGGCCCATAGTGCATATCACACATTTTGCGAAAGAGATTTACACTGTCACATATTTTGATCAAAGCATATATTTTTATCAAAAACTTAGACAGTGAAAACCAGCTTTAAGTGATTAAAAAAGGATTAAACTGTCGCACAATTTGGCCAAAGCATACCTTGATCAACGGATAGCTTCCATAGTATAAACTAGCCTTACGAAGATAACTTTTAGGGATTTTCCATGACATACAATTTTCAGATATATAGAAACCTATGCAAATGAGTTGAAACAAACACCTTGGCATTCTATATTTTAATGAAAGAACTAGTATATAATTAAGACAGGATATCGAGAAAGGGAAATGTCACAATGGTACTTTCTAAACTGCATGAGATGTTTCATTAAGATCAAAATCGGATTATTTTTTTTGAGGTCGTTTCGAGTTAAGCCCAATATTATAGTATCTTAAAGCCTGTTATATAACATTAGCGAATTTTTGCTGACGTAACATTTCTACAAATGGCTACATATCTACTCTAAAACTCATGATTTGTTGTAGCCAACATCGATAATTCATTTACTCTAAAAATTAATGAAGAATGAGGCAGAAGACCGAATAGAGGAAGGAAAATGCACAAAATTTGCTGTTTTGGGACAAATTGGATGGAGAACAACAAATTCTGGACATCTTCCCACCTTGCCAGGGCTTTTTACATGAAACAAAATCTTGATGATAAGGACCACAAAATATTAGTTTTAGAGATCATCTTTTAAAAATATTGCCATACCTTTTATACAATTTCCATAATTTTGACTGGATGCAAAATTGATGTCGCCACCTTAAGTGATTCTAGATTGGTTATTTTGATCAGTCAAATATTTTAGATTTTTTTAGATTTATTAAAATTCAATACATATAATTCCATATATTTACACAATATCAAATTAAATGTATTAGGGCATACCATAAACAGAATTCAAAGATTCCCTCAAGAATGGTTACCCAAATATAGTGTATGTATGAGTGCATGATATGATAGTTATCAGTCCATCCAATATAAAAATCTGAAACTTCCATTAAAGCTAGCGTAGTAATTCAACAAAATATAGAGGGGGGCATTTATTGGGCACCCTATACAAGGGGAAAATTATCGATGTATCGAAAATTGTGTCAGAGCGCGGGAAAAGACCAGGTCCGTTAAAACGTATATACAGCAGTTCCTGTGTTCCAGCAGCTTGCATGCTTTTAATGTCAGTGATAATAAGTCATATGATAGTCATATCCCGTTTTTTTTATGAAGCGCGGATGTAGGTCAAATATTCAGCATCTTGCTTTACGAAGTCCGCGATGCGCAAATAGTATAACAAGGAAAAATAGCGAAAAAGTGGAGATGCATGAGGAGTGTAAGAGCTATTTAGTGTAATTGTTTTGTTATACCGACGTTTATTTAATTATATTTGGCAAAGCTTTCGATCCATAAGCTCGGATCTTGATCAGTGCAAGTAGTATTGCAATTACTAATATTTTTAATAGACTTCATTATTAAAAATAGGTACGCTATGGCGTACATGCGTCTACTGGTAGAGACTGAATAGCAATATAATTTATTTTTCTTCCAGGCATTCTGAAACTGGAAGTAGAGATACTTTTTTAAATATGTTTCACATCAGATTAGTAACAAAGTCATCCCATAGCAGACAGGGGCTGTAGCCACCTCCCCCCCCCCCCAATCATGATCTGATAGAAACCAATATCCCAAAGTATCAGGTTATTGTGTTTTAAAAATAATATAACCATTATAAAGAAATATATTATAAAACTATAATTCAAATGAACACACATAAGCAACTTGTAGTTCAATATGTCCATATTAATGAATACAATATTACATGTAAATATAAAATATTTAACAAATTTTAATGCATCTGTCCTTTCTCAGTTTATTAATATGTTATTATTGTCAAATGTTTTCACTATTGTCCACTAGATGTGGTTTATAAGAAACAACACCAATTTGCAGCGTATAGCTGCAGCAGCTCCCAGCAGTGTGTGAGAAGTATTATTTTCTGCTGGCTGAAGAATGAAAGAAGCAGAAATGTTTTCTCACACACTCCTGGGGGCCCGATTAATGATCGGGTGGTGCGGGTTCAAAGCACATTTGTTGTTGCATTCGCAATAGCTTGACTAGACACCCGCCCACCCTATTAAACCCTACCCTATTTAAGTGGGAAGACATCAGCTACCAGGCTGTAGCAATGAACAGAATATCGACTGTTGTAGATTAGTTAGGGGAGTTACCAATTACCATATGTTAGGGTAATTTAGTGTAAAGCTGTAATAGCTAGTAATATTTTATTAAAAGTCAAGCTTGCGGCATATGGCTGCAGCAGCTCTCTGGCTCTGTACTGTTCAATAGTCACAGCCATATTAAAAGTTGTTGATGTCTTTGTCTAGACTGTAGTTGTTTGTTTAAGTGTTGTAGTCACTGAATTGTACCAGTAGCTTGAATAAAGAGTCTATGTGAGCTATATTACTTTGCTTTAAAGTTCTCGACAAGTTCTCTCAAATTTCTCTCAGAAAGTGTATGTCCAAACACACACACCTGACACAATATTGGTCAGTGCCTGGCTGTTGCAACTGACAGGTCACAACAACACAGCAATCTTTGTAATTCTGAACAGAGTGTGTTGAATACATCTGAAAGATACAAACAAAAACATGTTGTCAATGCTCGATGCATTGCCATAGATGTATGCATTGCCATAGATGTATGCATTGCCATAGATGCATACATATGCACCAGTCAGTGGAAAGCCCCAACACCATACCCAGGGAGAATTATTGGTAGATTTGACCATATTTTATACCACACTAACCACAGTTTTGCCTTTGGGCTTTAGACAACATTAGATGTGCAATTCATTATATGCTGGAAACTTGTGGCTGGGGATCAACTAAGGATGGGTTTTCTTAAATTGAAGCCAGGGCAAATGTAATCCATCACGTAATAGAAACTATCAAGGATAAGCATTTGAAAAGCTGTTAAATCATTGTTCCACATGTTTTTGTTCACAACATGGATACTTGGACTGTTAATCAGGGCCGTAGCTAGCAGGTAAAAGTTGGGGGGGTGTAAGTCGAAAATTTCCGAATCACACAATTGTTTTCCGAATAAGTAGGGGTACGAGCCGTAACCTAGGGGCGTTAACCTAGGGGGTTCGGGGGCATGTTCCCCCGGAAAATTTTCAATTATAGGATCCCGGAAATGGCATTTCCCGCATTCTGAGAGCAATAATAAATTTCCCTGCACATTTCTACATTTGTGTAATGAACTTGATAGCGAAGCTGCCTGTATAGTGTAGCAAACCGAATTATGGTAACTAAAGTAAAATACTATGATTGTATCAGTTCTTTCTCACATCCGATATTATCGTAATTATAGCTATGTCCCTATGATGATTAATTTGTAATAACATTTGCTTTTTAGAGTTACTGACTCTGAGTTAAATTGATAGTAAGCCAGTTATTGCAGTTTTCATGCGGTGCCGGTATACTATATACGTCTAATCGTCTATACACATTTATTCTAATTAAAAAGAGCATAAATCGTAATGCAAAAATTATACGATTCATCAACGGGAATAGGATTTCCAAGAGAGTAATGTGACTAATGTCTTCATGTTAGTAATTTCCTACTGTTCCTATTCACCAAATGTATGATTGTATAAATCAACCATATTTAGTGAAACCGGTAAACCATGCAAACACACAGACTGCCAGACTCACAACGGCAACGTTTTGCGCTAATTCAGTCGTCTTCGGGACCAACTGTTAACCTCTATATCGATTTACGCATCATAGGTATAGACTCATAACTGAACTACTACCTAACTACCTCTTAAAAAGTAACAAAATGTAATTATAAAACGCACCTTAAATGGGTTATCTGGTGCGCCAGCGACTTTAAACCCAATATGCTTGTGCGCTTTCAGATGAGTGCTATGCATGACACAATTCGTTGTGTTTCCTCGGACAGTCCGAGTCAAATGTAGCGTGACAAACGAGACATTCTACATTAAAGCGTTTCTTTTTCGGAGGCATAACGTTAAACAAAACTCGATATTTAGATATGCACGTGAATTATGAAAAGTTCCTCAACAACGTTTTTTTACGGAAATTGGCCAGATTGCGGAAAAATGAAAACGGACACCCTGCGCGGTCGTGAGCCTGTTTAAATCCGGAAATAATAGACACTAGACAAAGCAAAAGGTGTCGAGCATTTAATAAACCAACAAATATAGATTTCTTATCCATGCGATGTTAGGATTTTGTTCTTTTTGTAAACACTCTTGCTGTTTACTGACTTAGATTTTGTTTATCGAATGTTGCCGTAGTTTTCCGAATGAGTAACTCAATTTTCCGAATATTCTAATTTCAAAAAAGTTGGGGGGTGCGTCAACCCCCAATACCCCCCCCTCACTACGGCCCTGCTGTTAATGCAATGTATATGATTTGTGTTGCACTGCTGCATGGGATTGCAAGATAAGTTGACATCCATAACTTGCTAAAGTGGTATTTCTTTATGTACTATATCAAGTTTTATATACAGGTTGTAAACTCCAAATCATATATAAACCTCCCATTATTTTGTAATCCATAAAGCATCTTTGCCATCCTTGGAATATACATTATCCTTTCGCCTGATTTAGATTCATAATATTTCAAAGCAGGTATTGGTATTATTCATTATGTAAACAAAACAAGGTTGACAATGATCATATTAATAAATGCATAAAATTCAAGGCTTCGACTTTGCTCAAAACATAAATATGAAAATACGCAACTTTCACAGTTCCAAAAATCAGTGATACACTTGGTACATTGAACTAATGCCCTGAACTTTAATCTTTCAAAATAAATAGTTATCTTACCTTAACAATCTTCGAAAAGAAACTTTTGTAAAGTGTTGTATAAAGCTTGCAGTAAAACTTTTCTTCTATCATCAATGGCGTCGGAGATCATGAAATATGAATACCGCATTTCCATATATATATGGTCTCATTAAAAATCAAGTTCCACCCAACTTATGGTCGGCCTCAATCAAAATGCCGATGACATAGCGGCTACTGTTCCAGTAGACGCAAAAATAGACTTTGCAACCAAAAATAGTTGAAATACATCTATCAATGAATCAATATGAGAGAAATTTTGCAATTTAATAATGTGAAATTCCGAATTAGATTTTACAACAATTAATTATTTATTTAAAATATTTAAGGAAAATATGATACTGATAGGTACCTAGATTAAAATCATTGTTGTCAATGTTCGTTATAGTGCATTAGGCATGCATGACGGGATATACGATTTCTTAAAACGGTCAGTTCGACTGGGACAAGTTTATTAGTGTGCGTAAATTATAACATGGAGGATTTTCAGTTTGAATGAGTTAATTTAGGGGACTAGATTGTGGAAGAACGTTTTTGTTAAAAAAGTTCAAACAGAGTTCGCTTCTTGCAGACAAGGTTGGGATATATTTTCACCGGCTGATGGAGATCCTGGTTTTCGGATCGGCGAGAGATTGCGCGTCATATAAATAGACGTGATTACATATTTCAGTTCCACAAAAACAATATAATAGATAGCGCCATCACTCCCTAACAATTCTTATGCTGTTTTCCCTGGAAGTCCATAGTAAAGATTATTCTGTGCACAAGCGTATACAGTCTGTGCACATGCTAAGTAAAGGTCAGCCTCTTTAAATACGTCAAATGTTTAGGAGGAAATTTAGTAGACTACCTAACCTGTGGTGTTTGTTGGAGTCGAACCGTATGCACTTTTCTAACATGTGATTTAGACCGCGAAATCAAATCAGGTCACGCAGGTGAATTGACGCACATACACTGACCATTGTGCCACAAACACGGCAAGAGTGCCCCCACAATTTTCGTTTAAGTTGTACGTAATAAATGTCTATGAATAGATGCGAAATTAAGTGCTCTTTGACAAAAATTCTGCCGTTCCCTGCCTTTTATCACTGCGTCGGCGTCCCTAAAGAAGAGTGCATTCATTTATTGAAACAATGACAAATAAAAGGCAGTATATTATTAAGTAACTTGACTACCAGTGTTTATGATTAATATATATAGCAATGACTCTGTACTTCTCATACCCAGGGCCGTCCTAAGGAATTTTTACAGGGGGGTGTAAGGCCATTTCAACAAACTGACAAACAAACTTGCACCGACTATATCCTATCGAGTTTCCGTTGGAGGTCTTCAAATGACGCCCGCTAATATCGCACTCTCATTGCAGAATACAAACACAATGACATAGCAGATATAATGCTATTTTATTAAATTTAGGTGGTTCTCGCTGATAACATATAAACAAAGCATCTAATATCAACCTTGGATTTTAAACTACATTATTATAAGCTACTATTAGTGAACAATATTTATTTGTCTGCCGACCAAAATAGCGGTTCTGCCGACTGAAGCTTCTTCGAATAACTTAGTGGGGGTGTCACACCCCCACACCCCTTCCCGTAGCGTCGGGCCTGCTCACACCACTCGTGGTGTTAATTAATAAGAGCCATCAATGGGAATTACAAAGGCTTAAAAGTATCACATACGCTTTAGCGTGCGCCTACGCATTCTCCGCCGGAACAAACGAGTGAAATATATTTATAGCTCAAACCCCAAACTACGCCGAAAAAGTCGTATCCCGCTGATCCATTGAACTTACTGGAGTCATGCTAACATACATTAACACCTAAGACTGCACACTGTGCTCTTTCAAAAGTAAGATAATTAATATTTTGAGGATTAACACAACTCAGACTGGGAATTATCGCGGCCTTTCAATAAGATGCCGTGTTTTATGTCTGAATTACCTGAAAGAGATTAAACACACGTCGACGCTTCGAGCGAAGGCCCTTCGTCCGAGTTCGTAACTTTAGACCGGAAAATACGTCTGCTATTTATCGAAGTGCTTTTCATCTTTTTCAAGTAGTTCAGATATGAATACTTCACATATATTGGGCCATATTTCGCTAATAGTGTGATCGTTCTCTAAAAAGGTATTCCTTTGTTTTATTGTGTTTCATTGTTATGAACCAACCAATCACAAAACCTGTTCATATCGGTTGGTGGCACCCCCATATTTATAAAGTTATTATGCTACTACAGGTGTATGTACCACATAATACCAGTCTTATTTATTGATCTTATAAAATTTGGAGGGAACATACTATATACTTTATTTTTGTGAATATATATTAGTTTTAGTTTTAATTGACATATAAAAAACAAAAAATGAATATTTTCATAAAAATTCTTAAAAATAATCAGGATTAACAAAACATCACATTCTATGTTTTTTATAGCAATATCATACAGTATTATCACACAACATGACACACCAAGTCCTGGTACAATTTGATAAACGGTTGCTTATTTATCTCAGTGCACTGGTATTCTGTGGTACATTAGAGTTTGTTCCGCAGAATGTTCAATTAAAAAAAATATTTAAGTCTATGAAATCTGGCCCCAAAACCCCCAGGAAGAAAAAATATATCGATAAACTACACTAAAAAATATTAAGAAGCCACATTATATATATTTGACAAAAGATATGGAACATGTAAATTGTTGTGGTTTTCTGTGGTATACATACACCTGTACTTTGAAGAAAACCATTCGTAGCCCAGGCACAATTTTATACCACTTACCATTTAATAACCTCATAAGGTCAGTGAAAAGCCAAAATGTATGCAGCTAATGCAAGCACTGCCTTAGCTCCCAATGTGGACGCCAAAACATGCATGGATGCCTGCAGTTCGTAGTCGGAGAGTGCTCTATACCATAAAGATAGAGCAAATATGGTATAGTTTGGCTTACCTCAAAATTTTCATTGCCGTCCTTTTCGCCCTTATATGTGATCTTCAGGTCATTCAACCTGAAGTCACATATTATAAGGTGGGACACCCGGCCGAGAGGCGGGCTAAGGTGGCCTCATGTGGCTCACCCGCCTTCCACGCAGGCTGTTGTCTACAATGCATCGGTACAACTTTGTTATTTCATACTTGAATATTTTATTATATTTGCTTACAAGTTTTCAGTATACAAGCTCCTTCACAGTCATGATTTTCTTTGTGTTTTTTTCATGAATTTTAAATGAAGATTACAATTTTGCTATAAATCAAACTTTCTATACTAATTATTACAATTGAATTGAGGTTAATATTATTAATAATAATGTACTATAGTCATTATATTTAATATGTTCATGTTTATATACTACATTTATATATAATTTTCCACTAATGATTGGTTTACACTATAAGTTTGTTTGAAATCGATTGTCATAAAATATAGTATATCGAGAGTCAAATATTTTTGAATTAAAATTGTGTCTTTGGAAGACGTTACACTGCTGTCACACACTTTGAGCAAATTATATATACTTTTATCGAATAGCACTTTTTCAGTGTTAACCAGCCTTAAGACGTTGAAAGAAGCTTACATTGTCACACTCTTTGCGCGAGATAAATTTGATAGAGTAAACCGGCACTTGAAACAGGCCTAGGTTACACTGTCCTACACTTTGGTCAAAACATACTTTGATCGACGGAAAACTTTGACACTGTAACTGACTAGCCTTAAGAATATAAAAAGTTAGGGCTTTTTCAGACGTACAATTCTCTGATATGCAGAACCATGTGCAAATGAGTTCAAAGAAACACTTGGCAGACGAAAAACATATTTTTAACCAAAGAATTGTCAAGAAAGAGAAAAGTCATGATCATAGTTTCGAAATGATGTTTCATTAACATCAAAATTAGATCAATATAACATTTTTCAATGGAACTTAAAAGGCACTAGAAAGCTTTGGATCAATCTGTTTTATTACAATTCTGAGCATGCGTACAATGTAGAAAAACGTAATTATTCGGCTCTGAAACTAGTAGATTCAACTGAGTTTGCTAAAAATAGTAAACATTTTAGATTGGATTAGTTCATATAGACAATCGAGATTTCCTCTCGATAGTATATGATTAGTTTCAATGTAGATTTTCATGGCAATCGATAACATTGAATTGTGATTGTGGTGAACTCCACGTTCTTTAAATTAATCATTTGACACAGGTCTTGATTCCTAAAAAGCGCTAATCTGCATCGTTACAAATATCAATCACGTGCAAACATAGGGACCACTGTAGGTTGTAATCCTTAATTAGCTGCTGAGGTTTGTACCCTAATCATAGATGGTGGGAACAAAGGATTTGGATCACTTCAAAAGCAACATTGTAAACAATTTATTATTCTTAAAGAAATATTAGATATTGTATCTAAATGTCAAACTTACACATATTTTTTTGTCGAAGGTAAAACTTCAGCAACTGCTTTGCACCTCTCTTCATTCATGGCAGGAAGATACTCCCATGTAGAACCTCCCATTGTAAAACACTCCACTGAGTTGAGATATTCATTTTTGTCATTCTTACCTCCCATGGCAACAATTGTATTTCCAGTAATAACTGCACAACAATTATATCTCTTCTCCAACATGGATGGTAAGGCTGTGATCTTGCCCGTCTTGCAATCATACATGAAAACATCATCAAGAGCGTCACCATCCTTATCATGACCTCCAAGCACAACTACTTGATCTCTCCAGCGAACTGTTGCCATTAGCCTCAAGGGATGTGGTAATTGTGGCATTTCCTTACATTCATTCTTCTTTGGATCAAATTCCAACACATTTTCCATAGCTTTAACATTAGCATGATCTCCTCCTAAAATCAAGATTTTATCTTCAAGAATCTCAGCGCCATGACACTGTCGTGGCTCATGCATTTGGCACAACTCTTTCATAGTGCAAGGTGAGTTAAGTTCCAATTCACTAATCATGTTAGACACTTTCCCTTTGTCATAATTGAATCCACCAATGTGAATGACACGCTGTTGGTAAACAACAGTTTGTTGATCATCACACTGGTACGGAAGTTCGCCAGGAAATTTCATCCATTTTAAAGATAATTCATTAAGATCCAAGGTCTCTATTGTCTTACTACGTGCTCCCCCAACAACAAATAACTGATCTTGGTAAATAAATGATGAAGCTCCTTGATGTTTCGCATTCATTGGCGACATTTCAAACCAACCATTCTTCTCCCAGGAATATATTTCTGTACTTTTCTTAGGTTCATCGTACGCGTTGTTGCCACCTGCAATCAAAATATCTTCCCTTGGTGTATTCAAGATTGTCTCAGTTAGAGATGGCAGTTTGTTCAGCAGTTCAAGCATATTTAACTTCTTTAACATTTGACTCATCATGACTTTGACTTCGTCCACGTCTTTGTTCACTTTGGAAATATTTTCTTTCACATATTTTACTTCTTCCACTAAACTTTCTTCCAATTCTCCCTTCCTTTTCGCCTCTTTATTCGCTGCTTCCACTTTCTCATCCAGTTGCATCAAACTTCTTTTCAATGCTCCCACATCTTTCTGTATCTGTCCACAGTCGTGACATTTCACTCTCCTATATTCACAAATTTCAGTCTCGTGATGAACCCTCTCTTGCTTGTTAATCTCCATGCCACAATTTTCGTTTGAACACAACACAGGAGCAAAGCCACAATTCGCAACATGAGTTTCGAGATCTTTAACACAGGTAAACTCAGGGCATCCTCGACTGGCATAATCGCAATTAATCTTCAGCTTCGACAAATAATTATTCGCTAAACGCGCTCTACGAAGCGAGTCAACGCTCAAATCTTCGTTACATTCAGGACAGGTTTGAGTGTTTACACTGAGATGCTCTGTGATACAGGCAAAACAAAAGACGTGTTCATTATTTCTACACATCCTTGGTTCTTTAAGAACATTATAGCAGATAGAACAATGAAAATTTTCGTCGACATCTCTCGCAAACCTGCTTTGTTCGTAGCCATATTTCGCTTCTGCCGGGCAACAAGCCATTCACAGCTCACAAAACATTGCCCTACTTTCCATTGTAACTTGCAAGAAATGATACCAGTGATCGTTCTTTATAAGATTTATCTCACATTTTTAAGCAAATTAAATCTATCAAAAGCAAGAAACAGACGAGGTTTTGAAACACTTCCGCCTTCGCTTTGGTTTGATTTTGCAGTAACAAAACCTTGATTATTCCAAATGCTTGGAAATATGAAATATGATCAAAGGTCATGATATCAATTTCCGATATTGGACAAATAAAAATGCATAACGAAAAGCCGATGCAAATCTAAACTATCTAGCCTGAACTCTAAAACGACTACAGGTCTACAGCCAGAACGAGCTGCTTAGCTTAGTAGACATTTAATTAATATCAAACTTGATACCATATATTCATGGTATAACCTCAACACTGTATTTTCAAAATGATCTGTATTAGAGGATTTGAAACTGTATAAGCGTCTAACAATTAAGGTTGACTTAATAAAGCTCTATCAATTGAGCTACCAAGTCAACTGTGAGAAGTACAATTTCAAATCCATAACATTTTAGCGCTCGAAATATTTAAAGTAGTTTCTAAATAAAACATTCCTGCGTTTGTATAGTCGTTTCAACTTGTTCCATAGGTATTATCAGGGGAATACGATAAAATATACTCAGAGGGTCATAAAGGGGTGTACTAATCCCAGTATTTGACCATATTCCATAGTCCCATCCTATGTTTTGCTCAAATCCCATTCCCATTTTCTATTGTTTTTGTTGGTGAATTCCAGTTACAGTGCATAAAATTCCCCAGCCCAAACTAGCAGGCGAATCCCAGCCCCCATTTTTATGTTACAATGCATATCTCTGCGATGATGGCTTCGAAATAAAGTCGTAACCGACGCAAGTGGATGAATGGCAAGAATAAAATATTGCGTTGAAATATGGGTTTTAATCAGGAGCGCACATTAGGGGGTGTGTGGGGGGGGTGTGACACCCCCCATAATTTGTGAATATTTCAAAAAAGTCGGTCCCAAATTGTAAAATTACACTACTTAATTCGGTCCAAGTTCGGTCCGAAACATCAAATGTAAGATGACATAGCCATACACGACTGCGCAAAACCTCCTAACTTTTGCTCTGCCACATTGTGCGTTCTATTTCCACGTCAGTATTCTTGAGTAAAATTAAGTCAACTCTGTTGTAAAAATGCAGTTTCTAATTGGGTCTTTATGATGTTGAAGGTTACGTTTTGGGGGGCGTTTTCTTTAAATAACTGCATTTAAAGAAAATTGCAGCGAAATGGCTTGAATTCGAAACTAGAGTGTTTGAAATCTTATAAATATTAATGAAAGGGCCTCCTATAACGAAAGAGGAGAGAAGAGTCTGAAAATGCCATTTCCGACGATCTACAGACTCAAGTTTTTCAAAAAGTTTCAGTTGGCGTCAACCATTGGTCGTGGGAGTCGGCCGCCTATGTTTTAAATAAGCTTAGCGCTTAGATGTAAATAGCATGTCCTCCGTCGTAATTGGCATTTGCTGTTCATTTGTCGTCCTGTAAAAACACTTATTACGATCTCTTGTGTTTATTTATTTGTACTTCGGGTGGCGTGCGACGGCAATCAACGCGCTCATCAGTCACGTGGCAACTCATTACACTGATTTGAATTTATATAGCTTTTGACATCGCTTTTTAGTTGATTGTAGTTTCCAGAACATGTAATGTCTTTAGCTTTCTCATTCGCAGAGGCTTACGTGAAGTTTTCTTAATGGGGAAAGTAAGCTCGCATGCAGAGAGTTTTTGGAAGACGGAAAAGGAGCGAACGTTTTCTTTGGGAATACTTCATGTAATTAGTTCTAAACAATGTATCATTATTATGCTTGTAAAATATGAAAATAGATATTTATATAAATGTTTGCCAAATATAATGGCGTAGTTTTCTTTCTGTGTCGATTATATTACATGAACGATGTTGACTTTAGTATTTTGCAACGTCTATATAACGGCAGGAAGTCCTAGTTGGAAAAGTTCTTGGACGGGAAAGAGTTATAGACTTTTAGTAGTTAAAAACAATCTTCTTAACTCTTGCCCGTCCATATCGATACATATGAACGATGTTGACTTTTGTATTCTACTCTGTCAAATGCCAGACAATTTTTCTTGTCGGAATCCTTACTTGTTAGTTTAATATGTCATCTGAATATTTTAATACTGCAAAGACATATTTTCCTATCCCTTAACATAGAGTTTCAGTTATTATAATGAAATTGCCGGAAGCAAAATAATTTCCATACTTTCGACGTGCATTCCATTCAGGCAATGGGCTTTTCCGCATAATAGTGCCATCCAGTCACGACTCGCTGATGAGAATGTTCATCGTGTTTTCATTATTTTAAAACCAGGACCGTTCCGACCGATATTTGACGGCATGTGCTTGTTTAGAAAACTGATTTCCATACCTTTGAACATCTGCATGGATTACATTCGTTCTCAATCTGCATGCAGTGGTAAAATAGTTTAGGGGGTCTCAGGAATGACAAATTCCTGCATTCTGAGAGACTATTTACAGTGATATATATCCATATTTTACTTAATTTCTACTTGGGGCCCCTTTTAGTTGGGGGCACGGGGCAAATTGCGCCATTTGCGCCCCCCCTCCCTCTGGGCGGCCCTGGCTGTCTTACTCCTTTGCAATCACACATCAGTCACGTTGATTATAGTTACACCAATGTGATGCAATCCAATTCTGGGCAACACTTTAGCAAGCTTTCTCAGCGGATTGATATTTTCAGCCAGGTTTTTTGGCATGTCAGCAGCATCAAAGCATAAAGGGCACACAAATCAGGGAAACAGAATTGCTAATGGCGATGTTACACCATACGGGACAATTTTTAGCGATTCTTCACAATACGAATCGTAACTAATCGGCACGGTCCTAGCCTAACGTCACAAATATGTCAAACAATGAATGGATGGCATGGAGAACAGTGGGATGGCACTCAGTGTGACCAGGATGTTTGAGAGGCAATTACCAAACCAAGGGGCAAAAATTACCAAATCTGATTAAAAATTACTAAATCACAATAATCGCAATCCGAAATTCTCTCCCCCCAAATATGCCAAAGTTCAGGCTATTCTCATAAGGGGTGCAAGAAAGGTGGTTTGACGGTCATAGCCTTCGAAATAACACTGTTTGCCAAGGACCGCGGAGCATTTTTTGGATTGGGGGCATCTATGGAAATACGTGAGACCTTTAAGGGCGTGCACTCCACTCAGAAAATTTAAAATCTACAGTCTCTGAAATGCCATTTTGTGCAATTTGGGGGAAGTTAAGAGCATTGTCACAATAATTCTTTGCAAATATTTGGTCGAACAAAAAGCAGCTGACTACCAAATCTACCGATCGTACCTACGCAACAAAATTAATCATGAAATGGCTCCTTTTCACACCGTCTATCATCCTACATTCGCCATATCTATCTGGCGTAGTTTACTTTCTGTGTCGATCATAATGCATGAAAGATGTTGACTTTAGTATTTTGCTTTGTCTAACGGCAGGAAATCCTTGGGGAAATCCTTGGACGCGAAAGACTAGTTATTTAGTAGTTAAAAACTATCTTTTTAACTCTTTCCTGTCCATATACCGATGACATATGAACGATGTTGAGTGTTGACCGTTGTATTTACTGTGTGAAGCGTCAGACAATTTCACCAATTGTCATTTGTCAATGGGAAAGTCCTCGAACAGGAAGGAGTTATTTAGTGGTTAAAAACCATCTTCTTAAGACTTAACTCTTTCCCATCGTATTGATCATATATAAACGATGTTGACATTTGTATTTAACTCCATGAAACGCTATTTTACTGATCCGAATGCATGCAGGGAAAATTCTTACTAGTTAGTTTAATGTGTCATATGAGTACTATATTGTAAAAAGATCTTGCCATTTCCCTTCTTTGAACCAGTCTATAATCCTACATAGACTACGTTCGGAAAATATGACAAATATATATTTATCTGCGGTTTGTAGCTAATCTAGCCTTCCAATCCAGATTTCACTACACAACACTTGATCGTTAACAAAAGGCCTTATATAGTTAACTAAGCCGGCGTATATATGCAATGTTTTCTTTAGTTTAACTTCTTTATGATTGTAAAAAGCTCTGGTCCCTGATTAGCACAAATTGTCCAAGATTGAAATTGTGTAAGGTTACGATTTGGTGATAAATAAAATGAAATATCTCCATATCAATTGACAACTGTTATATTTTCAAAGAAATTGCCAATTTAATTACCAAAAATTTCTAACTATTGAAAAGTGTACAAAAATTGCCAAAAGTAATTTATATAATTATTTTACCATGTCTGGTCACACTGTTTCTTTCCCCGGGAACAAAATTCGTACGGGGAAATTCCTCCCAGGTATACACCGTGTTTACACGCCTTCGGCGCTCATTAAATTTTTAGTGTTTTTGATGCGGCGCTTATTCGAGGGCAGCGCTCGATCTTTAAAAATTGTATCTGTATCTATTTGTATCTGTATTCACAACTGAATTGCGCATTTCCAAAGTTATGGAGAGAGACAGAGCATTGAAATATACTCAATTTGAACTTAAAAACAACGTAGTCACAGGACAATAAATGTCCGAGGTTGATCAAGTAATTCTTTGTATAGAGGTCTTTAGGTTACATACACCTTGTTAAGTATCATATCAGTTAAAGACAAAAACTGCACTCTCTCTTGTTAATGAAAAACAGCCTTACTGGATCTATAGAGAGAACGGTTTATATAGAGAGAGCTCAGGGTTAATATATACTATCCACTGTAAATAAACTGTTAGCATATTATCAAATTATAGTTTCAACATGTTTCCGTTTATTCACTATAATGTCTATCAGGACTTTATTACTTCAGTCCTCCGAGAACTCCGGTTTCTTTCTGCAGTTGTAGTAAAACCTAACCGTAACACTTACGAATAAAGCGGGCTGGTCTCTATTGGACTTCTAGGACTAGGAAGAACAGTTTACTGCATGTCTGCTTCATGAATAAATAAAATTAGTTTAACTTGTTTAAGTTATATAGTTTTATTTGTATTTCTATAATTTCACCTGCCTTTGAGATTCCTAATTTTTCAAATACTTTTCAAGGTCCTGTAAATCATATGTGATATCATGGTCATGGTCATGAGTATACTACTAATAAAAATTTTCATTGCGTTCGTATGAGAATGTCAGCTGGTGTGCTTGCAGAGATCTCGGTAGAATTAGATCTCGTGTAGTTGTTACTTGCACTGAACACTGCTCAGTTACACTTGTAGAAGCTAAGTAGAGTTTCTTCTTGTTGAAACACAGTAACGAGATAATAGCAAAAAAATAATTTAAATAGTATTCTCACTATATACTAGTGCCTTTATTTTGACTCTCTCTATATAATACTTAAGGTGGTCCTATACCAAATTTTGAAAGAAAATCCTATTTTGAAATTATCCATATTATACATCATTAATGATCCCTTTTTCGTTTTCTGGTGTTAATTTTTTTATTTGTTTGGCATAAAATGGATAAATAGGGGAAAATAGCAAGTTGTTTCAAATTTTGTCCCGTAGTAACCACCATAGCAACGAGATGTTATTGGAAAATCGCGAGCATTGTAGCATTTACGAAAAAGTTTTTTTCTCCGAATGAGTACCCACATACCCCTCCCTAGCTATATGATTTTAAGCGATTTTATTTCAAATTACACCAAGTACAAGTCGGTTCAGTGTGACCAGATTTGGTAATTTTAATTACTTTTGGTAATTTTTGGCAATTTTTGGGACTTTTTTAGTAATTAAATATTTTTAGTAATTTTTTGGTAATTTTTTGGGAAATTTAGTAATCTGTTGGTAATTAGATAAAAGATGAATTTCTCAAATTTTACCAATTGTTTTGTATGAACACTGTCAGTCTGTCACATTTTGAGAGAAAATAGTGTCCTCGTCAATGCTATTTAGGCACAGGCGGGAGGCAGTTCGGGCAGCTCAGCCCGCTGGTGCCTGTCGCAACTCCTGAGGCCTGCTCCTGGACAGGGCAAACGACGTTTTTGCAACAAGCATCACACATGCGAAACGTGAAATTTGGCAAACAGAAATTCTCAAATGTTTCTGCAACAATGCTTTCTATTTTGTCCAAAGCAGGGACGGCGGAGCGGTTTGGGTATTGGGGGGTGGAGCAAAGGTCCCAGCTCTGCAGCCTCCACCGCCCCTGGCCCAAAGCCTGAAATCTTGGGTTAATAAATTATAGGAGCAATATGAATAATATTTATACTCATTATACTCGCTAAGCATTATGGTAGTTTAATGCAAAACCGATTTAATTATGAGCTGTTTTGGGAAGTGTGCAACTTTTAGTAATTTTTTTCTGGATTTAGTAATTTTCCGCAGGCATTTTTAGTAATTGGTCCTGAAAAAATCTGGTCACACTGAGTCGGTTATATTTAGGCGGGAGAGGCGTTATAATGGCGTGAAAGCAAATTGTGTTCATGCTATATATTGTCTATAATTACGGTTCCACTTCAAGGCTATGACTGATTGAGGACATCATGTAAAGTCCGATGAAAGTCGATCTGCCATAACCTTTCAAAGAACCGAAGGGTTAGCGGAGGTCACAGCTGGGAACCAAACTTAGATGTTGAAATAGTACGTGTTAAAGATTTTTGAAAAAATCTAGCATGGCATTTTCATGATATATATGCCTACCTCTCCCGTTTAGGATGTGTTTGGCTATGTGATTTCGACCCCGAATTAGTCAACGTATATTTTGCTAGCAAATGAAAATATAGGGGAGCTCCATGCCCAATTTTTCATTTGTGCCATATGAAAATATAGGGGAGCTCCATGTCGAATTTTCGCTTGTGCCATATGAAAATATAGGGGAGCTCCATGTCGAATTTTTCATTTGTGCGTATAATATAAGTAAATAAAAGGTTTCCCAATATAAGGCGCATACACTTGCAAATATGTTGTTTATTTAAACTGGCATATACAACATTTATACACCGAAACATTTATATACGGCACATTTATATACCGAATATATAAACTATATTGAACTATCTATCACTAAAAATTGTAACACTAATCCACAAATTGTAACAGTGAGTGATTTTGTGTCAGCCACCCATATTGTATTATATTAGAGTAAAAATGAGGAAAAAGTATTAAATTAGGAAAAATAGTCTTCAATGTATAAGACCACCTTAATGTGACGATCATGTTGATAAACCGAACATTGAACTTTAAATGCATTTTTCTCGAATTAGCAAAACTGGCGATTTCCATTGCGCGCAGGATATCTGAAGAGGCATTGAAGCTATCTTGATGAAATTTTCAGCATAGACTCATCATATCAATCTCTAGGAGTTCAACTAAAATAATTGAGTTATGCTGAATAGTTTTGAAGTGGTGACAGTTTCCATGCGAGTCGTCAAATGCTTTTCCAGTTTTTGACCTATAAAATTGGTGATAATGTTTCAATGTTGATTGTTTTAGTTCAACTCCTAGACAATGTTATTTGTTAGGAAATAAAAGTTATTCCAGAATTTTATCATTCATGCTTATTTAGTTATTGTGTTTATAAAATTGCATGAATTTCACCACAGGGGGTGGTTTATCTCGGTAACCATGGCAACAGTGTCCTGGACCAAAATATTGTTTTAGTCAGAATATCGAGCCAAACAAGATAGTAACAGATGAGTTTCATACGATTGAAACGTAGGAAAAAATTTTTTTTGGTAGAGGACCACCTTAAAATATACCTATATTTTGACTCTGCATTTTAATATATTGCCGACCTTTTTTCTAAAAACGTGGCCACCATTCAGGTTATTTAATTGTGTCGTTGATAGCACAAGTATAATAACAGCACAAGAGAAAATTTATAGTAGAACACAATGTCTATGAAATATCGCATCTGAAAATGATTATAGTCGAGTTTGAAATTCTTGAATTTTCTTGTTTAAACTTTAATACTGTCGTTGTCACACAAAAGAAAGAAACAAGAACTTTTCCAAAAAAGCGTTTTAAAAGATATTCAGAGCTATGACTATGTATATTTTATACTTCTTGGAATTGATTGAAGAATTTAAAAATACATAGCTCTGAATATCTTTTAAAACTGACGCTTTTTTGGAATAGTTCTTGGTTCTTTCTTTTGTGTGACAACGACAGTATTAAAGTTTAAACAAGAAAATCCAAAAAATAATAAAAACAATCTTCGACTTCGCGTGGCCCACGTACCAAAGCAGCTGCTAATTTCTGTTTGCGTTGCAATTAATTTAATTGCGGCGCAGTTCGACAAGCAATGCACGCGAAGTCGAAGATTGTTTTTATTTATGGC
Source organism: Trachythela sp. YZ-2020 (assembly GCA_016169945.1). NCBI lineage: Eukaryota > Metazoa > Cnidaria > Anthozoa > Malacalcyonacea > Clavulariidae > Trachythela > Trachythela sp. YZ-2020. The sequence goes on from JADLSH010000260.1 coordinate 7,192,736, forward strand.
TCGATGAGCCATATATGTTTATAGAGTTCAATGTCAGTCAGCAAAACATCGGCATGCAAGCGGGGAAAGATGTAGTGTATATTATTCCAATCGTGCATAAAAGAGTATAGTTCGTTTTAATTAAGCTTACTTTGTTAATAACTTGTTTAAATATTTAAAAACGAAGACATATTGAAAAGTCTGGAGAAAAATAATATTTAACGTTAATAAGCCATAGCTAGAGTAGAAGGAAAATTTCGAGCGAAAATTATATACATATTTTAGACCTATATAGACTAGCTATATAAAACCATTGCAGTTGCAAGAAATGCAAATTTCCATTTACAAAAAAAACCTTCAACGTTTAGTTAACATTTCATCTTATGTTTGTTACAGTAGTGCATAATAATGCCGGAATTTACAGATCCTTAAAACATATTTGAAAAATTTGGAATCACTTGAAAGGCAAGTGTACTGTAATTATAAAGATATAAAACTAATTAAACAAAACTAATTATATTTTTTCATCAGTCACAAAGTGTTCTTCCTAGTCCTATAGAGGTCCGCTTTATTCGTTATTATTAAGTGTTAGGGTTAAGTTTTATTACAGAAAGAAACCGGAATAACTTGCGCATGAGTAGCCGCACAATTCAACTTGCGTATAAGCTACGTTTCATATTTTTACTGAACATACGTACACAGGGGCAGATCCAGCAGAATAGGACGACTGATGCAGTAGGACATGCACCCATTCGCAGGGGGGTCCGGGGGAATCTTCCTCTGGGAAATTTTGAAATCTAGGACCTCATAGACACGATTTCCTGCGTTCTGGACAATTAAATATTTTATTCCAATTTGTACGTGGAAATCAGAAAAATTATATCGCAAAAACAATGTAGTTTTTCCGGATAAGAATAAGTTTAGCTTCCTGTACAATAAGTTTGCCATAAAGTATTTAATATGTAGATTATAGCAGTTGTGGCAACAAGAAACTGGCAATATTATGGTTCTATTTCTATTTCAAAGTTTGTTTTAGCATTTACAGTGCTTCAGTGCTTCTGTAAATATTCAACATACACGCACGCGCATACAGTACGAGTGATATGACATTCTAGAAGAACGCTTTACAACAAAGATTGAAACAGGATATTCGGCAAACTTTATATATTAATTAATACAACGATTGAAGTCGGTCTCTGAAACTGTTTAGCCAGTCTCGCATAGCATTACGTGGCATAATGCGTCCAATTTAACAATGAATATCTTGAGACCGACTGCACATTTTGAGACCGACTGGATCATGATCTCTGGGAGGGGTACCACCCCCCCCCCCCCCCACACATTTACACCCCTGCCGGTGGGTTACGTTTATAATTTGAACGATTGGTTCACGAAAAATATTATTTTAAGCGACTGAGCCGGTTGGAGAATTCAAAATTCGAGATGCAATCTTATAAAAGCGTCCCTGAAATAAGTGCATGAACTCATTGTGTAAAAATCCCCGAAAATATCGATTTATATAGGCGAAGCTTTTCGCAGATAGCCGATCAAAATCAAGTAACCATGCACGGCTTCCTATTCACCACTATTAATTTATTACTAACTTTCCACACACAACGGTGCCGCTTTCACAGGTTATAAAACAGTTAACTTTAAGCTTGCGGCCACCAGCATCGGTTGCTATAATTTCTGTTTACTTTACAATTAACTTACGCCGCTGTTCGACAGACGACATGCAGGCAATGCTCGAAGATTGTTTTTACTTTCAGTATTATTTTTTGGGATCGATTTAGCAGTATAAAATAGATTACACAGCTCAATATCTTTTAAAACGCTTTTTAAATACTTTTGTGTGACAACGACAGTATTAAAATTTAAACAGGAAAATTCAAGAATTTCAAACTCGACTATGTCTATATGACTAGGTGATCCAATCTGGAAACACGGAAAAAGACTGGGAATAGTCGTAAAATAGAAATCTATTTTCAGATTCAAATTGCTAAATATCTCGTGAAATGTATTTCATTTTGTTACTAAATTTGTTATGGACTTGTGGTTTCCATCGTTAAACATATTGACAAAGTTTCAAATAGTTTTATAAAGAAACACAAAGAAATAAGTGATTATAAATACAGCAAAATGGATTTCTATTCTGTTGCTAGTTCCAGGCCCTTTGCTCCCCGCCAGATCACCTGGGAAATAACACAGTAAAATTGCATAATTAGATCGCATCTAAAAATGACGTAGTAGTTGACGTGTTCTAGTGTAAATTTTCTCTTGTGCTGTTATATTACTTGACCGAATGTGCTCAAGACACAAATAACCACTTGTTACAAAGTGAAATGAAGGAGCTTAAGATGGATTCCGGTTTTTTATATACCCTGTAGATCCAGGGACCAGTATAAGGGCCATCTCTTTTTAGTCAGGAGTTATTACAGGAGGAATACTGTACAGACCACCCGCTGCACAAGATATTCAACAGAAACACCCTTAAGTTAAGCTACAGCTGCATACCCAACATGGAGAGAATCATCTCATCAAAAAACCAATCCATCCTCAGGAAAGGAACCCAGACTGTCCAACAACTGCCGATTTCCCCATCATTTATAGACACCTCCCGACGGAAGCGTAACTTCGGTCTAAGCGTTAGGGGTGTGGGTACGTTTTGCTCAGCGAAAGGGCGTGGTAAAGGGGCCGGCCAAAACCAAAATTGTCTATTGAGGCCCCATGCCGCTAGCGGGAATGCGCAGGTATCGAGTACCGAAAGCACGAGGGCACTAGGGGGTATGCGGGCATTCTCCCCCAGAAACATTTTGAAATCTAGAGTCTCTGAAACGCCATTTCATGCACTTTGGGGCAAGACTTTACAGAATTCTGATGATCAGAACATGTTGTATAAGCAAAAGTGGAAAATGTGGGGGGATAATTACATATTGATCCACCTCTGCCCAAAAAGTAGGGGGGATTCGTCCCCCCATCCCCCCCCCCCCCCCCAGGATTGACGCCCTTGATGCAGGACCAGTTGCGAGAAATGCAAATTAATTAGTTTTCATCTACAAAAAACCTTCAACGTTTAGTTCTATGGGATAGAGTTCATGCAAAATTTAGAAAAATAATATGTTGTTTTGTCTACAATTGTCAGGTGTTTACATTTCTCGAATGGAAAAATAGTAAACTATTTATGTGTTTAAGTAGATGTCCTCATTAATAAATAATGTATTTCCTTTACTGATGATTATAAATGACCAGCCTGTCATGTTTTCGTATTCGTGGAGCCAGCCATAGTTAGAAAAGAGGTCATTGTATAAGCAATTGAATTAAGAAGCGCTCATATCTTTTAGTAGTCTTCGCTGAGTGTTCTATATTCCACTGTATCAGCTGTGGAGAGAGAGAGAGTCGAAATATAGGTAAGTATATTTAGTGAGAACGTTATTTGATATTTTTTTATATTAGCTCGTTACTGTGTTTTAACAAGATGCAATTTTATGATTAACCTATGATGGACCTTTAAGAACATTTGTTTCATCTATTTATATAGACATTTCAGTGAAGTGTATTAAATTGTATGCGATATTTAACTTCGCAATTGAAGAAGCTTTGGATGTAACTATACTCTGCAGTTATGAATTATCGTCAAATTCTGTCTGTCTATCTGTTACTGCTATACACACAGACCTGTTGTTCTCTGCATTCCAGTGCTTTGTTCAAATTGTTCGTTTCAGGTAAGTACTGCAATGAATAAAACATTTAGGAACGAACAAAAATTTAGTCTTTCTATAGAGTCAGTTTCTATAGAGGTCCAGTGAGGGCCATATCTTTTACGTCTAGTGGTACTACAGGAAGAAATTTAAACTACAACTTTATGTGTACTGGATATCCCTATATGTTCTAAATTATTCTCCCTATAGAGGTACATACAGTAAGGGCCATCTCTCATTTATTTACACTTATATATCTCTCTTATATTAATTCACTTCACATGCATTTTCTGCAGGTCACCGCCTAACTAATCATGTAATCACTGAGCTTGATACACTGAATGTCTTGGAATGTTCTCTATACTGTCTCAGAAAACCATCTGTTTGCAAATCTATCAATTACAAAGGAAGGAAACGTCAACCGTATTCCAAAAATTGTCAACTCAACAACGCCACAAAAACTACGCATCCTCAGAATTTACAGGTCGATGAAAACTACGATTATTATGCACCGCTGGATGATGAGGTATATAATGTTATAGATGTGTAGGTATACTGTTATGCCTTCTTAAAAATAGAACAAAGACCGTTGCTAAGAGTGTTATATTTATTTCTATAACATCACATTTCAAAAACTAAATCTATATTTTTCAATTGCAGAAAATACAAAAACCAGAACCAGTAAAATATGGTAAGATTACTTGAAACAAATCTATTGTAATAGACAGAATTACCGTCGGAAGTTAGGTCGAGGTTATCTTGAGTTATAGGTTGAGGTTAGGATTAAGTTAGGTTGAGGTTAGGTTAGGTTAAGGTTATAGGTTATAGGTTGAACTAGTCAGGTTCAAGTTAAGTTGAGGTTTGGTTGAGGTTAGGTTGAAGTTAGTTTGAAGTTAGGTTGAGGTTAGGTTTAGGTTAGTTTGAAGTTAGGTTGAAGTTAGGTTGAAGTTAAGTTGAGGTTTGGTTGAGGTTATATATAAGTTGATGTTAGTTTGACGTTAGGTTGAGGTTAGGTTAGGTTTAGGTTAGTTTGAAGTTGGGCAGAAGTTAGGTTGAGGTTAGGTTGAGATTCTGTTGAGGTTTGGTTGAGGCTAGGTTTAGATTAAGTTGGGGTCAGAAAAATTTATTAATTTACTTTTTCTCCAGCAAAAACGTGTGATGCTTTGTATAAATCAGGACAAACAACCACAGGCGTTTATACAATCAACCCGGATGGTCTGGTGGCTTTTGATGTTCGTTGTGATATGACGTCCACTTCAGGGAGGGGCTGGACCATTTTCCAGCGGCGTGTAGATGGTTCAGTTGATTTTTACAGAAAGTGGAATGATTATAAAGCGGGGTTTGGGAACTTGTCTGGTGAATACTGGTTAGGTCTAGACAAGGTCCATCGTCTGTCAGCCAGTGGGCAGAATGTATTGAGAGTTGATCTTGAAACGTTTGAACACGAGACAGCATATGCAATTTATAAATCATTTTCTGTGGGAAATGAAAGCGAAGCTTACATTCTGAAATATCGTTCATACACAGGTAATAATAAATACTTATAGGTTCCTTGTATATGCCTGTTGCATGGTGAGATATAATTATATATAGTTACCGATGAAGGTCCTGGCTTACGGATCGAGATCTTTGCCAATAATAGATATACGTCATACGTAGTGTTTTTACAGAACAAAACACTTATAATAGATATCTGAATATTTCACGAGCCAAATGGTTAAGTAGACAGGACGGTGTTAATCCGGAGGGCGGCTTGGCTCCCAGGAATTCTGGGAGATTTCGTGGTGGGCCCTCAGTATTACTTAATTAAGAAAACACAACCAAATTAGCAAGTATTAAACCACAATTTAAGTTGTCAAGCTTATTTATAAAATAACCTTTTAAAAAGGCGAGCACTGATTGGTTAAAAGCCAAAAAAAGCCGTGTTTCTATAACTCGATAGAAACACGGAAAGTTCCCGCCAGCTCAAACAACCGATTAAAACAAGCTTTTCTGCCTGAAATATCATTGAAAACCTTCATCAACCTGAGGTTTTGTTAAACAAGCAAAGAAATAGACTTACTAGACGTTTTATTTCCTTGAAATCCTCTTTAGCAAACTCTTTCCTGCGTATTTTTGCCGTCAGCCAAAATGAAAGTTTTCTATTTCTTAAATATCAAACAGAAACTGGATTTGAATCGATGTGAAGTACATTTAGAGTCTGTCTTACATTATTTTCCAAGTTTAATAATTTTGCCATATAAGCAGCTTAGATTATTGCTTGGTACATAATAGAATCACGATGCGGAAATATTCGTAAGGAAGTTTATTCCTAACTTAAGGACTGATAAACTTATTTGGAGGAGACTTGTACACAAGGTCTGGATGGAAATAAGTTGATAACATTAAACATTCAACTAAATTTTCTCTCAAGAACACTTAATTTTAAGCACTATATAACACTATACAAACCCATATTTGGCAGCTACAAGTAAAATCGTAACTTTTTGGTAACATTTTAGGTCCTTACCAGTAGAGTAATATTTAGCTCCTTTAACCCAAAACACTTTAGAAAAGAGGAAATGACACTAAACATGGACACTCCTAAACGTGACATGCTATCGTTGACTTGATATTAATGAGTTGGTTAATTTTTTGTTGGATATTTACTTCACAGGGACAGCAGGAAATTCTTTAAAATATAACAATGGGATGAAATTCACCACTAAAGACGTAGACAATGACATCAGGTCGTATGATAACTGTGCTCTTGATAGGCTTGGCGCCTGGTGGTTTGAGAGTTGTAGTTTTTCGCACTTGAATGGTCAATACTTGGGAGGTGTTATCTGGGATGGGTTTAAAAGAGCGTATTCTTATAAAGTCAGCGAGATGAAAGTGGGGCCTAATGACATTTAAAACGCTCATATAATTATAGAACATATTTACATCCTCGTAAAATTGTTGTCAGAGAAATTAGGAAATTACAGTTTGTTACTACAATCTCCGACAGTAATGTTGTGACACCTAGGGCCTTCCCCTGCTACCCCTATATTCAATGTTAACTCGTGATGTCCTCGCTTTCCACCCGATGAATACACCGTTTTCCTCTTTCCAGTGGGAAAGGGGATATAACTAGGCTTACAAGTAACACATGGGCAGTGCCACAACTATTGTTGTCGGGGATTGTAGGTATAGAATAGTTGATTACTTACTGATAGGTTTTTGGCAGTGGCGGAAATTCGTTTTTCCGGTTGGGGGGAGCAAGCCTCTTAAATATTCGACAAAACCTTCTAAATTTCCGACAAACCCCCATTTACAATTAACATCGGCTGTTTCTAGCCTTTTTATGGCAGTCCCCCCCCCTCCCCCCCCCCCCATGGCCCACCGGAATTTCCGCCGCTGTCACCAAAGCTGGGCGCACACGCTACGTTTTTGGTCGGTCAGTTTATTATGTTTTGGTATGAAAATAGGGGTTAGGATAAAACGCGGATACGGACGGACGGATGATTTACCCCTTTCGGGTAAAACGCGGATATGGTATAGAAAATGCTTCTCGTGCCTTTAAAAGTCATAAAAGGCACGAGAAGCATTTTCTATACCATATCCGCGTTTTACCCGAAAGGGTAAAACGCGGATATGACTTTTAAATAGCGTTGCATGACAATTCATCAAAGTCATCCGTCCGTCCGTCCTTCCGTCCGTCCGTCCGTCCGCCCGTCCGTCCGCCCGTCCGTCCGTCCGTCCGCCACTCATCCGTCCGTCCGTATCCGCGTTTTATCCTAACCCATGAAAATAGCGTGTCTTCCGTCGTAATCGGCATTTGTTGTTGAATCGTCCTCCTGTAAAAACACTTGATTTGAGTTATATAGCCTTTGACGTCGCCGCTTTTTAGTTGATTGTAGTTTGCAGAACATGTAATGTCTTCCCTCATTCGCAGAGGCTTACGTGAAGATTAGGGAAAGTAAGCTCGCAGAGAGCGGTTATGGGAAGAAAGGAAGGAAGGAAGGAAGGAAGGAAGCGAGCTTTTCTTTCCAGGGAATACTTCATATTATCAGTGTTAAGCAATGTAACATCATTATACTTGTAAAATATGAAAATAGACATTTATATAAATGTTTGCCAAATATATAATGGCGTAGTTTACTTTCTGTGTCGATGATATTGCATGAACGATGTTGACTTTAGTATTATGCTTTGCCTAACGGCAGGAAGTCCTTGGGAAAATCCTTGGACGGGAAAGAGTTATTTAGTAGTTAAAAACTATCTTTTTAACTCTTTCCCGTCCATATCGATCACATATGAACGATGTTGAGTGTTGACTGTTGATTTTACTGTGTGAAGCGTCAGACAATTTCACTAATTGTTATTTGTCAATGCGGAGAAAGTCCTCGAACAGGAACGAGTTATTTAGTTATTTAGTTGGTTAAAAACTATCTTCTTAAGACTTAACTCTTTCCCATCGATATTGATCATATATAAACGATGTTGACTTTTGTATTTTACTCTATGATCGTTTAATTATGTCATAAGAGTACTATATTGCAAAAACATCTTGCCATTTCCCTTCTTTGAACCAGTCTATAATCCTATCTAGACTACCTTCGGAAAATATGATAAATATCTATCCGCGGTTTGTAGCTTATCTAGCCTTCCAATTCAGATTTCGAACAAGCAACACCTGATCGTTAACGATTCTAAGCCGGCGTAGATACAAAAGTGTTTTCCGTAGTTAAACTTCTTCATGCGGGTTGAAAAATATAATGTGTATTCTACTAGAATCACAATATGTATGTCAAATTGCACCACGTTTACACAAGATTGCCGAAGATTGAAAATGTGGAAGCCTGAATTGGTTACGATTTGGTGAATTTTGAAAGAAATTGCCAAAGTAATAAGTACTTACCAAAAATTTCTAACTATTAGAAAGTGCTTAAAAATTGCAAAAACTACCAAGTCTGGTCTTTCCCCGGGAGAAATGATTGTTCCGGGAACAGATTTTCCGGGAACAGAATAGTCTGTCTTGCAAGTAAAATAATGCGCGAACTATTGGGGTCACCGTGCTTCTTTTCCAACTACACGAGGAGATAAGCTATTTTGGAGTGAATTTCGTACGCGTATGTTGACATAGCAACGAACTGTGTGTTACTAAAACTAACATAATTTGAAAGTAGAAACATCAAAATATATGAAAACCCTCCTACCTGGTGAATAAAACCTAAAAATATGGAGTTTAATAATTTCAAAGTGTTGAACAACTGAATTTTTGAAAACTGTATCGAGCCACCTTAAAAAGTGCTTAAAAATTGCAAAAATTACTAAATCTGGTCACACTGTTTCTTTCCCCGGGAACAAAATTCGTACGGGAAAAATTTACCCCGGGTTTATATTCCTAGTTTGCGCAATCGCGATTAAAAACGAATGCCACGTGGGTAGAGCGTGGCCTGGGCCCTAGGGTTGTAAAAACTAAATCTCGACGATCAAAGAAAGATATTTTTGTTAAAAATTTATCATTTTAAGATCGAAATTTCACATCATTTCAGACAGATTTACTACAGTGATATGTTGGCGTTGTTAGAGGATTTGGGCGCCGTTGAACGGTAGGATTTTAGTCGAAATTAATAGCGTTTTCTTTCATAAAATTGTCGCACTTTGTCCGGCCAAATTTTCACGTGTAGCATCATCGAATACTGATTAGGTTCGCTTTTCGTTCGTATTTTCCTGTACTTTGGTTAAGTTGTATAGAATGCCTTATAAATTTGTGATTTCTTCGATCGAATATCGTCTCATATGTATTTATCAAGTCGATTTTGAGTGGTTTTAGGGCAAAATTACATGTTTCTTTCATATAATGTTGACGTGTTATCTTTTTGCGATGGTAAATTGCGAGATTTATTCTATTATATTTGTGTTTTAGTCGTGATTTAAACTACTTTTTGTATATGTTTTATCAGCAGCAGTTTAGTATATCTAGTCAGAAATGCTTTTATAATATAGCGTAGATTATTGATCAAGGTCAAATTTATATCAAAATGTAATTCAACTTATTAAATAATCAAATTCCCCCAGCTGAAAAGAACTTGTGGTTTTCCAGGAAGCTCAAGCATACCGTTTGCTCATTGGCCAAATAAGACCTCCTATATCCCTTCAAAAAGTCTTTTCTCAAGTCAAATAATAGAAAAACCTGTTTATGGCTTCACTCTAAATCAAAGTTACTTTCACATGCATGTAAAACTATTGCTAGTGGTTATTCGTCTGACACCTGAACCCAATAGGTAAAAGCTATTTGTCTGACACAAGTGTTTACCTACCCTGGTTCCGGAAGGCTCTTAAAGAACGGTGAGGCAAAGTAACGGCGAGGCGAAATAAATACCGAGGCGAAAGAGCCTCTGGTCAAATCGATTTCCAAACCGGTTTGACATGGTTTTTATAAACAGCCAATCACATGCGAGGTTCAGATTCTGAACCTACTCAAGTACGGAAGTGAGCAGATTTGACCAGAGGCTCTTTCGCCTCGTATTTATTTCGCCTCTCCGTTATTTTGCCTCACATTAGAGCCTCTGGAACCAGGGTAGCCTGCGTGGCAGGCATTCTATTGTGGGGGAGGGAGTTTTGTTTAGAGCGCGCGCTTTTTTTTTGAGAGAGCGCGCACTAGGTGAGAAGTTAGGGGGGGAGGAGAAAAAGCGAAGGGAGAGGCGAAATGAACGCCTGCCCAAATCCTATTCATAAACGAGACTTTTGTGTCCAAAACCTTCGGTTAAATTCCCATTGGCTAATATGCGCTGTCACATCAACACTCAGTGAGATCTGTCGACAAATCGGCAATACGCTTGAAAAGTGTTAGAAACAACTGGAGATAATTCAGGCAGTGGAGCAGACTGTGTCTGAATTATCTGAGCGTTTAGGTTGAAATTATTCTTAAGCCGGAACAGCAAAAATCTGTTACCGAGCTGCTTTTTGGTCTAGACGTGCTTGCTGTTCTGCCAACGGGCTTTGGGAAAAGCTTAACTTTCAAGTGTTTACAATAGCCAAATCGAAGCTAGAGATTGTAGATGCCGGTACTCAGTCGTGTAGTATGCTGGTATGTCCTTTGGAGAGCATTATGAAAGACCAGATTGCTGAAGCACAGTCTCTTGGAATGACTGCATGTTCACTTACTGATACGAAATTAGCCGAAGTATCTCAGAATCCACCACAACTTCTGTTTGCAAGCGAACACCTACAGCGATGTTCAGGCACTTCAATTAACATCAGTTTCTGGAGCGTTAGCGCTCAATCATCACTAATTTCTGCAGCGTTGAAGAGGTGTTACTATAATTTCCAGGCGTATTTGTTTTAGCCTTGTCTCGTTTATGAATAGGATTTGGGCAGGCGTTAATTTCGCCTCTCCCTTCGCTTTTTCTCCCCCCCCCCTAACTTAACTTCTCACCTAGCGCGCACTCACAAAAAAAAGTGCGCGCTCTAAACAAAACTCCCTCCCCCACAATAGAACGCCTGCCACGCAGGCTAGAACCAGGGTAGTGTTTACCTTGTTCTATCAACATACTAAATGATACAATGTAAATTTTAATGGGTTTCAAGCAAATCAAGGAGAAAAATGTCAAACATGTTCGTTAGTTTGTCTTGTTCGGCTAAAGCTGACTCGCTTTGCCGTTACTATTTGTCCGCCTTTGTTGAATGACCTTTCAGTCGGTGCACTGCTTGCTGGAATCGCCAAATATTGTCGGACATACTGTGAAAGGATGCCATCATACACCTAATTTCTCAACTTTAGCAGAACATAATTGCCGAAAAAGAGAAATGAAGTTGTTATGCGTGAATTCGATATATCGCATCAGCCTATTTCCAGGAAGTGTACTTGCCAATTTCTTAGAATAGCCCAAAGCACTGTTCCATGAGTTATGGAAAGCCCATAATCTTTTTTATTTGGTATTTTAGACTTTGTGTGTGGTTCTTTATGCGTTGCAACCTAATACAAGGCCACCATCAAGACATTATATAAATTCTAGAGTTATTTTTGAGACCTAACACCAATATGGTTCTCATTACTTCTATCTACAAACATCACATCATTTATATTTAATAGTCTAGGACCTGTATATGAGTTTGTATGCATTTCATTTAGGACAGATAATCTCAACTGTTTTATGGTAAAATGACCATGATGGACAACATGGCATATGTGCCAAAACTCGTATCCGGGACGAAATACCTGAAAATGACAACACCCAGAAACGGCACTATTGGCATAGCTCTATCTCCTGAACCATCAAGGCTACAGACTTTCTGAAGTGCTTATAGTGTTTAGAGTGGTCACTTTTAGGAGTGATCATTGGAGAGTGAAATGTGTCTAGGTATAATATTTTACAAGAAAATGACTATGCACCATCCCAGGTCAACTGCTAATTATACATCACATAACTTCATACACCTTGGAAAGGCTATATTTTCTTATTTCCTAAATCTTTTTGTCATAGGATCAAAAACTATACTTATTTTAATATATAATACAAATAGATTTCACGAGGTTTGATATTGTTTATTTGAGATACAATACAGTTTATTTTACTTACCCCACGCCAAAACACGATTTCGGCTCGCACATATTATCCACAAATTATACTTGAACATAATGATAGTTGACTAAAGAATAATTCAACCAAGTTTCGTCAGGTTTTGAAGTAGTGCAGTGTATTTTATCTTCGATATCATAGAAGCGATGTTTTGCCCAATTATCGCGCCAGTGCAATGTCTCGCCGCTTCTCTGCCCGATTTATCAAACTTTTTCGTCGTCAAATGTATTTAGATTACAGTATCCAGAAATATTTGATTGTAGAAAAGTTCTAATCGAAAAATTGATAACCTAACTGCTAATCCGTGGCAATAAACGACCCCAAGTATTTTATAAACATGAATAAAAAATATAATGTTCAAAGTAATTTGAAAGTCACGCGCAATCTTCACGAAAACACCGCGTGGGCTAGATGACAGGGGGTGCATATTCTCACGAATACTTGAAACTATAGTTGGATTTGATAAACAATTTTGTAAGTTCCTGGGTAATATTGTATTTTATGGTTTTCTTAAGCTAAACAGAAGCCAGAAATATCTTTTTGCACCGAAATATCAAAGGTTTTCTATGCCTCAAATTATAGTTTCGAGTATTCGTGAAAAATTCCACTCCCCTGTCATCTAGCCCATGCGGTGTTTTCGTGAAGATTGCGCGTGACTGACTTTCAAATTACTTCGAACACTATATTTTTTATTCATGTTTATAAAATACTTGGGGTCGTTTATTGCCACGGATTAGCAGTTAGGTTATCAATTTTTCGATTGGAACTTTTCTACAATCAAGTATTTCTGGATACTGTAGTCTAAATACATTTGACGACGAAAAAGTGTGAATGTGTGATAAATCGGGCAGAGAAGCGGCGAGACATTGCACTGGCGCGATAATTGGGCAAAACATCGCTTCTATGATATCGAAGATAAAATACACTGCACTACTTCAAAACCTGACGAAACATAGTCAACTATCATTATGTTCAAGTATAATTTGTGGATAATATGTGCAAGCCTCGGTGATAAAAAGCGAATAAAACGGCAAAATATGGCTGAAATCGTGTTTTGGTGTGGGATAGGTGAAATAAACTGTATTGTATCTCAACTAAACAATATCAACCCTTAACCGTATTATATTGAAATAAGTATAGTTTTTGATCCTATGACAAAAACATTTAGAAATAAGAAAATATAGCCTTTCTAAGGTGAATGAAGTTATGTGATGTAAATTAGAAGTTGACCTGGAATGGTGCATAGTCATTTTCTTGTAAAATATTATACCTAGACACATTTGACTCTCCAATGACCACCCCTAAAAGTGACCACTCTAAACACTATAAGCACTACAGAAAGTCTGTAGCCTTGATGGTTCAGGAGATAGAGCTATGTCGATAGTGCCGTTTCTGGGTGTGGTCATTTTCAGGTATTTCGTCTCGGATACGGGTTTTTGCACATATGCCATGTTGTCCGTCATGGTCATTTTACCCTAAAACAGTTGAGATTATCTGTCCTAAATGAAATGTATACAAACTCACCAGGGGCGGATCTAGGATTTTGGAAACATAAGTCGAACGCCGAAGGCGTGAGACATTCTAGGGGGGTACGGGGGCATGCCCCCCCGGAAAATTTTGAAATCTAGACTCCCTGAAATGCGATTTCAAGCGTCTTGGGGGTGAGATTTTGCAGAATTCCCAAGATAATGAAGTACATCAAAGACACGATTTTTTATGATCTCACAAACATACCTTCTCCCAGACATTTATCTTCGGAATTAAATGACTTGGAAAAGTCAATTGAATTGTACACATCATGTAGTTTCAATAGGCTTTGAATTAAAATGAATTTGGCTTATACTTAAAATTTAAGCACATAAAATCCTTCACAAGATAAATCGCTGCATGTGAAACAAAATTCTCAAGCAAAATAAAGAGTTATATTTCAATTATACTTTGTAAAATGCATTATCCAATTACAATTACAATTTATACTATAAATAGACTTTCATCGCAAATGATATTCATCGCAAATCTTTCATGCAATGCAAATTAGCAAAATAACATCGTTTTAACACTCCAATTGCGTTACTCTGATCCTTTATTATAAATTATAAATACAGTAGGAATTAGGAAAGCGGGAAGGTCCGAAAGAGCAATGCAAGTTGCTCGATAAAAATGTATTAAAGCGTGTTATATTTCAACTTCGCATCATTTATCATACAAAATATATTGCAGTATATTTATTTTGGATATTTTCATACGTTATAGCAGTGCACGCTTTATCTTTGGCTTTACCACCCAAATTACCACCACGATCTTTGTGAGGCACGTAGATTTCAGCAGAGAAGTCTCCACTGAGTGCCTTCTCGTTGCTGAATAGCAAAGATAAAAGCTGCTCGCTTGATATCTTCGCTGCCCGACGACAACCTCATTCAAAGACAGTCGAAGTTTATTTAAGGCCGTTAAATCGTATCGTGCAATCGCATTTCGAACGTCCGCGTACATATCAATACTCGACATCGTAAAACAATTTTCCTACTATGAAAAACCTTGGTATAGTTTATAATATACGAGATTACAAGTAGAAAGACTGCTTTGCATGAATTTCGCAATTTTCAGGACTGATGCCCCCAGCCGCGAATCAGTCCGAATCAGTCCAAAAAAATGAACCTATAGGAATTGTCAATATTTTCAAATTGACCAATCAACATGAAAGAAATGGACTGATAAAGACTCCCTTAAGGTGCAAATCAGTCCGACCACCCCACAGATCAGTCCAGATAAGTCCAAATGACCTCTCGACCAATCAAATGAGCATAATGACCACCCGATTCTGCGAGTTTCTTGCGTTTTACCGCTGCTCTAGATTAAGCATATATTTATTCAAAACTGAGCTCGTAAAGACGTAAACTGGACTATGATATGAATTTCATATTATAATTAATTATTCAAATTTCGAAATAATAAATTAATTATTTATTTGCAAAAATATACGTCAGTCACGCGACTGATTGGACTTACCCTAGATCCGCCCCTGAAACTCACATACAGGTCCTACACTATATTGCAACATTCTATTTATAGGCCTACATGGCTTAATATAAAATCAAGCCACGTTCGTTCTGCATTTTAGGCCGTGGCAACACACCTGCTAGGAAAGACCCTGTGCAGCTGGATGAGTTCATTGGTTAATTTCTAACTTCTACCATTATATAGGTGTCCTATATTAGATCAGAGTGAATATTTTTCGGAAGAATCGGATGTCTATACGGTATACAATTCTCCAGCGAGCAGTTGTATTGATGACCCCAATGTTGCTGCAGAAGTGGAAATGTAAGTGGAAAACGTTTGCGTCTGTACAGGGCTTGATAAGGTTTGCCTTAATTTAATTTATCGTGTCGGTAAATCGGATTTTTCGTTATCAGCTCATCCCTAGTTTCATTATAATATGTTTCATAATAGTTTTTCTCGTTAGTTCAAAAGATTTAACAGACAATGAAGAGTTCTCGTTTTATGAACAATGTCTGACAAACCTTGACGCTGATCTTAAGTCATCCGATCCTCTACCTTGGGCACATCTGGCTGATCTTGGAGACACGATAACAGAATTTTCATTGAATGTAAGTGTTGAGTATTTTACACAATTAAAATTGAATACCATGCAGTAACCTATTAAGCCACAATGTGCCATGTTTATAATTTTACTATAACTAACCATTGGCAGACAATGCACAATCATACACATTTTATTAAACAGACTTAGAAGAATTATGTTACATGGTAGCTAATTGAAAAGATTTAGTGAATTGAATTGAATTGTTGTATTGAAAGTGGCTGTCCATTGACAACATTGACAGTCTACTTTATTTGCCCTGCTTATTACTATCAGGCCTTAAAATATCGGTCGGTCACGGACATTGTCCGACCCATTCGTGAAATTGTCCGACCCAGAAAGAAACGCACCGGACATTCTGTCCGACCGAAGGAAAATTGAGGTTTACCGTTTGTCCGACCCAACTGTATTGATGTCCGACCAAACTTTAACTTTGTCCGACGTAAATTTACCCCGTAAATGTTTATCAGAGCTGTTATGTGGTCCGCTAAGAGCCGGGTATTCATTTGACCAGTCGCATCGTAAGTCAACGCAACCCATTCTGAAAGACACCGGACATTTTGACCGACAGCACTGCTGACCGATATTTTAAGGCCTGACTATAATTGTTATGGATTTTCATTATTATTAATCCAGTACTGTATGGTTGGCAATGTATTTTGTATAATGGTGAGTGTTATTTAGTACAGTACTTCGCAACTCGCAAAGCAAAACAAATGTGAACCATTACTCATATAGGAATGTAGAAGCAGACAGACAGAAGGCGAAAGTTCCCAATCTGGGAGTGTGTGTACAGGTATTGCCTATTATAAATCTACATTTATTATTGAAAATTTGTTGATGCGTTTTATTGCTGCGAGCAAAAGGAGCAGCTCGCTAATTGTGCACAGACTCAAACTTTTTAGTTGTGTGTTGTGAATGACGACTTGTGATGTCATGAAATATTATAGCTTAAGAAATGCAACATCAGCGGTTACTGTACACCGTGTGCGTGCGTGCGTGCGTGCACCACAGACAATTCAAATCGTCAGCAAACACCAACTGTCATAACTCTTGTATATTCATTAAAACCCAGAGCACAGAGTAATCACATACAGAGGTGCATCTTCGCGGAAAAACCGTAAGGTGTTTTTAACTGGCCGCCATGTTCTTAGCCAGTACCTGCACATGCGCAGTTTACGTATGCTGACGGCCTTTCTTCACTGGACTGGCTAAGAACATGGCGGATTTTGCCAACATCAAAGGTCGGCACATGAAGATAAACCTCTGTATGTGATTACTCTGTGCCCAGAGCTTGTGTACATTTCACAGCACTTCCTTCCTGGTCAACATGCGCGTCATTTTTAACTGCGCGTCAATGTTTTTTGCAGTAGCCAATGATCAAATGAGAGTTGGCAAGCAAGAGTTTGTATGGGAGTTTTCTGAACTCTCATGCCCCGGTAAAACGAGTTGACTGGATATTACCACGCGTAGCAATAAACTTCCATCAACTCTCATCAAAAGTTGATTAGCAATCAAACACGAGGAAGTGTTGCAACTGTCATCGACTCTCGTCTTTGTTTACCTGGTGCTTAAGGATGTGCAGGGCGTGACCGGCCAAACCAACTTTAGCTCGGACATCCCGCATTTCTGGCCGGTCAAATTATTCAGCTAAACTAAAGCCTGACAAAGTCCCCTTAAATGTAAAATACTTAATGTAACTAGAAAAATGTCTGTAGAATTCAAGAATCATTGTAAAGTTCGTACAGTAAATATTATTCAAAGTAAACGCAACATCAGACGAAATTAACAAAGAACATCGGTTTTGACAGTTGCAGCCGGCTATTTTCACTTGTCAGCAACTTCGAAACTTAATCCACGAGAAAATTGCATGAAAATAGTTTGCTCGTTCGCTTTATTTAGCAACTGAATTACATGTAAACTTTAAAAAGTAGCCGGTCAAAATGACCGGTCATGCGAGAGTTTGACCGGACAACTACTCATTTTGGTCGGACATTGTCCGTTGACCGGCCGTTATTTCGCGCCATGATGTGTCTCTCTCAGTGAACTCTAAGTAAACTGGAACGCTAACTCCTATGATCAAGTCCTATGATTCGTTGAAGCCAAGCTAGTTTTTCTGAGTTTTGAGTTGAAATACTTAACGCCGAACATTGGGCTGTATATGAAATTGAAGCTATTAAAAAGTTCTATTTGATATAAAAACTTCAAGACTTTAGACAAAATGGAAATACTTAAAAAATACAAAAACAACCGCAATTTTGTAAAATACGGCAAATTGTCCCTTAAAGTTTTAAGTATTTCCCTTTTACCTAAAGTCTTGAAGTTTTTATATCAAATAGAACTTTTTAATAGCTTCATGTTCGGCGTTAAGTATTTCAACTCAAAACTCAGAAAAACTGAATTAAGCTGGCTTCAATTCCCCCCCCCCTGCGTTGGCGTTCCAGTCTATTATAGTTCAATGGTCTATCTACACAGATGATTACTGGAACAGATGTAATTCATGGGTAAACAGTACGATAGTTGAAGATGAGTCAGATAATGAAACATGTACACATAAATCACAATCAAAGACAAAAAGAAAGTGTAATAGGAGAAAAAATCTGGATAAATTATCATGGTAAGTTCTGTGAACATTTCGCTATTTTTATATCCCTGTAATGATTTCACATGGGAAATCAAAATGCTTTAGGGTTTTAACTTTTAAGGGATTGAATCCAACTGGATGTATTTTTAAGTATTTGCATAGCCATATATATATATATATATATATTTAAAGTATCGATAGTAAGTAAGAATACTTGTAAATGGTGTTGGTAGATGAATACTCGAACGGAAATATATATACATTTTTGTAGACCTAGCCAGGAGAAGTTGCGAAAAATGCAAGTTAGGCCCTCTGGCAGCAACTGGACTCTGTAGCTCAGTTGGTTAGAGCGCTGCACTCGAGTCGCAGGGCCGCTGGTTCAATTCCTGCCAGACGGCCTAAGTTGCATTTTTCGCAACTGCTCCTGGCTAGGTCTAGAAAAATGTATATATATTTCCGTTCGAGTATTCCATCTCAACAACACCATTTACTATTAATCCTTTCGAACGAGATGCCTAGAAAAATCTAAGAATACTTGTAGTCTATCAAATCTTAAGTAACAATTTAAGAATTATTAATAATTTACAATTGGATAAAGTAAAAAAATACTTGCTAGAAAATATATTTGTACTTAAATGAAGCCTACTCTGGTACCAAAAATCACCCTAACCTGTTGCCCTAGGTCATGCTTTGAGAAAAAGAATTATCCAAATAAGAAGAAAGTAGAGTAGAATAATCTTATTGAGATCAATATTTCAAAATGCATTTTATTCCTATTTTTCAGGAAGGAAATGACATTGTCACAACAGAGAGAGACGATTGAACATTTAACAGAAGTAATTTCATCAAGCATGGGACTTCGTGAACAGCTTGATGTCATAAGAATACTCAATCCCAAGGCAGTTGTTTCAGCAACGGACACAGAATTTGAAATAGGTACCGTGTATTACTGCATGAGCTGTAATACTTGTGTGAATATTTCGAGACTTAGTAAATTATTAGGCAAGTAAATGATTAAACTAAATATTGACATCATTTTCTTACTCTTATAACTGGATTGACCACCATCTGTTGCACAGTAGCACTGCTTGCCGTCCAACATCCATACTTAAGGCTCTTTTCCACTCATCGCAAAACCAACTCGCAAACTCGCTGCGAGTTCTTGCATGTAATTAAAAAACTGTCGAGCATTGTGATTGGATGAAAGTACTCGCAGCGAGCTTGCGAGTTGGTTTTTGCGACGAGTGGAAAAGAGCCTTTAAGGTCCCTATTAATTATTCTACTACCATAGTTATCAAGGATAGTTATGAATAGGCCTATTGTGATCATATTTTCATTGCTAGATTTGGAGTTATTTAATTGTGAGAAATTGGAAAGAATTCGAGAATATGTGAAACAACATGGCGTACAAACAGGTATTGAAAGTAATTTTATTAACAATATGATCATCGTCATTTTGTGGTTACACTGCATTTATATTGACATCATCCACACCCTTAATTTTGTTGCTGGAAATTTCATTTCTTGTAAACCTTTTTGGCTCAAATGTGATGCAATGATACAGTAGACTTTCATGGTTGAGAAACCCCACTTTTAAGCTCACTTGTTGCCTTCAGTTATTTTTAAAGTCTTTTTGTGAGGGACTTTTGATTGTCGGTAGAAAGATCAATCGATACGTTTCATCACAAAATGTATTATTTACCGTACTACTACTGTATTTTATTTAAACTTGCCTATACTTTATTTAGTGAAAAGCTTGAAGAATAATAACCAAAGTTCACTCAGGAAAACAAAGGTAAATTCCCCAAAGCTACTTTGGTTAAAAGTTGCATATAGCAAAATTATGCAATGAGAAGAGAACAAGACCGACGTTTCGATATAAATATAACAATTCGAAAGGAGCAATGGTTAATGGGATCCTGGATCCATGTTGTTGTTGTTTTGTAAAAGCGGGGATAATTGATTTGGTCTTTTAGTAATTGCTCATTCTATACTTTGTTTAGAGAAAGGACTTAAATCATCACAGAAATAAAGTGAAAGCAGATAAAGAACAAAATGCGTTATTATCGCGCGTGTATAAGCAATTGTTGAAAGAAAAACGAAGTGGTTTATTTCATAATGAACAGGTAATTCGTTATACCCGATGTTTTATAAGGTTTTAATACATAGATGTTGAAAACATTTTGTAAACGTCTGGCTAAACTACATCTTTCATTCCTATTCATTTTCATCCAAATAAAAAAATACTCCATATAATAAAAGGAATTAACTTTTTTTCACTCTGGTAACTGCAGGTTGACCACACCTATTTAAGGGATTATTCCAGGCTCTCATTTTTATAATTTACTACGATTCACGCCTGGAACATCACTCGTAAGCCTATTAGCTTCGTTGAAGTAATGCTGAACTCTGTTGAACTATTTTCCAGGTGATTTCAATATCTAAGACGAACCTACAACAAACCAGTCCAGGCAGTAATACTGACGATAATGATGACGATGATGATGATATGGAAATTGATATATTACATTGAATTAAACACCGTTATGGAATAATTTCACAGAGGACTTTAATTTTTGACATAATAATTGTCATAAATATAAAATTAAAATATTCTGTTCGCATTACAACTGTGTTAGTTTGTTATTTGTGGGAAGGAGCATTTAGTTGTAAAATAGTTTGAGGGTTGGAATTACCGCTCCTTGCCTCTGAGAGCTGAATTGCAAAAGTGCAGCCGAATGTGGCCTATTGAAAGGGTTACTATAAGTGCCACCATACGGCCCATGTCTAATCACCGAGCACAGCAAAAGTGGAATTATATCTAAATCTCCCTTACCGATTTTTCGTATCTTGCTTAGTTCTTGAGATATTTGACTTAAAACAATGAGCTGTTCGCCATCTTGGATAATTTTTGATCTCATTAACGGTGGTTTTAGTGACGTCACAAGCAGGGTTAGCCATATAAAACTACTCCTAGGAACTCCTAGGTGATCAAATAGCAATTAGTAGATGTTTAAGAAGTTGTCAGTCAATTTGTTATTTCGGAAATAGTGACCGAAGTATAATTTTGGGCTCATAATGACCATTGGCTTTCTGGGCAAGATCTTGCGTGACCCTGCTTGTGACGTTAACATGCATATCCACAAAAATCCAAGATGGCGGACAGCTCGCTGATTTATGATTATTTCTGTCAAAATATCTCAAGAACTAAGAAAGATACGAAAAATCGGTAAGGGAGATTTATGTATAATTTTAAACGTTCTTTCAAATGAGACAAACTAAATTTGTATTGCCATATCCCTTTAAATAAAAGAACTTTCCCTCCTGACTTGTTTGCCGCAAACAGAATTAAAATTGGCCTTGCAAAGTTGCGATTTTATAGCCTTGCAAAGTTGTGATTTTTGGTAC
Source organism: Trachythela sp. YZ-2020 (assembly GCA_016169945.1). NCBI lineage: Eukaryota > Metazoa > Cnidaria > Anthozoa > Malacalcyonacea > Clavulariidae > Trachythela > Trachythela sp. YZ-2020. Next base: position 7,214,552 of record JADLSH010000260.1, read on the forward strand.
TGCCTGTGTGAGTCGATGATGCCGTGCGACAGCATAAGATGAACACGATTTCGTCATGGCGTACTATTATATTGTAAACTAGGCTAACGCGGAGGAAAAGGCTGTGTTCCTGGCGATTCTAACTTAGTAAATGCGCCAATCGTCCATACGTTGAACGAATACCCTGCTTCTATAGAGGTTTTGCACCATCACGTGACCAAATTCTAAAATCTTTAACTTGCAACCTATAAAGCTGGCTGTTAAACATGCTTTGTATGTCATAACAAGTATTCATAACAAATTTCAAGTCGATACAATTATCCCTCGCGAACTTGCTAATTTAAAAGTTAAATAATTCGTATTGCTGACGTCAGCATTATTTTCTAATGCCAAACCTAACGCGAAAAACTTAGGTTAACTTTTAAAAGCAATATATAGTATCATAGTAAACAGAATATAGACCGGCTTGCAGGGCTGCCAACCTTATGGAAATAAAATGAGTGCGGACCTTGACCTAAACGCATATAGGCGTATTGAGCGCCCATGCTCTCTCGGAGAAATTTAGAAAACTAGAACCACAGAAATGCCATTTCCGGCGATTTGGGCAATAAATTTTGAGCTCCAGGATGGAGCAAAACAAGTCGTTTTGTGGAAAAGTAAAAAAAATAAAATAACGGAGGTTGCATTTCATTTTTGACAAATGGAAAAAATGTGTGAATTTCACGCTCAGTGAAATTTGTTATAAAACAAATCTTTTCTTGAGCATTTGTATTTTGGCCGACATATATGGCTGAAGGGCGAAACGGAGGAACCGAGGTGTTTATCAATTGTCACTTATCAGTCAAGTTGTTCAGCTTTAACGACGTTTCTGCCTAGGATTCCGGTTACTTGCAGTTTCGTATTGTTCAAGTTGATTTTCCTATTTGGCCTTTTCAATACGCAATATTACCGTCGTCATCGAATCTGATAGATTCCTTCGCTATCGGAGTATGGCTGAGTCTGAGATCACACCTGTAAATTAAGCGAAAATATTTGAAAATACATATATTTATTTATTAATATTTTATCACGCCAACAAATTGTTGCACAGTATTGTCTGTTCTACGTCTTTATATACTGTAGCCTCGTACCCAGGCGCTTTTATTAAAGGAAAACAATCGCGTTCAGCTTATTTATAGAGATCAGTGGCTGAGATTAGCGAGCGCGCGGGGGTGCTTGGGGAGGACGCGATCTCAGCCACTGATCTCTATAATTAGCTGAACGCGATTTGTTTTCTTTCAGTTAAAGCGCCTGGGTACGAGGCTGGGAGGAGAGTGGCCGTTCCCGTAAATAGTCTAAATAATATAGATAAATAGGTGAAGAACGAACATTCGATGAAATACAAGCCGAATTTAAGCCCCGAAGGCAAGTTGTTGTATAAAATCCCACCATTGGCAAAAAGTTCAAAAATATAGGCTGTTTCAGTCAAGAAAATCGAACGGAAGAGGACATCTATGTATAGGGAAACATGTTGGAAGGCTAATCACTATCCTCACGCAATCTATGTTTTTACTATGATTTAGATGAACTAAACCACCTACGTAAGTCTAAAAGTAATTTATAATATGATGTGAAATATGATATGAATGATCTCTGGCTTTAGATTATATGATACTATAGGAATGTCACTATCCTCACGCAATTTATAATCAACCAATCAGAAAGGTTCAGTTAAAATCATTCCGGAAAGAACGATTTTTACTGAAAGGTTAGTTCAAATCAACCAATGGGAAAGGTGAACGAAGGTATTCGTATGTCTGCCACACAGGCTGCCTGAACTCGGACGTCTACCACACAGGCTATGTGCAAGCTATAACTAGCGTCTATCGTTGATATTTAAGGCGGTTTGGACGTTTTCTAGCAAAGTTCTTACAGCTACAGTGATCCATGGCTAGCTATGCAATTGAAATAAGGTAAGGCATAACTATTTTTGTATTTTGCCGGAGTTCTATTTTGAAAAGTGTAATTAAAAGCATAATACCAGGGGGCGAGGGGGACATATATATATATAACCCATATAGAATAAGACTATAACACTGCAATATTCGCTTAGTGGTGTATACTATTGGTTATTACAACAATGGCATCCCAAGATTGACGGTAGTATTTCTGCATGTATTGGTTTTGATGTGTTCTTAAGTTATTTATTGGTTACTTGAAGTGTATTTGTATTATTTGGTGACATGGTGTGTACTATACGTATTTGTATTAGTTTGTGGCTTTAAAAGTATAAATTTTAAAAAGACGTATATATATGATAGCACATCAGTGAACGTGTGTAAATACCAAATGTTAAAATGACGATGGGGTCATGTTACCATGTTATATGTTGTATGGTAATGTTCTTCGATATTATTGGCCAGCCAGCGAATCAACAATTATGATCCGTCAGATGGATGATGCGTCTTGACACTACGGGTACTTTCACTAACCCCGGAACCTTTGACACCAAGCCATTTTTGGCTTGTAGGCTATTTATCAAGCAATCCGCAATGAAATTCAATACAGCTCGTATAGCAGCTGTCAAGTAACTAGACGTTGATTCTAGAATTCATATATGTTTTACAGCCAAATTTGAAATGCATTGTTTATATTATTTGTTTGGGGAGCCTGCAATATTGGATTTCCGGTAATACTGCTGCAGATACCCAACAGAGTTGTTGTTGTAAAACAAATACTCTTGAAAGTTATTCGCTCAGGGCTTGAGTTATAAACAAGAAGAGACGATGTACGATGTTTCGACTTTTTTCAAGTTTCATGTTTGACAATAATTTTCAAGTAAAATTAAAATATTACCTTATATCTCAACCAACTCAACATTTTCGTATTTAATATGTACAGATACATCTAAATATGTACAGTGGCCTACACGATTTGTACTAAAAGCCCAAAGTTAGTTAACCTTGCATGTGGTCTGAGAAGTAAATATTGTACTAATAATGCCTACTTATTGCAGTTTACACCTAATATAAATATATTATAAACAATTACATACCGGCCCTATCGAATTTAAGAATATCATATTACTTATTTTATGGTTACGTATACTTACGTAGCACCGAGGGAATTCCCCGTTTAGGACCGGCTATCTTTAAAATAGGGAAACGGGGATCGAGGCAACCGGGGAACGAGGGAACCGGGGAACGAAGGAACCGGGGAACGAGGGAACCGGGAACGAGGGAAGCGGGGAACGAGGGTACCGGGGAACGAGGGAACCGGGGAACGAGGGAACCGGGGAACGAGGGAACCGGGGAACGAGGGAACCGGGGAACGAGGGAACGAGGGAAGCGGGGAACGAGGGAACCGGGGAACGAGGGAACCGGGGAACGAGGGAACCGGGGAACGAGGGAACCGGGGAACGAGGGAACCGGGGAACGAGGGAACCGGGGAACGAGGGAACCGGGGAACGAAGGAACCGGGGAACGAGGGAACCGGGAACGAGGGAACCGGGGAACGAGGGAACCGGGGAACGAGGGAACCGGGGAACGAGGGAACCGGGGAACGAGGGAACCGTGGAACGAGGGAACCGGGGAACGAGGGAACCGGGGAACGAGGGAACTGGGAACGAGGGAACTGGGGAACGAGGGAACCGGGGAACGAGGAACCGGGGAACGAGGGAACCGGGGAACGAGGGAACTGGGAACGAGGGAACCGGGGAACGAAGGAACTGGGGAACGAGGAACCGGGAACGAGGGAACCGGGGAACGAGGGAACCGGGGAACGAGGGAACCGGGGAACGAGGGAACCGGGAACGAGGGAACCGTGGAACGAGGGAACCGGGGAACGAGGGAACCAGGGAACGAGGGAACCAGGGAACGAGGGAACGAGGGAACGAGGGAACCGGGGAACGAGGGAACCGGGGAACGAGGGAACCGGGGAACCGGGGAACAGGGGAACCAGGAATCGGAGACATGCATGTTAGCGGGAATTTTTCTATACTGCGCGTGAATTTTGAAAACAATGAATTTTGACAACAAAGTTTGCCTTTATACGTCGTTTTCGTCCTCTTTATGGGAGTATTTACACTCTTTGTAATAATATTAAATATAATCAAACCTTTTTGATACTTAAATCTATGGGGGAATAGGGGAACAGCACACCCCAACTTTATCACAGCGAACTGAAAGTGAAACTAAAGCGTATTTTACCATTAAATTCAGGACAAACATAATTAATATTGTTTTTATTCAAGAACAAAATGTCGGGAGTTCTTTTGTACTGCCACTCAAACCGGCGAAATTATAGCTGTATAAACAACCTAATTTGAGTAAAGTGGCTTTCTATTTTGATGCACATCATTCCAGTTTATCCGAGATCATATAGGGCCACCGAGATCACATAAACCGTATCTTATTACATAATTACATTTGTCATAAGGACGACCCCATGCTGGGTGACCAATCCCTTCATAATTTCAAACGTTCTTTCAACCTGCTGATTCTTGAAAAGAGCTTATTCTATGGATGGAGCAATTAAACATCATTGTGTTAGTGAGCGGTGACCAATTCCTTAGAACTGAAAAGTTTTAGATAAGCAAACCGTTTTTAAAAATCGTCTCTCACAGACGAACAAATAGTCGTACAATAAAGGAATACTAAATGGTTTCCGTGCAGGATAGCGTGATCCATGCACGCGGGATGTTGCGAGACTCAGTTTGGAAAGCGTAAAAAAATGCGAGCCGAAGGCGAGTATTTTTTAGCTTTTCGAACTGTCGAGCAACATCCCAAGTGCATGGATCACGCTATCCGAATTTTTGGGCCGTTTATGGTCGTATGAACTTGTATGTACCTGAATGTCAGTCGTATTTCGAAAATTTACTCGTCTGTAGTCGTCTGTTACTCGTCTGTAGTCGTCTGTCACTCGTCTGTAGTCGTCTGTTACTCGTCTGTAGTCGTCTGTTACTCGTCTGTAGTCGTCTGTTACTCGTCTGTAGTCGTCTGTTACTCGTCTGTAGTCGTCTGTCACTCGTCTGTAGTCGTCACTCGTCTGGGGTAATTTTTATGGATTTTGAATTGGCTTAATAGTTTATATTATACGTATACATGGTTAAAAACAGACTTCTTATTCAGACCTCGACTATTTATACTATATCTTTATATTTTAGGGTAGGCCAGAATCAATCATTCTCGATCAGAATCTCGAACCCTATTGACAGTGGAATTTGCGTATTCGTATCTATACGTGGTATTGATCCTGCAGAAGCAGAGACCGACCAACACACCGACAATGAAGGTGAAGTATTAATTGTTATACTTTTATAAATTGTGTTGAAGACTAATTAATTTGATTTTTTGAAATGACACATTGAGATTGCAACGCATTACCGATGCACGTGACGTAATATTTCTTTGTATACTATTTCTTAGGTATACAAAGAGAAGAATTGCTACAAGCTATGGACTTCACTGTCGAAACATTGTAAGACAAAAATCAGCAAACATGCTTAGAAATTACATTTGAAGTTAAAGTTATGTAGTTTTTGTAGAGTTTTTGTTTGTAATTTGTGGAAAATTTTGCATTTGTAAAAGTTGTAGATGAGTTTGAGTTGAAAAAACTTGCCAACCTTGTCAATATATTAGACCATAGACTATCCAGAAGACATATGTCTTCTGGATAGTCAAAGATTAGACCGAATAGACTTGTGTGCGCACGCGCGAACGTCACGCGAGTATGAAAGATTTTCGCGCGCGCGTGTTTTCAAGCTTTATCAAGTGAATATATCAAAGAAAAGCTTTCAGAAAAGATTAAAAACCCGAATTTTTGGGCCGTTTATGGTCGTATGAACTTGTATGTACCTGAATGTCAGTCGTATTTCGAAAATGTACTCGTCTGTAGTCGTCTGTTACTCGTCTGTAGTCGTCTGTCACTCGTCTGTAGTCGTCTGTTACTCGTCTGTCATTCGGGTGTAGTTTTAGAATAGACCAGTGCGCTTGGGGTAATTTTTATGGATTTTGAATTGGCTTAATAGTTTATATTATACGTATACATGGTTAAAAACAGACTTCTTATTCAGACCTCGACTATTTATACTATATCTTTATATTTTAGGGTAGGCCAGAATCAATCATTCTCGATCAGAATCAGCCCTATTGACAGTGGAATTGGTCTTGTAGAAGCAGAGGGCGACCAACACACCGACAATGAAGGTGAAGTATTAATTTTTATACTTTTATAAATTGTGTTGAAGACTAATTAATTTGATTTTTTGAAATGACACATTGAGATTGCAACGCATTACCGATGCACGTGACGTAATATTTCTTTGTATACTATTTCTTAGGTATACAAAGAGAAGAATTGCTACAAGCTATGGACTTCACTGTCGAAACATTGTAAGACAAAAATCAGCAAACATGCTTAGAAATTACATTTGAAGTTAAAGTTATGTAGTTTTTGTAGAGTTTTTGTTTGTAATTTGTGGAAAATTTTGCATTTGTAAAAGTTGTAGATGAGTTTGAGTTGAAAAAACTTGCTAACCTTGTCAATATATTAGACCATAGACAATCCAGAAGACATATGTCTTCTGGATAGTCTAAGATTAGACCGAATAGACTTGTGTGCGCACGCGCGAGCGTCACGCGAGTATGAAAGATTTTCACGCGCGCGTGTTTTCAAGCTTTATCAAGTGAATATATCAAAGAAAAGCTTTCAGAAAAGATTAAAAACCCGAATTTTTGGGCCGTTTATGGTCGTATGAACTTGTATGTACCTGAATGTCAGTCGTATTTCGAAAATGTACTCGTCTGTAGTCGTCTGTTACTCGTCTGTAGTCGTCTGTCACTCGTCTGTAGTCGTCTGTTACTCGTCTGTTACTCGGGTGTAGTTTTAGAATAGACCAGTGCGCTTGGGGTAATTTTTATGAATTTTGAATTGGCTTAATAGTTTATATTATACGTATACATGGTTAAAAACAGACTTCTTATTCAGACCTCGACTATTTATACTATATCTTTATATTTTAGGGTAGGCCAGAATCAATCATTCTCGATCAGAATCAGCCCTATTGACAGTGGAATTGGTCTTGTAGAAGCAGAGGGCGACCAACACACCGACAATGAAGGTGAAGTATTAATTTTTATACTTTTATAAATTGTGTTGAAGACTAATTAATTTGATTTTTTGAAATGACACATTGAGATTGCAACGCATTACCGATGCACGTGACGTAATATTTCTTTGTATACTATTTCTTAGGTATACAAAGAGAAGAATTGCTACAAGCTATGGACTTCACTGTCGAAACATTGTAATACAAAAATTGGCAAACACTCCTAACTTTTTACAAATATCGCATATATATATATAGTAAAGTGATGTCAAAAATAAAATTAGGTAATTTTTATTCAAGCCAATATATATGTTAGTAAATAATAATGCTATTGAACCAGGTCTGTTTCGTGGCAAACAGTATTTTTATTAGTATATTAGTATTAATATTAATATTAATATTCGTATTCGTATTAGGAGTTACTATTGAAAGGAAGTGCTGCCGCAGAAGCTTTAAATGACCACTGTCTGCCACACAGGCAATATGCAAGCTATAACTAGCTTCTATCGTTGATATTTAAGGCTAGCCTTAATTACGCTGGTACATTAAGCTATCGAGTTGACTGCGTCGAGCAAACGTTCGAATCTTATATTTAGTTCAAATTTGTCCGCTGTTGCGATATCCCCGCCACCTTTTCCACGTACTGTGCTCGACCCAACGATAGCTCAATTGGTAGAGCTTCAGCCCAGTCTCTCAATTCGAAAAGGGATTCTTGTGCAGTTACAAGGATCGCAGGCTCGGGGTACGAGATTGGTGCAGTTAGGAGTTATAAATAGCGCGCGAAAATGCGGGCGAGAGGAATTTACAAAAGTCTACCCGGCTACGCTAAATATGCAAATTCAAATCCCGCTTGGGTCAACTTTTTTATGTTGACAACGCTGTGTTGGGTTTTTCTCACGAATATATTATATATAATTTATATATCATGGCTCTGAAATAGAGTTGAAACAGCGTATCATTGCGGTTAAAAATATTGTGCTCGACGTGATTAATTTATATCGCTGAAGCAGTTTCGTCTAACCATTTCATGTTTGTATTCCTATGTAAGTACAGAAACACGAGACATCAGAATGGGACTGAATTTAATTACCCAAGAGAAATTTCATATTCCCATGCACTGATTCACAAATCACAAAATACAATTCAAAAATCAAATACCATAGCCATTGCGAAGTTTTTGAATCGCCGGATTGTCTTTATGTTTAAACTATAAATATTTTGACAAATCCCATTGTCCTAACGACGTTCGGATTGCAATTGACTTCGTAAACCTATTGTGACGTCACTTTTGAGATCATCTCACTGAGTTCGCCCAGAGTTCGCCAAAGGAAACTGGCACGAGTAAGAACCCAAGCGTGCCAAGAATAGTGTGCTGGTGCTGCACTGCTGCCTCGCTGGCGCCACATAATCGCTGGAAAATCTGGCCACACAGTGCCACACTGAATGAATTTTGGTACTTGGTCGCCACTTGTTTCCATCTACCAAACTGACGTTACGTCATTTTTTAAACTTTGAAGTAAAGTTAAAAACTTTGTAACTGACCCTAACCCAAAACCCCTAACCCAAAACCCCAAAACCTAACCCTAACCTAACCCTAACCACATTGATGAAGAAAAATCAAGAAAAACGAATATGAAAATCTTTGAAAATCGGGAAAATTGCGTAATTATAACGTCAGTTTGATAGATGGAAACAAGTGAAAACCTTACTTTGGTTCAAAACTCAAACAAGATGGCGGAATCTGCGGAGGAAAGCGATCTACTAAGAATAACACCTTTGTAAGTATAGATCTTTGTTAGAATATGAGATTGCAATAATATGAACCAATGTGAAATGATGTAGCTTAACAAAATGTGTAGATTTTCTCGCAACTTTTTAAAATATATTAACTTCGATGTGAACACGTTGACAACTCACACACGTGTTTGCGAAAAGTGTTCAATTTTGATTTTGGGCGATCGGATCAGATTGGGATGGAATTTTTTAAATTAGATTTAAATTCTGATTCTCAATCAATTGTCAGATCATCAATCATTTGTTGAATGAGATTATTGATATACAACATGATGATTGATGAGCTCGATGATGTCATGATGAGTAACTATGACTATGTTTACAAATTTTATTTCAATTTGTCTCCCAGTATGCAAGGACATGTAATTTTCAATAGTTTTGTGATGAAATGCCCCAATTCAAATGTGGCAGGCAAATGGAAATATAATTTGTAAACGAAGTCCACCCATCTATTCCAGACTGGAAAGTCTATGCAAAGAAGATTCCTGAGATTGTGCATATAAAGAAAGGGCTCACTACAAGCTTTCCAGTCTGGTATATATTAGGAGTTATCAACTAATAAATTTAGTCCTGTAATACAGGCCTTTTCCGTGATCGTTTTGACGGCTCTCCCGTTATATATCCTATCACAGACCAGTCAATATCTAGTTTGCACAGAAAAAGACAGATTTCGGCCGAAGTATTCTATAACCGGTGGTTCTTCTTTTCCTGCTCCCCCTTGTTTGCAGAACAAGTTTGCAATCCAGGATGAAATCTGTTTGTTAATCTCTCTTAATTTAAAAAGCCTTTATGCATCATGTGGCCAGTAATAATGTGTTGTAACTTACTGAAATGCACTACATTGCCAGTGAGCTCTATAGGTTATCTGGAGTAAAAACTTCAGTCATTCAGCCTATAAGTGAAGCCAAGATGGCGGAAAGTGATTTCCGAAATCTGTGAGGGTCGTGAACAGTTTGATTCCCAGCCAATTCCAGGCACTTGTACCAGGAATAATTCAAGAGTTTATTACTCTGTTATCTACAGGGGAGCTGGTCAGGAAGTGGGAAGATCATGTCATATACTAGAGTTCAAAGGCAAGAAAGTTATGGTAAGATCTTCAACTTGGTGTACATCTCAATTGTGTCAAGTACATGAGTTGTGACACACCTAAAGGTGCAAAATTTGACTTTTGGCAAAATTAAAAAGATTTAATTCATATACATTTTCAATGTGTCGGAATAGCAAGGCTAAGAGAAAATGAATATTTATTAAATAGTCCTTCGACATACTTACAAGACAAGAAAGAAATATCGAAGACAGGAAAGTCCATTGGTCAAAACCGAAGGCTGTTATTTTAAGTTTCAAGCAATGCTTTGATTTTTCAGAATTATACAAATTTCATATTTTTTCCAGTTGTTTGTATAGCAGCTAGATATTTCACACCTGATTCTCTGCAGGAATTCTGAGTTAGAAAGTGGTGGTATTGGAAAGGTTTTTACTCATAATCGCACACATTACTACCCCACCATTATCTGCCAATGTGAGGTACAGGTTCAGGGTTCTCCACAGTTGTGAGCGCGGCAGGTAAAATAGGTGTCCTGAACAGGTATAAAGCATCCTGTAGCACCAGAGGCACGACAAACTTCTAGGGGGGTTGGGGCACGATCCCCCGGAAAATTTTGAAATCTGAAGTCTCTGAACTGCCATTTCCTGCATTTTGAGGGAAGAGTTAAGCTTTTATAGAATTCTAAAGTTTATTACAATAAAACGTCATATCTGAATTACTTAAAACACACCACTGTTTTACACAAAACTGTGTTTAAAACAAAATTCCTTTACACAACCTCTACGTTTCTCCAGGCGGTAATCAGTAGTTGTGGAAACGGTAAATTTTACCGGTTACCGCCTGATAAGGAGAACCCTGCAGATTATTGACAGCTTATTATATATTAATTACTGTGTTTTCAGTTGGATTTTGGGATACATCCTGGGTACAATGGTCTCGACAGTTTACCATTTGTTGATGAGATTGACGCAGAAGAAATTGACTTGTTGCTTATCAGCCAGTAAGAGCACTACTGTGCACATATACATCTTGTCCTCCACCATATAGGTTATGTAAATTTTCACCTGGGTTTGTTTTTGTTTGTGAGTGTGTGTTTGTCTGTTAACAGGATAAATCAAAAGCTATGAAACAGTTCAATACGAAAATTTGTAGAGCTATTAATGGCCATAGGCCAAGGGCAATTGGATGAAAATTGAATGAGATATTCAATTTGTCTTCCCAAAAAGAAATGAGTGTGGAATTTAATAGTGCAATGTATAATTTATGTGTGAATGCTTGATTTATTTGCTGGCTGAGTTAATATGACTGTACATTTTGCTTTAGTTTTCATTTAGATCATTGTGGTGGTTTGCCATGGTTCCTTGAAAAGGTGAAGACTAAAATTTCTTTATTATAATTATATTATATTATCATCATGTAATGTCATATTGCACTTTAAAAATTGACGCTATGAAATGTCCAAATCCAATTTGAAATTAGTATTTTCCATGCAAGTACACAACACTTTCTGTCAACAACTCTGGTTTTCTGTGAGACGTTTGTTCAACACGCATACTGTAGGTGAAGCGCACTAGTTGTTTTTTTCAATTTTGATGAGTAAAATCGCTCCGCTATAGCTCAGCATCAGGGGAAGACTATTGAAGAGTTTGGAAGGGCTCAAGTCTGAGGTCGCAATTAGTTTGCAAAAAAACTCGCCTGATTAAGGATCACCTCAAGTTTGATCCAGTATTAATCACGATATGTATTTTGCATTTTTGCTGCAGCTAATGCTCATGTGGTCGTGAATTTATGTGTTCTAACCACCCTGTCACTCAACATTCCCTGTTTAAGGAAACAGGAGTACCCAGAGAAAACCTACGACTTTCGTTAACTCACTCTTTGTACATGAATGTCTTGAGTTCGGAATGAGAATCCTCAAAATCGAACCTACGATCTCATAGATGAACGTTGCTTGCTCTTCCCTTTCGAAAGTTTTTACACTCGCGGTGCATGGTCAGATTTGCGTGATTTTCCTATTGCCAGAATTGACTTTCTGAGGGCTTAATTGCTAAAAAATGTTCTCCATTCCCCCGCAAGCTACGCGGCACCGGACTGCAAAGTATTTTAGGCTATGTACTTGCTAAAAAGTAAAATCAATATACAGACATGAGTTGTCAATAATCTTTAATCTTTACAGACAACATTTAAAGGACGTGTATTTATGACGCATCCTACCAAAGCTATTTATAGGTAAAGTACATTTTAAAACTTGTTGAAATTAATGCTATGAAACTCGTAATTTTGGAGGTTTTGGGGAACGTGCTTCCCTCCCCCCTCTAAAACCATAACATTTATAGTAATTATCGCAATGTTTAGAAGCTTACTATTCATAGCGAATTTGCAAACTGTTATCAAACTTTGTATGCATATACTTATCCTTCCAGTGGTTGAGTCCATTTCTTAATTTTGTTACTTTTTAACATTCGGCCCTAGTCTCTTCATCAACGTTAGAATGGATAATAAATTTTCTCTCTTGGCTTGTTTTTGTGGTGCGACGGACTGAGCCATTTTGATGTAGTGGTTGAGGATGGGGATGCTGCACAGAAATAATAGATATAAAATGCCGCACTTGATCACGAATTATGTCTCCACTTTCTTCTCATGCGTACCTTTTTACCTCCCGCCATTTTGTGGAGATATTTTTTTACTATGGAAAGTTGCCTCTTGGAAACCGAGAGAAAAATTAAGGAACTTCAAAACACATAGCAAAAACCGGGCCCCTGTAGGAACTCTGGCCAAGGCCCTTTGAAACGCTACTCCTTATCGAATTTACCCCTTTGTCCAGTAATGAAGTGCTGTAAACAATAAAATCATTGCTTTTCAGATGGCTGTTGTCTGATTTTGTAAAAGTTAGGTAAGTTCGACGTAAAACACCTCATTTTATACATCATTTTATGAATGTCAATCGCAGTCTTTCATCTTATATTATATAGAACTAATGAATATCCGAACTGATGAGGCAAAAACTTTGCATGTCGAAAAAATAATCGGAGTGTTCTCCACGAAAACATTAAAGTCATTGTTTTTGTATTTAGTAATATGACCGCAGAACAGATGCTATTCACTGAAAAGGACTTGGAAAAGAGCATGGATAAAATTGAAACAGTTCATTTTCATGAGGTAACGTTAATAATAGTAACGCTAAACATATTGATTTGTGAGTTCAATGAAGCAAAATTAACGTACTTACAATATTACACGATTGACGTCAACGGGTGCATAATGTTATAAATTATTGCGCGATATGATGTCACGCTATTAATGAATGCATTGCGTTCATTAACTTTATCATATCTATTTTAATAGCAAATTGATTTTAATCGAAAAAATCATACTTCCTCCCGTCTAACACAGTATTTTCGCTCAGTTTAGTTCGTTTTTGTTCAGTTTAGTTTCGTTTTCCCGCCTTTAGCTTTTTCTCAGTTTTAAAATGCGGGAAAATTAACTAAACTGAGCGAAAATTAAAGACGGGAAACTGAACTAAACTGAGCTAAAACTAAAGGCAGGAAAACTAAACTAAACTGAGCCAGTGAGCTCCATATATATCTGGAGTAAGAACGTCTAATGTTCGGCCAAGTGAAGCCAAGATGGCGGCAATTGACGTCCAAACTCATGAAAGTCATGAACAGTTTTCATACCATTTTTTCCAGCTAATTTTTTCTAACGGATCGTATCGCACACTCCTCGCCGGCTTGTGCAAACCGCGCGGTCGAAAGCAATAGAAAGGATTGGCACTGGACGTCAATTTCCGCCATCTTTGGCTTCACTTTTTGGACGTAAGTTCTAACTCCAGATCGCTCACTACGCTCAGTTTAGTTTAGTTTTCCCGCCTTCAGTTTTTGCTCCGTTATGTTTAAATTCGTTTGATCAGGGCTTTAAAACTTTCTGTTTTAGCCATTCTGAAAGGGGTGAATGACTAAGTTGCTTGGTGAGATGTATTATATTTTCTACGCTATAGGAAAAAGAAGTGAATGGTATTAAATTTTGGTGTTACCATGCTGGACATGTGTTAGGGGCGTCCATGTTTATGATCGAAATTGCAGGGGTTAAGGTAAGCTTGCTGCACTGTACTTGAGGAACACTAGAAAAAGGCAAATTCGGGATCCGACATTAGAGAAAGACACTAAACAGATTGCTTTTTAAAATACTTGCCACATGTTCTAGACTATTTAACTTTTTATTTTTATTTACTGTACTTTATATACATTTCTATTTAGATATTATATACAGGAGATTTTTCACGTGAGGAAGACAGACATTTAATGGCTGCAGAGATACCCAATGTTACTCCTGATGTTCTTATTACTGTAAGTTACCGCCAGGGTCTTAGCCAGGATAGGGAATTTGGGCGTCCAAATTTGGTATATTTGACATATATGCAACTTAACATTTGCGCGAGGATGTTATAAAAACTTACTGTAGACTGTAGACTGTAGACTGTAGACTGTAGACTGTAGACTGTAGACTGTAGACTGTAGACTGTAGACTGTAGACTGTAGAAGACCTATTGTACATGATCGCTACAGGTCTGCACTATTTTGCGAATTGGAGTTATCAACTACAGTGTACAATGTACAGATTTTTAGAAAGGCGTCAATATGATAATCAGCCGTCCAAAAGCCGTCATTTTCAAGTGACCGTCCAAATTCTAAGATGGCCGTCCATAAGACGGCTGGACGGCAGGCTGGCTAAGACCGAGGTTACCGCACTTTTATACATATCGCATTTAAAGCAATGCTACAGACATTCTCAAACTCATTAATAATGGCCCGATCTATTCTGGTAAGGCGCAGCATCCGTCTGATCGTCCTTCTTAGTGAAGACAACTATATCCAGAGACTATATCCAGAGATACTAGCTAATATAACGTTGTATTATTCTAACCACCTTTAGTATTTTTTAGGAATCTACATACGGTACCCACGTTCATGAACCAAGAATTGACAGAGAGACAAGGTTTACGAGTGAGTTAATTACTGTACCTCCGCCTGGGGCCGGTTGTACGAAGCCCGTTTAGCTTAAACGGTGGATAACTCGAAAATATAGATCAAGTCTATACATTCATCGAACAACCAAGCTAAAATATTTCAACTTGAATAGAACAATTATATTTACAACTACATATTAAGTGCATAAGATTTATGTTCAGTCATTCACCAAATGTGTGAAAGTGTTTTTTAATTTTGGCTTATCCACCGTTTAAGCTAAACGGCCTTCGTACAACCGGCCTCAGGAGATTATTTTCACCTGGTTTGTGTTTGTGTTTGTGTTTGTGTTTGTGTTTGTGTTTGTGTTTGTGTTTGTGTTTGTGTTTGTGTTTGTGCGTGTGTTGTGCGCGTGCGAGCTTGTCTGTAAGTACGATAACTCAGAAGCTATTAAACGTTTTAATACGAAAATTGGTGGGAAAAGGCCAAGGACAAATCGATTAACTTTTGGTTTAATCTTTTGGATGAGAATTTGATGAGAAATTTACAAAAGTTTGACTTGCTTTCCCCAGCTGAAAAGAATTAGATGCGAAAATGCATGTATAATTTATGCATGTATAATTTATGCATGATACTCGACTCAATTTGCTTGCGGAGTTATAAAGTCTCTGGGCCGGTGCCTCTAGTTAAATTATAAAGAAAATTGTATATCGCAGAAATCGAACCTCGGTTGCAGAGGGTAAAGGCACATTTTCCATAAGCATATAACCACTTAATCACAAGTTATGTTGATATTACTCGTGTTTTAGATACTATTCATGATATTGTCAATCGTGGCGGACGCTGTTTGATTCCTGTTTTCGCCCTGGGCAGAGCTCAAGAACTTTTGTTGATCTTAGGTAAAGAAGCAACTTTCGAAAATAGAAAAGAGATGTATGCATGGGCAGTGTACTTTTGATTGGATTGGGTCTCTCCTTTCAGTCTGACTGTCCCATTTCTCACAACATCAAAGGTGTTAGGGAATACCTGGAAAACACTGTGCATTTGAAACCGATTACCGATTTTTCGTATCTTTCTTAGTTCTCGAGATATTTTGACAGAAATAATCATAAATCATCGAGCTGTCCGCCATCTTGGATTTTTGTGGATATGCATGTTAACGTGACAAGCAGGGTCACGCAAGATCTTACCAATGGTCATTATGAGCCCAAAATTATGCTTTGGTCACTATTTCAAATAACAAATTGGCTGACAACTTTTTAAACATCTACTAATTGTTATTTGGTCACCTAGGAGTAGTTTTATATGGCTAACCCTGCTTGTGACGTCACTAAAACCACCGTTAATGAGATAAAAAATAATCCAAGATGGCGAACAGCTCATTGGTTTTAAGTCAAAATATCTCAAGAACTAAGCAAGATACGAAAAATCGGTAAGGGAGTTAATATGAGATAAACTAAATTTTTATTGCCATATCCCTTTAACAGAATCGTAATTATTAATCAATTCCACTTTAGATGAATACTGGCAAAATCATCCTGAACTACATGATATACCTATTTACTATGCCTCGTCTTTGGCTAAAAAATGCATGTCAGGTAATATTCGAAATTATTTGGCATTCTATTTTAGCAAATTAAGTTTAGTCAGTCTTAATTACTCTTTTTTCAAATGTTTAGTTTATCAAACCTATATTGGAGCGATGAATGAAAGAATACGAAAACAGGCAAGTCAAAATATGTTTTATAAAGTTGTCATTTTCTATCTATTTGGTTTGTTTGCGTTTGTTTGTTTATTTATTTGTTTGTTTGTTTATTTGTTTATTTGTATAACACATCACATTTTGATTTGTAGATCTCAATATCGAACCCGTTTGTCTTCAAACACATTTCCAATTTAAAGGTACATATATCTATTGGATCCTATATCTCGTGCATGTCTACTATTTTATCCCGGAAAGACTTTGATGTTAGGTTCTGAGTTGGATTGGGGACAGACTTAAGTGTGTAGTACCATTAAATGTTCATGTACTTTAAGCGGGGCGTTTATTAGATGAAGGGCGTCTATTAGAGCCGGGCGTTTATTCTTATACATAGGGCAGTTTTACGCTTCTTGAACAACACTTTCCAACAGTTGCAGAGTGAATCTTCAACTTTCATATCTCTTACACCCATCACACTTACTGATGTTCCAACACTAATAATTCAATAAGCGTATACTAGAAATGTTTAATTAAATCCTGTGATGGCGTTTAATAGAGCAGGGCGTCTATTAGACATAGGCGGATCTACTGGGAGGTGCAGGGAGGTGCGCACGTCAGCACCCCTTACAAAAAGTCAGAATTAACGAGTTCATACTGAAATTTTCTCGATCTATGGCATTTTTGACATAATTTGCACTTGTGGCGGAAGAGTGCACCACCCTCCCCCCGAAAAATATGCACCCCCTGTCTAATGAGCCTGGATCCGCCCCTGCTAGTATTAGATAGATCATTTACGGTATATTATGATGCTGCTCGTACAACTAAGGTTTTAGAGCACTTGTGATATTTGAAAATTGTTAAGACAAAAAAGAGTTAATCGATACCTTCTTATTGTTTATCATTCAGAGCATGGAACAGTTTGACGATATCGGTCCTTCTGTAGTTATGGCGAGCCCTGGTATGATGCAGGTTTGTTCACATTCATGAATACAACATATTTAGTTACGTAATGTAATCTCGCAAAACCCATCTGGTTTGAATCGTGCGAATGGAACGCAAATTTTTTATTGGAGAAATGTGGGCATTCCACCAACTAAAAACGGTGAATGATAGTGACACCAAGAGAATACTGGAGCTGGTATGGAAATATGAGAAAGGTGTAAATGGAACATAACTGAACGCGTATGAAATGTTTAAACGGGGAAAGGGACAGCCTTTTCCTGCTAACCGGTAATTAAGAGTTGTTGTACTCAACCTAACCTGTGGCCCTTTCTCTAAAATGCAGTGTTGGGTGTAAAAAATAGATTCATTGCTAATTATTATATAATATATTATATATAACAGTACTAGATATTGCATTGATCCCTATAGCATTGTTTCACCAGATAGCATTGTTTCAGCGATTGTTATATATTTACACAACTTACACAAACTTCTGCCTTTCAGAGATCTTCTATTTTCGTTCAAACATATAAGTTCTGTGCTCATATTTTTTATATATGCATGTAATTTCACGCTCGGCAAACGTAAAATGTAATTGAAATTAAATAATTATGCTCTACATTAATTTTGCTCTTAGAGTGGTTTGTCACGTGAACTATTTGAACTGTGGTGTGCTGACCGACGGAACGGTGTGATTATTGCTGGCTACTGTGTCGAAGGAACCTTGGCCAAAGTGAGTTGAGAGGAAAACTCTGGTCTTTTTTGGATTTAGATCCCCAAAAAAACTTACGATGTTTGATTTAATGTAGCGCAAAAACTACAACAGGTATTTCACTCAAATAAATTTAATTATAATGTAAAAGGACTAATTTAAATTGACCGAGCTACAGATGTTTGAAGTTGAATAAGCATTTATGGATTGCTAAAAATTAGCATAAAACGGCCCCATCAAATATCTATTTCGTTAAACTTGATAAATATTTCTATTTTGGTCAAAAGAACGCATGTACAACGTTATTGTTCTAAAGATCAAGATTTGATCATCCGGAAAAGCTTGTCCTTGAGTATGAATACATCGTCTTGCTCTGGAAACCATGCCATCAAAGGAATTTTGGATCACTTCTTCATCCAAAGTTATACATGCCAAAACAATTGCCTCACTAAAACTGTCTTCAATGTTTTCAACTAAATTTTCTGTCAATTTGTATTCATCATGCAGTTGTTATTCCATTTTTATTCCCAAGGGTTACAAAAGACTAACGAAATAGTATAAATCTACTAGGAAATAATCTGAAGTTAAAGTTAACTTCATTGAGATTGACAATAGTCGTGATAAAATGACCACTGTTTTTAAATCAATTTAATAAGCCTTTTTTCTCGTTTTTTCACTAATTTTAAAAGCGTACCGCAACTTCAACATCAAAATTTACGGTAGCCCTTTTTGAATACAATACCTGCTGTAGTTTACGCGCTACATTAAATCAAACACCGTAAGTTTTTTGGGGGACACCCTGTATTTTATATACAAATCGTTCAATGACTGAAAGTGAATCTAAAACGTTTGAAATTCAATAGTATTAATAATAGTAAATATCTTAACTTTAGACTCTTATGACAGAACCAGAAGAGATTCCAACTATGTCTGGGCAAAAACTTCCAAGGAAATGTTCCGTGGGTAAGTGTATATATTGTGCGGTAAGTGGTTGCCTTCTTAATTCGGCGGAAGATAAAATCATTTTTTATTCTATTCCTAGATTACATATCATTCTCAGCGCATACTGATTACGAACAAACGAGCGAGTTTATCAGGATACTAGAACCACCACATATTGTAAGTTTATTTCCAGACTATCAAGGGTTTTCACTCAGATAGTTCTGACCAAAATCATAAGGTTTATTGCTGAATCTTACCTACACTGCACCCCAACCATGTATAGTGGAACATCGGAAGAAAAATTAGCTTTCATTTCTTCAGGTATTAGTCCATGGTGAACACACGGAGATGGGTCGACTAAAAGCTGCCATCATTCGAGAGTATGAAGATAAGGTATGGATGTGAATGGTTAATTCTATGGTGTGATTAACCGTAAATCTAGGAATATAACATCTGGATTGATAAAGCTGCATGTATATACTAATTGCGGGAAAACAGGGGTTAAAAATAGGAGTACGGACGTACGATTGTACTGTACGCCGAAAAATGCTTGGCGTACGTCAAGTATCTAAGGAAACGTACGATAACGTACACTTGCTACAGCTCCTTTGTATTAGCCTACAATTACTTCAGACAACGAGCATTCTCTGGTCCGAGTTAGCGTCATCAATTTTCCATCTCGCTATCTGCAGCGCTTTTTAGTCTTACCAAAAATTTCACGTTGTTTAACGGTTAACTCGCGAGTAACAACCTTTTGAAATCTCGGTAAACGCCCGCGAAAATCTTCTATTTATAACAAACAGGAAATATATACAACAGAGAACATGGGCAAAACCATAGTTCAGAAAATCGTACGTCAACATCGATAAACCGTACGCCAACTTAGTTATAGAGCGTACGACCTCGTACGGCATTTCTCAAGCATTTTTTAACCCCTGGGAGAAGAGAGCACGGGTGGTAGATAAACTCGTGTAAGTAGAATTTGGTTGGTTCTTTCCTGCGCTTTGAGGGTTTCTCTCCGAGGCCTCTGGTTTTCCTCCCTCAACAAAAACTAAGTCTTAGGCCTTAGTTGTCGAGCGCGTGTATCATGAGCCTCTGGCTTGGGTGAATTGGGCAACCACGCCCTATGTAAACAACATGAAATTACTCATTCAAATAACTCATTTTCGTACAAAAAGAGAAATTTTACACTCATGTTAACCACTATTTTACTTTGACTTGTTTTCTCAAATATATTTTATAAGTTTCTTTATCATTTTCATCATAGTAGAATTACCCAAATAATGTTTTCTTCTCTCGTGCAAATGATTATTGCTTTTGGCACAGGGCACCCATATTGATGTGTATAATCCCGCAAACTGTCAGAGTGTTGAACTGTACTTCAGAGGAGAGAAGATGGCGAAGGTATACTGTAATACTGTTAGTTGGTTTCAGTAAATGGACTCTATATATGTAACTAGAACGATAACATTCAGCCAGTAAGCGTTCTTGAATGGAAAACATTATATGTCCTAGGTGATGGGTTCATTGGCGTCAGAGCCACCTTCACATGGGAAGAAAATTTCAGGTTTACTTATCAAACGTGGCTTCAATAATTATCATTTGATTGCTCCTGGTGATCTAGCAAGTAAGTCTCCTTTTGTCTGCATACACTGTTCTTCCTAAAGGTCCTGTAAGGGCATCCTTTAAATATATTAGAAAGCTATGTCAGTTCTAAACTGGCCTACTAGAGGTCCAGTTAGGGCATTCTGTTATTGGTGCAGTGTTACTACAGAAGGAAACCTATTGTAAACAACTTTATACTGGATAGTTCTATCAATTCTAAATTGTTCTCCCTTTTGGTCAGTAAAGGCATTCTGTTATTGGTCCAGTGTTGCTACAGGAGAAAACCTAAACTAAACTAACTTTATTTATTATGGATAGCTCTATCAGTTCTAAACTGTTCTCCCTAAAGGTCCAGTAAGGACCATCCCTAATGATCCAGTGTTACTATATTTATTATACATACATCAGCTCACTCCCAGTTGGGGCTTTTCAGTGACCGATTACATCAAGTATCTCGCTTACATATATTATGTACGTAGCCTACATTATCTATTTTTACAACAATTGTGATATTACTTTCCTAATCTGTATATCCTAAACCGGAGTGCCCGGAGAAAACCCACGACTTTCGGCAGATGACTTACTCTTTTCACACAAGTGTGATGAGTAAAGTCCTCAGCGAGAATCGAACTCAAGACTCAGAGGTGAAAGGCGCTTGCTCTGACGACTGCGCCACCGAAGCCCCACGGATAGATCTGTCAGTTCTGCTGTAAACTGTTCTCTCTAGAGGTCCTTTACAAGAAGTAACCGGACTATCCGGACAAAACCTATAAGGTATTCAGTAGAGAATATGTATTGAATATAATGTATATTTTGTACTTTGTTGACTTTAGATTACACAGATCTTGCTACGAGCACTGTTAGTCAGGTAAGATATTTCAATATTATAAAACTTCTCAATCATTTAAAGTGCACCTCACCTCAAATTTTTTTTTTGGCTTTATCAAATCTTGGGATCATTTCTAGTATATACGTGAAATTTTTTTTTAATTTGGTCAAATCGTTCGATTTTTATGGCGTTTTGAACTTAGCTTTCGATGGTCCTTGGCCGTCGTATTTCATACCCACAAAGAGCCTGGGTCTAGCCCATTTTCTGACGTCACGCAAGGTAGTCGGCATTTAGCTTTGATCGGCTTGTATTCAGTTCGCCATTTCGGCTTTGCTTGCCTTGAATCAATCGAAGTTTACACTGTTTTTTTCTGGCTATCATGTCTAACCATGAACAGACTAGCACACAGGATATATATAATTGCTATATATGGATAGAATCAGCTTTAGAAGAGCTATCTAACAATATGCCGCATTAAGCTATATCTGTAAGACTGTATTATTTAGTTCGAGTACGTTGAAAATCCAACTTCGCACGCGTGTAGGCATCTAAAACTACAACTTGTTTACACGATATAGGTCACTGCTATATATATACCAAAAAATCGCCTTTTTCTGGGCTATCTTTTGGTATGAAGCATGAGAATATATCTTGATTATTGACTTCAGGCGCGTCAAAAAAGTTTACCCCTACTACAGCACAATTAGTACACACGATATATTTTCGTCGTTTGACCCGCGAAACATACATCGATTTTCGTGCACATTTCCTTGAGAACTACATACGTTTCATACATCTAAGATGCGTAGATCGAAAGCTCTGTTCAAGAGAAACATTTTACGTACAGTTTCGTGCTTGTAGGTCTGATATTGGCTGAGTTATGTCACTTATGAAGCGATATCCAAATGGAATATTACTCACAAGTCTTTCGCAGCGCCAATGTGACCGCGGCGCGAAATGAACTTAGTAAAATATATTTAAAGCTATTTTGTTGATAAACACATGTTTTATGCATGGGTATAGAAAGCTGTAGGCATGACGAACACGCTCATAGTTGTTTCAAGGTTGTAGATTAAAAGTTATACGGGCAAATAGATCGGTTGTATATCTCTTTAAACCGGTATCCGTTCTTTAAAGTCCTGCGCTTGAAAGCTGAAAACATACAAAATTTGTAGTAATGTTTGAATGGAAATACACAAGCTATATAGACATATCATACATGAAAATAAAGCTCTCTTTATGACGGGATAGCTATTGGTTATTTCAAGTTCGTAGTTCATTATTTATGAGGTATTCGCCCACAGGCAAAGTGTACTAAAATTCAACGGCACTAAACTTCTAAAAATACATAATCCCGGGGAAACATACATCGATTTTCGTGCACATTTTCTTGAGAACTACACACGTTCTATGGCTATGCATGTAAGATGCATAGATCGAAACCTCTGATCAAGAGAAACATTTTACGTACAGTTTCGTGCTTGTAGGTCTGATATATCATATGTAGATGGCCGACAGTATAC
Source organism: Trachythela sp. YZ-2020 (assembly GCA_016169945.1). Lineage (NCBI taxonomy): Eukaryota > Metazoa > Cnidaria > Anthozoa > Malacalcyonacea > Clavulariidae > Trachythela > Trachythela sp. YZ-2020. The sequence goes on from JADLSH010000260.1 coordinate 7,237,676, forward strand.
ATGGAATTTGCATGTGGGCCGAAAGTTTATTTTGACGATTCCCTTGCGTGACGTCACGAAATTTACTCGTTCCAGACTCCTCGTAACGACGGCCAAGGACCATCAAAAAGTGCTTTTTGCCAACTTTAAACTGCCATAAAAATCGAACGATTTGACCAAATGAATTAAAATTTTCGCGGATACACTAGAAATGATGCCAAGATTTGATATAGCCAAAAAACAATTTTGGGGTGAGGTGCACTTTAAATGGAGCCCTGTAAAAGGTGTGAAATAGAAATATAGGTCCTTATTTCTTGCAATGTTTTAGAGACAGATCGTCTCCTACCATGGAACATTCTCGCTACTTCATCACTGCTTGCAACAACTCACTGGAGATATAGAACAGTTCAATATTCAAGGAAAGTCAGTCCTGAAAGTGTTTAACGCTGTCACACTCACTCAAGGCAAAGATTCTGTTACCATTGAGGTAAGTGTACGTTACCGTACGTTTCCTTAGATACAGTCGAACCTCTACTTACGGACACCTCCCGGAAGCGGACACCTCTTGTAGGCGGACACTGTTTTTGGGTCCCAGCCAATACGCTATTATATTACTATATTTACAACCTCTCCTAGGCGGACACCTCCCGTAAGCGGACGCGGACACCAAAACAACCTTCCCAAACAACATTATAACCTCTTGTAAGCGGACACACTTGATTTATTTTCTGTTAAATTAATAATTATGCCGCCTAGTTGACTTACTACAGTATTAGAATACGTCCCTTTGAGAGAACCCGACATTAAAACAACGGCCAAAGCTGCAAATGTTGCAGAAAATCTTTCGCGTATTTCACGGGCAACGAAGAACTTTGCCGAGCTGTCTTAAATGTTAATGACATTCTTACAGACATACGTTTAGCGGGACAAAAGCAAGCGCACATAACAGATTTTTTCAAGCCATCTTAGCTGAACTATAGTCTCATATTTACAACGGCAATATAGATATTAAATTGGTAATGTTTGTATATAATCTAGGGACACAAAGGTTTTACGGTGGGGTTTTTAGAGTAAATTTGCAATAATAGCTGTCAATAATATAGTCATATTAACATCATTATTAAAAGAATCATGTTTCAACAATTACGTAATCAGTTAAATATTAACCAACCTCTCATAAGCGGACACCTCCCGTAAGCGGACACCAGGTCGTGGTCCCGAGGGTGTCCGCTTACGGGAGGTTCGACTGTACTTGACGTATACGCCAAGCATTTTTCGGCTTACAATCGTACGTCCGTACGCCTATTTTTTAACCCTTGTAAACTAACTTTATATAAACTGGATCGCTCTTTCGATTCTGAACTGTTGTTCCCAGAGATCCAGTGAGGCTCATTCCTTATTGGTCCAGTGTTACTACAGGAGGAACCGAAACTTAATTATATTTATACTGGATAGTTCTAATAACTATATTTGTTCTGGATAGTTCTAAACTGTTCTTCGTGGAGATCTGGGGGCGGTTGTATCAAGGCCGGATAGCACTATCCACCAGATAGCGAATTTTTCGACTGTTGTAAAAATGCTCCAAAAGCTATAAAACTACGAATGTAGACCCCACAATTAATAAAAAGAAACTTTAACTTATAAATGCTAAGGTTTTATCTAGATTATACAAATCAACGGACAATTTTAGGAAGGTTGGAAGATTCGCTATCCGGTGGATAGTGCTATCCGGCGTAGATACAACCGCCCCCAGGCTTTTAGCCAGGATGTCAAAACTGGCCGTCCAAAAAATACCGTGGGTGTGGCCACCAATTTTCGTGGCGGTGGAAAAAAACATGGCGCTTGAAATCAATTGTCAGATGCTCATAATTCAGCGTGTTTTCGACAAAAAAGCATCGAAATGTATGCAATAGCTAAAGCAAATGGCGGCCAACAACTCTCGAAGTATTAAAAAAATATAACAAATTTATAAGTTGTCAATTATGGAAATTATTTCTTAGGCCGTCCATGGCCGCCAATTAAAAAGTAGCTAATTCGAAAGTGGTCGTCCATAGGACGGTTGGACGGCCGCCTGGCTAAATGCCTGGTGGAGATCCAGTAACGGCCATCTCTGGGAAAATCTACGGTGTTCCGTAGTCAACCTGGAAGCACTCTTCTCATATGCGACTAGGCAAAATTAGTATCAGACAACTGCGTATTGTAAGAATCGAATCCTTGTCACAAAGGATTCGGTGAAGGTACATGAACTAACCATTATGCAACCAACTTTTCCTCATTATGTGCCTGTCTGTGACGCCAGGCTGTCAACGGGAAAGGTTAATTATTCTCTCGTCGTTTCAGTGGGTAGCCAATGCAGTGAATGATATGTACGCTGATGCAGTATTAACTGTCGTGTTGCAAGTGGATTCCAACCCTGCTGCTGTGCAATGTAAGCGCTCGTATTTTCGAAATTAATGGTGATCAGTTTGCCAATGCATGGGGTAATTCCCAACCTAAAATGAATGATTGGCTTGCTTAAACAAAAGCGATCAGTGTTTGTGAATCGTTCTTTATATAGAAAATATATTTTTTAGTTTTATCTTGTTTCATCACCATCAACCAACCTGAAGTGAACATGTTTATAATTGTGACTGCAGGGCAGTGATCGGTGTTTTGTGTTAAAATATTTCCAGAATTAACCAATGTATAAAAAGTTTTAAACGTGTCAAAAGTTCTTTCGAATACAACCAACTATATAGATTTCATTAATTCCCTTGAAATAACCTGCTTCTTTATTCCAGTAACAAGTTGTAAGAGAGGCGAAAGTGGTGTTTTCAAACAAAGGTTAGTCAAGCAGCAGGGCCGCCCAGAGGCATTTGGGTGTCCGGGCCAAAAATATGGCTTCGGGGCCCTAGTTAATTATACTATGCTTCTAGCTATCTAAGTTTAATATACATGTATTGTACAACTGCAAAATAAGCCAATTGTAAATGTATCTATTGCTGTCCACCACGAATAGCTTTTGCTAACTGTGGACAGCAAAAGTATATTGATGTATGTTCACAAATTTGACTAATAAAAATTATTATTATTTTCCGTCGTCGAAGATCTTTGGGATCATGTGCTTGTTTAGACTGATTTCCATACCTTTGAATCTTGAACGTTTAAATAGCATTCGCAATCTGCATTCAGTACTTAAATACTTCAGTACTTAAATACGAAGGGGGGTCATTTTCCCCCGGAACAATTTATTACATCTAGGGTCTCGGGAATGGCAAATCCTTATACAGTAATATATATGCATATTTCACTTCATTTTTATTTAGGGGCCCCCAAGTTGCCCCCTCTCCTCCACCCTCTGGGCGCTCCTTTCAAGCAGTCATTTAATTAAACTCTGAGTTAATCACCATCCCAGACGGACTTTTATCCGAAACGTCGAGACGTTTTTTTCTCTTTTACACGCCGACGAGAATTATCTAAGATTGTTTCTTTAACTAAACTTCATTTTAAGACTTCGTATAGTCGCCTGAACAGCTTTTTTCGCTGAACAAACAAGCTATATTTTTACAGATTGGTGAAACTTTTGAAGGAGACATATGGCCATGACAATGTAGCTGCACGAGCGGATCAAATCTCAGTACGTCTGGAAGAAAACAGCGCATTAATAAACACGAATACTAAGGTAAATTAATTCTAAACCGGCATAAAAGAAACAGTAGATTATAAGAACCACCAGACTGAAGTTTAAAGGATTAGTTTCGGGATCATGCATTGCGGGCTTTTGTCGTTGTTTTTATCTCACCCAGCAGCAACAAATAACGGTAAAAAATACATTGTTTGGTACATTTCCAATAAAAGTCAGATAAATGGAATAAATAAGGATTGTCGTGCAAAGGATAGTCTAAATATATGACGGATTATAAAAACCTTTTCCAGATCTTCTCATCTGGTCGGCCCAATACCCTGGTGTGACACTAATACTCTTCAGCCCGCAATACCCTGGTGTGACACTAATCCTTTAAGCTTTTAAGGCCTGTTCAAACCATATCATCCAATATTGTTTGTCCACAGTTTATAGTTCTACAGTGGCGGAAATTTCGGTGGGGTGGGGTGGGGGCAACTGCCCCCTCCCCACCTTTACGGAAAATTGGCCATTTGTCGGAAATTTTGACCTAAAAAGGCTAAAAACGGCCTATTTTTAGTGTAAATGGGGGGTATGTCGGAAATTCGAGGGTTTTGTTGGAAATTTGGGAGGCTTTGCCCCCCCACTGGAAAAAGTGATTTCCTTCACTGTAGTTCCATAAACTGTGGTTTGTCCAACAATATTGGACAATGTTGGCTGAAAATTTTGAATAAAGTCAAACCTAATTCAACATCAGCCAACATTACAAAGTGTTCAAACATACCCAACCTGTTATATCCAACGATGTTGGATGATGTTGAGCCAACATGTTTGACCTTCTAAACATTTTATCACATTCATAGGAGGCATAGTGTATAATCATAATTATTGTTTTAGGAGATAAAATGTGAAGACGAGTTCATTCATGGTAACTTGGTAGCGATGGTAAATAGATTATCCAGAGTGTGTGGTGTATGATATTGTACAATCTTTCTAGTATGTATAAAATAGCGGGTATATTTCTATGTATTTTATATTGAATTTCATAAATCATAGTTATAGGAATATAGGTAAGGGAAATCTTTATTGCTTTATCTATGTTAGTATCTATAGGGTTGTGCATGGGCGTCACGTGTTAAATGTATTTAACCAATCAACCATGAAATAGTGATATTTATACAGTGGAACCTCCATACATAACTGTCAAAACATTGATATTGGTTGATTTGGCGAAATTCAATGCCCACGTGACTTGGAAATACCAGGTTCTGCATAAACCTTAGACTAACATTGACAATGAGTTGTATTGAACTTTCACAACGTTTCCAAATCACTTATCTTAAGGCCTGGTTCCACGGCGAAATTATTCGCGAGAAATTGTGTCTGCAGAATACGGATGGCTGCACATCAGTGATTCTATTCAATTTCCCCACTTTTTTTCGCTTTCGCAGTGAGTAGAACTAACTTCTACTCACTGGCGAAGCGAAATTTTTTCTCGCGAAGCCTGATTTATGTTTTCTGCGCATACGTCAATTGATTTCGTGCGAAATTTTTCGCATTTCGCTGAGAAAAAAACACTCGTGGAATCAGACCTTTATATTAACTATACGCAAACCATATAGTTAATAGAAGCAAACATGATTTATATAGAAACTCAACAAAGGCATTGGCCTATGTTTTTGTTAAAGTTTGTGGAAATTTGCACACTTTCACGGTATTTGAACGTATTTTAATTTTTGCTGCGGTCAATTCACATATCAACTTTAGGCTTCCATCGCTCAACTACTAGATTGTTTAAATATTAATAAATATATCTATAATTTAAAGTGTCACTAACCCCAAATGTTATTTTTTGTATGTGAATATTTGGGTCATTCTAAGAAGAAATATAATATATCTTTGTAGTAAAAAACCTCATCTTGATCAACTTTTTCACTGTCAAAGTTGCCGGATATGATGTCATTGTCATTTAGCAGCAAAAAAAACAACAAAGGAAATTGCAATTCATCTAATGACATCATATCGGACAACTTTGACAGTGAAAAAGTTGATCAAAATAAGGTTCTTCCTACAAATATTTCTTCTCAGAATGACCCAAATATCACACATACCAAGATCATACTTGGGGTTATAAATGGCACATTTAATGTTATACAATTATATTACACAGGACGATATTATAAATACATGCTATGAGCATTATTTTCATTACATTGGCAGTCTAGGTTGTTGGTACTATAGCACTAGAGCGTACGCTAGAACAGTCTTTGACATTATGTACACTGGTAGATTTTGTTACAGGAGATACTGTGGCTACACCATATTTGATATGAAGGTCCATTGCTGTGCCAATAATTGTTTCACAACTTTCTAGAGGGATCTATACGAAGGAATGAAAATCATATGTTAAAGTAAAGGGATTGTGTTCTCATGACTGCTTATAGTTGATGACTGCTTATATACAGATTGTTTTATTTCATCTGCTTTCCACATACTAGTATCCTCAATACTTTTCAAAGTAGTAATACCAGACTTAATAGTTAAATAGAACAGATTAGCAGGGCAAATAGATAAATTATTGCAATGCATTAAGAGAATTAACATTAATTTCTTTCTCTGCCGAGAGGGAGCATTTTGGCAGTTCAAAAACGGAATTGCAGCTCATGATTCATTTGACCTGCCTTTGTCAGGCCATATTTCGAGGCCTGCTGACCCACCAACAGACTGGTTGGCTGATAGATTGACTGATTGGCCAACTGATTACCAATTCAGTAATTCATCGTAAAGGCCTGTTCACACGATCCGATTTGTCGGATCCAATTCTCCTCCTGACATATTTGATTTCACACAATACAGCAACAACTAAACCCACCTGTTACCTGTTCAACAACTACACTTCGCGCCAGGTAGGAGCAGTGAACTCTAAGTAGACTGGAACGATAACTCGGCCGCCATCTTTGAAGCCAAATTGAAGGCCACCATTGAAGGTCCGAAGCCGAAAATACACCGCCTAAAAAGCGTCGATTTTCTTACACAAAACATCCTCATTGGAGCAAGATTAAAGGCTTAAAACAAACAACAATACTTGAACTTTAGTAAAAAGCAAAATTTCAAGACCGTAGAAAGATTTTAACCTTATTCTTTTTAAAGTTGAAGAGCGAAGTTTTCATCGGCACGTTCAAACTTGTCCAATATTTCGAATATAAAGCTGACACCCCTGAAGTTTTTGCAGTTGGTGGATGTAGACTACTTAGAACTATCCAGAAAACCAGGTTTGAATCTTTGAAATTGAAAAATTCAGATGAAAAAGCTATTTTTCTTTCTCATTTTCGCTAAAAAAGAAACTTTTGACTGAATTTCCCACTCCTCAAAACTCGCCTTAGTCCTTTTGAAAGTGCATTTTAGTCGCGCGGTTCCCGCCTTTTGCTTCAAATTATACATCAATTTGGCTTCACCCAATCATAGGGCTTAATCATAGGAGTTAGCGTCCAGTCTACTTAGAGTTCACTGGGTAGGAGCCAATAGCGTTACTCTGGTCAGCAAATCCAGTAAATCACGTGTGATCCGACAAATCGGATCGTGTGAACATGTCTTAAGACTGACCAACCAAGTCTGGTTAGCTGACTGACCAATAATCGACCGAAACTGACCAACCGACTGATTGACTAACCTGTGCAAGAAAACGCAAAACGTGATCCGAGGATTTCTTGGCGATGAGAACTTGGCGAAAGACAAGCAATATGGCGACTGCTACATAAACTAATATCGTACAAGATCCTGCGATGATTTTATCCCAGATTCTAAAACAGGCACAATAAGAAAATAACGGTAAATGTTAACTGAAACGAATTGGCATTATTTTCTTACTCTGAATACTGACGGTTGATCACCATCTGCTGCACGCTTAGTAATTAGTAATTACCATTAATTAATAGTAATTAGTGATTAGTAATAACCATTAATTAATAGTAATTAGTGATTAGTAATAACCATTAATAGTAATTAGTGATTAGTAATTACCATTAATTAATAGTAATTAGTAGAATCATACTAGTATACTATTGCAAATGCTGTAATTTGATTGGCTACGCTACTCGCTATCTAATTGTCGATAGATAGCGAGTAGCGAAACAGCCATCTCCTCGGCGCGATTTTTAACGAATTTATTTCAATAAATTATGAAAAAGGTTTTGAAATACTGTTTTCTTGCTGGTTTCTACTAAAACAATTAGATTATTCGCTCTCGATTTCTATGAGATGATAGTTCATTCGGGCTTCGCCCTCATCAACTATCACCTCATAGAAATCTTGAGCTCATAATCTAATTGTTAATTAGTGATTAGTAATAACCATTAATTAATAGTAATTAGTGATTAGTAATAACCATTAATTAATAGTAATTAATATTAACCATTTATAAGCGTCTTTTTCGATTTGCTACCTTTCTAAAGACGGGTCATTTAAATCTTCGGCGAAAAAGCTATCGAACCATCGTTGACAAGGCAGCTGTTTCCATGCTCCAATACTACACAGATATCTACATAGATCAGGATCTTCTGTTGCGAGTCGCTGTTCAAAAAGTTCTGGCTATAGAAAAAAATTGACCACATTTAACATACTGACAGGGTTGGCAAAGAATAAGATTTTTTCAAAACCTAATTTCTTATATCTAGTCAAATATTTGGCGGTTGAGTTGTGTAAAACTGCCTGAAAAATACAATAAGAACTTCGTATTTTTCAGGTAGTTTTACACAACTCAACGCCGAATCTTCGTTATACTCTACCTACACTGGCACCGCACGTTCGAAATATTAGTCTAATATTTGTTTTATTTCCCTATAATAATATATATAATATTTTTCTCAGTTGTTCGTTATGAAATTCTGAATCAGTGATTTTTATGTAAAAATGTTATAATTTCTCACCAATAGATTTCACTACAATTTGCCTGACACGAGTTATATAGAGATAAATTACACATATATGCATACTTTCACAAAAAATGAGGTCATATCGTGAAGTTGTTCATTTTTGTTCGAATATTCAAAATCTTATGTCTTGTATCTTCTTATGAATGAATATATTAAGAATATAGGAATTAAAAATCTTATATCTAACCCCGCATTTACAGGCCAATTGACCCACAAGGCTTTGAAAACTGCCCTACCATTGCTAGTTTAATATGATGCGACCATTAAAAAGGCCTAGATTTCTTACCAAACCTTTCAACTGCACAGCAAAGGTTTCCTGCAGTTTAAAGAATTTCGTCGTCGCCCAGAAACAGTCCACGATATTTTCAAATATTTCACACATCAACTTAGCTATCGACGTCAACACCTTTAATCTCCTTTCCAGTTTCTTTAAAAGTTGAAAATATACATAATAAAATTACATATATACAATGCTGTATACATAGTAGTGGGAACGTAATAATCTGATTTTTTATACTGAAATTCACACGCCAGCAGTGCCAGTGGCCTGCTTTCAACCTCAGTACTTTTAAAATTATCTTAGTAACTGAATGTTAAATACAAAATGGTGAAAAACGTGGAATGCATTCTGAGTTTATGAACACCTTATTTACAGTCTAGTCTTTACTGACTATAATTTTTTAGTTTCCTGCAAACCAAAACGGTATATTATACATGTACTCTTTTAAATCGTCATGCTTCATCAGATGTGGGGTTGAGTGCAAGTTGGTCTTTATACCCTGTATACTGGCCCGAGGGGCAAATCAGTGATTTAAATCTCGTACACCTTCAGAAAAACGACAAAAAATAGACAAATCACAAAAATATAGAATAACAAAAAAGTGATTTGCCCCTCGTACTGACCTTGATGCCCTAGAGAACATAATTCCAAATTCAAGGCCTGCCCCTCCCCCAAACCAATCTTTCCCTCCTCTATCATGGTATATATTCTGCTAACTAGATGATTTCATTCACCTAGCAGGTCATTACCTCCGAAGGTTGCATGAAACCCATTTCTCCTTCATTCAATAAGTACATTTGAACAATCTGCGATGGAGCACTGTCGTTCTTCTCGCTAAGTTTTCGTATAATCTTTAGCGTGTGTAACAAATGATCGACCTGCTCTGACTGCTGTGTCCGGACAAACTCATGAATCTGTTGATGCCTTGGTAGTACACCTTGTAATTTAAGATAGGAACACGTTCAGTGTTTATTCTATTCGTTGAAGGTTTTTTTGTAGACGGAAGTTTCTAGTATATATTACATATTTTAGACCTAGCCAGAAGCAGTTGCAACTATAGGCCCTCTGGCAGGAATAGACAATTTGCATTATAGACTAAATTTTGTTCTAGGCAAGGAGAAGAGAGTCAATCACAACAGCTACAAAGAACATAATAAGATTAGTAAAATTGCAAAGTTTGGTTGCGAAATGTTGTAAAATGCGGAAAATATAGCCTTGCAAAGTTTGCAAATTTTGTATACTTTTGTATTACGTGCGGAAATTCCTACCACATTTCGGCCCAAATGTTCATTAATTCAGGGTTCTGCCCAGGACCATGTGAGTGCCGGGTACCTGTAGCCCTGATGGCATGACCCACCCTGCCGACAACTTTTAAAACTTGATCGACTGTCGTTCGTCAGACGTCTTTTTGGCTTTGGGGGATAGCGTATTTCTCAGAATCACCAGTAACTAATATTGTCCGCATTGTAGTACTGAATTTCATCCAATACTAATGTTTAAATAATAAAATTCGCCAAAGATAAAAAAACACAAAATTACTTGTATAACTATCTATTACACAGTACAACATTGGGGTTTTCGTACTGCATATTTGAAACCTTTCAAATGCCGGGCAGAAGAGTCCACTTTGGCGTGAGTGCCTGGCAGCACTGCTGAGGGGCGCTGCCGCCCAGCGCCACCCACAGTGGGCAGAACCCTGTTAATTAACTGCACATTGCAAATTAATCGGCTCAATGTGTTAGACCAACAACAGGCAATCAACCCATTACCCAAGCTAGTACCAAGACAAATTTCATCAGTGTTTCAATAGGTAAGACTGTTCAGGCAGATTAGTTCACCAAGGCAAAGCACCTGTGCTGAGACAAATTACTGAGCTGAGCACTTTCACACTTCACAGGCTACTTCACAGGCTAGCCCTTTTGATAACAAATCGCACCCCTTGCCTTCAGCAACTTCCGGCATCCCTGAGTACCCTAGCACTGACGAGTAAAATTGTCTGGCGTTGGAGAGTAAAATACTAAAGTAGGGTGCATCTGGGCACATTGCCAGCTAATGGGTTAACAAGAGACACTGGCAGATAGTTTTGTTAACCTGTTAACTGGCAGTACCCTACCACTGGCGAGTAAAATCGTCTGGCGTTAGACAAAGGAGAATACTAAAATAGGGCGCATTGCAAGCTAATGGGTTAATATTCATAAACAGGGCATAACACTTGTGAACCCTGGTTATGGGAGGGTTGTGAAGGGGTAAAATGGGAGCTGGGATTTGCCTATTTTTTCACTTTGAAATGGGATTTGGACCACTGGGAATGGGATTTGCACCAGAAATTTTGCTGTTGGGAATGGGATTTGGATCAGGATCGTCAGATTCAATCTAGCATTTGATGCATTTATTTCCCATACCAAGTAGAAGTTTCCAAACTATAGGTCTTCTAATTGCTGATAACCCAAACTGAAGGCAGAATGTAGAAAGTTTGTCAAGATCTAGAATGAGACATAAAAATACTGTTAAACTTGGTTTGAGGAAACAATGACAATGATTTAAGAATTGGCAAAGCATTCAGTCCTGATACATCTGGATCATTGTTGCTTATGGGTTAAATTTCTAATGTGAAGAACCCACAGAAATCAAAATTTTCAAAACCTCTTACAGAGTTTTGCCTATGGCCTGGCAAACCAGCTGACTGGTTTTACCAGGCCACTTTGTCATTTGTTTTAAATACAGATTTGGCAATATATATAAGAAATAAGGCAGGATCTTGGTACTGGCATACCAGCCGAACTTTTCGGACCAGCCGGTTCATTCTGGCTAGTTCAAAAACTTGATAGCGAATATAAGGAAAACATCAAAAGCCAAGATCTTGGTTGGGCATTACAAACTTTCCACCACGGTGGCTCATATGAACAGCCCTTATGAAAGGGCGAAAGGGAATCGCCCTTTAAAATTATGTATTTTGTTTACGTGCATGACGTCATAACGTAATGCCTCATTGTCTATATTTTACCAATATCGTCATCTTTAAGCAGTAAATCCAATGCTTTACGTTGTTCTACACCTCTTAAACCCAAATTATCATAATACCACGAACGAAAATTCCTCACGTCTCTGTCTTTATCCAAAACACTGGACATTTCATACTTTTAAAGCTCTGAAATTTCGTTTCAGTATTTCACTTTCACTTGCCAACGGCTCTGGAATTCCTTAGTGTGCCCAAAACATCCTTAAATTTCTTCAACAAAATTCCTTCAATAAAATCAAAATATGCAAATGATGTTAAGGAAAAATTACCAAACGTGACGAAATTAAAAATAGAACTGGATAATGAGAAGAGATTATTCAATGGTTCATTCTTTAGGTATTTAAATGAGCTGTACCGGATCAAGACATGTCTTACGGTCTTACCAGTAAAGTCTCTTAGTTTTGAGATTACTGATAAATCAATGAAAATTATTCGCTTGAATTTAAATATTTAAATCTACCAAAGGCTAAGAAACGGTGAAATTGTTTGTGGGAATTTTCTCTTGTATCTTTCCTAACAAATTTTCGAGTTTTATTCTGATTACGTCATTTTGCCTTGTCATGCAACACAAGCACGAAAGTAACGCAATTCGATGTTCGTTAAATGTTCGGAACGGTCGGAAAATGTCGTTCCCATTATATTACGAGAAAATTACACGTTTTCGTGCAAATTTGGAATAATTGAATAAATTAGCTACGCAGTGTTGTTGTATCGAAGTCAGTACAAAGGGAAAAACCGTATTAATTTTTTGACGTTTTCTTGATCGATTGAAAAATGAGCCAAACTTATAAATGTTTTAAAGAGAGAAAGTCGTTTGGTAAGTCTATTTATCGATATTTAGGGCTCTAAAATAGCGTTAGTTTCTCAAATTTAGTTCCGACCGCCACACTCAATAAACGCAGGTCAAATTTCGTTTTAAATTACGTATTAATATTTTGTCTTTTAGCCGCGAGAAAGCGAGATGCGGAGGGGATTACTAAACAATATCCTGACAAAATTCCAGTGAGTTTTAAATTTATTTTAACTGTGTATAAAATGACATATTTTGATAAATATAATGTATACACCCTTGCCTTGTGTTTACATTTTGCTAGCTGGCATATTTCGACAAACAATGTATATTTATGTCATCATTATATCAAAATAACAAAGCTCTTTTGGGTGATTTCAAAAAGCTTTTTTCTGCCAGGAAAACGTAAACAAAACATTGCCTATTTTATATGTCTAGGCAAGATTAATCATTCTAATTTCACATTCTAATTTTCAATTTTATATCAATATGTTACATAGTAATATATTACCTAGTTGAATATTAATATTGTTATACAAAGTCTTTAGTTCCTGTACCTTTCTATATGCAACAATATATAGTATTGTTCATCCGTGTTCAGGCCTTAAAATATCGGTCGGTCATGGACATTGTCCGACCCATTCATGAAATTGTCCGACCATGAAAGAAACGCACCGGACATTCTGTCCGACCGAAGGAAAATTGAGGTTTACCGTTTGTCCGACCCAACTGTATTGATGTCCTACCAAGCTTTAACTTTGTCCGACGTAAATTTACCCCGTAAATGTTTATCAGAGCTGTTATGTGGTCCGCTAAGCGTGAGTATACGATTTTAAAAGAATACATTTTCGCGCCAAACTAAACATAAGGCCATCGGACATAATTATAAAAATGTCTGACCCATTCTGAAAGGCACCGGACATTTTGAATGACAGCACTGGTGACCGATATTTTAAGGCCTGTCCGTGTTCCATATTTTATGGACTGAACAGCTAAAACGTTGTAAATTAAGATGATCTGACTAGTTGGTAGCCAATAAATTTACGTCATATAAGCAGTTAACCAGAATGAATCAGTGCTTTCAATGTTGATCATATTTCTCATGGTTGCCAATTAACTATTTGTCAAACAAAAACATTGAATGACTGGTTAATTCTATTCTAACTGAATGGACATATTTATATGACCTTGACAAATGCAAATTTTGTACAGACTGTCAAATATTAATATTTATCATTTGCTAGGTTATTGTTGAGAGATACATGTCAGAGAAAAGCTTGCCAATTTTGGATAAGATTAAGTACTTAGTTCCTGCCGATTTGACAATGAGCAACTTGGCAAGCATTATAAGGTTAGTGATAATAATGTTAACCCTAAAAATGCATACTCCTAATTTTCTATTTTACCTTGACTAATGCCAGACAATTTTTGGCCAAGGAGAAAGTAATATGTGCTTCAATCAGGCTGTCCAAAATTGTGGTAACCAATCCTGGGTTACCGCCGTGTTACTGCAAACTTTGTTTTGTGGTAACTTAATCTGGTTTCCCTATTACCCTAGAATCAATAAATGTGTTAACAGTTAATATTCAAATTTCTTTACAACTCTTCATATGCATTTGCAAAATGTGCTTTTCATCGGTCTGGACTTGCTTGACCACCACAAGACAGAATTTTCCATGTGGAAGGGAACCGTTTGTACGTGCACTCCATGTTTAATAAACAAGTGCATCAAAACTCTTAAATTATTTGGTACTAGCCCCCTGGCTTATTATTTTTGTACTGGCAATGATAACAAATTTGATTGAAAGATATTCGTTGGAATATATATTCCGGCTTGGCTTGTGGTCTAGTTGGTTACTTTACAATTTATGTGCACATCATAAATAAACTCTGAATTTTCCTGTCATGCTTTTGTCTTGGAAAACCCAGGTTACCTCGAACATAATTTGACAGTAACCCAAGTTGGTTTCCACCACAAGTAATTTTGGACAGCCTGTCAATGGGTTAAACCAAAGAAAACTTTGAGGTCTTGGTCGAAGGTCCTTCATCCAGCTGGAAATTGGTGGACATCACCAACTTCCAGATGATGGTCCATTGCTGGAAATATTGCTGTTTTCTTTTAATTATCTTTTTCGCATGATTCAACCAAAACTGCAAGTGTTTATTAAGGAATACTACACTGAACCCCCATTCTGCCTTGTTTACCAACACACCCTTTCGATAATGACATCACAAATCCCTCCTTGGCCCGGGAGCCTCGTTGTCAAGAATTGTGAGTGAATAACCTTTTCGTCTTGATTCATGAGAGCATGACCTTTTCGTCTTGATTCAATGGTGCATTTCGTACTTGAGGGTTTGTAGGGTCACACTACTTGAAAAATATAACAAGAACTTAGCTTTTTGGAAGATAATAGCCATGGTCCATTTTGCCATAGCTGAGATTTCCAAATTTGACATATAAGAAACAAATATATGGAAATACTTTGATGTACTATTTAAAACATTACAGGAGTTCTTTATCAGAATATAAAACGCGAAGCGAAGCCCAGTGTTTTGTATCTGATAAAGCACGAACTGCGAGTGTTTTAAATGGCTTCAAAAACTACCCATCTTATTAGCTCATATAAAAACGAATTTTGAAAATTGTTGTCTTGAAAGCCGAGAAATTTCGACGAGAAAAACGAGCGGGTCTTTATCATATATAAAGACACTGATTAAACATTAATTTATTTTGTATTTTCTTCATGAATTATTAATGAGTTTTTGAAAACCAGTTGAAGGTCTGAGGAATGTTTTAAATTGGTGCTTATTGTCTGACCAGTATTCAGTAATGAATGTTTTTGTTAGGGTAAGACACCTGTCTATTGCCCCTTTGGCTGTGAAATCAAAATGTAATATATGACTTTCAAATATATTTTCTATTTCGTTGCACTTTTCTTTATAATGTTTATATATTATTATTGCCTCATGACATCATTGACGTATAATGGTATTATTTCATATAGAAAACGACTTCAACTGAGCCCAACGCAGGCTTTCTACCTGATGGTGAATGAACGAAACATGGTTAGCAACAGTCTGACCATCGGTGAACTTTACAGAGAGGAGAAACACGAGGATGGATTTCTCTACATGGTGTATGCCTCACAGGAGTCTTTTGGTTGAAACATCACTGCAATTATTTTCATATATCACTCAGCAGACATTACATAACGTGTGCTGAGACCTGATGCTTGTGGAACCATTAGTTTCAACATGCAGTGACCTATGTATTGGCATGTAGAATGACTGGTTATATATGTAAAATATAAATATGTTCACTCACTTATGTATAATATATAGATTGTATTCGAAATATTTTAAATTTTGTTTAATTGTGGCCTGTGGGATTTTACCGGCATTATTTGGACGATGCGAATTAAATAAATATCTTTCAAATATTGTCTGAATCGTTTTAAATTTTTTAAAGCCTCTCGGTCCAGGGACGGATCATTGATTATATCTCTCTAGATCGAGAGGGTACACCCAGAGATCTAGAAACTGTCAAAAATAATCAGGTAAAATTTTGTCATTTTCAGGTAAATTTGGGGGATAAAGTCGTTATATTTTGTAAAGTGATAACTAAAATAAGATGTTAAATTACTTTAAAGAACATGATCTCTTTAGAAAACTCCACATAACTGAAATTTTGTGCAAATTACAGTCAATTTGGACGAAATTCATTTGCAAATTCGCTTCAGAAAACGCCAGAAATGCGGTCCTGAGGCTTCATAAATATAAAAATCTTCTGGGGGAGGAACCCCAGTTAATGAGTTACCTAAGCTATCAGACCGTGTCTCTTCTGAATTCTTAAGGCATGGGAGGGGGGGGGGAGTTGGTGCCAGATGCGGTTAGCGTCATAAAAAAGATGGGTCACCGACTTTGTTTTTTAGATACGGACAATTTTATGCGCATAGTAACCACATTTCAGGCTTACGTCTTGTTACCATGGCAACGATGACACTACCTGAACCGGGTTTTAAATATTCCATAGATGGTGAATAATACCCTCGAGTATAAAAAACTTCGTCATCTGCGATAATACTCGTTTAAAAACGATTTATTATAAAGCTAAAATAACTGTAGGGAGCCACCTTAAGCCAGCTATACAACCGGTCAGGGGCTGTCAGAACGGAATTCCAAATTTTCCTTAGACTCAGCGGTAAAAATTCCTTAAGTCGACAAAAATTTCCTTAAGGTACGTTTACACGCTGCGATTTGTCGGCCCGATTTTAGGTTTCTCTGAATGTTAATGACGAATATTTTCAGTTGGTGATGTTGTCAGATGACGTTTGCCACGTATTTTTCAAATATCATTAACGTGCATCTGAAATCGGCCCGACAAATCGCAGCGTGTAAACGTACCTTTAGACTCGGCCTAGTTTCCGAGGAACACTCCAGTGGCGCGCGATCATAGGCGCAATTGGCGCGAAAATATGTAAATAACTTTTTTACATCGGAAAATGGCGAATTCTGAATTTAGCAATAAAACAGAGAGTCAGAGTCACTCAGAGACTTAAAGAACGAAGTACGAACAATAAAATTGAAGATGATCAGCGATTTCAGTAAAAACTACTGCCAAAAACTTTCATTAGGTCGATGGATATAACTTATAAGTATAACAAACAGTGTAATAACTCATTATTGTTTCGATTGTGTTTTTCAACAAAATATTTAATACCCCCCTCAAAGGTGATGAAATGTTACTCCCCCTCTGCTATGAAAACTTACTCCCCCTCTGCTATGAGAGAGAATTAATGATTTGGTGTCCTTCTTCAAGGTTCCAACGCCCCCTATTTTTATCTAAGAGTCCTTTCAACTAAAATAATTATTTTTACTCTAAAAAATAATGACCCCAACGCCCCCTTTCTTTTAACTAAGATTATTTTCAACTACAATTCCTTTTAACTATAAGAACGGTTTCCTGTAGGTTTCAACGCCCCCTATCGAACTAAAAAATCTTAATATTTACCCATACCCGTAATACTGACATCACTCTCATCATACATACCGAACTTGCAGTTAATGTTCAGCAACTGGACTCTGTAGCTCAGTTGGTTAGAGCGCTGCACCGGAATCACAGGGCCGCAGATTCAATTCCTGCCAGAGGGCCTAAGTTGCATTTTTAGAAACTGCTTCTGGCTAGGTCTAAAAATGTATATATGTTTCCATAGTACACCTAGTTTCCTGTTTGCTTCAACGCCCCCTCTTTTTATCTAAGAATTATTTGACTTATTTCAACTAAAATTCCTTTTAGCTATAAGAGTTGTTTTTAAGAGTCCTACTATCCTCTTATTTCTGTATATTTTTGGCTACATATATTTGCTAAATGATAGATGATATGCATGAACAGTTAATGTGATTTTGAGCAGAATTTCTGATGAGAGCATGATGAGTGATCACGAATCACACTTATATTTAAATACTAAATAGAAATCACTGCACAAATTCGCGTCAATAACTGTACATATCTCATTTATCATTGCACAAATTGGTTATCACTGCACCTTCAAATAGTCACTGGATAGGGTTAGGGCGAGGCCATCACCAATGGGAAATTCAAATGGTTGATAGTAAAAGATAAATTCGGAAAAGTGTTCAACTTCGTAGACAAAAACAAAGTGACAGGGAACACAAAAACGGAATTATTTATTTAATGATAACCATGCATAAAGTACAGATTGCGTACTCTATTATCTACGTTGAATTTGACACAAAATATAACATCACAGAACTAAATTTAGAGTTTATAAAAAGGCGCGTGTCACTATATTTGTCCGTTTTTCAACACCGGGATTTTACCTTCCTCCTACAGCAAACTTGATATCTGCGATCTTAGTTGCGACTGCCACGGCAAAAACTTCCAAATGATCTCGAGAGAATCTTGCCCCCACAACACACTTGACGTCTGGGATCGTAGTTGCGACTGCCACAGCAAAAACTTCCAAATGATCTCGAGAGAATCTTGCCCCCACAACACACTTGACGTCTGGGATCGTAGTTGCGACTGCCACAGCAGGAACTTCCAAATGATCTCGAGAGAATCTTGCCCCCACAACACACTTGACGTCTGGGATTGTAGTTTCGACTGCCACAGCAGGAACTTCCAAATGATTTCGAGAAAATCTTGCCCCCACAACACACTTGACGTCTGGGATCGTAGTTGCGACTGCCACAGCAAAAACGTCCAAATGATCTCGAGAGAATATTACCCCCACAACACACTTGACGTCTGGGATTGTAGTTTCGACTGCCACAGCAGGAACGTCCAAATGATTTCGAGAAAATCTTGCCCCCACAACACACTTGACGTCTGGGATTGTAGTTTCGACTGCCACAGCAGGAACTTCCAAATGATTTCGAGAAAATCTTGCCCCCACAACACACTTGACGTCTGGGATTGTAGTTGCGACTGCCACAGCAGGAACTTCCAAATGATTTCGAGAAAATCTTGCCCCCACAACACACTTGACGTCTGGGATCGTAGTTGCGACTGCCACAGCAAAAACGTCCAAATGATCTCGAGAGAATCTTGCCCCCACAACACACTTGACGTCTGGGATCGTAGTTGCGACTGCCACAGCAGGAACTTCCAAATGATCTCGAGAGAATCTTGCCCCCACAACACACTTGACGTCTGGGATCGTAGTTGCGACTGCCACAGCAGGAACTTCCAAATGATCTCGAGAGAATCTTGCCCCCACAACACACTTGACGTCTGGGATTGTAGTTTTGACTGCCACAGCAGAAACTTCCAAATGATCTCGAGAGAATCTTGCCCCCACAACACACTTGACGTCTGGGATTGTAGTTTCGACTGCCACAGCAAGAACTTCCAAATGATCTCGAGAGAATCTTGCCCCCACAACACACTTGACGTCTGGGATTGTAGTTGCGACTGCCACAGCAGGAACTTCCAAATGATCTCGAGAGAATCTTTCCCCCACAACACACTTGACGTCTGGGATTGTAGTTGCGACTGCCACAGCAGGAACTTCCAAATGATCTCGAGAGAATCTTTCCCCCACAACACACTCGACGTCTGGGATTGTAGTTGCGACTGCCACAGCAGGAACTTCCAAATGATTTCGAGAGAATCTTGCCCCCACAACACACTTGACGTCTGGGATTGTAGTTTCGACTGCCACAGCAAGAACTTCCAAATGATCTCGAGAGAATCTTGCCCCCACAACACACTTGACGTCTGGGATTGTAGTTTCGACTGCCACAGCAAGAACTTCCAAATGATCTCGAGAGAATCTTTCCCCCACAACACACTTGACGTCTGGGATTGTAGTTGCGACTGCCACAGCAGGAACTTCCAAATGATCTCGAGAGAATCTTTCCCCCACAACACACTTGACGTCTGGGATTGTAGTTGCGACTGCCACAGCAGGAACTTCCAAATGATCTCGAGAGAATCTTGCCCCCACAACACACTTGACGTCTGGGATTGTAGTTTCGACTGCCACAGCAGGAACTTCCAAATGATCTCGAGAGAATCTTGCCCCCACAACACACTTGACGTCTGGGATTGTAGTTTCGACTGCCACAGCAAGAACTTCCAAATGATCTCGAGAGAATCTTGCCCCCACAACACACTTGACGTCTGGGATTGTAGTTTCGACTGCCACAGCAGGAACTTCCAAATGATCTCGAGAGAATCTTGCCCCCACAACACACTTGACGTCTGGGATTGTAGTTTCGACTGCCACAGCAGGAACTTCCAAATGATCTCGAGAGAATCTTGCCCCCACAACACACTTGACGTCTGGGATTGTAGTTTCGACTGCCACAGCAGGAACTTCCAAATGATCTCGAGAGAATCTTGCCCCCACAACACACTTGACGTCTGGGATTGTAGTTTCGACTGCCACAGCAGGAACTTCCAAATGATCTTGAGAGAATCTTGCCCCCACAACACACTTGACGTCTGGGATTGTAGTTTCGACTGCCACAGCAGGAACTTCCAAATGATCTCGAGAGAATCTTGCCCCCACAACACACTTGACGTCTGGGATTGTAGTTTCGACTGCCACAGCAAGAACTTCCAAATGATCTCGAGAGAATCTTGCCCCCACAACACACTTGACGTCTGGGATTGTAGTTTCGACTGCCACAGCAGGAACTTCCAAATGATCTCGAGAGAATATTGCCACAACAACACACTTGACGTCTGGGCTTGTAGTTTCGACTGCCACAGAAAGAACTTCCAAATGATATCGAGAGAATCTTTCACACACAACACACTTGACGTCTGGGATTGTAGTTGCGACTGCCACAGCAGGAACTTCCAAATGATCTCGAGAGAATCTTGCCCCCACAACACACTTGACGTCTGGGATTGTAGTTTCGACTGCCACAGCAGGAACTTCCAAATGATCTCGAGAGAATCTTGCCCCCACAACACACTTGACGTCTGGGATTGTAGTTTCGACTGCCACAGCAGGAACCTCCATTTGATCTCGAGAGAATCTTGCCCCCACAACACACTTGACGTCTGGGATTGTAGTTTCGACTGCCACAGCAGGAACTTCCAAATGATCTCGAGAGAATTTTGCCCCCACAACACACTTGACGTCTGGGATTGTAGTTTCGACTGCCACAGCAGGAACTTCCATTTGATTTCAAGAGAATCTTGCCCCCACAACACACTTGACGTCTGGGATCGTAGTTTCGACTGCCACAGCAGGAACCTCCATTTGATTTCAAGAGAATCTTGCCCCCACAACACACTTGACGTCTGGGATCGTAGTTTCGACTGCCACAGCAGGAACTTCCATTTGATTTCAAGAGAATCTTGCCCCCACAACACACTTGACGTCTGGGATCGTAGTTTCGACTGCCACAGCAGGAACTTCCATTTGATTTCAAGAGAATCTTGCCCCCACAACACACTTGACGTCTGGGATCGTAGTTGCGACTGCCACAGCAGGAACTTCCATTTGATTTCAAGAGAATCTTGCCCCCACAACACACTTGACGTCTGGGATCGTAGTTGCGACTGCCACAGCAGGAACTTCCATTTGATTTCAAGAGAATCTTGCCCCCACAACACACTTGACGTCTGGGATCGTAGTTGCGACTGCCACAGCAGGAACTTCCATTTGATTTCAAGAGAATCTTGCCCCCACAACACACTTGACGTCTGGGATCGTAGTTGCGACTGCCACAGCAGGAACCTCCATTTGATTTAAAGAGAATCTTGCCCCCACAACACACTTGACGTCTGGGATCGTAGTTTCGACTGCCACAACAGGAACTTCCATTTGATTTCAAGAGAATCTTGCCCCCACAACACACTTGACGTCTGGGATCGTAGTTTCGACTGCCACAGCAGGAACTTCCATTTGATTTCAAGAGAATCTTGCCCCCACAACACACTTGACGTCTGGGATCGTAGTTGCGACTGCCACAGCAGGAACTTCCATTTGATTTCAAGAGAATCTTGCCCCCACAACACACTTGACGTCTGGGATCGTAGTTGCGACTGCCACAGCAGGAACCTCCATTTGATTTTAAGAGAATCTTGCCCCCACAACACACTTGACGTCTGGGATCGTAGTTTCGACTGCCACAACAGGAACTTCCATTTGATTTCAAGAGAATCTTGCCCCCACAACACACTTGACGTCTGGGATCGTAGTTGCGACTGCCACAGCAGGAACTTCCATTTGATTTCAAGAGAATCTTGCCCCCACAACACACTTGACGTCTGGGATCGTAGTTGCGACTGCCACAGCAGGAACTTCCATTTGATTTCGAGAGAATCTTGCCCCCACAACACACTTGACGTCTGGGATCGTAGTTGCGACTGCCACAGCAGGAACTTCCATTTGATTTCAAGAGAATCTTGCCCCCACAACACACTTGACGTCTGGGATCGTAGTTGCGACTGCCACAACAGGAACCTCCAAATGATTTCGAAACATTTTTGCCGCTACAACACACTTGACTTCGCGTATCGTTCGATCTGCCTCCACACAGAGCCCGACGATTCATAACATTTTCTTCTTTAGCTGTAGCATTTACTAAATGACAAAATCAGAAAGTCAGGGTGGTACAAATATTTGCGTCGAAAAGTTTCAAATAATATAACCTGAACTTACCAACGGTAGCGTATAATACGCAAATCAATACACAGACAAACAGGCACTGCATCTTGTATTTGCGAACTTGTTTCAAGCAGATTTTCCTGCTACTGTATGCTACCTCAAGTTACTGGGACATTATATGAACTCCAACACAGGAAATGACTAATGTATGTGTGGGCTGGGATGTTTTCCCAATTTTGAGGCAAAGAAAGTCGTCTTTGTCCCACAATGATGGAAAGACTGATAATTATCTTGTAATTAAAAGTTCTGAACGATTAACAAAAACATTTTTCACCAGCTTATGGAACACGTAAGGTGAAAGGACAGATGAAAATCGTGGTACAGTGACTACAGTCATAGGTGCACTTCACGGCATCTTTCAAAATTTTAGCTGCTTGGTCAATGTTACTTAATTACACATTCGTAGATAAGGGGAGTTGATAAGGACGACCGGACAACAAAGATTTCTTTCAATTTATGCAAAAGAGATACTGATAAAGGCGGAAAACATTTTTGGCTATTTACAGATACGACCTTCTTTAAACAAAACCGAGAATTGTGTTTGTCGTGAAAAATTTTAAAGGATTAAAAAAACGTCTTGTTAAGAAAATAAGCTAGATGAATCGTGATACGCTCGTATGGGTCGCCGTTTAACTCACCTTCACGCCAGCTAATATATATCAAAATTTTCGCTCAGGCCAGCGAGGGGCTGGTCAGGCTTATAGATATGTACTTATAGTTAATATAATATGTACTTATAGTTAGTACTAGTAACTATAAATATCGAAAGCAACCTCTCGCTCTTTCTGGCCAAACAACTAAAAAATTCCTAACATTTTTCCAACATGAAGTATTTAGAAGAATTAGAACTCGCCGAGCAAACGATTGTAGCGAGATCAGTGGTAGCGATAGCTCGATTATAATATGATTTTTTCTACAAAAAAAAAGTATTACTTTCCAACATTTTGGGACAAAGACGACCTTCTTTGCCTCAAAAATGGGAAACATATCCCAGCCCACACATACATTTAGTCATTTCCTGTGTTGGAGTTTATATAATTTCCTAGTAACTTGAGGTAGCAACTAATGTGCATACGCTATTTGTCTGGCACAACTATTTTCCTCGTTCTTTCAACATGGTAAAATGATACCACGTAAATTTCAATTAGGAACCCTCTCCCCCCCTCGATGATGACGTAATTCGATGACAGTTGATTACATAGGGAGAGGGGGGTTATTGGTGAAGATTATGTAATCAATAGAGGGGAACAAATTCATCAACGACTACGAGACAGATTTTGCAGTCACTATTACTCATGATAATTACTTTATATCAACATAAAAACAACAAACTATGAAAATATTTTCTTTCTAGTAATCACAATTGATAGTACCACTTAATATTTTAAATAGTATAGGTTTCAAGTTAAAACGTGATTGGTTTGAAGTTTTCAGCATAATAATTCATGTACGCACATATACAGGGTGAGTCAGAAAAAAGTGATGCCTTTGAAATTAAATACAATGAGGTACAATGGGTTAACTTTGAAAGAAAAATGCATCATGAAGTTCAATTTCAAAAGGTTCACTATTGTATTAAATTTCAAAGGCATCACTTTTTTCTGACTCACCCTGTATAATGAATCCTTCCGAATTTTTGCTTCTAGGAAAGGGGCGGGGGGTGTTTGATGACAGTTACATAAACAATATGGAGGGTAGGTTGGCTGATGACAAGTGATGACAGTGGGGGGAGAGGGGGGGGTTAAAAAGAGCCCAAAAATTGATGACGTAATTGTTGAACGGCCCCATAGTTATCAACCAATAAGGTAGGCGTTTGTCTTGCAAGCGCTCGCACGTAGGTTCGAATCCCACTCCTATTCTAAAGCTTATTGTTATTATATTGTGTGTCTAAGCAACAACTTTTGCAGCAACAAATACATAAACAAACTGTTCCAATCATTATCATTATTCATTTCTTTAGAAATTGATTGTTTTCACCGTCAATGAACACGAACAAATCGAACAAATTTGCATAGCTAGCGGGACTAAATCGGCGGGCTGGCTACGCTACAGCATAGAATAGGAAATGACTAGAAGGGCCACTTGAGGCCGAACCTTTGAAGTTTTTGACGCTGCGCATGTCGCATGTTCATTACCATTATTCTAGCCAGTCAATTGCATTTTCTGACCAATAAACACGCTGAACTGGCTGGTCCGCCATTATTCTGGCCAGATAAATGCATAAAAATAGGGTGTCACGTTGCACTGCTGAGTGTCCTGAGTGGCCTTTCGGGTCATTTCCTATTCTGTGCGCTACAGCCTGTCGGTTTGTTCTTGGCTAGCCTGCGAGCAGGCTCTCTGGGGAGGACGAGGGAGTTTCCAAACTAACTGAAGCAAAAGATTCAATTTACAGTTTGAAACAGAAAGCTGCTCAACAAAGTACCGAATGCCGCAGCTATATATCAAAATTTTCACTCAGGCCAGCGAGGGGCTGGTCAGACTTATAGATACGATATGTACTTATAGTTAATATATGTACTTATAGTTAGTACTAGTAATACATATCGACAGCAACCTCTCGCTCTTTCTGGCCAAACAACTAAAAAATTCCTAAACATTTTTCAGGGTGGTACAAATATTTGCGTCGAAAAGTTTCAAATAATACAACATGAACTTACCAATGGTAGCGTATAATACGCAAATCAATACACAGACAAACAGGCACTGCATCTTGTATTTGCGAACTTGTTTCAAGCAGATTTTCCTTCTACTGTATGCTACCTCAAGTTACTAGGACATTATATGAACTCCAACACAGGAAATGACTAATGTATGTGTGGGCTGGGATGTTTTCCCAATTTTGAGGCAAAGAAAGTCGTCTTTGTCCCACAATGATGGAAAGACTGATAATTATCTTGTAATTAAAAGTTCTGAACGATTAACAAAAAATGTTTTCACCAGCTTATGGAACACGTAAGGTGAAACGACAGATGAAAATCTTGGTACAGCCATAGGTGCACTTCACGGCAGCTTTCAAAATTTTAGCGTTTGTCTCGCAAGCGCTCGCACGTACGTCACAGAATAGGAAATGACCAGAAAGGCCACTCAGCAGTGCAACGTGACACCCTATTTTTATGCAATTATCTGGCCAGAATAATGGCGGACCAGCCAGTTCAGCGTGTTTATTGGTCAGAAAATGCAATTGACTGGCTAGAATAATGGTAATGAACATGCGTAATGCGACATGCGCAGCGTCAAAAACTTCAAAGGTTCGGCCTCAAGTGGCCCTTCTAGTCATTTCCTATTCTATGCGTACGTTCGAATCCCACTCCTATTCTAAAGCTTATTGTCAGCCTAGACCCTAGGCTTTTCCGCTGCGCACGCGGACATTCGTTTCATCACGAGTATGATTCGAGTGCGAATAAGAGAAATATGAAGGCCTGGTGTCTAGGCTGGCTTATTGTTATTATATTGTGTGTCTAAGCAACCTTTTTGCAGCAACAAATACATAAACAAACTGTTCAAATTATTATCATTATTCATTTCTTTAGAAATTGATTGTTTTCACCGTCAATGAACACGAACAAATTTGCAAAGCGGGACTAAATCGGCGGGCTGGCTACGCTACAGTCTGTCGGCTTGTTCTTGGCTAGCCTGCGAGCAGGCTCTCTGGGGAGGGCGAGGGAGTTTCCAAACTAACTGAAGCAAAAGATTCAGTTTACAGTTTGAAACAGAAAGCTGCTCAACAAAGTACCGAATTGGCAGCTATATATCAAAATTTTCACTCAGGCCAGCGAGGGGCTGGTCAGACTTATAGATATAGTTAGTACTAGTAATACATATCGACAGCAACCTCTCGCTCTTTCTGGCCAAACAACTAAAAAATTCCTAAACATTTTTCCAACATGAAGTATTTAGAAGAATTAGAACACGCCGAGCAAACGATTGTAGTGAGATCAGTGGTAGCGATAGCTCGATTATAATATGATTTTTTCTACAAAAAAAATATGAAGTATTACAGTTAATATCAAAATGAAGTATTATAGTTAATATAATATGTACTTAGACCGTTAACCCAACAGTCATCCCTGTATGATAAACAGAGATTTGAGAGGATGAGAAAACGCAAAGCACATTCCTTTATAGAGGAACAACGTTTGAAAAGAAGAAAAATTGGAACATAGGGGACCTGAAGTTATTGATGAAGAAGTCGAAGTTTTTGTTAAAGTCGATTGAAGAAAAGGCAACATATCACGGAAGAAGAAAAGAAACAACAATGTTTACCAATAGGAGAGTAAAAGTGCGAGATTTGAAAAATATTGCAAATAAAAACCTGCAAGACAGAGGTAAGAAGCCAATAAAGTCGGCAATCATAGCATGGAATAGATCAAGACCTAAAAACAAACGAAGTTTGCAAGCAAAATGTCATAAAGGCAAAATGCTGTTTTGTGCAAGGAAGCCACCTAAGACGGAAGATAATTCCAACGAGAGCACACATTATCAAAGAGCGCATAAGAAAAATGTGATAAAAAGATTTTTCAGTGAAAGTGCTAGTGAAGTATTGACTAGCTGCCTTGCAAGAAGTATTGACGACAAGGCCTACGTTAGGCCTGGAACAGTGCAGAAGAAAAGATGCGTTTTGACACCAAGTGCAGAAGAAAAGATGCGCAAGTTACCAAAATATGACTGGCCAGAAAAAAAAGTTTATGTTACGCCATCAACTCACAGATTATTATCAAAAACATCGGTAGAAGTTGATGGCAAAGAGAAGTTTCTAAACTGCGATGATACTCATGTTGTTTTCACCCGCCCCAAGGCTTTCGTAGAATCAAGTGGAACAACATGGGTTAATGAAACCCAGCGTTTGAGATCCATTCATACCGGACAAGTTCGAAGTTATTTCAGAATTTCCGTGGAATATGTGCAGGTCTCAAGGACAATACAATGATGACGGTGGACGAAGATCCAGAAAAAGTTTTGAAAGCATCACCAGACGTAAAGTATGTGTCGTACGAAACTGAAAGATTAATTCATCTGAGCAATAGTTTAAAACGGATTGGCAATTCTGACGAACTTAACAGTCTTTCTGAAACTGAAAAAACACTTTACGCCGCCAATATTTTATCGATCATCGAAGAGATTTCTACATGCACGGGAAAAACGCTACTCAGGGCCTTTTTTAAGAAATCGTCAGTGGGGGGGCATCATCGAAAGGGGAAAGCACAAGGTGGTGGTTACACAGGTAGGGTGGGGAAGGCGGGTCTGTCAGTCCTCCCCAGTATTCTTTATTTTTGTATCTCTTTTCTCTTGTGCTTGATTTCCTGCATTTTTTCAGACATATTTTTTCCTATCGCTTCAACGGAGCTGGTTTTTTTGTTGTGATAATACAATAACTTTCTCTAAACCCTTTTTTGGCTTACTTTGACAAAAGGCTGAGGGGGGAGGCCTTTCACTGGGGGACCTTTCACATGGGGGGCTGGGGGTAGCTTGGCCTTCCAGCATTAGCGCCTGACGCTACTCCTTCTGGAAAGTAACAGAACCCAAGAAATTTTACCATCGTACACCGCTCTTCTTAGTGTATGTCAAAAATTGCTTGACACGATGGTTAATATGGCACTGCCAGTTGTTAATTAAACCGCGCTGGTTTGAAAATTCAGACGCTGGACCAGGGGTCGGCGTGTCTAACTTCGAAGTTAAATTCAGAGATGCGAAGTTGTCAATCTTATGACAGGGACTACTCCTGCCGTGTACATTCAGCAAGAGGGAATTCAGGGGACAATGAGGCAGAGAGAACGAACAGTGCTGTTGGGGATAGTATTGTTGATGGTGCAACATTGCAATGGGACAAATATCCAAGATTTCACAATTTAAGCGATGACGAAATTGCCCAGTTAACAGTTCAGGAGTATGATACCCATGAACAAGAAAGAATGGAGATGAATGCATGGTGGGTTGCAAAAGAACTTGCATTCCGTATTGATGGGGCACCTGTATTCAATGAATACATTCATTGTTTTGTAACTGATAATCCAAAAGATTATTTTTTCTTCAATCGAGAGTACATTAACCAATTCAATAAAACATCTGGTGACACTCAAATTGAAACTCCAGGATACTATTACTGTGCTAAAATTATGAAGTTTATCGCAGATCATCATATAGAGTCGGAGAGCTCTACATGGAATTTATTAAAGATGGATGTAAAGCTAAGGATGGAGGTGATCATTGTCCATGGTGCAAAGAAACAGGATGGCAAGGCCCGCGGTAATGTCCAGAATTCCTGAACCGTATCCCGATAAGGAGAATCAAGGACATCACATAGATGTTTTTGAATCATCCAACATTACATCCACTGATCGATCAGCCAAGTCCAATCGATCAATTTGCCCCTCGAGCAAATTTAAAAAAGCTCTTTGGAGAAAATAAAATATCAAGTCGTAATAGCAAGGGATAGATGATTTCTCAGTGAAATACATTGTTGAAAAAGAACTGCAGCTCGTCAGAGCATATGTTCAACATTTAGAAGAACTGAAAGCGTGCGTCCTTATTCGGACCAGAGAAAAACAAAGGAAAAAACTGATTAAACAAGCAAAGTCGTTCTGTGATTACGATTGGGATGAATGAGTTAATACAGGAAAGGCTTTCTTCTCTCACTAAAGCAGAATTGAAACACTATCTTAAGCACTACAAACTTTCTTATCAAGGAAAAAAACCCGACTGGGTTGAAAGAATTCAAAGTCATTTTGCTTTGGCTCCCAGTTGTACCTCGACCACTTCAGACACAGATAACATGGATGCTGCAAGTGATGATGGTCACACTTGTACTGAAGACGAACATTGCAGTTCTGACTATGACGTTGTGGCAGTTGGAATCGACACAGACGATGAAGATCCTGTTTTTATACCAGAAACAGTTACAACACGATCTGGTAGATTGGCTTACAGGCACGTAATAAAAAACGAAAAACCAAAAACGGAAAGTGTGAAACAACCAAAACGAACGGAACGAAACGAACAAACGAGACGACCAAAAAAACGAAAAAAATTTAATAAATAACAAAAAAATAAAATTACAAAGACTATGTGTGTCGTTTTTTCGTTTTTTCATCATTCATTCTCATCAAACGAAACGGACAACAAATATAAATATACTGCAGCAAAAACAGTCAGTTACGAAAATGTAGAAAAAATGGAATCCATTGAAGAAAAAACTAAACTGGCCATGGCGCCTAAACTGGTTGCTAATTTTGAAGCAGCTGATTTTGACCACGCCATCTCAATATGGAGACCGAATTGCTCGAGGAAATGGTACATATTTCAAGGAATTAAATCTTATCTATTCATGTAAATAACCTATTGTTTTACAGTATGCATAAAGAGCGCAATGAGGTATAGAAAGCCACCCATAAATACAATGTAATGAATGAGCATAATTTTTAGTTTATAAAATAGCACAATTGTTCACTTTGAGATTTTTGTTATTTTTTTGTAATTATTTTCGTTTTGGTCGTTTCGTTTTGGTTGTTTCGTTTCGGTCGTTTTGGTTGTTTCTCATTGTCTGTTTTTTCGGGTTTTAGTACATGCCGCTATCTTCATTAAATAACTATTAAACTAATAAAATTGTTGTGGTGTATTTATTATGTTATATATATTATTTTTTTGGGGGGGGTTGTTATTTTTTCCGAAGGTCATAGGGGTGGGCCTCGAAAATAATTCAAAGAGAGTAAGGGGGGTTTCGATTTTTTTCCGCGTATTTCCGTTTTTTCCTCCAGCCCACCCCGAGGCATAATTAATGAATAGTCCCTGAGACTATGACAGTGTTGATGTGAAACTATGACAGTGTTGACACTGTGATAACAGCATTGCAATGCGTCACATCATAATAAAGCAACAACTTTCGGTAATAGAATGAATCCAGTTATAAATCGAGTTCCTCTACATTTTGATTCCACCTGCACGCGGGTCAAATATAATTCGATTCGAATTATATATATTGTATCGAAGGAAATGTTATGGCGAAACAGAGTCGAGAAATATACACCATTTACTGTTAGTGTGTAATGTACACACTCCAATATCAGCCGTGGTTTACTCTAAATTAATACAGCTATGTACTACGTATGAAGTTTGGTGTCAGTGAAGAATCGTGCTTTGGAGTGATCGTGGTTATTGTTTAATAAGTTCCTTGATCGCTACTGCAATTTGAGTTTTCGCTCAACTGTATATGCCGATCGGTGCCTGAAGTCAATCATTTTTAGCCCAGATGAGTCGCTCAGACCTGCCAATTCATGCAAGAGGCTATGATGCAAATTCTGAGTCCGCTAGTTCACCGACGGAACACGAAGCGTCAAGTCCAACGAAAGCTGACCGTCAAGCAGACTTTTCAAAGAAACATGAAATAGACCCTTCAAAAAAGCATGTCTCTGTGTCTGTGCCCGGTGTTGGCAAACCTAAAGCTCCGGTTAAGAAAAAGAAGGTCGCTCCGACGCTTGTGAGTTTTGTACTACATTTATTTTTCGAGAAAAAAACCATTCACCGCAAAAGTATAATCACCGATTAATGTCATCAAACTCAATTTTAGGACGTCAAAGACGAGATCTCAAAATGCCGTGAAAAGGGAGCTACGCGACTCGATCTTAGCAAAGCAGGGGTACGTTTATGTGTTTTACTTCATATTTAGTGTAAAATAACTATATTTGAAGCAAGTTAAGGTTATTTAACACTTAAACTTTCAGCGAAGAGCGTTACGCGTTTGTCAATTCAAACTGCGTTCTAGAAGTTAATTTGCTATTCTTTGTGCATGGGGGCGAGCATGCATTAAATTTTTGCAAAAATTTAAGAGTACGAAATGAATTTCGCTACCTGAGAACGGAAAGCGGTAGTATGGGTTGATATTTTAAAGTTTTCTAAAAAAATTAGCTCGCTTTTTAAGCAATTATACGGTGAATTTTGAGGCATATTTTTGGATAATTAATGTGTGTCAGTGTGTGTTTATTTTTGTCTGATTTTATGTTGGCTGGCTTGTTTCTTATAAATATTTATTATGCTGCATCCCCGTAAGATTATGGCCTTATATATTTCGGTTTTCACTTTTGACATTTAATACGTGCGTTTTTCCTGTGCATATGTGTATGGCAATTCAAAATTTCGAATATTCTTATTTGTTATTAAATCTTTTGTGTTGTTGAACTTTTAACTCTTCAACACCTGTGCTATTTTTTAAATGTCATGTTTTGTCATATATTCGAAATAGCGGGGGAGCAAGAATGCTTATGTTTTTTGGAGGTGTACAATGTTTTGGGAGATTTGAGGTGTTATTTTTTCGATATAAGTAATTTCTTTCTCTCGAAGAGAGTGGGTGGATGGGTTGTCTAGTGCCACCCCCGGATTTTGCAAGGGGAACTTAGGGCATGTTTACGTTCAGGCTAGTTCGACTGTGAGGCATATGCATTCTATTGAGTTACCAGGACATAACGTTTACATGACAAAATGTCTGAAAAGCAAGTTACAGAGTTGTGCCATATATGTAGCAAGAGCTGGGTTTTCTGTGTTCCAGATTAATTTGGCTAGTGGCATCACTAACACTTGCTTGCATATATTGCCCTTGCAAATGACATTTTCTTTGGCTTCTGCCATTTTTGGTGGCAAATATTTAAAATGAGTCTGAGTCTGATTTAATACAGGCATGCAATGAATGCGATTACTTTGTCACCTTGGCAGTAACAATTTGACTGCGGAAGGTGGGAATTGAAAACTGAACACTTGGCAGTGACATGTGTGTGGTTTTTCATGTGGCATATTGACCAAACTATCAATACATTGAGGGCTCAAAAGTAATCATTCATCAAATTTCTAATATGCACCTTATAGTTACCTCCCCCAGGACGTTATGTTTTCACCTGAGTTTGTTTGTTTGTGTGTTTGTTTGTGCACGATAACTAAAAAAGATCAAATATTATAATACAAAAATTTGTGGAACTAATGGCCGTAGGCCAAGAACAAATCCATTAAACTTCGGTTCAATTTGGATGAAAACTGGATGAGTTTATCTTGAGAAAAGCTTATCTTGCTTTCCCCGGCTGAACAGAACTGAATGCGTAATTAGTGCATGAATGATTCATGCATGAATACTTTATTTTCATAAACTAGAATGGTAGGAAATAGGCATGCAAGTTATTCAAAATATATTGTTTGTGTTGCTTTTTAGATTCACAGTCTTCCAAAAGATATCAAAGAGGTAAATTGCTTATATTTATTTACTTATTAAATAGGATCATTGTAATAAAATTTTATGTACTGGTATCGATTTTGTTGAATTACTAAGCATGCTACCTCCTTTTTTCTTGCTGTAGTTAAAACAGTTGACAGAGTTGTTTGTTTACGGCAATAAGCTAGTATCACTTCCAACAGAAATTGGAACTTTAAGCAATCTAAACATGTTAGCCCTTAACGAGAATAGTTTGACCACATTACCAGGTAAGCTCCACTTAGCCGTCATCTTCGGCAGATAACATTGACCTCGGTGTGCAAAATTCTTGATATCATGCTCAGTCAGTATCATCCAATAATTGTTTATTAATGTAATTTCCAGATAATCTTGTCAACTTGTCCAATCTAAAAGTCCTGGACTTGCGACATAATAAACTCAAAGAGGTGAGTGGAGAACCTTGGAAATGTTTGCATATGTTGCTCAATGGACATGGGGGAGAGTATGTAATCAAGGACTTAGTTTACAACTCTGAGGTGGACGGGACAACAAAGGTCAAAGTTATTTTCTAAGGGTTATTTTTAGTGAGGGAGGAAAGCTGGAGTACCTGGAGAAAAACC
This sequence comes from Trachythela sp. YZ-2020, assembly GCA_016169945.1. NCBI lineage: Eukaryota > Metazoa > Cnidaria > Anthozoa > Malacalcyonacea > Clavulariidae > Trachythela > Trachythela sp. YZ-2020. The sequence goes on from JADLSH010000260.1 coordinate 7,271,236, forward strand.
CTCCAAGCACAGTAAAGAACCAACTAATCTCAACTTACATGAGTTTATCAAGCACATGGAAATTACCCAACCTAAGTAAACCCCTGCCCTCTACCTGCTGTATAGCCATCTTGACTCAGAGGTAAGGGACACTGCACACTAACCGCATCTGCCATCCATGAATTTCAGTATAGTACAAGGGCATAGCGGCCAACAAGCAGGGCATCAACCGCCAGTGGCATTGCTGCTAAAATTGAGGACTGGTTATTCACTGAAACCTGGGGGGACTTTCACTTTATACAGCCAGTAGCCGAATGTATGCTAAAGTTTACCTATGTTTATAGATCCCAAGTGTGGTGTACGAACTAACGTCATTAACTGTTCTTTATCTTCGTTTTAATCGCATTACGTATGTTGATCCAGCGATCTCAAATTTAAGGGTAAGTGACAGCTTGTACAATTTTAATATACATTAATTTAAGAGCTTGGAAATTTGACCGTAATTACGCCTTGATATTCATGTGTATATTTAGGTATTATAAAGATGGATGCTCTTACTGACTTTAAGACTAACATTTATGATTCATTAAAGGATTAGTGTCAGGGTCGTGCATTGTGGGCTTTTGTTATTGTTTTTATTTTACCCAACAGCAACAAATAATGATAAAACTACCTTGTTTGGTACATTTCCAATATAAATCAGATAAAATGAGGAAGGATTATCAAAGGATGGTTTAAATATATGACGGATTGTAAAAAAAATTTCCAGATCTTCTCATCTAGTTGGCCCGAAAATGGCGTCTGACACTAAGCCTTTCAGATTCTCTTGTCAGTATTAGAGAGGTGTACATTGGTAGAGAAGTGTGCATATTAGAGAGGTGTGCATATTACAGAGGCGTGCGTATTTGAGAGCTGTTTGTATAAGAGAGATGTTTGTATAAGAGAGATGTTCTTATTGGAGAGGCGTCCGTATTAGAGAAGTGTCCGTGTTAGAGAGATGTCCATATCGAAGAGGTGTCCGTATTAGCGAGAAGAGGTGTCCGTATTAGCGAGAAGAGGTGTCCGTATTAGCGAGAAGAGGTGTCCGTATTGGCGAGAAGAGGTGTCCGTATTAGCGAGAAGAGGTGTCCGTATTAGCGAGGTGTCCGTATTAGAGAGGTGACCGTATTAGAGGTATTAGAGAGGTGTCGGTGTTAGAGAGGTGTCCGTGTTAGAGAGATGTCCATATTGGGGAGGTGTCCGAGTTAGAGAGGTGTCCGTGTTAGAGAGGTGTCCGTGTTAGAGAGGTGTCCGTATTAGAGAGGTATCCGTATTAGAGAGGTGTCTATATTAGAGAGATGTCCGTGTTAGAGAGGTGTCCACATAGAGAGATGTCCATATTAGAGAGATGTCCGTATTAGAGAGGTGTCCGTGATAGAGAGATGTCCGTTTGACTGTAGCACTGTCAGCCACGAAGCATATTTCGTAACATCTTAACTGCCTCTGCCCGCAGTAACGGTCTTTTCCAGAATAATACGATGGAATTAAGACTTGAATTTAAGCAATAATCGTCATAGACCACGAATATGCCACTCTTAAGTTGATACGATCATTCTTGTAATAACTATAGCAAATCGGGCCGGGTATACAACAAAGATAACTCGGAACAACCACAATTGCACAGGATTTTGCTAATTTAACTTCTTGAAGGGACTTCCGTCTCTTTTCAAAGTCAGTCGAGTTTCGTTCCATTGTAATTGAGAAGTCGGAAATTCGTTTTCCGGAATAAGCATTCCTTGCTGTAAGGAATATTTTTCATAAGCAAAAGTATTGACTGCCAAAATTGTTCCTACATATACAATAACAACAGTGCTGTGTATAAACTCCGAGGGAAATTTTGCGAAATTGAGTATTAATACTGGAATTATAAGAACACCACTAATTGCATATCAACATTTTCCGTTTTGTCAGATGGACTCTATGAGTAACTGGATGGATAATGCTGACGTATCTCTCAATCGTCAAAAGGAATAAAGTCACGAATGATATACTAGTTATAACTTGAAATAATTTCTCGCAAGAATAGACCAAAACGCAATTTGCCAATCCCAAAAGTTCGCCACTGCGAGCGAAAGTGTACAATGGTAGAGAAATCGCTCCGACAGCCAGGGATGGATTTACTGGGGGGTGCAGGAAGGGTGCCAATTCCCATATCAAATCCAAATTTTGGATTTGACAGGGCATTTATCAAACAAAAATATAATATTGGACCATTGATGGGCCTTTTTGACCATCTAGGCCATCTTATTTTTCAAAAAATTTCTGACAAGATAACCCCCTTGACCCTGTAGGGGGTCCTCAGTGGTGATTCACCCTTCCTCTGTCGCCGACCACGCCCTGCTTCATGACCAAAGCCCGCTTAGCACCCCCCCTATCAAATCAAGCTGGATCCATCCCTGCCGACAGCCAAATCGATTGTAGATTGGACCAGAATTAAGAAATAGCAAACTTTTCCTTTAAGTTGAGAGCTTCGTACGATAGTTAGAACCGAAAGTCCATTTAGTAATACAGTATAGAAATCATTAACAAGAAATTGGCGGCGCAGAAAATAATTTGGTTGATAATGTATTTATCAGAAGGAAAATGCATGATAACATATATGCTACCACCAAAGGAAGGACAGACTCTCAGGAGTATAGTGTTATTCATAAGCGACATTTAGTTCGAGTCCTTAGAGCGCATATTATATCGACAGTGCATCCAAATGAGGCGTTCAGAGTCGGGATAAAATTTGAGTTTAATCATAGCATGCAGCTGGAACTGGAAGAATTAAAATATTTATTGAAAATTTTATTGAATATGAGTTAAAAATGAATATTTAACTCGTCTATGCCTCTTTTATAAATATGCATGCAGTCTATTTTATCCGGGGCTAAAGCGAATCGAAGCAACGTTTGTGAAGGGGAATACATTCGTTCATGAAATTCAACTGTGCTAGAATTTTAAAACTTTCTTTAATATCTGATATTATATATTATTATATAAGTATAGAGATTTCCGTGCAGTAGAAAGGTGAAATAAAAATCGTATTCTCACGGCGGACGATATTTTTCACATGTTTAATTTAAACTAGTTGAAGTAATGTATGTTTTACAAACTATTTCTTATTTTTATATTGCGCTTTTCATGTTTATTCATAACCATGATTAACTTCGCAAACGCTGGTCTTTATTAAAGTCCAAAAACTTGCATTATATTTATACCCACTCACCAAGTTTATTTGAAAACATGAATTCCTTAACAACGCGAGGACAACGGGATATTACATCTTTACGCAACGTAAGCATCTCGAGCAGAGACATGCATATATAAAGCCTGTTTTCCAGGCTTCGCACGAAGCAACATGCACACAGCTTGCGGTTAGCCCTGGTATGAGTGGTATCGTATGTACTTCGTCTTTTGGAGCCAAACTGGATCCTTGCACCACAAGCTTTAGATCATGGTTTGGTGTATATATTGAATGATTAGCCCTGGCAGGCTACCTTCAGTTGTTAGTTTGTGAAAGTGCAATTTTAAGTGATAGATCTATCGGCTCAATTTCCATATTAATTAACAACCTTAATTTTAATACAATCTTAATCCTAACTATAATCTTAACCACAATCCTAACCCTTAATCCTAATCCTTAATCCTAATCCTTGTGACGTAATTCGGGTTAGTAATATGGAAAGTCACCCTTATTAACTATCGATATATGTGCTATATATAATTTTAAAGCTCATGCGATGCTGAAAACGAATATCAAAACGAAAATATTGAAATTTGCCGCCCCACGTTTTTGTTTTTTAGTTGATCACAAAGTTGAGTCTGCGTGAAAATAAAATTCGAGAAATTCCTTGCGAAATAGGTACAGTACATGTTTGCTGGTTTGTTTGCATGAGTAGCATGACATTGAGGAAATAGATGCCTAAGAGTTAAAAAGAAACTTAAGATATACTCAGGTTTTTCTTAAACAGTACGTGATTTTCTCTTCCTCTTTCAAGGCTATCTTATTCACCTGGTGACATTGGATGTTTCACATAATCAACTTGAACTGTTTCCTCAAGGTAAGATTTATCTTGTCTACGTTCACTCTGCAACTCACCTTATGGCTGCCTCTTCCACAGGCCCTGCTGCACCATGGGAAGGTCGCACACAAATTCTGCAGGGCCTGTGGAATCCTGTAAAAAAGTTGCCATGTTTTTGGCAATTAAATATGCAATATAGTTCATAATTAACTAGCGATCGTTTCAGCCAATCACAAAACAGCTTTCAGCCAAAATTCGTATCTGATTGGTCAGTTGTATTTCTCCCTACCAACGCATAGCAACCATAAAAATTCAATATATTTTATAAAGCAAAAGCGTAGGCGTTTTTTACACCACCTGCATTCGACCGATTACAGAGTACGCTTGCCCCGTATTCCACAATGGCCTGTCTAAGTACCTTTCGATTGAATTGGAAAGAATACAGAAACGTGCGTTGCGAATTGTTTACCCTTTCGCTAGTTATGCAGATGCCCTTGAAATGTGTGACCTACCATCCTTATATGACCGTAGTAGAGCTAACAACAAAGCTCTTTGAAGAAATATGTTGCGACCCTAATCACAAACTATATAAATTACTGCCTGAAGCCATAGATATATCTATGCCTGAAGCAAATAGATCTTTTGTTAATCTTCGAAACAGACGCAAATTTAATGTAGCCATATGCAAGACAAACAGATTAAAAAATAGTTTTAGATTTAGTAACTCGGAGAAAAAAAACAACTTTTAAAATGAACAATTTTTAGCTGTATATATATCGTATCTTAATCTTAGGATCTAAATTATAGTTGTATTTCTAATTATCTAATTTTCTGTAAAGTTTATGCACAATTCAGCACTGATGCTGCAATGTTTTAACTTAATAAATTATCTATCTATCTATCTACAAGATTCCGCATGCCCTCTACAAAAATGTGACCTTCCCATGCTGCCTCCTCCACAGGCCCTCATGCCTCATGGTAAGGTCACAATTTCAAGAGGGCCTGCGGAATCTTGTAAACGCCTACGCCACATGACCACAGTCTACGCTAGTCCTTTGTCGACATGAATAACAAGTTTTAAAGCAATTTTTTGAACGCTTAAGGTTTACTAGTGCAAAACTTTATGCAGAAGGTGCAAAAAGCTCAAATTAACTTATAAAAGGTCATAAAAGGCATTTTTGCTTTATATAAACTATACTGAATTTCCATGGTTGCTATGCGTTACGAATTTTGGCCGAAAGCTGCATTGTGATTGGCTGAAACGATCGTTAGTTAATTATGCTAATTTATATTGCATATTGGCAAATTTTTGCAAGATTCCACAGGCCCTGCAGAATTTGTGTGTGACCTTCCCATGGTGCAGCAGGGCCTGTGGAGGAGGCAGACCTTGTAGTCAGCAACTAGCAACAGCATAGGCATCTGGTATTTTTAAAGTTTGAAGATGTTTTAAAAATATAATAGCGACATTTTCCTCGTACATTTGGCCTCCTAGTAATTGTCTAGCGTTGTTAACAGACTTCATTTTTTGCACTGGAGAATGTGTGTATTCATGCTGCTATTATTTGTGTAGAGATTGGGAACTGTGTAAATATGACGTCACTGGATCTTCAACATAACGAATTACTCGCCTTGCCTGATTCTCTCGGTAACCTGACTGCTTTGACACGACTTGGTTTAAGGTACATAATTTAGCAATATAAAGTTACTAGATAAGGTGATGATGATAAAAGATGGGGTATTAGTGGCACAATGGTTAGTCAATGTCCTTTCACTTCTATGTTGGAGATAGTTTAGTTTAGTTTATTTTAAATTTCAACTACGTAGCCACTGTATGTTAATATATAATGCTGTATTTCTTCTTAGATATAACCAACTGTCAACAATTCCTCACACACTGGCTAACTGCACTTCACTGGAAGAATTTAATATTGAAGGAAATCACGTGACAGAATTACCCGTATGTAAACGTTTCAAATACAACAACAACAGCAAGCAGCAACAGATAATATAATAACAACAACAATTTATACCATTTTTCTGATCTTTTTCAGGGAAGTCTTCTGGCAAATTTCAAACAGTTAAATTCAATAACGTTATCAAGAAATAAATTTGAGAATTTCCCCTCAGGGCCTCCGAAACAACTTGAAACTGTCACGGTAAGCGAGAGTTTGGTAAGATGTGGTATGATATAGTATGGTGTTGGTATGATATGGTATGGTATAATATGGTATGTTGTGGTATTGTATGGTATGTTATGGTATTGTATGGTATGATATGGTACAATGATATAATAGTAGAAGGTGTTTTGTAGATGGAATTTCCGAACGAAAATTTATATACATTTTCAGACCTAACCAGGAGCAGTTGCGAAAAATGCAACTTTTAGACCTTTTGGCAGGAATCGAACCTGTGGCCCTGCGATTCTGGTGCAGCGCCCCAACCAACTGCTACAATATATCAATATCTTGATATGTACCCTACTACCCTCATACAATGGTATAAGGCTTGTGGTTAATTTACGGATATGCTTTAAAGACCAACTGTTTATATTCTCATATTCTATTGCAGTCGTTTAACCTGGATCATAATTCAGTACAGAAGATTCCCTTTGGAATACTGTGTCGTGCGAAATATCTGGTAAGAATTATAAATACCCACGTAAAATGATCATAATTTGAGATGAACTTTCTGAGGTAAAGTGACTACTGATTCCTATCAGTATTTGATTTTTTTATCATTGTAATAGCCAACCGCAACGCATGATCAATTATAAGTATGAAATACCATGCATATGAAATACTCCTTACTTAATTTTGTTTTATTCCATCTAGTGTAAATTGAATCTTGGTAACAACCAAATTTTGGCTTTACCTGTTGGTAAGTACTTTGAGATTATATATTTCTCCTTAGAGCATCGTCAATTCTTTTCTGCTTTTGACAAAGGCTTAAAAACTGATTATTGACGAGAAAAGTTTTGTTTTAATTGATATTGTAGACTTTGGTACGTGGACAACATTGGTTGAGCTCAATCTTGGAACGAACCAAGTTAGCAAGTTAAATGGTAAGAAATGTAAATAGTTGTTTGTTATATAATAGCTCATGGAAATGATCGACTTAAACTTAGCTAAACTAACGTTGTTAATTATTGAATCAAATATTTTTTCGCGACTAAAGCCAATCAAAAGTACACATCATTCATTATATTAAAGAATTATGCATGTAATAAGTTATTGATTTCTTTATTTTTCAGATGATATTCATTCATTAGTGAATCTTGAAGTTCTTAATCTCAGTAATAATTTGCTCAAGGTATATATAGTTGAAATTCCATATTAGAAAGCTTTTGCGAGTGTGCTTTTCATTTCTGAATTTTATTTTTATTTATTTTATTTACAAATTTTGCCATAAGGGCGGGGGTTGCCAAATTATAAAAAAATATGAAAAAATGTTGTTGCGTAATGAGTAAAGCATATTCAACCAACGTTTGCCAGCCCATTGTTTATACAACGAATGTTTATAAAGTGTATGATCAAGGTTTCCTTGCAAATTTGTTAAAATTGCATGCATGTTTGCATGTCACTGCTTCTAATTTTAGTTCTCTGTCTAAAAAAGTTATATAAGAAAGAATCAGTGGTGGGTTTCGGCAATTCTGATTTTCACTAAATTCCAAAAATTGAAAACAGGATTTTGTAGAATTTTCAAGTTTTTGCTTTTTTACTCTGCTCATTAACCCGAATTTCCTACCTTTTTTCACCAGATGAAAATTTTTTTCATAACGTGAAAAAGGTGCCTTTTTAGAGAAAAATACCCAGGTATTTTTAACCTTTCCATCAAATGCTCACTGCCTCGATATTCCTACCTTTTTGACGTTGTCCAGCTTTTTATGAAAACGCGAACACGCAAATTTCCTACCTTTTTAGCGCCTACCACTTCGTGAACAAAACCTGCGAAAAAGGTTCCTTTTTTCAGATTGACTTATTTAGACACTATGGGTGGGGCGCACTAAGCAATTAGTGACATAAATAAGTCAATCTAAAAAAAGGTACCTTTTTCGCAGGTTTTGTTCACGATGTGGTAAGCGCTAAAAAGGTAGGAAATTTGCGTTTTCGCGTTTTCGTGAAAAGCTGGACAACGTCAAAAAGGTGGGAATATCGAGGCAGTGAGCATTTGATGGAAAGGTTAAAAATACCCGGGTAGTTTTCTCTAAAAAGGCACCTTTTTCACGTTATGAAAAAAATTTTCATCTGGTGAAAAAAGGTAGGAAATTCGGGTTAATGAGCAAGGGTAAAAAAGCAAAAACTTGAAAATTATACAAAATCCTGTTTTCAATTTTTGGAATTTTGTGAAAATCAGAATTGCCGAAACCCACCACTGATTGAGAAAGACAGCTAAGTTAGAGTAGCATTAGTAAGCTTACAGTCTTAATGCCGAATATGTCACTGAAAATGCTCTTGAACAAGAACCTACCCTTCATGGCTTTTTATGTTTCCAGCGTCTCTGTCGTTCTGCATATATCTTTGTTCATTTCAGAAACTTCCCCGAGGTATTGGAGCTTTGAAAAAACTCAAGACACTCGACGTTGAGGAAAATCAACTAGAGAGTTTACCCGCAGAAATAGGTTGGATGTTTTAGATGCTTTCAACTTTAAACCTTTGTCTAAACTTGTTCTACGTCTCTCTCTATTTCGTCCTATACTTTATTGCACCTAACATGTCGTATCACTCATATAACAATATGCAGTCCGTCAATAGACAATTTGCATTATAGACTAAATTTTGTTCTAGGCAAGGAAAAGGGAAACAATCACAACAGCTACAAAGAACATACTAAAATTAGTAAAATTGCAAAGTTTGTTTGCGAAATGTTGTAAAATGCGGAAAATATAGCCTTCCAAAGTTTGCAAATTTGGTAACTTTTGTATTACGTGCGGAATTTCCGACCAAACTTTGCAATTTTACTAATTTTAGTATGTTCTTTCCGGCAATATACTTTTTTTTGCCTAGATCAAAATTAGTCTATAATGCAAATTGTCTATTGTCGAAGTGGCAAATTTAGTATTGCAAACTTGGGTTTAACCTGCTACCATTCTGGAAAGAGAACATTGTCTTCCATTACTAGTTATCAACTTGACATTTTGTCCTCAATATTTAAGTAATTGTAAGGAGTCTGGAAATTACATTGACAACACAATTGTATTAACTGATATGCTTGCTTTTATGGAGTATTTAAGAAGTCTAGTATAGTAAAATCACATATAGCTGAATTCTTATTTTTCTAGAATATTTAAGAAGTTTAGAAATTTTAAACGCTCAATCAAATCGTCTACAGACTTTACCAAGGTCTATAGGGTAGGTATACAGGTATTTCACTCTGTAAATACATAGGGATATAAATAGAGGTTCAAAATTATGACTTATGAGAGTTAAACACCTAATATATATTGTACTAAATTCGAACCTGGTATTTCACTTAGATACCTTAACAACCTAACAAAGTTGAGTGTGGGAGAAAATGACATAACGTATATACCAGAAGAGATAGGTAAGATGGCATAATAATAAATATATTACATTACATTACATTACATTACATTACATTACATTACATTACATTACATTACATTACATTACATTACATTACATTACATTACATTACATTTACATTTACATTTACATTTACATTTACATTTACATTATTCAGCTCACTCCCCGTTGGGGCTTTTCAGTGACCGATTACATCAAGTATCTCGCTTACTTATATTATGTACGTAGCCTACATTATCTATTTTTACAACAATTGTGATATTACTTTCCTAATCTAATCTATATATCCTAACCCACCCAGTCAACTTTCCCTGTGGGAGGAAACCAGAGTGCCCGGAGAAAACTCACGACTTTCAGCAGAGGGTTGACTTACTCTTTTCACATGAGTGTGATGAGCATAGTCCTCAGCGAGAATCGAACTCAAGACTCAGAGGTGAAAGGCGCTTGTCCTGACGACTGCGCCACCGAAGCCCCTTCTGACTGCGCCATCTGCGCTGCGCTTCCATCTGCGCCCAACGACTGCGCCACCGAAGCCCATATTGATGAATGATGAAGAAAATTCGAAAGAAATGATTGTAAAAATCAATACTGTAAATGATCAAATAAACGCTTATTCAATTTTCGTACTCTAAGGTGGGTGGGAGGCGTCTATTAGAGAGGTGCGTTTATCTTTAAGCTTCTTAAACAACATTTTCCAGCGGTTTTCAGAGTTAATACAGAGAGTGTGGGGAATGTCCCAGAGACACGGAATATCTCGCAATGTAAACATTAACTAACAACAGTTAATCGCTCACTGCTCACTTCACCGACTATAAAATGTAATGTTTATGACCAACAACGTGTTCGAATAGTCCCGAATATAATTAATCTCGCATAAATCAACATAAATTATAATAAATTGTTTAATGCCAACACCAGTCCCAATTCTTACAAACGGGCGTCTATTACTAAATTCTGGTTGACCAGGGCGTCTATTAGATACGGGGTGTTTATTAGAGAGTGGACGCGTATTAGATCATTTACGGTATATCTGTAAATTTGATGCAAATCTAAAACACGCAGTTGATAAACATGAACATTCATATGCATATGTTTGATAAGTGGTTCGCGTCCGTGAAGAGCCGTCGTAACGTATGTGATTTTCAAACACGAGTCAAAGACGCTTAATTAACATTTACTTTCCCCTTCATTTCAGGAACATTAGAGTGTTTAGAACAACTGTATTTAAATGACAATGAAAACTTGCATTATTTGCCGTACGAGCTCGCTCTGTGCTCCTCGCTACAAATTATGAGTATTGAAAATTGTCCGCTCAGTCGGTATCCGCCGGAAATCGTCGTAGGAGGTCCTTCAATGGTCATACAGGTATGTTAATACAAGCAGATCTACCTAGAACTGGGTTTACCAAGCTCATCTGATAGAGGGCAGAGGGCTGTATTTTTTCCGATAAAACACTGATGATCGGATACACTATTACGATATAATGTAAGCAACCTGGTAGTTTACAGCACTTGGGAAACGTAAGTTAACCCTCACCCCTCCCCCTCGCTCAGGGAGTAAAGGGAATACATAAAAGTGTTAAAGCTAGGCGGACAGCAAGCCAACAGCGCTAGTCCGGTGGCGAACACTTCACGAAATATTGGTGTGCGAATGTAGGTTGCCAACATATAACGACTCCGTTGTTGCTGCTAATCTCAGTTCTTAAAACCTTTTTTGCTTAAATTTCATGTAAAACTTAAATTATAAAAACTATCAAAGGCTTTTTCGTAGTTAGTAAGGGAAAAAAAGCCTGGGTATACGAGATTTAAAACAAAGGCTTTGACAATTTTTTTTTGGTGGGGGGGGGGCGTCGCCACCATTCATCATTCGTCAACAGGGAGGATGCTCCCTGTTGTCCGCCATTGGCGCTAACAGCCCAACTCGTGGTATTATGCAGGGCCGGATTAACCATATGGCAGAAGCGGCATATGCCACGGGCCCCGCGCCTTCAAGGGGCCCCGCGCTCAAACTTTATTAAGAAAAAGTGACAGACCAATTATCAATAGCGAATGTTATAATATCAGATACGTTACTGTCATTACATCTTTCAAATTAAGATTGCAATTCAACCATATATACTTAGAACGGGTTAATTTTTTCATGTTATATAGATTACGAAAAAAATGCCACGGGCCCCGCGCTGTCTTAATCCGGCCCTGGTATTATGTATACCCTTAAGGCAGCCGATTGGTCGGTAAGCTTGAATAATTGCATAATAAAAATATATAGCAGACAACCCAAACATAGTTGTGCTTGATGTTAAAAAATGTATTGCATAAGCCCAAAAACAATCTTCTGTTTCTGATCAGCGCGCGCGTCATTTTTAACTGTGCGCGTCAACGTGTTTTTTTTTGTAAATACGGTCCATCAATATCCTTGCAAAATGAAGTACTCTTAAATAGAAATTTTATTCTATTAAACCTGCAAATTTGGTGACAGTTTAGCATTAAAAGCATAAAAAATCACTATACACTTTATAAAAAATAGAAAAATACTCACCCATTTCTCCAAAAAAAGCGCCTCCTTATTAACTCTTAAGAAGAAAAAAAACCAGAAGGGCGAAAAAAAAGCCGCGTCTTTTTTGGCCTAAATCCATTCAGAAGCCAAATATATCGTTTAATGTACTTGCAGAAAATTTATTTGTATGCTCCTATCCTAGAAACTTCCCTTTTTCCACGTCCTAATACAACTATTTTGTGTTCTAGTACCTTCGTTTCCAGGGTCCTTACCGTGTGATGCCGAATGACCCCAACCAAGTTCCCGTATCGGATCTGTAATCCTGTGCGACGTATGGAAGTGTGTACACAGGACCGGGGACTGGGTCTAGTAAATATTTCGTGTGAAAAATTGTAATAGTTTTTAAGAATTTTATCGTAGACTGACTGCCAGGGTGGATTTTAGTTACCGTACTTACTCGTTTATTGAGCGCGGCCCATGAAACGCATGCAGCGCTTCTTCGAAGCACCGTTAGACGGAATTGTTCGAGCTGAAAACAACTACATCACATCTCAACCTTTGATCAGCCTCGGATATTTATTATCCTGCACCACATTGTTTGTAAGTTCAAAGTGAGCAAATTTCACTGCTCTGTCTTTTATTAAACTCTCTCTCCAGATCTTTGGAAATGCGCAATTCCGTTGTGAAAGCAAATACAACTATAGAAGTCTTTAATAAATAAGCGCCGCATCAAAAACACGCCGCGACACTCAAACAGGGTAAATACGGTATTGACTCTTGAAAATATAAAATTATCTACATGAGTGAATAACCTATATAGTACCAGTGAGCTCTATATATATATATCTGGAGTGAGAACTTATGTCCAAAAAGTGAAGCCAAAGATGGCGGAAATTGACGTCCAGTGCCAATCCCTTTCTATTGTTTTCGACCGCGCGGTTTACACAAGCCGGCAAGGAGTGTGCCGAAATTTCGTGTTTTTACTCCGATTTAAACAATAATATCCTGATTTTATGAATTAATAACTTTAGCATGTTGTTAGGAATTAGCTGGATAAAATGATATGAAAACTGTTTATGACCTTCATGAGTTTGGACGTCAATTGCCGCCATCTTGGCTTCACTTGGCCTATTGGCCGAACATTAGAAGTTCTTACTCCAGATATATATGGAGCTCACTGTATAGTACATAGTTCTAATCCATTTGGTGGTAACTGTCGTGACGAAGTCATTTTCGACGATGTGAAATAGTCTGCATCTATCTTGTCGTTTGTTTGCCGAATGCAAATCAGACTTTTCTGACTGTAGAAATACAGTGACACTCTATTACATTGGCCACCTTGATATGCATGTTCACGGCAATTACGACTATATGGAAGCTAGGCTTTAAACGCCTTTCTGCTATTCTATGAAAATAGTACGAAACAAATCGTTGGTTTCAGTTCACTGGCGAACGTGAAATATCGAGAGGCAAATTTAGGTTGGCACCACCACTGTTTTGTAACACCATCTAAAACACTGAATCTCCATCTATATGCAAATTTGTTTATAACTCCAGCATAGAATAGAAGAAGGGTATAGCCTAGACATTCCGTCTAAACAATCTTGCAGTTGCAGTCTAAATGTTTTTAATTGTAGCACGCAAAAATATTGTATATTTCCAAGGAAAATGTGATGTATTCAGTTTTGAGGAGATTTTACTTGTATATAGAAATAAATAGCAATTTGAATAATAATAGATGATAGTCACCAAACGAGTCACGAATTATTTTCTATATCTATGACTATGTTATTATATATACACGTCTCGCAATTAAAGACTCTACTAGAAATACATGCAAGCAGAACCTCCTCGCCCGTTCAAAGTTCAAACCAAATAATTATAATTCCCAAACGTTTATATTGTAACATGGTTACATGGTACGGTAAACACGCAGTCGCATCACTGTCTGACTCAGTGTTGGTAGATTGGCCTCTTGGAGGCCAAATAACTCGAATTTGGCTTCTTTATTTTTCTTTTGGCCGCGAAAAAAAGTTTGGCCTTTTGCCTTCTTTTTGGCCTCTTCACAGTTTACAAGAATTTTGTGAAAATTTTATTGATTCTTAATTAAGTATAAAACATTGATTGTATGAAAATCGATTGCATTCTCAAGTAATGTCATTGTCAAAAAGAACCTGGTTGTAATTCTAGCCAATCAGAATTGATGAAATTCAGCCAATTGTAAGGTTGATAAACCTTACAAAATAATAATTCAGCATAACACTGCAATTTGGCTTCTTTTTGAGCGAACGATGTTTGGCCTCTTTTGGTAAATTTTGGCTACTTTTTGCATGGTATTTGGCTCGTACAGCCGTGGCGTTTAAAATTCCAATGTATGGGGGTAATGTACTTTTTGCAGTTCATTGATTGTCCTGAAATTGTCATTAATTTGAAAATCTTAAAAGTTTTAATTTATCCTGTCTTTGCCTTTGGGACTTTATTTGTCTTTTTTGCGATGTATTTTGTCGTCACTCTTGAATGTTGGCTCGGGGAATATATACTTATTAGATTATTAACTCTGATTAACTGCTACAAACAAACGAAATGAAACAATTCGTAACTGAGACGAGCAGTAAAACTGCCCGAAACGTTGCAAATATAAATAATCCTTGAATAAAGATTAAAATTTACGAAAAAACTGAGTTTAATATCGTAGAATTTAACCTGCCATTTCAGTTCATTTCTGACTTGGCAGTCCAGCATGCATGTTGGTCCAACATTGTTAGATGTAACATGCTGGACTGCCTGAACATTATATGTTTGAATACACCCTTTCGATAATTACGTCATAAATCTGTCTTTGGCCTGGGAGCCTCGTTCTCATGATATGTGAACGAATTGCATTTCTTCCTGACAGCGAGGTTCCCAGGCCAAGGAAGTATTCGTGACGTAATTATCGAAAGGGTGTATTGATGTTGAATCAGAATTAACTCAATCTCTGTTCTAAACTTCCATCCAACATTGTCATTGTCCAGCATTGACATTGTTGAATGTTGGATCCGACTAATAAATATTACAGTATAAGCCTTTATAATATAAAACAGTTCAGTAGGGCAAATACATCAAATGCATAAATGATTGAAATGCATAAAGAAGTTGAACCATTTTGCCATTTGGCAGTTCAAAAATACAAATCATAAAGGCATCATTCATTTGACCTGCCAAGGCCCAATGTTATTCCGAGGCTATAAAGTATAATACCAATCCAATTTTCTATTTCGAGCCCTGACCAAGCCTTGCGACCAGGTTTCAAACT
Organism: Trachythela sp. YZ-2020; assembly: GCA_016169945.1. NCBI lineage: Eukaryota > Metazoa > Cnidaria > Anthozoa > Malacalcyonacea > Clavulariidae > Trachythela > Trachythela sp. YZ-2020. The sequence goes on from JADLSH010000260.1 coordinate 7,286,595, forward strand.
CTTGTGCGTCAGTCATCCCTTCCCACCTCCCCTCCGCTAGTAAGTAGTAACTGGATAATTTGACAAGCAAGAATTTTAATGTTTCATATTATAATTACGTCCAAGGATAGAAATTACAATGGAGCAAATATCCCAAGGAGTAATATAGAAGAAAGTAAATATAAACAAAGTTTGCTTTGAGATTAGAATGATTCTTGTTGTCTTCATGTCTTGATGGTGGTGTCACCCAGGAGACAGCGATCCAGTAAACCATTGGGGAGGAAGATAGGACGAAACGAGTCACCACCTGCAAAATAAAGTTATTAATATTATTTAACAATTATTCGCCGAAGGCGAGGTGATTATTCACCGATGTTCACCGAGCCTGAGGCGAATAATTGTTTTAGTAAAATTACATAGGTGATTATTTGGAAAAAAATAAAAAATGCACATTTCAAAAATATTTTAATTGAATATTTACGATAAAAGCGGCTTAATTAAAAACGCTTTAGGTGATTATCGCGTATTAATCCCAGGTAGCGCAACCAATCAGCGTTGAAAATTTTCAATAATCACCTATGTAATTTTACTAAATAGAATTATTGAGGGAAAATTACATGCTACATACGATGATTCTGAGACATTAATCCAACTAGAAATTTAAATTAATATTATAGGATTTTTGCAGTTCTTATTTTGCACTATCGTTTTCAATTATGAGATTTACAATTTGGGATCTTTATCAATTAACATTGATTGAAAATTGAACCAAAAGATAATCGATTTGTCCTTGCCCTATGCCATTGATAGTCTTTTAGCTATCCTGCTCACAATCAAACAAACACACACATAATGTCCTGTCGGAAGTAATAGAAATATTTTGCAAACTAACTATGACCTAAGCCCCGGTCAAATGACAGTTGATGAAAGTCAATCGGAGAGTTTCAACTTTCGCTCGCGTTTGACCGCCAACTCTCATCAACTTTGAGCTGGTTTAAATTTTGATGAGAGTTAATGAGAAATTTTTGCCCGTTTGACCGGTACGCGCGGTAATATCGCGTCAACTCTCATGCAACTCTTGTTCTTGTTTGACCAGGGCTAAAGCCTGTGTACAACCGCAACACTCTGGCTATGCAACTATGACCTGAGAAGTCCTTCTATTAGACACTAAGTCCTTCCAAAACCGAGACGAGAATTCAAATATAGGGATTAAACTATTGGAATCAATTAAGAACATCTTTTAAGAACAATATCGTCATCGGCCCCTAATGGCTACTATAACGTCAGTTCCTATTTGTTAGTAAATTATTTGCTTGTTATCCTGTAACAATTTATCATCGTTTTAACATGCAGAGTAAAAACCAAAGGGGGCGCACTGCGCCTCGACTTGGGTAGTACTGCCCCCCCCTTGCCACTCCTGGTAAAGGGCAAGTGGGGCAGCTACCCCCCCCCCCAGTTCCGGCATCCCTGCATGCAAGGATAGCACGAAATAACACAAAAGGGGGATGTATTAAAGTGCATCGCATGGCCACTTTAAATAAAAAGTCCCCTCACCTGGACATGCATTGAAGTGACACCAAACGCCAACAGAAAACCCAAGTGAACCACGTAAACAAAAATATTTAACGAATTCGACTTCTTTACCACCAACAGACCGAGGGTCCAAACATCTCTTCTGGTTTGCCGTCCCAAATATTCCCTGACACCCACCACTGACAAAACAACCACAGGCAAGGCCAGTAAGAAATTTGGTAACTGTTTTAATTCGTAGTATTTCAAAAATCCAACGTTCCAGTAATGTTTCTGTATGTAGGAGTAGGACAGGGGTAGGTATTGATCACACCATGGTGAAATTTGAGGGGTTTTGCAAAATAGGGTGTAGCCGTAATATTGAAATAGGATAAATGGTAGAATTATTAAGAATAGCAATGACATAATTTTAAGAACTTTTAAACCAATAGCTATTGGTCGTATTTGCACGCCTTTTAACATGAATAAACGGTAGAGCAGAATAACCTCCTGCAGAAAGTTGTAGCCAATAAACCCGCAGGATATTAAACCATTCGACCGAGCTGCCGTTCCAAGGGAGAACATAAGAGCCGCTGTAAGATAGTTATCTTGCTCGAGAAACAACATTCCCCAAAATTGGGTCATCGCGAAGATGCTTTCAGAGTAGGCGGCTGAAAAAAACACACTTGCTGGGTTGAAACAGAATAACACTACAACACGTTGTGCTAGCTTTGGACTGTGAAATATAGTCCTTGTAAGTTTGTATAATCCCACAGCGGCCATTGTAAATGCAGCAGTATTGATAAACGTTGCAGAGAGTAAGAGAATTGACCTTTTACTAAAGTTTAGTAGAAGTTTTAAGGGTCTCAAGGTGACTCCCAAAGTATAAATACTTAAAGGTAGCAATGGAAAGAAAGCCATATTCTGTTCATACTGGTAGCCATGTTGTGCGATGTCTAGAAAGTATACAGCATCCCATTTTGAAAGCCCGCTGACGGTTGATGAGATAATTTGGTCGATGGCTGTGGTTTGTTTGTGTGATGGTTGGTGGGTGGTGTTAGTTTGACAAGGATAATGTTCTACTGAAGTGTCGTAATCAACTAATAGATTGTTTGATACACCCTAGAATAAGATTAGTAAAAAACATACTTTGTACAGATGAACCAGTTTATAATATTTTGGTCATATCTTATCATCTGTATAAGCTCAGGGTTCTGCCCAGGACCATGTGAGTGCCGGGTACCTGCAGCCCTGATGGCATGAACCCCTCCCACCCTGCCAACAATTTTTAAAACTTGATCAACTGGTCTCAAAAGTAGCTTGAAGCGCAACATGTCTTTCTGGCTTTGGGAATAAAATTCAAATTCATAACTCTCATCAGTGACCAACTGTCTTATTCTGGCCACCTGTTGTTTCTCGAAATTGTCAAATTTCAGTCTTTAAAACTAGATGGGCAAGATGGCTTTCATGCTTGAACGTACATACATTGTTAATATGACGTAATGTTACTCATATTATTTAGCTGTCGTTCAACGGCTTTAAAATTATTGGGTGGGGCAGTTGCTCTCCTTTGCTCTCAGACTGGAAAGTTTGCAAAATGTGCAAAAGAGATTCTTGAGATTGTGCACATGATGACATGAGGAAACTTAAGCCTTAAAACTTTCCACTCGGCTTGTCTTATAGTATCAGCATTAATAGTATATCTGTCATATGACACAGCCTGCAATCTTCGACTCTACTTTTCACAATATTTACATTTAGGCCCCTCAACACCCCTCTATACCCAGGGGCGCACATTCCAAAAACGTTTGGGGGGGGGTGTCCATTGTTCAGGGACTGACTTTTTATATTTGTTTGACCACATCAAAACATGAATTACAAGTTAATGTAAAAATATGTGTAGTGCCAGGAGTGTAGAAGGGTTGTTAAAAAATAGGGTGTCGACTCCCACGAGGCGCCACCATGGTTGGCGCCGACAGGGAAAATTTTGAAAAACTTGAATCTGTAGATCGTCGGAAATGGCATTTTCAGAGTCTTCTCTACCTCTTTCGTTATAGGCCCTTTCATTAATATATATATAAGATTTCAAACACTCTAGTTTCGAATTCAATATTTCGCTGCAATTTTCTTTAAATCGACAGCTTACTAACATTTTTGCCTAACTCATTTCGTAGCAATTTAAGTAAGCATAACAAATTAGGAGTAAAATTGCCTATGAGCACATGCATAATTGGAAAATCGACATACACACGTGTTTAGGAGTTGTATTACACTTTGGAAGCCTGGCTAAGTCGAAGAACTAAAATTCTACAAAACTGACTTAGGCAAAAATGCTAGTAAGGTGTCGAAATGCAGTTATTTAAAGAAAACGCCCCCCAACCTTCAACATAATAAAGACCCAATTAGAAATTGCATTTTTACAACAGAGTTGACTTTACTCGAGAATACTGACGTGGAAATAGAACACACAATGCGGCAGAGCAAAAGTTAGGAGGTTTTGCGCAGTCGTGTATGGCTATGTCATCTTACATATGAGTGTATTGCTTTAAGAGGAAAATATATCTCTGGGTTTTGCAATGTTGATTACTTTTATTGACAATTTTTGTATCGTTTATTATACGTTTTTTAGACAGGATGTTTCGGACCAACTGGGACCGAGTGACCGACTTAAGTAGTGTAATTTACAATTTGGGACCGACTTTTTTGAAAAATTCACAAATGATGGGGGGTGTCACACCCCCCACACCCCCCCTAATGTGCGCCCCTGTCTATACCTCCAAACATTACGCGGTAACTTTTATGTCGGCGATGTCGCCACTCCTTGAATCAGAGATGGATATAAGAAGATTTTTTCAGAAAAAAATCTTCTTAATTCTTATATTCATTATAAGAAGATTTAAGGCAATTAAGAAGATTTTCGACATTCAAGCAAAAATTTAATGACGTCACAATATGTCATTTTGGTGATTTGTATGATGTTTATACGAAGTGTCAGGCAGTTATATAGATCTATTGGTGAACTGATTTACATAACAGACAATTTTGATTTCTTGAATAATTAATTAATATAGAAAAATTGAATAATATAAGAAGATATAAGAAGAAATTTGGTCTAAAACAAAATCTTCTTAAAATAATATAAGAAGATATAAGAAGAAATAATATAAGAAGATATGCCATCCTTGCCTTGAATAGATATATATTCCAATTTCTTTGTCTCGATGTATTGTATTAACCTAAATATTTAGTCGGCAAACTAAAGCTAATCTAGAACTACTCATCAAAGCTATGTTACCTGGACTAGAAGAGAATATCCTTGAAATTAAAGCAATTTTTATCACTTTTTTCACTCCTAAATCCGCCATTTTCAAATGGCCAAATGGCCAATATCAACTTTTATCAAGAAACTTCATGTAATACGAAATGACACGGAACATGGTTATGCTTCCGCTTTCGTGGAAATTTTCCTTTTCGAAGAGTTGTTCAAAAAGTTCAATAAGACTTTCAGGTAAGTGTTTTTGTAAGTGTAGACAATGCAATGTTTTTCTGCGACTGTGCTACAATACCTTTTTAATAGCTTTTGAAAAACTAAATAAAAGGTTTTTATGAAAAATTGTGAAGGAAATGTGAGAAATTTCAGGTATCAATCAATGTTGTAAAATTCTGCTGTGGAAACACGGACCACACATTGTCCTCCCCAACTCCCTTGAAAAAGCATGTTTTGCACGGCCAACGTGCGTTCTTCGAACGTCTGAAAAATTTTGTTTAGTTTGTTAATCAATCTACATCAATCCGTATAGATAAAATAAGTATTTTGGGAATAAAATCATTCTTTTAGAAAAGGAGGATTGCAAACCACATATACCTGGCGATCTTTTGGCTCCTGCGTTTGTAACAAGCAGGTTATTTACAGCTGAAATTTTAGGATCGGAAATTGAAGTTTGTAGGATGGATAACCCTCCGAACCAGACGGTATATATCAACAATCTGAATGAAAAAATTAAGAAAGATGGTGAGTCTGGTTAAAAATGTATGGTAGTTAACTTGTACATATGTGTAAATTTATATATTTGACTTTGAGTAAATCTATAATCAATATGTATTGAGATTGATATATATTTATAAAAATGTATTGAAAATTTGAAATGTGACGGGCTGTATTTGAGGGATATGCATATGGGGGCGCTTACCAGTCAAAACGTCCCCAGGTCAAAACGTCCCCAACCCAAGTCAAACATCTCTTGGTTGAACTCATTGAAAAGTCTAATTGTTTTTGGTATAAACCAACATCTTGAATACTCAGTAGGCCATTTCCAAAATCTGTATTAGAGGTTGAAGCTTCAATGCTAAATTTCACGATACCAAGAGACCAAGACTAAGTCTAAGAATATTGCCCTCACTAGTCATTTGAGAGCACTGTTAAAAATGTAAAAGAAACAAAAAGTATATATAGATATTAGTATTTATTTGGAAATCCAAGAAAATTAAATAATTTAACATTTAAGATACTACATATCCATAGTGGAATTGCTGTATTCTGCTACGCCAATAATTATATTCCCAGCGAAATTAAGGGAAACGTTACATCCCGGGCGGAGAGAGAGGGTGCGCCAGTGAGCTCCATATATATCTGGAGTAAGAACTTCTAATGTTCGGCCAATAGGCCAAGTGAAGCCAAGATGGCGGCAATTGACGTCCAAACTCATGAAGGTCATAAACAGTTTTCATACCATTTTTCCCAGCTAATTCGCATCGCTAATCAAGTTATTAGTTCATAAAATCGGCACACTCCTTGCCGGCTAGTGTAAACCGCGCGGTCGAAAACAATAGAAAGGGATTGGCACTGGACATCAATTTCCGCCATCTTTGGCTTCACTTTTTGGACATAAGTTCTCACTCCAGATATATATATATATAGAGCTCACTGGGGTGCGCACACGATTCAGCATGGTCAGTGGAAAGATTTAGGGAACTCAAACATAAAACTTTCCTATTTATCCCTTCGTTTCCTTAACCTCGTGAAGTTGGCTGAATGTCACAATAGCATGACAATAGCGTAGCTGACACTTGGCTGACATTGAAGCTAGTCGGACAATAGCAAAAGTTGCAAAAATACACTAGTTATACTATTAAATCTTACTAATTCACATTATTACCCTTTATTTAGCCTTTGATATCATATAAGAACATTTACAGCTAAATAAATCGCCCGGGAACACAAAACAATAACATTTTGCGTAATTGCGTTGCGACCACTGATCTGAATATAGGCTGGATAACGCATCTCTTAATCAGTCCTTGAAACTCCCGAAATTTCAGGTCGGCAAGAAATTGCCGACCTAAAAGCGATAATTCTCAATCTAGGTCGGCAAATATTTTCAAAACAAATAGACAATATCCAAATGAAAATTTAATTTGCTTGCTGCAAATACGCGTATTTATAAACAGCAATTAATTGCAATAGCAAACAAAACAAGTAACAAAATGTATGAACTCCAATCGAACAGTGCATATACATATAGCATGACCATCAGCAAGCAAATTCCATTGACAGCTAATGACAAGATTGTGAGCACGAAAATATGTATTTGCTTGTGCATAAACATGTCAATTTGATACTAGCAAAGCGTATTTTGACTACGCAAGCTTAAATGATCAAAACCTGATAATTAAAACATCATAGTTGAAAATGCGTATGTGAAAACTGCGTTCGCGGAAAAAAATGCCGAGACGTATTTGAAAGTAGGTCGGCAAAATTTTGCCGACCTAAATCTACACATATCGCTATGCAGGTCGGCATTTAGGTCGGCATTGCGAATGCCGACCTGAGTTTCAAGGACTGCTTAATAATTTGATGGTAAAAAGTGAAGCTGGAAGTCAAGCGGCCGATCAGTGCTGCCACCCGATTCTGAGGCCCTTTTACTATCACAAAGATAGAAGCACACGAGAAGAATTTTGAGCAAAAAATTTGGAGTATTATGGCTTTATAACGCCGTGAAACTGGATTTACAAGTTCGAAGGAGTGAACAGCCACATGTTGAATAGCGATGTTTTGTTTGTGATATTTCAATTCAAAATCCACTCAAAATATAGAATTACTGCTACTGGGCGAAGGCACTCAAGGAATTTGATGAAATGAACCAGCTCAGCTGCAGTATGAACAAAAGCGTGAATGCGGAAAGTTTTTAAAACATGGAATTAGGAACAGTGCTACGCTGGTTCAATATTCACGTACTGAAATGAACACATTAAGTTTCCAATATTATTCAACAATCAAATATACTTGAATACTTGATATATAGTAATTGTAACTAATATAGTAGTAATTATATGATTGGTGGTCAAAGAAAGAGACGTTTTTCTTCAAGTGTTGTGTGGCTTCTTCATTTCTTGCCCTGGGAGTGCAATTTTGTTAACAGTGCATTTGATGAAGTTGTGGATATAATTGTCTTAAACTGTTGTGGCATGCATATGATTAGTTCCAAGCATAACCATGATTAAGTTAGGACAGGAACCGCAAAAGATGCATGCTTGGAAATGTTTTCTACAGAATTATAGTGCGTCTGAGTGTCCAACTCAAGCATGCTATGTCTCAAGGCCTGTTTATATGATCCCGGCTAGGCGGGACGGGACAGTTGCTGAGATCCCACTTGCAATATAAACTCTACTGAGTGTTTATATGATCCTGCTTCCATCCCGCCTAGCTGGGATCCCGGCAATCTGTTGTAGGCGGGATGAAAAATCTAGCTGGGATCTCATATAAGGCTAGGCGGGATGACCTTTCATTGACCTTGCCTTCTACTTAACTGGCTTCATCCCAGCAATGTCCTTGTCCATACAAACACGCCATCCCATCTAGGCAAGTTTCCCGGCTAGGTGGGACGAAAACGTCCATGGGATCATATAAACAGACCCTGAGACATAGCATACACTATAATTATGTACAAAACGTTTCCAAGCATGTATCTTTTGCAGTTCCTGTCATAACTTAATCGTGGTTATGGTTGTGGAATGCATATGATTGTCTGTTTAGTTTCCACGTCACAAAGGCCATTGTTTACAGCATTCTAACAGTTTAAGACAATTATATCCACAACTTCATCAAATGCAAATGTTAACAAAATTGCACTCCCAGGGCAAGAAATGAAGAAGTCAAACAACACTTGAAGAATAACTTCTCTTTCTTTGACCACCAATCATATAATTACTACTATATTAGTTACAATTACTATATATCAAGTATTCAAGTATATTTGATTGTTGAATAATATTGGAAACTTAATATGTGTTCATTTCAGTACGTGAATATTGAACAAGTGTAGCACTGTTCCTAATTCCTGTTTTACAGTCGATTTCATCAAACGTTTGCCAAAATATTCCGAAGTTCGTTCCGAACTTCGCAAATTCGTTCCGAAGTTCAAAAGTTCATATAATGAATTCACAAACAGTTTGTAAACTGAGCATTTGATTGGCTACCTTTTTTTAGTAGCCAATCAGAGGGTTTGTTTACAAACCTGCTTGTGAATTCATTATGAACTTTTGAACTTCGCAACGAATTTGCGAAGTTCGGAACGAACTTCGGAATATTTTGGCAAAAGTTTGATGAAATCGACTGTAAAAACTTACTGCAGCTGAGCTGGTTCATTTCATCAAATTCCTTTTGTGCCTTCGTCCAGTAGCAGTAATTCTATATTTTGAGTGGATTTTGAATTGAAATATCATAAACAAAACACCGCTAACATGTGGCTGTTCACTCCTTCGAACTTGTAAATCCAGTTTCACGGCGTTATAAAGCCGTAATACTCCAAATTTTTTGCTCAAAATTCTTCTCGTGTGCTTCTATCTTTGTGATAGTAAAACTGGCCCGGCCAGAAACGTTTAAAAGGCAAAAAAACCCCGAAAAAACTAGGATTCTGTAATACTATCTATAATAAAGTAGGGCCTCAGAATCGGGTGGCGGCACTCATCGGCCGCTTGACTTCCGGCTTCACTTTTGACAAGAGATGCGTTATCCAGCCTATATTCAGATCAGTGGTTGCGACATATTTCTTAGTAATTTGAGTAATTTGTATTCAATAATCGACACTTAGTCTCAGGCACGCAACCGTTCCTTCGCATACTATGCGCATAATTTCTTGCTGGGTAAATGGAAAATCTGCAAAAATTTTATTGCGGGTTTTATGCGCTGGCTGACAATAGAATGTTCACTTTAAATAGTCTCAGAATATCGCAGAATTGGTCGCTCATATACTATGCATAAAATTTTGTTCGCAGTAGATGAGAAATCCAAAAGCACCATCGAATTAGAGAACCTAGTCTGCCCTTTTCAATAAAAAATCCTAACAACATATTAGGACTTCAATATCCTTAGCAAACAATTTCTCATATAAACCAATTTCCGAAAGACTTATGTTACTACAGAACATTTTGTAAACAGAAAATTGGAATTTTAAATCTCCACCGCGCCTACTGCCAGCAATGAAGGAAGCCTCGGCCCTCGAGATCTATGAGAGGCTTTACCTCTGCCCAGAGACCTCCGCCATAACGCTAAGGGAGAAGCCAGGGAAAACCACTGAGGGAAAATTCCTTTTTGAAAAATGGCGTGAACAAATTATTGAGGGATGTTCAGGGTTATTGTCGATCATATGCTAATTTATTCTAAAGATTTCCACTGACCATGTTGGATCGCGTGAGCACCCTCTCTCTCCGCCCGGGATGTAACGTTTCCCCGAAATTAACATGCCAATCGTAATTTTTTTAAATATTATATTGCGCCAATTTTTAAGACAATACAAGAATGTTAATATGTATATTTCTGCCTGTTCTGTACTCTTTACCTAGCTCCTAAGATCTAAACGTCAACTCTCAGCGATATACAAATCTTTGATCATTTTGAATTTTTGATTTGTAAATATGCATATGAATACAGTTAGGAGCTATTAATTTGCCTAAAATATAATTAATAATATTAGGCCACTATTAATGCAAATATGCCACGCTTAGCTATCCCAGAAAATTTACGCCACGCCAAACAGTAGCACGTAATTTTTACACATTTACGCCACGCCAATTCAATTTTTAGTCTATCTGATACGGCGTAACATACGGCGATTCCACTATGGCTACATATACAAAATATACAATGACCAGCCGAGACGGGACGTTTTGACCGGACACCATATGGGACTGGCCTGGCAAACCAAGTGGCTTCGCAAATTGAGCTTGTTTATCAGTGCCGAGATTCTGTCTTGTTTGTAGGCAGCTAGGCTTACTCACGTCTTAGGGGAAGCGGTTGTGGTTAAAACAATCTTGGGACAAATCTGTGATCGTGGGACGAAATCTATTTGTTGACGGCCTAGCCTGCGGTGCAGTGCACGCTTTGCTTCAACTATTTGAGCTATCCGAGATCATGACATCACTAGGCTCATACCAGACAGCAGATTTGGGCTGTTTTCTACTAATCTAGGTATAGGGGTACAAAAAAGGCTAGGTACATCAGAGGCAAGTCAGGGGTGCAAGTAACCAAATAATTGAGAATTGAGAGTCTGAAAATTGTTTTTATGAAGCATTGTTCCAGGGGCAGTGGGGCACTAAAATTTGCAATTTTCCAGTTTGGTTATGGAGACCATATACAATTGATCCTGTTAGACTAGCCCTGCACGAGAAGCAAACAACAAACTGGTCTTGCGAAGGTTACCTTTGCCCAGGTTGCCATGCCATATTTGGAGAGGCCAATTAACTGTTTCCAGCTAATAGAATTTCTGGATTTCAGTTATTATTAACAGTATTTACCCAGGGAACCTACATCGCAAAAGCGGTTTTCAGTAGGGCCCTGCAAAATACACCTTACATAATACATAAATATACAGTATTTAGGAAACTAATTAAAATACAGGCTTACTAGATGCATTAATAAAATAGAAAGCTGAGGTTTTAAAAAGACATATGTAAAAATACCAATAGTCTAGGACCTGTATATGAGTCGTATGCATTTCATTTAGGACAGATAATCTCAACTGTTTAGGGTAAAATGACCATGACAGACAACATGGCAAACGTGCCAAAACTTGTATCCAGGACGAAATACCTGGAAATGACCACACCCAGAAACTAGGGATGAGCCGATCGCTAAGAAGGGCCGATTCGATTAATCGGTAGCCGATTAGGGGACATAATCGGCCGATTAATCGGCCAAAGCCGATTAATTCGGAATGAGAGCCGACTGTAAGTCTCAAGGCCAATTTTCACTCTGGAGTCCGGAAAATTTTCGGCAGGAACGGACACTATCGTACAGGAAAGTTTTCTTTGTCTTTAGCACATGTTATTTCTCGTTAGTAGGTATTTTGGTTACAGCTATCATATTCTTAAGAGTCGATTCATACATTGTTTTCGACAGTTTCGAATGACAGATGATTACAAAAGTGTAACTGAGTTGAAAGAAACTTGCGAACTGTATGCTAAGGTGTTATAAAGTGTATAGCAAATCGCTCTACTATCGTGTTTCTTTTAAGAGTTTGGGCAGTCGCCTAGAAGCAGAATTTTTAAAGTGCTTTATCTTAAAAAAACAAAACTAAGAAACAATCGGCAAACGGCCGATTATACGTTAACAATCGGCCGATTCCCGATTGTTTTAAAATGGCCGATTATCGGCCGATTAATTGGTTGTGCCGATCAATCGGCTCATCCCTACCAGAAACGGCACTATTGACATAGCTCTATCTCCTGAACCATCAAAGCTACAAACTTTCTGAAGTGCTTATAGTGTTTAGAGTGGTCACTTTTAGGGGTGGTCATTGGAGAGTGAAATGTGTCGAAGTATAATATTTTACAAGAAAATGACTATGCACCATCCCAGTTCAACTACTAATTTACATAGCATAACTTCATACACCTTAGAAAGGCTTTATTTTCTTATTTCCTAAATCGTTTTGTCATAGGATCAAAAACTATACTTATTTCAATATAATACAAATATATTTCATGAAGGTTTATATTGTTTAGTTGAGATACAATACAGTTTATTTCACTTACCCAGTGCCAAAACACGATTTCAGCCATATTTTGCCGTTTTATTCGCTTTTTATCACCGAGGTTCGCACATATTATCCACAAATTATACTTGAACATATTGATAGTTGACTAAAGAATAATTCGACCAAGTTTCGTTAGGTTTTGAAGTTGAGGAACGAGACAATCGGGCGGCTGTTATTCGCAGGCTAGTTTTGACGTAGTAGTGATGTTTTGCCAAATTATTGCGCAACAACGGAATTCTAAAACAGAGACATGCAAAACTAAGGGAAATAACAGAAATCCCTTCGAAATCTTATTAAACAAAATTCTGCATTTTGTATTCGCAAGCAGTGTTTCCACGTTTCCAAATCAAATTTTCCTTTATAATTCCATGAAATTTGCTTTAAATTCTCATAAAGGAAATTTGTGAGTTGACTTTTCTTCTCTAATTCAAACCCTGGACGTCCTCTATTATCATAAGTAGATTTACCCCCCTCCCCTTCCGGACATTGGTGCGGTGGTGCGTATCTTTTTGGAAACAACCCAATATTGTTTGTGTTTTGTTTCTAGAGCTGAAGAAATCTCTGTATGCGATATTTTCACAATTTGGCAATATTGTGGATATTGTTGCAATGAAGACGTTAAAAATGCGAGGACAGGCATTTGTCGTGTTTGCGGACATTGGCAGTGCAACAAATGCTCTTAGATCCATGCAAGGATTCCCATTTTATGATAAACCTATGGTATGTCATCTCATATGAAATTTCTAGTTGTTATACTATCCCACTACATTGTGTATCCCCATGACGTACAACTATGAGAACAGCATTTGTGTTTGAACTTACCAGAAAATGTTTCCAACATTTTAATGTTTTGAGGGAAGGCCTTGCGACAAGGGTTCAATATACCACTGGTTACTTCTGGCTGGGGTTTTTCTTCAATTTTTGAACAGTCAATCCCAAAAAATGTTTTAGGTCAGCAGAAAGAAAATAGGAATTTTCCAAATAAAAAAAACATCAAAAAAGAATATGAAGATTGAAACAGCCAAATGAACTATTGCAATATATAGGTTTACTGTTTTGTTTCTGCAGGTACACACAACTTCAGCAGTATTGAACCGTCAATAACTCACAGATAATGTTTTCTTGTTCCCTTCTGGTCCCATGCAGAAAATAGGTTCTTTCCACCCCTGGGTGTCATTTTTCAATAACAACATAGATAACTTTGTGCAAGCCTGAAATGCCTTGTATATTGACGCTGTTTATTGTGCTTATATATATATTGATTTATCACAACATTCTATATTCAAAATATTTTGACAGAGAATACAGTATGCCAAAGGTAAGTCTGATGCAATTGCCAAACTTCAAGGGACCTATATACCAAGAGAGAAACGACCAAGAGAAAAGAAGATAGAGGAAGCTAGTATGTACAATGTGTTTAGATATAAAATCTATAAATCTGTTTTTTTAAGATTTGTGAACATTTAAACTATAAACATTCATAATTTCAATATTTTTCATATTCCCTTTGACAGAAAAACCTCCACCCAAGAAAGCTGCTGCTGCTGCTGCTGCTGCAAAACAACCAATCAGAGCACCAACTCCAATGGCTATGCAACCAAGTAAGAGCTTTTGCATTCCCATTTTTTATGCAGTGAATTCTATAGACTACTTTCATAATACAGATGGGTTATAATATATCCTTGTTAACATCGCTCTGGTTAAAAAATTATATTCAATTTCAGTCAGAGGAAGTGAGGACAAGAAGGATTATCAAGATACACTTAAATTAGTATTTATAGTATACCCATCTGTATTATGAAATTGGTCTATGTTTCTTTTGAACTAAGCATGCTAAATTCGTAAATTTGATCAAAACATATACTAATAGTAAAGTTTCCAAAAACTTCATTCCTTAAATTTAATAGAAATAATAGGGTTTACATAATTTGGAATATTTTAAATTATTTGACAGATCTTTATAATATCTTTATAAATAAAATAACATGTTGTGAACTACATTGGGGATAACCATGATAAACCAATTAAATTAGTTTATATTAGAATACTGGCCATATTTGAACACCATTGTTTGCCATATATTTTGATTGATATGAACCAGATGTTCCTTATTTTTCAACAATAATACATATCCAAAAATTGAATTGTATATTTCCTGTTGTATACAAATATATAAAAAAATATTGCTTTACTCACTGAAAGAGTAATGAAAGCCTGAATTTGAATGTTCAATTTATTGTTTGGTATAAGTTGAAAACGTGAATGCATCTTATTTAGTTAATTTATTTAACTTTTTTCTAGACATGATGACTCACATGATCCCTATGCAACAACCTGATGTACCTGCTTTACCCAACAAGATCCTATTTTTAACCCTACTACCCCAAGAAACCACCCAAATGATGTTGGCTATGCTGTTCAACCAGTACCATTTTACTCTAATGCATTTACATTTTCAAAATTTTCCAGGATTTACTATTGTTGACAAAATGATGGTTTTGGTGAATGACAATGACATCAGTTCACCATGACATTTTGCATATATTTCACATTTATATTTGTTCAGGGATTTAAATGACGTGTATTTTGTGTGTTTTTCTTTGTTTTTCTTCAACTTCAGATTTCCTGGCTTCCGAGAAGTTCGACTGGTTCCTGGAAAGTCCGACATCGCTTTCGTGGAATTTGAGAACGAGATCCAGGCAGGAACAGCAAAGGATGCTTTACAAGGTTTTAAGATCACGCCGACGAATGCAATGAAGATAACGTTCGCCAAGAAATGAAAACATTCATACATCAAGATTTTTATCTACGTACATGTTTAAAGATGGAGTTGAGTCTTATAGACTTGGTAAATCTTCGCTGCTTGAAATAAAATCGCCGCCATGGATATATTCTTGGGCTTGGGGTGTGTAAAGTGATCAAAAATTACACTGGATTAAGTATCTACTGTGTTTAAAATGAAGCCAGAAGTCAGTCGTTACTAAAGGACCTTATGTTTCCTGAAGTCCGACATCGCTTTCGTGGAATTTGAGAACGAGATCCAGGCAGGAACAGCAAAGGATGCTTTACAAGGTTTTAAGATCACGCCGACGAATGCAATGAAGATAACGTTCGCCAAGAAATGAAAACATTCATACATCAAGATTTTTATCTACGTACATGTTTAAAGATGGAGTTGAGTCTTATAGACTTGGTAAATCTTCGCTGCTTGAAATAAGATCGCCGCCATGGATATAATATTGGGCTTGGGTGTGTAAAGTGATCTAAAATTACACTGGATTAAGTATCTACTGTGTTTAAAATGAAGCCAGAAGTCAGTCGTTACTAAAGGACCTTAGAAATTTCTTGCTTGAGATGTTTTATATGTCAAAATCATGTAGTTATCTGGTAAATGAGCTTGAAGATGTTTAAAAAATAGATAGAGGCAAATTCCTCCAACATCTTTGGTCCCTTAATAGTAATGGCGGATTTCTATTGTCTAACAATGATTAACTGGCTTAATTTTCTACACCGGTAAATAATGGTTGCGCTATCCAGTCTGCTTTTCAGGTCAGTGAGTTTGAGCTGATTTCTGTAAATCCAACCACAAGAACATTTTTATTGAAACTGTAAATACATTGTCTTGGCATTAATGTAAATGGTGGTTTTTTACTGTATTTAAACACTGTCCATCTGGCAATGTCACCTTTTTGGTTACCTTATATAACACAAATTTATCCCAATCAATTATCCGTATCTCATTTTTATATTAGATCAGAGTAGACAATATTTCCATGTCCGCTATGTTACCAGATATCACAAACTCTTGCGTGCGATTAATGGAACAACCCTCTCATGTAAACTTTCATCAATTTTCAAGCAGTTCTGGCTAGTCAACCAGCGCCAGAATGCGAAAATATGGGTAAATTTCCATATTAATAACATCAATCTAAATACAATCGTAACACTTGTCCTAATCTGTTGATTTGTAACGTCATCTTGAGATAGTAATATGGAAATTCACTTACCGTAAATGCTCGTTTTAGCGCCGCTTAATCGGGGTAATAAAGAGTTTAAACTTGACGTTTACCGCAATCGGCTAGCGCGGCGTTAACTTGATAGGATAAACAAATAAACGCACTAAATAAGCCGTTTCAGTTTTGCTGTTTGACGTTATTAGAGGCGTTCAGGCAAATATCGTCATGCAGAAATTTTCAGAGTTTGAAAACCAGTCTTAGTCATACAGTTTGCTATACCGTGCTATTGACTAGCAATGAAAGGGTCCCAATTACAAACGAATATTTTAATAGTCTTTAATACATAACAGGAATTGTTTTCTTTAATACATATAAAGTGGAAATTGTTTAAATGCTTTAGTCGAAAATTATTTAACAAGCGCCGCTCCCTGTTAAGCGCCGCACTCGGGTCAGAAAAATTTAATAAGCGCCGCGGCGCTTTAGTCATATTTATTAAGAAATATGAAACGTAATTGGTTTCCTTTCAGAAGTAAAAAAGTGGTACAATAGTTCTGCACAAAAGAAACATATTTATTTGCTTAATATTCTCAATATTAACGCATCAGTCGTTACATTCGTAACACACAACTAAGTTACTAAGTATAACCATATAAAGTCTAACGTAATTTAGTACATCTTCCCTTGGTAACATCGAAATAAAAAATTCAAAATAAGTAAATAATATTACAAAGAAGAAAATTAAAGAAAACAACTAGTTATAGTCTAACTCTAATACTATTTATAAATAGAAAGTTGAAAAGTAACAAAGTAGACATGGTCTAACACAACTTTATCGCAATAAAAATAAGTAAATAAAAGACAGAAAACAAGGCCATTCTGTTGCTCCCAGAACAAGTGGACATTTCGTTAACGTTGGCAGGTATGGGACCATCCATTTTGCTACATGGACACTTTGGGTCAACATAACTAAATGCTGTTCCCCACATCTTATTGCACAGTTCCTTGCCACTGCCGTACAGCTAAAACGAAAGAATTTATTGTTTTTCAGTTTTAAGCCAGTTCGGAGTTTCGATTGCACATCCAAATGCCGCGTCGGAATAAAATCGCAGTTGAATTATAACATGTATTTTAGAGTGGAAGAATTAAAATATGCATATCAAAGTATTCAAATGTTAAATAATACATTTGTGTTTCACATATAGCCACAATAGAACTGTCTTCTGTGTAAGCAAAATAAAGAAAGTTGCACTTGAAGGATTAGTGTCACACCAGGAACTCAAACTCCTGCTGGCGGCCATTGTTCGGGCCGATTAGATGAGAAGATCTGGAAACGTTTTTACAATCCGTCATATATTGGTAACCATCCTTTGGTAATCCTTGCTCCTTTTATCTGATTTTATCGGAAATGTTCCAAACAAGGTATTTATCGTTATTTGTTGCATTTGGCTAAGATGTAAACAATAACAAGAGCCCGCAATGCATGACCCTGAATTAAGAATTAAGGGAATACATTTTCAAATAACCAATTTAAGGCGAGTCAACCGAGCAGAAAACGATTATTCGTCGATGATTGAACAGTTGAATACTTTGCTATGCATATTTTTATTCTTCCAGTCTCAGCTGCATGTTATGATTCAACTGTAATTTTATCCCGACGGCGACGCAGAATATTTGGATGCTCAGTCGAAACTCCGAACTTGCTTATTCAGAAGATTGTTAAATTGTATGCTTGACAATGCTTGGCTTTTGTAAACCAAACATGCGCATAAGCAGTACGTACTTGACGACCTCTTTATTGTGCCAATATATTTTGAAAATAAATTGGGGTTAATAGGGCGTAACATCCAAACCCAAACGGAAACAAGCAAAGAAAACAGCTGCTTTGGCAAAAACTTTCAACTTTCTGTCAACTCATTTTGATTAGACCATGAGTCCATGACACTAATCGCGTCTTCATTTAAAGCCGACGACATTCTTCAGTTATCAGCAAAGGCTTGCCAAACTTTATCTCAGTTCAAATTGAGGGTTGCTTCGCGTGTGCCTAAAAGATATAAACAAAATCTCGACGTTTCGAGCTAAAGCCCTCGTCGAGAACGTCGTCGAAACGTCGAGATCACTAGTTTTGTTTATATCTTTTAGGCACACGCGAAGCAACCCTCAATTTGTTCTATATGTCCGTGGCCGACGCTGAATTCAGAAGTCTACTTTATCTCAGTTCATTCTGGTTTCAACCGCCTTTGAGAAAATATAAAAAAGAGCGGAAACTCACCCAACCCTTTCATGATGAATAAGGATTAAATAATTTAGTAAATAGAAACTTGACTATACAGAATCAATTGTAAATCATATCCACAATGCTTTTTGAATGAAACATGTAAAAATGTATTTATCTAATTGAAAACAAATAAAGAAAATGGGGCGGGAAGTGGTGTCAACACAGTCAACTTACCTGTTTAAACGTGCGACATTCAGCGCCTCTCAGACAAGTATACATGTTGTTTGAAGTATTGAAACCAGCAGCCCAGTCTTTCGCACATGTTTGATCATCTTTGCATGCCTCATACCAATCGTCACAGTAATCTCCGCATATTGGGACGCCCTTTACAGTAGCATTGCCGACATGCCATCTGATTAGACGAGGTTCACAGGAATAGAAACATTCTTCTTCAAAAAGGAATTTCTCACATCTCTGCATGGAAGATTAAGGGAAATTTTTGATAAATTGAACGTTTTATACCACAGGCACAGAATAGTAGTTGAGATTGGGACAAATGCCTTATTTTATTACATTCTTAACTAAACTATCCGTACTATTTATGCTGAATAGTTCTAAAGTATTGATCTCCTTAAAGGCCCAGTAAGGATCCAGTGTTTATACTACACTCCATATAGTACATGAAGAAACCTAAACGAAATTATACTGGATAGTTCTATTTACACTGGACCCCACGTTTGAGATATCTTTTTCAGGTAGTTCAGACCTGTACATGCGACCCAAGCTTACGTTGCGACTATTAAATCTATATTGTAAACAGTATGGATATGGTACTTTATATAAGCTGTATACAGAAGACTTACTAGAAAATTGTGTAAATTGAGAAATACACTTTGTTGTAAGTCTTCTATATACAGCTTATATATAAAGTACCATAGCCATACTGTTTACAATATAGATTTAATAGTTGCAACGCAAGCTTGGTCCCTCTGTGTTCAGAGACAAACCACAGCAGCTTATTATAGAATATTATCTACACTGGATCCCTGCGTTTGAGATGACTTTTTCAGGTAGTTCAGTCTTCAGAAGCAAAAAACGGCAGCTTATTGTACCCAACTCCCCCCTCACCTTATCGTACAGACCGTCCTGAAAATACTCGTGTAACCAGATACTCATAGTCATTACTCAGATTTCTGACTCGGTAAGGAGCCAGCCAGCACTGCAGTAACTCGATGAGGGACTGGTCATAAAGTATAGGTGGGGGTGGGCTATCAATGGGGGAGGGGGGTGGGTCATCAATTTTCCAAGTCATAAATGGGGGTGGGTCATGTGAATTTTAAAGCTACATTGAGGGGGGGGGGTCAGCTTATAATCAAACTTTACATTACATACACTTGAGAGTATTGTATATTATATTTGAACTCATGCAACACAAATGTTATATCACTTAAGTATAATGTTTTTTTTGTAAGATCTTCACAACAAAAATTACCAGCAATGATATTATTAATTATGAAGCAAATTTTCGCAGCATTTTTGCTGTCCAAGTTCTTCAATTTGTCCCCCAGAAAGTGCAGGAAATGGCATTTCCGACCCTCAATTTTTAACCCTCGTTTCCAATCCCTGTACCCCCCTAAGTCTCCGACTCCTAACTTTAAATAATTTATGTTCCTGGGCCACTAAAATGTTAGCCTGCATGCAATAGCAGAACTCGTTCTGGCGCTCGGTTCAGCAGACGTTTGTTTTTCGTCGCTTGGCGTGAGAAAAACAACGTCTGCGAGCAGGCTACTAAAATGTACGTTTTATTTGTGTTTCCTAAAAAAATATGTCACTTGACCATGACTTGAAAGAGGACTCTGTAGAACATCACTTCAGTTTCATTTATTTGATACTTAATATTAGTGGGAGATAAAAGAAGCAAGTGCGTTAAATTGTACTAGAGGTGGGTCATTATGTTTTCAGCTATCAGATTGGGGTGGGTCATGTGTATTTCTCAACAAATCGGGGGGTGGGTCAGCTCAAACTATCCTTTGTAAAATTCAATTTTCATAAACCACCCCCCTGTACTTATGACCAGTCCCTAATTATGAGAGCCATATCAAAGAAAAACTCGCAAGGCAGTAATACAATACAATAGTCAATATTTGGTCAACAAGATTCAACATTAATACCAGCTTTGGTATATATACAGATATACATACATAAAAACAACTGTTATATGACATACAAATATATAGTCACAGAATATATAGTCTTAGGAAATTATTTTCGTTCCCAATCTCATCTAAATCGCATTCATCGCAATGTTTACATAATCTATCATTGACAGTCATTGTTTGCAACATTGCTTATATAATCCCGTATAAATCTATATATGGTAACCACATGGCATGTATTATCAATGCTTACTGCAAGCACAGTATAGGTATTGAGTGCTGCAAGCATTAATAGTTGGGCAGTAAGGCAATTGACTTTAATCAGCTTTATGAAAGTTATGTAATTAAAAGGCAACCACTGGCTAACACTGTAACAGTTTTCTTAGAAAGTATGTCATTATATGTTGTTCAGTTCATCATCACGCGACGTTAACGCCTGAACAACATCGACTCTGACATCGAACATGTATGTTCAAAACTTTGCACCTTACCTTTGAAATGTTTTTACAGTGGCCCCAATGAAAGCCGTACAACTCTCTGGTTTGTGTCTCGTGTAATGTTTGAGTAAAATTAGCCGTACAACACGTATCCTTGCTCCATGCTTTGCACTCAGCATAGTCTTTGGTTGCCGGAGACGATGTATTCTTGTGAAATGAACCAGGCAGACATTGTTCCGCTTTTATTGATACGATAAATAGCACGAGTAGGCCGAGTATTTGCACTTTCGCAGACATTTAATATAAGATCAGTATACTACAGGGTTTTAGCACTTTAGCAGATCGGTCAGATCACGCGGTTAGACTGACTCGATACTGTGTAAGGCGAGAGTTAAAAACAGCTCGAATTTCGTCTATTTTAAATTACGCGAGGTCGAGGAACACTAACAGTAACACTCCTGAAAACTCAAACCGACAAAACTGCAGAGAACCACATGTGATGTGTCGGTTAAAATCACTGTCATTAAAATTTGAAATTTAAAATAGTTTGGCATGAACAATGAGATGATGTAATTTAGACAATTATGTCAACATGACACAAATACTATATACTATGGTTATACAGATGTTACGCGAGGCAATTTTTTGCCTCGATTTGCAACGCAATTTCGGACACAGACTCACAAAGAGAGAGAGCCATGACAGATAAAAAGTAAATTCCCAGAGAAATTGTGAGCATGAATCTCGTTTTACCGATATTTTTCTTAATTAACATGCCCAGAAGGCAACAAAGAAATTTTGAAATGAGAATATGATATATATCAGTGAAGTGGAACGCGGGTCATGAACCATGTTCACTGTCAGTTTCCTGCGCCTATATACATTCCTACATACAGGGGTGTGGCGACCGGGGGGCGTGTTGGGTGTAACCCCCCCCCAATAATTATAAATATTAAAAAGTTGGTCAAAATGGTTTGTTGTTGTTTCAAAAAATATTGAGAAATTATGCGTTGAAAATAATGCGCTGAATTACACTACATTTACATCACTATGACTTCAACAAATGTACATCAATTATAGTTACTTAACGGAATCATTAATATATATATATATATATATATACACATGTATGTATGTATGTATGTATGTATGTATGTATGTATGTATGTATGTATGTATGTATGTATGTATATGTATGTATGTATATGTATGTATGTATATGTATATATGTATACGTGTAGGTCTACGAAACGCAGAGTGCTCGACAACATATAGTTAGAGCAAATTATAGATTTTCGCTTACCTCAAAACTTGTCTGCAACAGGCTGTTTCATGACAAGTTTTGAGGTATAAGCGAAAATCTATATATGTATATATATATATATTATATATTATATTATATATTATATTATATATTATATTATATATTATATATTATATTATATATTATATTATATATTATATTATATATTATATTATATATTATATTATATATTATATTATATATTATATTATATATTATATTATATATTATATTATATATTATATACATATATATATATACAGCCAATTCAAAAAAGATTGTCCTTCATGCAATGGGTGATGGGTATTGCTTATTAGAGCATTAAAATCGACAAATTAGCTTAGTAAACAAGTAGCTCTGCATCGTAAGTGTTTGTCATATGCTTTGGCGTTGCTGCAATGCAATATTTTAGGAGTTTATCATCCCTTGCGCGCTCAATGTTTAAGGTTTACGATTTTTTGAAGGACAACCTTAGCGAAAATATATATATGAGCACTCTGGCCCCAAGACACTTCACGCATGTCTGGATGCGCATGTGTCTGAGTATTGTACCACATGCGCTTGGTGAGGGCAAGAGTATGGTGTATAAATACGAAGTCACACTAGAAATTCCGCCGTGTTGTAAGAACACGCCATTTTGTCCGCGTATACGACACGGTAAAAGCGTGTTGAACACGTTTTTGGTGTGTTCTGTTCAAGGCGTGTTGTAGATTTGGTGTGTTGTAGGAACACGCCCGCCGTATTGTAGGAACACGCCAGCCGTGTTGTAGGAACACGCCTGCCGTGTTTTATAGAACACACTTTTGGTGTGTAATCGTAAATCCAAAGAACACACCATTTTGTCCGCCTATACGACACGGCAAAAGCGTGTTGTGTGTTCCAAGAACACACCGGTGTGTTCTTAGAACACATGGTGTGTTCTTTCAGCACATCAAGCATAAAACATATCAGGCATACAACACAGCTATCAAACAACACACCAAGTATAGAACACATCAAGCATACAACACGGCTGTCGGGCTACACATCAAGTATAGAACACATAAAGCATACAACACGTTAAGCGGATATCTGCAAAGACTTGCAAGTTAAGATTTTATTTAAAGAAAACGCTCTTCGACTTCAACTTCAACAAAACAAAATATTAATTGACATATCAAATCCTGTCTCTTTAAGTCTCTCGTAAACCGTCTGTACTTTGCTCGATAAGAAGACTTTTAGCGCTTTATTCTTTCTGTATGCGCCCAATGGCAATGTGTTTTCGTTGGCCTGTTTTACTTCAATAAGCGTTGAAACGGTCCTGTAGCATCAATCTATTTGGAATATAAATAACAAAAAAGGAATTGGTGTATTTCAAACATTGTTCTAACTATCTCCATATTTGTGACCGAATGGAAACCACACGGCGTGAATGCTATTTCAAAACTTGGGAATGAGATTGTAAAAAGTTAAAAAGTGTGTTACAAAATCTTGAATTCTGAGGTGTAAAAACCTCACAACTACGATAAAAATTCCTCTCAGGAAACACGGAAAATGCACATGTGAGACTTCGAAAATGCGAAATTTTCTCCAACGAACCCTAGGTTGCTCCTCCCCCCAATAACAATTTACTTCCGACGACAACGAGCCAAGCGCAAAACCTATCCTTACTTATCGCTGTAAAAGTGCTTCTGGCAAATTACTATTAAAACACTAAAGCCCCGTACAGACGAGCACGTTTTCCTTGACAAGTTTCTTGGCGTTTGTGTGTGCAGCAGCAAATTTTTTCGATCAATTATTCCTTTTCAGGTATAATTAGCTTTTAAACAAGGCTCCTTGTCAAGGAAAAATTGTAATTTTTTGGTCATACACACGAGTAAATAAAACATGTTAGGGAAAACATTTCAAGAAAAACTTGCTAGTCTGTATGGAGCTTAAATTTTTTGGTCACGTTATTACTGCGATTTGTGACAACTACCCCTCCCCCCCTTAGCTTACCTTAGAGTATCTTAGCATACCTTAGCCTACTTTACATTACCTTAGCCTACCTTACACTACATTAGCTTACCTTAGCCTACCTTAGACTGCTTTAAACTACCTTAGGGAATCTAAGGTACTCAATAGTCTAAGGTACTCTAAGCAGTGCTGGAAAATGTCCGGCAGCGCCAGCAGCACCGCTGCCAGGAAATTTTTGACAAAACGTCTTCACAGGAAATTTTTATGTCTCACAGGAAATATTTGTCATTTTATAAATCAAACAATAGATAATTAGCTTGTTGGTGCTACAAAATTTTGATTTTGACATATATTTACTTACTGGTAGTGCCAGTGGCAGCTGGGTTGTAAAATTTTCCCATGCAGAAAATTTTAAGTCCGACGTACACAGTAAATGTTTGTTTTGTGATTTTGCTGCCAGGAAGGAAAACAGATTATCTAGGCCTGACTGTAAGGTAGGCTAAGATAGTATAAGGCACAACTAAGGTAGTCTAAAGCAGGCTAAGGTAGTGTTAGGTATACTAAGGCACTCTAAAATAAGCTAAGGTAGTCTAAAGTAGTCTTAGACTACCTTAGTCTACCTTATGGTACCTTAGACTACCTTAGACTACCTTAGCATAACCTAGCCTATATTTGACTACCGTAGCCTACTCTAGCATACTTTAGCCTACTTTAGACTACCTTCGACTACCTAAAATTTAGCCTGGCTTTGACTACCTTAGGGGCTGTTTATATGGAAGCCGGGCTAGCTCGCTGACCGGGCCAGCCCGGTAAGCGGGATGAATTTGTCTTGTGATTATATGAGAGAATTTCATCCCGGCAAGCGGGTGATTTTGTTGTTTTAACAGTTCTTAAAAATAGCTCGCAGACAAATTGGCGGCGGCATCTCTTTGAACTTTCTTCCCGGCAACCGGGCTGGCCCGGTTACTGAGTGTTTATATGGGGAAATTTTCATCCTGGTAAGGGAGATCTCGCCTTTTTCAAGGGAACCGGGCCAGCCCGCTTGTCCATATAAACGTACAGTAGTTTTTACTATAAAATCAATTACACGGCAAGATCTCGCTAAGCGTAGTCTAAGGTAGTCTAAGGTAGTGTAAGGGTATTATAAGGCAGGGTAAGGTAGTCTAAGGTATGCTAAGGCACTCTAAGGTCGTCTAATGTAGGCTAAGGTACATTAAGGTAGTCAAAGATGGTCTAAAGTAAGCTAAGGTAGTCTCAAGTAGTCCAAGGTATGCTAATATAGTCTAATGTAGGCTGAAGTAGTCTAAGGTAGTCTTAACAATTGGAGGGTTTTGTAGATGGAAAATTATTGAGTGTAAATTATATACATATATTAGACCTAACCAGGAACAGCTGCGAAAAATGCAACCACAGGTCCCTGGCAGGAATCGAATCTGCCGCCCTGCGATTCCGGTGCAGCGCTCTAACCAACTGAGCTACAGAGTCCAGTTGTCGAGTTCTAACCACAAGTTCATGTATATATATACTAAGGGTACTGCCATGTTAAGTTGTGGGTAAATATGTAGATTTTGTTGGCATCTCACTCGATTGAATAACAATTGGAGGGTTTTGCAGATGGAAAATTATTGAGTGTAAATTATATACATATATTAGACCTAACCAGGAACAGCTGCGAAAAATGCAACCACAGGTCCCTGGCAGGAATCGAATCTGCCGCCCTGCGATTCCGGTGCAGCGCTCTAACCAACTGAGCTACAGAGTCCAGTTGTCGAGTTCTAACCACAAGTTCATGTATATATACTAGGGTACTGCCATGTTAAGTTGTGGGTAAATATCTAGATTTTGTTGGCATCTCACTCGATTGAATAACAATTGGAGGGTTTTGCAGATGGAAAATTATTGAGTGTAAATTATATACATTTATTAGACCTAACATTTTATTAGACAACTGGACTCTGTAGCTCAGTTGATTAGAGCGCTGCACCGGAAACGAGGGCCGCAGGTTCGATTCCTGCCAGGACCTGTAGTTGCATTTTTCGTAGCTGTTCCTGGTTAGGTCTAATAAATGTATATAATTTACACTCAATACTTTCCATCTACAAAACCCTCCAATTGTTATTCAATCAGTGAGATGCCAACAAAATCTAGATATTTACCCACAACTTAACATGGCAGTACCCTAGTATATATACATGAACTTGTGGTTAGGACTCGCCAACTGGACTCTGTAGCTCAGTTGGTTAGAGCGCTGCACCCAAATCACAGGGGCATGAGTTCTATTCCTGCCAGGGACCTGTAGTTGCATTTTTCGCAGTTGTTCCTGGTTAGGTCTAATAAATGTATATAATTTACACTCAATAATTTTCCATCTACAAAACCTCCAATTGTTATTCAATCGAGTGAAATGCCAACAAAATCTAGATATTTACCCACAACTTAACATGGCAGTACCCTTAGTATATATACATGAACTTGTGGGTAGAATTCGACAACTGGACTCTGTAGCTCAGTTGGTTAGAGCGCTGTACCGGAATCGCAGGGCCGCAGATTCGATTCCTGCCAGGGACCTGTAGTTGCATTTTTCGCAGCTGTTCCTGGTTAGGTCTAATAAATGTATATAATTTACACTCAATAATTTTCCATCTACAAAACCCTCCAATTGTTATTCATTCGAGTGAGATGCCAACAAAATCTAGATATTTACCCACAACTTAACATGGCAGTACCCTAGTATATATACATGAACTTGTGGTTAGGACTCGCCAACTGGACTCTGTAGCTCAGTTGGTTAGAGCGCTGCACCCAAATCGCAGGGCCGCAGGTTCTATTCCTGCCAGGGACCTGTAGTTGCATTTTTCGCAGCTGTTCCTGGTTAGGTCTAATAAATGTATATAATTTACACTCAATAATTTTCCATCTACAAAACCCTCCAATTGTTATTCATTTTCGAGTGAGATGCCAACAAAATCTAGATAAGGTAGTCTTAGCCTGCCTTAGACTACCTTAGACTTCATCAGGGTACCTTAGACTACCTTGGCTCAAGTTTTGACTAGTTTATAATACCTTAGATTACCTTAGATTACCTTAGGGTACCTTAGACCAGGAGGTGGAATTCAGAGGTGGAATTCAGATTCAAAATTAATAATTAAATTAATCAGGTTCAATGATCATTGATTGATTTTGACATTGGATTGATTGGAGTGTTGTTTCATGATATTTAGTGATGTTCAATTAGATATAGTGAATACAAAATGCATTACAATTACTAGTCTAAACTAGAGCATGCTCTAGTTTTGTTATTACGGATCAGTTCATTATGAACTTAAGGTATTTCTGTGAAAAATGTTCTGCAAAAGCTCAAATCCAAAAATATTTCTGGCAACTAGGTTCCCATGATCCGATACCTTTTCCACCTCTGCCTTAGATTACCTTAGAGTGCCTTAGCACACCTTAGATAGTCTAAGGTACCCTAAGGTAGGCTAAGGTAATCTAAGGTAGTCTAAGGTATGCTAAGATAGTTTAAGGTAGGCTAAGGTACTCTAATGTAGACTTAGCCTGCCTTAGATTACAACCGACTACCTTACGGTACCTTAGCCTAACTTAGAGTTCCCTAGCATATTTTAGACTACCTTAAACTACTTTAGACTACCTTAGCCTACTTTAGGGAATTTAAGGTACCCTAAGGTAGGCTAAGGTAGTCTAATGTACCCTAGGGTAGTCTAAGGCAGGCTAAGGTACGGTACGGTATGGTATGCTAAGGCACTCTAAGGTAGGCTAAGGTACACTAAGTTAGTCAAAAGAACACTAAGGTAGTCTAAGGTAGTCTAGCGTACCCTAAGGTATCTCGAACGTAAGGTGCCAGTGTCGGTAGAGTAAAGCAAATCTGGTTGACAGTTGTGTAAAACTACCTGAAAAATACAATAAGAACTTCGACGTTTGAGCAACGGTCCTTCGTCTGGAAGTTAGTAGAATGGGAATGAAAATTCAATCTGTGTCCCATTTCTGGTAGTAACGATAGCCGCAAAAGCCAAGAAATGTGTCTCATTTCTCAACTTGTCACCATTCATCCTCTCGGCATTAATGAGCGCCTCTCTTACATTTAACTCATATTTGTTTATGCATGCCATCAGCAGATACTCTACATCTCACCTTATCTCATATTTCATTCCTTATTTTCTGTCTTTCTTGCTTTGTTATTTTTGTTTGCTGCTCCTTATATGCTACTATATTTTGTGATGTGATTTCCTTATTTTGTTTATGGGTTGTTTTTATTAAATCCATCTGATTGGTGTATTTTTTATCACGTGATCGCTTTTGTATTCACTATAAAAGCACATGTTTTTCCCCGACCCATTCCACTAAGGGCCTGTTTATATGATCCCGTCTAAGCGGACAGGACGTTTCCATCCCGCCTAGCAGGGAAACTCGCCTTGGCGGGATGGCATGTTTATATGGAGAAAATACATTGCCGGGATGAAGCCAGTTCGGTGCTTGACGTCATATTTCCTTGCAGAAAAGGGATTTACACATGCTCAGAAGAAAAGTTCATCCCGCTTGGCCAGGATAGAGTGTTTATATGGGAATTTTTCGTCCCGGCTAGGCGGGATCCCGGCAACAGATGTGGGATTCTGTCTAGGCGGGATCATATAAATACTCAATAGAATTTATATTACAAGCGGGATCTCTGCAACTGTCCCGTCCCGCCTTAAGCCGGTATCATATAAACAGACCCTAACTTCCAGACGAAGGGCCTTCGCTCGAAACATCGAAGTTCTTATTGTATTTTCCAGGTAGTTTTACACAACAGTCAAGAGCCGTACCCTGTAAAGTAGTCTAAGGTAGTCTAAAGTATGTTAAGATAGTCTTAGGTAGGCTAAGGTAGTCTAAGACAGTCTAACGTAGTCTAAGGCAAGGTAAGGTAGTCTAATTTAGGCTTAAAAACCGACTGCTGAGCAACAAATTTTAAAATCCATATAAACTTGAAAATACGATTATTTAAACGAAAAAATATGCATTTTTATTATAACATAAAAATATAATATGTCAGTACTAACCTTTATTGTCAATTTCTAAGTTATCCCTGAAACTCGCCGCTCTGACTTTCCAAAATAAGTTTTTCCTTTGGCTTCGTAAATACGGACTAAAATCATATTTGTCCTTTTTGTTTTTCATACCGAGTTTATTTCGACTATTTCAAGTCCAAATTTTGAGCTAAATGGTCAAAAACCTTCTAACATCGTCGAACTATTGTTTCAAAGTCTCTGACAAAATTTTTTCATTGCTTTAGACAACAAAAGATAAAAAAACTCCCTGCAAAAGAGTATTTAGCTTCAAATTTTAGAGTTATGGCGGTTGTGTTTCTTGTCCAAACTCGTCAGCAAAACTCACGACGTGATTGGCCAACTTTCCCGCCACGTTTACAACACGTTGACGTGTTCTTTCAGCACGCTAATTTCTTATGAAACAACAACACACTGCTGTGTTGTTTAAGCACGCTGCGTGTTCTACGGCCTTAAAAACACACTTTTGCTGTGTTGTAGTGAATTTTTGACGTGTTCTTGCTTTCTGACGGTGTGTTGTTAAATCTGGCGTGCTGTTCAGACACACCTGCCGCCATACTGGTGTGCTGTTCTGTAATGAAAAACACACCATCGTGTTCATATCCAAATTTTGCAGCACGTCACCGTGTTATATAAGCACGCTACCATGTTCTTAAAACACACCGACAGCACGGCAGAATTTCTAGTGCACTCGCATCTAGACTGCGTTACAAGCTGCACTGACGAGCCGTTGAACGGCGAAACATGCATGTCTGCAGATTTGACAATATATATATATATATATATATTTTCGCTTACTTCAAAACTGGTCTGCAACAGGCTGTTTCATCTGTAAAAGAATCATCAGGCATTACAGATGAAACAGCCTGTTGCACTCCAGTTTTGAGGTATAACCGTATAAGCGAAAATCTATAATTTGCTCTAACTATATATTATATAGGCTATGTTGTCGAGCACTCTTTGCGTTTCGTAGACCTCAACCTACACGTATATATATATATATATACACAATGTTGTTGGTTAAAATATATTAACTGAAATAATACGTTCTAATTTTCAAATAATATTCGCTCCTGAGTACGTAAGCAGTTGGTCAATAGACCATTAGTGCAGAATTACTGGAGTGTAGCATACACGCATAACTTTAACATCATTCTTTGATCCTTTCTATTTTATGAAAGGTTAAATGAAATGCTTGCATTTGAAAAACTTACTAAAAACAAGATGGAGTGTCAGTACAATCATAGTTAATGGAGAGGGATGGTTTGGAAGCTTCACGAAAGTACAATGAAACTCATTATCTATGTTGGTTTAGGTTTATGCAAAAATGTAGTTCTTCGTCGTCACGTGTGTATTGTATTTTCACCTAAACAACCAATAACCATGTAAAAACTGGGCAATTGTTTAAGTTACGGATGGGTAAATAAACCAAAACATTGCTATTGGTCGTTTGTGTGAAAATACAATACACACGTGATAATGAAGGACTACATTTTTGCATAAACCTGGACAATAACATAGATAATGAGTTTCATTGTACTTTCGTGAAGCTTCCAAACCATCCCTCTCCATTAACTATGGTACAATAAGGCAATATATATTGAAAGCTGTTTTGGCCAGTTTAATACGAAGAAATTTCATTGTTAAATTGTAATTGCTAAACATGCATGCATGTAATTGGCAATGTAACATTTATAACGCTTTCAGAGTTGAAGTGATATTTGTGTAGTTCAACGGCTTAGCAAAGTCCCTGTCATATCAACTCTCTCATTTCCCCCTATAATATGTGATACAAAAATTTGTGTGTAGAAAGACAAAAATGTTGGTCATATCAGTACGTATATAATATATTCTAACACTGCATCGTAGCAAAACCCAACCAGCTGATTAAAAGAGTGCCAGTCTGGAATTTAGGCAATTAAGCACCTAAAATACTCATTAGTTCAAGCTGACAAATGGACTGGTTCTGAAAAAACCTTAGTAAGTAAGCTAGTATTGTTCTTTTTTAGCTGGTAGCGAACAAAGAATTATGAATACTGTATACGTGATCTGAAATGGTCAATTTACATGCATCTGCAAAGTGCAAAATATAATTGATCCGTAATTGTCACGCAAGCTAAACTATTTGCCTATTAAGACTATTAAGCACCTAAATTCCAAAATACAAGAACCACTTAAGGTTAAAAATAGACTGGTTTTTAAAAATCCTTACTAATTTTAGTTCTTTAGGTTTAGAGTGGCACTGCAAGTTTTAAGTTATAGATAAAACATGAGCAGTCGATCTTTATCTGATATAGAAACTCGAGCCGAAGGCGAGCGTTTGTATATCAGATAAAGATCGGATGCGAATGTTTTATCGAACTAAACAACGACGTACCCATCTTATGAGTTCATTGGCGAAGTAATTTTAAAAATAAACATTGTCTAAGATGCCGAGAAAATCAAAGCTGTAAATCAGGACAAACCTTTATCCGATTTACAAACATTGATTATTAAACATTCATTTCTTTTGAATTTTCCTCATGAATTCGGAGTTAATGAGTTTTACAAGCTGCTAAATATACCTAATTTAACCAAACCAATGCTTTTATAAGTGGGAATGGACGATACCAGTGGCAAATATCGATATACCAGCGATACTTTCAAAAGTACCGATACTTTCGATACTCACAAAAAGGGTCACAAAATATTGGCAATTTCGATACCACTTGAGCCTGCAATGTTTTTGGTCAGTATTCATGAAAATGTCGTAAAATGCAGTTAGTTTGTAGAGAGAATGTAGTGTAAAAGAGTTGTATAAACTTGCACTTTCATTTTGGCCTTTTCGGGATTCGTGATCGCATTTATATAAGCCAGAAGACATAGTTATGGATAAATATAGACTAGTTCTTGATCCAATTATTAATATTTTTGCAATTAAAATGTTGTTCTAATCACAATATAGATCGAAGTATCGGTATAGGTTTTGGTATCCACCAAAATGCTTAGTATCGGATTGGTATCGTATCGATTAAAAAATGTGGTATCGCCCATATCCCTAGTTATATATAAGAAACGAAGTCATCAAAATAATCTTAAATAATCCATGCTGGCATGCTTTTCTATTACTTTCCATTTGAACGGTCCAATTTAAAGTGGACCACAAAAAATTTAATTTGAAAAAGATATCTCGAACTTTGTGTCTGAACACCTGTAGCTCGCAATTTTGACGATATCTGCTTATAAGTTGAAAGCTTATATGCAATTATTGTGGGACGCTTAGATTTCGGTGTGCTTGTTTACAGTGCGCATGTGCAAATAAATGTTACCCCAGTTTTATTATTATTTACGTTAAAGGTTAAGGTCGGGCATGCTTATCATCTTTCCTTGTAGACGAGAGCTGAACTGCAAAGAACACAGCCTACTACGGCGCCTATATAGTATTGCTGCCGGTAAACGACCAGACTAACGACCTATAAACGAGCCGCCATATCTGATCATCGCTGCAATGGTGAAAGAGTGCAATCCTGCAAATAACACCTCAGACCATTCCTTCAAATATAGCAAAGTTAATATGCATTGACAAAACAAACTTCGTCATCCCCTCTCCCCCATTCAATGCTGTGAACAACAGCTCCGAAACAACTTTGGTAATTTACCATAACACAAGCTCAACATTGAGTTGGGGGGGGGTGCATCGGGACTTAATTTAGAAGGGCAGCATGATTTATCACAAGGGGTACGCCAAGGAAAGAAAAGTATTTAGTCTCAACAAATTATTCTAAGATTTTAGTATTGGCGAGAAAGGAAAAGCCTTATTGGAGGAAAAAGCGGAGCCGAGAAAATTCGTACAACAGAGAACCAACCACAACTCTACTTATATGAGCTAGTTTTCAAGCACGTCAAGTCAGACAGAGGTACGTACATTTATACGTAGTCACCCATAAAGTAACAATAGGCGTACTTGCAAGTTGTAACCTCGACTCAATTTCTGGACGTTTCAGCATCAAGATAACGGTATGGTGCTATTTTACTCATGAATTATTAACTTGTCAAAAAGCTGAAAACGCAAAAGGCCCAGGATAAACGTCGCATTTATCATTTGCCTAATGCAAATGCCGGCTAAATAATTTGCATCATTTTGCATCAGTGTTCGGCACAATTCGAAGCTTAATATTGTTTAGACGCTACCTACACTGGCACCACACGTTAGGAAGATATTAAAAGTCTCAACCTCGTTCCCAGGGTTAAGATTTTCTTCGGAATATATCGTACAAATACGTACTGACATATTACGGTAGATTAAAATCCGCGCATGCGGAGAAGATAAGGTCTAACCATTTAGTGGTGGAAATCAGAGCACAGACTGCACAGATATGATGCGGGAAAGGTTAGGTTTTGGCGAGGGGGGAAAACCGGCAAAAAACATTTGAAACACACAGGAGAGACCAAGTATAACTCTATTTATATGAGTGTTTAAGCACGTCAACTAGAGTATTGAGGGTAGCAGTGGCCCACTTACTAATCCGTACCCACAATCATGGTTCATTTATCGACGTTTAATTTGTTACCACGGAATAAAACAGCCATATGTTGATATGGTAAAGCATTTTTGTAGTTTATTCATGAATTACTGAATGCTGAATATTATTTTAACATGGTTTGTCTGCGCCTGTGGTTTAGTTTTCTCTTACTAACTATTCATCGGCCCACAAAGGACCACAAAAAATGCATATTTAGCATCGAGTTACCAAGGACAAGGAAAATTTCGTTTTTAGTCTTGAATCGTAATTATTTTGATGTAATAATTCCTTTTTTAGGACAGAGAAATATAATGACCATAAACAGATAACACCAAAACATCAAGGAAGTCATGTCTGTAGTGGAAATCAGTTGCTATATCGGAGTACCTGTAGAAAAACCCTCAAAGCACAGGCGAGAGCTAATACCAAGGTCCAAGCTCTATTCACAGAGTTTTCAAGAACATCAAGTCTGGGCTGGGAACGAGGCTGATCAAGTCAGAGTAGGGTAGACATTCAGTCTTAAGTATAACAATCCCTCTTCTCGACATACCGCAGTAGAAAGCGTAACTCAGAGGTTAGGGGTAATGCCTCCAGTTGGCCATCGGGGCTAACATTATCTGCCACGCGTGCTTCCTGTTTGTGAGAAGTGGGAATATGGGGGAATCCTCCCAAAAAATAATTGTTTTTATTTATTTTTGAAGCCCTGCCCAGTTCGTTATATACATATATAATACAAGAGAAGGACCGGTTTATTTATTGATTCAATCTATTTATTGGCACTTATGCCTGTGTATAAACATATTAACCATTTAGGAATATTAAAATATATTTACATGAACACTATATTGGAACAAATTTATGTTATGAACATGCAGTGCTGCAATTTTTCTCGGGAATATCTCAAGAGAAAGAATCACAGCCACAGGACAGTTTCTTTATGTAGTTGTAATAACAAATCCAATGGGTTACTGCTTATTATCCATAAATAATATCGAATAATTTATAATTAATCAGCTTTTCAATAATTTCAAGCTAATAGTGTTTTGTGTCACCGCGGGAAAAGATTGCATTCGGATAATTTTTCGCGCATGTGCAGCAGCAAACGTTTTGGTGCGGATATTCTTTTGCTTATACCGCGCGAATTTAAATGCACGCAAGTTATAAGCGCATTTTGCCGGTCAGCGAATTTCCACATGAGAACAAGGACCTATATGACGTCACATTTTTGCGGACGGCCGAGATCTAGTAAGCCTGCAAACAGGTTTTCTAGAAAGTTACGCACACAATAGGATTATATAGGGTTAGGAATTGGATCGGGATTGGGGTCAAGATCAAAAAGAAATATTCGCAACTCGTAACATGGCCTTATAACCCTAGGGAAGGTTAGTCTGCACTCTATAGGGCTAAAATAGCAATATATTGAGCTATCAGTCCAGATAATGGTATATAGATCGGTTGTTTAAACTAAGTAACGTGGGAGGTAGCTTGTTCCAAGTGGTGAAAATAATCATAAAGAAAACTATAATTTTGGACCTTGCATCCGTGTGGATCCGATATCGCTTTGTATGTGAGTTGCTCTTTTTTTCGACTGCAGCAACCTGACAACAGACCAACAGACAACAGATTGTTTGAATTTAAGTTATGTAGCAGTAAAAAAAATCAAATATTCATAAAATTTGAATATGTCATATCTCCTGCTATGCAGTCATTGAAATTTTTGTGCTGTTTCACTTGGCCGCAAATTCCGATCAAATGAACAATTATTTGAACTAGAGCGAAGAGGAAAGAGCCTTGGAACAAGGTTGTTTGAACTTACAGATGTAGCTTTAATCATATACAATGTGAATAATTATGAATATATAAAAATAATTGAAATGTGTTTTCCAGTTCACACTGTGTCCACTCCACTTTAATGGTGTCAATCACATGTCATCTGACATATTTCTGGTGTAAAGTTATTGCATTTCATTGTGATATAAGCTCAACGACACTGCTTCTCAATAGTCTCCTTGACAGGCATCTCACGTGTTCACTCGTAGCCGTAGGCAGGTACACTGTGCCGTGTTTGTGGCCGCGACGAAATTTTCCCCGCCAGCTAAGCCTAAGGCGATACCTGCGGAGGAGGATATATATAGTTCGCATTCTGAGCTGTGGCCTGCGGGAAAATTCTAATACCGTGCGAATTTACATACATGCAAGTCTGGTTTGTAACACATAATACACGAGAAAACCGTTATAGGGACATTAAGATTCACGTTTATACGTCAAACGACAAACGGCTAGCGAAGAAAACATTTACGTTATAATGCCATAAAGGGAAATGAACTTGCTATTTTAAGACTGTAGTGCAAGATGATTCTTTTGACGGATAAGAAAGAAAATATGAAGCGAAGAAGTTAAACGAAAATACTTTTCTGTGCGTTTCTGCAGATCTTGAGTGTCAAATGCAAGACCAATCTCAACACATCGCAAAAATTCGAGTGTGCCCCCCCCCCCATATGCATGGCTAAATATTTTAAGAGGATGTAAATATAAAAAAAAGCACTAACTGTTCTTCGCAGAATTGGGGAAAGTACATGTGACGCACTTTTATATACCATAGCTAGACGTATTCTTTTTCCTATACAGAGCTGTGAAGCTATTGAAGTCGTAACCGTTGCATACACACGTAAAAATCTCCCATCTTGTTTGGCAAGAATGCAAGATGTGTTCGCAACAGACTTGTAGCAAGGCTTGTCAACAATTTGGAACAATGCTGTCATTTTATGAAGTTGGTACAAGGTTGTCACTCACAACTTGTTATAACAAGTTGTTGAATTGCAGGACGATACCAAGTGGTTGGAACAACTTGCAATTGTAACAAGTCTGTTGAGTCAACAACCTTGTAGCAAGTTGTCAACAAGCCGATGATGACACATTCTGATAACAAGTTGTTGAAAGGGCATTGCTGAAAGGCTGCTGAATGTTTTGTCTACAACCTGTGCGCTTTTACGTCACGTGTGTATGATACGATCAAAAGGGGAAAGGACATGTGACGCACGTTTACCCATCATAGCTACAGTCAGACATATTCTCCTTTCTAGACTATAGGGACTGAATGAGGGGTTAACTGACTACTGACATTTGCCAGTATTTTTGACTGACAACATATTTTAACTGACAACTGACCAACTGTCAAATGATAAATCAGCGATTTTGGAACTGACATTTCACGAAATATCTTACTAACAACTGACAATTGGCTTGAATATTAGCGGACAACTACACCCAAGGACCCCCTATTACCGTTGCTGTATTAGCAAACTAATTTCACATTTAGGGGCGAAAACTTAAGGGGGTAAGGGAGGGCGTGACACCCCCCAAAATACAAAAAATCTCTATTGGCGGGCCATCAAAGGTCTTGCAGGCAACGAAGTCATGGTGCAGTTGCGAAAAGGATTTTTAAAAAAGAAAAAAATGCCAAAAGAACAAGATTAGTTGAACTAAAGAATTCATTTCCTATGTGATTTTTTAGTTTTACGTAAGAACATTTTGATTCTGTATTGATTTTGTAGAGATCAATACAAAATACGTCAAATACGATGAATACTGTTCCAAAACATAACAATTATATATAATAATTAGTACGAGTTGTCAATAAGTGACCTTAGCCTAAACCTGATCACAGCGATATATATATTACATGCTGAATTTTTATATAACTGTCATACATATTGTTATTTCCAGTAGAATAGGCATAGTTAAACATATTGTAATTTTTCACAACCATAAAGAAGTTAACGTACTGAAGAAAACCTTAATTCAAGATCTCTGCTATGTCTAAGGCTAATTGTTTATTTAAATCTACCAATAGCAGGGCAGTCTTCGGAATTTTTGGTGTGGCTTTTCAGATCGATCTTTTAAAAAGTATGAATGTTTAAGGTATTAAATTAGATACTTTTTTCTCTTCTTCAGTCTTCGCAGTAAATATGATTCGTTTGCGTAGGTACGATCAGTAGGTTTGGTGGTCAGCAGCTTTTCGTTCGACCAAATATTTTGGAAAGAATTCTTGTGACATTGCTCTTAAATCCTCCCCCAAAGTGCATGAAATGGCATTTCAGAGGATATAGATTTCAAAATTTTCAGGGGAAGCACGCCCACATACCCCCTTAAAGGTCTCGCTCCTTCAGCACTCCATACTAGTGTTATTGTGCAATTTAGCACCCTCAATCCAAAAAAATGCTATAAGTTTTGGCAGGGCAATTCTACCAGCCACCTCCCCCCAACGAAAAGGTGGTAGTAAATCATGCTTTCAAAATCTCAGTCTTCTCTAGTGTAAAAATATTTCTTTGTCTATCAATTCCCGTTCACTTCTTGCAGACAGATATATCCCAACATTTTCATTACATTGGCACATGGCCTCCGAACTTCAGTCACCAACTAATAACTTCACCCACTTTTAACCGAAGCTGTAAAATTTCCGCCGCATTACCATTACTTTTATACTCTTACACGGTTTCCATAACATGAAAATAGCAATTAGTCTGGAGTTAGCATATAATTACAATTCCATGTACTCATTCATTTTCGTACTATTTCCAACTAAGATCCTTACTATTTCCATAGCGACAAAGATTTTGAAAAGAACTCCAGTGTTACTTATGCACTCTGATAACTGCCGATGGTGCCATATTAATAATCTCTACTCTTAAGGCTCTTTTCCACTCATCGCAAAACCAACTCGCAAGCCCGCTGCGAGTGCTAGGATCTAATTAAAATTAACTATCGAGCATTTTGATTGGATAAAAGTACTCGCAGCGAGCTTGCAAGTTGGTTTTTGCGATGAGTGGAAAAGAGCCTTTATATACTAGAGTTGTTCTAACTGACTAAAGATTTTTTATGTCCATTAATTCCCGTTCACTTCTTGCAGGTAGATATCCCAACATTTTCATGACTTCAGCGCATTGACTTTGAACTTCAGTCACCAACTTGAAGGGAAGTTTTCTTCTCCACTCGTTAACTGAGGCAGTTGAATTTCGCGACGTCGAATATTCATCGTTATCTTTGTGCGGAAACTTCGTATTTCTTTTTAACCAATCTTTAACAACCTCAGACTCTTTAATTCCTACGAATTGTGAGACTTGTCTGTAAATTTTAAGCGGACGCATTGCGGCGTCTTCGTATCGTAGCAACATGTAAAGATTAGGACCCGCTTGTTTTCCGTATTTCCGATCGCTTTGCATTCGACTGCATAAATTTGCAGACGCAACGCGCACTGATCTTCGCAAAGCGTTTGTAAGATTTTGGTCATCTCTTAGTTGAACTTTAGTGCTGTTTATTTTATCACGAATATATATTTGAAGCCTTGAACTTATAATTGCACGAGGATCGCGGACAAGGTGGATTAAATTTAATTTATAAGATCTTAAATCTTGCGTTTGAGAGCCAGCAAAGTGCTCGAAAGTCTTTTTACCGCTAGTTCTGATACTTTTCACGACAATATGATCTTTCGAGCTGCATAAACTATTTAAAATGGTCTCATTCAAAGGTTTACATTGAAGTGACGTAATCTGTGGCGTTGCGTTGACTGCACATAATCCGGAACTTCTTAGAACCTCGCTTTTCAACCTGAACGCTGATCTCGACAGGAAGTTTACTAAGAATGGATGTTTGTCAAAAGAACATGTATAAATTACGTCAAATAAATGGCTCACCAACGTGTCATATAGTAGAGGGTATTTTCCCCGACCGGCAATTTTCTCCACCGGGTGTACGGGTTCGAAGAGATAAAATACCCGGGGATTTCTGTTGAACATTTCTCCGATAAAGGAGGAACCAGATCGCCGGTATGCGAGGATCATTACTTTAGCGCCAGAAGCATGTTTCATTGTTTTTACTTTCTTTTCGTTGTTGTTGTTGTTTCTGTTGTTGTTGTTCGTGGTCGTTTCTTTCATGCTTTTGTTTGCTTTGTTTTTGCTTTTGTGGTTGTTGTTGTTTTTTACGTGTTCTTCCTTCTTCACGTTTCTACCATACTGATATTTTCCTGCTTTCTGTGTACGAGGTAACCGATTCATTTCCATGAGATAGGTCGGACTCACAGTGTGGTCTGATTCATAAAACCGTCTTTCATAAGAAAAAACGCTTTCTCGAAAACGGGTTCGAAAATTCCGACCATTCTGCCCTCTGGATTGCGGATTTACTTCCAAAAATCGTTTTCGCTTCATTATTGGACTCTTTGTGACATGCTTCGATCCAGCATAATTGGGTAATGAGAAGTATTTTGGTTGTTTATTCAATTTATCTTCCTCATAGCCAATAGGAACCATCCCTGCTTCTGCAAGTTTATTCAAAACTTGACTCGCTTGGTCAAGCTGTTTATAAATTGTGAAAAAGACATGTAGCGCCAGTAGAGCGAGAATTATTAGTCCAAATCGAAACAAAAATATCTTGTTTGAAATATTAATCTCCTTCATTTTTTGTCTTTACTTTAAATTAAGCCACGAATTTTAGTTCTTTACATTTCCGTTTATCATCAGTAAGAAATGTATTCTCCCGAGCTGTGTGGCTGTCCACAAATTATCTTTCTTCACTTGTTAACAAAATAATATCATGATAAGCGTACTTTTTTTCTAATATATTCCTGTTCAAAGCAACTGATCTTCAACGTAGGACCGATTCACAAGCCACAAAATTTTTTCACAGTCCAAAAAATAACAAATTCTTGCAAAGCCAATGGCATCAAAGCCAATGGTGTATTCCCTCATGATTACGGAATGAAAAGCCCATCTTAAATGTTTCTTCAACTGCATCAACAAGAGTCAGCTTTCTAAAGTAAATACTACCAGTATTCAACCAACGTACACCAACAATACTTTAAGTAATTAGGGTTTAAAGTTTTCAACTGTTCGAATATATAACTTGCAGATTTATGAATACCGTTCCAGTTAGTGTAGAAGCTTAGATATTTCCAGAAAAATCAACACAAAATTGTGCACGGAGGAATCGCATGGCGGCGTTCTGTCTTGTTCACTCAGTGGCAACAGGTTGATGTAGTTGCTTTCGACTTTTTGGCCTTTACAAAATTCGCTGGAGTAACACAAAAATATCGCTGGAGTGACAAAATTACACTAGAATATGTGAAGTAGCAATTAAGTATTTTCCAAGATATCAGAATAAACTTGTCGCGAGTTTAGACTTGAACTTCATTCAACTGTCAAACACAATTATCTATAATTCGTGTTCAAACTTGACCGATGCAGAATTGAACATTGTGAACACTGTTAATTCTTGCGGGACCTACCACCTGTTGTTAGCGCGTTGGTGTTCATAAATATGCCAAACATAGCTCTTTATTAGTGTAATTTTCCAATCCATTTTTCACTGAAGTATACAATAATCTGGCAAGAACAATAAAAATTGCAAATTATATACCCTTGTTATTTCATAACTCATATGAAGTGCGAACTTTGTCACCAGTCAAATCAACAGGTCGAGACATTGTTCTTTCGACATTTTTAATCGAGTATCGGTCCTTCAACGTTTTTCCGTGTGAGAAGAGAATCAGCTCATAAAACTTTCGCAACCGTATAATTTCGAAAGTATAGGGCCAGGCCGAGATACTTAAATGGTAATGCGGTGGAGTTACTTTTCAGTAACGTTAAAATTGAAATTTAACCCTTAACTGAGTAACATTAATTGTTGTTGCCAATTCACCCGGGGCCGGTTGTTCAAAAGCTGGTTAGCCTAACCCTAGGTTAGCGAAAATCTTCAAATCAAACTTTCCAACAGCTTGTTTATAAAGTTGAATATGTTTTTCCAGAAATCTTTTCTGGATGAATAGAAGTTTTATTTTCTAAAGTTTTGAAATGAACGGACATGCCGCAGAA
The DNA here is from genome assembly GCA_016169945.1 of Trachythela sp. YZ-2020. NCBI lineage: Eukaryota > Metazoa > Cnidaria > Anthozoa > Malacalcyonacea > Clavulariidae > Trachythela > Trachythela sp. YZ-2020. The sequence goes on from JADLSH010000260.1 coordinate 7,328,545, forward strand.
ATACGTAACACAAAACAGTGGGTTAAAATTTAACCCAGGGTTAGCGGTAATCGAGCTTTGAACAACCGGCCCCTGGGGCCCGAGCCAGAAGTTCATGATATATACACGTGCTCGACAGCTAAGCCTAGGGGTTGGTTTTTGGTGGAGGAAGAAAACCGTATTACCAGGAAGAAAACCCTCGAAACACAGAAGAGAGACAATCAAACTCTACTGGCATGAGTTTAGTCAAGAACAGAGAAGTTACCTAACCTATGGAATACCTTACCCTCGAACTACAGTAGCAAGCTTAATTAACTTTGGGGCAGCGCGCTAACTGCATCTGTCACCTGCCGTTATTGCGGTATACCGGGCCTAGCCTGCCTAGGGCTGCGACTTTTGGGTTGGTGCTAATTTCAGAAAGTTAAATATGTTAAAAATAGAAATCAATAGCATTGTGAAAACATATAATGAAGTACTCCGCGGTCTTTTAATGTACATTGTACATGTATCTGGGTTCGCGCCCTTCAAACTTTTCCAGGACTTTAAAATAACTTTTCGAGTAAATTCAAGGACCTTTGACTGGACAAATATTCGTAACCCCATGGCAGTGCCATGTATTTGTTGGAAGTGTTCATTGTAGTAAAGGGAAAATAATTCTTATTTATCATGAGGACAGAATGTCTGCAATAACTGATTGTTCTAATTCAGGAGTTATAGTGTTATTTTCGATAATGATTTGGGTTATTCAATTGTCTATATGTCTCAGACAGATAAGCATTATTGGGTAGACTGCTAATTGCGGGAATTTTTTGAAGGTTCACAAAGTTAACCGTCTCAGGGGAGTCACTAGTGAGCTTTAGTATGTAGTGACGTAGCGGTGGTGAAGATACTGGGATGTCTCTCAAACCAAGTAGTTTGTATATGCTAATAATTACATATTAATCCCCCTCTGCCCAAAAAGTGGGGGGGGGGGAATTCGTTCCCCCATCCCCCCCAGGATTGACGCCTTTGATTAAAGGCGATGTTACGGGGCAACTTTTAGCGACAACTCGCAATGCAAATGAGGTTCTACGAAATTTGATTGGTCCTGTAACGATTTGCATTGCGAGTTGTCGCTAAAAATTGTAACATCGCCTCAAAGGACGTGACACAAGGCCATTAATATAAAACACACAAAAATGCTTGACATAACATACCCTATTCTTTTCAGAGACTAGTGGGGTAGGCACAATTAAGTGCACAACTTTCAAAATGTTAATGACAAAACTAATTTTATAACTTCAAAATATTCACCAACTACTAACTTGCGAAATTGAGGGTTTTGATGCGTGACTATAAATTATCTTTAATTCTTGGTAAGTATTGGGTAAAAAGATATTCATCAAGTACTCTGGCTGGGTAAACAAAAAAAAAAGTTTCTCTTCAGTGCCTGGCACAATGAACTGTGCCTCGCAGAGAACTCATTTACTAACAATTGTCATGTAGATATTTTACAATAATAGCCGAATTCATGTTAGGGACCAGAAACGTAGACGGGAAAAGGAAACTCGTCTTGAAAACTCCGTCTGAATATGGAATTTAGGATTTGATAAGACAAGTTTCCCGTCTAGATAGATGAACGGGAAGGAAACCCTAGATTCATATTAGACGAGTTTCCCGTCTAAGACGAGTTTCCCGTCCCTAATATGAATTCGGCTAATCTCTGTCTTACAATAATCTCTGTCAGTTTTGTGGCTGGTCAAACTTTTATATACTACTTCATATGGCAAAGTTAGCTCCATGTACGCAATGCGTACCTATTTCAAGTCGATCGTTCTACATTAATTCATAATATACGGGAAATTATATATGCAAAATTAATATGCCGTGAAATAAATTACATATTGAGAATTTTCGCTTTTCGCCAATAGTATAAAATTAGCAATATTAGGCATGAGGAAGTTGAAATTAGGAGAATAACACAATAATGCAATGGTACTTTTAAAATTTGTTAGAAAATTAGTCCTAAAAAGGACAATAGTGTGATACTGTGGGTTACACATAAAGATTATCTTAATAAAATGCAAGTTCTGCAAATTCGCGGAAATAGAGATTTGTTTCCGGGAAGAACCGAACACTGACTTCTTCCGGTTATTATTCAGATGTTGCAATTATACTTTAAAATATGAATGTATTTGATGGGAGGCGCCATATTTTCTGTGTTTTGGTTTCGCTTTATAATAAAGTTGGTTTAAATGGTGTTGGAGCAAGCAAGAGATTGCTTTAAAATCTTTGTGTGTGGCCTTGCTGTTTTACTTGCAACATGGCCTACAGGGGCAAGCAAAGGTATACAGAGTTTGTTTATACACCCCTTGCCTTGTTTACGCTTTTCTGGCAGGCGAAAGCTTTTCAAAGCTAGCATCGTTATTGTGATATGCATTGTTGAATCACAATGGCGAACATTTTCATTTTGTATAATCAGAATTTGTCTGCCAGAAAAATATAAACAAGGCAACCGGTCTTAAAGTAATAAAGTGCTGTTTATCTGATCTTAGGCCTGATCATATGATCCCGCTTAACAGGACATCCTGCTTAACTATGATCTTTGCGTTCTAGTTATTTTGCTATGAAAATTTTGGCTTTATTAGCCGAGACCATAGGCAGGCGGGATGAAACTTTCCCATATATATATATGGACACACCAGCCCAATTACCAGATTGAAGTCAAGAAAATGAAATTTTGGATATGATTTGTTTTTTTTATATAAACATCAAATATAATTATGCCAAAACAATGCAGTTTTCCTTGCAAGCAATTTGGTTCAAATTTTATCTCGTCAGGCGGGATGAAAAACTCCATCCTGCTTAACTATGATCTTTGCGTTCTAGTTATTTTGCTATGAAAATTTTGGCTTTATTAGCCGAGACCATAGGCAGGCGGGATGAAACTTTCCCATATATATATATGGACACACCGACACACCAGCCCAATTACCAGATTGAAGTCAAGAAAATGAAATTTTGGATATGATTTTTTTTTAATATAAACATCAAATATAATTATGCCAAAACAATGCAGTTTTCCTTGCAAGCAATTTGGTTCAAATTTTATCTCGTCAGGCGGGATGAAAAACTCCATATATATGAACACATGGAAATATTCTTCTCACTAACCGAGATGTCTTGGTTACAAAGCAGCAGGCTCATATGATCAGGCACTTTTATGGAGGCTGGCCAGCCTTGTATGGAATCTCGCTGTGTAGCTATTTTTATAGCCAAAATCACCTAACATGCCCAAGAAGTGTCGGTGATTCATTGCACTGCAGCTACCCTCTTCTTCCTGGGATGGCCTCAATAGAGCTATCCTTGTAGTTTCCCTACCAACAGGGTAACCCTATACCCTATACCTTAAGCATTGGGACTTTAGGATCAGACTACCTGAAAAATTCAACAAGAACTTTGACATTTCGAGCAAAGGCCCTTCTTCTGGAAGTTAGTAGCCAATACCTTATACCTTTGTGTATTTGAAATGGTATTTAAAGCAGGAAGTTTTCGCACTATTATTTATCATTTAACTAGCTGCTTTAAGCAATTTCCATATTAACAAGATCCTAATCCAAATCCGTATGACATCATTTCGGGATAGTATAAGGCATAGGCTTATGGGTGCAACTTCATTTGGGGGGGGCAAACAAAATTTTGCCTGAATTTGAAAGCTTACCCAAAATGCCGAATTTGGATGATAACATATATTGATAACAGTAGTAACCACTTAGTAATAACTTAGAAAAAATACTTATATCGTCCATGTCGTTGAGCAAAAGTGTAAATTATTTTCAGGTTAATCATGTCGTTCTTAATAGTTTTGTTGGCATGTGCTTGTCACGGCCGTAGCCACAATGTTAACATTGGCGCTACTAATTTTTTCGAGGCCAAAAGGCCGAGAATTTGTAGGAGGTCAAGGGGCATGCTCCCCTGGAAGATTTTTCAAATATGAGGGTTCTAAAAGGGTATTTCATGCATTCTGAGACCACTCTAATACCCAGATAATATACATTCAAAATAACGTGCACTCATTGCCATGGTTCAATAATAATAATAATAGTTCAGATTATCAGTTACTAAATAATCATTCTGTCTAATTCTTAAAGAAAAAATTATTTTCTGTGAAATATTTGGGCAACATATGTCACTCTCATTTTCACCGTTGGCTACGGCCCGCTTGTCAATGTTAATGTCAGAGCGATAGAATTCAAGCGTTCTTGGTCTATTGTTGTGCGAAGATAGGTTTTCATGCGCCGTTCTCGTTATAGCCGTTCTCATTAGAGCTAGAGCCAATTCTTCTTCGGTCAGGCAAAGGCATGCAACTGAATTACAGAAATGTTCAAATTATACAATTGTTTTCCAACAACACGCTAACCAGATAAATATACAGTACTTTAAATTACTGATAAAATTCTGTTTTGTTTAAGTTCAGACTACATAATTTCATTTTGCCCGAATATTCATGAACCATTTGCCTGAATCTCCAAATTTCTGGGAGGGGCAGGTGCCCCCCCCTGCCCCCACGGCCCGTATGCCTATGGTATAAGGGGAACTTGCATGATAAAACAGCCAAGAACAAATTCAATTTGGAGCTTTTTTAATAAATACATAATATATAACATACAAGTAGTTGAAATAACATTAATAGACCAATTCGTAATGTTGACTGCACATCCAAATGACGCCTTCTGCATTGGATATAATTGCAGTTGAATCATAACATGTAGCTGAGACTGGAAGATTTAAAATATGGATATATCAAAGTAAACAACTGATCAATCATCCATCCAATGCCATTTTTTACTAACATACTTTTACCTCTGCGTAAAGCGAAAGAAAGAAAGTTGCACTTTTGTCTTTAGGGAATTTTTTTGTGTAATTTGAAGTTTAAGTCAACCGTGCGAAAACTGATTGTTCTTTGAGCAACGTTTGCATATTCAAATCAATTGCAGTTGTATTGTATTGTGGCTATTTGTAAAACACAAATAATGATTGAACAATTGAATACTTTGATATGCATATTTTAAAACCTCCAGACTTCGCTATATGTTATGATGCAACTGTGATTTTATCCCAACGCAGAACGCGTCATTTGGATGTGCAGTCGACATTACGACCTGTCTACTCTATAAACAAGAAGACAACGATACGACAAATACAGGCTAAATAACATTATCTAACATTAAGCAAGTAAGGTTAATGTCTAAAGGCATAAAGAAAATCGTTTCTAAAGTTCTGTATAGCTCCATTCTGTGTAGTTCACTGGTGTTCCATCACTTGTTCGTCCGTCCTGCATCGGTGTGTTTGTCTGCAGCCGACTGAGTTCTGGAACCAAACGAACCTTTCGGAATATTTCCATCTTCGTAATGCTTCGACTGACTGCTTGTGATACGAGCTTTGTCTTCCTGAGTGACGGGGTTTTTTGGTTTGTCCATTTTGTAGAAACCTGAAAACTTAAAACAGTATAGTTCTCTTGGTTTCCTGATTGGTGCCTGTTGTAAACTAAACTAAACTAAAGTTTATTTATACTGGATAACTCTATCAGTTCTAAGCTGTTATCTCTAGAGGTCCAGCAAGGGCTATCCCTAATCGGTCCAGTGTTACTACAAGAGGAAACTTTGACTAAACTAACTTCATTTATACAGTGTAGCTCTATCAGTTCTAAACTGTACTCCCTGTCAAGCTCTCTTCTCACATACGACTGAGGGGAAACGATGAGATGAAGGCTGTATACTGCTGGAATCGCAATAGTCTATTTGGATTTTAGTCCTCCTGCTTCCATACAGCTTCAAGGACAACTAAAGCCTAAATGGCTTAGTTAAATCGTTGTCTTAAACTCCATGGTCCTGGCAGATATTGTCCCTGTATAGCTAAAAGCAAAGAACCTATTGCTCTGGCACTGGCAAATGGTATAACTGAATTGTTTAAATTTACTTGAGAGAGTAAAATCATTGATCTTTCTTACCTCAGTTTAAGTTCCTTTTTTATTTTTACAACAGATTGAAAAAAATTGCCACTTTTCATAAAGCTTCCTTGACTATGAATACAATTGTGTTGTGTGGGGTGTGGTCGGTTTTAAATACCTGTTGCAATTGGGAAATACCCTGGGGAAATTCCCTTCTATTTTATTCACTTTCGATGTTTACTACATTATGGGGCTTCGGTGGCGCAATCGTCAGAGCACGCGCCTTTCACCTCTGATATCGTGGGTTCAAGTCCCGTTGGGGACGACTTATGATAGCCATGTGAAAGTTATCAACGCTCTGCCGAAAGTCAAGTCGTTTCTCGGGTACTCCTCGCCCCTCCCGAGAATGTTGACCCAGGGTGGGGTAGGGGTTAACCTAACTGGCCCTTCCATCGTAGCTGTGCTCCGTGATGGCAGCTTGAAGGTAAAAGCTATATGCGAATATGCGCGCCTTCCTTCGACTTGGTTCGTGTGAGCTGTCAGCCGCAGTTGGCTTCAGTCTCAGTTTCAAGTATAAGTACCCCCCACTATTATTACCACGTCGAATTTGTACTTCTTACCTCAAATGAAATATTTTTAATTTTTACAATTTTAAATCTTTCTTAATTTTACAACAGATTAAGAGAATTCCAACTTCTCTAAAGCTGCGTTGAGATTCAAGTCAAGATTAGAATTATCGTTGTGGCGATCATTTTTGAATACCTGTCACAACTGGGAAACTCCCCAGGGAAATTCCCTTGTAAATTTCTCACTTTCACTTACAATGTCCACGTTATTACCACGTGTGGAATTGATCCTTCTTACCTAAATTGTAATATTCTTAATTTCTTCAACAGATTAGAATAATACTCACTTTTATATAACTGTGACTTGACTATAAAACCAAGCGATGATTTGTAAAATACCTGTTACAATTGGGAAATTCCCTAGGGGAAATTCCCTTGTATTAAAAATCTTTCACTTTCGATGTCCACGTTATTTCCACGTGCAATCAGCGTGATTCATGTGATTTTCCGTTAAAATTTCACGCGAAATTTAACCAATAACGAGTAAGCATTCGATCAGGAGATGCTGATATCGCGGACACCGCACTAGTTTAGCCCTATACGTTATTAGGTACCACTGGAAAATGTTTTCGAAATCCATACTATGAAAATAATATGGAAATGCTATATACAAATAGACCATTAATAATAATAATAATAATAATAATACTTTCCTCCCACCCGGTTCCCATTTTATGAGAGCGAACTATCTAGATGAAAAAGTGATACAATTGAAGACAAAGTAGACTGAGTAGACTGAGTAGTTAATACTCAACTGAGTCAGTTTTCGAAGCTTTATGTCTTCGTTTCTCCTTTTAGGGTGACTTTCTTCCCAAACACCTTACTCTTTTCTCCCCTTCAGGGGAGGGGGGAGTGTGCATAACTTTATCCCGGCGAGACACGTGCTCTCGTTGTATCCTGTAGGCATGCATTACTCGATTGCACGTGGTAATGGCACGTGGACACTAAACGATTCTTGGAAACTGGTATATTCCTGGTAAAAGGGAATTTCCCCAAGGGAGTTTCCCAATTGCAACAGGTATATATAGAAGTGATCGCCACACTGACAATATAACTATTTTAATGTTGACTTGGATTTCATAGTCAACGCAGCTTAGCAAAAGTGGGAATTCTCTAAATCTTAAAAAGACTTTACGTAAGGTAAGAAAGACCAGCATTATTTTACTTTCCCAAGGAATATACATTTAAGATGTTACTTAAGTATTTATACAACTAGTTATATAGCATAGAGAAGTCAGTTGAAGTCACTATACCATTATTAAAACCAGTGTTAGTGCGTCGTTGTTCTTGTTACAGGAACATGCATGGCTTTAGATTTTGGGGGAAGAGAATCCCTTGTGAAAAAATGAAAGATTTTATTTTGTCCATCACCATTAGGCATTACATACATCTTTTAAATGAGTGAATTTATAAATCTTATGTGCTAAATATATAGTTGCACACGTAGTTTTCGTACTCAGGTTTAAAACTTTCAGGTTTGCTGTTAGTAAATGAATGTATAGACTTACTTTCTACTGAGCTTATTACCGGATATATATGTATAAACGGGCTTCGTACAACGTTCTGGGTCGATGATGGCACAATGGTTAGTGTGTGTGTGCCTTAGTTTCGCTTAAGCGATTGTGGTTCTATTCCTGCAGTATACAATTGTCTAATTGCATGTTGTCGCCTCAGTTGTATGTAAGAAGATATCGACTTTTCCAAACACCGCAAGTTCTCTCGAGTAATAACTTAGGACCGACAAGGGATGGCCCTTCTACTGAACCTTTGGGGAGATCAATTTATAGGATTGACAGAGTTATCCAGTATATAAGTGAAGTTTAGTTTGAACCGAGCCCCATGCAGACAGAGAATCGAGGGAACTATATAGTTTTAAACTTTCAGGTGACTAGAAAATGGATAATCAACCAAAAAAACCCGTCACTCAAGGAGATAAATCTCGTATCATGAGCACTCAGTCTAAGAAACACGAAGATGGAAATACTCCGAAAGATTCGTTTCCTTCCAGAGCACAGGCGGCTGCAGACAAACACACCGATGCAGGACGGACGAACAAGTGATGAAACACCATGGAACTACACGGAATGGAGCTATACAGAACTTAACACACGATTTCTTTATGACTTTTATATGATATACGAAGCCTTCTTTGCTAGTTAGAAAATGTTATTTAGCCTGTATTTGTTGTATCGTCTGCTAACTTGTGATAACTAGTGTTAATGACTAATGTATTCCAACTTCTTGTATGTTATAACGATATTTATCTTATATATTAAAATAGCTCCATATCAAATGGTATCTATATATATTTGTTTGCGTTGCGTACTATAGAATAAGTAAAATTTCTGGACAAAACTGCGCTGAAAAGCATTCAGACAAAATTATTAAGAATTATCATGATTTACGCTGAGTAATGATTTTTTGAAAACGAAAGCACTTCAAAATTGAGGACTATTTAATTTTTAATACTGCCTCGAAAGTCGAAACTGCTGGTGGTCGATTTTGAATTGATTCAGTAAACTGTCTGGCGCTGTTGTCGCACCCGTTCGTTTCGTTCACTCGTAATGCTCAAAGTCCAAAGATACAATGCGTTTATATAGGGCTGACGAACAAGTATAGTGGAACATCATGAAACTACACGGAATAGAGCGCTACAACAGTACAGAATTTACTACGTTCCATCACTGCAGACTAAGAATCAAATTAATATTATGAATTGGAGTATTTGCGAAACACAAATTTTGAAATACAATGATTTTATCTAAACTAGTACTATCTAAAACAGCGACAGTATCTAGTGGTGTTCCTGAAGGGTCAATAACAGGACCTTTTTTTCATTTTTCGTCGAAAACTTTTGCCGCTGTTCATATCAATTCCTTCGAATTATTTTCAAATTTCATTTAATTCTCAAGCTAAAAATCTTTTATTGTACATATATCATAAATGATATCCGAAAAAGTCCGCGAGCAGTTTGTGCCGAGGACTGGAGCTAACTGCAAGGACTTGAAATCAGGTCCAGTCCCATTCTCGTCCCAGAGCCTGTCTTACGCGCGGTCAACGGAGCGCGACAAGGGGCTCTGGTTAAATCCAAACCGGATACCACAAAAACATGGTATCCGGTTAAACACAGCACATGCTCGAAGACACATAAACAAAGTTTAGCTGAAAACGAATAAGCCCCGTGTTGCCCCGTGTATAATAAAAATAATTATTCGCTTATATACTACACAATACACCTAGGAATCGTAAAATTTCAAGTAAAATTGACTTCGCATTTGTAAAATATAGTAGTTTGATTTCACAAACAATATAGTTATTAATAGATTTGGCAATGTTTTTGTGTTGCTATTGCCGTAATTATACAGCACGTACAATACACGCGCCCCGCATGTATCTATAACTCCATGCGATTGGTTCTCTAAATAGCACGCATTATAAAAATAAAGTAAATGCTATTTTGACATGTTTTGACAGAATATAATAACATTCGGCGTTGGCCAATCATATTCGTTTCTGATTTACATTTAACCAGAGCCAGCCCCTCGTCGCGCTCCGTTGACCGCGCGTAAGACGGGCTCTGGGTACGAGAATGGTCCAGTCCGAGTATGACTGAAGTTTAAAATGACGTCTCATTCTCCCAAACATTACTAAAAGTATAGTGAATTCATGTTGATCCAGTGAATAAATTTGATTCAATGCTGAATTGATTACTGAATTAACTCGACTGCATGGATTAAATATACTTCCCCAGATATCCAGTATCACAGTGTGGCCAAAATGAAGCAATATGATTGGCTGTAATGAGTATGATATATTTTGGCATAATGTATGATGGCATTTTTCGTTACTTTTTTGTCGTTAATTCCTATATTTTGTGACAATTGCTAGGACCTTCGGCAGTAAAGACCGAGAACATTGCCTTACATGAGCCAATTCGGGATGGATGTTATTACAATGTTACAATGAAATGGCAGGTGACGTCTTTCAACAAAAGTCGCGTACCATCTTTTAGGATATGGCTAACCTGTGATAATATGGAGATTAGAAATAGGGTAAGTGTTAATGTCTTTTTGTGTATATTGGCGGCATTGAAGTTAGTGCATGCAGCCTTTACCTCGGGATCGGGATTTGCAATTAGGATTCCATTCCTGTAATGTACAGATGTCTAATTATAATTTCACCTCAGCCCCATGTGAGAAGAGTGCTTCCAGTTTGATAAACACTGTAGTCATAGGCTTTTTCCAGGTACTATATTTTCTTCCTGTAGTAATACTGGATCCCTAAGAGGTGGCCCTTACTGGTCAGATTAGAAATGGTATAGAGCTATACTCGGAGCTATATGGGGTAAAACAAAGTGTATCTTCATTAGAAATATAAGACGTTAACGTTTTCCATGCTTGCACAGACTTATGCAAATCGGAAGAAAATGGTAGAACTCTACGGCAGATCAGTGTAAGCCCGAGACCGATGTTTGATGTCTTTAATGTGCTTGAGAGTTTGTAAGATTGTAAGATTGCATGTTTAGTGCGGGCAAAGCCAAAGGATGAGGATTATTGTTGTATGTACAAGTCTACACTTCTCCACCTACTTTTTTGTAACGTCAATTCGCCAACCTATCGACTAAATAAAAATTGAAAGAAATAATATAGAATAGAATATAGAGAAAGATTATTTTAATAAGAAGTTGAATAGAAATTTTTCCTTGCATGTATAGATCCCATAACAATAACATTATTTGTGTTTTTTTTATCCTAGAGTATACTAGAGCCTCCAACATCCAGCAATAACTCGTTCCAATATACATTTCCACGTCTTCCACCCGCCAATAGATATACTGCTCATATTGAATGCTACACATCGACAGAAAATGTGACGTCATACACAAACGTCACTTTTGATGTTAAAAGAATATATTTCTATAATAATGGTATGTTAATTTTGAGGTGTGCAAGTTGACTATCCAAACTTCTTCTACGTTTCAGTCAGGTGTGACTGATTGAGTGATCAAAACACATTATAAAATAACATGTTTACTACGCGAGCTGTGATTGGTCAATACCCGTGCAGGATGAGACAATCATGTACGGAAAATTTTAGGCGCTTCGCGGGGTTTTTAAAATGTCCGTTGTTTCTTTGTCGTTATTTTATAAAACTAGGGTACCTGCAAGGTAGGGAATGCTGCGGGGACTGTTATTATTCTTTAGGTTCTTGAAACAAACATGCAAACAAATATGCAACACAAATTATATTCAGTAGACGGTAATTATTGGCATTGACCCAGTGGCTTGCGCGCCGTCAGTAGATGCATACCCTAGCATAGTTTGCAGGATGAGACAAGCTAAATATATCACGAAACATGAAAGACATCAAATTTTGTAACATCTATTTCAAAATATCAATATTTTCCATGTATTGTTCTTCCACATGGAATTCCCACATGAAACCCATGTTTACTGCGATGAGTAATTTGACCCTGCCACGCAAGGAAATGTGCATATTTTTGTCGTGTTAAAAGCGTTAAAAATACATACATGTGCGCAAAATAATTTTGCATTTGGAAAGCTATAAAACGAAAGCGTTGTTCCATCATTCTGTTCTTACTTTGCTGGATATGTGACCCAGTGGCTTGCGCGCTGTCAGTAGATGCATACCCTAGCATAGTTTGCAGGATGAGACAAGCTAAACATATCACGAAACATGAAAGACATCAAATTTTGTAACATCTATTTCAAAATATCAATATTTTCCATGTATTGTTCTTCCACATGGAATTCCCACATGAAACCCATGTTTACTGCAATGAGTAATTTGACACTGCCACGCAAAGAAATTTGCATATTTTTGTAGTGTATATATATATACATGTGCGCAAAATAATTTTGCATTTGGAAAGCTATAAAACGAAAGCGTTGTTCCATCATTCTGTTCTGTCTGTTCTTACTTTGCTGGATATGTCAGTGTAAAGCACAACTCATTTCAACTCATTGCCATTCGAATATTTGTCTTAGTGCGCGCAGAACTGAGACCCTGTCTGTTCTGACAATAATATGTGAACGCGACTAGACAAAAATATTAAGTCCATTGTAAAATAGGAATAAAAACATATTTCTATGCCTACAGTAATAATATATAAAGATTTATACAGCGCTTAAATTATATAAAATATTCCAAAGCGCTTTACAACAATGAAGTTCTACTATATACAAGCAGCTAAAATAATATTAAGGTAAGTATACGTGTCTATAAATCTAAAAGTTAGAATCGAAAGCTTTCTTAAAAAGGAAAGTCTTTAATTGAGATTTAAAACAGTCAATTGTTTTACTATTTCTAATATCATTTAGAAACATCTAATATCATTTGACCTATTTAATAGGTCAAACCTTGCACAAATCGGAATGATTCAGTCAGGCAATTTAGACGATCAATTGCATATCTGTGACTTTGTGTCAAGTTCACACGAGTCACAAGCGTCAAGCAGCATACATGAAACATCACTTGATGCAAAATATGGAAATCAGCAAGAGAAAGCAAACTTTCAGCGTTTCATAGATATATAAATTGAGATTGCCAACTTTCCAAAAAGGAGTAAACAAATGTAAACGTAACATATAAACAAAAGACAAAATGTCTTACCTTGAATGGTCAAAATAGACTTGAAAAAGCTTTAGAAATTCGATAAAAATTCGAAGACTCCGTCCGTCAAAATCGAAAAGCACATGGAACTGAGCGAGTTTAAAATTTTGTGCTTTGCGCATAGCAAGCGCGCACGACCACAATTCCATGCGCTAAATAAAATTTACTTCAAAACTCCCTCCTCTGCATATATTAGGCTGCTGCTACGCTCGCTCGCTTCAGGCTCGCTCGCTCCGCAGCAATAATTACCAAATGGTTTTCCGTGCAGGATTGTGTGATCCTAACACTTGGGATATTACTCGACTTTCTGAAAGCTAAAAAATACGCTTTCAGAAAGTCTCGCAACATCCCACATGTTAGGATCACGCAATCCTGCACGGGAAACCATTAAACCATGAACTCTTCTCGAAATCTATGCTTGAAACACTTTTTAAAATTAAATAGATTCACTTTTTAACACACCCCGATATTCCCAGTTTACTTCCAAATATATATATATATAGATGTGATATCAACAAATGCCAGTGTCAAGGATGGATATTTAAACATTAGTTGGGCAGTGCCAAAGAAACTTCGTAATTCAGCTACTCCTGTTTTGTTCAATATCACTGTTTGTTCGATGGATTCGATTCCACGAATATGCAAAGATGGTGTTATGACGATGTGTAAAGCAACATACTACAAAAACGGATCCACTTCAACTGGTAAGCTAGCTGAACTAAACTGAGTGAAAACCAAAGGAACTAAACTCAGAGAAAACTGAAGGCGGGAAAACTAAACTAAACGCGGGAAAATAGATTAAACTGAGCAAAAACGTTTAGTTTTAGTTTTCCCGCCATTAGTTTTCCTTCAGTTTAGTTTAGTTTTCTCGCCTTTAGTCTTTGTTCAGTTTAGTTTAGTTTTCCCGCCTTTAGTTTTTCCTCAGTTTAGTTTCTTTTTAATTCTGCCTTTAGTTTTCCCTCAGTTTTAATCATTGAAATATATAATAGACTGGAACGCTAACGCAGGGGGGGAATTGAAGCCAGCTTAATTCAGTTTTTCTGAGGTTTGAGTTGAAATACTTAACGCTGAACATTGGGTTGTATATGAAATTGAAGCTATTAAAAAGTTCTATTTGATATAAAAACTTCAAGACTTTAGGTAAAAAGGAAATACTTAAAACTTTGAGGGAAAATTTGCCGTATTTTACAAAATTGCGGTTGTTTTTGTATTTTTTAAGTATTTCCATTTTGCCTAAAGTCTTGAAGTTTTTATATCAAATAGAACTTTTTAATAGCTTCAATTTCATATATACAGCCCAATGTTCGGCGTTAAGTATTTCACTAACTCAAACCTCAGAAAAACTAGCTTGGCTTCAACGAATCATAGGACTTGATCATAGGAGTTAGCGTTCCAGTTTACTTAGAGTTCGCTGGTTTTAATAGTTTAGTTTTCCCACCTTTAGTTTTCCCTCAGTTTAGTTTAGTTTTCCCGCCTTTAGTTTCCCTCAGTTTAGATTAGTTTTCCCGCCTTTAGATTTCTCTCAGTTTAGTTTAGTTTAGTTTTCCCGCTTTTATAGTCTTTGCTCAGTTTAGTTTAGTTTTCCCGCCTTTAGTTTTCTCTCAGTTTAGTTTAGTTTTTCCGCCTTTAGTTTTCCCTCAGTTTTGTCTTCCCGCCTTTAGGTTTCACACTTTAGTAGTTTTCCCGCCTTTAGTCTTCTCCATTACATATTTTGGTCAGTTTCGTTTAGTTTTCTCGACTTAAAACTCTATGTAGTATATAGCTTGTATAATTCGGTTCAAAATTCGTTCTTTTTTCGTTCTTGTATTTCGTAAGTTAAAAGTTTTGTTTAGTTACCTGCGGAATATAGAAATTTGACGCACTAAGCACCTTCTGCTGCTATTTTGACCGAGATTTGTCGCATTTGAGACTCGGACTTTGGGGATTATAAGTTTGTCACTAGTATATAGAAACTAACTCGAGAATGGCCTTTGTAGAGCGGAAGTGCCGAGCAAAACTGACACCAGCGTATGATGGTACGTAAATAGCTACGACGGTTTCGTGAGAAAAAATACTATTTGTTATCGCTTACTTTAAAACTTCGGAACTCAGGCTCAAAATGCCGATATTTGTTTTAAATTCAACAGCTCTACTAATAAGGGATGGCTCTTATTGGATATTGACGCATAACAGTTTAGAACTGATATATCCACCCCTTTGTACTGCTTCCACGTATTTTTAGTTTTAAAACTGTGTTTTTACTTTAGGTGAGATTCAGTTGTATGAAGAGAACTGGAAAAAATATGTTAGTAGAGAATTAGTTAGAAAAATACGGAAGCCTCTATTGAAATATTGGGACAGGCGGCGGTATCAGTTTACATGTGGCATGTATTTGATGGCTTGCGCATCCATGACGTTTCAGCAAGCTCTGCAGTATTATGTGGATTCTGGCGATTGTACTGTTGGAATTAAATTTGAGAAAGTATTACTAGAGAAAGGTTCGTGAACTACTCCTGACCTATTTTAGCTATAGTGAGGATAATTATGTGCCCTTTGTATAGTATTAAGAAAAGTAAAAGTAGAAAAGGTACAATGTAGCAATATACAGCGTGTATAACAAAAAAGGAATCCTCGATTCAAATGTGGATTTTGAAAAGAATAAAGCAGTATAAAGCCTATATGTTTACATTCATTTGAAACCTTAGCCATTCAGCTTTTCAGCGGTGAGTTACTTTTTATGATTGCATGGTCCACGAAAAATATTATTTTATCCCCGATGCTCTTTTGCAGATAGCCTATGCATCACTTTTAATATATTACTAACTTTCCATACACATCGGTGCTGTTTTAAACAGTTTAAGCTTGCGGCCACAAACTTGCCATTTTCTGTTTACGTTATTACAATTAACTCACGGCGCTGTTCGACAGGCAATGCACGGAGATTGTTTTTATTTTTTTGGCAGGGCTCAATAAAGTCGGAACCGCTGGGACGCACGGTCGCAAGCACATTTCAGAAACAAAACAACTTTTTGCTTTTAGGAGTCCATCCTTTAAATCCTCCAAATACCTCTTGGTACTTTCTTTTGTGTGACAACAACAGTGTTAAAGTTTAGACAAGAAAATTCAAGACTTCAAACGTAGTCTAGGACCTGTAAAGGAGTTTGTATGCATTTCATTTAGGACAGATTATCTCAACTGTTTTAGGGTAAAGTGACCATGGCGGTCAACATGGCATATGTGCCAAAACCCGAATCCGGGGCGAAAGTCCTGAAAATGACCACGCCCAGAAACGGCACTGTCGACATAGCTCTAAATCCTGAACCGCCAAAGCTACAGCCTTTCTGAATTGCTTATAGTGTTTAGAATGGTTGCTTTTAGGGGTGGTCACTGGAAGGTGAAATTTGTCTAGGTATCATATTTTACAAGAAAATGACTATGCACCATCCCAGGTCAACTGCTAATTATGCATCAAATTTCTCATTCACCTGGCAAAATCTATGTTTTCTTATTTCCTAAAATTTTTTGTCATAGGATGAAAAAATATGCCTATTTTAATATAATTATTATAAATTTCATAAGGAATGATATTGTTTTGTTGAGATATAACACATTTCATTTCACTTACCCCCCGCCAGAACACGATTTCAGCCATATTTTGCCGATTTGTTTGCTTTTTATCGCCGAGCATCGCAAGTATCATCCAAATGTTGTACTTTAACACAATGCTAGTTGACTAAAGAATAGTTCAACCAAGTTTCGTCGGGTTTTGGAGTAGTGCCATGTATTTTATCTTCGATTTTGTGTCCTTCGACATTTCCTCAATTATGTCGCTATTGCAATGTCTCGCCGCTTCTCTGCCCGATAAATGCCACTTCTTCGTCCACATCTGTATGTATATTACAGTATCCAAAAATAATTGATTGTAGAATAGTCCCAATCGAAAAATTGAAAGCATTAGTCCCACTTGGGAGTGAAAAACCTCCCCTCGTTGATCAAGGATGAGAATCAAAAACAAAAGGTTCAAAATAATTTGAAAGTCTCGCGCAATCTTCACGAAAACTCCTCGTGGACAACATTACAGGGGGGGTGAACATTTTCACGAATACGTTTGTTCGCGACCACAGCAACCCAAGTAAAGTTCGTATATCTGTTTATATGTTTATGACAAAATAAACAAATATTGACGTAATTTTGTATTTTTCTGGTTTCCTTTAGCTATAAAACAGAAACCAGAGACTTACGCAATCTTTTTGCACCATCCTTTTAAGGCTATTCTGTGTAGACGTCTGTACGATTCTGCCCTCAGACCTCAGTTTTATTTACTCTTAATTAAAGTAAAACATAATCTATCGCACTTTTATCGAAAGGTATATTTGTAATTTTTAACACACTTCCCAGCAGTGGCAGTAAATTTCATTAGCAACTTCATTGCCACTGGTATATGATGATCATCAATGTCAGTATTAAAACCAATATATTTTATGTAATATATATCATAATATCCTATAATCAGTAGACAGTGCATCAAACCCTATAATCAGTAGACAGTGCATCAAACAAAAGTATAGTACAAATTAATCTATCTTACAGTGAGAATTGTATTTTAGTGAAAAAGTACAGCTAGTTATGACTATTTACGCCAGGGTCATACCGAGGCAATGCCACTGATTGCAAAATTAAAAGTTGTCATTTATATTACAATAAAGATAAGTTCTATTTTTGTAATTATTTACCACATGTCGACACCTTTTTGTTTTAGCTTGTCTCATACCTTGACTTCAAGTTTTTTTTCGTTTCTTGTTGTTATCTTTCTTTCCTTGACATAAACCCACTGACCTCATTTTCTTCTGTACTTTCTTCAAAACTTCGTTTTTAAGCAGCTCTGCAACTCGCCAACTGATAATGCTTTTCCTTTGACGTTTCTTTCTGCAACAATTTTCGTCTTTGTTGCCTTCGTTCAGCGGGCCTTTTTGCTTGTTTATCTTATTTCTTCAGGTATCTTCTATATAATTCTGGTTTATATTTTCAGTAGTCGGCATTTTCCCTTTTTAAAATTTAGTTATTTTATAGTTTTTCTGAATATTTTTTCCACAAATTCTATTTTGTATAAAAAACTATAGAAATATAATTATTGCAAAATGACAGAGTAAAGTCTATGGATAAACTGCTGACGTATACAATGAAAAACAACATTTTCATCTTAGCCAATCACGAGCTTACCAGACACCATTCCACTCGCGGACGATCCCGTCGATTGCTTACATTTTGATGACTTTGAACTTCGCTATGCTCGGATGTAAATAGCCGGACGGAATTAATAACCTCGCAACGAGGACTAGCCCTCAGACACCTTTGTCAATTGGGTTGTAAAACCTGTTAAGGCTTTTGTCTCCACCTCAGATTTGTCAACACGGTGTATAACAGAAAGTTCGAGTCTCTGGTCATGATTGGTCATGATTTGTAGCTCTTCTCAATATGTGTTTCTATATTCTTGCAGGTTTTTCATATAAACCAGATTTGGACCATGACTATGTTAATTTTACTAAGAAAAGGACCAACCCAAACAGTATCACAGCTAAGATTCGTTTGCGTTTTCGTATAACTTTCGAACGGGATCCTGCTGTGAATATCCGTTTTCTAGTCCTGTCGACGTCGGGAAAAACTATCTTTAACGTAAGTTTGTCATCTAATTAAACTAAACTACACTCACTGTATATATCATGCGCATGCAGTTCTAAAGGGCTATCCCTTGTTTATCTCAAATTCATGTTTATCCCTTATTATAGGAAATTAAAGATACACTTTATTAACGCGGATTTTAAAAATTCGCGTTAATTTAATTAATGTTAATTTATATAGTTATCGCTAATTTCAAGTATGCACATTTAAGTTATCGTTAATTAAAAAACCATGATTTGTTTTATATAACACAAACTTTTTAATATCAAAATACGTAATATAAACGCAAAACAAAAACATCAGTCCGCCTCTTCACCGTCACTATCGGCCGAATCTTCACTATGAAGTTCACTATTAAAATCAGTTTCTTCATATTCACTGTCACTATCAGAGTCAATCTCTACATCAACATGCTTATTTAGTATAGACTGTAAAATTTCTTTTGAGTCGGTAGTTTACCGTTTTATTGGTAGTTTATAGTATTAAAATTTTTGTTGTTTTCTCCTACTCGCCTTCATTTATTTAACTTTTTAACCATGAAGATCAGATTCGCGTTAATTTAATCAGTTTTAGAAGTTCTGAAAGCAATCCGCGTTAATTAGATGACTCCTTAATTTATGTCGCGTTAATTTAGTGTATCGCTAATTTCCTATAATAAGGTAGTTGATGTTCGCGGGCATAAGTATGTTTTTGGCCTGAGTCAGACTCATTTTAGCCCGAGCGTAGCGAGGGTTAAAATGAGTTCTGAGGAGGGCCAAAACATATTTATGCCCAAGAACATCAACTGTATTACTATTATTATAATTTTACAGGGCATGCACTTACAGCCGAAAATTTACGGCAAGCAGAATCTATAGAATGAGCAGTGCCGCCAAAACGCCGGCATTGTATTTACCGAACTTAAAACTATATTTAAATATTTAGCAGAAAACTGTTTTCAAAATACAAAAAAAAAACTAAGTATTATTTGAACAATATATGAACAGATTTAGTTTTATTAGTGCAATTGCCTGAGTTTGGCTGAATAATGCTAGTTTCATATTTGCACGATAAAAACAAACTTACATTCACTTCGCCATTGTGTATAATTATACTAATATAGTTTCTAGCACTACAGACATTGTCTTCTCGTCTTTTTAGACATTGTCTTCTTCGTTTAGTTTTTCAGCCATGCATTTTGTGGTTAAAAATGTAAAAAAGATACTTGCCGACAGCCGGCTAAAGACGTAAGCAATGGTTTTCTGTCGCTCCACTCGCGAGTGTTTTGTCCCGCTGTTTTGTTCATTTTAGCCCGCAAAATACGCCACAATGCCCGCTAAAATTATAATAATGAGTCGTAAACAAAGGAAATCACTAACTTCATTTATGCTGGATGGCTCTATCAGTTCTAAACTGTTCTCCCTAGAGGACAAATAAGTATATAAAGGTCATAGTAGAAGGTGTTTGTAGATGGAATACTCGAACGAAAATGTATATACATTTTTAGACCTAGCCCGGAGCAGTTGCGAAAAATGCAACTTAGGCCCTCTGGCAGGAATTGAACCTGCGGCCCTGCGATTCCGGTGCAACGCTCTAACCAATTGAGCTACAGAGCCCAGTTGCTGAGCGTTAACCGCAAGTTCGGTATATATGATGGGAGTGATGCCAGTATTAGGTACATATGGGTAAACATCAAGATTTTTCTCGGCATCACGTTCGATAGAACTAATAGTAGAAGGTGTTTGTAGATGGAATACTCGAACGAAAATTTATATACATTTTTTAGACCTAGCCAGGAGCAGTTGCGAAAAATGCATTTAGGCCATCTGGCAGGAATTGAATCTGCGATTCCGGTGCAGCGCTCTAACCAATTGAGCTATACAGAGTCCAGTTGCTGACCGTTAACCGCAAGTTCGGTATATATGATGGGAGTGATGCCAGTATTAGGTATATATGGGTAACCATCAAGATTTTTCTCGGCATCACGTTCGATAGGACTAATAGTAGGTGTTTGTAGATGGAATACTCGAACGAAAATTTATGTACATTTTTAGACCTAGTCAGGAGCAGTTGCGAAAATAGGGAGCTTAAGCAAGCGACGTTTTTGTCAACACGGTCGTCACCCGAAGGTTAGCATACCTAATTTTGGCGGCGTTTTTCATCATGACGCTCGCGAAGGGACGTCATAGACTTTAAAAATCTCAACTTTCGCCATATTTGTTGAAGATCACGACAAACTGACACAAACACAGTTTTTAATGCAGTCCCCTCTCGGCAATCTGACGTCCGTGGCGTTAAACCTGCGGCCCTGTGATTCCGGTGCAGCGCTCTAACCAACTGAGCTACAGAGACCAGTTGCTGAGCGTTAACCGCAAGTTCGGTATATATGATGGGAGTGATGCCAGTATTAGGTATGGGTAAACATCAAGATTTTTCTCGTCTAAAAAATGTATATAAATTTTCGTTCGAGTATTCCATTTACAAACACCTTCTACTATATTAGTCCTATCGAACGTGATGCCGAGAAAAATATACCACACAACATCACAGTAGTCGAACAATGGTAAAATGGTTGTATTATATACAAGAGTTGCTGTTTATGTATCAAGTAAAGATCGTACACGCTTTAAAACACCAATCCTTGAGGAACCTTTTTGTACAACTTATCAACATGAGTGTTCCAAGAAATATTTCCGTCCACATATACAGCAAGATATTTAGATGAATCTACCCTAGCAATCTCATGATTGTCCAAAATGAGCTTCACTGGATCAAAAATACTCACCTTCTGTGATGTGCTTATCAGCGTAAATTCTGTTTTTGTCAGGTTAATAAGCCACTGGGATATTAATCCCAGATCTGTGTTTAATTTATGCTCAATGTCGGAGCTATCTTTGCTAGTATAGAAAAGTACAGTGTCATCTGCGAACATGTTAAGCTCACCAAACTTGATACATTCAGGCAACGAGTTTACATATATCAGAAGCAGAAGTGGCCCCAACGCCGATCCCTGGGGAACACCCATATGAATTGGTTGACAATCAGATAGAACACCTTTATAGAAAACTTGTTGTTGTCGATTTGATAGGTATATGATGATAACCATTCAAGCTCAGACCCACAAATCCCCAATGAACGAAGTTTAGCCAATAAAATAGTGTCTCACAATGTCATATGCTTTAGCCAGATCTAAGAACTCCAGTCACTTGACCTTTGTCCATACCTTGCAACCATTTGTCCACTACGCTTAAGAGCGCCGTGTTAGTCGAACGTTTTCTGCGGAAGCCATGTTGATATGAGTTGAGTAACTTCTGCTCGCTAAGAAATGCATAGCTTCTGAACTTGCTTTTCTAACATCTTTGCCGCAATAGGTAGTATAGAAATAGGACGATAGTTTTCTATAAGTCTTCTTGGACCAGATTTAAACACTGGTACAACCTTTGCCTTTTTCCATTCGTGTGGGAATACACTTGTTGACAATGGCAGATAGATTATAAATAAACGTTAGCGAGGGAGCAATAATATGAGCAGCTGTTTTCAGCATCCGTCCAGTAATATTATCCAAACCAACCGCTTTATTGACTTTAATGTCAGTGCTTCAATTCATTCAGAATTGGAGTAATCTCCACAGGCTGAAATTGGAATACACAGTTTATAGGTACTTCATGAATTGCTCTGTTAAAAGATATTACTCCGCTTATTGTAGATCCAATGGTAGAGAAATATTCGTTTTGTATACCGAGACTGTTTGACCACCTATATCCATTAAGTTTGTTGTAGATTTATTCGATTTGGGCATTAAATAATTTCTTTAACATCTTCCATATGCCTTTAGGATTGGATTTATTTTCTCTTATTTGGGATTTATAATAATTATCCTTTGCCCGACGGATGCAGTTATTTACTTTATTTCGTAATAACCTGTAATCAGACCAGTCATTTGGGTCACTTGAATTGATTGCCTTTTTATGGTGGTATATATAATCTCTTTGTCTCATCAATTGTTTAATGATATCAGTCATCCAAGGACACGTTTCACCTTTGACCTTAATTGCGCGAAACCACTCAGCGAACATTGTATTCATGTTGAGCATGCTAAATCAACATCATCAAACGCTTCTATTATGAAAGGGAGCAGACTGTAGATCTTTTATAAAGTTATTTTCATTAATTTAGTACAGCTCCGAAATGTGATTGTTCGGGATATATATACTAGAGAATGATCACTATAATAGAAAGGTGAATTACTCCGCATTCTCCAATATTTTCGACTCTAGAGGTGTAAATTATATCGATCAAGGTCTTAGATGACTATATAAGTTGATTCGATTCATTTGGAAACAAAGCATCAACTAGTCTCTGCATACTTGTTATTAATATAGGCAGCAACGCCACCACCACTTGCATATTCTCGATCTTTCCTCATAAGCGACTAACCATCAATTCTAATCTCTTCATCAGCAATTTCATCTTTTAACCAGGTTTCACTTACAGTTTATAGAGCATCTATATAGGTTTGTCCGTCAACATTATCCGTAATTCCTCTCAATATTTAACGAATATTTTCGTTAAGTTTAACAGTAATTTTGCCTTCGCTAATATTGAAAGAGGAGAGTTATTTATAGACGTAATTTCTCCATATTCATATGATTTAGGCACACTCAATTATTTTCCTGCGTATAATTCTGCAGCATCATCAACCGAGTGTAAATATCTTTTCTGTCGATTTTGAGTTGCAAAATCAAAATAAACAGTAGAATAACTACCAAAGACCGAGACACATCGACCAAACAACCGACGGCCATGTTTACTCAATGGGATTTATATTAAAAAAAGAGAAAAAAGTAAGGATCATCTTTTATCGATCTAGTGTTAGGGAGAAACCTTATTTAAGGGAAGCACGGGTTGCAGATGCGGTTAGCGCGCTGTCTCTTACCTCTGAGTTAAGCTGGCTATACAGCAGGTCGAGGGCATGGATTTACTCAGGTTGGGTAACGTCAGTGCGCTTGATAAACTCATGTAAGTTGAGATTGGTTGGTTTTATAGGCACTAACCACTAACTAACCCTCGGAACCTTTGTCAATTGGGTTGCAAAACCTGTTAAGGCTTTCCGTACACCTCAGAGTGGTAAACTATTAAACTAAACTAAACTAAACTTAACTAAACTAACTATATTTATACTGTACAGCTCTATTAGTTCTGAACTGTTCTCCCTAAAGGTCCTGAAGTAAGGGTTTCCAGGTCAATCTTAGGTCACGTCAGTCACAGCGATTTTACGCACTTCAGAATCAATCCTATATACCGTCGGTGGCCGGTTGTACGAAGGCCGGAAAGCGCTATCCACCGGATAATGACTTTTTCAACCTTTGTAAAATAGTCCGTTGATTTGTATAACCCAAATTAATATTTAGTATTTATAGATAAAAGTTTCGTTTAATTAATTGTGGGGTCCATATCCGTAGTTTTATAGCTTGGAGAGCATTTTTACAAAAGTTGAAAAAAACTCCAACTCTATGGATAGCGCTATCCGGTCTTCGTACAACCACAGTGCACAGTGAACAACCGCGACCCCAGGTGATGTAGTTCTTTAGTACAAACGCGGCTTAAGATCATGCTTCCATCATAAACAACTTATTGTTTCTTTTTTGATATAGAAAAACTTCGACACTCAAATTCTGACAGGTACTGGGCCAGACAAAGTGTATATAGAACGTTGGATACCAGTTCCTGACCTTACTCCGTATTCAACGTACACTGTTCAATTCATAACGGGACGTCGTTTTAAGAAAGAACAGAAAACAACCACAACTCGAACCTTTTTAACACCCGGGGGAGGTAAAATATGATATATTTAACAAGTATACAGGGTGTCCCAAAAAAACTGACACTTTAGAAATCACTCTTTTGTTGTTAAACGCACGTTACATACATATAAATACACCTGGGAATTTAATTTAATAGCGAAATTATTTAAAACTTTTTCGCTTCGTCCAAATTGTATTTCTGACAGGTGGATTCCGATTGGGAAATCGTATTCTAAATGCGTTTTGCACTGCGTTTACACTTTGTGTTAGGGTATAATTTGTTACAATAAATACTCGTTGCTCTGTAGTCAGTTGAACCATGTTTACTCGAACTGAAATGCTGTTACGAGCCATTTTAAATTCCCAGAAGCATAAAATTTTGTGCTTAACAAAGATATTTTAATTTCTAAAGGTCTCCTTTCGTGAGTATACAGGGTGTATAAAAAAAACTGCAAATACCATAATTTGTATGCACGAGATCATACATTAGAATTTCAATGGCTGTGCAAATAATTACGCTTCTGGGATTTGAAAATACGTTTCCCAGGGGTATCAAAACAAGCACACAAAGTGAATTAAACTTATGAGTTCAAATCCCAGAAGCGTAATTATTTGCACAGCCATTGAAATTCTAATGTATGATCTCGTGCATACAAATTATGGTATTTGCAGTTTTTTTGATACACCCTGTAGTGCTCAGGCATTCAAATTATAATAATAGAATAATTTCTAAAGTGTCAGTTTTTTTGGGACACCCTGTAGATAACATTTTCTTGTTTGTTCAATTATAAATACACAGATGACATCGTAACGACTAACTTGGCAAGAACGTTAAACGACGTTGAAGATCCCCGTACATGGAAAAGTGTGTGCATGCACGGTCACCTTCGGTGTCTCGAACCTTTCACCTTTCATTATTTGTTTCTTTTCGTTCTGTTCTATGTATTGATTATTGTCCAAATATTTTTTATAATATAATAATATAACTGTGCTTTGTGCTCTGTTTTATTGTTATTGGGGCCAGTAAAAATTGGTTGTAGCTTGTGCAATGGTGATAATGTGTAAAAATTATTGTTTGAAATGAAATGAAATGAAATGAAATGAATGTATATGGCATGTGTAATAAAAATAAAAATAAAAATAAAATATAAAAAAAAAAAAAAAAAAATAAAAAATTACAGATGTTGACATGTTGTTACCAACTTATGACGTCCTCTTGGTATCTGTGACTGAATAAGCATGCAATTGGAGAAATGTTATCAATTTGTTTTGAGGTCTTTGAAAAACTCACTCGTGCATGCATGTTGTATCAAAATTGTACTCGAAACCATGCTTTTATCTGTACATAAAGAAAGTTAAAAATGCTCAATAACCTATATGCCGAAAAGGTTTCTTAAAATTTGGGACTTTGAAGCACGACAGAAAGATATTTACACGGTTGCTGACCACCATAGTGGGATACCCATCACCTTACTCTATCTTACTTGATTACTGCTGGTTGACCACCATATTGATAAACCCACCTAGTTTGAGCAATGTACCTTACTTTTGCAGTGCCTTATTCCAGTCCTACAATACAGCCAATTGTTGGTGGAGTGTACGATTGTATTGAAAATAAAAGGAATGTAACGGTTAACTGGAAGGTAGGTAATACAGAATAGACAATAAGACAAATTTGGCTGGTGCTGTATACATTGTTGCTACCCAATTCACAACTTTGGATACTCTCTTATACATTAGCATTGATGCAAAGTACGTATTCGTTTTAAGTTACGGTATATACATCCCGGCGTATTTTGACAACGTTTACACGAGATCTCGCCGATGCGCTGGCCTATTACCAGCTAATTAAATAAATGTTATCGAGTTATATTTGTAAATCGATGATCAATCGATAACCATTGTCGACCATTTATTCATTAAATCTTTTCAGATAGTGTTAATATGGAAACCTATTTATTGTATATGAGTGAAAATCGATAAAGTCGATAATAGATCAACAGGAATAGATAATACTTGATGAAACTGATCCAAGTTTGATGTGACTACTGACTATCAATTATTGATTGCATGCCTGATAATAATATAATTGCCCGACATCGATATCATTTATCATTTTTTTTTTTTTTTTTTTCTCATTTTTTCATACCCACAGTACACCGATACGATTATTCCGATTGTTCTATGTTTTTTTTTTTTTTTAATTTTCAATTTTTTCAAAATTAATAATAGATTGATGGCGCAAAAAAGAGGACCAAGGAGGTCTAAATTAAGTCCTATCATGCGTAAATTAACTACACAATGACTATATGAGGCAAACACACTGACATCACAACAAGTTACAAAGTTTTACACAGTATCAGTTATGCCATGATTTGGAGGTGAACCGCGATTGATCTCCAATGGAAAATCGATGTCCAATGGACTGAGTTAATACGAGGTTGTGGTTAGCTCTTGACAACTGGACTATGTAGCTCAGTTAGTTAGACCTAAAAATATCTTTAGAAATACCTTTCATCATTGAAGGCGATAGTGCAATGTTCGTTAAGTAGCGATTTAAATCTGGATAACGTTAGAAATGTTGTTTGAGTTTTGAAAAATGTTTAATGCTAGCTCTTGTTTCTGTTGATGAATGATGTCTGATATGTCACCATGTTTTATTATGGAACAGGATTATTGTCGCTCTTGTTTTCCTCTTATTGCCCAAATTCCTTGCTGGTAATAATTTTTTCTATATTTTATATCAGCTCCCAGCTCTCGAAGAAAGGAATGGCATAATAAGGAACATAACTGTGAAATATTTTACGAAGAATTCCGATCCACAAGTGATCTATCTGCCCAGCGTCACAAGTACCGAGATTTTTGGGTTGGATTGCGATGCCGAGTATAGTGTACAAGTACAAGCATGTATCCATGTCAAGACAAGTTGCAGCAAGTACAGTAAAGCTGAAGTTATCAAAGCTCGTGGTAGGTTGACTTAAAGCGCTGATATTTTTTCATGCACATTTCTACACACGTAAAAATCTCACATCCTGTAAACAAGATGTGTTCGCAACAGACTTGTAGCAATCTGGTCAGCAGGTTGTAACATTGTTGTCATTTTATCAAGTTGCTACACAAGTTGTTGAATTGCAGGACGATAACAAGTTGTGGAACAACTTGTAACAGGTTTGTTGAGTCAACAACCTTGCAAGTTGTCAGCCAGCCATTGGCGACTTGTCAATGCGAACACATCCTGATGGCATGTTATTGAAACAGCATTGGTACAAGATTGCTGCAGGTTTGTTACAACTTGTGCGTTTTTACGTGTAAAGGTCATACGGATGCACCTCTCGCAGGCATCGCCTTAAGATTTGCGGGAAGAATTAGGTTGGTGACCCATGAGATGCCTGCGCGGAGGAGGCTACGAAATAGCGTGTAATGCTTTCGCGTTAAAACACCCAGGAATGCGACTACATTCCTACGCCTATTACTGTTAAAATTCAAACTATTATTAGCTAATCTTTGCGCAATTTCTCGCG
Organism: Trachythela sp. YZ-2020; assembly: GCA_016169945.1. Lineage (NCBI taxonomy): Eukaryota > Metazoa > Cnidaria > Anthozoa > Malacalcyonacea > Clavulariidae > Trachythela > Trachythela sp. YZ-2020. The sequence continues at coordinate 7,356,674 of JADLSH010000260.1, forward strand.
GGCCAGTCAGATATCGCCATCCCAAGATGTCGATTTCACGACGTTAGGAATGTATAGTCGCATTCCTGAATGTTTTGACGCGAAAACATGCAACAATTTGTTATAAAATTGAGATTTTATCGCAGTATTTTCTCCTTGCTTTTTTACTCCTTTGACGATCAAGTTTCTGATTGGTTGATAGCTGCTCCCATGCGCCTTTGCGCACCGTGTTCAACCTCCTCTGACGCGAAAACATGACGCGTTATTTTGAGCGAGAGGAAGCATCCCCGGTTTTCCATAAACTCCATCTCGTATGCAATATATATTGCTTGATAATCTCGTGATCATTTTCTTTTAGATGCTAATATTGGTTCCCGAACAACAAATGGTAGTATTGTTCCTTTGTGGGTCAGTATTGGTGTTGGCTTGTCATTAATCGCCGTAGCTTTGGTAGCTTGTCAATACATTTATCGCAGGTAGGCACTTCGTTCTGGCATAGTTCGTTCTAGACGCAATGGCTAGCCAACCGGCCTTATGCGACTTTTACAAACAGTCCTAAGCTATATGTGCAAGGGGAAGAGTGTTTGTTGCACATTTGTGCATTTATTTTTCACGTTTGGTTACCGGGGCGGAAAACGGTTGACTCTACACAGGTAGCCTCGTTCCGGTTTCACCATGGGCCAAAAAGCTAAGGGTTTAGGAGAGAACGGCTTAGCCTTAGAACTGATAGAGCTACCCAGTATAAATATAGTCAGTTTAGTTTATATAGTCAGTCAGGTTTTCTTTTGTGGTAATATTGGACCAATTAGGGATGACCCTTTTTTGATCTTTAGGGAAAATAGTATTATTTATGAATGATTTTCTCGCTTACAGTCTGTATAAATCTAATGCTCGCAATCGCCGCAAAATCTAGTCTAAGAGTTTTGGGTTCTTATTCTATAGGAAGAGAAGAAAACCTCTTGAACCGGTAAGACAATCCGTAATTGGAAAACTCTATTTTAATTTGCATTGATATTTAACTTTACAATCAGTTTATGGAAAACGGGGCCACCGGGCCATCCATTTAGCACTGCCCCTACCCCTGCCCCCTAGTTGCGTACGTTCTAAGCGGGCGACCCCAGCTTGTATGGGAATGACTTCCATGATTGGGAGTTAGTTTGTAACAGAATTGAGAATGTAAAGCAGCTTTTTATATAGTATTATTCAATCGATGACTCACTTCTTAGGAATGCAAACAACACTAACGCAATTCCCATTAAAGTCGCATTAAATTCCCATTAAATTCCCATTGTTTGAAACATCACATCAGATGAAACATCACTTCAGATGTTCGTTAATAACAGTGGCGAAACCACAACTTTTTTATTGAAAATAATATGAAAAACGTAGAATGTGGGGTTTTTGTCTGAATTTGGTAATTGGGGGTTTTTGTCGGTGGGGTTTTTGTCAGTGGGGTTTATGTCAGTGGGGTTTTTGTCAGTGGGGTTTTTGTCATGTGGGGTTTTGTCATGGATTCAGCTTGTATATAATGCTATTATTATTATATATGACCTTATGTATAATATGTATCAGACTATCAGTAATGTTGCAGATATATATCAAGAAACTGTTCTGCCTTTCTTTGTTCTGTGATTTGTCGGTTCAGGTGGCTTGGAAATTTTGAAAAGCACTTTCGTGAAAATTTTAAGTATCTAAATGTCATTTTAACACGCAAAAACCATCACTTAAGTGTGATTTTTTAGTTTTGTACCGTTTCAAGGTTCACGAAATAGAACTGTGCAAAAATATCGCATTTATAGGGTGCGCAAAATTAGATCGGGCGAATTTAAGACTGAGCGAAAATTAGTACCACACGAATTTAAATACAAGTAAGGTAACGTAAGGCTAACGTAAAATTCGTGTCATAAATACTTTAGGATATATTTCTGTGAACGTATGTCTAAAATATCTAAATATTGTGTTTATGGCAGCTTACAGAGAATGCTGACAACGCATATTATAATGCTGACAAGAAAGAACTGTCTGAAGTGGGCGACTATTCAAGGCTAGCGGAAGCTCAATAAGGTCCCCAGGGCTTGGAAGAAGCTATATAAGGTTATATGGTAGGCCGGGTAGGACCTCAGGTCTTCAGGTGGAATTATACGGTGAAATCACGTGAAGGACTGGACGCGACGTCCAAAATGCGTCATCTTTAGCTTGATTTTACTGCAGTTATATACGGAGTTAAATCAGTTAAGTATGCAAGGTTGGATGAAACACACCGTACTGTGATATATTGTGCAAAAAAGGCCAATTAAAAGTAGAGTTATAGGGTGAGGGTAGGGTATGGTAGGACTTTAGGCCTTGGTGGAAATAATACGATGAAATCGTGTAAAGTACCGGACCCGATGTACAAAGTCCACCAGACGTTCACTAGATGTACTTAAGTATGCAAGGTTTAGTAAAGATAGTAGGTATGATAGGTCCGATGTGAAATCATCAGTAGGTGGATTGTGCAGTGAAACACGTGAGAGGCTGAAGCTCATTAGGTATACATATATATAGTTCACTATTTTGCTAATGTATATTTTTCCTAGTCCAGTCCTCCCTCGGGGCAAAACGAGCAAACGTTTACCCTTACTCGGGCAAGCCTTTACTCTTTTTCAATTAGACGATGCCGAGTAATATCTAGGAATTCCGCCCCCCAGAACTGGAACTATAGCAAGACTGAATAGCGTATGTTTTTAACTCTAGTTCCAGGCTCGCCTTAAATGAGGTTAAAATTTCAAGACAGGTCTAGCATTCAGTTGCTCATGTCTCCCATATTTTTTTGTAAATGACGTTGTAAGTAACCAAGGTTAATATTATAGGAACCGTGCGCAGTCTGGGCACGACGCATGCCCTCAAGGGTCGGATCAATCTCGTTCCCCGAGCCTGCCCAAAGGATCGCAGGCTCGGGGGACGAGATTGGGGTCGGATTTAGACGGTGACAAGCAGGCTCATTGCTCATTCGCTAACATATAGCCAATCGCGTTATTACTCTGCTGGGAGAAGAATATATGCTAAATTCAATTTTTTTGCTTATCAAATTAGCGAATATCGGTTTTCTAATTTCCGCTGAACACTTTGTTCGGTGTGATAAGGTGCAGACGTTCGGTGGTCAGGTCACAGAATAGGAAATGACCAGAAAGGCCACTCAGCAGTGCAACGTGAGCCCCTATTTTATGCAGTTTCTGGCCAGAATAATGGCGGACCAGCCAGTTCAGCGTGTTTATTGGCCAGAAAATGCAACTGACTGGCTAGAATAATGGTAATGAACATGCGTAATGCGACATGCGCAACGTCAAAAACTTCTAGTCATTTCCTATTATATGGTCAGGTCTTGACTGGAAATGCTCACGTGATTCGGACCTGAATCCAAATAACTCAAATCCCTAGACTATTCGCTGACCACGTATGCACCTAACAATCCACACGGGTAAGTATGGTGACGACAGATATTAAATTAATGTAAATAGAATAAGTAATATACCAGTATATGAAAAAATTCCTTATGCAGTTCAGTGGCAATTTTTAAAAATTGTAAAAAATTGTACAAAAAATATATTTTCAAGAGGTACATATTAAGCGCAGGTCCATTTTGATTTGAGTAATAGCTATCACCCCCCCCCCCCCCCCAAGTCAAGACCAGCGAGAGGGGGTCAGAGGGAACAAAATACCCAGGACCCGCGGATGTTTAAAGGAGCCCGGAAAAATTGGGTAAGAATGATCGCATCGGTCGGTTCAGAAGTCTACTCAAGGTTAGCCAAATTCATTAATATTAAAGTGGAGTAAAGTAAAGGTATATTAGAGACTGCGTTTTCTAAAGTTATTTGTCCTACGATAGCACGCGTCGGAATATTATAACTGGACTGATCTTCCACACAGTGTTCACACTAACGTTCCTGTGTGCGAGGTTGAGGGGGGGGGGGCGACAGGCGCAATCTCCAACCTGCCCCGGGTTGACTTGGTCTGGCCGGCTTTGGTCAACACCCTGGCAACGCCACTACTCAAAAGTGGGTGGCGCCGCTAAAAAAGGGCACATGCCAGTGGCGTAACCAGAGTCGTTTTTTCAGGAGGATCGAAAATATCCTGATCATTCAATGTAACGAACAAGCGTTGTGAGGAAGTCCGGGTATACTGCCCCTGGAAAAAAATGGATTTCTAAGCTTTCTAAAACGCCATTCCCTGCGTTCTGGGGTATATAATTTTCTACCTAATCTATACCAAAAAGTTGTAAGTACATTTGCCTGTCATGGGAAAAGGGCACTTCCATACTGCATACCTCCGCCAGCAAATTACGTCATGCATACACTAATTACGTATTCAGTTCTTTATTAATAGCCCGGGAAAGCAAGGCAAACTTTTGTAAATTGCTTGTCCAATTTTCATCCAAAGAACCAAAATTTAATCGATTTGTCCTTTGCCCATTGACATTAGCTTCACAAATTTTCATATTAAAATGTTGGATTTTTTTAGTTATCCAGGTGAAACTAGCCTGCGGTGCAGACGCACATTTGCTCAACGTTTATCTCCCGCGGGAAATATAGCCCGCGGGAGAGAAACGTTGCGGGAATGTAGTAATAATGTCTCAGACACGAAAGGTTTATATAGGGCTGTCAACAAGTATATATACTTTCACGATATATATAGCAATGATTTCGATCCGTAAGATCGGTTCGTTTATATCATGGAGTACAAATATATATGAAAAATATTGCGCCACGAAAAATTATGCAATGTTGCGTCAGTTTGCAATTAATAACATATCGAAACCCATTCGCGGGCTATCACGTGCGCTGCAAATGCTGAATTGGAGAAAACGTTCTGATTGGCTAATAATGCGGTCATGTTACAATTTTGTTTAAAAACATCGCATTGCACCATTTCGATTCAATATGGCTGATGTAACAGTTTTGCGCGAAGCTTTATAAACGCGAAAATACTGCACCATTTTACTATTTTAGTTTGTAATGAACTGGATATAACTCTTATTACCTTTTTTTGGCTTGGTAAAACGTTTTAAGCATGACAACGCCGTCAACGCGTTCCGTCGCAAAGGATTTCTACAAGCTACAAAAGAACATACATAGCTTCTCAAATGGCGAAGCGAGGGTCGTCTCGTTTGATGATGAACTAACAAGATTCGAAGTCGAGCTGAACATAAAAGATGGCTACTATAAAGACGGTATTTTTGTATTTGAAGTTCGTATTGATAAAGTGAAATATCCCATCGAACCGCCAACAGTTTGGTTTAACAGCCAAATATTTCACCCGAATATTGGGGATGGTTACGAAGAGGGCCTAGTTTGCTTGAATTTGCTGAGCGAAGACTGGCAAACGAATGATTTGGAAGACGTCGTCCAAGGAATGCTGTTCCTGATCAAAAATCCGGCTTTGGATGATGCCTTAAACCCACTTTTTTCATGCTTAGAGAATTTTGATGTGTATATGGAGAACTTCACGAAACTAGTTCGACAGTCCCTGGAAGGAGGGGAGGTTGAAGGCGTAGAATTCGAGAGAAATCCAGGTCTAGTACAAAAAGACAAAATGCTAGAGGAGTCGAAAATGTCAATCCAAGAGAATCCCCCGGATATCGCTCAAAGGGGATCTGAAACAACTAATTCAACAATTGACCCAGAAAATCCAGCATTGGCCCTCTGTACGAACTTGCACTTCCCAATTTGTAAAACTGCAATGAACATTTCTTCAAAAGATGAGCTCTACTGCTGTGGTCTATACTGGGTCTATAGTAATTTTACAAAATTTTCCACTAATGGAAAAGCAGTGTACGGCAGAGGGGATTGTCCAAAGTGGCTCACAAAGCTGGCCGTTTTAATGTTTGGTGGTGCAAGAAGGAGAAAAGAAAACGTAAACATTTTTTCAAGAAATTTGCGGACATTCAAAAGGTTTCCATTTTTAGGCAGAACATTGACATGGCGCAAATAGGGATTGTTATATATGCAGCTATAAATAGTGTTTGTCTAGGATTGTGAAATAGTGTGGTGTATAACTAATTATGCATGCAACGCCACCTCCCCCCTCTAGTAATGCCAGACAAATTTATGTCATGTTATCTCATTGTGGGGTCCTGTGTAGTTATCATTCATATATTGATAATTTACAACTAACATGAGCACCAAAAATTTATTAAATTATTAATATGTATATTATAAAGTAAAGGTTTGGTTTTGTTATCATATTAAATAGATCTTATAGATGCTGTTCTATATATGGTAGAATCCTACAGGATTCCATTAGGATCCTAAAAGTAACAGGATCCAAATTAAGATCCTAGTAACTAAGTTCAAGTAACAGGATCCTGAGTAAGATATTCCTAGCAGGAAAGTCTAGGACCCTGAAATTCAAGTAGCAGGATCCTGAGTATAATCCTATCAGGAAAATCTAGGATCCTATCAGGAAAATCTAGGATCCTGAAATTTAAATAACTGGATCCTATTGGGAAAAGTTAGGATCCTATCAGAAAAATCTAGGATCCTGAAATTTAAATAACAGGATCTTGAGTAGGATCCTATCAGGAAAATCTAGGATCCTGAAATTCAAGTAACAGGATCCTGAGTCAGGGGCGGATCTAGGGGTAGTCAAACGCGACTATTTGCGCAGATATAAAAATACATAGTCCAGTTGTAATATTTCATGCAGCGGCAGCCGACAGTGAAGTACTTAATATTCAATTTCGTGCAGCGGCCGAGCCTGCAGTAGAAAATTCAAAATAGCGGTTATCTGCGTGAGTTTTGACTAATCTGAGGCGGATTCTAGGCATTTGATTGGCCATTTGCATTTTGACTAAAGTTTGCGGGGGTAAAAAAATCAAAATCAAGACGACATTTTGAAATAGATTTATATGTAAAAGAACTCAAACATAAACCTTCTTTCAAGGTTCAAAACATGGCAAATCCGGAGCTAACGAAGGATGTTGAAAAACTAGGAGAAAATATATCCAGTTTTACAAACGGTGAAGCGAGAATTATCGATTTTGACACGAAAGAACCAAGCGTAAAAGTTGAACTTTACTTTAAAACTGGCTTCCATAAAGGGGGAACATTTATTTTTCAAGTTTTCATTAAGAAAATTGGACATAAAGTATTCTACCCAGATGGAAGACATGCAGTTGTTTTTCTAACCAGAATCTTGCATCCTGCTGTTGATGATGTGGGAAATCTGGAGCTAGCAGGTATTAAGTGCTAGATATTTTGAATGCACCTATCAATGTTCATCCCGGGGGGGGGATGGGGGCGGGAAAACGGTGGGGACACAACATTTGTGAAAAGTAGCAGCATTCCCTGCCCCTGGGAATAACATGAGTGTGAAAATCCCAGCTATTAAGTGGCCACGTTCATATTCAAGTTGCCACGCATAACATCGAATCGAAGTTATCACATGTACCCACCTGAGGTAACGTCGACACTATTGTTTGAGTGTATTTTGAATATATTGTTTTGGCATGAAGTATTTAACTTTGGTATTCTAATGAAAGAACTTAAATTTTCTACGTTATTTTTTTTGTTATATTGCTTGCAGAATTTGGACTATTTTTCGCTTATATCGCTAGCGATCGCTTATATCGCTAGCGATTTCGCTTATATCGCTAGTATAGATTTTTCAAATGGCAATTCAGTAATTTCCAGTGCTTATGGGTTAATTTCAGGATAATATTGCCAGTTTGCCACGAGATAACGTCGAAGGATTAACTATAAAACCCACCCACTCTTAACGTCGATTCGACGTTATGCGTGGCAACATGAATATGGATCCGGCCCCTAAGTTAGAACCTAGGCAAATGTTCTTGATGATTCACACAGGGAATGTGGTCTATTGGATAAAGTGGTGTGAATAAGTTGTCTTTTTTTAAATAAATAAAGCTAAGAGTATGTTCCTGTGGCTGGGCTGGCTCCTGCCATTCACGCTACAATATTGTTTTTATATGGGCATCAAATTTCCTGGGGGTAGAGGACCAAATTGCAAATATCCATGCCCTGGGGCAATCTTGGGACTTCAAAATCCTCGCCCATGGGACAAAACAGCCTGTTGATATAAAATCCCACCCATTGCCTGGCCCCTCCCCCTGCGGAATTAACAGTGATAGGCACATCATAATAATAAGACCATGGGAATGAAAGTAATAGAATACCGTCTGTGATTCTCTATCCGGATTCTCTTTTACAGGGGGAAAACAAGTACAATTCAGGCAAAAAATATTGTTACATATCACATTTGGTATGTGGTTGGTGAGAACATCATTTAAAGTGATACATAGGGTCAAGCGGTTCAGGGTAAAAACCTAAAACTGTCTAAAAAAAACGATTTTTTTAAACATATTTGCTACAGTTAGCTTCTTAACTTTTTAACCATAGTTTCAGTTGCATTATTTTTGTAGTACTCCGGCATTAAAATATCGGTTGGTCACGGACATTGTCCGGCCCATTAGTGAAATTGTCCGACCAAGAAAGAAACTCACCAGACATTCTGTCCGACCGAAGGAAAATTGAAGTTTACCGTTTGTCCGACCCAACTGTATTGATGTCCGACCAAACTTTAACTTTTTCCGACGTAAATTTACCCTGTAAATGTTTATCAGAGCTGTTATGTGGTCCGCTAAGCGTGACAGCGGAGCCGCCGGTATTTGTTTGAGCAGTCACATCGTAAGTCAATGCAAGTTTACGTCCTGTGTTTTCCTCCCTTGTTCTTAACGGAACGTGTACAGATTTTGCACTTGGCAAAATCCTGCCATCTTTCAGTCTTCTTAAATTCCAAGCTGAACTTTTACTCATGTTAAAGCTATTGAACAACTTGTAGATCTAATATGAATACCCTACCACGTGCACTAGTATTTATATGTTAAGTTCTGCAATGTTCATTATGCGTCATCCTTTCTTTGCAGACGTCAACAAATTATTAAAGCGTGTGATCCGCTTACTCGATGCTTCAGGCGCTTAGCGGCAATGCTTCACAATTTTGCAAATTTTTGGCATTATTTTAAATTTTACCGCCATTTTTGCTTCAATATTACCGAGTTGAAACATTTTTCTGATTTTTGCCCGTTTTTTTTCTTCGGTTTTTAGATTTTTGTCTAAAGAAAATTTGGTTTTTTTTCGGTTTATCGATAAACCGCCCGACCCTAGTGATACAGACTATAAATGTACGCTGTAATTTTGTTTTGATTCCTCATTCGTTCAGTTGGCATCAAAATACTGGAATACTTCAGCAAATAATGAAATTTTTACACTAATGAAAGTTTATGCTCGTGCTTTCAAAACGGTGGACGGTATTCCCTTACTTTCATTCCCCTGGCCTAAGTAATGAGAATATAAAGGGCTTAAAGGCTGTGGATACAGGTCTGCCCAGGGTGCATTTTATGTAAAGGTCACACCGAAGATATGCCTGCACTATGATGTTCATATGCCACCCCAAAAATTTTGAAAATGCTATGCCAAGCTTGGCCTGGGTGCAAGCACTGCCATTGAAATATTCCCAGTGACTGTCAATAAATCAAACCACAGGCTTAAATTTAGTACTTAGAGATTTTACTCATCAAGGGGAAAGTGCAGGGCGTTAATGGGTAAACCAGACTCATGCCCATGTCTCTTGTTAACACATTAAGCCGCAATGCACCCTAATGCGCCCACTTTGCCATTTTACTCTGTCTAATGCCAGACAATTCTACTCGTCAAGGGGGAAAAAGTGCTGGGCATTAATGGGTTAATCAGTACCATTTCAGATGCAAAGATAGTTGCTGAGATCAGTGATTAACCCATTAACTGGCAGTACCCTACCACTGACAAGTAAAATCGTCTGCATGGCATTAGACAGAGTAACATTTTCTAAAGTAGGGCGAATCTGGACGCGTTGCAAGCTAATGGTTAAAATATGCAAAGAATGTTGTTCACGCCAGTATGCTGTATGCTAAGAATTCACGAAGTCCACACCAAAGACATTCTGGTGCATATTGCACATAAAATGCACCCTGGGGTGCGGCACTTAATCCCAATGTGTAAAATCTATAGTTCTGAAACAATGTATGCATACATGCAACATTCGTTATGTGTGCATACATGCAACATTCACATTGTTTTATATAATAAAAACCTGAACCTTGCCCACATCCAACCCTAACCCTGACAAACCCTCATCCTAACCTCTGATCAGGCAATTATCGCTGGTCACTCATTATAGGAATTGTGTGATGCCAGCTCTGCCTGGATCTTGGCAAGGCAAGTTATCCACTGTTCCATGTAAACTATTGGTCATAAAAAGCTTTTAAAAAACTGAAAACTAAGTTTCATATAGCCCTGATCTTGCTGTAGCTGGGTAACTCGCTAGCCAGGTAGCTTTTCTCCATATAACCAGACCCTGAGAAATAATATGCAGTGAGTTGAATATACAATAATATTATTACAAATTATTTTACAAATTAGATGGCGGATGTGGTCGTTTAGAAGACATTGTTAGAGATGTATACCATCTAATAAAAAATCCAGACTTTCAATCTATTTCAAATACACTATTTTACGAAGATCTGGATATCAAGGACCAAAGTGCACTGAGGGCAAAATTTGCTGAAGACGTTCGAATGTCGTTCAGAGTGGATGAGATTTTGGCAGAAATGAACGCCTTGGGTAAAAGTACGGTTAAGCCAGAATAATGACGGATCTGAACAACATTATGCATGAATGGATGCAGTCTTAATACAGGTGGTCAAATTAAGTCTTGATTGACCAGCTTGCTTCATATGGGAATGCATTCACATGGGAGTGCAACTTGCCAATGAACTCGTGAAGTTCTTGTTGATTTTTCAGGTAGTTTGATCCTAAAAGACCCGAAGCTTACTGTATAGACGCTACGTACACTGGCACCACACGTTCAAGATTCATATGGCAAATTACTGTTGAAAATATATCGAACGAACTACGTCTACAAATTTAACCCAGTTTGTAATTTAATAATAAACACCACTGACAATAAAAAAGAACTTATAACAGTCATATTTTTTTTTCTGAACGAATATCAGATGCATGTGTCACGAGATGAGCAGAAGTACAACCATACCCCTTGCCGACACAACTACAGTATCGCAAGTCTTCACAATGCAGTGTAGCATCATGCTCTGCACAAAACGCCGACTAGTCCACTATAGTTAGCTTGAAGACTGCGTTTCCTTCCCATTGATAAATCCGCCAGCGGTATTGATGACCTTCTCTTATGGCGCACTGGGAATTGAATGCTCTGAAATGATCCTCGCTAAGTTAAAAGAGAGCCTTATTTTCTTGTCACCTTAGAAAGTTCGTCCAGCTGTAAGGAAGTGGAATGTCCCGGTTCCCGATGACTTGTATTTGATAGACCCATAGTAATCCATCAAGCTTTCTGCCCGGTTCTTTAGTCTCCCACTTGTCTCTGCATGTACCAGTTCATGTGAAAGGCATTGAGCAATCTACTCGACGACCAACCTCACAAGTAAGGACGCGAGACGCTGAAGAACACGGGACGAAAAACATTTTCCTCTTCTGCCAATCCAAACATTTTGTGAGTTTGCTGAGCAATCTCCGACTTAATTCAATTTAACAACAAAGTTACTCTTGTGAAACCCCTGAAGGACTTCAAGCGCTTCTGAATGGCTTCTCAAAGTTATTAAATATTCATGACGTCGAGGGAATAGGACCTATTGTTCTTTTTATAAAGAAAAAGTTAAGTACATACAGTATGGGTGGACATACGCATACTTTCATTCATTTACACATGTGTTCGATGGCGAAACGATTTGTCGGAGCATCGAGCGAAGAGGAAGCTTCAAAAGGAATAAGAAATATATTAATGCAGTTCCAATCGGGGCTGAGAATAATCAGCCTATTTAAACTCCTATTGTTTATGTGAACAATCACTTTGTCCTTTATATTTCCAAAAATATGTATCGCTTTATGAGGACGCCTGCTATAAAACATTTTCACGGAGTTGACGTGCAAAGGACGTCTTCATCACAGAGTAAAGATGTCTTCATGCCTTCCACCGTTCCACGACGCATGCTCAGTTGGATATTGACATCATTTCCGGTGAAAAAGACGACGTCGTCCGGCGAAAATCGTCCTTGCGTAAGCTCCCTATTAAGTATTCGGCGTGGGCCGCAGGCATCAAGCAAAAACTTTCGATGAATTAATAGCTCAACGAAGTAGGGATAAAAGGAGAACACAAATAACAATTAGGCAAGTAAATTTTATTTAAAATATATATTTTCATCACAAATTTTTACCATAATACAATCTTTATATAGTATACTATAAATACAACTCTACCCAAGATTGGGCCGCTTGTGGTGTAATAAACATTTTTGAGTGCTCGTTGTTGTTGTTGCTGTTGTTGTTGTTGTTGTTGTTGTTGTTGTTGTTGTTGTATTTTTTACTTTTTAGTTCTATTTACTGTACCTAGAAAAAAGTTCAAAATACAGATGTGGAAATTTTGTTCTAGATACTGTATTGAGAACACAATTTCTAGGTACAGTGATTATGCTAATATTTTATATTGTTTGCCTATTGTTCTCTTAGGGAATTTTAATGATACTGAGCTTCCTCTAATATCCAGAGACGTCAGGTGACTGATTTGAAGGTGCCTGATTGGACCGAGACGTCATGAATATTTAATGTTTGAGAAATAAAATTGAACACCCAGGTGAATATTTTGCTCGCAATAGGCTATTTTGTTCTATTTTGAGAAATATTCAACTTAATTTCACCAAACTTTTTGAAGTAAATTTCAATTACTTTGACAAAAAGCAGAACTTTTTAATTCATACTTTTGCTCCGTTTTTCGACCACATAAAGCTTTATATTTCCCTCAAGATTCACCTCTCTTGCTGTCGCCTGTGGAACAACTGTCTGATATAACTGTCTCGGAGCATGAAGTTGCGTATCATCTTGCACACTTGCATCCAACTAAGGCAACAGGCCCCGATGGAATTCCTGCTCGGGTGTTGAAGGAATGCAGTCATGCCATTGCCCCAAGTCTTTGCTCACTCTTTAATCATTCACTACATACTGGTACTGTTCCATCTGAATGGAAATCAGCTGATGTTTCACCAATTCATAAGAAAGATAAGAAAGAACTAGCTATCAACTACCGTCCGATTTCACTGCTATCTATCATCAGCAAAGTCTTGGAGCGATGCGTTTGTATTCGTTTCTACGAACATATCCGAGGTTTGATTAACGAAGCTCAGCATGGATTCCTTCAAGGTCGTTCTTGTGTTACACAGCTTCTTTCTACGTTACATCGTATTGGACAATTGCTTGACAAAAATACCCAGACGGACATTCTATTTCTTGACTTTGCTAAAGCCTTCGATTCAGTGGATCATGTTATTCTTTTAAGAAAGCTGAAAGATTACGGTATCGCAGGAAACCTTTACAGCTGGTTCTCTAACTACCTGAATAACCGAAAGCGTACGTTTGTTGTTGAGGGTGCTGCTTCATCGTGGTCCCCTGTCACTTCTGGCGTTCCACAGGAAAGCATCTTGGGTCCAATGCTTTTCGTACTTTTTATTAACGATCTTCCTGATGTAATTCCTGAATCTACTTCAACAGGACTGTACGCTGACGATACCAAATTATTCAGAGAAATCTCAACTGTTCACAGTTTCAAAAAACTTTGTCGTGTGCGGATGTTTGGAGTAAGGATAACAACATCAACTTTAATCCTTCAAAATGTAAAATATTGACATTGAAGCGAGTGAATGATGAAGTTGATCTGGGAATCACAGTGACCAGTAACCTTTCATGGACAACCCATATCAATAAAATAAAAGTCAAGGCGAACAGGTTGCTGGATCTGCTTAGAAGAACATGCCCATTGCTTACAGATCGCAGTATCCGGCGCACTCTGTATCTCTCGCTCGTCAAGTCACAATTATGCTATGCCACAGAGATCTGGTCTCCCTCTCAATATAATAACAAATATAATCTGGAGCAAGTTCAAAGGCGTGCAACAAGATGGATCATTCAATCGAAGAAAGGTGACATAACCTACAGGGACAGATTGCTGGCTCTGAATCTTTTACCATTGGCGTTTGACAGGGAAATGAAGGATTTGACATTTATGTTTAAGACTTTGCATGGTTTTTATGATTTCAATGTTTTCGATTTTGTGTCATTTGTTAATCATAGTCGTACCCGTAATTGTAATAATCCTTCCCTAGTGCTTAAAGCTCCGTCATGTAAGAGTAGCACTTTTCAGGCATCGTTCTTTAACCGTATTGTTCCACTCTGGAATCACACTTGCAAAATTGCTTCTCCTGGAGATCTTCGCAGTTTGGCAACGTTTAAATCCTTCTTGTCAAGAACTTATTTCAATTTATTAAGTAGTAGTTTTGATGTTGACATGTGCTGTACGTGGTCTTTGTATCGTAGCTGTTCGTGCCATAGAAATAGTTAACTCTGATGTAAACATATACCAGCTCCTCGTGTCAGGTTTTGTTTTATCCTGATTCAGCGTACTGAACTTTTCACATGATTACATTATGCATCAAAATTAAATGTGGTGCAATAGCGTCTTTTGATATAAATCAGCTGGTATATGTTTACCTATTTATAATATTCTTGTAATTACCGAAATTAGTTGTAAACAAAATTGAAGCGGGAGAGTGCCTCGCATGGGTCTCTGAGTCCCGTTCGCACTCTTGCCGTTTGAACATCATTCAATAAAGCTGTTAAAACTAAAACTAAAGGCCACTAAAGACGTTCGATCAAAAATCAGGACAAAAAAGGAAATATTTAATTTGGAAAGTGGAAGCACTGCGCCACTGCTCTGATAAAATTCATAAAAATATATCGACTTGAAATAGATTTATAAACTCAAACATAATAATAAACATAAACTTTTCAAGGTTTAAAACATGGCAAATCCGGAGCTTACGAAGGATGTTAAAAAACTAGGAGAAGATATATCCAGTTTTACAAACGGTGAAGCGAGAATTATCGATTTTGACACGAAAGAACCAAGCGTAAAAGTTGAACTTTACTTTAAAACTGGCTTCTATAAAGGGGAAACATTTATTTTTCAAGTTTTGCTTCATCCTAACTACCCAGTTCAAAGACAAGAAGTTATATTTCTAACCAGAATCTTCCATCCTGCTGTTGATGATTAATAGGTTATTGACCGAGCGTGAGGTCTGTACAGTGAAATATCGGACCGAGGTTTTTTAGTACGGACCAAGCGAGCGCAGCGAGCGCGGTCCGTACTAAAAAACAGAGGTCCGATATTTCACTGTACAGACCGAACAAGCGAGGTCAATAAACTGTTTATTATATGGCTCTTGAGTTTGATTCTTAAATTAATTAAGGCATAAACAAGAATTTTTCGCCACCTTTCATGTTGAGACATGAAATGGCTTCCTCATTAGCTATTCTGTTACTTTTATCGAACAACGACGGTTGTTTGCCAGCTTGGCACTTTGGCTTCCATAACGATGGGTATTGTTTTTTTTTGTTTTATTAATTGCAAATTTTTAAAATTTAAAATTTTAAAAATTTAAAATTTTAAAAAATGTTTAAAAAATTTTTTTAATTTTTAAAATATTTAAAAAAAATATTTTTAAATATTTCTGTTTTAAATTTTTAAAATTTAATTTAAAATTTTTAATTTTTTAATCCGGGACACCGGTCCGGATAACTAGTTATCCGGACCACGGTCCGGATACGGCTTTTATCGGACCGCTCGCTAGCCAATCAGAACCGCGGATTTCATAAAGCCATATAATAAGGGGGAAATATTTGTGTGCAAGGTAATAATATAAATCAAAAACTAAGAATTTGTCGCATAATATTTTGGGATTTCAAAATAGGATCGAAATTTTTATTTTGAACCATAGGAGGCGGAAGATTGGTTTGGTTGAGGGGCTAGACAAGCTCTAGGGTGCCCGTGGGATGGTCCCCTAGAAATTTTGAAATATAGAGTTTTTGAGATGGCATTTCCTGCATTCTAGGGAAGATTTGATATGCAGAAACAAGGTTATTTTGTTCATTTTGCATTTCATGCAGCAAAGAATCTGACCTAAGTTCTCCCAATCTGAACATTTTGGGGGGGAACTTAGCCCATCATTTCTACTTTTGGAGGGGGGCTCCGCCGTCTATGCGTTGAACGTTAATGTATCAGTCGATTCCACCTGTGCCCAGGGCCACCCCCGGGCATTTGCCCTTTTTTTAATCTTGGGGGTGGGACTATCGCAAATATTGTACTTCGTACCCAGGATCTTTTCCCTGGGAACTTTTCCCCGGGAATGCAAGCTAAAAATGGCAGACCACATTGCCGACCATGTTTTATCGTTGAGTGATTTTAAAGGGAAAGACATCGATTTTGTGTGTAAATGGCTGCAAGACAATTTTTTGGAAAAAAAACCCCTAAAAATGGTCAATGCCCGGGGATCGACCCGGGGGGGATGGGCACAGGTGGAATTGACTGATACATAACAAACAGTTGACATGAGAGGCTGACGTGAAAGATATAAAGTTGTAAAAGATATTTTCCCAACAGATTTCGATCATAAAAGATCTATGTGGCCTGCAGGTTATAAGCATCGAGACTTGCTCACGAAAGTGCGATTTTATGCTCATTGGAAAATATATTACTGAGCCACAGATGCCTTTAAATTTTTGTATGTCTATCTTCACCAGTATCTTCTCAGCAATCCTTATTTTGGGCATTTGTATGTAAGTAATACTTACACAACAGATTTGGTAAGAAACTATGATTTCACAGCTAACTTTATAGGGACCGTTGTTGCATTACTGAGTCATCATGAAACCAATGTCGTTCTCATTACCTATATCTATAATTAATGTAAAAACACAGATCTTGGGAGCCCATGCTGGCTCACCTTCATGGGGTGTTATCAGCAATAGAACACAAATGCGCAAAAAAAAACGAAAATGCACTCAAATTGTGTGTTGTAAGTAAAATGCATATTGTATATTAGGAAGAGAACTACCTAATAATAAATTCAGTAGAACTACTCGGACCCTATTCTTGGTGTGCATGTTACACTGCCATGTTGGATGAAATTAACATTTTTGTTTGCAATTCAAATTTCATCTAACATGGCGAAAATCTTTTTGTTCTTTGCACACCACCTATATCGAATTCACTTATCTTGAACTCCCTTTTATCTTGAACTCCCTTTTATCTTGAACTCCCTTTTATCTTGAACTGAAACCCATTTCCCATGAAAAATTAACCCTATTTGAGTTTGCAATGTAAGCAGCCAAGCAGGCCTTAAAATATCGGTCGGTCACGGACATTGTCCGACCCATTCGTGAAATTGTCCGACCAAGAAAGAAACGCACCGGACATTCTGTCCGACCGAAGGAAAATTGAGGTTTACCGTTTGTCCGACCCAACTAATTGATGTCCGACCAAACTTTAACTTTGTCCGACGTAAATTTACCCCGTAAATGTTTATCAGAGCTGTTATGTGGTCCGCTAAGCGTGACAGCGGAGCCGGGTATTCGTTTGACCAGTCGCATCGTAAGTCAACGCAAGTTTACTTGCGATGATTTGCGTTCTCGGGCCTTAAAGTATCGGGCCTTAAAGTATCGGGCCTTAAAGTATCAATGCATAACTGCCCAACATTTAGCGTCAGTATACGATTTTAAAAGAATACCTTTTCGCGCCAAACTAAACATAAGGCCATCGGACATAATTATAAAAATGTCCGACCCATTCTGAAAGACACTGGACATTTTGACCGACGGCACTGCTGACCGATATTTTAAGGCCTGTGTAAGCATGCACGTAAAACAGACTATAATCAAGAATGTACTCCTGGCGTACCATCTAAAATCTTCTTATTTCAGTATTATTTTACAGACAATGAAATAAACATATTATTTAGGTTTGTTTGACGATTGAGGAAGTTACAAAAAATGTAAAATTTCTAATGCAGCTAACATTAGGTAACATACGTACAAGATAGAAAAAATATTTTCTTAATCAACACAACAAAATCATTTACATTCATTCAAACATGTGCATGTTCTGTCCCTCCCCCCTGAAAATTTGGACCTGTACGCCTATGTAAACAGTCACCCAAAAAACTATTGGTCATAAAATTTGGTCAAAAAAACTGAAAACTAAAGGTATGTTCACACACAGCGATTTGTGGGGCCGATTTCAGGTTTTGCTGAATGTTAATGACGAATATTTTCAGTTGATGATGTCGCCAGATGACGTTTGCCACGTATTTTTCAAACATCATTAACGTGCATCTGAAATCGGTCCGACAAATCTCTGTGTGTGAACGCACCTTAAGTTTCATATAGCCATGATCTTGCTGTAGCTGGGTAACTGCTAGCCTGTGGTAACTTTTCTCCATATAAACAGACCCTGAGAAATATATACAGAGAGTTGATTATACAATAATATTACAACTTATTTTACCAATTAGATTTTACTGGATGTGGCACTTTGGAACGAATTGTTAAAGATATATACTATCAAATCAAAAATCCAAAATTTGGATATTGCTGTCCTCTATTTTACGATACATCTAAAGCAGAAAGTGTACAGAGGGCAGAATTTGCTGAAGACGTTCGAATGTCGTTCAAAGTGGATGAGACTTTGGCAAAAATGAACGCCTTGGGTAAAAATGTGGTTAAACCAGAATAACTCATGGAGCTAAACATAATAACATTAAGCATGTATATGCACTTATGCAGTCTTGATAGCCAGGCAAGTGGCAGATTAAGGGGCCATTCACAAAGGATGTCCGGCAAAATTATAGATTTTCAGACCCCCTCCCCCCCCCCTTGTCCGGCATTGTCCGATTTATATTTAAACAGAAATGTGGGGTTTTTGTCTGAATTCAGCAAGTTTTTGTTGCCGAAGATATTGTCGCTGGGGATTTTGTCGGCAGGGTTTTTGTCATGGATCCTCGTGCACATATAGCACCCCAGCTTTACAATGGTGCCTGTTTTGACTGTCTTACACTTCTGTAGACAATTTTTTTAACAGAGTAATATATGAACGAATATAATTGTCATTACCCCACTCTTTCTATGGAAGCATTTACAGGTTGTTGTTGTTGAGAAAGGAGAGCCAGTGTAGTTTGTATTAATGAACAATGTCCAAAATTTTTTAATTTGACGAGAAAAGTATTAATTTCTTCTATTGCGTATATGTTTGAAAACATGTTTCACCACATTAATTTTTGTTTGGGTACTTCAACTATGGAGCCTAATTAAAAAAGCAATTAGAGCGAGCCTGTTGCACAATATGAAAATGGCGAACACATTTTCGAGGAATAATATAGGTACGTGTAGTAAATGAATAATAAATATTTAATTTACAATCCAGAGTAGAGCATAACAGAATAATCGTGGGAAAGAATAAAAATTATGAATAACAAGAAAATTAAAAATTAAGGGAATAATGAATCGTTTGGAAAGTAAAGTAAACAATGAATAATTAAATCACACCACACTTAGGTTAAAAAATTCTGATTTCTTCACTTTTGAATGTAACGTTTGCGGTTTCTTTTCACGATATTTAACAATACATGTCTCTACGACGACGTCCAAACTTCAAAATGTTACACGACTCGATGCTATTTTTGTTGGAACTTGCAACGCAATGTCGGACATAGAGCGATGTTATCTTTAAAATATTGACAGTAAATCAGTGAGCCTGGACTGCTTCTTACTTTTCTCACTGATATTTCTCATTAATTTCTTTCACGCCTTTATGGTATAAAATGCGAGACAAATTCTTAATTTTAGAATGACTGTGAATAGGGTAGAAAAAATTAACATGGCTCTGTATAATAATAATAATAATAATAATTTTACATTTATAAAGCGCATGTTCCATTGATATATGTTCACATGCGCATAATTACAAATCGATATAACATAATTTAGACTAAGGTATATGTACAACATTAAGAATTATCCTAGGTTAAGAGTTAAAAATATTTACAAATAGGCGTTCCTAAAAAGGTATGTTTTTAATTGTTTTTTAAAATTGTCGATCGTACGTGCCTCTCGAATTTGTGATGGTAGAGAGTTCCACAGGGTAGGTGCTGCAGAGGCAAATGCGCGATCACCTAATGTAATTAGTGTTTTTTCACTTGGTGGTTGTAATAAAAGTTCCTGGTTCGATCTTACATTATAGCATGTTCTAGGTTTGATATTAATCAGGTCCATTATGTAGCTCGGTGCAAGTTCATTTAGTGCTTTGAATACTATTAGTAATATTTTAAAATCTATTCTGAACTTAATTGGCAGCCAGTGTAGGTTGTATAGTGTCGGTGTGATATGATCAAACCGTGGAGTATTGCATATCAATCTCGCTGCAGCATTTTGAACACGTTGGAGCTTGTTCAAATGGATTGTTGGTAAGCCATATAAAAGGCTATTGCAGTAGTCCAGTCGACTTGTCACCAGTGAATTGACCAATGTTTTTACAGCTTCATATGTAAGGAACTTTCTTATTCGTCTGATGTTAAATAGCTGGAAAAAAGCTGCTTTCGTACACTTGCTTATTTGGGTTTCATGTTTCATTAGGGAATCGAACCAAAATCCCAAATTCCTTGCCTTTTCGGTCGAGTTAATGGTAGTATCGCCAATTCGCAAAGAACTAAAGTTCACTTTCGCTAGCTGCTGTCTTGTACCAATTATCAAAAATTCTGTTTTACCATCATTAAGTTTAAGTTTATCACAAAGCATCCAATCTTTAATATCATGAATGCAGTTTTCCATGGCAGCAACTGCTGAAAGTTGATCAGCGTCTGAATCTGGCTTGAACGAGACGTAAAGTTGCGTATCGTCGGCGAATGCATGGGCATCAGGTAGGTGTTTCTCCAAAATTCTGAACAGTTTGCTAACGTACAGCACGAACAATAAGGGACCAAGGCATGATCCTTGTGGGACTCCGCATTTTACATCATGGTGTCTTGACCTTCCACCATTAATTGAAACAAATTGAGAACGGCCACTGAGATAGGAGGTAAACCAGTCTAGAACTCGTCCTTTGATTCCGAATTCTACGCTTAATCTACGAAGTAGTATCTCGTGGTCAACTGTGTCAAATGCCGAACTAAGGTCTAGCATTATCAGTAGCGTTACATGTTGACGATTCATGTTCATCATAATATCATTCTTTACACGTAGTAGAGCCGTTTCCGTGCTGTGATATTCACGATATGCTGACTGAGCTTGAGGATATAGTTTATGAATATTCAAAAAATTGTTAGTTTGGTTAAAAACTGCACGCTCAGCAAGTTTTGATGTATATGAAAGGTTGTTTATGGGACGTAGATTTTCAAAGGTGGTCTCTAATTTTGATTTCTTAAGTAGTGGACGAACATCGGCTAATTTCCATGCATCGGGAAAGAGACCAGAATCTAATGATAAATTTATCAACCTTGTGATCACCGGAAGAAGAACGTCTTCGCATTGAACGACCAGAGAAGTGGGCATTGGGTCTAATGAACTGGTTTTTTTGTTTGCATTAGCTATCAAGTCCTTTACATCTTTCTCACTTAGCTGATTAAATGAGTCAAAACAAATATCTAATACAGCAGGTTCTTCAACGAGCGGGTTGTACGAATTTGCGGCTGACGAGTCAAGTTCAGTTCGAATATTTTCAATCTTTTGAATGAAGAATTCTCCAATGTCATTAGCTAGCATATTCGAGTCGTTATACTCAGGAAAATTTAGATCATTTTTCTGTGAAAAAAGAGTTTTCGCAGCTTTAAATAGTTTCCTTTGATCTGAGGCATTTTCAAGAACAAAGTCTGTATAAAATGTTTTCCGCGCACGATTCATCAAAAGAATAGTATAATTTTTCTTCGATTTATAGATCTCGAAGTGATCGCGCAGTTTGGTTCTTCTCCATTTTCGCTCAGCTCTTCTTTGTTCCCTCTTGGCAGATCTTATTTCCATGTTAAACCAAGGAACAGAAGGCCGACTAATTATGGTTTTAGTTTTTAATGGGGCATGACTGTTTATTGCCGATTCAAGAGTTGTTTTATAACAGTTGACTAGTTCGTTGAGTTTAAACATATCAGTGTTTTTACAGAGATCCGAGTTGGAAATATCTAATCGCAAAGCATCCAGATTTACCGCTGCAATATTCCGATACGAAATTTTTGATTTGATAAGAGAAACTTTGTCCATATCAAGTTCACAGAAAACAGGCATATGATCTGAGAACATACGGTCAACTCGAGGATTGGAAACCACAATATTATCAGTTTGTCGAGTTATAATTAAGTCTAAGGTATGGCCGCTTGTGTGGGTAGGAACTTGGACATGTTGGGTGAGGCTAAAGCTCTCCAGAAGTTCAAGAAGTTTAGTAGCATCTTGATTATCAGGACAGTCTACGTGGATATTAAAATCTCCCACTATGAGCAAAGGCTCTGCGCTGAGAACAATTGATTCTAAGTACTCTGCAAACTCTGTATAGAAAACAGCGCTGGTAATCTGGTGTGCTTCCGAGTATGGTGGTCTATAAATAATAATTAAATATGTTCGCCGTGAACCAGATGTAGCTTTCCATTCTGAATATTCAAAAGATCGACGTTCACCACCAGTAACCTTCGTGACCTTAATGTTGTTTTTAAAAAGTAATCCAGTACCACCACCGCGACGACCAATACGGGGATGATCAAATAGTTTATAACTTTCTGGCGTACACTGGGTCTTTGAGGCAGATTCCGTATCAGTGAACCAGGTTTCAGTTAGTGCGACAAGATCTGGCTTATACTCGCATATGAAATCCGTAAAATAGGCAGCTTTATTATTTAAGGACTGTGTGTTTAGAACAACCAGGGAAATACCTTTGTCATTGTTTTGGACAGGGGTGGTTGTTGGCCAGATTTCAACTAGATTGGAGCTAATGGTTCTGGGGGTATTAACATTGTAATTACTGTTTTCATTGATCAATGTCTGGGAGGTCTCGTTTGAATCTCCATTAAAGGCAGTGGATGATTGCCTGCTTGAATGTGAGGAAAATGGATTGGGTATCTATTGGGTAAATACATGGGTTGAGGTCATAGAAATATTAGACATATTATTGTCTAATATTTCTATGGTTGAGGTAAACGGTGTTGTTGATCGTAATACCTATTTGATTGCTGCTGGAAAAAATCATGAGAGAAATCACAGTTCGGTCCCTTCAAACAATGACCGTATATCACTAATGGAGTAATGCTATATACGCATGTTAACTAAATCCGGAATAATTATAGACTAGGTTATAGACTAGTCAATCATATTACATATTTTAAAAAAATATTTTTACTAAAGTTGAAATATCGCCGCTGTATCAAAATATTGGAAGTAATTTTTGGGGTCCTGAATTGAATCAAGAGTGGCTTAAATTTAAAAAACGAAAATGACCCAAGTTATTTCTAGATTCTAGTCTCTAGAGAAAAACTGATGATTCGTAATCCGTCTGACCTACTAATCGCAAAAAATCAATTCGTCTAAGGACTAAATGTAAACGCACAAATATCCCATAAACCTGCCTGCGTAATTCGTCTTGACGGTGTATCCTTTAATACACAGTTAATGTGATCAAGAAAATATCAGGCAAGACAGAGGCAAAGCTAGTTCGTCTTCTGTTTACAAAGTGTAGTATATTATAATTGGGCCATTTGCATTGGCATTGGAAAACGAAGACCCGTAAAACTGAAGCGCTGAAAGAAAAGATCGCTAATTTCTCGTTTATTATGTCGGATCTTAACACCAAAGTAAAGGATTGCGAGAACGAAAAACTCAGCTTAGTGACAGCCATAAAAATAATTCAAGCAGACAACCAACACGCGATGAACTCCGAGGGGATTTGGCAAACTCAAAAAGATAAAAGGAAACCTAAACAAGTAACCGGCAATATCCATGCATCCTGACAGACGAGAAATATAGAAACAAAAAATCAGTACACAGTACTAAGTGATACCGACGAGGAAAGACTTTTCGAATATGAAGGCAATGGCTCAAGTAACGTTGACCAAACTGCTACTGTCGTAAACCCATTAGCTAAAAACCTAGTGGTAAATCACTAAAAAAGCGTCCAGACAAACGACGATCACCCAGCCGAAAATCGAGTGAAGCTGAATCTGATCCCAGAAATACCGATCATCCCAGAAATACCATACCAGAAATACCGATTATCCTGGAAATACTAATCATACAAGGAATACTGACCATCCTAGACATACCGAGCATGACAACGAAAGGACAAAGACACCAGCGCGTCCTAAATCTAGAGTCGTGATTTTAGGTGACTCAATGATAAAAAAACTAAATCCAAGGCAACTTCAAAACGATGTTAATCGCAAAATTACCATAAAAACTTTCCCTGGTGCTGGAATAGATGATATGGTTCATTACGTCGGACCCACACTGTCACAGCGCGTTCGGATGAAATAATACTACACATCGGTACTAATGACTTGAAAAACAAGTCTCCAAATATGTTGGCTCAATCCGTTGTAAACCTTGGAAATGCTATCAAGAGAGAAAATAACGAATTCAAATTGACACTCTCGTCAATCATTGGCATTCCTTGCTGAAAAGGTAAAACGATATAATGAACTATTAGTAGAATTGTGGGCAGTTAATAAATGGGATCTCATAGACAACAAAAACGTTGACTATTCTCATTTAAACAACTACGGTTTACATTTGAACAGAAAAGGCACTGGAGCTCTCGCCAAAAATATTAAAAATTTCTTAAATAAAAATTGACTAATAAGTAATAGAACCAGAATATAGCTCCATAGAAAATGATGTGACTTCTAAAAATCCGTTATCACACATGAGCGAATTCGCTTATCCAAAGCTCAAAGGTTTTAAAATTGGGCGATTAAATATTACAAGCTTAGTTAAACATATTGAAGAACGTCGAATATTTATCCATAAACAACCCATTGACATTTTATGCATTAATGAGACATGACTTGACAATTCCATTTCCAGTACAGAGGTTGAAAATTTGCGGTTATGAAATAGTAAGAAGAGATCGAAATCGAAGCGAGCGTAGCCTGCGTAGCAGGCGTTTGAAAGGGGGGGAGGGAAACGGAGGGGAGGGGGAAGAAACGGAGAAGCGAAACGAGAAGGAATCGGGGGGAGGAAACGCCTGCCGTGAAGGCCTATGTATTTGCATTTCTACGGCCGCTGGCGGCCGTAAAAATCTGATTGGCTGACACCGGTCATTAGTATGCAGGGGTTTCCTGATACTATCAATGCAAGATGGCGCGCTTCGAAGGCGAACATACTGACAATCTTCTTTCGAGAGCTCTTGAAGATCTTGGGAAGATCTCCTTGATGAAATTTCTTGGCTAAATCTCTCTCTGGGGTTACTGTGCTCGGAAGCTGTCTCTTGCTTCTTTCAGCGTCATCAACATGCAGCGACGGTGTTTTCTTCTTGCGCTTTTGTCGAAGAAACTGCCTCCTTTACAAAGCTATACAGCTCAGCAGCGTTTCTGATTTTTCTTCCACAAGGCCTGCACACTCTCCCGGACAAACTTTCACTTGCAGCTAGCTTAAATCCAATGGATTCGCATGCGTCTGCGAGAATCAAATTAAGGTTTTCTTGTCAAATTTTCAAATGTGGTATTATTTCCACCAACAGACGTTAGCCTGCTTTCACAGAACCTACAATTATCGTTAACGCTTGCTTCTTTCTGCTGTCGTCCTCGTTTTTTTACTACTTTTTTCGGAGTTTCAGTTTCAGACATGAATATACATGAGAACTGCGACAAATAATTGTTATTCGAGACATAAACAAATCTCGCCACTCGTGCGTGACATTCACAGGGAAAACCCGCGCTGATTTGCGCTGATCACTGATTGATCTTTTTGACAGCTGGGTAATTAGCGCTGATAGTGGGCGGAAATGCAAATACATAGGCCTTCACGGCAGGCGTTTCCTCCCCTTTCTTCCCCCTTCTCCGTTTCTTCCCCCCTCCTCCGTTTCTCCCCCCCCCCCCCTCCTCCGTTTCTTCCTCCTCCCCTTCTCCCCCACCCTCCCCTTTCAAACGCCTGCTATGCAGGCTAGAGGAGGCGTTGCACTATACTTACGCAACAACATTCCATATGTTGAACGAAGTGATCTAATTCCCGAAAACGTTGAAGCATTATGTCTTGAGATTAGAAAACCAAAAAGCAAACCAATGTTAGTTTCTACCTGGTACCGCCCACCAGATTCAAATTTTGAATTACTTGAATGCTTTGAAAAATTTCTTCAGAAGATTGATGATGAAAATAAGGAAATAATTATATCCTGTGATTTTAATTGCGATCTGTTAAAAAAAGGATTGTGTCAATCCTAGCATTAAAAAGATGAAAGACTTAATAGGCATTTATCAACTTCAACAACATGTTGACAAACCAAGTAGGACAACTAATTATTCCCAAACTCTTATAGATCTCATACTCACTAAAATTGGAGACAATAAAACAATTGATTCTGGGGTCATTGAATTGGGGATAAGTGATCATAGCCTGGTTTATATTTGCAGGAAAATAAATATCCCTATTAAGGGAAAATCCGAATTAGTATAGAGACAAGACAATTCGACTGATTTCCAAAACAATCTAAGTCACTAAGAGAAGCATTTAGTAATTTCAATCATTACGCAGATCCCAACTTAGCATGGCATCAATGGAAAGAGATATTCCTTCAAATCGCTGATAAACATGCGCCTCTGCGATTAAGAAAAGTAAAGAGCGAATATACGCCATGGCTAACTAACGAAATTAAAAACACGAGTTATCACAGGGACTATTTAAAAAAGAAAGCAGTCAGCCATATTCTCCAGCGTATCACAAAGCATACAAAAAATGTGGAAATGAAGTAAACCGTCGTATTAAAGACGCTAAAACAAATTACTACAAAACAAGTTTGGAGAATAGTACTAATAGTAAGGATAGCTGGAAAATCATAAATGAATTACTGAATAAGAAATCAAAGACCACTTCAATAAATAAGTTTATAATTAACCACAATAAGATAACAGGTGATAAAAATATTGCAAGTAATATATCATACACGAGAAGGAGTTTATTATAGTGATTTGAAACACCGAAAAGTGTGTTGAAAAACAAGGCGCTAGCCGAGTTTTTTAACATACTTTGAGGTGTTTTTAAATCACTATAATAAACGACTTCTATATGATATAGCTTCTCAAACAAACCAGTATTTAAAGAGAAATTCAACGCGAAAGTTGAGTTAATTTATGGGTGTTTATTACCGTGGTGTCAAGACAACGATATGGTGGTGATTTCCTTTGTGTTTTGCTCATGAATTATTAATGAGTTTGAGAAATGAATTTAATAACTTTTTCTGTAAGATAGGACCGCAACTTGCAGAAAATATATCTAGACAGAGATTACAACAATCTCCAAGTAATCCTCAAATAGTTATTGGCAACCATATTATACAGCAGGTTCCAAGTAAGAAAGTTCTTGGGGTCATTATTGACGAACAGTTAAAGTGGAAGGAACATAACGATGCACAATGCAAGAAAATTTCGCATTCAATTGCTCTCTTGAGAAGAGCAAAGCAATTTGTAAGTCAAGAACACTTCTACAGTAAATATGTTTAATGCACTTGTTCTACCTCATTTCACATACTGTTAGAATGTATGGAATGATGGTAGTGTGCACGTATCGAAAAACTATATAAATTGTAAAAGCGAGCCGCTCGAGTGATAACGGGTTCAAGTTATGAAATAAAATCAACCGAGATATTTGAAAAATTAGGATGGGAAAGTATTGAAATTATTCTTAAAAAACGTGAACACATTATGACATTCAAGGCATTACGGGGTGAACGCCTAACTACCTGTCAGACTTGTTTGTCGCCAGTCATAATGACACGTATCAATTAAGAAGTAATGACCGAAAACTTTATAGTGACTTTAATATAGTAAGTGTTTGTATTCTTAACCAATGTATGCATTGATAAACGGCCCCTTGAAAATCAGTTTTTCATTTAACGCTGAAGGGCTACCGTTTCCAAATAATTTTAAATAAAATAAAATCCCGTGATAAAATGCATTATTTATCATTGACATTGCTTCATTTTGTCTATCAGGCTATTACTGTTCTGAAAGTTAGTTCTTACAAAGGTAGTGATTGCAAAAGGAATACTTGGGTGTCTTAAAATATATTAGGTGAAAGAAGTTTGTTCTTGATTATCCCAATATATAAGAACGGCGAAAGGACGCACTTGGATAATTATAGACCAATATCCATCCTACCGGTTCTGCGGTCAAAGGTTTTTGAACGAGTGGTACAACAACAAGTGTATGGCTACTTTGAACAGAATAAACTACTCTCGCAAAGACAGTTTGGGTTTCGAAAAGGATCATCCACACAACATGCTGTAACTCTATTTATTTAGTGATGATTTAAGAAAAGGCATGATGACATTGGTCCATCTACTGCCGAAACAATTTATAAGATGATGATTTTACCTGTGATGTTATATTGCAGTAATATTTTTGTTAATTTACCAAGTTGTCACAAACAAAAGTTTGAAGACATCCAGAATCGGGCAATGCAGATTGTTTATGGCCCTCTCAGTTCATCAAAATGGCCAAGTATAAATGAAATCAGAAATAGGAGATGTGTTCACGAGGTGTTCAAACACGGGCTTGCACCCATGCCCCTTCAGAAGTGTTTTGCAAGAGTGTCGCATTCAAAAAACACTCGTGAAACAATGTAAATCTCAGTCTACGGAAGGTTGAGACCGAAAGTGGAAGAAACGTTTTGCCTATCAAGGCACCACTATTTTTAATAAACTTCCTAATGACCTAAAGATCGAAAAGTCATTATTACGCTTTAAGAACAGATGCAACAATATTAGTTTAGTTTTTTAACTCCGTTGGAACTTACCATCTATTTATGGTATTCTATCCATGGATTTTACTTATTTCGTATAGAGTATAGGTGCATGGTCAAAGGTACTTTTAATAGTTAAATAATTTATACTATATTAATTAGATATTTATACGACAGGGCCTTGATTGATAACAGCATTCTTTTTGCTGAACAGTGGTTAACCTGTATAAATAACTGATTATTATTATTAAATGTTCTCGATTTCATGTACTGCGCATGTCCGTGTCAACCTAACACCGTAACAATTAGGGGAATGTTTTGTACATATAAATAATAATAGAAATTTGAACGTTTAAGTGTTTTTAATCTTTTTCGGGAAATAATCGTTATTCATCGAATAAAAAACGATTAATTTTTGCCTGGTCCTTTACTGGACCATAACCAATAACTGCAATAAGTAGTCGAAAGAAGTCCGGACCATGAAACCAATTTTCTAATTTCTAGTATCTGAACCACAGAGTAGTTTTATCTGGAACGCGATTAAATAAAGGGAAATTTTAATCTCTGATTGGCCCTATCTATTCTAGAGGCGGAAAAGTCGCTCGAAAAGTGGAAGTTTTAATTGTATTTTTCAGGTAGATTGTCCAACAGAATCGCAGTTAAGCCGTCCTCACCATCGAGGCCTATTTTCTGATTATTCGTCTGTGAGTAAAGGCCATATATGTTACACAAGGCAACTTTTGCTGCAACTTGCAACGCATTTTTGGATATAGAGCGATGTTATGTTAAAAGATATTAAAAGAAAATTTATAGCGAGTCTGGATTGCTTCTCACTTTTTTGATATTTCATTCTTTCGTGTCTTTGTGGTATGTATTACGCGGGGAAAGGTCGACAGAATAAAGTATGGGCCAAAGTATTTGCTGTGAATACGTTTTACATAACATCACTCTGTGCCAGATAGTTGCAACAAATATTGCCTCGTCACCCTCGTGTAACATGGCCGTAAACACCCGCACAGACGGGTGATCCATCAAGACGAACTATATGCGTAGTTCGTCTATTCAGACGAAATTGCGTCTTGATGGAAGATTTATTTATTTAAAATTATTTGGAAACGGTAGCCCTTCAGCGGTAAATGAAAAACTGATTTTCAAGGGGCCGTTTATCAATACATACATTGATTAAGAATACAAACACTTACTATACTAGGAGTTACTATCGCAAGGAAAGTTCTGTCTTGACGCACAAACTGCATGGAAAATTCCTGAATTAATTAGTATTAAATATTGAACTTATTGAAATTGACTTTGACTTTGAAAACTTTGACTTTAAGGGGCTTTTCAGTGACAAAAATACATATACATATCAATTAATTACTATAATTATACATTAGATCCTAAGTTTATATAATAAGATCACGCAATTACTTTATACACAAACACGACATTAATTATTGACAACATCAGCAACATAGGCATCAACATCATCAACAACGACAGCAAAAACAACAACAACAACATCAAGGACAATAACAACGACAATGACAACAACGCTTACTGATTAACAAAAGAAAACACGCCCTTAACTATCTAGAAATTGCTGAAGCAGTTCCCGTTTCAGTTTAATTTTAAAGCTTGGAATAGATTTGCAAAGTTTTAAGTCAGGGTTAATGTTGTTCCAGAGAGTGACAGTTCTGTAATGGAATGTTCTTTGTCCTGCAGTTGATCTATATAACGGAACGTCCAGCTGTTTAACATTTCTTGTTTCGCGACCACTCACTTCACCTCTCGTTTTGAACAGGGACGATAAGTAGGCAGGTGCGCAATCGTTCATGCATTCGAAAGCTAATAGAGCATCGCGACTGTACAGATGTGACTTCACGGGAAACCAGCGCAGTTCCTTCAGTATCGGGGTGATGTGGTCGAATTTCCTTCTGTTGCTCACAACTCGTGATACTCGTGATACTCGTGATACTCGTGATACTCGTGATACTCAAATGCTAATGATACACTGTATGTATTGATTTATTTTGTTGTAAAAACATTGAGATTACATTAATGGCTTCAAGATCACGTGCCTATCCGATATGCTACGATGTCGCACAGATGCCTGTTTAGCCAGTAGCTTATCGCCCCATTTCTCGTCGTTTATCACAGCTTTTGAAATATTTTGCGA
Source organism: Trachythela sp. YZ-2020 (assembly GCA_016169945.1). Taxonomy (NCBI): domain Eukaryota; kingdom Metazoa; phylum Cnidaria; class Anthozoa; order Malacalcyonacea; family Clavulariidae; genus Trachythela; species Trachythela sp. YZ-2020. Next base: position 7,387,694 of record JADLSH010000260.1, read on the forward strand.
ATTTTAAATTGAAGAACCACTAATTAGTGGCATCGTTTTTCACATGTTCATTAATCATTAATTGTATTATTCTCGCTTACAAAGCTTGCATGTTATTACTTCCGTCTTAACTTCGGTTTATGTGTGTGCGTTTGGTGTGTTTGTTTGTTTGTTTGTTTGTTTGTTTGTTTGTTCTTTGTTTGTTTGTTTGTTTGTTTGTTTGTTTGTTTGTTTGTTTGTTTGTTTGTTTGTTTGTTTATTGTGTGTGTGTTTATCAGCAGGATAACTCAAAACATATCAAACCTGAGTTTTAATATGAAGATTTGTGTAGCCATATGCCAAGAATATCGATCAAATTTTGGTTGAATTTCGATGAAAATTAGCCTGCGTAGCAGCGTTGGTTAAAAAATGCAGAATGAGAACTGGGCGAGAGTGTTTCGGATTTCCAGGGCCTTGGACAAGTCCCCATTTCCCGCCCTCTTGCGCGCTACATCGTGTTACCCGCACTATAGTGGGTCAGAGATATGGGGACTTGCAAGTCTTGGGATGAACTTAGAGCTCGCGTTGTACATATTAGGGTTATAGTGATGGTGTTAGGGTTAGGTGTAGGGTGAAGGTTAGGGTAAGGTGTAGGGTGAAGGTTAGGGTAAGGTTTAGTATTGACTATTGTTGCAAGTGCCTGGTTGTTGATTATTTCACGTTTTAAAAATCCTGAGAACCAGGGCCATCTTGAAAGCCTCCCTCTCTTCCAACCCCTTTAGAAACGTCGCCTGACTCGTCCCCAGTCGCCTTTATTTCTAAAAGCCTGAAAAAGAGCTTGAAAATTGACTAAGCTGAATACGGATATCGTGGGGCACACGCGAATCATAAATCGCGCGCGGGGCTGCAAAATAAGAAAGCGCGCGATTTCTGCATTCCCGTGACGTGTGCCCCACGATATCCGTATTTAGCTTTCTATTTCAATTCAGGCCTTTAGAAATAAAGACGACTGGGGACTAGTCAGGTATTATAGTCTATTGAGATTGAAGTCTGCATATATATATGTATTAATATTGTGATATTATTGTCTACCTCCCGCAAGGAAAGGCACGCTTTGTAAACAAATCAAAGCAATTCACCTTGGACTTTTCTTAGATTCCGTGCCAACTTTCAGCAGGAGACTTTCCTTTGAAAAACATATGTCAGGTCACCTTGTCCTTGGCCGTTCGCGGTTCACTGTAGGTCACAAATGACTGAAATAGCAAGAAGAAATTTTTATGAAATAGCAAGAATTAATTTAAATGGTACCTTTACTGTAATTCGTATTCTTATTTATTTACTGAATTCTGATTGGCTGAAAGGAGTACCATTTGAAACATACGGCACGTTTGTTTGCCAAAACATGAATATTTCTGAGGTCATCCCATACTGGTTCTGTCTTACTAGACGGGTAAACCTAAACCAAACTAACTTTATTGATACTGGATAGACTTTATCAGTTCTTAGCTGTTCGCCCTAGAGGTCAAGTAGGGGTCACCTTTATTTGTCCAGTGTCACTACAAGAATACCTGAAGAACATTAAACCTGATTATATGGACTGATAAGCATCCCGTACTTGTTTTTTCTACTGAGTAACCGCAATGAATTATGGCTTAAGCTGCTATGACAATATGTTTCTAAAAATACAATCTAGACCATACTCGCGTTCTTAAATTCTATTTTAAACAAGCATACTAAACTATAATTTTGTTTATACTGGATAGCTCACTTATTTCGGTAAAAATAGTTCTACCCTAGGGACTGGCTAGAGGTCCAGTTAGTGACAAATTACTTATCTAAAGTTTGTAGTAAAAATGAGATCCGAAGATCAAGTTAGTTGGTAAAAATAATCTAGCCGACATTCTGGGACCGAACCATTATGGCCGTGAACATTAGTCATTATTATGATTTAAGGCTTGAACCAATAAGTATAAAGTTAATACTTCGTAAACTACAAATGCTGAACGATTTAGTATATTTATTACTATTATAAAGTTTGGCGGTGGTTTTTTCATGGATCCATATATCAACATCTTATTTTTCCCAAATTGGACACATTTCCCGGATTTTTGTTCAGCTATAGGGACCCGCACACTTGGACCCTAGTCTTTGAAAACGTGCGCGTTGACAACCTCGTCCCCAGGCTGGCGTTTTGATTGGCTATATCTTTGAACAGTGAGTCTGACGACATATTTTATTTATTGCTTGGAACAGCAAAAAATATTTCACAAACATGATCACCTTCAATTAGCTAGCTGATTTTGTATAGACGTACTACAAAACCCGAAACAAAACGTATTCGACGGAGAAACAAAAACCTCACTGCATCGTGCGCATTTAAATCCTCTCGTGTAAATCCTCTTTTGCATTTTATGGAGCAAATATTTTTAATGAGGCTTTGCACCATCACGTGACTAAATTCTAAAATCTCTAACGTGCAACCTATAAAGCTGGCTGTTAAACATGTTTTGTATGTCATTATAACAAGTATTCATAACAAATTTCAAGTCGATACAATTATTCCCTCGCGAGTTAAGAAGGTTTGAATAATTCTTTTAAAAGCTAACCTAAGTTTTTCGCGTTAGGTTTGGAAAAAACGTACTTTTTAACGGCATTTGAAAATAATGCTGACGTCAACAATGCGAATTATTCAAACCTTTTTAACTCGCGAAGGAATAATTGTATCGACTTGAAATTTGTTATGAATACTTGTTATAATGACATAAAAAATATGTTTAACAGCCAGCTTTATAGGTTGCGCATTAAAGATTTTAGAATTTGGCCACGTGATGGTGCAATCTGATTGGTTCTCTACTAGCAGGATATTAGCTCATATCCTGCTAGTAGAGAAAAGTAGAAAAATGGCTGCCAGATTTGGACAATTAAATGAAGAGGAAATGCAAGTTTTACATGAAAAAAGTACGCCAAAATGTTCTGTTCATATCCAGAGCTTGTGTATATAATAAAACAGTTATTCTACTCACTCTCGTCGTATATCACTGATAGCCGACTCGGCGCTATCGCGCCTCGTCGGCTATCAGCTCATATACGACTCGAGTTCGTAGAATAACTGTTAAATACACAAGCTCTGGATATTTTTTGTGAGGTATTCTGCAATCTGATTGGTTCTCTACTAGCAGGATATTAGCTCATATCCTGCTAGTAGAGAAAAGTAGAAAAATAGCTGGCAGATTTGGACAATTTAATGAAGAGGAAATTCAAGTTTTACTTGAAAAAAGTACGCCAAAATGTTCTGTTCATATCCAGAGCTTGTGTATATAATAAAACAGTTATTCTACTCACTCTCGTCGTATATGACTGATATACTATGGCTATCAGCTAGCTCATATACGACTCGAGTTCGTAGAATAACTGTTAAATATAGGACATCTTGAACGATAACTTACGCTTTGTAACTTAGTACTTTTTAATCTTGTATATAATTAGTTAGTAGTTTTTAGACTTACATAGTTCGTAATTACAGGTCCTTGATTGATATAACAGTAATGGCTTGTTTTTACTGAACAAGCCAACCTGTATAAATATAAGTATATTATTATTATTAAATCGTAGCCAATTAAAACATTAAATGGCTTTGCTGGAGGTCGCTATAAGACCCTGTAATAATGATATAATGCCATTTTCCGTCCTGAAGTACGTGCATGAACATATCTAATAATTATATAAACTCACGAAACACTATAGCACGTAAAATTTATAGCGCAAAGTTGTACCAAGGCTTTGCGTTTCAACAAAGTTCAGTTGTCAAGAAACATCGCACGACAATAATAAAGCTACTTTATTAATTAAGGCCATGTTACACTGCGCAATTTTTGCTGCAAGTTGCAGACTCAATCAGAGCGATCATGAAGTTATTTACTTTTACTATTTTTCTTGCTAAACATGCCCAGAAGGCAACAAAGAAATGAATGAGAATTATAATATCGGTGGAGTGAAACGCGAGCCATGTTCACTGTTTTTCTGTGCGTACATTTTTACAGAGCATTGCTCTGTACAGAAATTGCTGTAGCAAAAATTACACCGTGTAACCAGTGCGTGTAAACATGGCCTTTATACTGAAAACACGTCATAGTACGACATTTTGAATGACCTTGAGTATCTTAATATAATAGCTTGTGACCTTAGCCAAACGATTTTAATTTTCACATTTCTATATTACCAATGTACTCGTACCCCTGACAAAGCTGAATCTTAAGCTTGCATTTTATGATATATATTGAGCTAGAATGTTTTGTATTAACGTGTGCGCGTTATTCTATTGATGCAATCATGCAAAAGAAGAAATGTTTGTGTTATTTTTACTCCGTTTTAGTTTACTTTTCACATTTAATGATGATAGTAAAACCCTAGAACCTTAATTAAAATTGAATTCTTCTTCATAAGGCCAGGATATTTTATGGTAGGTTGTACGTGTTATTTTGTCAATGTAAAACAAGCTTTGTTTGTGCTATTTTGACTCTGTGATTTCCTTTAGGGTAGTTTTTCGCGCGCCGAGGTTGCTTGAGGCCTTGAAATTTATAGCCTCGTACTTGTGACCGGAAACAATGAAGCTTATTAACACAGGTTACAGGAAATTGTGACAGTGACCCAGCGCCCGCTACCGTACATAAAAGGCAACAGCAGCGCATAATCGCGCATTCATTGACAATCCACAAATTAGCCACGCGCGCACTTCGTCTACCATTAACTTCACCAAAGCGTATATTTACTCGCGCAAAATCACAACGAGACCAAGAACATTGTACTGGTTTACAAGATGATGAAAACACAACTGTTATCGAATTACTTCAATTTTAAGACGGAGCCCAAAGAGGTTTGTAATATCACATTAATTGCGCAGATAGCAAGATAGCGCGCACTGATATAAGATCAATCGATCGACATGTTTATGTACCCTTTGACGAGAAAACTTTGATTTCATAAAACCGTAGTTTCTTTCAATATTAACCCTTATCGGTTGTAGCTCTCATTTGCGCATTTATTTTATATAAGTCCCATTTTGTTGTAGCTCGGTAAATAGTTATTTACTGTTATCAATAATAATACAAACCGCATTGTGATAACGCAGTTCCAGTGCTACCAAAAGGTTTCATGATAATATAAACTCTCACAATTTTATAAGCGCATTTATTGACTCCTTCCTTTGTAGCTTAACCAATAGTTATCTACTGTTCATTATCAACAAATAGAAACCGTTGCATATATAATAGCGCATTTCTATGAAGGCGACCATTTAAAGTTCAAAAGGTGTTTGTGTTAGGTATAAACATATACCATATCTCTTGCAAATCTGTTAATAAAATATCAATTTAAATAAGCGCAACAAAGATCTTCAACTCGAAATAAACGGTACTGTAATACGTTCCTTGTAGGCTGGTGATAAAGATATATTTTATTGATTTGTGTGTATGGAAAATACGGCGATTTCATATTTTGCAAAGCTTTCAATCGGTAAGCCTTGATCTTCATCGCGGATATTAGTAAAAACCGGTTTTGATCAGTAAAATAATAATATAGATAATAATAATGATAATGAGTTGTGATGTAAAATTGGCAATTTGTTATCACATCCGACAGAATAATTTTTTGTTTGTATGCGTGCTTCTATATTTATATAGCACTAGACAGAATAATTTATTATCCAATATATGTCTATATATATCACACATGCTCGCGCTGCAACAAAAACATCTATAATGTTATAGAAAATAAACATTATGCAATAAAAAGCTTTATGTGAAGGCAATGGCGATACCCTTCAAATTTTGCGCGTCAATATTATATTAATTACATCCTTTATTAAATATTGCGCACGAAATGTTAATTAGATTCTATGCGCACCCTTTATACCAATATAAAGGTAGTCTGTATGTAAACAATGTACTGTAAATTAACCTTAAGGCATTGTTTATATTTTCTGAGTGATTTAATCGTTCTTATTAAGTAATATGATGCTTCATTATATTTATACGATAACCTTAAAGCATAAAGAATATCAAATTTTGATTTTATGAAAAGACTAATGGATATCCTAAGGTTTCATGGACATATATGCACGTAAAACGTGTAAACTTGCTGTATTGTGCATTGCCATTCGGATATGTTTTCGTACGGTAGATAATATAAACTTCGATTAATATAAACATATTTGGAGTAGATTAGTATAAATTTGATATCGATGAAGCTTTTTCTACTTTAAGTAGTTTAGCAAGTTCCTGCAGTATTGACGCACATAGGAAGTAAGCTCAAGTGCTCGACGCAAATTTCCTTTTATATTGGATTTTACCCGTACTTTATTGATACCTCATAAGCCTGAATTTCAGTTAACAAATAGGCCTATGTTACCTATTTCATCTCGATTCTTTACAAGTTCTTAATACAAGCAATATTCATTAGCAATATTCCAATAGTTAGTGTATGTACATTTCACCTCTGTGACCGGGATTCGATTCCTACAATATCCAGTTTACTAATTATAATTTCGCTTTAATCGCATGTGAGAAGAGATCTTCCAGTTTGACTCGACCAAACACCGCAGATTTTCCCTGGATACTCCGGTTCCTCCTGTAGCAGTACTAGCCCAATAAGGGGTCTTTTGCGATATCATGAATATGATTAAGTAATTACCTTGTCATAATATCTTGAACGTGTGGTGCCAGTGTATAGGTAGCGTCTACACAATATGCTTCGGGTCTTTAGGATCAAACTACCTAAATTCAACAAGCTAGAACTCGAGCGAAGGTCCTTCCTCTGGAACTCCACTAACTTCCACACGAAGGGCTTTGCTCGAAACGTCGAAGTTCTTGTTGAATTTTTCAGGTAGTTTGATCTTAAAGACCCGAAGCTTATAGCTTCCGGTCCTAAAGACCCGAAGCAGTCTGGCTGATTGGAAGAGTGAAGTCAGTTAACAAGTCGAGGGGCAAATCACTCCTAAAAAGTGTACGAGATTAAAAAATATGTTGATTTTTTGTGATTTTTTTATTTTTTGTGTGATATTTTAATATTTTGTGTGATTTTTTTTGTGATTTTTTGGGTGATTTTTCTGAAGGTGTACGAGATTTAAATCAGTGATTTGCCCCTCGTTACAAGTAAGGCATTTACCTTACTTGGACCGGATGAATTCGGGACTGTACTCAAATTTGCACGATTTCGTCTTGCGCCTTCACACTGGACGCTACAACTTCCCATGGGAACAAATCATATCGAACCACAGTTTGACCACGTGTGACCGCAGTCTAGTGTGACCGCAGTCTAAGGCACTAATTTTATAACTACCATATGTAATTTTATTGGATATATTAGATTCAATTAATTTCCTATACAGGGTGTCTCAAAAAAAAGTGAACCCTTTGAAATTTAATACAATAGTGAACCTTTTGAAATTGAACTTCATATTTGCATTTTCTTTCAAAGAATCTATTGTACCCTATTGTATTTAATTTCAAAGGGTTCACTTTTTTTTATACAGGGTGTATCAAAAAAACTGCAAATACCATAATTTGTATGCACGAGATCATACATTAGAATTTCAATGGCTGTGCAAATAATTACGCTTCTGGGATTTGAAAATACGTTTCCACGTCCAGTACTATCAAAATAAGCACACAAAGTGAATTAAAATTAGTTCGATTACGAATGGCTCAGCTAACAACAGAGCAAAGAGTATTTCTTGTTTTAAAGTACGCCCAAACTCAAAACTCGACAGCAGTCATTCGTAAACTGAGCCATTCGTAATCGAACTCATAAGTTTAATTCACTTTGTGTGCTTGTTTTGATACCCCTGGGAAACGTATTTTCAAATCCCAGAAGCGTAATTATTTGCACAGCCATTGAAATTCTAATGTATGATCTCGTGCATACAAATTATGGTATTTGCAGTTTTTTTGATACACCCTGTATATATAGCTATATAGATTGTTCAATAGTAGATAAGCAATTAATTATGTCTATATATAGCCCCCCTGGGATGTAATTCATACATATAAAAATTTGTAGGTGACTTATCTTCTATTTCTTGCCTGGAGAGTCAGATTACCAGAATTCAATGGTATGCCTGTGGTCCGTGTTAAAATTTAATTTTATTAAAGGCTATATTAATATTTACAACAATAAGACCATAGTATTAAGGAAATTCATTTTGATCACTAAATTTTGAGTGCATTAAAGAAACGATTTGCCTGAAGGGACAGGGTACTATAGATTGATATGTGCAATTTATTAATGTACCAAATTTATGCCACGCAATGATTTTCGATGTGCTGATCGCGCAAATATCTTAAATATTTCAAAACGTTTCCCAAACCAATAAAGAATGTATTTACTATATAATTCACGAGAAAAATTCACAAAACCGAAGGAAATCAGGACCGTCAAGGATCTTGTATATCAAAATCCTACTGAAATACACTTATGCGGTGATAATACACAGAATAGAATTGAGAGATGTAGTTTAGTTTTGTCGCTCCTATAATCTCAAAACATCTGAATATATGATGGCTGTCCTGTTACTGAAACCCACTAATATCGTACTTCGATCGTCCAAACCTTGTATTCTGTTGCATTTGTTTGCGTTAGTTTATGTACTATGTTTTGTAACAATCGAGACAAAAGTACAAAGTACCAATGCCGGTACCAATTAATCATACCTGGCTGATAAATTTGGACAGCAATCATATATATAAAGAGGCATTTCCGAGTTCTTGACAGATGCACTGCTCATGGAAAAATTTTTAGACATAATTTCAGCATACAAACAATAAACAAAGGTACAATATATTAAGTTTCATGACTCATGTGACTCATGAAGGATCCATTTTTTCACTTCGTTCTTCAACGTAAGTGGTTGGATCTTGAAAAACTAGACCTTTTACCCTAAACAGGTTTTCATGACAAACTATGCGCAGGCATCAACCACATCTTCTAAAATGCATGAGCAAGCCATATATTTTCCCTAACCTTCTTGACCCGTTTCATTCTGTAGATATTTAACAATTTTCTACATGTAATTGCACAAAAGCTACATAGAAGTAACTTAAAGGTTGATAATTGTGATGTTTTATTGGGTGATCAGAAGCTGAAGCGGAAACCCTCTTATAAGTGCATGCTTGGATGACTCGTTAACTTTCAAGGAGCACACAATGAAATTATTTAACAAAGTTACTGGCCAATTAAGTCTTTTAAATAGGATTAGAAATAATCTTACAACTTATGCGGCAGAAAGGGTATTTATAAAGGTATATAAGCTCGATGTAGACTGCAGATTAGTGCATGCAGCGAGAATAATCTTGAGGAAACAAGATTTATCACATGAACAATTGGGGTGGAAAACTCTAAATTCTCGCTGTAATATTCATAGGCTTACATTTGTTTTTAATGTCTTAAATTTGAAGGACCATAATTTTTTCATGATTACTATAGTATTTCTCATCACCCCTATGCCCGACTCGTAGAAATGGTATTGATGTCACTCTTCCGAAAGTAAAAACTGAAGCAGCAATTTAATGATTTACCAGCTGATATAAAAATAACACCTTCGTTATTGATGTTTAAATCTAAGTTGGGAGACATTTTTATATGATGATATTGTATTGTTCCAATGTCATTAGTTTTCGGATTTCAAATGTTGTATATTAGTTACATTAGATTTTAAATATTTGTCGTATTAGGTTAACCAGGGAAACCATTGACACCAGCGTTAGCTGAAGGGTTTACCCTGGCAAAATATGATTAATAATAATAATAATAAAAATAATAATAATAATAATTGACTATTACTATTATGTTACATTGAATAATCAGGATTTACAGTAAAAACTTCAAATGTCAAAATGCCAAAAACTTATGTTATATAAATTTATAGATCATTAATTCATTTTCATATAACTTCCTTGGCTTGTTTAACAATAAATGTTTGATGTGTATGCAAATGGAATAATTTACAACATTTATAGTGCACATATACATTTTAAAAAGGATTGGTTAAAATAACCAATTTAAATTGGTTGTCTACTTATCTCAGATGTATTTCTTTTTTACCAATACTATTTGGTCAAAACAACCGAAATATTGGTTAAAATAACTATTGTTTTAACCAATAAAATATTGGCCAAATATGAATCTGAGAGAACCAATTTAGATTGGTTATTTTAACTAATCCGTTTTTACAGTGTAAAGGGAAAATATTTATTCTGTAAAACTGAACTCTTTACTACTGCACACTATAGCCTATAGTAGACTACTACGGATGTGTGTCTGTGAAGCAATAAAACCAGGGGTGGCGCTAGAGGGGGGCTGGTGGGGGAGAATCTATGTCTTGTAACGAGCGTGACAATTCTATTTTACCACAAAGCACCCTCAAAACGCAGGAAATACCGTTTCAGAGACTTGAAATTCAAACATTTTGTTGGGGGAGCATGCCCCCGAATCCCCCCAGGTTGAACATCAGATAAAAAGTTTGAATGCTTCTAAGAACTTAGCCCCCTCGTCGGGGACCCTAGCCCCCTCATCGGGGAATTCCTTGCGCCACCCCTGAATAAAACACAAATACAAGATCGCATTTCAATCATTCAATGAGTTCAGGAAGCATTTCATACTACACAATCGTAATCAATACTCAGGGCCCTAACCAATGCTCAGGGCCCTAATCTTAGTTTTGGCCCACCACTGTAAATTCCTTAAAATATGCCTTGTATGAGAGATCAAATTTAGAGGATTTTCGTTCAATTCAGTCGTATTTATTATGAATTTTAAGAATTGTCAAGTATATTTACATGGATTTTTGGGACTTTTCCGAAAGTGGACTTTTACAGGCTTTTTGTCGAAGTGTACGAGACTTTTGAGTGACTTAATGCCCCTCGTCAAATATACAGTATAGGCACTAACTTTAAGATATATTCTACGACGCGGACGTGACGAAAAAACAGTCGCTATAATGTTTCGAGACCAGTTCTAATTTGTTTTTCTTGCGTATCCGACTATTTACAATCGGAGTCACCCGTGTAGCTGAAACTGTGAAAATAGCGACCGTTTTTCGTCACGTCCCCGTCGTAGATTAAGCATATCTTAAAGCTCCTTATGTTAGTTAGGGAGAACGAGCCATGGCATAAGTTATCTCAACTGAATATCGCACAATTGCATAAGTGTGATATTGCATAAGTGAAATTGCATAAGTTGCGTAAGCACTATTACATTTATACCTAAAAATTTCAACACCTTGATTTAATCTAAAAATATTCAGCAACAGCAAATGTTCAGGAACAGCAGATGGTGGTCAACTTCAGAATTGTTGACACCTAACTTATATGCAGCAAGCAAATTAAACTACATCTCTCAATTCCATTTATTTGCTACCAAATACAAGACCGTCACTTCCCAAGGAAAATAATTACCATTATTTTCTCACTGTGATAACAGTACAGTCCAACTGACCACCATCTGATGTACCATTGTGCTTAATGAGACCTAACTATTGCTGACGTAAGCTGAATAAAATATCTTTCATCTGTTGAACTCGACATCCTTCTTGAGGAAACCAGCATGCTTACCATGCTATGACGTCATTGGTAAAAAAATACGGTTTCCAACATACTAATGCTTCGCTAACCCTCAGCATGATACGAAAGTCAGACAATTGCACTATTTATTTTGTTCTAATTGAAATTTACTGTGATTTTATTGTGATTCGCCAAAACTCGCATGGCTATAATTATAAACTAGCTGTCGACACATTCAATTTACAAATCAAAGCTAGGTTTGTTTACAATACAGGTATTCCTATATTGTGTAGCATATGGTAAAGTTGAACGGCACACAAGGTCACTGCTTTTCGTGCTTTTAAATTGACGTACGACTATAAAAAATCCAAAGTTGCTTTAATCATATTAGAGTGCACGCAAGAGACTCCACTCCTCAACAGCGGGTTGTGTATTCACTTTTTATGCATATTATATGGGATTAATTTGCATAGACTCGAATTTTCTTGAGTGAACACGAAATACGTAGCTTGAACAAAACTTGATAGTCCTACTCTGGAACCTAAAGTCGCTCAAAATCGCCAAAAATCGGCATGCAATTTGATGACATTTTCCTAAAATCGCCCCAAATCGCTTTTAATCGCCCAAAGTTACGACGACTTTAGGTCCCAGAGTAGGCCTACTTGATGCTCATAATGTGATCCAACAGATCAGTTCGTAACGTCGGTTGCGCATCCAAATGACGCGTTCTGCGCTGGGATAAAATTGCAGTTGGATCGTAACATGCAGCTGAGAGTGGAAGAATTATAATATGCATGTCAAAGTATTTAACCCATTGAACTGCAATGTGACTTGAATATGCAAAATGTTGCTTGAAGGACAATTAGCCTTTCGCGCGGTTGACTCGCCGCAAAATATTCCCTTAAGTACACCTTTCTTTACGGTTTGCTTTACACAGCAGAAGAATATGCTGGTATAAACATTATTAACGGACTGTTCTATTGTCGCTATATGTTAAACCCATATGCATATTTTAAACGCAGAACGCGTCATTTGGATATGCGTATAGTGGATATTACACTAAACTGGCTTATGTAAGTTTTTGTTAAATAGTTGTCAGCCTCGGTCTCAAACTGTGTTTCACGTGTACTCAGACCAAGTCGGGAAGTGTCTTTCCAGTTTTGAAATGTCTTGCCAAAAGAAAGTCAAAGTATCATAAATTATGCACAATTATGCAGTATTCATTTATATGTCATATGAATTCAGGTTTGACTCGAAATACGAATATTGTCAAATTTCAAAGAAATTAAGAAAAGTTTAGATGGATCATCAATTTTCGCGGAAACATCTGGAAATATTGATTTCTCCTCAAATGTTGTTGCCCTTTTATCTCACCCGATCGAAATTATTGTTGGGGAACTAGAACTCCTTTCTGTGTTTCTCAACAAATTTGAAAACATTTTTGTTTCGCCAGTATTTGCTGTACTTGTGCATGCAAGTAATTAACTGTATAGTTAAATGTTTCACAAAAACGTTTCATTGGTTTTTCCACCATTGCATGGAAACATGGCTCCAGAAAACAATGTTTTTTGCTTTTTCCACCTTCGGGAAACATGGCTAAGAAACAATGTTTCCTGGTTTGTCTACCTTTGGGAAACATGCATGGCTAGGAAACAATGTTTCCTGGTTTGCCCACCTTTGGGAAACATGGCTGGGAAACAATGTTTCCTGGTTTGTCTACCTTTGGGAAACATGGCTGGGAAACAATGTTTCCTGGTTTGTCTACCTTTGGGAAACATGGCTAGGAAACAATGTTTCCTGGTTTGTTACCTTTGGGAAGCATGGCTACGAAACAATGTTTCCTGGATTGTCCACCTTTGAGAAACATGGCTAGGAAACAATGTTTCCTGGTTTGCCATGCCAGGTGAAAAATTGTATAATTTGCATATAAAGCTAACCTCAATATCTATCAACAGATATGAAAAAACTGTAAAACAGATTATCCTTTCATTTTAAAGTACTTTCAAATAAAAGTGTAATTAAGCTAACGTAATTTGCGTTTCGTAGCCATAAGCACTTTAAGATAAAAAAAAGAAATAGCTATATGCGTAGCTTGGTTCACAATTTGCTTATAAAACTAACAGAAATGAGCGTTCTTTTGTACTATACGCGTTTCAACTACCATGATCTGGTAAGCAGAAAGCAATGTACATATTATGAACCAATGTACATATTATGTACATTTTCCAAAATGTAATACATATACTTTAATTTTCAAGCGCATATAATAATATATTTTATTTACCACCTTTGGCAGAAGAATTACAGTGGTATTACAATTAAAGTATTTTAGAAAATTTTTACAACAATTTTTAAGATATGTAAAAGCTTCATCGATAATAATGTACATTTTACTAGAATAGAGGAGAGCTATTATCTATGTATACAAATAGTTTTGTTTAGTTAACCATGTTCATTAAATTTTCAGTGTTTAAGATATGTAAAAACTACAATAATGTACATTTTACTAGAATAAAAGGAGCTATTCCTATGTATACAAATGGTTTTGTTTAGTTAGCCATGTTCATTAAAATATTTCAACCAGGCAGCTCTAGGTATGAAAGATTGTTTATGTCTATCTGTGGATGATATTGGTGCCAGTAGTGGGTTATAATGTTTGTGGTGCCAGTAGTGTATTTATAATGCAGTATAGTCTGTAACTATTCAGTAACTATGTAAACGCACTTGGTTTAATACTAAGTGGATCAATAGACTGCAAAAAGGAGGTAAATGAGCCGATTATTATTATCCTCAAATTTCAAGGTCGCTGACAGAGAGGATTTCCATCATCTGCATGACCTTGTTTAAGTTCAGACTTAACGTCATTGGCCAATTTTGTTTACAAATGCAATTGACCTGTGTTAATTCAAAACAATCGAAATCTGTCACCATGGCTAGACGTTTCCTCAAGTGACCGCACGGAAATCACATTAAAAGACTATAAATATATCATAATAATGTTTCCAGTGTGTCCCGGTCAAGGTCGGTCACCCTAAAACTACTTAGCTTAACACAACCTGATACTGATAACTTTACTTGTATTTAACTTCGCATGGTATGCTAATTTTCTAAGCGATATTTTCGCGCAGTTTTAATATCGCGCACCTTAAAACGGTACAAAACTAGAAAATCACACTTAAATTATATTTTTCCGTGTTAGAATGGCGTGTTAGAATGTTAGGTGCTTGTTAAAATTTCCAAACTACTTGAACCGAAAAATCGGGTATAATCTGTTTCAAGGAGGGCATATTATATTTGAAGAGTCTAGGCAGTTTCTTTATTTAACCGTAACAACGAATCTAATGGCTGATACATATTATACATGATATCATATAGAAGAGTTTCTAACTTTCAGTATTTTGTGTTACAGCAGTAAACCTTTATCGCATGCACGGATTATTTTTTAATTTCGCGTGACAAACAGAATGAGCTATTTCGTCGCGTCTGCTATTAAATCGGAAAAATCAAACGAAACGAAAATCGATTATACCATTAACACAATTACATGACAAACGTCGTTCGTAACTCGTAAGTCGACTGCACACATAACCCGTCTGCTTGCGAAATCGGATTGAGATATTGCTGAAAACATAGCCACAGGCACAGCCCTATACGTGTGCCCATAAGTAGCAATTTAATAAACTGATGTAAGCTTTCCGTCAACGGGCGTGCGGACTTGCGGTTGCATGTACTCGATATGAGTAACACAAGAACATATTAAGAACGGATTATAGGAACATAAGAACATTTACATTTTGTAAAACATAAGAACATTAATCAAAGCCTGAAGACGGGCAGTAAAATATTATGGACAAGGGTGAGAGTTCTAGAAGAAAGATTAAAAATTAAGATCAAAAAGCTCCTTTATTGAATAATTGGCTTAAGCTGTTGTGTCAATATATTTCTATTAATATAAACTAGACCACACTCGCGGGCTCTTAAACATAAGCTCTATCCCTAAACGTCCAATAACGGACTTCCCGTATATTAATTATTGGTCCAGTGTTACCATCGGAGGAACCAGGGTCCCCGAAAAAACCTGATCTGTTTGGTACAGGCAAATACCAGCGCTACTACACGCGTAAAAACGCACAAGTTGTAACAAACCTGCAGCAGATTTGTACCAATGCTGTTTCAACAACTTGTAATCAGGTAGCCTCCTCCGCAGGCAACTGTGTGTTCATACTATTCTTCAACTAATATTTCATAATAGCGAAAGATTTCATACAAAAAACCCGATAAAATACAATGATATAAAATACCTCTTTTTAATGTTATTGTAGTAAAGGCGGAATGGGGATTACGTGGGAATATTGGGGGGTGATACAGGAAGTAGAGGGATCGATACAGAAAGACAATGTGAAAGAGAGATTGTATTTTATATCATTGTATTTTATCGGGCTTTTTGTATGAAATCTTTCGCTATTATGAAATATTAGTTGAAGAATAGTATGAACACACAGTTGCCTGCGGAGGAGGCTAGTAATCAGGATGTGTTCGCACTGCTTGTTCCTAGCTTGTTGACAGGTTGCCATTGGCTTGTTGACAACTTGCTACAATGTTGTTAACTCAACAGACTTATTATGTTATCGTCCTGCAATTCAACAACTTGTTAACATGTTTTGGGTGACCACCCCTGATAAAATGACAACATTGTTATAATTTGTTGACAAGCTTGCTACAAGCCTGTTGCGAACACATCTTGTTGACAAGATATGAGATTTTAACGTGTGTACATCCCTAATTCAAGCGTACAAAGAACTTAAGAGTTTTTCAGTTTTTGTCTTCGACGTGATTGAGACGGGAGAAGGGCGGAAGATTCATGGATTCATTTTTCTATATTTTCCAGGACTTGTACGACAGATATTCAAATAAAGACATCTTTGATGTATTCGCAGCAGATCTGCTGCAACAACTTTCAGATTTTCAACCTTCAGTGAAATCTGAAGAAGATCCATGGAAAACGTTTGATCCATACCCTGCAGGATTTTTTGATGACCTACCGCTATCTCCTGATGCGAAGAGGAAGGCAAGACGACCACCTGATGGCTACCTTTGTCATCTGTGTTTCTGTAAAGGACATTATATTAAAGACTGCCCTCAGGTAAATGCGTCTTCATTGTTTTATTGAGGCGTTTAAAGTAAGGATAATGCCAACCCAAGGGAAGCACGGAGACTATAGGCTATTTGGGGAAGCACAGGTGGCAGATGAGGTTAGCGCGCTGACCCCTTACCTCTGAGTTAAGCCGGCTATACAACAGGTCGAGGGCACGGATTTACTCAGGTTGGGTAACGTCAGTGTGCTTGATAAACTCATGTAAGTTGAGATTGGTTGGTTCTCTCCTGTGCTTCGAGGGTTTTTCAACGGGTATCCTGGTTTTCCTCCCTCGCTAAAAACTAACCCTTAGGCACTAACCCTTCACTAACTAACCTCGGAACCTTTGTCAATGGGTTGCAAAACCTGTTAAGGCTTTCCGCCCACCTCAGAGTGGTAAACACAATAAACTAAACGTTACGAAGTCGGCCAAAAAAGACATATATCGTTAAGGTTAAGACTTTGATTGATTGATTGAAGTCTATATTGGTGGTGACCGTCAGAATTCCAATAACTATTACAGAGAATACATTAAAAGGAATAATATTACAAGTATATACAATACGTCATATTTAAAGAGATAATAAACCTACGGCGATTAAAATGAAATAGCGTGTCCGAGAAAAAAACGATTTTTAGGGACATTTTAAGTATTCTGTTTTCTGATTTCAAGAGGCAACGAGCTCCATAATACACCCTTTCGACAATTACGTCACGAATACTTCCTTGGCCTGGGAGCCTCGCTTTCATGAATCAAGAAGAAATGCAATGAGACTGAGGCTCCCAGGCCAAGGAGAGATTTGTGACGTAATTATCGAAATGGTGTATTGACATGTAGAAACAGTGAAAGTACAACCTCCTTCAGTTTTGCGGTTAAATTTAGGACAAACAAAATCCATATTGCAGTATCTAGTTGATCTAGTGTGCACTTCACTATTTTAGTTAAGGCTGTTCATCAAAGATGATGGCACCAATTGTTTGTGTTTGTACTGACTACTGCATACCTAATTTTAGTGTGCAGTGATAACCAATTTGTGCAGTGACAAAGTGAAAGTGTGCAATGATAAACAGTTAAAATGTGCAGTGATAATATTTGGAAATTTTAAATAGAGGTTTCAATCTAGATTGTTGACACTAATTTGACAATCCCCATATCAGTTGTGGACTATTTTCAATTAGTTTATGTGAAAAAGGCATGGATTGCTGTTAGTACTGGGCAGGCATGGTTGTATTTTCAGTCGTTTCAGTCAATCTAAAGGGTGTCGTCCGTAACAATTTTCCTGGGGGGTACCAGCTAGTCTCTGGACTGGCGACTCCTTATTGCTTGTTGAATGGGCAGTGGTAAAAATTTCATACTTTTCATAAAATTAGTTATGGACTACTGTGCAGGAATGTTCTCACTTTTACGCAAGACGTAAACTGAAATATATACTTTGCCGTTGTAGAACAGAGCCCGGACAACTCCATAGGACATTCAATTATTTATTTCTTCTCGGAGTGTACGGACTGTATACCATTGTGTTGATAACCGTGTCGTCTTTATTCTCAGTCGAAAAATATCCAGAACCTGCAATATAGGTCCTAGGATTGTATTTGGACATTATACCAGTTGGGGATTTGTGTTTGTAATTTGCATAGATGTCAGTGTCTTAAAACGTCGGAAAGAAGATATTTTGCTTTAAAATTGTGAAAGAACAACGTGTTACATTCATCAATCAATTGAAAAAGAAGATATGTCCGGAAAGACGTTAAACTATTGTTCTTCTTACATCACTATGTTTTCAGTGAAACAGTCCTAAACATGCACAATTATCCCACTGAGGTTGAAAAAGACCTATTGATCCAATCAAGTATGGTATTCTTTCTAAGAACGTTTGTCAATATTTAGACTATTTAGTGTATCAATTGATCAACTTATGGTAATAAAATGATTAGTTGTATATCAACACTTCCATTGCATGACCGCTAGACGTAATAATAATACAGGTAATAGTGTACATTGGTAATAGTGTACATTCAGTGCTTGAATATGTTAAAAAAACATTAATAATGTAGTAAGTTTAAACAATAAATTCCTTGTAAGACTAACTAATCGTCATCATGCAGTTAGTGTGATCAGTGATGATTTTTCAAAAGTGCACCATGGCCACTAAGTGCCACACGAAGTTATAAGTATCGTTAGTGGTGCCAGAAAATACGACCATGTTACACCAATTTTAAAAGATTTAAAATGGCTTCCTGTGACTTGCCCAACTGTAGCAACTATGGCTTTTAAGTGTATGACGGGATTCACAACAACTTAATTTTCTCCTGTTTAAAACAGCCACAGGTCAACGAACCTTTTACTACAGAACTGTCAATATATGGAACTCTTTAGAGTCCTCCTTGAAACATTGCGAGTCAGTTGAGTCCTTTAAACGATGCCTTAAGCAGAGTCATGGAAGAGTTTTTAAACTAATAATTAATCTAGTCCATACTTGTTATATAAGTTTATGCAATAGTTATTATTGTATTTATGCAATAGTTATTATTAACTTTACTTTTTATAGCTAATATATATTGTAATTATGCAATTATCTTCGAAAAGTTTGCCACTAAACTTCTAGACAGCGGACACCTCCAAACGGCAACCGATAACAAGCTTCGGTCCCAAGTTGTCCGTTATATGACCCTGAAGTACGAAAGATCCTGTACTTGACGCTATAATAAGAAGCAAGCTTGGCTATTGTAGCCAAGCATGGGCACCTCAAATCATCCAAAACATGGAAATCCTGGAACGAGTTCGGCGTCGCGGTACGAAGTTCTTCTTAATTTATCACTACCTTTTCAACTCTGAGAGACTCTCTAAACTTAATATTCTTCCTATTACCTACTGGCATGAATACCTGGATCTTGTTTTTCTATTCAAACGTATTTATGATAATTCCGACAAAAATATATAAATAAATGCACCAACTCGTGTAACCAGACGCTCTAGTTCTAAGACAGGGATTCTCTTTCAGATAGCTAAAACAAAAACAGTAACCTTCCAAAACAGTTTTATGTAAGAACAACGTGGAACACTCTACCAGCATCTATACGAAAGTTAACTTTATTGTTTTTATTCAAACGGTACTATTTGACTACTACGCTAGATTAACTTCAAATGTTTATGACCCAGAATTGCCTCAAAGCTACAATACTGTATGTGTTAAATGTCATCGAGCCCGTCTCGTTCTGTAACATTTTGTGCTGCTAGTGTTCGTATATATAGTAATGTTATGTTCCTTGACTTGCTACTGTTGACATTTTTTTGTTGTTATGTATTATTTAGTGTTAGCTGTTTGTTTGTAATATCTTTTTATCTTTGCATTTTATGGGGGAACCCATTATTGGAACCTCGGCTATGTGGGCATGCCCAACCCTTCTGGGTAAAATGTAGTAAATAAATAAATATGGAGGTTCCACTGCGTCCGCATTATTAAACTGTTATCTACATACTTTATTCAAACAGGCGAGACCGAAGGGAGAAGGGCTGACGCCGTACCAGGGAAAGAAGCGATGTTTTGGTGAATACAAATGCCCCACATGCAAGCGCAAGTGGATGAGCGGGAATAGTTGGGCTAACATGGGACAAATGTGTGTAAAATGTCACATCAACGTGTATCCGCACAAGCAGAGACCGCTGGACAAACCTGACGGGCTGGACGTCTCAGATCAGGCGAAGGAACATCCACAACATTTATGTGAAAAATGCAAGGCACTTGGGTACTATTGTCGTAGGGCGCAAAATTGAGCACGGGTAATATTTGGGTAATGTAGAATACAATTAATTTTTTATCAATCAATCAACAACGGTGCCATTTTCAATCGCAATGCATTATGGTATGTCAAGGGTTATTGATGATTTAATGTACCAAATGTAAAGTTTTCTCATAAAATTGGTGTATACAGCTTTTCAATCTTGTCTTTCGCCCTGGCTATATTGCCAATCACTGATCTGAAAACCAGAACTGGATAGAGCATCCTATTGAATTCAATGAACCAATTTTGAAGCCAGAATATGAGATCAGATTTATAAATCTGTCAAATTCTTGACTAGTCAAATCGTTAGCTATTTAAATTAGTTATACTATGAAGCAAATATATTTTCCTATGTAACCTGAGAAATATAGCTTCCAACATCTCTTCTAATGAGTTTTGGAACGTTTTAAACATCACATAACTAGGCTTATGGCGGCCATATTGGTGTGACCACATTAGTTATTTATCGGCAAATTTAGGAAGAAAGAGAGGCCACTGATGATAAATTCTTATCTAGACAATATTTGTCCTTTCCCATGCACCAATAACTAGAAACTTATAGAAGCTCTTTAAACATGTCCCCAACACCACAATCCACAGTAGATTTGTGCATGGTGGTCACACCAATATGGCCGCCATTGGCTTCATTTATACATAGCAGATGCACTATCCAGTCCTCGTTTTCAGATCAGTGGTGCCAATGCATCACGATTAAAAATGCGGCAAATCACATTAACATAAGCATACGGTATAAACATGAAACGTTTTTTAAATTTAAAAGTAACTGACACTCACTCTATAACGAAAAAATGTCTTTGTCTTTCTTATCAAATCTATTTTGAAATTTACCGCCTATTTTGAAATGTTAACCAAATACACTTTTAAACAAAACGCTGAGGTCGATATGGGAAAAAAGCGTGTCATGATAGACTTGTAAAAATGTAAATGCTTTAAAAAGCAGTGTACATACTCAATGTCATTGGTACATTTTATGCCAAAAGTTAGCCATTATAACAGTAAAATACAATGCGAATAAAGAGTATCATAAATATTTTCGCTGGTATAGGAGGTTTTTAGAGAAAATTTATGAATGAAACACCATTTATATATAAAAATATAGGAATTTTCCAGTCGAAAATAATTTTTTTAGACGAATTAACTGTAGGAGTGTAGAGTATACTAGAAGATATTTTAGTTTTTAATGTAATTTTTACTTAAACAGTTAAAGTATTTTTAGTCGACGAAATCTTTTTAAAGGAAAGAAGATTGTCCTTTCATTTTTTTAATAAACTGACTGCCGAAACTAACTTAAATTGTTTCGAACACTGAAGTCTGAATTCCTTTCTTCAAATAATGAAATATATTTGGATTTTAGAGAAAAGAAATAGTAAAATTTAATAAACGAATATTTAGAAAGGTAGTCATAGCTGGTGTACAAATTCACAAAGGGAGTGATTTGTATACGATATAATAAGATTACATATTATAATATATGATTTAATATATATAAATTACTAAAGTAGAGATATAATTTGTCAAATAGAGGGATAATTTTTTGCCAAAGTGCAGTTGATTTTAGACAAATAATAACTTGAGAATATATATATTTCTATTTCATATCAGATAATTATTTTAAATGTAGCATAGTACAGTATATGAAGTTATGAAAGATGTAATTGTATAAGATATATTTTAGACAAAATTCAATAAACTGTAGACTTAGTTTAAAATTTATAAAATGACCCTTTGCACAACAATCGGCATAACAATGTAATGCCATCCAGACACGATGCAGTGATCGGAATGCTCCTTTCATTGTAACAGTTTTGAAAATCCCACTGTTCTCCATGCCATCCAGTCACTCATTGTTTTAACGTTTAATATGCAAAGGGCCTATTTTGTATGCCAAAAAATATACGTTACGATTGTATAAATTATAGAGGAATAAATAAAGTTTATATAATATTTCCAATAAGGACAAATTGTAGTACTGTAGTAGATTGTAATTTGAAAAGAGAATAAATTTTGTAATACAGTAGTGTGAGAATATGTAATTGATTTTTTGCAACTCGTCTTATAAAATAAATTAAATAAAGAATATATTCTTTATATTGAATCATGAAGTTTTCTATTAATTAGTACAGACGAGCTTCTCTAATAGGAGTACCGAAGGGACGACATGTCCTTATTAGAGAGATATTCGTATTAGAGTGGTGTTTGTATTAGAGAGATATTCGTATAAGAGAGGTGTCTGTATTAGAGAGATATTCGTATTAGAGAGGTGTCTGTATAAGAGAGATATTCGTATTAGAGAGGTGTCTGTATTAGAGAGATATTCGTATTAGAGAGGTGTTTGTATTAGAGAGATATTCGTATTAGAGAGGTGTCTGTATTAGAGAGATATTCGTATTAGAGAGGTGTCTGTATTAGAGAGATATTCGTATTAGAGAGGTGTCTGTATTAGAGAGGTGTCTGTATTAGAGAGATATTCGTATTAGAGAGGTGTCTGTATTAGAGAGATATTCGTATAAGAGAGGTGTCTGTATTAAAGAGATATTCGTATTAGAGAGGTGTCTGTATTAGAGAGATATTCGTATTAGAGAGATATTCGTATTAGAGAGGTGTCTGTATTAAAGAGATATTCGTATTAGAGAGGTGTCTGTATTAGAGAGATATTCGTATTAGAGAGGTGTCTATATTAGAGAGATATTCGTATTAGAGAGGTGTCTGTATTAGAGAGATGTTCGTATTAGAGAGGTAATCTATATTAGAGAGATATTCGTATTAGAGAGGTGTCTGTATTAGAGAGATATTCGTATTAGAGAGGTAATCTATATTAGAGAGATATTCGTATTAGAGAGGTGTCTGTATTAGAGAGATATTCGTATTAGAGTAGTGTTTGTATTAGAGAGATATTCGTATTAGAGAGGTGTCTATATTAGAGAGATATTCGTATTAGAGAGGTGTCTGTATTAGAGAGATATTCGTATTAGAGAGGTGCCTATATTAGAGAGATATTCGTATTAGAGAGGTGTCTGTATTAGAGAGATGTTCGTATTAGAGAGGTGTCTGTATTAGAGAGACATTCGTATTAGAGAGGTATCTATATTAGAGAGATATTCGTATTAGAGAGGTGTCTGTATTAAAAAGATATTCGTTTTTGAGAGGCAGTGTTGTAACGAGTCGAGTCATTGACTCGGACTCGAGTAACATTTTCTTTGTTAACTGTCATATACAAATAGAATCGGTCAATAATTTCAACTGTATGTGTCTTAAGCAGAGTTCTGGCATTGGCCATGTTTTATTTTTAATCAGTTTCAGCCAGAACTGGAACATGTGAAAATTAAAGTTCTGGCTGGGAACAGAGTTATGGTGCACTGGGACCATACAAGCAGCAGAAAACAAAAGCTTATTAAATTTTAGGTAGGGCCCAGCTTGAGAAGGGTCCCCTTCAAATTTTGGCTCCTAACTCTCATATTGTTGGCCCTTGTCAGGTTGGGGCCCTGTGGGATGTTGTCCACTCTCGGCCGCCCTGCATCTAACAACAGCAGATGGATATCTTCTCATCTGTTTCAAGGGAGGCGGCTCAGTCCATTTATTTGTTATTATGTTATAGCACTCTGCCGAGACCATGGCCCATTCTCTCACACTTTGTCCTCCCATGACCACCAACATATATCTCCTGCGACAACTGCGGCACAACCCTGTCTCTGGTGTTTCATTGGTCGCAACTTCTCGGATTCTCCGTTCGATACATTGTACATCCAAACAGTATTTACCTCTCGAGGCTGCCCAACCTCCCGGCCACCAACAATCAGAACATTGTCTTTCCACGATGCGGTTGCTGCATGAAAAAGTTTAACAGGCAATGGTGGTAAGGTCACAAAACTGTTGTTCGTAATATCATACTGAAGTACTGTGTCCACTGCATCATTGGAATGGCTTGTCGATGATCCGCAAATTATGATCACTTTGTCATCAAATATTTCAACATTGTGGAATGACCTGGCCTCAGGCATTTTCCCAATTAAGTCAACTGCATATGGTGGGACCAGATTGAACCTAGAAATGTATTTAACTGGATTAATTAATATGATTCTAACTAATGAGGCACAGTATTATTATTAACCTGTAAATATTAGCGGATGACCAGACACCCCCGTAGTTGATTCCGCCAAATATATACGCACTGTCGCCATAAACTACCGCAGCAGACCCCCATAAATACTCTGGGAAAATGTCACCATGAGTCTGCCATCGTGCCCGAGGGTTATTTAATTCTATCATTTCCATATGCTGGCCACTCCCGACACCTCCAAATGCAAACATTTGATTTTTATATAGTACTGCCATGAACGCCTCTCGTCTTATTTTCATTGGCTTTAAATAATTCCATTTTTCTACCGATCCAGCTTCATCTTTTTTACACTGAGGGTTGTCAGAGGATTTTCTACTAAATATCGCAGACCATAGTGTATTTAACCCTCTTGTTACAGGTGTATGTACCACAGAATACCGCAAAAATTTACATGTTCCATATCTTTTGTCAAATATATATAATGTGGCTTCGTAATATTTTTTAGTATAGTTTATCAATATATTTTTTCTTCCTGGGGGTTTTTGGGCTAGATTTCATAGACTTAAATATTTTTCTTTAATTGAACATTCTGTGGAACAAACTCTAATGTACCACAGAATACCAGTGCGGAGATAAATAAGCAACGGTTTATCAAATTGTACCAGGATTTGGTGTGTCATGTTGTGTGATAATACTGTATTGATATTTCTTTTTTGAAAGGTAAACACTAAAATTATTACAGCATACCAGTGGTGTAACCAAAGTATACCAGGTTTATCAATAATTTTGATGTTTTTGATCAACAGTTTTTCAATGGTAAAATTGATTCCTCGGTGTGATTCCTGTATAGTAATAATGTTGTGTTGCATAGAAAAAGTAGTGATCAACATAAATTATACAGGTTTGCAAACTTATTTTTAAACTTTCGAATTTTACAGGCATTATGCGGGAAAAAGTATCAAAAACATACATAAATTTTTTGTTAATCCTGATTATTTTAAAGAATTTTTTATGAAAATATTCATATTTTTTTTTATATGTCAATTAACACTAAAACTAATGTATATTCACAAAAATAAAGTATACAGTATGTTTCCTCCAAATTTTATAAGATCAATAAATAAGACTGGTATTCTGTGGTACTGTGGTATTCTGTGGTACATACACCTGTACCAAGCTTTTTTCTTCGGGTAGTGTCGCAGGGAGTAAGATCAACTGATTTTTTATTTTCTCCTCCGGCGATAATAATTTCATTTATTTTTTTGCGGTCCGGTATCCAGTTAAATGGTGCGTTTTTATTGGCTAACGAGTGGTCCGGTATCCTGCTATCCGGACCGGATACCGGACCGTTGCGTGAGCAAAACAAAACAAAACAAAAGAAATTGTTAAATTTCTTGCAGTTTCATTTCTTAGACCGCTAAAAATAAAAATGTTATTTAATGGCTTAGCTCGGCCCGGATAGGGGAATACTGTGCCCTCAGTCGTGAAAACGGCCCTCGACCTTCGGCCTCGGGCCGTTTCCACGACTTCGGGCACAGTATTCCCCTATCCGGACCTCGCAGCCATTAAATAACATATACAGCTAATTCAATAAAGGTTGTCTTTCCAAAAGCGTGAACCGTAAACTCTGAGCGATCAAACGATGATAGGATATCGCCTATTTAGGTCATTAAACTCAAGGCTTTTGTAGCAAGGCAGTTGGTTTTCTTTCGTAAGTTTTCTATATGCCTTTAGTAGAAATTTCCAGGTGACTATCGATTTTCCTGCATGCTGATTGGTCCAAATTGAGCCTCTAAAAAGTGATAGTCACTGCCCAGTGACTATCACTTTTTTTCAAAATGGCTTCTTCGCAAGCTGCCGAATTTAAAACAAAAATCGTTTTTTTGAGCCTGATTCAAAGTTTTAAATGAAAAAAACTGCCGCTAAATTAAAGGAGGATATATTTTTGACATTTTTAAAGGTAAGCGATAACAAATACACTATTTTTCTTCCATGAAAGGCAGCGTTTTCTCGCTGTTGAAATGAACATGTATAAAACTTTTTCCGTACGGCTCAACCACAAGTGTTTATTTTGAAAATTATTCGTTTTATCCTCATTTATATCGTTATATTCAGCAAAAACCTAGCTGTGATATATTTTTAAAACCATTCTACTTTGTATTTGAGCCTTTCCAAAGTATTTTTCTCATGAAATTGTTTGTTTTTGTTTCGCTTCGATATGTTTTTGACACTCGTCTTTTGCCGGCATGTTTTTAATAACCGGCCTCTGAGAAAAGCGCTGAATTTTGTCCTATAGCCTTTTCAACTGACCTCATAACTTTCTGTGTTTGTTTTTCTCTTTGAAATTTCTACTAAAACAATTAGTCGCCTCAGGCTCGGTGATTACAAGCCTATAGTCACTTCGCCTTCGGCTCAGTGACTATAGGCTTGTAATCACCTCGCCTTCGGCGACTAATTGTTAAATAGACATCGTTTAAAAGAAAACATTTCGAGTTTACTCACTTACTGGTCTAAATAAACAATAACCCATCATCCATTGTGCGCTCATAGTTTATCGTTTACGGAATTGGCTGTATATATTTTCTCGCTGTCTGCAAGACCATCGTCTGATGCGAGAGTTTCAACGAAAATCTTTGATTTTCCTGCTGGTTTTTCTCTCTCTGATAAATTACTCATCTGAGATATAAAAAAGCATTAAAAAGGAACGAAATCTAAAGTAAACAGAAAAATAAACAAAGTCAATAAATTTTGCAAGTTCAGCAATTTTGTGCCATTGAATTCCTTTATTTCCTTAGATTCTCGGGTAAAAATTCCTTGGCTGAGTACATTTTCCATAGAAAAGAGAAGAACAGAGGGCAGAGGGCATTTTATTTTTTGTATTTGCATAATATTATATAGCGAAACGTACTGTTAGCTATTTGGTATAAATGTATCAAAGGTTGAAATCCAAAAAGTCTTTAAATGGCTTTAAAAAAATTTCATAGAATGCTCAAACAGTCAAACTTTCCACAGATTTTCAATTCAAATTTCCTTCAAATTTCCAAAATTTCCTTAAAATAATTTTCAATCAAATGGAAACATCGACACCAATTAAAGTTGGTCTTTGTTGGTCTGGTCCACTGGTCAACCACTGGGTCTGGTCATTTGGACTTCTGGGGCTGGTCATGGTAGCTTGACAGTTGGAACATTGGAAGAGTGAAGACTTAGTCGGAAACTGCTGGAAAACCTTTTAAACCCTACAAATTCAGTTCAAAATGCAAAATTCTGAAAATTTAGAGGAATCATTACGAGAGACAGCTTGCTTGGGGGATGTGGAAAAGGTTGGGGTGCTGGTCTGTGCCGGAGTCAATGTGAATTCCCAAAATACGGTAAATGGTTGGACTGCATTACACTGGGCAGCGAGACGGAACCACAAGAATGTTGTAGCCTATTTATTGCAACATGGAGCTAAACCAACCATTCCTTCATTCACAGACGAACTTGCAGCCGACATAAC
This sequence comes from Trachythela sp. YZ-2020, assembly GCA_016169945.1. NCBI lineage: Eukaryota > Metazoa > Cnidaria > Anthozoa > Malacalcyonacea > Clavulariidae > Trachythela > Trachythela sp. YZ-2020. Next base: position 7,415,695 of record JADLSH010000260.1, read on the forward strand.
GCAAAGCAAGGATATCAGATGTCTTTTGTTGGGTGAAGAAAGCAAAAAAACAAAAGAAAGTGTCAGTACAAATCATCTAGGTAAGCACCGCTGGTAGATGCAATTAGCATGCTGCCTCTTACCATTGAGTAACCCATTAGCTTGCAATGCACCCAGATGCGCTCTACTTTAGTATTTTACTCTGGCTAACGCCAGAGTATTTTATACGATCTGTCTAATGCCAGACAATTTTACTCGTCAGTGGTAGGGTACTGCCAGTTAATAATGGGTTAACAAAACTACTGCCAGTGTCTCTTGTTAACCCATTAGCTTGCAATGCACCCAGATGCACCCTACTTTAGTATTTTACTCTCTCCAACGCCAGACGATTTTAGTCGTCAGTTGTAGGGTACTGCCAGTTAATGGGTTAACAAAACTATCTGCCAGTGTCTCTTGTTAACCCATTAGCTTGCAATGCGCCCAGACGTGCCCTATTGTTTCATGAGCCTCTGGCTCGGGTGAATTGGGAAACCACACACTGTGTAAATGACATTAAATAATAACTATTATTATTATTATTAGGTGCAGCAAAGCTTTTGAACTTGGAAAATCACACACCCCAAGAGGAAACCGCTGGATTTGTTCCTAATTATCTATTAAACCCTGAATTCCCTTATTCAGAAGGCGCAACTGAATTTGCTAATAGACTTGGTATTCAGAAACCTGGTTTTGCAACACAAGATTCTGGTTTGTCCAGTTCTGGCCAAGTTGTCAATGGTAACATGTCCCAATGTGGCGACAACATCCAAGTTGCCGCCTCGGACAAGCCGACATGTTCCACAGCTTCTACAAACGATTCTGTGTTGGTCTTGAAGTGCCGTCTTGCGGACTCAGAAGAGAAGGATTTTATCGAAATTGAACTTCATCAAAAGTGCTTAAATTTTGAAGCCTTAGTGGAAATCTGTGCGACTGAATTGATTGTTGATCGAGCAAGGTTGAAAAAGATTAGGAAATTGCCCAACACTATAATTAGAAATGATAGAGATGTGAAAAGGCTGGTTCAAAATCAGGAAATAGAAATAGTTATTAATTAAATATATGATTTGATATATTTTCCCAAAAAGGCTCAGTCGCCTCCCTTTGATGGATTGGGTAATGGGTAACAAAATAGAATGATAAAGAGACCCACATGGTAGGGGTGGGGACAGGGTGAGGGCCCATTGGGGTTTAATTAGTTAACAATTATAGGGTGATAATTACCAAAGGTTAAACTCCAGTTGTATATTGAGCTCACTGGGGCAAGTTCGAAAGCCTCCGAAATGGATCCGGGCAATGCCGAACTTCATCCCGACCTTGTCCCGAACCCGTTTCCATATAGACATATACAGCTTCGAGTGTCATGGAAAACATATGATCTTTAGAGGACGAATTTTGATTGATTTCCTTGTAATGAACCTTGATAAATCGTGCTGAAATCTTTTACCAAAATGTCTTAATGTAACCACAATGTCTCTGCGATGTCGGACTCAAAAATCGTTGAAATCGAACGAAATGTCGGGGGCAGTTTTGGCTTTAGTGTTATTGGCGGTGTAGACACCGAGCTACCTCCTATGATCTGTGCCTTCGTCCACAACGGATCGGCTCAACTGAGCGGCAGGGTAGGTCTTATTTGACTTTATATCACATCCTAAAAGAGCCCTTCTTGTCTGTCTGTACTTATTTTGTATTTTCGAGACGAGGTTGTAGTATATAAACTCAAATTCGGTTGGTATTTTGGTATGTTTTTATGCCATAATTGAGCATTGACATATCTTTCATCGGTGGTCGCATTAATATGTTGGATATTTATTTTACGTGCCAATAATTTAACTAAACTATAAGACATTATTATTATTATATGGCGAATTCTATATCGTATTTCCGCCTTAAAGTGTATGTCATTGCTTTTAGTAAAATAAAATGTAGAAAATTAGTTTAAAATTTCACACAGACCCAGACAATGCCCAATAATCCCTGCTTAGCTCAACAATATATGGGTCAAGTGTCATTATATTTTAACCGTAGGTGGTTAGCCTTGACAACAATATATTTGGTTTTCATTCAATTCCTATAGCATTATGCTTAAACTAGTTGAAGTTTGATTAATAGTTGATCTCATTTCATAAATATTTTGATATACAAATAGAATATAATTTGGATTTGTATTTACATGTAAATTATAATAATTTGAGATATTAATTTATCTAATTAACCACTTGTTAAGGTCAATTTGGTTTGAATAACAAACCAAGATCATTTAAAATCTTATTACATTACTTTTATGGCAATATTGCAATGGAACTTTTAAGAAAACGTAACTCATGGTTTTCAATGTCACACACATTTATATTGCTACTTTTTGTACATATAAAAAAGTCTCAAATTTAGGCCATATAAAAAAATTACTGGTTTAGCAATCCATCCATTTCAATTTTTTCAGGTCAGGCGGGAGGATTTTTTTTAACAATGTTTCAGAAACAATGACTCCTTCAAAATCTGATACATCAATACAGCCAGAGTTATTATAACGTTTAATATTTTAAACTACTGCATAGGCATGTGTGGTAAACCTAATTGGCTTAATAGCTCTGAATGTCTGTAACACAGGAACGCAATATTACTTTATTACTTATATAGTCTTATAGATGGGTTCCCTTGTTTACATAACTTGATACAAACTTGCCTGCTGGTATGCACGGACATGGTATATTGTAAAGTCTTATGACATCACATCACAACTCAGAAGTGCATGCATGTTAAGGCTTTCATTAAATTTATATGTCCATGCATACTGGGATGCTATTACATGCTGACAAGACTCAACAGGAATGTTAATATGTTAAGATTTTTAGTGTGGGAAGGTAAATGTTGCAAGTAAAAATTTGTTTTGAGAGTTTTTAAACCAATATAAAAAAGAAATAGAGGTCGGGGTCTTTTCTCAGGTCGGGCGGGACGCTAAACAAGTATTTTTTTTTATGTGGCCTTAGGAACCGTTCATTATTTATGGATGGGGGTGGCTGGGCAAAAATAGGGGGGGGGGGCATAGGTATAAATAAATAGCTAAAGGGGGGGGGGGGGGGGCGATTGATTTTTTAAGAGTAATTGAAAAAGGGGGGGGGATCAAAATTTGGGATGCGATTAAATTAAAAAAATTGAAGTAATTTGATTACACTAAAGCTGGTTTCCATATTAGCATTTATTGTGGTAAATATTGCAACTAAGTTATGGTCAGTGAATTAAAATGGCCTGTATAGTGGATTTAATCCACTAATTCGACATGGTTATAACAACTGTCAAGAACAAATGGAAATCTGAATTTTGCATTACTCTTTTATTTTAAAGGAACAATTTAAAGGTGGGTTACAGTCGTTTTGGGGCGGGGCCAAATTTGTTTATATTCTGTGTTTACATTGTTATCGTCCCAGTCCCAATGATGGCATTTGGCGTCCTTGATTTAATATACATATCAATGCAATGTCATTTTGCTGTTATATTTGAGTTGGTTCACTTTGATATCTTATCGATTAATCCCATGTATATTTAGTGTCTGGGAATATATCTCCATCGGCAAGTATTTATGAATAAGAGAAATTATCTATGAAAAAGAGGGGGGTCAACAAGAAATTTTCTAATATGAAGGGGGGGGGGCACAATTTAATTTCGGTTTTTTTAGGGGGGGTCTCTCAATTGTAAAAAATTACAAAATAGAAAATTCTCCTCCCCCCCCCTTCTATAAATAATGACCGGTCCCTTAGATGGATTATTAGCAGCCTTGAAACGAAACATACAGATTCAATACTTTAAGCAAATTGTCCTTTATTTGGAAGAGTTTACAAGTGTTGGGTGTTACTTAACAAGTTAATCCATAAGGTCAAAGTGTTCCCATCACTCGAATAAAATCACCTGGTATTATAGACAGTGAAATAAAACATAACCCAGTACATGGCCAAATAGTTTCCTCTTGATGAGTGAAATGGTCGAGCATTAGACAGATTGCAATTATACATAGGATGCATTAGGGCACATTGCAGGTTTATTTATTTCATTAGCTTTGCCTTTATAATACATAATACAATTTATGGCAGGGTGTAAATTGCAATAATCTTGTTGGAAATACCAAAAATTTCGTTGGAAATCCAAAAAATCTCCTTGCAAATCCCCAAAATCTCCTTGGAAATACCAAAAATCTCCTTCGAAAACCCAACAAATCTCCTTGGAAATACCAAAAGTCAGCTAGGAAATCCCAAAAATCTCTTTGAAAATCCCAAAAACCTCCTTGTAAATTCCATCAATCTCCTTGTAAATTACAAAGATCTCCTTGTAAATTACAAAGATCTCCTTGAAATCCCAATTATCTCCTTGGAAATATCAAACATTTTCTTCAATTCAAAAACACCCCTCCAGTCCAGGATTATCAGCGAAAATGACATAATAATTCTGTGGTATTTTCATGCAAATTAATCATCAAATATTCCTATTTGTGTCCTACTTTTTTGTATATTTCCTACTTTATTCCTACTTTTCCTAAAATTTTAGTCTTAGTTTTACCATATGTCTGCCAGAAAGCCTGCTGTAATAGTTTTTACGTGTACTGGTCAGATAACTCATGAAACATGTCGACATTGTTGTTGATGCGCCATGGTAGACCTATATTTACATGAAAATGCCCTATTGAGCAACAGATAATTGCGTTAAAAATGCAATCTTTACATTTGCCACTCTTTCCTTCAAAGAGACGTTCGGTATTGTTAGTATCCTTTATTATACCTTTAAGTTGAAGGGAAACTGTGTACTTTAGTCTTTACTTGATCGGTTAAAACGTCCATGCGGGATAAAACTGATCGGCCATTCTGTGTCTTTGTTCGGCAAATAGCCGAATGCCGACCGTTATAATCCACACTGGACACAATGAAGCATGAAAACAATATACTTGTCAGAATACTGTGGGTCTTTTGGATCATTCTACCTGAAAAATACAATAAGAACTTCAACGTTTCGAGCGAAGGCCCTTTGTCTGGAAGTTAGTAGCCTGTTAAAGACCCGCAGTATTTCATATAGCCTATAAACACTACCTACACTGGCACCACACGTTCGATATATACAGTAGTTGTCACCATGCTTTGTTCATAAAGTTGATTATTTTGGATACAAAAATGTAAACAAAGCTGACATGGTATCATAACAGTCATGATAAGAGGGTGTTACCTTATTATAATTTATGCACTTTTTATGGAGAAATTTATTTTTGATATAGATTCATATTGGTGATGTGTTGGTTGAAGTCAATGATGAATGTGTTAGCAGGCTACCTGCTAAGAAAGGTATGGTATCTGCCTGAGGATGGTTTTGTTTTCATCCTGATATTCACATTTCTGTGTTGGTTTGTCTGTTTGTTTGTTTGTCAGCATGATGATTCATTACCAATCTCAAACGTTTCGCTACCTTACAAGGCTGTAGCTACAATGTTAACATTGGAGTGACTAGTAGGTTTCTGAAATGGTATTTTGTGAATTCTGAGACCACTCTGATCCCCAAATATATAATGTACATTCAAAATTGTGTACACTTGTCACCACAATGAGCCTGCATGGTTCAGATTATCAGTTATTAAATAATCATTCAGTAAGAAAAAGATATTTTCTGTGAAATTATTGGTGCGACAAATGTCGCATCTTCTCACTAGCAGTGGCGTGCTGGCAGGGGGGGCCGGGGGGCCATGGCCCCCCCAGCGAAGATTTTTTAGGGGGCGCCAAAACATAAATAGGGCGCCGAAATTGCACATAGCACACAAAAGCGCTAGTCCGAATTGGAATTTTGTCAGATCCGATGAGCCAACGAGAGAAAAAAGGGTTTGAGATTGTTACAAGCACTGTTCAACGTGCTAGTACGCGCGCTTAATTTGAGTTCTCTTAGTCGGAATACGACTTATACGAGGATTAAAAATTCACCAGCCTACCTACAACTGCAAGGCATTACTGTCCAGTCTGTAATATCTCAAAGGATGTAAATTGTTAATTGTGAAATGTTAACTGATTTGTCTTACGATCACTGGTAAGTTCACCATCTACTTCATGAATGTTCGCCGTCTACTTTTCTTTGTTTAAGAAAAAAACTAAGTCTTCTATGAATTATATATTTATTACTCCTGAATGTGTTGTTTCTTGCGCCTTTTTAATTTACACGATGTTTTATAATTCTCAGAATTCCGTCAAATCGCCACCCAAAATGCAAGAAATAGCATTTCAGGGACTCTAAATTTCAAAATTTTCCCGGGGGGCCATACCCCCGGACCCCCCTAGAGGTCTCGCGTCTACGACGCTCAACCATACACATATTACAAGGGGGCGCACACAAGGCCTCCCCTGGCGAACACAAGCCAGCACGCCACTGCTCACTAGTGGTGGCTATCATGCCCTGCCTTACACATGCTGGCTGGGGGGAATCCAGGTAGTTATTCTTTCAGCTTGAGTTGTTTGTTCATGATAACAGTTTGTCTACCAACATGATTCTTTACTGGCAGGTCAGGCTTATGTTTGAAATAGGTGCAGATTTTTTGAGGAACGTGCACACTTCTGTTACCACTGCAAATTATGCCGCCCATAAATCATGAGAATTTTAGTATACACTGGTTGATGCTGACCTTTTCAAGAGGATGTTCCCTCCACAATGCAACCTCTCTATTCCCTCTATTTTTTTACTTTAGTATTCTTTTTGGGAAGTTGTTTCTATATTCAGATACTCACATGCATATACTCTCTAAACTAATCTCAGAATTTAAATTGTAGAAAGTTTGTATTGACTGTGACCCACAGTGTGAATGTCTGTACCCAATAACCTATCTTCATATCCTAACTTCAATCCAAAATCTTGTACTCTAATGTGGCCATTAATTATGATAATTTAGTTGTTTATGATTACCCCTATATATTTTTCCAGTTGTGGAAGCTCTCAAACTCTCTCCTGACACATTGAAATTGAGATTAAGAAAAGGTAATGTAACACTGTTATATTAATATACACATTGTGCCAGGGATGGATTTGCAGGGGGGTGCACACCTCTTCTATGCTTGGTCAAGGAGGGTGCAGGAAGGGTGCCAATTTCCATATCAAATCCAAAGTTTGGATTTGGTAGGGCATTTATCAAACAAAAATAAAATATTGGGCCATTGTGGGCCTCTTTGACCATCTCGGCAATCTTATTTTACAATATGTTTCTGACAAGACGACCCCCTTGACCCTGCGGGGGTTCTCAGTGATGATTCACCCTGCCTCGGTCGATGCTCATCCCTGCTTTATGACCATCGCCCGTTCAGCACGCCCCCCCTTACCGGATCAAGCTGCATCCATCTCTGCATTGTGCTGCACTCTGCATGGCAGTCAAATGGTAGGATGGTGGCAACTGTAGTTACATGTATACTGGATAGCTCTATCAGTTCTAAACTGTTCTCCCTAGAAAGCAAGTAAGTTCCATCCCATACTGGTCCTGTGTTACTACAGGAGGAAACCTAAACTAAACTAACTATATTTATACTGGATAGCTCTATCAGTTCTAAACTGTTCTTCCTAGAGGTCACAAGTAAGTACCATCCCATATATACTGGTCTTCTGTTACTACAGGAGGAAATCTAAACTAACTATATTTATACTGGATAGCTCTATCAGTTCTAAACTGTTCTTCCTAGAGGTCCAGTAAGGATCATCCCATACTGGTCCTGTGTTACTACAGGAGGAAACCTAAATTAAACTAACTATATTTATACTGGATAGCTCTACTAGTTTTAAATGTTCTTCCTGGAGGTCAAGTAGGTTCCATCCCATACTGGTCCGGTGTTACTACAGGAGGAAACTTAAACTAAACTAACTTTATTTATACTGGATAGCTCTATCAGTTCTAAACTGTTCTCTCTTAGTGCCTGTACCAGTAAGTGCCATCCCTACTGGTCCAGTGTAACTGCTGGAAACTGGAGTACCTGGCAAAAACATGTTGTGCTAGTCAAACTGGAAGCACTCTTCTCACACGTGACTGGGATGAGATTATTATCAGACATTTTGCAGGTACCAAACCCCAGTCACAGAGATGAAAAGTACATGTACAATCACTATTTTGGCATCAACGCCCCAAAGTGGTTAGTATTGTAGGACTGTGTTTATAGTACAGTACAGTACATCACATGTTCATGTCATCTCCAGAACTGGGACTGGATTCCTCCAGGACAGTATGAATTAAGTTGTCTGATATACAAGTCAGGGCAGATTTGATGGAGAGGGGGCATATTTTTCTGGGGATTGCATCCTTACAACAAAAATTCCATAACACTGGTAATTTTTTCAAAATCCTTACTTTGGAAATAGCCGGTATGGATCATAGTTGAAAATAGTATGAATCCTACAATAGTTGTAAATAGTGTGGATTTCACTATTTTGTCAGTGATAAAGCATGAAAATATATTTATGTAATGATTGGTGCTTACTTTCCGGTGTGGGTTCAGAATAGGGGGTGTCCAAAAATCCACCTGTCTGATCATATACTTTAGATTATGTTGAGAATTCTATTGATTCGTGTAGTTTGTAAAAATCTGCACTAATTTAAATGACCTATTAAATCCAAACACTAACCATAACTCCACTATAATCATGGCACTGCTCAGGAAGAGTGCAGATCGAGAAAGAAAAATATAAAGTAGAAATTTAAATAGCCTGACCACTGTGCAAGCTCAAAACGCGGTTCTGGAGCTAAACGTGGATTTTCATTCTTTGGTATACAAGTAGAATTAATCAATTTGAGATCATTATGGGGCTTCGGTGGCGCAATCGTCAGAGCACGCGCCTTTCACCTCTGATATCGTGGGTTCAAGTCCCGTTAGGGACGACTTATGATAGCTATGTGAAAAGAGTTAGTCAACGCTCTGCCGAAAGTCGTGGGTTTTCTCCGGGTACTCCGGTTTCCTCCCACAGGGAATGTTGACAGGGTGGGTTGGGTTTAACCCCTAACTGGCCCTTCCACCGTAGCTGTGCTCCGTGATGGCGAGCAAAAGGTGGCTGCCATATGCGCCCTAGAAAGCCTTCGACTTGGTCACGTTGAGCTGTGTCCTTCGCAATTCAGCTTAGCTCTCAGCTGCAAGTAAGGATAATAAGCACCCCTGCTTACTTATTATATTTTATCAGCTTTATTGGACAAATATAATATAGATTACAAGGTTTAGGTCCAAAGCTAGGGGTTAGTGCAAATGAGACAACGAGACCCATGCAAGGCACTGCCTCTAAAGTGTCACTATATTGGAGGGAAAGGCCGGAAGAGGGGGGGGGCACCCACCTGTGGTGTCCACAATTTCTATTGGGGCTGAGTGCCTCAATGGCCCCTCTACCCTCCAACTTACGGTTCTACATTCAGCAGAACGTACTCAACTTTGTATAACAACAAAACTTTAAGGTGCTCTTTTCAGCGGGATCGGTTGATTTCTTATAAATATATTACGTTTTACCTCGCCACTCGCGAAGCAGCAAATTACATGTACCAACTCGTGACACAACTTATTACCAAGTCAAATAAATATTTAATTATATATTCTAAGTGTCAGTCATGGCCTGTTGCGTTGCGTTGTTTTGTTTTCAAATATGTGATGTCTACGCTTCTTTTATATCGCTCTTACTTTTGCCCTCCTGCTAGCTGCGTCTATCTTCCTGTGGGAAATCGAATTTGTACTGTATAAAGTTGGTTCGACTGCCAGTTGTGGTAACATGAGATAGTGTGTTTTAGTATGGTCAATGTTTGTTATTATTGGGAAGCTATATTTTGAAGTCAGGTCTATATATTTGATACGTTTCTAAGCGGATATATGAATAAGGTTTGTTATAAACATATAATTAATATTATATTTAGATACTGTAATATGGTTGAAGAATCTAACGACCTGAAAAATATTCGAGAAACATCGAGATTTAGAGCGAAGGTCCTTTGGCTTTGTCTGGAAGTTTATAGTGACGTATTTTTTATATTTTCTGGTAGTAACTAAGTTAGGTCCTTCACCCAAATCCGTCAATACATTGAGTGTTGTGTATGTAGGTAGTAGCGTTGAACATGTATTCCTTGGTTGAAGAATGTATTAAACTGTCTATACCTAAAAATATATAGACAATAGTTCGTTTCCAGCGAAGACGAAGTCTCTTCGTCTGCAAGTTAGTGGCGTATTTTCAGCTAGACTATTGTTAGATCCTATTATTATATTCAAGATTTTTGTTGACGTTCCATGGAAAGGCCCTTCCGCCTTCGTTTAAAAGTTAGCAGTGCATTTTCTGTATTTTTCAGGTAATTAGATCCTTCGACCAACCACAGTTAATAGACTAAGCCTATTAACTGTGGACCAACTTCTTTGAATATTGTTCAAGGCTGCCTACTATGGAACACAACACTTAACTTATTATTACTATTGCAATGTACACGTATATCTACTGTATATAATGGTTTCATATTACTCGCATGAAGTCTTTCTCAATATGTTCACTCGCTTTTAATATAATATATAAACGTACTTAAACCTGGGCAAAAGAACAATCGAGAATATTGACTGAATGGCTGGGTCTGAGATTACAAATCCAATCATCCGAATAGAATTCTAAGTATCTATGAATGCGTCTAGAATTCTCTCTGAATATGAGTGCTAAATATATCGCGGAATAATAGGAAGTCTTATAAGTGCTGTACAGTCTGAGTTCTTCTGGATAACCAAACAAATATATAAAGTCAAGGTAACTAGTGTTTTGATATTTTGTTTAACATTGTATGCAGCGGTCTATTTCATGGCTATACATACTTGTTGGAATTCCTACTGGGCACAAATTGCTTCAATAACAATAATATTAATACTGTGTCGTGTTTTAAATGATCATTGACATGGAGTCATGTGTCATATTTTAGTATTTATACACATAGTCGTATATCATCCGTCAAACGAACAACACACGCAAGTTCATCTTTGACTGTAGTCGACGAACTATGCAAATTGTTCATCGTGACGAATTTTCCGTCTGTTCGCAGCTAATTGCCGCGTTTATATACACAGTCACAGACGAATTATCAGAGGAGCTATCTTTTCTTTGCCCAAGTTTGTTCAGACGCATCAGCCATCTCTAGTATAGATCGGTCCAGTATTTATTTATATGCATGGCTGCACTGATGTTTGTTGTTCGTGTATGATACCGTATATTTATATCGCTTTATTATATCTCCATGGCTTTAAGTTTATTAATGAGTTCAATATATAGTCTTTATAATAATGTATGGGAAGTATTGTGTCAAATACCAGAAGTATTAGCCAATAAGCTGCCGTTGTTTGTGTCTAACTATACCTGAAAGGTTTGAAAAGGCCTTTCGACTTTCGTCTGGAGGTTATTAGTAACGTTATTAGTATATTACCTCCGTCAGGAGCTTATGTTTTCACCTGGGTGTGTGTGTGTTTGTCTGTAAACACGATAACTAAAAAAATCAAACATTTTAATACGAAAATGTTTGCCCCTCGGTTCTCACCTACAATCTCACGTACTGTTTACTCCTGACAGGGCCGTCCTCAGAAAATTTATCAGGGGGGGTGTAAGGTCCTTTCAACCGACTGACTAACGAACTTGTACCGACTACATTGTTGTTAGTCATCAAAAATATTTTTGTCTGTCGACTAAAATAGCATTTCTGCCGACTGAAACTCCAAATAGAATTTCTGGGGGGGTGTGACACCCCCCAAACCCCCCCGTAGGTCCGGCCCTGACTCCTGTCATTGGGCGTCTATGAGTAAACAATCGCAGTTTATGCTCACATGAACGTATTTGACTGGTATTACTCGGTTTTACATTGATCAGCTGGTCACCTTTGACTAGTCTATCGCGTTTATCCAGTGTCATTAACGAAGTTTGTTTAGGTTTCTTACTGGACCTCTATAGGGAGAACAGTTTCGAACAAACTGATAGAGCTATCCAGTATAATAAAGTTAGTTTAGATTCCTCCTGTGGCAACACTGAACCATAAGGGTTGCTCTTTCTGGACCTTTAGGGAGAACAGTTTAGAACATATAGAGCTATGCAGTATAAATAAAGTTAGTTTAGTTTAGGTTTGCTCCTGTATAGTAACACTGGATCATTAGGGAGTAGGGATAGCCCTTACTGGACCTTTAGGGAGAACAGTTTAGAACTGATAGAGCCATCCAGTATAGAAATACTGAATTAGTTTTGGTTATTAGTTTATTAGTGTGTATATAATTCTTGAATAGATTCTTTCTTTCACATATTTTAGATCCAGCAGCCGTGGCTCGTGCTCGTCCATACCTGAGACGCTATTCAGTACAAGATCCAAAACTTAAGCAATTTCAAACCCGTAACATCAGCAATTTCCGAAGAAGTGCCTCTCTACCTAGCCGTGCTAAAAGACCTGTGTTACGCACACGAAGCGACGCCCAGTCAAAGACACCTGACGGGAATATGTCTAGGGGCAAAACTAGAATTGTTGGGCAGGAGACATCGCCCACTGGTATAGACAAAGGTATTTATATAGGTGGGCTCTATCCCTTTAAAGGTATATGGCAATACAAAATTTGAAAGAACTTTAAAAGAACTTTATTTGAAAGAACTTTAAAATAATGTGGAAAACGTTTTATAGCTTCTTTAAATCTTGCTGAAATCATCATAAATCAGTGAGCTGTCCGCCATCTTGGATTATTGGAGTTATGTATGTTACGTCACAAGCAGGGTCACGCAAATTAGAAAATTATTGCAAAATGTTGAATTGGAAATTATTGCAAAATTGAAGTAAATTTTCCCTATCGAAAAAAATGCCAAAGTGATTAGCAAGAATTTCTTCTTACTAAACAGTGCTTAAAAGTTGAAAAAATTACCAAAAGTTTTTTAAATTGCCAATGAGAAATGAGTTATACAAAAGAATCAGAATTTCTGTTCAGAAAATAATTTCGCTTATAGCCTTTTCAGTTTTCACACTGGATTCCAAATCTTTTCTGTTTGTTATTTATAGTTATGGTCCCATAAAGGACCATGCAAAAATTATCAATTAATTAAAGCAAGTTTTCGCTGTTGCGAGCTCCAATTTGAACTTATATAGATTAGATATTCTAATAATTGTTACGGTTTCGGTTGAAACTGACATGCGCAATAAATAGACTTTTACATTGAGAACAAGTCAATAAATATAATTCAGCGTTGTTTTGACTACGAGATTTTTTATTAATCTCGTACTCAAAATCCCGACGACTACGACTTTTGCAAGATGGGCGGCGTAAACAAACAACACGCGAAAATGACGAATCTCGTACTCGTAGTCACTGCTATTAGGGAGCTTTAGCGATGACTACGAGTACGAGATTCGTCATTTTCGCGTGTTGTTTGCATACGCCATCTCGCAAAAGTCGTAGTCGTCGGGCTTTTGAGTGCGAGATTTATCAAAATTCTCGTAGTCAAAAGCCCAACGACTACGACTTTTGCGAGATGGCGTATACAAACAACACGGCGTTTGGCGCGAAAATGACGAATCTCGTACTCGTCGTCGTACTCGTAGTCATTGCTAAAGCTCTCTATTAAAGCTCCCCAACAGATAACAGATTGGAAGGAAATCAGGAAGGAAATTTCAATATTTTGGGAAGGAAATTTTGTTTTGAAGAAGCATCAAAAAGGGATATTTTGCTTCAACGGAGTGGAAGCACTGATTTCAGGAGAAATAACTGTCCTACTTTATATCTTTGTCTTGCGATTTGCAACTCAAGTTTAGGTCACTTGAAAATTTTGACAAACAATTCCGTGAAAATTTTAATTATCCAATACCCTCTTCACAAGGAAAACATCATTTAAGAATTAAGTAAGGTAGTAAGGTAGCTCCACTGGCCAAAAAAATTGAAATGATATTTCCATAGTATTTCGATAGTATATCCATAGTATTGTCCACTGATCTAAAAACTAGAACTGGATAGAGCATCCTATTGAATTCAATGAGCCAATTTTGAAGCCAGAATATTTTTAATGAGATCAGATTTTTAAATCTGCCAAATTCTTGATTAGTCGAATCGTGAGCTGTTTAAATTAGTTACACTATGAAGCAAATATATTTTTCTATGTAAACTGAAGAGAAATATAGCTTCTTCTCTTCTCTTCAGAACGTTTTAGAACACATTGACCACATAGATGGGCGCCATGTTGGTGTGCCAAACTTGAATTGGCTTGTCACAGGCAGAAAGAGGGTGAAGAGATGATCAATTCTTATCTACATAATACTACAAAACATCTCCTCAATATGATCCACTTCCCTCACCTCTTAAGAATGTCTTAGAACCTCTAACACCACAGTAGATTTATGGTAGTCACACCAATATGGCCACCATTGCCATTGACTTCATTTCTGCATAGCAGCTGAAGGTGTTTGTAGATGGAATATTCGAACAAAAATGTAGATGCATTTTTAGGCCTAACCAGGAGCAGTTGCGAAAAATGCAACTTTAGGCCCTCTGGCAGGAATAGAAACCTCTGGTAATTGTTCTTTTTCTCCAAGGTACGGATGGGACATTCCGACGTCGTACGAGTGTGCGCAGCGGTAGTTTCAGTAAGATCATGACATCTTTTCCAGCGCACGGAGGACCACCACGTACTGTAGAAAACGCGGAAAGAACGAACGTTCGACATGCCGTGCGCGCGCAAGACCTAACCCGAACCGTATCGGACAATAGCGCAGTCTCTCGCAAAGGACCTTTACATAGCGCAAGTCTACCAGAGATTGGTCTAACTCGGATTCACAAGGGTGGCGATTCCGGTAGCTTAGTTTGGCGCCGGTGTTCAAGTGTCGGGGATGGATTTCGTAGAAGGGAGTCACTATCCCCGGCCGTTGAACGAACTATGCAAGGTGGTGGAAATGTCTGCCATACTACTCCAACCAGTAAAGACTCGTCGTGCGGTTCTTTATCTCAGGGCACTAGATCATGTGAGAATAATTTAACTGTAACAATGGAATCAAGTCCCTACCCCTTCAGAAGGCCACTAAATAACTCGTTCGGAGCTGTTCATACTCGAAGTGAGAATCATAAAAGAAGCAATAGTAGGGCGTATAGTGAAAGGGTTGATGCTTTATCTGGCGAGGAGTTGGCTAGAAGGTTGTTCAATTTAGATGGTTTTAATAGGAACGAAGTCGCACCAATGTTGTATAAAAAGTAAGTTTTTAAAAATATTTTTTTGTTATATGCTATGAAACAGTTTGTCCAGTATATCGCTCTTAGGAGATAAGGGATCTTTATGCATGCCCAGAGCAAGCTAAGAAACAGTGTTGTCCAAACATTGTCGCAGGACTTAAGAATTTATATATGATAACAAGTGTCAAGTATAAAATTCTTGAATCCATTTCCAGCCGACAACGTCAAGAAGTACCGTATAAAATACAACATACTCCGAAATACGGTAACATTTCGATTCTATTTCACAAGTGTGCACAAGATGTTTCTATTCGAAGTATGTTTTGTTTTATAGAATTTTTCATTTCCATATTTCGCTGTCATCATCTTTGCCAAGCGTGTAGTGGCGACAGCGAAATATGACGTGACTCGGGCTCGCATATGTCAATAGCGAGCTTAAGCAAGCGACGTTTTTGTCAACACGGACGTCAGTCAGATTGGGGGACTGACTGGAAATTGTGTTTGTATCCAGTTTTGGTAATCTTTTAATCATCATATGAAAAACATAAGATTTTAAAAGTTTTCCTTACGCTTTCTTACACGAGCGCTATGAATGCCAATGCCGCCAAAATTAGATTTTCACGTCGTTTTGACGAACGTCAAAATTGCGCTTGCTTAAGCTCACTACTATGACCAGGGCGCTGTTATGACGAATCATGCACTCGTTCTCGCACATAGCTCTGTACAGTTGATGGTAATAGCTGAACAAATTTCATTCACAACCCAGCATATAAATTGGGAATTTTATTCCCATATGCCGCGGAAGCATCTCAAAAGTGGTGGGGCACCGCCAAAAGGGGCACCGTTCAGTGGCGTACACAGAGTCTGCTTTGGAGGGGAGGGGCGCAAATATGCCAATGATTCGTACGAATGGGGGTTCGGGGCTTTGCTCCCCAGGGGGGGAGGGGGGTTGATTTTCAAAATCTCTGAAACACCATTCCTTGCGTTTTGAGGCAAGTTTTACCTAATCTAAAAGTTATAAGTATACGTGGATTTTGCCTATCATGGGAAAAGGCACTGCCAATCCAGAAAAAGTGGGCACTTTTGCTCCAGAAAAGGGGCACTTTTCCCAATGTGAAAAACCCCCAGTGCAGCCCCTGGTTATTCCTCCAGTTATATATATAGAGTGCACCAACGTCTGCCATGTTGTTTTTTATTCTTTTATCTTAGTGACGACTACACGAAAAATGTCGCTGTGTTATTCATGAAACATTTTGATTTTCGTAACAAGGATCTCGTCCAGTCCCTAAGGTGAATGCAGTACCATGTTTAGAGGCAAAGTAAATACGGGCAACTTGCAAATTTCAACTGATTTCAACGCATTCTTAAACAATTTTGTTGCTCGTATTACTTTACCTCAGATTATTTACAGTATGCAACGCTATTTTACCCCAATAAAAACCCGCCTAAAAGAACCAGTGCATGGATAAAGAACCACCAGCCTGAAATTAAGGCAATTAATCACCTCAAATACAAGAACCATGCACTTCAGGCTGACAAAATGGCTGGGTTAAAAAATGCTCAACTTTTTTACACTGATCTGAAAATATTACTGGGTTTCGTATCTATTGTGTTAAAAATGAAGCCGTAAGTCAGCCATTACTAAGGCACCAACTAACAACATTTTTAGCGTATGTAATGGCAGAAATCCATTGCTGGAGATGCTTCATTTGTTAAAATAATGTAGTAATCTGGTACTTTTAGAGTTCGAAGACGTTTTAGAAAGAAATAGAGACAATTTTCCTGCATATTTATTCCCTTAGTAATGGCGGATTTCTATTGTCTATAGCAATGTTTGACTGGCTTCATTTTCTATACACCAGTGAACGACAGCTTGCGCTATGCAGTCTACTTTTGCACTGTACCGAAGTGGAAAGCAATTTCTAAGGGCAGTAACAAGCACCTATATATACCTAAGTTAGGACTAGTGCATATAATTATGTAGAGTACTTAATATATAACTTATATAATGTTTTATCAAATTGAGAGTATTAGGCTCTTACAGTCATGTCCAGTGAACTATATATACATGGAAGGCCGACTCCATCTCAAAAAGTGAAGCCAAACATGGCGGAAATTGAAGGCATTCTTGTGCGTCAGTTTCCGTCCCCTATACGCGCGCGGTCAAGCTTTTTCATGGCGGGGAGTGATGTGTATAAAAAATAAAACAAAGTTCAATGTAAAGTTTGAATTTTGTGCTTTGTTTTGGTGGGGTTTAAATTAATTTAAAAAGCGCGCAATATTTGTCCTATATTTTTGCTAGAAACCACAATTGAAGTAAACGAAGTCACTTTATTAAATTAATATAATACAAAACAATCTAAAATTCCATATCAATTTTTCATTGTATATACGAAAAACTTTCTTAATATATTATACGCTAGCCTATTAAAATTATTGTTGAAAACAATCTTATGTGACGAAAAACTACAACTAAGTGATATAATAATGTGAATCGAACTTCAGAAATGAGGAAAAAAGCAACAACAAAGTTTTATTCACAATAAAAAATACAGATTTACTGAAAAACAAAAAACAAAAGTTTGAAATTTGTTGTTAGATTCGCAATGAAAAATACAGATTTACTCACACAGTGAGTAAAAGGGACTGAAACTGACGCACAAGAATGCCTTCAATTTCCGCCATGTTTGGCTTCACTTTTTGATTACGTAATAGTTAGAAGTCGGCCTTCCATGTATATATAGTTCACTGCAGTCCAGGACCTGTATATGAGTTTGTATGCATTTCATTTAGGACAGATAATCTCAACTGTATCTTCAAATTATTATTTCGGTCACAAACAGTGGTAATATACTTAAATATCAAAAAGATGTAGGAAAAAAGGTAATGTATGTCCACTGCTGTTTATCTGAAGTTGTAAGCCACAAATTGACGTTTGACCATGAGTATTGTATGGTCATTTTCTTGTGGAATATCAGTGCGAATAGCCAAAGCTTTTATGGTTTTTTTGGGTGTGGTCCGTTTTCGGACGTTTTGCAGTTGAGATTATCTGTCTAGACGACTCGTCACGTCATGCTAAATAATCCACCATTTTGGGTGACGTGATCGTGGATTTCATCGAAGTGCCGTTTTCGCTTATATCTTGTGAAATACTGAGAGTTATAAAACAAGCTGCATCTCGTCAGAATCCTTGAACAACAAGGTGTACTGCGATTTGTCGGACCGATTTCAGATGCACGCTAATGATATTTGAAAAATACCTGACAAACGTCATCATGACGACATCATCAACTCAAAACATTCGTCGTTAACATTCAGCAAAACCCAAACGCTGCAATTTGTTGGGTCGATTTCAGATGCACGTTAACGATATTTGAAAAATACGTGGCAAACGTCATCTGACAACATCACCAACAGAAAATATTCGTCATTAACATTCATCAAAACCTAAAATCGGCCCGACAAATCGCAGCGTGTAAACGAGGTTGGCTCATTGAACTATAATAGACTGGAACGCTAACGCAGGGGGGGGGGAACTGAAGCCAGCTTAATTCAGTTTTTCTGAGTTTTGAGTTGAAATACTTAACGCCGAACATTGGCTTGTATATGAAATTGAAGCTATTAAAAAGTTATATTTGATATAAAAACTTCAAGACTTTAGGTAAAAGGGAAATACTTAAAACTTTGAGGAAACATTTGCCGTATTTTACAAAATTGCGGTTGTTTTTGTATTTTTTTAAGTATTTCCATTTTGCCTAAAGTCTTGAAGTTTTTATATCAAGTAGAACTTTTTAATAGCTTCAATTTCATATGCAGCCCAATGTTCGGCGTTAAGTATTTCAACTCAAAACTCAGAAAAACTAGCTTGGCTTCATCCTATTATCGGGGTTGCCGTATTGAGTTAGCGTTCCAGTTTGTATATAGTTCAATGGGTTGGCTATGTATTAATGTCAGCCATGTTGGATTTCATTTTAATTTTGCCACCCAAAATGGCGGAAGCCAAAGAATTAGGAGTTATGACGTCACTTGCAAGGGCTGAATACGCTGGTAATTGTTACAATTTAAACAGTTAAGAACCGACTATGGCTTATTTTATATCCTAAGTATCTCATGTTATATAAGGACCATTTCTGCAGCATGTCACAAAAAACCCCATTGCGTTTGTCTTGTTAATATCACACTAACTAGAATTTCTACTGTGGCGTTTTCTAAATATAGAATGTTACTTGAGAAGTTTAATCTAACGGGTGAAACACAGGAACGAGAGAGGATATTAATACCATTTTCAAACCGCTACCATGAGTGCAATAAACCAGACTATGGTACTGCAGGTGAGATAACTTCTTTCAATCTGTAAAAGTGTAGAATAGAACAAAGGTAACCACGCATTACCTTCTATTCTTATTTTGTTTGTTCCCGCATGGTATCTCAAGACGATTCAGAATTTGCTTTTCGTCCAATCTACATGATCACCTTCTATTAATTTCTATATACTGATCCTAATTGATTGGGGACAAACGGAAAACATAGTGTGTTCAACTATGAAACGGTTTATCAGACCGAGAATAGAATAATAGTAAATGGTGTTGGTAGATGGAATACTCGAACGGAATTATATATACATTTTTGTAGACCTAGCCAGGAGCAGTTGCGAAAAATGCAACTTAGGCCCTCTGCCAGGAATTGAACCTGCGACCCTGCGATTCTGGTGCAGCGCTCTAACCAACTGAGCTACAGAGTCCAGTTGGAATCGCAGGACCGCAGGTTCAATTCCTGCCAGAGGGCCTAAGTTGCATTTCAACACCATTTACTATTAATCTTATCAACGAGATGCCGAGAAAAATCGAGAATAGAATAGACAAATTTAGCTAACGCTTGTTTATACCCAATGAACAAGTTTGGATAACTCACATGCCTAGTGACTATTGCTCTTGTTTGCGAAAACATAGAATGGAACAAAGGCAACTAAGCATTAGAATGATTTACACGAGAGAATAGCTCTTATACATAATTCTAATGCTTAGTTACCTTTGTTCTATTCTATGTTTTCGCAAACTAGAACAATAGTAAATAAGCAGGTTAGTTATCCAAAGTCGTAAATTGGGTAGCCACAAATTTGTCTATGCGGAGGGAACCTGTATAGTAGATTAGAATTTAATCAGAATGAGATAATGAATTTCCTAAACACTTTAACCACAGAATAGGAAATGACCAGAAGGGCCACTCAGCAGTGCAACGTGACCACCTATTTTATGCAGTTTTCTGGCCAGAATAATGGCGGACCAGCCAGTTCAGCGTGTTTATTGGCCAGAAAATGCAATTGACTGGCTAGAATAATGGTAATGAACATGCGTAATGCGACATGCGCAGCGTCAAATACTTCAAAGGTTCCGCCTCAAGTGGCCCTTCTAGTCATTTCCTATTCTATGTTTTAACTTACAAACGTTTTCTTGTAGATGCTGTTCATACACTAGTGTGTGCGATAATGCTTCTCAACACAGATCTTCATGGGGAGGTACGTACGTGAATATTTATATTTATGCTGCAGGCTTGCTTTACTTAAATTGTGTTATGTGTTTCATATATATGTATATTACAAAATGACCCTCAATCGATATGAAGACAGGGAGAAAGGTTTATACATCGTAGGCGGATTTTTCTGGGTGGGGGGGATTTTACCCCCCCCAAAAACCACCTTCCCCACCCCACCCAAAAATTTAAAAAAGTTAAAAATAATGAAATGATGTTGGGATAAATGACAGTATTGTTGATGAAATTTAGACTTAAAGCAAGGATTTTTCAAAACATAAGACTTTAAATCTCCAAGATATCTCAAAAGGCTTCTTGGGGCCCCTTGCCCCATTGCCCCCCTTGCCCCCAGACTGTGCTTGCAGCGCCTCTTTTTACGCTACGCTTCCTGTCGCTAACCACCCCTAAATTTTTAGCACCCCCCTAAATTTTTGGCAAAAATCGAAAATGCCTATGTTATACATACATACATTATTCAGCTCACTCCCCATTGGGGCTTTTCAGTGACCGATTACATCAAGTATCTCGCTTACCTATATTATGTACTTAACCTACATTCTTTATTTTTACAATTGTGATATTACTTTCCTAATCTGTATATCCTAACCCACCCAGTCAACTTTCCCTGTGGAAGGAAACCGGAGTGCCCGGAGAAAACCCACGACTTTCAACAGAGCGTTGACTTACTCTTTTCACATGAGTGTGATGAGTGAAGTCCTCAGCGAGAATCGAACTCAAGACTCAGAGGTGAAAGGCGCTTGTCCTGACGACTGCGCCACCGAAGCCCCAGTAATGGAGTTACTCTGAGTAAATAATGCTTACAAACAAACAAAACAAAAACGAACGAACAGGCAGGCAGACAAAGTGCATGGTATGCAATTCCACTTTGTATTCAAGTTTTTATTCGCCTGTGATGGACAATTAACCCAAAACAAAATGTCATTCCTTCATTTTGCAGCAAACTCTTGGCAGACGGATGAAACAGACGGAGTTTCTGAGAAACCTTTCTGGAATGTGCGATGAAAAGGACTATCCTGCAAATTTACTCAAGGTATCATTCATTATAGGTCTTCGAATATGGGCAATAAAAATTGCAATTGAATCATAACATGTAGCTGAGACTGGAAGAATTAGAATATGCGTATCAAAGTATTCAACTGTTTAAACAACTATTTGTGTTTTACAAAAAGACTGTCATTTGACCAATATTTATACTAGAATATTTTGCCTTGCGCGTAAAGTAAGGTATAGAGAGCTGTATTTAAGAGTTAAGGCTCTTTTCCACTCGTCGCAAAAACCAACTCGCAAGCTCGCTGCGAGTACTTTCATCCAATCACAATGCTCGACAGTTTATTTTAATTACATGCAAGAACTCGCAGCGAGTTTGCGAGTTGGTTTTGCGATGAGTGGAAAAGAGCCTTTAGTGAAGGGAATATTTTGGCCATTTGAAACGAGTCCACTGTGGGAAAACTAATTGTTCAGCGAGCAACTTTTGCTTAAATCGCTTACTTAAATCGCTTACTTAAATCGCTTACTTAAATCGCTTACTTAAATCGCTTATTTAAATCGCGTACTTCAAATGAATATAGCAGTTTTATTGTGGCTATATGTAAACACGAATGGATGATCGAACAGTTAAAAACTTTGTTTCAATTCTTCCGGTCTCAGCTACTGCCTACATATAAATGTTATGATTCAACTGCAATTTCCCCCCGATGCAGAACGCGTCATTTGGATGTGCAGTCGACCTTACGAACTGGCTTGTTGCCATACCGTTACGTCGTTGACTGAAAACTGAAATGAGCTTTCTAGTGACTTTCCATATATAAATGTCCCGAAATGACGTCATTATTCCTTTTCTCTCTAGAACTTATATGCTTCAATAAAATCGAATCCTCTTGAATTTCACATGTGAGTTCTATAAGATTTGTTGTTAACATTGCATGATAATAGTGGGTTTTATTTGCACGTTCAATAGCGATATTGCTACGTTACAACGCGTTTACAGTGATATTATATAGAATCTATTCAAATTAATTACACATGTCGATTAACCTAAACTATATTATATGAAATTACGTATGTATTTATTAATATATCTAAAAAATCTCTACTTATCCAATTTAGAATTGTACTCGTTAATAGCATGCATGAACTATAGTGTACTATTTTTAAAACGCTCAGTTTTATAAAATATAATTGTAAATCTTTTGACCATCTGTCCTGGTCTGCCTTTCCCTTATATCATTCAATCTTAGAATTCATAAAGTTATTACCTCCGCCAGGAGGTTATGCATGTTGTCACTCGGGTTTGTGTTTGTTTGTTTGTTTGTTTGTTTATTTGTTTGTTTATTTGTTTGTCTGTCTGTCTGTGAGCAAGATAACTAATTTATTATTTACTATTATACTGTTTAAATTTTGGAATTATTTATTACTTTTTTCAATGAACTTCGAATCCGTAGTCTTTGCGCATTGCTCACATCACCAGAGGTGGAAAAAGTATTGGATCCTGGGAACCTAGTTCCCAGAAAAGTTTGACAGAAATTTCTAAAGTTAATAATTAACTGATGAGTAATAACAAAACTAGAGTATGCTCTAGTCTAGACTAGTAATTGTAATGCATTTTGTATTCGCTGCATCAAATTGAACGCCACTGAATATCAAGAAACAACACTCCCATCAGTTCAATGTCAAAATCAATCAATGATCATTGAACCTCGTTAATTATTAATTTTGAGTCTGAAACCCAGGTTCCCAGAAAGAAAAAAACTTTTTCCACCTCTGCATGCACATCACTTTAAAACACATCGATCAAACGGCGTTACTGTATCATTAAACACAATATACATGTGTTTTCATTGTAGCGAGGATGTCCAATCAAATCACGCTAATAACACTATCAACGCCAATGGAAAGAAAGCCAAGGTAAAGTTAAACTGCAACTTTAGGCCCTCCGGCAGGAAACGAACCTGCGGCTCTGCGATCCGGTGCAGCGCTCTCCCAACTGAGCTACAGAGTCCAGTTACCAGGAACCAACCACAAATTCTTGTATTCTTGTATATATACTAGGATGATGCCAGTGTATGGTAATGATAAGGGTAAAGTGTTTTTGGAACATTTCACTCGATGTAACTGATGCAGGGGACTAGTAACGTTGTGCGCTCGCTGAGGCTTAGCAACTAACATCTCTCTTTTTTGGCCTGCATCGTCGGTAAATTTGGGCATGAGCACCCCGAACACCCCCCCAAGTGGAAACATTCTCGGTATGCCACTGGGTAAAGTTACTTAAGAGTATGTCTGCAGGGCTGTCAAGAGTATGAAGCCGCGTGTAGAGAAACCTCTCTCAAATACAAGCTATCTCAAAATAATTTTCTTTTCTTTCTATAACCTACTTAGTGTAATTGAAGTTGTGCTCACGTAATATTTCTTGATATAACAGGAATCTAGTGGAGTCGAGTCTGTTGGTAGCTTGGCTCTGATGGGGGTATGTATTTATTTTTCATTGCAGAGTACCATAAACCACCGGTTGTTCCAAATATGAGACCTCCTAAATATAAATCCAAGGATAGACCATTTGCAGAATTACTGGGGCGTAGCATTATACACGCAGATCCCCGACTTCATTCTTTGATTTCTATTTTATTCAGTTTTACACAACGTTTAAAGATTATGTCTGTTTTAGAAAAAAATGAATCAATGCAATGCGTGTATAATGTGCGCTCCAGCAATTCTGCATCCAAATGGTCCATACATGCGCAATAATTACTTCGTAATTTCGCATGTTTATGATTATTATGCTAGTATCAGACAGCGGATGATGATGTTAAATACAAGGAAGGTCTGCTTTATCGAAAGTTAGTTGAAGACACAGGCGGCAAAAAGGGTATGTGTTAGTGTTCTTTTGCAAATTATTACTCGAATAAAACTTGGGGAGCACTCCTAAAAGGGATCTCGGGCCCTTCTTCTGGAAGTTGGTGTAGGGTACTAACTTTGGCTACTAACTTCCAGAGGAAGGACCTTCGCTCGAAACGTAGAAGATTTTGTTACATTTTTTATGTAGTTTCATCCTACAAACCCTGAGCTAGGGATGAGCCGATAACGAAAATTGCCGATTACTGAGGCCGATTATTTGTAGGCCGATTATCTCAACCTATCGGCCGATTAATCGATATCTGCCGATTATTGTAAGTAGCAAGACGGCGGTGTAAAAACCTTTCAAAGACGGCGGTTGCTTTGAAGTTCTTTGACCAAAGACTTTGATCACAGAAACTTTGATGGACATTAGGCATAGCAGGAAGCTTTTTAATTTTGTGAGTTCTTTCGCAATGTGTTCATAAAAAACCCTGTGAAAAACAACCTATCTGTTCACTTGTATTTAGTATTTTAGCATGTGCTTGGCAACTGTGCAAAAAAGTTTTATGGCCGATTATTTTGCCGATTATCAAACATTATTATATAAAGTATAGTGCTTTATAGAGATTTCGAGCACTGATAAAACTGATAATCTCACACGTGAGATTATTTATGATAATCTCACGTGTGAAAATTATCGCTTTTGAAGTTTATGAAAATGGATATTTTATTTTATTTTGTTTGAAAAGACTGTCCTTTATATAATAAACAGAAAAATACATGGATGCTTGGAAATACCAGATTTATTTCTCGTGATATCATGTTCAACACTCGAAATAAATCTGGTATTTCCGCGCACCCATGTATTATTCTCTATATAATCAGCCTATTACCGATTATTTAAAAATGGCCGATTAATCGGCTCATCCCTAAATCCCTCAAGCATATCGTTTACCCTACCTGCACGGGAACTACGCATTCAAGATTTTATCTCGAAGAAAAGCAGTTTTAGTTTTAATGATCATTTATGAATGTTCTGTTCGATTTTGTTTCTTCACTCCTTAGCATCTGCGTGGAAACGAAGTTGGCAACCATTTTTTGCAACATTACGTGGAATGATCATATTCCTACATAAGGTATTTTATTTGTTTTGACATCACAATTTATCCGAAGACAGAAATTTCTAATCATTTTGCTTCAGTCGCATGTGAGAAGAGTGCTTCCTGCAGTTTGACTCACCTAAACACTTGGTTAATCGACAATTAGTCACCGAAGGCGAGGTGATTACAAGCTTATAGTAGAAATTTCAAAGAGAAAAACAAACACAGAAAATTATGAGGTCAGTTGAAAAGGCTATAGACAAGAAAATTCAGCGCTTTTCTCAGCGGCCGGTTAACATGTCGGCAAAAACAATGCTCGCAGCGAGTGTCAAATATATATCGAAGCAAAACAAAAACAAACAATTTCGTCAGAAAAATACTTTCGAAGGGCTCAAATACAAAATAGAATGGTTTTAAAAATATATTGCAGCTAGGTTTTTGCTGAACATAACGATATAAATGAGGATAAATCAACAGCGAAAAAACGTTGGAAGAAAAATAGTGTATTTGTTATCGCTTACCTTTAAAAATGTCAATAATATATCCTTCTTGAATTTAGCGGCATTTTTTTCATTTAAAACTTTGAACCAGGCTCAAAATACCGATTTTTGTTTTAAATTCAGCAACTCGCGAAGAAGCCATTTTGAAAAAAGTGATAGCCATTTTGAAAAAAGTGATAGCCACTGGCTACCCAGTAGCTATCACTTTTTGGACGCTCAATTTCGACCAATCAGAATGCGGGAAAAGCAATAGCCGCCTAACATTTTCTACTAATAAGAGATGACCCTTACTGAACCTCTGGGAAAAATAGTTTAGAACTGATAACGCTATCCAGCATAAATAAGTTAGTTTAGGTTCAACCTCGTACCCAGGGCTTCTGTAGCCACAAGCGCAGAAGCTCTGGGTACGAGGTTGGTTTAGGTTAGCTGGACCTCTAGAGAGAACAGTTTAGAAGTGATAGAACTATCCAGTATAAATAAAGTTAGTTTAGTTTTTAGTATCAAGTCACTGCATGTTATATATTTTAGATGACTTGATAGTCTTGAGTGATCATGGATTATGATTACTGTAGGCATTAGAACAGCGGTGTTAAAATCGCTGAACAATTTAGTGTGTATTCCAGCCAGATGAATCACGTAATTTCGACGACACTCGGTTCTCTCTTGGTGTTCATCATGCCTTTGCCAGTCCTGCCTTTGACTACAAGAAGAAACCATTTGTGTTCAGATTTATCACTGCTGACTGGAAAGTTTTACTCTTTCAAGCAAGGTAATTAGACGGTACTCCTTTTAAGCATTTACTTGTTCTTTAATGAATTCCATCTTATTTGTCACAGCCAACTTCGTTCATAAA
Source organism: Trachythela sp. YZ-2020 (assembly GCA_016169945.1). Classification (NCBI taxonomy): domain Eukaryota; kingdom Metazoa; phylum Cnidaria; class Anthozoa; order Malacalcyonacea; family Clavulariidae; genus Trachythela; species Trachythela sp. YZ-2020. The sequence goes on from JADLSH010000260.1 coordinate 7,442,714, forward strand.
TTTGACTATCCGTGGAGAAAAATAAAAGACATCTTTAAAGAGTGAGGAACGCTAATTGGAAGAAGGGACCTCATTAGAGATGACGTTTATTTAATTTCATAGGCTCTTATTACGGCTCCAAAGGAAAAGGGGGAAATTGTATTTAAAAATGCCAGAGGGCCACAGTCATAAGAAACGAATTAAACTAACGTGAATTTCCAGGGCAATGAATAAATCTGATCATTTTAGTTTTCATTCATTTTAAGTTTGGATTTTAAGATTTTGAGTTTTCAGTTTTGAATTTGAGGTTTGGATTTTGAGTTTTGATTTTAGGTTTTGATATAAGTTTTTTTATTTTAAGTTTTGAGTTTTGATATTATCGTTGTTGTTAAGTACGGTGTATTACATTATGCGTTCCTTGCGTGCATGTGTTACACTGTTTATGTTTTTTAAGGGACAAGACTGATATGTTAGGATGGGTTGAAGGATTAAATCTTGTTGCAGCTTCGTTTTCGTCACCGCCACTTCCAGCTCCTGTTGGATCTTGGTAAGTGCAAGGATGAGTACAAATGTATGTCTGTATTTTCTGTCGAACCTGTATGTATTAAGCGACCACCCTTGGGTAATGGGTTGCTGGCCGTTTAATGCAGGGTGGTCGCTTAATGCAGGTTCACTAAGAATGGACTCTGGGCGTGGTCATTAAAGACGAAATTTGCAAATTAAAAAACTAAGTGTATTGAGTAAGTAAAGAACAGATCAATGTAACAACAAAACAAATTCCAGAATCCTTTTCAGTAAAAGCCTCCTGTACAACACTGATATAGCCTGTGGTAAACGAGCTTTCGGGTAACTCATTCAATTAGAAACACTATACTTTATTCACGTATTTATTCATATTGATCTGCAATTGAAAATCAGAAATTTTTCATGTCAAATTTTCACATAGTCTGTATGTGCATAGATACTGTGCAATCTCGCATCTAGACAGCGTTGCAAGCTGGACTGATGAGCCGTTCAACGGGGAAACATGCATTTTCGCATATATTTGTCTGCTTCGGGTGAGTCAGTAAGTCTGTATTCTCCCTTGGCACGTGACGCAATTTGAAAATCCTGCTTAACTTAAATATCTTATTGTTTGTAGCCAGAGATTCCAGAAACCGGTTCTTCCATTTTCAAGGACCAGATTGACGGTGGTAAGTTCTATTAATATAAGTTTGTATTTCTAGCATATCTATAACGGATACATATAACGGATACATAAATGTCCATACCTTTTGTCTATTTATTTAGACACAGCAGTTGGCCAGTCATGAGACGAAGGTATGTGTATGCTTGGGATGCACATATATATACATGTATAATCTGAATTCTTTACTTAGGCCGGGAAATTTGGGGCGGAGCATTAGAAATATTATGTGGGGAATTTTCAGCTTTTTCGGCCGTCTACTTGTGCAGGATTTTTTGCGTAATTAAAGGATTTTTCTTTCTTTTCCTCTTGGCGCGAATTTTTTTCTTTCTTTTTCCGTTACGCGAATATTTGTTGCCCCCCCCCCATCTCCCCCTATATCGCTTTTCTAAAGATCCCGTCCCTCACGGGCTGGCCCGAACCCTAGTAAGGCCAATACTGGCTGTAATAACAGCAACCAACACCAATTCCAACGTGAGGAAGCCCTAAGATACAGCATACAAACCATCTTTAATTAAAACCTTGCCTCCTCCGCAGGCATCTCTATGTCAGGCCCAATGGTCAGGGATCCAGGTGAGGTCAGCTAGAATTTTTTCTCGTCCTGACACAGTCACCCCTATGGAGGTGCCTGCGGAGGAGGCTAGGTTTATGTCATCACTCGCTTAACATAATTACACTGTGTTCATTTGGGAATATATTACGAAGACCTGACCTTTGTAAACGCATTTAAAACTCTTTTCCCAGGCTCAAGAAATGGCGAATGTACTCATAGATCACTTGAACAATCAACCTCAGGGCATAGATCACAGAAATCGTGAAATGATCGAATGGATGGAAAAACGAGATTTTTATGATTATGAGGTAACCTACACCTTCAATCTGTACGTTGTGATAAATGGGCTCAATTTCCTCATTAACAACCTGAATTTTAATATAAACTTAATCTCCAATCCTAACCTTAACCCTAACCTTAACTCTAACCCTAATCCCAACCCCAATCCTAACCTTAACCCTAACTCTAATCCCAACCCTAATCCTAACCTTAACTCTAATCCTAACCTTAACTCTAATCCTAACCTTAACCCTAACTCTAATCCTAACCTTAACTCTAACCCTAATCATTGCATATGTCGTAATTTCGGGACAGTAATATGGAAAGTCACCCGATAAATGCACCTTGTAGAATTTCATTGTTATGAAAATACAAATATGTGATTCAACATCATCGAGCAGAAATCACAGAAAACCGAATCTTTGAGGTCATTTTCTGAAATACTTGAGCATTATATAGCTACCTTCATTCTGTTGAAAAAGACAGTTACTTTGAACTTTGAGTAAGAATGAACAAATGCGTATGGTGGAGTTAGGTCTGGCCAGGGGGGGGGACCAGGATACCAATATACTTGATTATACTCGCTTTATATACCACTAATATACATATAAGGTTACCAGCGACGACTGTCTTCCTATGCTTTTGTACTGGTTAAATGGGAGATACTTTATACCCATATTTTGACCTGTTTTAACAACAACAAAAAGTATACAAAATATTTACTTGACCTTAATACCAATACACTTGAAACCCTTGGTCGGGCCTGTGAAGTAAACATGTTCATGGAAAAACTAAAGAATTCCAAAGCTTTTCCCGTAAAATCTGAATGTGCGAGCCTTGGGTGACGTTTTCTTAATATGTTTACTTCGTTCCATTGCAGTACAAACGCTACCGTTCCTATGTTAACATACTTAAGAGTTCAAAGTTACAAACACAAGTACGGGAACGAGGTCCGCGATCTACCAACTCAGAAGCAGCCTTGAAGAGGAACGGTTTGTTAAGTGAAAACATGAGGAGATATAGCTCCCTTAATGATTTGCTCGACGCGGCGGATGGCGAACAAAAGGGTAACGCAAACTACAGGGAAAGTTATTTTATGGCTATTTATAGAGGGTAGAATATTTTATGCCGATTATTTATTTTATAGTAGGTCTGTGCTTGGCTGGTTTGTAGACAAGTGTGGCTAACGCTTGCATGTATATGCATCGTTGCTACCCAAATCACAAGTTTGGGTAACTCACATGCCTATAGATACTATCGAAAGCACTAAAAAAAGTATACGAGTCATTCGCTCCAGAGTCGCATTGGCCACATTTGTCTATTCAGCAATTAAGCGCCTATGGATATAAATCCGTCGTGTTTTCCATATTTGGAAAGAATACGAGATGCTTTCTAAATGTGGAAGAATTTTAATTGGTTCCTATCAGAACCGAGATGTTAAACAGTGCTATGCTGCAACATCCTTCAAAAAGTGGCCCGTTTTATATATTAGACAGGCCTGACAGGGTGAGGGATGATTTGTCTAGATAAAGAACAAACTAATGGGCTAGCATGCAGGCAGCGTTTGTTCGACGATCCATTGCCAGTATAGATCGCGTTATCCTACGGTGTAGCCTGGTCGGTACGTATCTATATGAACAGGCTTTGTGATTGGTTGTTAAAGTGTCACTGATTACACATTTTGTATATGTGTAATATATATATCATTCTGAGAAGAAATGTAATATATCTTTATAGTAAAAATCCTCATCTTGATAAACTTTTTCACTGTCAAAGTTTCCGGATATGATGTCGTTAGATGAATTTTAGCATAAAAAACAAAGGAAAACTAATGTACAATTCACCTAATGACATCATATCCGGTAGCTTTGACAGTGAGAAAATTGATCAAGATGAGGATTTTTACTATAAAGATATATTACATTTCTTCTCAGATATTACACGAATAGATTATATAAATATTACACATATACAAAAATAATTTTTGGGGTTAGTGGCACTTTAAGAACGAATCATAAACACTGATCACTTTTGTTTCACAAGACTAATCACAAAACATGTTCATATTAGGTAGGTAGTGGCCAGACGGATGATCATTCTCCAGTGTAAATCAGGCCAATATAATAATGCTGTGCCCTTTGAAGAGCGTTGTCAACAATAGACATGTTTTCTTCATCTTTTCGAAGAAATCCAACCCAGTGATCCAACCGCTCTCTAAAAGGCGCGGGCTTAGTTTTTGTAAGATGTAGGTTAACTCAAGCGATCGAGAAACAGAAAGGTCACCTCTCTATTACAAACACCTCTCTAAGACGGACACTTTGCTGTGCCCTTCACTTTCCGTATTTGCATAGACAATCCAGAAGACCAAATGCACAAGCTGATTTGCAGGGCGTCCAGAGACATTTGGGGGCCCTTGGCAAAATATGACTTTGGCACCCTAGTGATTTTCCATCGTCAAAGGTCTTTGGGGTCATGTGCTTGTTTAAAAAACTGATTTTCACACCGTTGAACTTCTAGGACAGTCAGCTGGATTACGTCCTGTAGTCTTGAATGTTTAAATAACATTCTCAATCTGTATTCAGTACTTGAATAATTTAGGAGGTTTGGGGATGTTCTCCCCCGGAAAAATCTTAAAATCTAGCGTCTCAGGAATGGCAAATTTCTGCATTCTGGGCGATTATTTGACAGTAATAAATATGCATATTTCACTGATACGCGGGCCCTCTTTAGCTGAGGGCCCGGGGAAAATTACCCCCTCTACCCTCTGGGCGCCCATGCTGATTTGTCTAATGCATGTATGTGCATACGTATGAGAGGTGCCTTATTCCTATATACAGATATTAGCTTGAAAAAATTGAATAACAGATGCATGGCCATTGTTTTGTTGCATAAACTGTAGTGTTATTTATTCTGTGGGTAGAGTTCATAAATTAATGTTAGAGTATTTATTTCTATGTTGTACAAAGAAGAGAATGTATTAGAAATGTACTGTATTCAACGTACAAAATACAAAATGCAGTGTGTCACTGTGTCTCCAAAAACCCTGAACCATACATATTAAAAAGTAACAAAATATACGTGCCAACTTAACTTCGTCCCAGTCTCAGGATGGTAAACGGAAAAGCACATATTTGTATTCTTAAAATAGAAAAGAATAGGTTTTGAATAAGTAGCAAAACAATGGGAGACTGGATTGCATGGAGTATAGTGGGATATTCAAAACAGTGAAAAGACAATGGAACGTTCTGGATCACTGAAGCGTGACTGGATGGTGCTATTGTCATGCTGGTACATGTAATTTGTCTTGTCTTTGATCTTTATGCTGCCGCAAGTATAATTACAACAACATCAAATAGAAAAACAACAAACTACAGCGGCAACAACGACAAACTACAACGACAACAACTGTAACAACAACAACAACATTCTACAACGACAACCAAACAACGAACTTCAACATCAATTACAACAACAACAACAACAACAACAACAACAACAACAACAAAAATACTACAAAAACAAACAAACTAACAAGTACAACTAAAACAAAGGTACAACGACGACAAGATTAAGAGGAACAAACTACAACAACCACAAACTACAACTAAAACAAAAGTGCAACGTCAACGACGACAAGATAAAGAGCGGGAACAAACTACAACAAGATGTCAAGAACATTAAAAACAACACTCGACAACAGGAGCAACAAAAACTACAACAACTATTTGTCAACAAATTAAAACTACAAAAACCGACATTGGGTATAGCATAGTCATATTATAAAATATGAAAATTCATTATAATTTAGACTGAATATTCAAGTGTTAATGTGCAATCATGCGTCGTGCGAAATTAATTCGTGCATTAAATTTCATCTTTCGCAATCGCGATTGGAATTAATAGGCCGTGACAACCGTGGAATTTCTTTCTACACATATCGAGTGTCAATTGTAGCAATTATGGCACAAGCAGACAAACAACCAGAGTTTAAACTATATTACTGGCCGGAGATCGCAGGCCGTGGCGAATTTATTCGCCTGCTATTTGCCGAGACACAGACGCCGTATGTAGACGTGTTTGAAGGCAAGTCTTTCGAAGAGGCGAAGAAAATGGGTTATGGAAAAGGCAAAAAGCATTTTGCCTTTCCAGTCCTTGAACATGGTGAAATATACTTGAGCCACACGCCAGTTATTTGTCGCTATTTGGGCAAGAAGCTAGATGGCGGTAGATTGTACCCAAAGACTGAACAAGACCGACTCCAAGCTGAAATTATCATGGGGGAAATTGCTGATTGGGTTGAGGATGGTATGATATTCTGTTCTGTTTAAATTAGCCCAGTGCTGTAGAACTAAATTCAAAATGCACTAGTCAATTGAAACCGACCTCCGAGCACATGCAGGGTTTTAACGGGACTTTGCGGGGGCAATACAGAGTTTTAACAAACGTTGCCATCTTGCTACCCGGGGTTTTAACACCGACACAAAGGCCGTGATAAAATGCCGGAGATTTAACTCTCGTAGAGCCTTCGATTTTATAACTAAAACTGACACGTTCGCCAGACATTCTTCTTTGACAACTCCCTGTAACAGCACGTTTTCACTCTCCTCCGCAGAAGCTTATTAAAATTTTTCGTTATGGATAATAATGGTGACATATATATAATAGTCGTAATGTAGGGATAGTAGAGGACATTCAATCATTCTTTGCGCCCCCCCCCTATTCTCTCAAAACGACGTATAAGACTACTAAAAATGCTCGCAAGTCTCTGCAGAGGAGAGTGGCACGATTTTATATAAAAAATGACTGATCAGACAACTAGATGGAAAGCTAGACTTTGGAAAGCTAGATGTTCGGCCTGGCAAGCCGGCATTTTAACAAATGCCAAATGGACAACATTTTAAGGACGGGGTTTTAACACTCGAGAAATGTTAAAATCCCCGCAAACTCCCGGGGGGCGGGTTTCAATTGACTAATAACTAGGGGGCTCACTGGACAAGCATTCGGGTATGGTGACGTCACAAGTAACCGTCCAATCCCATGATCGCACCTTTATACTATCTTCATGCCTGAGATAGTTATAAGTGATGCTTGGAAATGAAAACTATGGAAAAATTATATATTTTCAAGCATTTTTACAAAAAAAGGAGGGTTCATCCCCCCCCCATAACTTGAGGAAGGGGGGCTCCTCCCCCAACCGCCCCCCTCTTCTATAACCCTGAATTTGCCTAATTATGACAATGATAATTAAGGGCTCATACTAGGCTGCGAGACAGGCTCTTAATTTGATACACACATGACTCGCTGGGGAGGTCCACTATGAAATCGGATGCATTTCGTAATGTAGATTGCGCCCCTAAATGACTCAACTTTACGAAGACGTTTTGCATATTCAAATCACATTGCAGTTGTGGCTATTTGTAAAACATAAATAATGATTGAACAATTGAATATTTTGATGTTATGATTCAAATGCAAGTTTATCCCACCGACGCAGAACGCGTCATTTCAGATGCGCAGTCGACCTGACGAACTTGTCTATAATTGACAAAATCAATGCAATTTTCTTCAGGGGCTGCGGAACCGGAGGGAATGGGGCATATGCCCTACACTTTTTCAAAATGGAAAAAGTACCCCTTTTCCGAAATGAAAGTGCCCTTTCTCTGCAGGTGTGGAAGTGCCCCTTTCCAATCAATGGGCGAAATCCTTGTTCTTATAACTTGTAGATTAGGTAAAAAAAATTGCCTCAGAAAGTCAGAATGCAGGAAATGCAGAAACCTTAGAAATCCATGTTTTTCCGTTCCCTGGGGAGATCCCGTCGGACCCACCTTCGATGCTTGTTCCTTGCGTGTTGCGCTTCTTAAAGCTCCCTCTCCCTTAACCCATTGTTGAACTTGTGTCATAGTAAATTGTCTAACGTTTTTTGGGAGTTGTTACAACATTGAACTGGGGGAGAGGGGGTCACGAAATTTGTTTTGTCAGTGCACATTTACTTTGCAGTATTGCGAGTAATGGTCTCAAGGGTTATGTTCAAGATTGTAGGTAAGAGGAGGGGCCTTAATAAATTTCTTCTGCAAATAAAAAGGAGGGCTTATACATACATACATACAAACTTTATTTTGGCACGCTGGCCTCGACAACTAAAAAAGCTGGTTTCCATAAGGGGCTTGGTCAGACAATACATGCCAAAATATACAAACTGTCAAAGAGAGAAAGGGGAAAATATATATCGCTAATAGCCCGATTGACAAGCCAGTTTCAATTCATTGTTTGATTTATAATTGTTTTAAAACAATTTAAATATTGTGCAATTTTTGCCTCATATGGCAGACTATTCCAAAGTGTAGCACCATTATAAAGGAAGCACCTTTTTCCGAATTCTTTTTTCGGCATAGGAAGGACTAAATCGGTTTCTCTATTTCTGAGATCGTAAGTTATACCCACTTCATTGTTTAATCGGCTTATGAACGAGGGGGGGAGCGTAATGAGACAATTGAGGTTTATCATAGATAACGCGGTTGATGCAATATCATATTTGATATCTTTGTCAGAAAAATGTAACAATTTATCGTTTATATAGGTTTACGAGCCTGGCACGCCATCGATACAAATGCTGGCTACCTTGAACAGAAGGACGAAACGCAGCCATTTATCGAATATTACAAGAACAGACGCCTTCCAAAATATTTGGACTTCTTCGAGACCCTCTTGAAGGAGAACCACAAGAAAACGGGAAAACTCGTATTTGTTGGCGACCAGTTGTCCTGGGCTGACATCTGCGTGTTTCATGTTCTAGATGGCAACTTGTTTGAGTGTCCAGAGGTGCTCGATAGGGAGCCTACGGAATATTTGAAGAAGTTTCACAGTGCCATAGGAGAGAGGCCAAACATCAAAGCGAGGCTCAACTCAGACAAACGACCCAAATACACTCACACCGGTCCAATCGTGTAAGCGTTGACATGTTGGTGCCTTAGTGTTGATTCTGAAATGGATCTGCATGCTGTAATTGGCTTGATGCTGCCGCAGTTACTGCCAAGATTTCTTTTAGTATTTCTTTCTTGTTTTTGTAATTTATGAAATTAATACACACTTGTAAATTGTGATGTATTATAATTAAAAAATTGAATTAAGGTTAGGGTGTTTATTGTTTTGTTTTATACATTTTGCCTTACTTGTATTTAGATTAGCGCGGTATGATGGTATAACATCAATGGGTATAACGCATGCAGCACAGGGGTGGCGGAACTCTAGCCCCCCATCTGGGAAAAATTGCTCTTTCCTCGGGGAAGAATCTATGTCTTGTAACGAGCGTGACAATTCTATTTTACCGCAAAATACCCTCAAAACGCAGGAAATACCGTTTCAGAGACTCAAAATTCAAAAATTTTCTCGGGGGAGCATGCCCCCGAACCCCCCCAGGTTGAACATCAGATAAAAAGTTTGACTGCCTCTAAGAACTTAGACCCCTCGTCGGGGACCCTAGCCCCCTCATCGGGGAATTCCTGGCGCCAACCCTGATGCAGCATTTCGTCAACAAGCTAAACTTAATTCCCCTTTGTGTAGTACACCCTGTATATTCAATTCATATCTCGACGGAACTTTCTGTTTATGGAGTATATTTTTCTATATTTAATTTCTCGATTAGGTGATAAGGAGAATATCTGCAGTGAGATGCATTGTCAACATTGATTCAGACATAGCTCCTTAGGAGCATGGCTCACTGCAAGAGAGTGAAAGAGACATTGCTTGCAGTGACCAGGAGCGTGGCAAAGGATCACGTTCGCACCATCCCCCCCTCGTCCCCCCGGTTGCCACGCCCCTGGCAGCGATGATTCTGTTTCATTAAGTAGCGATGATTCTTACAGTCCGGACGACTGCGCAGAGCCGTGATTATGATATTACGATGAAGTTCGTACCTAATTTTATGAAATTTTTATCACTTCACATTCCATAAGCAATATAGGAGACTGCCTGTCCGCAGACTATAATGGTACCCCCCAGGACAATTTTACGGGGTGAAATGCTTTATACTGAAAATACAACCATGCCTTCCCGGTACTAAAAGCAATCAATGACAAGAATTTCTTAACCGAATCAGGGTTTTTTCATAAAAATAGAAAATAGTCTACAAAGTATACATATATAAACATAGAGATCGAACAGTCTACAACTAATATATGGAAAAGTGTCAAATCAAAGTACTTAAAGAATATTTTAACCGAATCAAGCCTTTTTCACATAAAATAATTGAAATTAGTAGAATCTTACCAGTATACTATTGCAAATGCGGTAATTTGATTGGCTACGCTACTCGCTATCTAATTGTCGATAGATAGCGAGTAGCGAAACAGCCATCTCCGCGGCGCGATTTTTAACGAATTTATTTCAATAAATTATGAAAAACGTTTTGAAATACTGTTTTCTTGCTGGTTTCTACTAAAACAATTAGATTATTCGCTCTCGATTTCTATGAGATGATAGTTCATTCGGGCTTCGCCCGGCCCTCATCAACTATCACCTCATAGAAATCTTGAGCCCATAATCTAATTGTATAGTCCACAACTGATATGGGGATTGTCGAATTAGTGTACGTCAACAATCTAGATTGAAACCTCTATTTAAAATTTCCAAATATTATCACTGCACATTTTAACTGTTTATAACTGCACACTTTCACCTTATCACTGCAGAAAAATTGGTAATCACTGCACACTAAAAGTAGGTATGCTTAAGCATATTAATCTCCACTGCCCTTTGCAACACAGATCGATGGAATTAATTGTACTCGTCGTCAAAGATAGGATTCTGTGGCCATTATTTTTGACATAAATGAGTTGTCTCCAGTAGGTTCACGTTTTTCGAGAGAAAACGTATAACTCTGGCAGGAATACGGCAAAGCAAAGGTAAACCATGCACCTTTTCGCCATTTCATTGAGGCATTATTGGCCATTGAGCAAGGAATTGAATAAACTGTCTCGTGATGGATTTAGTATTAACGTCGGCACTCGGCATATATACCTAATTTTAGTGTGCAGTGATAAAGTTAAAAGTGTGCAGTGATAAACAGCTAAAATGTGCAGTGATATAACATTTGTTGTGATAAATTCTGAAGTAATAAAACCCACTAAAACTTTCGAAATTAATTTACATCACTTATCTAAATGTTCTATTGAGCTTAAATGTACCAAACTGAGTATAAAGTCTCTCCTCGACTCGGAGTTTACATAGAAGTAATCCTGGTTTATTTCGTTAAAAGAATCTTGTCATGGATTGCTTTCAATGGGGAGCATCGGTCGTATTTTCAGTCATTCTAAATGGGCGTCGTCACTAAAATATTCCTGGGGGTACCACCTAGTCTGCGGACTGGCAGACTCGCTATTGCTTATGGAATGTTCAATAGCGTTGGTCTCAAGACTATCCTTTTAAAAGTCGTGATCGTCTTTGTTACTGTTGACTTGCCTGCGAACGCTGAATTGTTGTGCATAATTCATTTCAACAGAATGTTTGCGCTGGTGCATCACAGGTGTGAAAACGAATGTGAAGTAGCAAAACTAGACTTTCCCGAAATCCGTTTGCTTTTTGGAGCCGTTCAAGGCGAAAAAGAAGAGAGAGGGTTAGGCCCTCCTGTCCTAATTTTCGTCGCTCGCCTCCTCTCCAAATTTCTTTTTCGCTCGCTTCCTCACTTAATTTTGTCGCTCGCATGCTACGAATTAAGAATTACTGAACATGTAAAGTTATAGAGAAGTCGACTTGTGGCAAGTCTATATAGCAAACCAAGGCAGAGGACATGCCATGACGTATCGTTACCGAATTATTATTGTCGTTTAAGGTCACCCTCCGTCCGGCCTCCGACGTCAAGTCTGCTGTGGAGGATGGTACGAAAGCGACACCAAAGTTGGGTTTTACTGGTCGAGTATATATCAGATATAGTAAACTCATTTCAGGTTCTCAGTTTGAAGGCGCTTAAATCATGTAGTTTATGTAATGCGGTGGAAAACTTTACAAAGACGTTTTCACTAAAGTGTGTCATGCTAAAATTGCTTATACGCTTATGGACCTTTCCGCGCTGAGAGGAATATGTTAATCATTCTCTTGATTTATATAAACGATTTACCCAATTGTCTTAAGTCTACAACTCCATGTTTATATGCTGATGATATCCAGATTTTTACCTCTTCTGAAGATACCAAGAGTTTGTCGAGAAAATAAACTCTGATTTAGAAAATATAACTGAGGATGGCATGCAGTAAATAGACTCAAGTCCCATTCCACAAAAACAAAGTTTATGGCAATAGTATCCTCGCACAATTTAAAATATAAAGCTAGCATAGTAGAGGATATGATAGCATTAAAATAAATGATAGTATCGTTGAGTCTGTTGTCTCTCAGAAATGTCTAGGTGTTGATCTTGATAATAGGCCTACTTTTGATACTTATATTGATAATTTATGTAAAAAAATATGTTCTGGGATTGGTGACTTGAGGAGAATTAGACCTTTTGTTCCATCGCACTCGCGTCTATCGCTATATCAGTAAATCTTTAGTTCAACCGTATTTTGATTATTGTTCTCCTCTGCGGGATATCTGCGGAAAAAGTTTAAAGGATAAATTACAAGTGCTCCAAAATAGGGCTGCAAGGGTCATAACTGGGGCAAATTAAAGTATGATATAAACCCTTCTGATGTGCTGGAAGGTTTGTAGTGGAGCACTCTCGATGTTCGGCGCGATAGGAAGTAAAGAGTCTAATTTTTGTATACTGAGATTCTTAATGACCAGTGTGCACCGAATCTAAGGGAAAGCTTTGTTAGACTTAGGGACCTTAGTAGGAATTATAATCTGCGTAACATTGATACTGATCTAGCACTTCCAAGGCCTAATACTAATTTTTTTAAACAAAGCTTTAAGTATAGTGGTGCAATGCTATGGAATGGTCTCTCCCAAGAGGCAAACATTAAAAGGCAACTGAGATCCATCTGTCAATTTAAAAGAACAATCGCCACTTAATATTTAGTCATCTATTTGGTCTCTATGTTAAAAAATTCTTATTTCTTCATTTTTTTTATATATAGTTAGTTTTCAAATGCCCCTCTTGAAAATCAACTCTTATAATAGTTGTGTGAGGCTAGCGTATTTAAAGAAAGTGCATTCATTCATTCAAAATCATTAAACCTTTGTACAAATCTTAGTTATTATTTATGAAATTGCCAATGGTCTGACAACACTTTTCTTTTTCGTAATTAGGGTCAGACAAGTCGTCTTACATATTTCATTGATTCATTTCGTTTGTTTCTTATATTTAATACTAACCAAAAATGACTGCTCAAAGTCAAAGTTTGTCGAGATTTTTGTGCAAATTTGCCGTTCAGAAATTAAAAGGCCGAAAATGGTGTCCTCAGGGCCGGATTAACGTCGCGCGAGGCCCGTGGCAGATTTTCAGCGCGAGGCTCCCAACCCCCCCCCCCTCGTTATGAAAACCTTTGAATTCAAAGACACACAAAATTGTTAAATAATTGTTTTCAATTTTATCCGCAAATCACCGCAATTTCCCAATGCGTGAGGTCCCTAAATTCGCGAGGCCCCTAAATTCGCGAGGCATCTAAATTCGCGAGGCACCTAAAATGGACGTGTCCCAATAGAAAATGGGCATGTTCTCGTAAAAATGGGCGTGGCACAGTAAAGCGCGAGGCCCCCATAAGCGCGAGGCCCGCGGCATCTGCCACGTGGTTAATCCGGCCCTCGGTGTCCTGTCATCCCTGAAGCATAAAAATCTAAACATTTTCTGGGGGAGAACCTCAACCCCCAGACCCCCTTAGTAACATCACTTAACACGCGCTCACCTATTATTAGGGGGCGCCAAATTCCCAGTTGGCCTCCCCTGACGAGTAGGAACCAGCACGCCACTGCTGAGTGAAAAATAATCCGCGCGAAAAGGTTTGCTGTTGTAGCACGCTCGAAAGATATTCTGCGTGTGAACGTCGGAATAATTATGTATATCCTCCTCAACCTCATCCAATAATTGTTAAATATTTGTGGGTTTCAGTAAAGGCCATGTTACACGTGACAATCTCGTGCAACTTGCAACTTGCAACGCAATTTCTTTAGACTTTAGTGTCTGCAGACAACCTCGTTCCCAGTGCTTTCTAGGCGTGTTAGGCGGTCTGCAGACGACCTGCAATGGAGTTATATTTTTCGTTCTAAATTACCAAAGAATTTTTCCTGTCTACAGGCTAGTCTATTCCGTGATTGGTTGATAGGTTCCAAAATAATGTGATGCAAGTTGTGGGGGGGGGGGGGGGGGAGGGATGGCGCAGGCAATGCGAACGTAAGGGCAATCGAGAAAAAATATCGCAGCCACACCCTTTCGATGATTTTCAAATTTTAACTAATTTAATCGTTACCATGTACAAATAAATATAAAGAAGTACGGAACGTAAACAACAAAAAATTGGCTTTCCTAAACCAACTAGACTTGCTACAAGTCGTTATTTAGATGCGTGGTAAAGCCCAATTTTAGCCCGTATTAACCCTCATTTTACTCTCTTACATATTTTATAACAATCTTTACTGTCGTTCCAATTGAAGTGTTCCTCAAATATTGATTCGATACATTACATAAGTTGACATCAATACATTTGCTCAAAAATTGCTCAACTTCCTGTTTACTAGCATACTTGTTCCCAATTGGTCAATCAGTCACTGAAATGAGACGCCATTGGTCGATTCACACACACAGGAAGTTGATCATTTTTCAATGAATGAATTGATAAACTCTAGGTAATGAATTGATGCAATATTTTAGGAACACTTCAATTGGAACGACAGTAATGCGAATTGACTTGTTACTTGTAGCAAGTTTATGGTTTTCCCAATATGAACTGATCGTCTTTATTCTCTATTCTTTGGTATCACCATGACACCCAGGGCCTTTTTTAACTAATGTACTGGAGGGGCAAAAGCCCCCCCCAGCCCCCATGTTCGCCCCCCCAGTAAGCTATTTTGGCCCCCCCAGTGAAGGTCCCTTTTGTCCAAAGTGAGTTTAGAGGAAAGTTATGGTATTCTCACAACAAAACCTGGCTCCGTTTAGATGGGATATATCAAAAATTGTCTCTGAAAACGCAGGAAATCAAGCCACAGAGACTCAAGAATACAAAAATTTTCTGGGGGAGGAACCCCAGACCCCCCTTCGCCTTCCCACACATATAATACACCACATACTTGTTACGTCCCCTTTCGATGATGCCCCCCACTGATGATTTCTTAAAAAAGGCCCTGATGACACCATCTGGAATCTGCCATGGGTAAAGCTATGGGTAAGCACACCTATTAGTCCAGTTAAGTATAGAGTTCACCGTCTATATTTAGCGCACGCAGTAGAATGACGTAATCTTCCTAACCTGTCATTTCCTATCACATGATTTCAGTAGAAATTGCAAGTAACCGAAAAAACGTGGGAAAGCCCCATTTGATTTCGGAAAGCCCCAACTTCACGATTTACTTTACCGAAATATGGCTTTCGATACGTATACATCCTCTCTGCTTCTATATAATATGTGACAGAATTTGCGGTAGTTTTTGTTCGTTACGGAGTGCTTTTGCGTTAGAGTTGAAAGACAAATTGACAGACAATTTCCTTGGCTTAGGTTGCAGTTTATATCAGGTAAGTTTCATTTCTTGCCTAAAATATGTGCTGAAAATGTGAGAAATCGGACTACAAAATGTACGAAAGAATTGCTTTTGATTGTGTATTTGGCTTTGGTATGGATTAGCCATACTTTTAGGCCATAAATTGTCTTCTTTAGTTGTAAATTTTGTATATTTTAGTCTAAATTACAGTAACAGTTTTGCCATTAGTTTTCTTTCTATTCCTGTATTTTGTGTACTTTATTTGGCATTTGAGGCGTACAGTAATAGGTAATCTGTGATCTAAATGCAAGACTATCATCCCAATACCATAAAAACATTGCTCTGGAATAGATATAATTCTTTCAGCTGGACAAAAATCTCATTTTCCTATTTCTGCATACACTATAAGTAATTGAAGAAACTATGTTAAATATGTTGTTGTTGTTCTGTTTTGTTTGCAGCTTTAGTACTAGATTTTCTACTACACACATAAAAATCTCGCATCTTCTCAACAAGATATGTTCGTAACAGGCTTGTATCAAGCTTGTCAACAATGTTGTCAATATGCCACAAGGTTATTCCTCGCAACTTGTTAACAAGTTGTTGAATTGAAGGAGGATAACAAGTTGTTGGAACAACTTGTAACAAGTCGGTTGAGTCAACAACCTTGTAGCAAGTCATCAACAAGCCGTTGACAACTTGTCAACAAACTGCGAACAAGCAGTGTGAATTAACACATCCTGATCACAAGCAGGGTTCTCCACAGTTGTAAGCGGGGCAGGTAAAAGAGGTGTCTGAACAGGTAAGCGTCCCGTAGCGCCAGAGGCACGACAAACCTCTAGCGGGGTCTTGGGGCATGATCCCCGGAATATTTTAAAACCTGAAGTGCCATTTCCTGCATTTTGAGGGAAGATTTAAGCTTTTATAGAATTCTAAAGATTATAACAATAAAACATCACATCAATTATAAAACACACCACTGTTTTACACAAAACTGTGTTTACAACAAAATGCCTTTACACAAACTCTAGGATTCTCCAAGCGGTAATCAGTAGTTGTGGAAACCGTAAATTTTACCGGTTGCCTTCTGAAAAGGAGAACCCTGAACAAGATGTTGAAACAGCATTGGTACAAGTGGAGCATTGGTAAACTGTTTGGCATTCGACAGAATAATGCCTGTTTTACACATAGAATTTTACATGTGTTGCTTGCATTCAAGTCACATTAGCTTTGAGCAATTACATTAAGTTTGAGGGCTGTTTCCAAAGTCAAATGTTGCATGTGTTGAATTATTAGGCACCTATCAATGTTAATCCCACTGGGGGACTGGGGGAGGCAGACAATGCGTGGGATTTTAACGACTGATGTCCTATAGATGGGCAAGGATTTTGAAGTCTCAAGATTGCCCCAGGGCATGGATGTTTGAAATTTGCTGCTCTATCCCGGGAAATTCAAAAATAACAACTTAGGGCCTGTTCATATGATCCGCTTACTGAGACGTCTCGCCTACCTATGATCTCGCCTCCTAGTACTTTTACTATAAAAATTTACATCTCATTCATATGAGAAGGTTGGTGAGATCTCGCCTCTGTGAGATGAGACCATAGGTAGGCGGGATGAAAAACATTCCATATGAACATGCCAGCCTGCCTACCGGGATGAAATAGAGAAACCAAATTTCCGATTTTGCCGCTTAATTTTATGATTTTTACGCA
Organism: Trachythela sp. YZ-2020; assembly: GCA_016169945.1. Lineage (NCBI taxonomy): Eukaryota > Metazoa > Cnidaria > Anthozoa > Malacalcyonacea > Clavulariidae > Trachythela > Trachythela sp. YZ-2020. The sequence goes on from JADLSH010000260.1 coordinate 7,460,046, forward strand.
GTTTTATGTTTGTTTTACAATCAAGCATGAAATATGTTGCTAATGAACAAATGCTTTTTATTGCAAAAAAATAACAACAAAATCGTTAAAATATTTGTGTTGCATGCATGAAATGTACATCTTTTTGCACAGGGTTCTCCTTATCAGGCGGTAACCGGTAAAATTTACCGTTTCCACGACTACTGATTACCGCCTGGAGAATCCTAGAGTTTGTGTAAAGGAATTTTGTTGTAAACACAGTTTTGTGTAAAACAGTGGTGTTTGTTTATAATTGATATGACGTTTAAGTTTTATTGTTATAATCTTTAGAATTCTATAAAAGCTTAAATCTTCCCTCAAAATTCAGGAAATAGCATTTCAGAGACTTCAGATTTCAAAAATTTCCTGGAGATCATGCCCCGGACCCCCTAGAAGTTTGTGGCACTACGGGACGCCTACCTGTTCAAACACCTCTTTTACCTGCCCTGCTCACAACTGTGGAGAACACTGTTTGCAGAGCTAATTATAGAATGGAACATCATTGTAAATTCATCTCTGCAAGCGGGATGAAATACTCCATGTGAACACACGGAAATATTCATCCCACTAGGCGAGATGTCTCACAGGCCCTTAGCCCAAATTCCAGTAGCCAGCCCAGTCACATGTACTATATGTATTAAGAAGACTTTCAGTTATAAAACTGACATCATATGCTCACCACTTCTAAGGATGTGCCGGATGTCTGCAATCTGCATCCAGCAAAATATAGAACCATAAAACCGAAAATATGTTTCACTTGGCCTTTTTTTCGTTAAGAAATTGTGAAACATGAACAATTATTGGGCGTGTGATGCATTAAATTGAAATTACAAAAAAGGTTTTTCGTGATGTATACTACTCTCTGGTGTATATTATCCATTGACCACTGTGCCACAAAAATATGTATATTATAGGGATAAAGCACACTAAATAAACAATGAACTATTTTATGGGGAAAGTATTCGTCAATTGCCACCATTAGTATCCGGTATCCTGTTATTATTCCGTATCTGGCTATAATTTTGATTTAGCCACTGGAAATCCTGGAAAGTCCTGCATTTTTCTTCTTATTCTGTCAGAACCCCCTGGAAAAGTCCTGAAATTTCAAACTTACTCCCGGAAAACCCTGGAATGGCTGGAAAACTAAATTTTGTGTTAAATATGTTTATCTAAATAATATTAGAAATGCAATAAATTGTCTACGTCTTGTTTCAAGTACCCCTGGAAAAGGACAGAAAAATGTCCTGGAAAGTCCTGGATTTTAAAATTATGAAGGTGTATGAACCCTGCATTTTCTCTGACCAGTATCTGGTAGACAACTATCCATGTAGTACCATCCGGTATCCGGCAAAGCACATTATCCGGCACATCTCTAACCATTTCATCAAATAGACCACATTCTCATTCAAGAGGAGACTATTGTCAGTATTGATGCAGAGACTTTTCTTTATGTCTAGGTTGACTACAATCATGGCAGAAGGCGATCCATTCAAGAGTGGAATGTTACCAAACATAGATACCACAGATTTGATCAACATGTTTGGAGGCGAATCTTTAACCGAATTATTCCCTGCAAGTATGAGCGACAGTATAGGTATGTCATACAGTCGTGTAACTTAACTTTTTTGACCACTTGCGATCACAGCAAGTTGGACATGAGAAATGGTTGCCCTGAATATAATTCACTTGCCATTAGATCTAGCTTTGGTTCACGTAATAACACAATTTGAAGCAGATGATTGCAGTAAGCATGATATGTTGATGGATAACTACAATTTGCATTATATAACACAAATCTACACCATTCTTTTATTTTCCTTAAGAACTGAAGTGGAATTTAAGTCGACACACAATGTCCGTCGAGGCGTGTTCATGTATTTACATTTTTTAAATTATCTAGCAGAATGAATAGTTAACTGGTCTATATTTTCCTCATTTAATACTGTATTTGAGGATAATAACTTAGAGATGGCCAGCTTTTTCTGGCATAGCTGAAACAGAAAGCAACTTGCCCGATCGGGCAACCAAGAAGAAGGTTCTACTTGCCCGCAATGATTTTCACTTGCCCCGGGCAAGCGTTAAGTTACACCACTGTCATAATTACAGAGAAACCTCTATTAAACGGCCCTGTATTACTCGGTCAAGCTGTATTAAATGGCCAGTTATAAAAGTCCCTGTTTTTACTCAGTAATGTTCTCTGGGCAATACCTCGGTCTATTAAACTGCCACCTCTATTAAGCAATTGCGGCCACTTTTGCATAGTCCCATTGAACAGATAAACCTGTATAAACTCATTAGCTTGCAATGCGCCCAGATGTACCCTACGTTAGTATTTTACTGTCTAACGCGAATTCGTTTTACTTGTCAGTGGTAGGGTCCATTGAACTATAAGTAAACTGGAACGCTAACGCAGGGGGGAAATTGAAGCCAGCTTAATTCAGTTTTTCTGAGTTTTGAGTTGAAATACTTAACGCCGAACATTGGGCTGTATATGAAATTGAAGCTATTAAAAAGTTATATTTGATATAAAAACTTCAAGACTTTAGGTAAAAGGGAAATACTTAAAACTTTGAGGGAAAATTTGCCGTATTTTACAAAATTGCGGTTGTTTTTGTATTTTTTCAGTATTTCCATTTTGCCTAAAGTCTTGAAGTTTTTATATCAAATAGAACTTTTTAATAGCTTCAATTTCATATACAGCCCAATGGCGCGTTAAGTTTTTTCACTCAAAACAAAAAAACTAGCTTCTGGTCAACGAATCATGGACTTTGAGATTGGAGGGAGTAGTTCCAGTTTACTTAGAGTTCACTGGTAGGGTCAGATTGAATTAGTATATTTACATGGTCCTTTTAATTAATGTTTCACTTGGTTATAAGTTTTGACGCTCATGACAGTCAAATGTGCGTGACCACTAGACGTGAAAGGAAATTGGGCGTGGCCTCTGGTCGTTTAAGTTAATAGTCCTGTCCTAGACATTGCTAAATTCAGTAATTACTGGAAAAAAGCATGATCTTCATCGTCTGATATTATTTGCCCAGTCTAACTTGGCTGTTAAACGACTATGTACAATCAAATAATCAAAGCGAAAATTGTGCGGTGATGAACGGCGTTCGGCGTTCACTGAGGTTTGATCCTGGAAACTAGTGACGGCATTCATCACAAAGGCTATCGCACTTAACATTTACGACAGCAAAAAGATGCCATTGTGAACATCTTTGCGGGAACCTTAAATAAATCGCGAACCACTCATTTAAACATTTATTTTGGACTAGTTTATTTTAGTCGCGGCTTGCCAACAAGTTGACCGTTTACAGGCTCATCTGACAGAGGGGGTACAGATTTTTCCAGGGGGGTTCACCCTTCCGCCACCAGCGCAAATTATGTCAAAAATGCCATAGATCGTGAAAATTTCAGTATAAACTCGTTGATTCTGACGTTTTCTAGGGGGGTTCGCACCCCCCTGCACCCTCCCCAGTAGATCCACCTATGGGTGAGACGTTCACTTACTTACGCTCATGTAAATGGCCCCTAATTTATTGACAAGCATGTCAAAACTATCACGTTTCCCATCAATGGAAAAGTGCAGGCGCCTCAGTGCAAGTCTGTGAATGTAATTTTACTACTAAGGTCAGAATCCGTGCCTAAAAGCTTCTATAAAAAATAAGACACATTTTTGCCGTCGTAAAACTGGAAAATACCGCCGTGATTACGTTTGGCAATGGCAATTTAGTGCCGTCACCCATTTGTCCTAATTCCTAGCGCCGCACGTGGACAGCGTTCCCCCACACTTGGCCGTTTTTGTCAGGGGGAACGGCATTCCCCCAACGAAAATAGCGGCGTTCCCCCGCGTTCCCCCTGGAAAACATCATTGAGCTTATCAATCGCGGATCAACATGATTGAATAAAGTGTAGTGTTTTATTTAGATATATAAAGTAACCAAACCAAAACCTCATTTAGCTATATCAGTCATAAATAAGACATGAATACAGGTCTGTGACGTGTTATACAGGAGGCTATTTACGGAAAAGGATTCTGGAATTTGTTTTGTTGTTATCTTGTTTCTTCCTTGATACATCTATTTCTATTAGCAATTTATGTTTTTAACAACTTTCTAGCTACAGTACCTGTATTTCTTGCGCAGTATTTAATCCATTAAGCCCGGTTCACACGAGTGAGATAAGCACAAGCGTAAGCACAAGAGATCAAACGTTCCGACATTAACGCAAGGATATCAAACCTTCCGTTCTTTAGCATAAGCACATCAAAGCGTTCCGCGCTTGTGCTTATGCTTATTTCATCGTGTGAACCATGCTTTAGCTGGCAATGCGCCCTACTTTAGTATTTTACTCTGTCTAACGCCAGACGATTTTACTCGCCAGTGGTAGGGTACTGCCAGTTAATGGCTTAACAAACTATCTGTCGGTGTCTCTTGGTAACCCATTAGCTGGCAATGTGCCCATGCAGATGCGCCCTACTTTAGTATTTTACTCTGTCTAATGCCAGACGATTTTACTCAGTCAGTGGTAGGTACTGCCCAGTCAGCCGACACCCTGTGTTTGGTGGCCAGAAAATAATTTCTAGGGGTGCACCGGATAGTACTTTTTACTATCCGGCCGGATATGCCGGATATTCGGCCGGATACCGGATATTTTGATTATTTTCTTATTCAAGACTCGGGCCTCCTTTTCAGGTTGAATAAGGGTGTGCATCAATGCAGGCAATGAAGGCAATGATGCCCGAATGATGCCCAATGATGAACTACTTCATGCACTACTTCATGTTAGGACTATATAGAGGTTCATATATAATATGCTGTTTGTCATGAAGTATTGAAGTATCAATATAGTGACCGCTGGCCAACATTTTTGGCTTTGCTATAATAGAAATACTGGAACAGTAAACCAATTCATATAATATTGTTCTTTTGTTTGTTGTATTGATGTCCAACTGTTTTCTTTTCATAGCATATTTATTGATATTTTTTCCGTTTTTAAGTTGAAACAAAATTAATACGCCTTGAAAAAAATATCCGGTATCCGGGCCGGATATTAAAAATATCCGGCCGGATACCGGATAGTCGGATTATCTCATTATCCGGCCGGATATCCGGCCGGATATGATATCCGGTGCACCCCTAATAATTTCCCAAGGGTGGTCGCTTGAGTCAAAATATCCAATTAATGCCATTTAAATCATTTTTCTGTTGATTCGTTTTCTTGTTTAGCCATAGACTCAATGTTAACATCATTTTAACTATGTTTAGGAGCTGAACTAGAAATTTTAGAGCAACCGAAACAGGTTTGTAGGTTCTATGTGTCATTAGAAACTATATGTGCTATATGTAGGAACTCTTTTATCCCTTTTATATATATGTTATTATATTTTTATGTTTTATATGGCATGCTACGATTTGTCGGATCTGATTCTCTTCTTGATGTATGTGTTTACTGGATTTGTTGACAAGAGTAAAGGCTATTGGCTTGTACCTGTCGGAAAATGTAGTTGTTGCTGTATTGTGTGAAATCACATACGTCAGGAGGAGAACAGACCTTAAGACATATCAGTTAAGGTACGTTCACACACAGCGATTTGTCGGGCCGATTTTAGGTTTTGCTGAATGTTAATGACGAATATCTTCAGTTGATGATGTCACTAGATGACGTTTGCCACGTATTTTTCAAATATCATTAACGTGCATCTGAAATCGGCCCGACAAATCGCAACGTGTGAACGTACCTTTAGGAAAGAAACTTGCCGATTATTAGTAGCGTGGGTTGGGGAAAAACATTGCCCTCATTCTCCTTTTCTGCGAACCCTGTATAATCAATTACTTTCATTCCTCCTACAGCGAGGATTTCGGTTCAGATACTCGTGTGAAGGACCATCTCATGGCGGTCTTCCTGGCGAACATTCTGCCAAAGGAAGGAAGTCCTATCCTTCTGTGCAGGTATGTAATTCTTTAGTTTCTATTGACGTCACAAAGTTCTAAAATCAAAACTAGTTTAAGCTACTGTACCTGTTTCACAAAAAATTGAGTTGATACTACTATTTCTGCTTGACTTATATTGAGTTTTGAAAACTATTTTTCCTGATGTCAGCATTATTTTCAAAGAGTTTTAAAACGACGCTATACAGAATATACACAATTTAGTTTAAAAAAACTTGGGTAATGTTAAAAAGGGACTTCTAATATGATCTAAAATAGAATCTAAACATACTGTCTAAAACTCGCTGTTATTTTAACCTTACATTAGCTTGCAATGCGCCCAGATGTGCCCTATTACTGTAGTATTTTACTCTGTCTAACGCCAGACGATTTTACTCGTCGGTGGTTCGGGTAGGGTACTGCCAGTTAATGGTTCAAATATGGATAAATATCAAGATTTTTTCTCGTCATCTCGTTCGAAAGGACTAATAGTAGAAGGTGTTTGTATATGGAATACACGAACGAAAATTTTTATACATTTTTAGAATCGGAGGGCCGCAGGAATCGCAGGGCCACAGCCCGCAGGTTCGATTCCTGCCAGAGGGCCTAAAGTTGCATTTTTCGCAACTGCTCCTGACTAGGTCTAAAATGTATATAAATTTTCGTTAGAATATTCCATCCACAAACATCAACTATTATTCCCATCGAACGAGATGCCGAGAAAAATCTTAGTATTTACCCATATGCCATATACTGGCATCCTTCCCATATATATACACCAACTTGCGGTTAATGCTCAGCAACTGGACTCTGTAGCTCAGTTGGTTAGAGCGCTGCATCGGAATCGTAGGGTCGCAGGTTCGATTCCTGCCAGAGGGCCTAAAGTTGCATTTTTCGCAACTGCTCCTGGCTAGGTCAAAAAATATATAAATTTTCGTTCGTGTATTCCATCTACAAACACCTTGGTTCAAATAGCATTTAATTTTTGGCCGCGATGTTGGATGACAATATTGGCACAATTGTAAATTGTAAATGCTAACATTTAATTCACTTTTTTGTCGTACACACGAGCAAATAAACTTGTCAATGAAAACTTGCTCGTCTGCACGGGGCTTTAAGGTGTGCGATTTACTTTTGTTGTAGATTAACAATTACTGTGGCAAAGCGAGAATAGAGGTGACGTTAGTGACGGCATCAGATCCACCACAGCCACATGCTCACAGTTTGGTTGGTAAAAATGTCGTAGATGGTGCATGTGTTGTTGAAGTTGATATGATTTGTGGCATGACAGCCACGTGAGTATTAAAAGTGTTATTTTCCGCAGGCTGAGGCACGAAAGAAGCGGACAATGTTTTCTCACACACTGCTGGGTGCCCGATGAAAGTAGGGTGTAAGGGAAAGTAGCACATGTTGTTGTTGCTCGCCGTAGCTTGACAGAAGTGTCCACCCTTTGAACATTTTGCTACGAAATGAGCAGAGATTTGCCGATGCTGCAGCAGCTCCAAGTGGTGTGTGAGAACTACATTTTCTACTAAATACATAAAAATCTCGCATCGTGTCAACAAGATGTATTTGCAACACTCAACAGACTTGTAGCAAGCTTGTCAACAAGTTGTAACATTGTTTTCATTTTATCAAAATATCTGCCACAGATCGTCACTCTAAGTCCTCTAATTGTTGCCATTTCAATATATATGGTCCAGTTAAGGACCTGTGCAAAAATTAACCATTTAAATTGACGTGTAAAATGGTTTCATTCCCGAAAAAGATTAAAAACACTTGGAACTTCGGAGCCCTATTTTAACTTATATACTTAAAACTTTCTGTAATTGTTACGGTTTCGGTTGAAACGGATATGCGTGAGAAATTAAATTAGAACATTTAAATTTGAGGGTCACTGATCTAAATAATTTATTGACCACCAACTTTTATTCACACGAGATCAGACGAATTCGGAACCGTGTACACCAATTCGACCTTGTTCCATTTGCTCACACGGGAATTTGTGCGGTTATAGCTGTGCTGGAATGCGTCAGGTTTCATTGAACGCGCAGGACGAATTCGTGCAAATTTGTGTACTGTACAGTTCAAAATTTATCCGAAACTCACAGAAAATGTTTTCACATTCCCTTGCGGTCCCAGAAAATAAAATATTTTTTCCACCCCTGCCACAGATTATTTGAAGTTTGATTGTTGTGTAAACAAAACACGCGCATGAGCAGAAGCCAGAACGAACTTGGCTGCCATTCTCTGCTGCAAGGAGAAATACTGTAGTAACTCCGAAAACAGTAAACATTTTAAAATTTGTTTAATCTATACGTTTCGACCAGATTGTAGTCCTCATCAGGGGCCGGTTGTACGAAGGCCGTTTAGCTTAAACGGTGGATAAGCCCAAATAAAGTAACACTTTGACGCACTTAATATGTACTTGCAAACATAATTGTTCTATTGAAGTTGAGAAATTTTAGCTTGGTTGTTCGATGAATGTATAGACTTGATTCATATTTTCGATTTATCCGGCGGATAGACTAAACGGGCTTCGTACAACCGGCCCCAGGAATCTATAAGTGAAGTGAAGAAGCTTTAGTTCCATGGTTAAGGTTAGGTTTCAATCTTCGTATCGCAAGATATTCCTTGAACAACAGTGATGACCAGTGCCGGGTCAGCTCTATCAATAATTTTACAGTTATTCAAAAGGAAATCAGATAATTTACAGGTTATATTAGAGTCGAAGATTGAAACCTAACCTTAATTAACCATATAACTAAAGTCAGTGTCGTAGCCAGAGTGTTCGGGGGGGGGGGGGGATAGATTCAGAACACGACCGCCAATGGCGCGAGAATGCTAGGGAGTCATAGGGGGAAATTTGTAGGGTCTCTAGAACAGCACTGGACGCATTCTGAGACGAGATCTGAAGAAATATCATAACCACTATCGTTATTCCAGACAATAATTTCTTTCGTCAATAACGGTCGCACCAGGTCAAGTCAACTGAGAACGCTAAAAGCACCATACAGTCGAACCAGTACTTTTAAAGGTTCATATTTCAACCGCATCGTCAAGCTCTGGAACAAAATAATATTCACTGCTCCTTCAAATAGTTTTTCTAGTTCATCACTCTTTAAAAAGTTACTAAAAGACTTATTTACATTGGAGTTGAACAGAACTTTTGACCTGTCGTTGTCGTGCACATGGAGTCTTGTGCGGGACTGTGCTTGTCATAGGACATAGTATATGAACGTTCAAGTAAAACGTTCAAACAGATGGTTTGTGACAAATCATTGTCTCTATCTGCTATGTGAAGCTGTTATAATTATCTACTATTCATCCTTCGCTTCTGTTTGATCGTTTTAATATTTTTATTAATTAGTATATAATGTTTTATATGTTGTACATGCAGTATGAACTATAGTATTTGTTATAAAGGAAGGTGCCTTGCATGGGACTTATCGTCTCGTTCGCATCTTTCCTCTTGGGCCATTTACTATTTAATGTTTTACTACATATTTTAATGCAAAGTATTGGCTCAATAAAGTTGTTAGATCAAGACAATGCAACGTCCCCCTCCCCCACTTTCTGCCCAGATTTCAACTTTTCACAAGAACAGTTCTGGAGATCATTGGGGGGGGGGAGGGGGCAGAGCCGCCCCTTGGCTACGCTACTGATTTTAGTCACGGAAAAGACTTCGAAACGTAGATTAAACAAATTTAAGAATGTTTACTGCTTTCGGAGTTACTATAATGGTTTTCTATTTAATAATAATACTCAGTGGTTCCCGCAATTTTTGTTTTTCAGTTTCCCAAATTTGGGAATCCAACATGTCACAAAGAAGAGTGTAAAAACTGTTTTAAAAGAACGACACTTAAAGAGACATCACTTGGAGAAAGGAATCACATTAGGCTCGAGCATTGGCGCTCAAGCAATGAATATGGATATCGAAGCTGGACCAGGCAGCGGTGATGCGATTGCTGAAGCAGTCACAAGTAAGAATTTAGGAATCTAATGTGATATCTTCCATAGTTTCAATCACTGGTGGACACCGGGGGGGGGAGTCCTTTGTCACTTTGTCACCTACTAAAACGGCCAGCTATCTTTCACTTTTTTGCGTGTTTTAAGAGAACTCCGGTAGTCATTAGTGAGAACCCGCCTTGGAGGGCTCGCTCCCTTTCATATAAACACTATCAGGGAGTGTAAGCTTCACGTTTGAAGGCAAACAGCAGAGTCGAATATTCTTGGCAGGATTTTCGCTTAACTTCTCCTATCCATATTTTCTTTCTTTTCATAACAGTTTTAAAATAGCAAGTTCATTTTCCTTTTGTTGCCTTATAGCGTACAATTTTTCTTCGTTTGTCGTTTGACGTATGAACGCGAAGCTTAAACTCTCTACTTAGTTTCGCTTTGATTTTTGAACAAATTCTTTGCTGTGTTTTTAGAAGAAGAACTGGCAAAGATTGACCAGGCCGTCGAACATGAAGCCAAGAACATGAATCTGAGCACAGTACGGCTTTGTTTTCAAACGTATATACCAAACGAACATGGACATTTCGTCACCTGTCTCAAACCAGTCCTTTCGCATCAGATTTACGATTCAAGTAAGGATAAATACTTTCTACTTTCTAGAGCACGCGCCTTTCACCTCTGAAGAGCACGCGCCTTTCACCTCTGAAGAGCACGCGCCTTTCACCTCTGAAGAGCACGCGCCTTTCACCTCTGATAGGGGCTTCGGTGGCGCAATCGTTAGAGCACGCGCCTTTCACCTCTGAAGAGCACGCGCCTTTCACCTCTGATAGGGGCTTCGGTGGCGCAATCGTTAGAGCACGCGCCTTTCACCTCTGATATCGTGGGTTCAAGTCCCGTTGGGGACGACTTATGATAGCTATGTGAAAAGAGTTAGTCAACGCTCTGCCGAAAGTCGTGGGTTTTCTCCGGGTACTCCGGTTTCCTCCCACAGGGAATGTTGACAGGGTGGGTTGGGTTTAACCCCTAACTGGCCCTTCCACCGTAGCTGTGCTGCGTGATGGCGAGCAAAAGGTGGCTGCCATATGCGCCCTAGAAAGCCTTCGACTTGGTCACGTTGAGCTGTGTCCTTCGCAATTCAGCTTAGCTCTCAGCTGCAAGTAAGGATAATAAGCACCCCTGCTTACTTACTTATACCTACTATTTTGGTAGGTTTGAGCATGCGTTACAGGCAAGGCATATTTTAACATATATACTGGGGGGCCACTTGGCCCCCAGGCCCTCTTGATGGCCCCTCACTCACACAAAATTGGCCCCCCACTCACACAAAATTGGCCCCCCACTCCCTGGGCCCTTTATACATTGGGTCGTTTACAGAGTAAATGATTTGTCTGTGTTTAACGAAATATTGTTTTTATGGCTTATATAGTTAGACATTTTTAAAGTTTTCGTTAAAACATTGAAATACTATTGGCTTGGCAATTTCAGAGCTCCAGATTTCAAAATTTTCCCAGGAAAAAACTCCCCCGGACCCCTACAGGGCTCGCGCCTTCACCACTCAGATCATAGTTCATAGAGTCAGATTAAGGGCCCTTTTTCACAAATGGCCCCCCACTTAGAAATCCTTAAGATATGCCCTGGTTACAGGGCGCGAAATAACGGCTGGAGGGTTGCCGGTCAAGGTGACCGGCCAAACCAACTTTAGCTCGGACATCCTGCATTTCTGGCCGGTCAAATTATTCAGCCAAACTAAAGCCTGACAAAGTCCCCTTAAATGTAACATACTTAATGTAACTAGAAAAATGTCTGTACAAGTCAAGAATCACTTCTGAGTTTTATTGTAAAGTCCGTACAGTATATATTATTCAAAGTAAACGCAACATCAGACGAAATTAACAAAGAGTTAACAAAGAATATTTTCACTTGTCAGCAACTTCGAAACTTAATCCATGAGAAAATTGCATGAAAATAGTTTGCTCGTTCGCTTTATTTAGCAACTGAATTACATGTAAACTTTAAAAAGTAGCCGGTCAAAATGACCGGTCATGCGAGAGTTTGACCGGACAACTACTCATTTTGGCCGGACATTGTCCGTTGAGCGGCCGTTATTTCGCGCCCTGCGTTAAGGCTCGCTCACACGATCTGATTTGTCGGATCCGTGACGTATGTGATTTTACACAATACAGCAACAACTATACTTTTCGCCTGGTATGAGCCAATAGCCTTACTCTTGGGAGTAAGTCCAGTAAATCACATACGTCATTAGGAGAATCGTATCCGACCCACATCTCTCAATGCACCCTTTGGGTAATTGCGTAACAAATGTATCCTTGGTCCGGTTCCATTGATTAAACTGATTATTGTTTTTACTACAGAGGCGGCTGCAGCATCCGAGCTAAAAATTTGTCGCATTGATCGACAATCTGGCTTCGTGCAAGGTGGAGAAGAGATATTTTTGTTATGTGACAAAGTACAGAAAGGTACGTGCTTAGTATGGATGAAGAGAGCTTAATCTGTAAGGGGGGGGGGTTGGGGGCTGCCCGGTAGGCGCTCGTCATGGAGCAGGATGTGCCATGTAACCGAGGCAGGGTGAATCATCACTGAGGATCAAGGAGGTAATCTTGTCAGACAATTTTTGAGAAATAAGATTGACTAGATGGTCAAAAAGACTCATCAATGACCGGATATTATATTTTTCTCTGATAAATACCCTGAATTTGATATGGGAATTGGCACCCCTCGTGCACCCCCCTTGACCAAGCATAGAAGGGGTGCGCACTCCCCTGCAGTAAATACATTGCTTTTAGAAATGATTGGGGACGGCTGCCCCTCGCCGTCTCTAGTGTCCGCCACTGGCTGTGTTGTGGAGGTTATTGGAGAGGGGGGATTAGTAAATATATTCCTTTAGAATATATTTGATAAGGAGGAAGGGGGGTCTTTTTGAAGAGAGGGGATATTGGAGGGGGTCGTTTAATAAAGAGGGTTATTGGAGGGAGGCGTATTAGAGAGAAGGGCTTAGTGAATGTATTCCTGTAAACAAAGGGGGGCTTATTCACTTGAGAGGAGGAGCTTAATATAGAGAATTTACGGTTATGTTATACGGTATAGTAATCTTGTATCGTCAATTTATTTTAGAGGATATAGAAGTTCGATTCTTCGAAAATCCAGGTAACTATATCTTTACTTCCGTCAGTAGGTTATGTTTTCACTTGGGTTTGTTCGTATGTGCGTGCGTGTGTTTGTTTGTTTGTTTGTTTGTTTGTTTGTTTGTTTGTTTGTTTGTTTGTTTGTTTATGAGCAGGATAACTAAAAAAATATCCAACATTTTAAAACGACAATTTGTGGAGCTAATGGCCGTAGGAATTTGTGGAGCTAATGGCCGTAGGCCCCAGGCCAAATCGATTAAATTTTGGTTCAATTTGGATGAGAAATATACAAAAGTTCGTCTTGCTTTCCCAGGCAGACAGAACTGAATGCGTAATTAGTGCGTGTGTAATTTATGCATGAATACTTGACTTCATATGCTGGCAGAGGTATGCAGTCTCTGAGACTACATATGGATGAATAGTGGGGACACAAACCAAGCGCTTTGACTTTAAAGAACTTGTTCATAATGTATGGTCGCCTTTTTTAGCCTTAGGTCCCTCTAACGATGTTTACGTGGTCAAAGGTTAACCATGTCATATGGTTGTTTATTTAGATAATGAAGATGGACATAAACCGCCATGGGAAGCGTTTGGAAAATTCTCCACATCCGATGTCCATCGACAAGTGAGTTAGAATCTTTAGAATTTTGGGTGTTCATTCCAAAATTTACCGACGATGCAGGGCAAAAAGAAGCGATGTTAGTTGCTAAGTCTCAGCGAGAGCACAACGTTACTAGTCCGTCACGCATTTTTGTTCAGCAAATTGTTATTGGTGGCGTAACCTAGGGGGGTCTGGGGGCATGTTCTCCCTACCTCGTACCCAGGGTCTTCATGCTCTCCCAGGAAAATTTTTGCATTTTTGAAGCCTTAGTAGTGCATTTTCCGTGCTTCCTGAGAGGATATTTAATAGAAAATTGTGAAGTTTTTACACCTAAGAATTCAAGATTTTTAACGCACTTTTTAACTTTTTACAACCTCATGCCCAAGTGTTGAAATAATATTTGCTCCGGATACAATTACAAGCGTCAGTGAATTGGTTTGTTCCTTTTGATATATACACGATGTGAAAGTAACGACAAACTATTAGAGATGAGTTGATTGTAGTTGGGGCTCTGCAAGAAATAGCTAGAGTATGAACAAAAGTACAATCGTGGATGAGTAAATTGCTGCCGACGGCCCTGTGGTTGTTTGAAATTTTAAAATTTACCGACCGCTTTCCGCTTTGGTTTCAAATACCGACCACTATTAATCTTATATCAATTTACCGACCTTTTTCAAAAAAGTGGGAACAAGTGTACTTGTCATACAAAAACTTGGCAAAGTTGCGTATACAGACGAGCAAATAAAACTTGCCATATGAAAACTTGTCATAGGAAACTTGCTCGTCTGTACCTATTGATAGTACAGGGTGTATAAAAAAGGAATCCAACTTTAGCATGTTGTCGTGCGTTTATTATTTAGTTTATAGATTTACGTTTGTCATACCAATAACGATCAATCTTTTGTCTATCAAACGATACCATTTTTGTATCATTGCCGTAAAAAAATGGCAAAAGACGATACGATTCGAAAACGCAACAAAATTGTAAAGAAAGTTTATTCTTCTATAAACATCTACAACATAAAAAATTCCAAATACGGACAATTCGTAGGACAGCTATTAATTACTTTTGTTATAGTTTGCCATCGTGTTCAAAACGCCGGAGTACTGGAATACGGCCATTGAAAAGCCTGTTCAAGTGTTTATTGAACTGAGAAGAAAGAGCGATAAAGAAACGAGTGCAGCTATTGACTTCACTTACAAACCGCAGGAGTTTGGTAAGTATTTTCTCAGCCGCCCAGAAATGAATTTTTTCATAGCAGATGCACTATCGAGGCTTAGTTTTGAGATTTCCGTTCTATTGAGCTCACTATATAGGACACCTACGTTATCATTTGACAGTCGTGTTGCCCTGCCAAACTCCCAACCTGACAGTGTCTTCGGCTTGGATCGACCGGCAGGAGAGTGATCTTAATGCTGAAAAGTGATCTTAATGCTAAAAAGTGGACGGAAAGGGGTCTTATCCCCCCTTTTTTAAATCATCCCCTCTTTTTACCAATGTCCCCCCCTTTTCAAAACTTTACAATCCCACCCCCTTACAGCAATCGTTTAAGAGTTACATGTTAACGCTTGCAAAGATGTGGAATTATTCCATCAACAAAATAGAATAAAGAAATTTTGGGGGCTCTGTAAGAGACCACACCCAAAAGCCTCAAGTTCAGTCTTGAGCAATCTTGCTGAGCAATCTTTATGACAGTATTTTTCTCATCTCCCCATTTTTAATCAACCCACTTGAGTAACTATGATTCAAAATCCAGCTCTATCCAGTTCTAGTTTTCAGGTCAGTGTGCACGGCACATCTAAGTCAAAAGTTGTATATTTTTCAGATCCTGAACAGATCGGCGCAAAAAGACGGAAGAAGGTTCCGCATTTCAGCGAATTCGAGCAAGCTAGCACGAGTGGTATGCAGGGAAGCGACTCAGGTGCTGGACCCTCGACAGCCGAAAGGAGTGCCCCCAGCGTTCCGATGTTTAACCCTGCATTTTTTAACCCTAACATGTTTAGCTCATTGCTAAGTGGTGGTACTAGTTTCGCTGGCATGCAATACCCTGCATTGTTTGGTGGCGCCGGATATCCCAGTGTTGGTGGTTTTTCTGGTATGGGTGGTGGTGATGGTAGTCAACAGCAGTTTCAACCACCTGATCAAGAGCCTTCGACAAGCAACATATCGTGATTGGTAGACTTTATGTATAAATAGTCAAATCCGTCGGGATGCCGACAAAACCCCCACATGACAAAAACGTCGCCGACAAAATCCCCACCGACAAAATCCCCGACGACAATATCCCCGGCGACAAAAACCCCAAATCACCTAATTCAGACAAAGCCCCCGCATTTTAATTCTGAGTCAAATATAGAAAACTGATCAAAAAATTTCAATAGCATGATCTGCTCGAAACGTCAAGATTTCAATGAGCGATGACTTAAGAAACATACGCGTAGACTTCAGAGATGGACTCAACATTTTGGAGCAAATAACTTTTCATAATACTCTTCTTTACTCTTATTTATTTAAACAGTATTTCCACTTTTTCGTATTACAAATTATATTGTCCTGAAAAGTTTGTTCTGATAAGAATATTTAAAAAAATTGATAAACGGAAATGTGGGAGTTTTGTCTGACTTCAGTAATTTGAGGTTTTTGTCGCAGGGAATATTGTCGGTGGCGGTTTTGTCGGCGGGGTTTTTGTCATGGATCCAAATTCATCCACCCTGAACCGGCCATTTGACAAAAAAGTATTGATGGGTTTCAGTACGCGTTACAAGGCAGCGCAAAAGATGGTCAACTTCAGAAATGTTGGACTAGTCTAAATCTCTCAATTCTATATTATTTGCGTCCGAATACAAAATTACTGCATGTAATGAAAAGAGTCGACAGTAATTTTCTCAAATTGTCAGTTGGCCACCATCTGCTGCGCGATAGCGCGTAGTGAAGCCATAGATATAAGAAATATTTGTTATTTCTATGAGCGAAACCCACCAGAATATACTGTATATGAGCCCGAACATTAGTAATCACCGGGGTGGATGAGCACTTTTGCGGCCAAATGGTTTACAGTATATGCATGTATGCATGGGGTTATTGGCATCGCGGATTTGCGCATTTGCCACAAAACAGCGTTTTAGATATGTGCCAACTTTCCAGGATTATGCTGCTAACCAACCTCACTGGCTAGGCTGGGTCAGTTGGATGAACGGCGGTTAAGGCCCATTCAAACCATTTTCCAACATCTTCGAGCATTGTTCGTCCAACAATGTTAGACAACGTCAGATGAAAATTTTGAATTAAGTCAAACCTGACTATCTAACACCTTCCAACATTACCCAACATAGTGTTCAAGCAGACCCAACAATGTAGCATCCATCAATGTATGGGACAATGTTGGACCAATTGAACATGTTGGACTTGTTTGAACCGACCATTACACGTTGACCTTTAGCGTTTCGCCTGCTAACTTGTGTTTTCATGTTGGAAAACCCTTTTGTAAAAAAGTTTCTCTTATAATAATAACTGGTAATCACTGTGGCGAATTGGAAATAATTGCGCAGAAAATATATACGGAGTGAGTCCACTGTGTTAAAAGCAACATATTTACAATAATAATGTAGTTTGTATGCTCAACGCAAGAAAAGGTAGCCTAATCAGTCCGGCTATTAAGAGAAGTAACATCAAATAAGTGTAAATTTATACTATTAGAAGAAGCTATAATCTATATAAACGGTAGAAAAACACTAATTATACAAAACCTATATCAGTCCATGCCCCCATGGCCGTTGTATTAATTAAAACGTTGTTTGTATAATGTAATAATGTGAACAATTTAAATAAAACAGTACAAAAATATGTCTGCCAGGCTATATCCTTGTACGAGCAATGCTACATTATTTTTATATGATTTTTAAGATTGTTTTAGTTTGTGGAAAACATCGTTTATTTATCAGTTTAGCAAAGCTTTCGTTTTGATAGAGGATTTCTGGTAATTGAAATTTTTGCTCATATTTTTCATATATAGAAATTTCAAATTTGAAAATGGAAGCACTGAGGTAAATAAACTTTTCTTGCAACAAAAAAAGACAACAAATCTATTTAAAAAAACATTCATGTAGTCTATATTTCTTTGCTAAACTGTTATGTTCAACGCTGAAGCACAGGTTGGCGAGGCCGAACCGGGATCGAGTCAGCAAGATGCATATTTCGATGAAGTGAGTGGTCTAAGGGAGAGATATGACTCGCATATATTGCCAGCTGATTATAAATATAAAGTTGGTATGTAGTTTTTGATGTGTGTGCAATTCAGAATTTATGTACTGTTTATTTTCTGAGTTTGTTGTTTGATCTGTATGACTGTGCAATCGATGAAGATCGATGATCGGAAAGCGAATCAATTAATCGCAATCAATCTAGTTGATACCGATTGGTCCACGGGTAGCAAGTTTTAGCGCCCCGCTGCCCTTCGAATCTCTAAATCTCAATTTTTTAAACATAAATTTGGTCACTTTTGTTCCCCTGGGCCCTGACTTGCACCCCTGAGATCTCGAAAACAGCTCAACTCTGCATTCTCGTCTCTGACTAACACATGAAAATATTAATGACCTGATAACAGGGTGCATTTTATGTAAAGCCCATGCTGAAGATATGCCAGCACTGAAACAAAGTCATGGTCAGCCTAAGAAAATGTTTTTCTTTAATTGGTGACTTATAAACTTTGTTATATTTCTTAGATACTTTGAGAGTTATTATCTGCCGTTTGCTTTAGCTATTGCATATGTTTCGATGCTTATTTGTCGAAAACACGTTGAATTATGAGCACCTGATAATTGATTTCAAGCGCCATGTTTTTTTACCACCGCCAAAAAAATCGGTGGCCACACCCACTGTATTTTTTGGATGGTCAGTCTTCGCATCCTGGCTAAAGGCCATAATGCTAAAACGAGCACATATGGTACTAGAGATGGATGATTTGTCTGGACAAACTTGGACAAAGAAAGGATAGGTTGTCTGATAATCTGTCTGTATTTAAGTGCAGAAAACAAACGAATTATCCGTCAAGACCAAATGACTAATCATCTATCTGTTTGCGACATTTATACACAGATGAATGATCTTTTCTTTGCCCAAGTTTGTCAAGACAGATCACCCGTCTTGTTGAGTCATACGAAAATGGATCATCCATCAGACAGAATGATCCAAATCGATCGGGCCAATCTAATAGCCTATGCAATTTGTGAAAATTGATGATCGGAAAGTCAATTGATCAATCAATAGCAATCAATAGCAATTATCTAATTAAAATCAATTGGTATTTACACCAGGAGCTCAATTTGCAAGAGTGTTATTCCCACCAGAGTCTCTCTCTCTCCTCCACAGAGGTTTCCACTGATCATACATACATACATATATTATTCAGCTCACTCCCCGTCGGGGCTTTTCAGTGACCGATTGCATCAATTATTTAGCTTACCTATATTACGTACTTAGCCTACACTATATAGTTTTACAACAATTGTGGTATTATTTTCCTAATCTATATATCCTAACCCACCCAGTCAACTTTCCCTGCGGGAGGAAACCAGAGTGCCCGGAGAAAACCCACGACTTTCGGCAGAGCGCTGACTTACTCTTTTCACATAAGTAGAGTCCCCAGCGAGAATCGAACCCACAACTCAGAGGTGAAAGGCGCTTGCTCTGACGACTGCGCCACCAAAGCCCCATAATATCGTTCATATTGAGAAAGAGGGTCATAAAGTTTACACTCCGTCGACTTTGCTGGACGCGTCAACCTCTTTGTTTCTCTTTCATTGTCTTCTCCGTGCTCCCACAGTGATTGGCTGGGTGTGTCAGATATACAGATTAGTAATATTACAATTGTTGTAAAATAGATAATGTAGGCTAAATACGTAACATAGGTATGCGAGATACTCGATGTAATCGGTCACTGAAAAGCCCAATGGGGAGTGAACTGGATAATGTATCTATGCATGTACTGCAGGTCGAGGGCAGGGATTTACTCAGGTTGGGTAACGTCAGTGTGCTTGATAAACTCAAGTACGTAGAGATTGGTTGGTTCTCTCCTGTGCTTCGAGGGTTTTTCTCCGGGGACTCCGGTTTTCCTCCCTTGACCACTAAAAACTAACCCTTAGGCACTAACCTTAACTAACCCTCAGAGCATTTGTCAATTGGGTTGCAAAACCTGTTAAGGCTTTCCGTCCACCTCAGAGTGGTAAACATAATAAACTAAAACTAAACTAAGGAGAGAGCACCAGGGTTCAAATTAACCGAGTGCAAAGTGCAATGTGCGCATCGTTTTGGCCCAAATAGGCCCCTAGTTTAGAAGATGTGTAAAAAAAAGAATATAGCTGAAATTGTCAAAATGTTGGTCATATCAAGAGCGTTAGGGTTATCAATAGGGTTGTGCAGGGGCCAAGATAAATATATTCGTGCGCGAAACATGACAGTTATATAACTGAAATATTCATGAATTTCACACTGAAAGAGCTTCCATTTTGTCAGTGTCTCACCTTTGCCAAATTGAAATTTCCGTGCAAATTGAGAAAATTTTACAGGCCGAAATTCCCACCGGCACTGCACTCAAGCAATTTTTTCGTTTGCTTGGTGTGGACTAGCCTCTCTGAATAATCCCGTCAAGTGACGTAGCGAGAACATTTCCACTGGGGGGCTGCCCACTGGGGGGCTGCCCACTGGGGGGCTGCCCACTGGGCGGCTAAGCCTCAGTAAGCGCGCACACATTTTGGTTGTTTGAAATTTTAAAATTTACCGACCAAGTTACTTAATTCAAATTCTATGTTCTTAATAACCAACAAACTTTAAGGTCAATTTACAGACAATTTTTTTTAAATTGGGGGGGAGGTGTAAATGCCAAGTCTCGCTGTTTTTGACCACAATCTCACTACGGTCTCACGATTCTGCACTCAATTCTCACGATAAATGAGAGTTCTTGTTCTAAAATTGAAAGGACTAAAGTCTCTCATTGTCACTTTAGATCTTTCACTCAGAATGGTGCGTTTCCCCCCGCAAATGCAGTTGTTCTTTAGTAAAATAGTCTATGTACAGGGAGAGTAAACGTCTGTACACAGGCATACCGTATTTACTCGTTTGAGCGCCGCGGCGCTCTTTAAATTTTCAGAGCTTCAGATTCGGGGGCGGCGAATCATTCGGGGGCGGCGCTCAATCGGGGGCGGTGGGCTCTTTAAAAAAAATTTTATTTGTGAATTATAACAAGAACGTTTAACAATAAAATAAACAAGTTTTAAATGTCTTTGTTGCTAAATGTCCCCATTTTGACGACGGAAAGTTTTTACACTGTTTAGTGCGGCGCTCATTCGGGGGCGGCGCTCTTTAAAAAAATTTGATCTCAAATGCGGCGCTCATCGGGTAAATACGGTATAGCGGAAATGTGGAAACCTGTCACGAAAATTGTTTCCATATCGGCTATTTTGAAAAGATTATGCGCGCATGTGAGCATCTATTTCAATAGGGAGTCCACATGGCAATGGTAGCCTATATTGCTCAGTCAAGCTATTAGGAATCCACAGAATACAATGAAAATCTCGTACATATTATTGTGCCATTTCCTAAAACTACTGTTGCATGGGGAAAATGCAATATTGTGTTTTGTCATTGATATTTTCTCAATTTCCCCCCCATCTTTCTCACTACAGAGGAAAACGTAGATCTCACTGTTTTTGCTTGGGATAAGTTGGCAACACTCCCACAGGGGGGGGGGAGAGCGGCTAGGTACGCCATTGACGCCATCTAAATACGTCAATATACCTCTTTCCAGAACACCATTACCCAGACTACTACAACCCAAGATTTGTCAATGTTCCAACTGTCATTGTACTGGTTGGACTGCCTGCAAGGGGAAAGACATATGTGGCCAAGAAATTAGGACGATATCTTAACTGGATTGGGATTAAAACGAAAGGTGCGTGCAAAGTTTATTCACGATTTCATTCGTATCTGGACAAATCCGTGTTATACAAAGTCTTAGCAGAGTAATTGCTGCGCAATAGCGCGCGAACTTGAAGCGAGAGAGCGACCCAGCAGATCTAATTCGTGTATATACTATGTAGGGGATTTTTGGTTATAATTCCATGACACGCAATCACGAATATTTCTCTTTGATCTTGACCCCAATCCCGACCCAATCCCTAACCCTATTTCGTGCGTGTCATGGAATTGTAACCGCATTTTTATCTCAAACGTTTCTAACGCATTGCATTGTGGTGACTGTGGTCGTGCGCTGTAGGTGCTGCGCAGTACATTAATTTTCCCGATTTTGTTTCCACAATTTCATGTGGGAATTCCATGTGGCAGAACAATACTTGGAAAATAATTTGATATTTTGAACTAGATTTTACTAAAATTTCAATTGATGTTTTCATGTTTTGAAGCCTGCTACATTAAGCTTGGAATATTTAGTTTTTAACTGCTGCTTACTGATGTCTCATCCTCAGCTGGCAAACTAAGCTCATCGCCTTCATCTCTTTCAAACACTTGCTAGAGTATGCACATAATTAAACACAGCGCAAGCCAGCCTGCAGCCCGCATGTCAATAATTTGTGTTGCATAAATGTCATGTTTCAAGAAGCTATAAATAATAAGAGCACACGCAGCATTCCCTACCTTGCAGGTACCCTAGTTTAGATATGTACAGTACAAACCTTACAAAAACAACATGTTAACATTGAATACGAATTATACGATATCAAGTAACGCGAGACCAACAACACTACATTAAAATATTACACTCATTATTCTGTGCTAAGATTGCCTGCTGTTGCCAGTAGGGATGGAATCTGCTGCTGTTTGAGAAGCATCCGCATGAATAATCAAGCACCAACACCAGCATAGGGGTTACTGTAATCCCTACGCAACCAATGGTACCTCCTCCATCCCCAATAACAACTACAGGGGGGAAAAATAAGCTAATTACCAATCTAATCATCAGGGCAACCGAGACGATCTTGTTGCTTTGGATATTGACGCCATGAACACCGAGTAATATTTAAGCAAGCTATATTTGCATGTAGTACAAGCTACAAAAACTATTTGACGACAAGGGGGAGGGGGAGGGGGTGAGACACCTGGGTGGGAAGCTTGAAGCAACCAGCGCTTGAAATTCGAAATTTTCACAACTATCCAATGGGATACTTGCAACTTGAAATCTGTACTATCCACCCACAGAATCTCGTATCCCACGTTTGGATAGTAGATTTTCTGTTAAGCAGTATTCAAACATTGAAATAGGGCAACACGAATCTGTGGACGAGAGAGGTTTTTTGTGAGCTTGTGTTGTGGGTTATGGCACTGCCAAATTAAACACTCACTAGAAAAAAGCATGCAAAATCTGCAAACATGGACACGGTGAACAATGAAGAACTTTTGTACTTACGAACACATATGGAACAGAGAAATCTTTGTGGGGTAGAGAAATGTATGCAGTATCCCAATGGATATTGAGCTTGTGTGCCCAGTATCCAAATATGGTGTTCCGTGAATATCGGCATATACTGCAAATTTTAAGCCCTGCGTGCGTGAAGCAACTGTCGATCTGTACAGCTCGTTGGCCCACTAATTGCAAACCATTAGGTTATACCGGAGGCAAATGATAATTCCCTGTTAACTCCCTTTAATTTTACCAATACATTTATAGTATATGCTATATTGTATCGTTCTCTTGCACAGTATTCAATGTAGGAGTGTATCGAAGAAATGTGGTCGGGGCTGATAGAAAACATGATTTCTTTCGCGCAGATAACACTGAAGCAATAAAAATACGCAGGTACTAGTAGGAATTAATTAAAGGCACTTTTGAAATACAGTAGATCCCCGCTATGTCGAATTCGGTTAACTCGAACTCCCCACTATGTAGAACCATTCTTGCTTTCCTTGACCGAATTTACAAAGTTGTCTCGAAATTTAATGACTTCAGTTCGTTCTTATTAGGGAATGCATATACTTTCAGTTTAAAGACCATGTAAAGTCGTTTCTCTGCGCTGCTTATTATAGGTCCCATGATGTAAATGCTAAATCGTTGTTTCGACTTTCGATTAAAATTCAAAATCGACTAAAAAAGAATCTGTATTTATTTAAAGCATTTAAAGCCAGAATACATCATAAACATTATATAAATTTTGTTTAAAAATGTTTTAAAATGTAACAAACCGGTTTGCGGTTTACATCGGGACTTTACACTACCTTTAAGATACTTTGTTTAAAGGGATATGGCAATAAAAATTTAGTTTATCTCATGTGAAAGAACTTTTAAAATTAATATAATTATATAAATCTCCCTTACCGATTTTTCGTATCTTGCTTAGTTCTTGAAATATTTTGACTGAAAACAATGAGCTGTCCGCCATCTTGGATTAATTTTTGATCTCGTTAACGGTGGTTTTAGTGACATCACAAGCAGGGTTAACCATATAAAACTACTCCTAGGTGACCAAATAGCAATTAGTAGATCTTTAGAGAGTTGTCAGTCAATTTGGTATTTGATATAGTGACCGAAGTATAATTTTGGGCTCATAATGACCATTGGCTTTCTGGGTAAAATACTTGCGTGACAATGCTTGTGACGTAACATGCATATCCAATAGAATCCAAGATGGCGGACAACTCGCTGATTTATGATTATTTCTGTCAAAATATCTCAAGAACTAGGAAAGATACGAAAAATCGGTAAGGGGGATTTTTATATAATTTTAAAAGTTCTTTCAAATTAGACAAACTAAATTTTTATTGCCATATTCCTTTAAGATCACTTTTGTTGGTCTCAATTTGTTGTTCTCAATTTGTTGAGTTAATGAGAGTTAATAAGAGTTAATATAAGTTAGTATGCATGCATCCATTGTAATTATAGAAACTGTTTTCGTCATGTTATAGTGTTTTTAATATTTATTTTTAATATATGTATATAGTCTAACGGCCCCTTGAAAAGCAGCACCGACGCTGAAGGGTCACCGTTATCAAATAATTTGAAATAATAATAATAATGTTCCCATTATTTGCAACAGCGGAATTCTCAGTCACTAGAAAATACTCTATTTCATCATAGAACTATGATTTCATGTATGTTGCATTTACAGAACTACATTTCATTTGCAGCAAATGAATTTCCATGTCCACTTACTATAGATCATGATAGTGAAACTGTAATGTAGTAATTAACTAACAGGTAGTAATAGAATGTTTTATGTGTACTCGATGTAGACAATGCGCCATAAATGCGTTAAATGATGTCTCGCAGTGGTTTTCACATCGTGAAGGATTTGTTGCTGTAAGTACACATTGAGAGCCTGAGGGTCAATTTCTGAATTGCTGTGATCTTAAAAGGATATATGGCAATAGAAAATTAGTTCCCCCTATTTGAAACAACTTTAGCTAGAAATATTAAATGTGGAAAACTATTTTACAGCTTTTTCAAATCTTGCTTAGTTCTTGAAATGTTTGGACCGAAAATCGAAATAATCAAAAATCAGTGAGCTGTCCGCCATCTTGGATTGTTGTGGACATGCATGTTACGTCACATTTGGTATTTTAAATACCAAATTGACTGACAACAGATTAAACCTTTACTAATTGTCATTCGATCGCCTCTATAGGAATAGTTTTATACGACTAACCCTGCTTTTGACGTCATCAAAACCAACGTGTTAATAAGGTCGAAAATTAATCCAAGATGGCGGACAACAAATGGGACAAACTAAATTTTTATTGCCATACCCCTTTAAATTTAAACACAATCGAAATCCTAATCCTAAGCTCAGTCCTAACCATATTACCCTAATCTCAATCCACGAGAATCTGATCTATAGATTGTAAATTCTTTAATTTTCAGAATTAGTAGGCTGGCTGCTTAAACGATTTGTTTTTAACTATTTAGATATTTGATGCTACGAACACAACAAGAGAAAGACGTAAATTGGTTTTGGACTTCTGTGGTGAACGTGGTTACAAGGTGAGCATGTTCATAAAGAATCATGAATACAGGGTGTATAAAAAACGGTAATCCAACTTCGGCGTGCTCTTGTGCGTTCAATATTGCGTGCAAAAATTCAATTTTTTCATATTTATAAAGATTGGGGTTTTGTCTTTTGATTGACACCTTTTTTGTATCATTCCATTCCAAGCAGAAATGACCACTGAAATACGAGGCGGTTAAATGTTGCCGGTCGAAAATACATTTTCCCACCTCTGTGCATAATTTAAATAGCAGTACATAACAAATGAAAAAGCAATTAATCAATAGTGCGTCTTGCCAAACAATAAGCTTAAAACATTTATGTAATGTGATTCACATATTGCAAACCACCTACCGCCAATATAGCCACATAACATGCATGCAGGTATTCTTTTTACGCAGCTTTGTTTTCTGAAACAGCAAATAACAAGACAGTTTTGGGATAATTTGGCGAGTAACATTTCTCCTGGCCGATTTATTGAAATTAATAAAACAATAATTTGTGATATATATGTTTGAAAATACTAATGATTTTGCCCAGAAAAGGGTGGAGGCAAATTATCGCCAATCTTTCTGCTATATAGTTACATATATTAATATATAAATGGATAGGTATATATTCGTAGTTATAAGTTTGAATTCTTATGAATATTCGAGATTGATACTTATTAATTATGACTAGAGGAGGTCCGGGGAGGAGATGGGTGAAATTGAATGTTGATCCGTTCACCAGCACAGTTGTAGTTGAATGACTTTGGTTTGTGTAGCTTGTATGGTTATAATGATCCCAACCACACCATATAATACCATACCATAATGATCGCCATGTCTAGTTCCTGCTTAATTAAGTACTTCAGATAAAGGCGATTATGCTTTAATTGGTAAATCACATTACATAAATTTCCTATTTTCTTCGCAAATATTTTGTTTTATGAAAAATCATTTAATTTTATTCCATATGTTAGGACTTTTTAAATTAAAATTCATGAATTTGTGATCCAAATGGGATTTATTTTCAATAGTTTTGCACCCATGCAACTCCCGACGGCAGAAAGATGCGATTTCCACCGACAATTTTTGTTCGATTCGTACTGTATTTGGTCATTTTCCCTTGTAATGATACAAAATGGTTTTATGGCAGCTAAAAGCCTGATTGTTTTTGCTGTGTAAAATTTTTAACGAGAAACAGGTTGATTACCTTTCTTTTGATACACCCTGTAGATAACATTTAATTTTTGAAGTGCTTCACTATGTATATATAGGCTTCCATTGGCTGCAGCGAAGCGCATATTAAATTAATATAGCTCGTTGAACATCTGGCTAGCTAAGACTAATAGTATATATAGAAGGTGTTTTGTAGATAGAATACTCGAACGAAAATTTCTATACATTTTTAGACCCTTATTCTATCGAACGAAATGCCCAAAAAGCTTGATATTTACACGAATTTGCGGTTAATGCTCAGCAGCTGGACTCTGTAGCTCAGTTGGTTAGAGGCTTAGAGCGCTCTACCGGAATCACAGGGCCGCAGGTTCGATTCCTGCCAGAGGACCTAAAGTTGTATTTTTCGCAAATGCTCCTGGTTAATAGGTCTAAAATGTATATAAATGTTCGTTCGAGTATTCTATCTACAAAAGCTTCCACTATTAGTCCTACCTGTAGCTAAACGTACGTTCACACACAGCGATTTATCTGGCCGATTTTAGGTTTTGCTGAATGTTAATGACGAATATTTTCAGTTGATGATGTCACCAGATGACGTTTGCCACGTATTTTTCAAATATCATTAACGTGCATCTGAAATCGACCCGACAAATCGCAACGTGTGAACGTACCTTAAGACTACTAGTTCTTCTTCCTTGCATACTTTCATAATGCTAACTAATCTTGCAATAATAGCTGATACATATTTATTAAATTGAATTTCTTCAGGTTTTCTTCATCGAATCAGTTTGTGATGACGTAGATATTGTCTCGGAGAATATAAGGGCAAGTGTTTATATGAATATATATTTACGATTATATGAATACATATTTAGGAAGAAATATTCTCGAGTGAATGCTATCCATTATTAATCTCGGTATAAAATAGTAGGTATAAATAAGTAATAGATGTTTTAGCAGCGCATCCATACGGCGACAGCCAGAGACGCCTTTAATAGGCCTTCGACTTGCTTGCTTGCTTGCTTGCTTGCTTGCTTGCTTGCTTGCTTGCCTGCTTGCTTGCTTGCTTGCTTGCTTGCTTGCTTGCTTGCTTGCTTGCTTGCTTGCTTGCTTGCTTGCTTGCTTGCGTGCTTGCTTGCTTTCTTGCTAGCGCTTGCTTGCTTGCTTGCGCTTGCTTGCTTGCTTGCTTGCTTGCTTGCTTGCTTGCTTGCTTGCTTGCTTTACCGTCATTGTGAAACATATTAATTGAAAAACTCACCATGCATCTACTAATATATATACGCGTGAAAACTAAACAGTTCGGACTAATGTAAACGAGCTGATTTTTAAAGTCATTTGGAATTTGGCCATTTACACCTTAACACACCTCTCTCCGATGAAAAGATCTTCGCAAAAGCCTTGAGAAGCACAGCACGTTACAACACTCGCGTACTGTGTATTTAAAGTGAACAAATTATTCATGTTTAGGAAGTGAAGGTTTTCAGTCCAGACTACAAGACAATGCAGAGTGATGAAGCAGTCGAAGATTTCAAAAAACGTATAGAACATTATAAAGCAACGTACGAACCGTTATCTCTGGAAACGGACGAGTAAGCAATCATTCATTCATTCTTCTTTTGTGTAACACTATTATATAGCACATTTCATTAGGAATAGTGCCTTCTCGGTGTGAAGTGATTATTATGCGGGCCCGTATGTCGCGGCAAAGTATAAGCATTAAGAGTCTAAGTCTAACACATTTTTTATGGATAGCTTTCTAAAATTATGCGGGATAGGGTGGCTTAGATAGGGTTGAGCTTAGTTTGTGCTAGTAGTTAAATTGGTCACGCAGTGATGGATTTACTGTGGGGGGGGGGGGGGGGGTGCAGAGGGCGCGCCAGTTGCACTCGGTCGAAGGTCGCGCCCTGCTTCAGGACCAGCGCCCGTTCAACAACCCCCCCTGCCAGATCAAGCTGGATTCATCCCTGTGGTCAAGAGTTTAAAATCCCAACGATTTGAGCGTGTTTGTAATATGGATAGTTCGCGAACTTCAATAAATGCAACACATATACGCACAATTAATATAGTTAATATTATAGTAATATAACTATTTTAATATAATTTAATATAGTTAATGGAAATAGGCAGATTGCTTCGCATACTGATTTAATCCAATTTTGAAATAATGATTCTCTATGCTTGCAACTCAAATTACACTTTATTGTACTTTGTTGCTCATAAGACAGAAACTTTGTGAGCAGGACATCTCTGACGCTGACATGGACACTTGCTCTATTGGACACGTCCAAATGATAAATATTCATGCGTCTCAAAGTGGATCTTGATCCTCTATAGTGAGCAAAGCTCATGGTAAATTTTAATGCCAAATCGATCTGTCCAATGGAAATGCGAGTCACTTTTCAACTGGACATCTCCTAATAATAATGACATCTTTATAATTACAGTACATCTAAAATAGGTGCAGTTGTACTATAATAGGACAAATGATAACACAGATACCTCAAATATCTTCGGTCACCTCTAAATTGAATTATGGTCACGTCTGTAATTTAAATCTCTCTAATATGGACATCTGTATAATACGGACATCTCTCTAATACGGATGTCTCGTTACTACGGACATCTATCTAATACGGACACCTCTAATATGGACACCTTTCTAATACGAACACCTCTCTAACACGGACATCCATCTCTTTAATACGGTTACTCCTCTAATGCGGACACCTCTCTAATGCGGACACCTCTCTAATACGGACACCTCTCTAATATGGACACCTTTCTAATACGAACACCTAACTAATACGGACATCTCTTTAATACGGGTACTCCTCTAATACGGACATCTCTCTAATACGGACATCTCTCTAATACGGACACCTATCTAATACGGACATCTCGTTAATACGGACATCTGTCTAATACGGACACTTCTCTATTTCGGACACTTTGCTGTGCCTATTCAGCAGTGCATGCCCGTATTAAAGAAGTACGCCTGCAGTATAATGTAAAATTGGGCACTTCAATATTTCAGTAACTGTCTTTCTATATAGGGAGTTATCATTTATAAAGAACATGAATTGTGGTCAACAATTTATTGTCAACAGAAGCCATGGTAAATATACATAATTTAGACTGTATTTCTATATCCGTTACAAACTTCCAAGTCATCGTTGTGGTATAAAGTGTAATTGGACGTTAGTATTAGTACAACAAAATTTAGTATATTTCTGGTATATTTCCTTACTCTGTAGGTTATGTTCAAAGTCGTGTCGTATATTATCTGATGAACACTCATATACAACGAAGATCTATATATCTAACAAGGGTAGGTTTTGTTTTTGATATGCTGCTAGTCAGAGGCATAGTCCGGTTTCCCGAGTGGAGCATTTTCACTCTGTCTTAATTAGTAGTCGACCATAGTTTGGTTATTCACAATCAGATCATCCGTCTTACTGTAAACACAAGACGAACTATTGTGACGAACTAGCTAAAATAGCATGATCTTTATACGGGGTCTTGAAGCAATCTACACATTCTTTTGCGACGAAAATCCGCTAACTATACGGATAACGAAGCATCGGCTTTTCGTGATAGTTCGTCTAGGGCCGTATTTGTACACATTGACGAATTATTACAAAATGAATACCTTACTTGTATTTAAATTCGCGCAGTATTAGAAATCGCGCAGACTATAGATGAGCGAAATTGGAACTGAGCGAAAAATAATCCGCGCGAAAAGGTAAGCGTTTGCTACCGTAACTCAAAATACTGAAAGGTAGACAAGCAAATGAGAAATTATTTTATATGACAATATGTATATATTAGCCATTAGATTCGTTGTTACAGCTACACAAAGAACTGTGCTGCATGATTATCTTTCTCCTGGGATTTTTCAGTTCATGTGCATGGCTTGGAAATTTTATCAAGCATTTTCGTAAAAATGTCATTTTATCATGGAAAAAACATCATTTAAGTGTGATTTTCTAGTTTTGTACTGTTTCAAAGTGCTGCGCGAAAATATCGCATTCAGGGTGCGCGAAGTTAAATTGCACGAATTTAAGACTGAGCGAAAATTAGTACCAGCAAATTTAAATAAGTACAAGTAAGGTACCCAAAATAAAGACCAAACATGATCACTTTGCATGACAACAATAAACTACAACGGGTAATTTTATGACTAACAGCGTGTACGATATACTTGTTCCAAGGTTATCGGCGGTAAAATCAAATCGTTCGGCCCATTTCCTTAAATCAAATTAACGCTGTGAACTTTTGGTGATGGTATAATAAAAAGTGTTTCTTTTGTTAAGCATGGAGAAAGTCTGTATAATCTTGAACAAAGAATTGGCGGTGATCCAGAGCTAAGTCCTGGTGGTAAAGAGGTACAGCACGGTAGCTTTGTTAATATCCCAACCGGCAATCGAACTTTATTATTGAACTTATTGAACTTTATTAACTACGGTCCTATTTCACCGAAATATTTACAAGACGGGTGATCTTCCAATAGGGCGTATAATATACACTAATTAGAATATATAAAGATTAGATTCAAACTAAATGAACTATTTACAAGATTTACATATGTTTGATTTTAGTTTTAAAGGCAGAGATACTTTTTGTCGATTTTAAGTCAATGGGAAGGTTATTCCAACTCTCAGCACCCCTGTAGGCGAAAGCTTTTTTCATGTAATTAGTATTAGGCTTAGGTAATGCGAAATTAAATTCGCTCTGTCTCGTATTGTAATCATGAATTTCATTCGCATTGGTGAAAATTTCTGTTAAATAATTTGGTAATATTTTATGTTTAACTTTGTACATTAGGATGACTAATTGATGCCCCCTCTGGTTTGTAGGTTAGGAAGACCTGCCTTGTTCAAAATGTCTACTACTGAACGCTATAATTTTCGTGTTGTATTAAATGCTCTTGTTTGGAGCTGGAGCTTCTGAGTTTATCTGATAATCCCCAAACAACCTCAAACCTGATTTCGATTTGATTTTGGGCTATAGGTTGCATAGGTTTGCCAAATATGGCGTCGTCTTCGGCCGATTGCAGATTTAGAGGAAGGATAATTTAATACAACAGATCGGACTATATATACAAAACCAAAACAGTGACGAAAGGCTCTGAAATATTTTTTCAGCAACGCATGCAGGAATTGTAACTTGTGTTGTTCAAAGGAGTTTAATCACCTACTGAAAAATCAATTTCTGAATATCCCAACCGTACCGGTAATCGGATCTAAGGTTTCTGGGTTCATTTCCATGATACAAACACGTTAAAACCTTTTATATTTATTCTGAATTTATAGTTTGCGACGAGACTAGCAGAGTATATGAATAAGCAAAACATTCCAGATCTTAAGGTACAGTGTTCCAATAATATCTAAATCATTGGTAGTAAAATAATGGATAAGAAACTTTAGAAACAGTATTAATAAGAATCATTCCTTGTTGATCTAGTATTACTACAGGAGGAAACCTAAACTAAACTATAACTTTATTTAATATACTAGATAGCTCTATCAGTTCTAAACTGTTCTCACTAGAGATCCAGTAAGGATAGTCCCTTGTTGATCTAGCATTACTACAGCAGGAAACCTGAACTAAACTAACTTTATCTCTTCTGGATAGCTCGATCAGTTCTCCCCAGAGGTTCAGTAAGGATCCCTTATTGATCAAGTGTTACTACAGGAGGAGACCTAAACTAAACTAACTTTATTTATACTGGATATCTCTATCAGTTCTAAACTCTTTTCTTAGAGGCTCAGAAAGGGTCATCCCTTACTGATGAAGTGTTACTACAGGAGGAAACCTAAACTAAACTAACTCTATTTATACTGGATAGCTCTATCAGTTCTAAACTCTTCTCCCCAGAGGTTTAGTAAGGATCATCCATTATTGAGTAATCAAGGATCATCCATTATTGAGATCCAGTAAGGATAGTCCCTTGTTTATCTAGTATTACTTCAGGAGGAAACCTGAACTAAACTAACTTTATCTCTTCTGGATAGCTCTATCAGTTCTCCCCAGAGGTTCAGTAAGGATCCCTTATTGATCAAGTGTTACTACAGGAGGAAACCTAAACTAAACTTACTCTACTTATACTGGATAGCTCTATCACTTCTGAACTATTTTCTTAGAGGTCCAGTAAGGATCCTTCCTTGTTGGTCCAGTATAACTACAGGAGCAAACCTAAACTAAACTAACTCTATTTATACTGGATAGCTTTATCAGTTCGAATCTGTTCCGCCGCGATGTTCAGGGAATGCTACCTCTTATTCGCCCAGTGTTACTACAGGAAGAAGACGGAGTTACTCGGAGAAACCCGCTTAGACAATAGGATCGAATCCTAGTTGCAGAGTTGAAAACCACGTGCAAGTGTGCAACTACATTTTCTTTGTGATATTTTCAGGTGTGGACAAGTCAATTAAAAAGAGCATATCACACAGCCAAGGACATAAATGCTCCTATTGAACAGTGGAAAGCTTTGAATGAACTAGAAGCGGTAGGTTGATTTTACCTCTGGTAGAAAATACTTTAGTGAGTAATCCTGAGCGTTTCCTGGTACGGTTTCTCTTGACCCCAAGGATGTTGGGTCGTTTTATCTGAGGCGCACTTTCATCAAAGCACACTTTGATCAAAGAAAGTTCCAGACTTTATTTGTGTGTGCTGTTGTTTTGAGATCGTCTATGCACCCAATGACAATTCACACTGTATTGTTATTCTCATTTTTCGTGCCCTCTCTAAATCGACTCAGTTGATGAATAAATATCAGGTTCTGAAAAATTGACCAAGCAGCCTGCTGGTTGCCCCACACTGCGGTCCTCCTAAGGACTGGCTGACACTTACCCGAGATTTGCGTACTTGAGAAGTACTAAGTACCAGGCTAAAGACCCTTAAAATTGGACCATTTTATATGCAAGCCGTATTAACTCGTTTAAGCGCCGCCCTCATTAAGCGCCGCATTGGAGAATAAAATTATTAAAGAACCAGGATTCTGCCGATGGCCATGCGAGTGTCGGGTACCTGTAGCCCTGATGGCATGACCCCCCACCCTGCCGACAACTTTAAAACTTGATCGACTGGGCTCAGAGTAGCTTGAAGCGCGACATCGATTAACAAAGTGCAAAGTGATTAGAGCCGTTCGTCAGACGTCTTTCTGGCTTTTCGGATAGCATATTTCCCAGAATCACCAGTAACTAATATTGTGCGCATTGTAGTACTGAATTTCATCTAATACTAATGTTTAAATAACAAAATTCGCCAAAGATAAAAAAACCCACAAAATTACTTGTATAAAAATATATTACAAGTACAACATTGGGGTTTTGTTACTGCATATTTGAAGCCTTCAAGTGCCGGGCGGAAAGAGTTTGGCGTGGCGTGAGGCGGCACCAGCACCAGGCCCAGGCGCGCAAGAAAAAAAAAAAATGAAAAAATCGCGTTTATAGAATTTATAGAGGATGAGTATCCTCCTAGCACCCTCCCCAAGCGCCAGCGCGCTCGCTAATCTCAGCCTATAAGATCTCTTCAAACGCCGCTTTTTTTTCTTTCCAGCGCGCTGGTACGAGGCTGGGGCGCTGGCGCTGAGCGCTGCTCGCTTGCGGCCCGCCGCCAGGCGAACCTGAAGAACAGAACCTGAACCCACACATTAGCTTATCGTCAGACAGACCACCAGAAAGTCAGAAAAACCAGACCTTAAAAACAAACAATAACAATAAATGATCAGCCCCAGTTGGATTTCCCCGCCGCGTGGCATGACCATGATGATCAACACAAAAACCCCGCACTTGCAGCCCTATATATGCATATGGATATATAAGCGGATATATTTTTTATTTTTTATTTTTTTTCGTTTGAAACGCAGGCTTAATCGCCTCGTTAACGCATGCGTGTCATAAAAAAATATCGCCGAAATCATCGTTAAATAGAATCATATGTATATAATAGAAGATAATAATAAATAATAATAATATAAAATATAAATAATAATAATAAACCGTGAAAAACGAATACTAACGTATGGCCGTGAAATTTTGGGAAGTGATAGTAATAGTATTTATATATTAGCCCTTTTCATATAGGCCAATTTATTATTTCCGAGATCCGATTCTCTTCTTGACGTATGTGATTTCACACGATACAGCAACCACTACACTTTTCTCCTGGTATCAGCCAATGGTCTTACTCTTGTCAGCAAACCCAGTAAAAGCATCAAGAGGAGAGTTCGATCCAACAAATCGGGAACGGCTAAACGGAGAGTTATTACCGGAGAGTTATTACCGGAGAGTTATTACCGGAGAGTTATTACCGGAGAGTTATTACCGGAGAGTTATTACCGGAGAGTTATTACCGGAGAGTTATTACCGGAGAGTTATTACCGGAGTTATTACCGGAGAGTTATTACCGGAGAGTTATTACCGAGAGTTATTACCGGAGAGTTATTACCGGAGAGTTATTACCGGAGAGTTATTACCGCAGAGTTATTACCTGAGAGTTATTACCGGAGAGTTATTACCGGAGAGTTATTACCGGAGAGTTATTACCGGAGAGTTATTACCGGAGAGTTATTACCGGAGAGTTATTACCGGAGAGTTATTACCGGAGAGTTATTACCGAGAGTTATTACCGAGAGTTATTACCGGAGAGTTATTACCGGAGAGTTATTACCGAGAGTTATTACCGGAGAGTTATTACCGGAGAGTTATTACCGGAGAGTTATTACCGGAGAGTTATTACCGGAGAGTTATTACCGGAGAGTTATTACCGGAGAGTTATTACCGGAGAGTTATTACCGGAGAGTTATTACCGGAGAGTTATTACCGGAGAGTTATTACCGGAGAGTTATTACCGGAGAGTTATTACCGGAGAGTTATTACCGGAGAGTTATTACCGGAGAGTTATTACCGGAGAGTTAAATTGGAGAGTTAAGATTTCGGAGAGTTAAGTTGGAGCCACGACCACACGCAATTTCGTAACTCTCCCTATGTCTTTTGAACTAACACGAGAGAGTTAAGTTAAATTTGACTTAACTCTCTTCCGTACAATCGAAAACGGCACTCATATTTTGAAGAACTTCGCTTATAGTAGAATTTGCGCTGTGGATTACCTGACTAAAATAGCTGGTTAGTAAGAGTTTTGAGTTTTGTATACAGCAAGACTAAAATATTTCGAGTTAATACGACGTAGATAAGTATTGATTTAAGTATCAAGCAGACTTGACAGACTTAGTTGTAAGACTTGAAACAGGCAACTAGAAGCAACAAAACGGGAACGTTATATAAACCTGGTCCAACAGTAAACACACCTACATGCATATTCACCAATATGTGGTTGAAGTACGTCTTTGTAGTGTCAACGTTGTTGTCGTTTCCCACCCATGGCAACAGAGAGTTACAAAAATGCTTACGGAATAGTTAAATCAATTAAGTTTCTTATGTTAGCTCTCTCATGTTAGTTCAAAGAAACATTGATAGTTAAGAATTTGGGCGTGGTCGTTGGAAAATAGTGGGCGTGGTTTGGGCGTGGCTCGAACTCAACTCTCCGAAATCGTAACTCTCCGATTTAACTCTCCGGTGATAACTCTCCTTTTAGTCATACCCCAACAAATCGGATCGTATGAACCAGCCTTTACAAATAAAATGATTTTTAAAGAGCGGCGCTCTCAAATAGGCGCCGCCCTCAAATAGGCACCGCATCCTAAATACCAAATAATTCAAGAGTGTCGCGGCACTTAAACGAGCAAACACGGTAGGTCAGGTATAGGTCTTTGACTCTGGGTCTGTGGTATAAACGTACCTTTTACGCCCAGGTGATCTAAATTTCACATATTCTTTTCTTAGGGTATATTTGATGGTATGACATATGAGGAAGTACATGAAATATACCCAGATGAACACGAACAACGATATCAAGACAAATTTAAATACAGATCACCGCGAGGGGAGGTTGGTAACATATATGGGGGATTTATTTAGGTGGCTCGATAGGACAACTCGACTATATTTGATAGCTTGTTTCATCATTACAGAATTTATGTAATAAAACTATTTTTGGGAGGCAGGTGTAACATATACCTAGGACATTAACCAAAATAATTTTGGTGTATATTTGTTTAATTGCATCAGAGTAGCACCCTTGATACTAAAGACCACTTTTCTGTCGATGGAAATGAAGGGGTCGCAGGAAAGTTAATATTGCCAAATATATATTAGGTGGGAGTCCAAAACGTTAAATATATTATAACCAATGCTTGGGCTATGCAAGGAACTAGAATCAACTAGACATGACCATGCATACATTCAGTGGCGGACACTAGGGGGGCCAAGGGGGGCGATCGCCCCCCCCAATAATTTCTCAAAGCCTTTTAATGATAGCTGACTAACTGTGTAACAGAGCTGTATTAATGATTTTACAATCACAAAAGCCTTGATAGGCTATAATTTAAGTAGAAAATGAAATGAAATTTAAGCCAAAGATTTTAAGAACTGAGATTTGAAGCAACAAAAAGATGGTTATATGTTGGCAACCTAAGTTCGCACCCCCAATATTTCACGAAGTGTCCGCCACTGCATACATTCATGAAAATTTACATCCTCAATATTGGTAAAGAAAAACATCCTAAGTTGATTGACCAAAAAGTCTATAACTTATGTTTGGTTACTCCACACTCAAATATCCTAGTTCCTTGCACAACTAATAAGCCCTTGAATACTCAGTGAAAATTTCAGATGAATATCTTTTATAGTTTATCAGAAATCGCAAAAACAAATTCCAACAAGGCCTAAAAATGACAAATTGAGAAAAGCAGTCGCAAAGTTTGGTGTAACTAACCAGTTCAAGTTTAGGGCTCAAAATGCCCCAGGTTTCCATGGTAATCAGTGCAACATATGATGGTGTACTTTATGAAATCCCTCAAATTACTGGAAATACCTCGTATTATTTTGAAAACCAATTGTATATGAAAGATTAGTGCTTAAACATTCAAAATATATTGTTTTCAAAAAATCAATTTTTCTTGGGGGTTTTCCTATGCATGTTTATTTTGATAGTAAAAGGCTGTTGTTTTTGCCTGGAACTCCTGGCAATTGGCCCTTGAAATAGCATATTTTCTCCAGGAATATAGTCTTTCAAATGTTTATGTTCAAGTTAGGGGAAGAACCCTGTGTAAACAAGTGCATGTTGGCAATTTCTCAGCTGATTTTTATGGACATTTACAATTGTATTGTAGTCATACAATGATCTGAAAGTGAGATTGGAACCAGTTATAATGGTAAGTAGTCGAAAATCGTATAGTGAAGTGAGTGAACTGAAACTCAGTACTTTATGGTTTATATAGTGTTTGTGAAAGTTTTCTCACCGACTATTATTACAGTGTTGAAACTATTAGTCGCTGGGGCAACAGCGTTGGTTTGTAGTAGCGGTATAGATATTGGTTTAGCGATTCGTATCTCGCATCCCACCTGCATTTCAATATTCTTATTCTTAAGATTTGAAGCAGAATATACTTGAGATATTATCTTCAGGTATGTCAGGTATGTGAGTTCATTTCGATACTTCGACTAGACTTTCGCAAAGTCCGTCGTCTTTGTAATAACGGGGTAATTTTCGTAATTTTCAATGCAGTAAGGAATTTGCGAGTCGAATTTGGTGGAAAGGAATTCACGAAACGACTTTAACGAAACGCGCTAGTTCGTCGCGTGAACCTAATTCGTATTAAGTTCAATTCGGCGGTTCGGCAAAAATCCGACGTTGATTCAAACGTTGAATTTAATTAAGTGAATAACTATTCTAATATTGACCTTTTTATTATCTTTTGAATGACTTTTTTTGAACAATTCATCACTTCGGCGATCATCGTTCATTTCGGTTTGATGTTACAATTGAATCGACGTCGCGCCGTGTCGAACTAAATAGAGACCTTACGATATAAGACGGCAACGTGACGACGACGGCTATAAATACAATGAAATTTATACAGGGTGTATCAAAAAAACTGCAAATACCATAATTTGTATGCACGAGATCATACATTAGAATTTCAATGGCTGTGCAAATAATTACGCTTCTGGGATTTGAAAATACGTTTCCCAGGGTATCAAAACAAGCACACAAAGTGAATTAAACTTATGAGTTCGATTACGAATGGCTCAGTTTACGAATGACTGCTGTCGAGTTTTGAGTTTGGGCGTACTTTAAAACAAGAAATACTCTTTGCTCTGTTGTTAGCTGAGCCATTCGTAATCGAACTAATTTTAATTCACTTTGTGTGCTTATTTTGATAGTACTGCACGTGGAAACGTATTTTCAAATCCCAGAAGCGTAATTATTTGCACAGCCATTGAAATTCTAATGTATGATCTCGTGCATACAAATTATGGTATTTGCAGTTTTTTTTATACACCCTGTAGTATTTTAGAATAGAAATGAATAATTAAAATCCCACGGGAGTTTTAGACGTCATCCTCGTTCTGTTTCCAACGGTAAACTACAGATTTTTACGGCTTGTGTTCAACGTCTGCATTTCAAGCCGCGAGAAGTGGTACTCAGCAAATTGGCTCAGTACTGAAGTAGAAATCTTCTAAACCAAAAAGCCCTTATCTCAACTTCCTCAAACTGAAGTGAATTCATACGATTGATAATACACGACAAGTTTTATTTAATTGATTTATTTGAAGGAGTTTGTTTTGGCCGTCGTCGTTCGCGTTGCCGTCCTACATCGTAAGGTCTCCAATACATTAGGCACGACTGTCTTATATAGTCGAACTTAATATCGTTGTCGATAATCGTCGAACTTAATTGATTCAAACGTCGCGCTTATCATGTGCCAAACACTTCGAATTAGGTTCGGCACATGAGGAGCGCGACGTTTGAACTAGGCCTGACTGCCAAAAATCAAATGCTAAAATAAGGGCGAGTTTTAGCAAAGGCCGGATAACTTTTTGACTGAACCTTGACAAAACATTTTTGAACTAAATTGTGTTTACAACATATAGTTTTAACAGCATTTGAAAATAATGCTGACGTCAGCAATAATACTTTCCAAAACTGTAGGAGAAGTAATTGTATCGACTCAAAAATTTTCGTGAACACTCGTAGTAACTATATACGTAACATATAAGACAGCCAGCTTTGTAGTTAGGCTGAAACCCACCTATATGGGGAAACAATTAAGATGAAAATATAATAATGTACTGGAACTGTATGTTTTTGCTTTCATCAGGCAGTTATTCGGGTGTTACTTGCATATTTCTTGGATCATCCGTCAGGTAAGCGCATCTCATAAGCGGGACTTCTCGGTGGATTATGCATCCCCTACCCCCCCCCCCCCCAAACGTTTTTATAGCATTCTGATGGTCAGAAAATGTTGTATATTAGATAAGCAAATTTTCAAATTGCTTAAACTGGTCTTCAAGGTTTTTTGTTCGTACTCAACATGACTTTAACGTATTTTTTTCCGACCAACATGAAAAAAAATATTCCCTACAAAATTGGAATTGTTAAACATTCGTGGGGTGGGGGGGGGGGGAGGATACGGATTGTTTCATTTAATTTGCTTACCACGCACTATTAACTTCAATTTTTGTCGCCAGAGTTAATAGTCAAATACTACAGTACTGGGATTTTTTAAAAATAAAAGCATACTAGTTCCATATTTTGTCCATAGTGTTCCATAGTATGAAGATGGCAATTATTGTGGAATTAGTATAATTTTCATACTAATTGCCATTGTCGTATGACGGATTTTGTAAAAAGTTTGGCAGGGCAAGGTTGATTATACTGCATGCATGTTTAATTTTTATTCTTTCTTATTCCAATGTATTTTGTTTATAGATCAGTTGCCATACATGAGAGTCCCTCTACATACTATTTACAAACTCACACCCATAGCT
Source organism: Trachythela sp. YZ-2020 (assembly GCA_016169945.1). Lineage (NCBI taxonomy): Eukaryota > Metazoa > Cnidaria > Anthozoa > Malacalcyonacea > Clavulariidae > Trachythela > Trachythela sp. YZ-2020. Next base: position 7,500,741 of record JADLSH010000260.1, read on the forward strand.
TTTGGTAAGTTATAGACCATGCATTTTGTCGAAGTGCACTTTGGAATTGATACAAGCTGGACGTTGCCATAATTACGTTTCTGATTTGTAGAAAAATAGGAGGGTCTGGGGGTCCTCCCTCAGAAGATTTTGATATATTCGAAGCTCGATGACTGCATTTCTAGCATTTTCTAAAGCGAATTTGCAAAATAATTGTGCCAAAATTACTGTGTTGTAGAACGCGAAATTTGAGGTGCATATGGAGGCTCGTATATAAATCAAGTTCTTTCAAGTGTTGTTACTTTTTATATACCAATCGCTTTACATGACATAACGAAAAAAATTGTAGTTATTTTAACTCCACCCTCCTTCTCGGCCAATTTTTCTGTTCTGAGGACTTCGAAAACAAATTATGAGGTGACACGCACGTTAACAGCAAGCTGGAACAAGACATTCTTTCCAGCAAAATTTAATTGGACATGCTTGATATCGTCAAAGTAAATGCATTTTTCTTTTGTATTTGTATACTTCCATAGTTTTAAATTAGGACGAGAACGAATTGTTTATATTATAATGACAAATATTTACCTTAAATAAAAAAAAGGGCAGCCTTAACCCCCTTGCCCCTCCTGGTAAAGGAAAGAGGGGCAGCTGCTCCTCCTGCCCCCCCTCCCAATTCCGGCTTGGCCATATTTATAATATTAAGGTTATGAGACCTTATTATGGGTTACAAGATTTATTGCCCTTTGGACACACTTTTTCTAGAGGTATCATCTGACTTTCGAAAAAGCATACTCCGGAGGGATTTGATTTAAAACCACAGATTATAAAAAAGCTTTTGGCGTGTAGTCGCAGTGTCTGAGTTTTTCTCCCGTGTCCGTGAAATAAAGCAATACTTTATAACATGAAGTTCTTTGTGTATTAGCTGGTTTAGCACTCATTGTACTATACGAGTATATAGGTGGTGTGCAACCAATCTCGAGGCGGATTTAGAAGACAAAGGATTTTCGCCATGTTGGATGAAATATGAATTGCAAACAAGCAAAAACCTTTGTCAAATTCGTCCAACATGGCGCCCGTGACGTAACGTGCACACCAAGAATAACTGTTCAGTTCTTGTGAATAGCGCACGCAACGTGTCTTGTAACCATAAGGCTTAAATATATTGTAATTCTAGGATGTCGTGTTGAAAAGATTGCTATAGACGTAGATGCTGTTGACACACATGTTCCCCACCCCAGCAGAGTAAGTGTTCATTTCTCTGATATTGTTTCTATTTCAGTGCAGAGGCACTCGAAACCATTCTATTGTATAACCCATAAAAACATCCTTATTTTAAAACCAGACATATTAACCATCTTGCCCGATGTAACACATTGTTAAGGTCCAGGATGGAGTTCCACCCGTGGACCCAGTTTTACACCCACAGAACATGTCTGAATAGACCTGGTTACGCTTCAAGATTTTTCGGTTAACATATATCTATATTTCTTCTTTGTCTTAGGCAAGCAAGGGGGAAGAGTCGCCGCTAAGCCAGAGTCCAGCGATATAGACTTTATATAGATGTATATCAATTCGTGTGTAACCGAAGCCTCTACAGCCGTAGCGGCAAGGTTTCCTGCATAAGTTGTCCTTCGGACGAGATTTGTGAAGGAAAAAAATGGGTCAATTTAACGTATGAATCATTTAGAGGGAGAACACTTTAGAATTGATACAGCTATCAAGTATAAATAAAGTCAGTTTAGTTTTGATTTCTTCCTGTAGTAAGCCACCTTAATTAGTTCAGTGTTACCACAGGAGGAAACCTAAATTAAACTAACTCTATTTATACTGGATTACTCTGTCAGTTTTAAACTGTTCCCCCTCGAGGTCCAATATTCCATATGGGATTCCCTTATTGGAATAGTTTTACTATAAGAAGAAATCTGAACTAAACTAACTCTATTTTAGCTATTTATACAGGATAACCCTAACAATTTTAGGCCTACTCTGGGCCCCATTGTCGCCTAATATTGCCCAATATCACCAATATCACAGAATGTCGCCTAAAATCGCCACTATCGCCTGAAATTTTAGAATGTCGCCTAATAGCGCAAATAATCGCGGCGACATTGTGACTCAGAGTAGGCCTAGTTTTAAACTGTTCTCTCTATATAGAGGTCCAGTATAAGGGGCATTTTCCTTGGTACAATGTAATTACTGTTATTGAAGAAGGAAAACTAAAGTAACTTCATTATACTGGATAGCTCTATTAGTTCTAAACTGTTCTTCCTAGAGGTCCAGTAAGTGTTAACCCTTATTGGTCCAGTGTTATTAACGACCAAAACCATTTTGCCACTAATAAGCTTAAATGCTTCTCAATTAAATTTTTTAATGGTTTAATATAACTAATATAATAGAAACTATTAAGTGGGTGAATAACAATTTTATATGTTAATGTTTAAAAATTGGCCTCATAAATATATTGAATACAAGGCATTAAACGAGCAAAAATCTTGCCATTTGCAAGATTAAATACATGACTCAAAGATGGTGCAAGCCAACGAAGTCAACGACACCTTTCCAGTAGAATGCCCTGATGAACTTCATACAAGCTGGAAGCAATGGGTCTTGATCGTATACAGAATGGATACGAAGAACCGAATTATACTCATTGCTTTCAATGTCATGTTGATATTTAATACGGCATTCCTGAACTTACTTTCTGTGGTAACAATCAGAAAATCATCTCAACTCAAGAACAAACTTTGCTACTTCGTTATCCTAATACAATCGGCCGTAGATTGTGGTGTTGGTGTCGTAAGCATACCTTTGTTCGTTCTCTTCCAAGCTGCGCCGTTGTTGGGTATTAAAAACTGCATTGCTATCGTGGTTTTGACTCGAGCAGTACTCGTTGTCCCTTCCCTATCCGCTGCAACCTTATCTGCAATGACAGTGGAGCGATACATTGGTGTACTTCACCCGTATTCATATCAAACGCATTTGACAAAAGGACTCCTCTTAACTTATGTCGGTGTATGGAGCGTAATTTCCCTTACAAATATAATTTCATCCATTGAAACTCCGAAGGTATTACAATACTCAATTTCAGTAATATTACATATATGTTATTTACCGGCTGGGAGGTCCGTACTGGAAAAATATTTTCCCGAAGTCTCAGAAGCGGCCCGAGACCGAAGGTCGAGGGCCGCTTCTGAGACTGAGGGAAAATATTTTTCCAGTACGGACCGACCAGAACGGTAAATAACGTGTTTATTTTTTCGTGTTTATTTCTTCACTCCTTTGTTTGTTTTGGCGCGAAAAGTTGCGAGAGGTCCGTACTGGTGTGATACGGACCTCGTACTCAGCCAATCAAAAGGCTCTATTTTAGTTACGGACCTGAGTTACGGACCTCAAAAAAAATAATAGTACATTTTCTCTTCATTGCCTATGCGTACACAAGAATATACCTTGTGGTAAGAAAGCTAGATCGCTCCGAAAAATGGCCTGCCGACACTGAACAGCAACAAAGTGGAAAAAAGCGTCTTCTTCGAGAGATCAAACATGCAAAATCTTGTTATATTGTGGTTCTTTGCTTTGCTGTATGTTTGCTCCCATCGGCAATGGGTCTAATTTTTGTCGATATCGAAAATGCTCACTTCCCACTATTTTTTAATTGGGCGATAACCCTGTTTAATTTAAATTCAAGTGTCAATTCAATGATATTTTTCTGGAGCAAAACATTGCTGAGAAAAGAGGCCAGTGCAATCCTGAATTCTATTTTCTCAAGACTGGGTTAGCACGCTGCCTCGTATCGCTCAGTCAAGCCTGCTGTTGAAGGTGGAGGATACACGTGCACGTAAAAATCTCGCACTCACAGCTTGTCAACAAGTTGTAACAATGTCAGGGCCTACCGAAAGGGAGTAATAATATAGAGTATAAAGAATAAAATAATAGCCAGGTGGAGTAGTTCTAAACTTTGAGATTATATTATTATAATAAAGTTAGCAACACAGCCGATCCAGGTTGAACTTTTCTAGAAGTGTTTGTCTCGCTATATTTCTAGCCTAATTCTTAGACGTTGCTAAATGGCCAACAGGCCAAGCTCGGTTCCTCGGTCGGGTTCTATTCAACACAAACACATGTGGCCAATTGCATTGGAGTATGTTTTTATGTCTATAACGGTTTAATGTTACTATTATTCTACAAAGCCATGCGTCCAAAATGTCAAATCCACTTTTGGTAAGTGAAGAAACCATACTTAGCGAAATGCAACAATTGATGCTAGATTGTTAACCTTATTCTATTGAATTGCGAAAAAGATAATGTTGTAGAGAAGTGTGCTATTCTGGACAATAATAATTTTATATATAGTACTCAGTAGAAGTAATTATTCGCAATGTAATAAGTAAACAGTGTGGTTTTATAACTAATAAGTGTGATAAGATATATATGAAACAACTTGTTTTACTTTTGTACGAGTACGGGAAAGTATTCGGAAATTTGGTGTTTTCATTTGGAGATTTTGGGTGAGACTTGTGAGAGGCTATAGGTACGGCCCTGAACCGGCAATGTTGTGATTTTATCCAGTTGCTAGGTTGTCACTCGCAACTTGTTAAAAAGTAACAACTTGCAGGACGATATATAACAACGTTGTTGAAACAACTTGTAACAAGTCTTGTTGTCAACAAGCTAGCCGATGACAACTTGTCAACAAGCTGGGAGCAAGGAGTGCGAACACATCCTGATGACAACTGCATTTTCAAGCACAAGTCGACCTGCTGCAGTGTGTGCATGGGGAGTTGTTACCGTAATGGTTGACTACCTGCTCTGACTTGTGCTTGAAAAGTGTAACTGCATGCAACTGATTGCAAGGACTGAATATCCAGTTAAGTCCGATTGAAGCTTTTATTGATATGACATGAATAAGTATTTTGAGAGAAATTTATGCTAATTTAGTAATTAAGATCACATATCCAGTTGTGATATCTTTTGGTTAGTTATATTCACGAATTTGAGATTGTATACTATAATATATTTACCAGGTATCAGTTCGTACACTATATTAGTATATAGAATGTTTCAATAATATTCTATTATTTAAGAAATAGAAAACATTTTCTGTGTTTCTATACACTTTTAGAAACACGCGTGGGAGTTTGGGAGAACGAGAAATAATCAGTGGGAAAACGAGCCCCTAGGGCGAGTTTTCCTACGTTATTTCGAGTTCTGAATATTCGATCTGATTTTAATGTGAAATGCTTCAGCAGACATTCCAACCTCCGGTAGCAGGAAATCGGGAAGTTGGCAATTTCTCTGTTACTATTTTTCCGAACCTTTGTATTTTGCCTCTTGAATGTGTTGCTGTTGGGCTTAGACTTCAAAGAGGGTGTTGATGGGGTTTATCGTGAGTCGTGATTGTCTGATTTCAGTTATCGTTAGTCGTGAAAACACTCCAAATTTTACCATGAAGCGCTAGGAAAAATTTACTGTTTAATGTTCAGAACGCATTTAGGATTCAAATGTCCAATAGTATTAAAATTTAGGTATATTGTCCAGTTCTCCGATAACATTTTTGTATGTTTTAACATTAAAAGTCTTTATCCCCGAGCCAACGGCGCCGTTGGGGTTGAAAATTCGATAGTTAAAGTATAAAGTAAATCTTAGTATCGAATTTTCAATGGCCCCGAAACATATAATGTAGGTATGTTATCACACCTTTTATACCGTAATCTCTATAATAAGCCCCCCGCGGGGGGCTTATTTTTTCAGGCACCTTTGGTGGAGGGGGGGCTTATCGGAGAGGGGGGGCTTATTTGAGAGGAGGCTTCTTATTTTTCCTTAAAATGATATGATAATTTTGTTCAAGCACAGTACAATGAGTAAATAAATCAAAAGATCTTATCAAAACACTTGTGTTTTGTGTGAATGAGGGGGCTTACTAGAGGGGGGACTTATTAGAGAGGGGGGACTTATTAGATGGGGGCTTATTAGAGAGGGGGGCTTATTAGAGAAGGGGCTTATTAGAGAGGGGGCTTAATAAATTTCTTCATTCAAAAAGGGGGGCTTATTAGAGAGGGGGGATTATTTGAGAGGGGGGATTATTTGAGAGAGGGGGCTTATTTGAGAGAGGGGGCTTATTTTAGAGAGGGGGCTTATTTGAGAGAGGGGGCTTATTTGAGAGAGGGGGCTTATTTGAGAGAGGGGGCTTATTAGAGAGATTACGGTATACTTTAATTTTATCCAGCTAAAATTCAATCTTAGACGTTTTGTAAAACTTTTTGAATGTTAGTTCATAAAACTTAAGTGCTTTTGGGGGTTTTCGCTTGATACGCTTTTCCATAAAGTTCGCCTTGAAATGACTTCATTTCTTAAATGAATTCTCCTTTAAATAATGAGTTTTTCAATATAATATCGGGTAATCTAAGAAACTCACACCTACACTGACATCCACCTCACAGACATCAATATCACAAGGGTCTCCCAGAAAGGTCGTTTATCTTGTATGTGTTGTATATTGTATGTAAATATCGATTTAAATAACCATATACAATGTGGAAAATTATGTCTGGAAAATTTTTACCGTTTACTGATTTTCAGAACCCCCCCGCCCATCCCTCCTCAAACTACACCCCCAGACCCCCCTAGATTACGCCCCCAATAACAATTTGCTGAACCAAAATGCGTGACGGACTAGTAACGTTGTGCGCTCGCTGAGGCTTAGCAACTAACATCGCTTGTTTTTGCCCTGGGCTGTCGGTAAATTTTGGAATGAGCACCCCCCAGTGGAAACGTTCTCGGTACGCCACTGACGAGAACGTCGACGTTTCGAGCAAAGCGCAAAGGCCCTTCGTCTGTAAGTTTGTCTACTATCTTTCACGCGAAGCCGAAGCGCCCCCGCTCCAAACGCGAAATTCTTGTCATATTTTTCAGATAGTTTGATGAGGTGCATTCGCATTGAAATCTTGAATTAAATTTTGTCCATATTTCAGTTCAGTGACTGCATAAATTGAAAAATTGAGGGGCAGCAGCCTCCCGTTCCCCTTTCCTAAAACATTTGCTAGGGTACGCTGTGTTGAACTTTGTCCTTACTTATATAGTTAAATGATGGGTAGTCACTCGTGACACACTGTTTATAGTGTTTTAGTACGTTCTATTTCATTTCTCCTGCACATTTTACCATTTTCTTGACAAATATGGCTTTGGAATATTTAGAAGCATATTGGGAACGATTCCTGGGCATTGTAGAACCTCATTTGCCTGAATATTTACACTGGAATGAAATATGTGTGAGTATTGACACTGCATGATTTTAATTTGATTTTTACTGTAGCAATTACGTTTGTACTATTTACCATAGATGGCTGTTTAGATAGAGAGCTTTTAATAAAAGGGCAGTTCGCAGAATATAAGTTTTGGGCAGGCTATTGTATAGAGAAATATAACATGCTAATAGTAAAACGTTTTAATGATAATTTTTGTAAGAAATAAGTGTTTTTGTGAATGGTTGTCAACTTCCTGTCATGTGATGTCACTTCCTATTTAGATAAACTAGCTGATCAATAGATTCAACCTTTATGGTGTGAATCAAGACAGATTAAAGGATCAGGAGTGTATGAAGTTTTCAAGGCTTGATACAAGACTTGACTTTTGACATGAAAATATTATTGATACTGTCCATCATTGTATACTGTCTTATACATATGAAGAGTCATGAAAAAGTTTCATGTACTTTATAATCTTTGTAATTCTGTATTATCTAATACTCCGAAAATGCTGGCAATCACATTTCGCATTTCTTGGGGGAGCATGCCCCGGACCCCCCTAGCGGTGTTTCAAGCCTTCAGCTCTTGAAAACTCCCCCGGTGTAGACAGATTAAATTGTAAAGTAGGGCACATTGTAGCTGAGTGGGTTAGCAAGAGACAATTTGGAGGTACTGTAGTCTCAGATTTATTAATCCTTTAACTTATTAAGCTGCAATATGCTCTAATGTGCTCCATTACTATTAGTATCCAAACTATTTTACTTGTCAATAAGAAAGCGCTTGGTTTTATTTAATGCTTAACATTTTCCCCGGAACATCAAGGCTGGATTTGGTGTAAATGCTGGGGGAGGTGGAGAGAGATTCAGGGGAGGTGCAGCGATTCAAACTCAAGCCTCCCTGGGAGAGATGTCCCCCCTGTATATATGTATCAATGTATTTATGAGTTAATATGACCATATAACTCATCCAGTTGGCGTTGTGTTTGATCAAATGGTTTTGTTATTATTGAATTTTAAGTTTTGACTTTAATCCATCATTTCACTTTTCTGAAGGGGAGGTGCATGAATTTTCAGTGGAGGTGCAAAAATTCTCAGGGGAGGTGAAAAACTATCCCTGAGGAGGTGTGCACCTTCCCTCAAAATCCGGCCATGCTGAACGTATGTGAATTTTTTACAATTTATATTTTAATTTGTAGTGGACATTTGTGTCTTATCTTGCGGAAGCTAGGAGACATATACACCGGTGGTGTCGCGGTTTAGAATCTTGGCAGGTATGGCATTTATTTAGTATAACATTAAGTGTTTCCGGTCAACATTCAAGATAAGTGTATAGAAGTTTGTCTAATGTTTATATGCATCTTAGTGTATTATATTCACGATAACAACTTAATTGTTTACTGTCTAGTTGTTGACTTTTGTGTCACCTGTTGTTAATTGTTACTTGTAACAGTGAGATGAGATATCAAAAATGGATGCCATTATTCAGATGGGTCAGGGATGCCAAAACGTACGGCAACAATGAATATTTAGTGGGATACCAGATTCTCAGGGGATACTCAAACTTTGAATCCTGGTATCCCAGTTGGATACTGAAAAAGAATTCAAATTTCCGGCCCTGCTTAGTCAATGGTCCATCCTCCCATCTTTTGGACAAAATAGATAGGCAAAAAGTCCCGTAGGTTTTGACAGTTTATTGATTCTGAGTTTGCTGCTATGTGCACTACAAAATTTTATTATAAAGTGTACAAAATGGTTAAAATTGTATGCTCAGAATGATTAACTATGTACAGTTAAACCTCCCTAATACGGACACTGCAGGGATAGAGCAAAAGTGTCTGTATTTATAGAGGTTATTTTTAAAGAAAATCAAGGCCAGTGAGACCCAGTCACAGGCCCAGGGCAGATTGGTGAACACAGGCCCCCCCACCCCCTCAATCTTGAACTCGTGCGCTTTGGTTTGCTCCATCCTCACTTAATTAACACTCGCAAGGGACATGAATGCTGTGCATTGTGTTGGCCCCACTATCGTCTGCCGGCAATTTCTTATTTGGGGCAGGGTCGTCATTGTAGGACAAAATTTTTAGAATATATGTGTACCTTTATTCAGTATGTTTTTCTGACATGTTATGGTTCTATTATGCCATTTATTTCACAAATGTATAATATATTCAATGAATAGTCGCTCATAAAATCTTGACAAGAGACACAATCACCTTTACCCAACTTTCCCGGCCCCTTTGAACAGCCCAGGCCCTGGGATTTTTGTCCACCCCAGGCCCTGGGATTTTTGTCCACCTCTGCCCCCCCCCTCTCACCTGAGCCTTGAAAAATATATTGTGTCAGGACATAGGATAGGCGTCCGTTAGGAGAGTAGGTATTGATCATTTTATTGCAAATAAACTAGATGGCACCACAGGCTGCACACCTCTGAGAGCTAGCAAATTAAGTCCAGTACTCGCGCATAAATCACACACACTAATTACGGGAATTGAACCAAAATTTAATCGATTTGCCCTTGACCTTAATCGCCATTAGCTCCACAATGTTTCGTGTTAAAATGTTTGACACCGGTATTTATGTGTGGGTTATTGTGCTTACAAGCAAACCCAGACACTGTTTAGCCTACTGTACTTTGTAGGTGAAAACAATCGTTTCTGGCAGAGGTAATTATCTAAGATTTAAAGTAATCAAGGTATTGGCAGGCGTTTTTGGAATGGGTTTATGCATAGCTTATGTATTTGTTTCATTGTTCCTTCTGTAGATAGTGGTAAACACTGTACTTATCTGTCTGTGTGTCTGGGTTGCTGTTGAGATACTGCGCTGGCTATATTCCTGGATATTTTGTCAAGATGAGGGTAAGTTGTAGTTTGGCTTGCTGTTCCGCCATTCATAATGGTTTAGGTAAGGCCACAGGAGCAGCTCAAAAGTAGCCCCCCCCCCCCCTCCCGCTGCCGAAAAGGGGCACTTATCAGTTGTACACCCCGCATCATGATGGTACAATGTAAGTAACAAGCATTGATTGGATCTCCCCCAGGAAAATTGTGGATTCTAAGGTCTCTGCAACACCATTTCCTACATTCTGAGGCAACTTTTCACTTAACCCATTAGCTTGCAATGTGCCCAGATGCACCCTACTTTAGTATTTTACTCGATCTGTCTAACGCCAAACCATTTTACTTGTCAGTGGTGTGGTACTGCCGTGTTCACACCAGCAGGTTTACCCATCAAGTAACAATACGTACCCTAGGAGGCAGCACACAATCTGTGCTACAATCATACAATAATTTATTAGAACAAGAATGGTAGAAAGACCTTACACAGGGTTCGTACAGCCCCTGGAAATCCTGAAATTTCAAACCAACCCCTGGAATACCCTGGAAAACTGAACTTGTGTTAAATATGTTCAAATATCTAAATAATATAAAAATGCAATAAATTGTCAACATCTTGGTAAAATTATTTTTGTCTTGTTTCAAATACCCCTAAAAAACCTGGAAAAGGACAGAAAAACGTCCTGGAAACTCCTGGAGGTGCACGAACCCTGATTACACACAACTGCCTTACTTAAACTGCAGCAAGGTGGTGTTTAGCCTCCCCCTGGCCCCCACCACTCAATGTTGTAAGTTGCAGAGCAGTGAACAACGTTTTTCGCACTTCATTGAGCAGTCAACGTTGCGGAGTGGGGCAAGGGGAGGGTGGCTAATTAGTATATTAGGCAGATGATACTGTATGTATGTGTGTCCGCTTTTAGGCAGTTTGTCCCGATGTAATTATTCTATTATTGTAGCTGTGAATAACAAGTGTGTGAGTAGCGAGTGTACAAATTGTCCCTTTCTTTGGGATTTAGTCCTTCATAAGGAATAGCAGGACAAACTGTCTAATTTTAAAACTATATACAATGCTACAAAGAGCAAAGAGCTCCGCCTCCTTGCTTTCTACACATTGCTTTTCAAGCCTAATCATTCTATATACTGTATTTATTTAACCTAGGTTTTATAACAAGAGTAAAGAAAGGTTTCTTCAAAATAGTTCGTCGTGTTCCCTTCTTGAAGGATCAGGTAGTGTAATTATACAGCTTTGATTAATCCTCTATTTAGACCCCTATGAAATAGTCCCTTCCCCTTCCATAATGGTAGACGGGTGGACCACAGTCCCGAAGATTTGAGTTCAAATGCACATCCTCGCATGGATAGCGTTTAAGTCGTCGCGAAAAAATTTCGTGTATTTTAAATGGATAAAACTTACCACCTATCCCTGTTGGCTTGATAGTTTAAAAGGACAGAGCGGCGGACTAGAGTTCCGAAGGTACGAGTTGAAATCCCTTTCCAGTCAACTTTTTCGATCAACTTCAGCAGTGTAAGAATTCGTTTTATTTGAAATTTTCTCTCAAATAATGACAAGATGTGTGATTTTTACGCATGTACTGTATGTACACCTTGTCCTCACCTGGCTTCGTTCATAAACGGGACAAGATATCAAACAGCAATCAAGTTTAAACCGCATAGCTGCTTAAAGCATGGAAAGCCGTAGTTGTTTGGTTTTGATGATAATTCGTTGCCAAAATGTTCAATTTTATCGTTTTGTTGGTACAGATAAGTTCGTATCAATTTTTATTGCATCTCAAATTTTTTATTCTCCAATCACAGGCACGAAAAATACTATTATTCGCGAACCAATCGTTCAAATCTAAAAAGAAACCCACCGTTAGAAAGCTGAATGGCTGCGCTTTAAAATGAGTGTGAACATAAACGTTTTACTCTATTAGTCTTTTCAAAATTTACATTTGAATCGAGGACTCCGTTCTTTCATTACACCCTGTATAACGCCCCATCTCTATTATACTGCTTTCTATTAAGCCCCTCGCTCCAATAAGTCCGCTCAAACGCACCTGACATAAATAGGCCTACCCCCTGAGCTTAATAGAGGATATATACGGTATGCTTCTGATCAGGTTTTTAGCCAGGTTGTCAAAACCTTTAGTGGTCGTACATGGTAAAAAACATGACGCTTGAAATACTGTAAATTGTCATACATGTATATACTCGTAATTCAGCATTTTTTCGACAAAAAGCTATCGAAACATACACAACAGCTAAAATAACAGAAGTCGGCAACTTTTGAGGTGTTAGAGAAATATAACAAAGTTTGTATGTCGCTATTTAAGTAAAGTGTTTGCTAATAGTGGCCGTCTAATTCTTATTTTTCAACAGTGGCAGTCCATAGGACGGTTAGATGGCTGCCTGGCTAAATGCCTGCTTCTGATTACATAGTTATGCGACACATTCCTTGTCTCCAGTCGTTCACCATCCAACATATCGACCAAAATGATCCGTAGCTATTTTGTTTAAATTCAACCGTATCTTATAAATGTTTGCTCTCAGATAAACGCGGAATTGGAAAAGACAAAAAGTGACATGAAAGCCTTATTGAGCAAGGGTAATGAAGACTATTATACTAAGGTAAATGATTATGTAAAACTTAAATAATATAGAAACTGTTTCATTTGTAACTCTATTATTTATTCTCGTATTTTAACTAACTTTGGCGATGTGTTTGGCTAAAGACAGAATTCGAAGCGAAAGACTGGGATCCGTTTGCGGCGAATTTCGTCGAAACCAGTCATGAAACCGGGTTCATTGATGAGTTTTGTTCCCGCAACAAAATTTCAAGAATCTAACACAAGCTTATGGGATTTTCTATCATTCATTTTAGCTTCCAAGTAAGGGTATGGGCCAAGAAGCACTTATGAAGGAAATTGATAAATATGAAAAATTGGGTAAGATTTTATTGCAGTTGAACCTCTCCAATACTGATTGTTTCCCATCTCCCTACAAAATTCTCCTATATTTTCTTTAAAAATAACCTTTAGACAGACGAACACGTCATTAATACGGACATCTCTCCGATACGAAGACCTCTCTAATACGGAGACCTCTCTAACACAAACACCTCTCTCATGTGAACACCTCACTAATACGAACATCTCTCTAATACGGACACCTCTCTAATACCGACATCTCTCTAATACAGTACGAACATCTCTATAATACGGACATCTCTATAATACGGACATCTCTATAATACGGACATCTCTCTAATGCGGACATCTCTCTAAAATTCGGACACCTCTCTAATACGGACATCTCTGTAATACGGACATCTCTCTAATGCGGACATCTCTCTAATACGGACATCTCTCTAATGCGGACATCTCTGTAATACGGACATCTCTGTAATACGGACATCTCTCTAATGCGGACACCTCTCTAATACGAACATCTCTCTAATACGGACACCTCTCTAATATGGACACCTCTCTAATACGGACATCTCTCTAATGTGAACATCCCTCTAATACGGGCATCTCTCTAATACGGACACCTCTCTAATACGGACACTTCTCTAATACGGACATCTCTCTAATGCGGACACCTCTCTAATACGAACATCTCTCTAATACGGACACCTCTCTAATATGGACACCTCTCTAATACGGACATCTCTCTAATGTGAACATCCCTCTAATACGGGCATCTCTCTAATACGGACACCTCTCTAATACGGACACTTCTCTAATACGGACATCTCTCTAATGTGAACATCTCTCTAATACGGGCATCTCTCTAATACGGACATCTCTGTAATACGGACACTTCTCTAATACGGACTTTTTGGTCCAATGTTACTTCAGACGTCTCTATTTATCTTTCTTTTAAACCAGTCTTACGTAACACCAGTCGGTGAATTCACATAAAACACCCCAAACGACTTGGAACGTTGAAACTGTTGGCGCGGTTATGAGACGTAGAAATGACGTAAATAATGAACTAGTTTGAACAAGAACGGCGTACTGGAATGCTCAAGGGAATACACTTTATAGTCGCCTTTGTCTTAGAGTAAAAATGCTATTGTTAATTAATGAACAATTATTGGCGTTGCCGTTGTTGTGTTCCCCAAACTCACTACTCAGCCTCTAGACGGCGAACGGGGAAGTACGGGTGGCAGATGCGGTTAGCGCGCTGCCCCTTACGTCTGAGTTAAGATGGCTATACAGCAGGTCGAGGGCACGGATTTACTCAGGTTGGGTAACGTCAGTGTGCTTGATAAACTCGTGTAAGTTGAGATTGGTTGGTTCTCTCCTGTGCTTCGAGGGTTTTTCTCCGGGTACTCCGGTTTTCCTCCGGGTACTCCGGTTTTCCTCCCTCGCTAAAAACTAACCCTTACGCACTAACCACTAACTAACCCTCTGAACCTTTGTCAATTGGGTTGCTAAACCTGTTAAGGCTTTCCGTCCACCTCAGAGTGGTAAATACAATAAACTAAAAAACTAAACTAAACTTTCGCCAAACAACGTACAGTCTCCATGCAAGTGTTCGCTATATGTACTGTAGGTTCTAGAGTAACCCTCATTTTACCAATTTTGCGTTCCAGGTAAATTTGACTGGAGTGCTGGTAGAGTATCCGGGGCAGTTTATCATGGCGGAAAGGAACTCACTGGTGTTTTGACAGAGGTAAGGACGTGTTCATATGAGCCCAGCTATAACCGGGAAGCTCACCTGAGTGAGGTCCGCATGTCCTTATTAATGGATATAAAAATTATTGTGTGAACACACAATATGAGAGACGAGCCAACCCGGTTAGGTGAGAATTCGCCTTGCGCTACAGTTTGGACCTCAGTCAAGTGGGATAATATTTTCCATATGAAGGCTTCATCCCATCTGACGAGGACGAACATTATTTGCAGATTTTCAGGCCTTAAAATATCGGTTGGTATAGCCGCCTGACAAAATGTCCGATGACTTTGAGTTTGCGTCGGACATATGTATGATGATGTCCGACGACCTTGAGTTCTGTTTGGCTCGGAAATAAGTAAAAATGACACAAATTAATATCAGCACAATGTATTAATTAAATTTTGAACAGTAAATGTTGTGCCGATATTGAATAAGTTGTGTTATAACTGTCATTCATACTTATTTCTGAGCCAAAACTAACTTTCCTTGGCACTTGAGGAAAAAATTTGTGCACGGCTTGAAGAGCGCTGAATAATTCATTGTTTTTCTCGCCCGAAATCCGTCGTTAAGATTTGGACAATGAATATCAGTCCATAATATCCAATCCATAATACAATCAGGTCGGACAAACAATAAACCTCAGTTTCACTTGGGTCGGACAGAATGTCCGGTGCTTTCCGCTCTACGTCGGACAATTTCACGAATGGGTCGGACAATGTCATCGATCCGTGACCGACCGATATTTTAAGGCCTGGATTTTGACCTATTATTGAGGGCGTAGTTGGAAAATACTGTATAATCAGTATAATAGACCTAAGCAAAGACCATTACTAAAAGTCGTAATTAAATACAACGTACAGTTAATAAAATAAAACAAATTCCGAAGAATTTCATCTTGAAAATGCAAGATGTGGATCAAAATCAAGACAAAATATTAAGGTTATATTTCGACTTTATTCCAAAGCCTTCTTCAGACCAGCTGAAGTTATAGTTGGTCTGAAGAAGGCTTTGAAAGAAAGTCGAAATATAACCGTAAAAATTTGTCTTCATTTTGACCATATCTTCAATTCTTCGTAATTTGCTTTATTTTATATTTTCTGAAATTGTCGACTGGAAATGGAATTTCAACGTACAGTTTGTTCAATCGCAACAAAAGATATTTCGAAGGCGCCATATTTTTGTAATTTCGTCCCATCGAAGCGGGATATTACATGAGATAAAAACAGTCCTTTATGAACACGAAAATATTTCATCCCACTCAGGTGAGCTTCCCGGTCAACTGGGCCCGTAACTCTGGGGTCGGTCGTGATAAATCGGTCGTTACGCATCAGGGGTCGGTCGTGATAAATCTTAGTCCTGGTTTTCTTGTTGTTTTCTAGGCATATAAACGTTTTACATGGGCAAATCCACTTCACCCTGACGTTTTTCCCGGCGGTAAGAATTTAAGTTCCGGTTTCATGAATGGTCGAGGAACTGACATGGTGCCTTTACGCTAGGTACCTTACCCGAGTTCTACAAATTGGACCATTATTTATGCGTAGAAAATCAAGTAAAAATCAAAATTCTACTGGGGCCGATTGTATAAAAAGTACTTAAAGTTAACTGTAGTTTGTGCGAAAGTTCACCAATCCAAATAGCCTATTTTAGACTTAACTAGTATATTTAACTACAAAACTGGTAGTTAAAAGGAAGTTTAGCGTTTTATACAAACGACCCGTGGAAATTAGTCTTGCGAAAAACAAAACGCGTTTACACTTCAGGCCGGCCGCGAGAGTGATTTCAGACACCTCTTATGCTGGCCTGATATCATTTCATTCATAGCGCATAGCCGAGTCTGCATGGGTAATAATAATAAAATAATTTCTTTTATCACGATAGGTAATTACATCCTAAGCTGACGAGTTGTGAAAACATCATGACAAATAAATAAGACTTACATGTACAAAGAACAAATATATAAGAGCTAAAATTATTATTTACCTGACAATTTGAAGAACCAGTGTTTCTAGTTTTTGAGCGAGAATTAAGTCAAACATTGTAGCACTAAGAAGTTCATGCTTAATCTGAGCGTTTCTACAGGCACTCAAGGATTCTAATTTTCTAGATTCGATAGTAAGATTGTTCCATAAATCATAATAACGAATAAGTCCATAGTAAGTCTTATGTCAGTGCCAATGCAGCTGGACTAGGTATATAGTGTAAACGGGATTCGTGCAGTGGCGAACACTAGGGGGGTAGGGGGTAAGGATTTCTGAAAAGCCTTTGAACATTGTAGTCAAACATTGTAGTACTAAGAAGTTAATGCTTAAGAGCGTTTCTACGGCACTCAAGGATTCTAAGATTCTAATTATTCGAATAAGTCCATAGTAAGTCTTATGTCAGTGCCAATGCAGCTGGACGAGGTATATAGTGTAAACGGGATTCGTGCAGTGGCGAACACTAGGGGGGTAGGGGGTAATGATTTCTGAAAAGCCTTTGAATGGTAACTGAATAAGTGCATGTGTAACAAAGCTGTAACAATAATTGTGCAACATGAAAGAAATGGTAGGCTATATAAGTTAGCAAATCAACATGAAATTTAAGGGAAGAAGTTTAAAGAACTCATGGTCGAGATTTGCAGCAACAAAAGTGTGGAAATATGGTGGCAACCTAAATACACCCCCCTCCCCAATATTTTGCGAAGTGTCCCCGCCACTGGACTCATATCGATTTTTATAAATTAGTTTAAATGCACTAATCACTTTAAAGTGCACGTTTAGGTGTATCAACGTGATGCAATACTATAAAGGGTCAATAGTAATCACATCACTTTATTGTTTTAGTCCGTAAGATGGAAGCAGAAATTGTTCAAATGTGTGTCGACATTTTTAATGGTGGCCCACACGCCTGTGGTACGGTAAGGAATTAGCATTTGCTTACATATATCATTGATTGACCATTCCGAAGTTGATGAGAGGCTTTAGACTTGCTACAAGTCGACTCGAATTATTTAGATGCGCGGTAAAGCCCAGACGCGCAGTTAAGCCCAATTTTCTTAAAGCGTCCGTGTTAACCAAGTCCGTATTAACCTAGTCATTATACTTTGGAACAATTTTTAATGCGAGTCGACTTGTAACAAGTCTAGAGAGGCTTGGACGAAGTGTTAAAATGTTGGAAAAAATGGACGACGCTCAGAGTAAGATTATAGTCAGACTAAGTCTATTTCAAACCTGAAATTCCGAACTAGGGCCAAGTCAATTGTAGAATGGCAGGCGAAGTTCTACAGGTTGTTTTACTTCATTTGCTTGCCACATGCAAGTATATATATCCTTAATTTTCTGCATTAATAACGACCAGCGTAATGCCTAATGGAGATATTATATTACTACACTGTCAAAATGTTAATAACAGAGTAATAATCAAATACAGTAGCTTAGAGGGGGAAATACATGACTGATTGAAATGCATGAAGAAAATTAACATTACTTTGATAGGCATAGCCGAGTGGTTCTCTCCTCCGCAGAGGTTTTTAAAACCTGTTTTAAACCGCAAAATCTAAGGCATGCGGGTAGCCGGGTAATCATGGTGAATGCTCGCGGCGTGCATTTGCCGATCACTCGCATGCTTTTACATTTATCGGGTATATAGCCCACGTGTTAACCTGGAAAGCCTCTGCGGAGAAGAGAGCCCGAGTGAGTTGTTTGTTCGGCCATATTTTTGTCTACTTCCAGCCAGGGATTATTCTAAGAAACTCCAGTGAATTAAGAAATCTCAAAATAAAACATTCTATACAGCTTAAGTTTTTAGGATTGTTGGGGCACACTCACTGAAATAGTATCATATATTTAAAGTTTGGAGAGGTCCAACGACCATTTCCAAGTTCAGTACATGCGAAAGTACATAATATAACACAACACATACTGGTATGCCATCTTTACCATCAAGAACCGAGTCTCACCAAATGGTCCATGTAGGATTGTAGGTGTTCAGTTCGCGCCTTCATATACACCTTGGGTGAGACTGCTGAAAGTAGCTGTACTACAATCAGTTGTTTATATGTGCTATTCCTTGCAAATTACTTATCGTGTTGGACAAAACTATGGTATAAATAGTAGTATTTATACAGTTTTGATATTTTGTTCAAATTGGAAATAAAAATATAAACTACTCCAGTAATCTAGTAATTTCCATTTAAAACTCCAAGAAGTGGTAGCAAATTCAGCTTAAAGTAATCCCTGCTTCCATGCAGCCATGTGAATGCATGCGTTTTTCTTCTGTAGACTTCAAGTGGTGGAACAGAAAGTATTCTCTTGGCTTGCAAGACGTACCGTGATTGGGCCAAGGAGGAGAAAGGGATTACTAAACCGGAAATGTAAGGATTTTTCATAGAAAATACAACCATATAGCAAAATACAATCAAACGCGTTCAGAACGTAAAATTGAACGCGTTGAAAACGCTCGCGTAGCATTCGGTTAGTTCTGGGCAACATTGAATTAATGGATAATTCCAAACGGACATCAGACCGACGTGTAGTTGTGTAAAATTTTGTCATTTTTATCTATTGAAGTGTTGCTCCTATCTCGGTTCATGCTGCATTTGAGAAAGTAAGTAAATCTTTAAAGTCTAGTTTCTCTTTTCAAGAAATAAAGCCTCAAAATAGGGACACGTAATCTGTATAATATATGAATTCAGTTCTAGGCTATGGACTTTGCTTTTTTGCACTGTGAATTGCTATGAATTGCCTGTCACGAATGAAATAGAATGTAATCATGATTTTAGGCTGCGGCATATTTCAAAATGAAACTCATTATGGTCCCAGTTGATGAAAAAACACGAAAATGTGATGTCAAAGCTATGAGACGGGCTATAACGAAAAATACAGTTTTAGTAAGTAATGTTTGGGTATTACAGTCGAACCTCTCGATGTGGACACCTCTCGTAAGCGGACACCATTCTTCGGTCCCGGCCAAGCGCCTATTATATCACTACATTTTTGCCACCTCCCTTAAGCGGACACGGACACCAAAATAGAATCCCAAATAGCATTATAACCTCTTGTAAGCGGACAGTTTCCATTCTACTCCCGTTAAAATAGTCTTTACTAGATGTTGTGTTGAATTATCTTGAGGGAATAAGTAGATTACAAATATTTCTAATATGATAGAAGGCAAAAATATATCGCTATTTGGTGACAAATTTAAGTAATGTTAACGATAACACAACTAGTGACAACTGAATATTTAATCTTGTGTTTACGGGTATGCATGGCGAAGTATTGAGTTAGTCAGTTAATAATTGTACCCTCAATCATATATAGAACATATAATACAATGGTTAATTATTAATTGAATAATAATGACCTCTCATAAGCGGGCACCTCCCGTAAACGGACACCAGGACTCGGTCCCCGGAGGTTCGACTGTAATGAAAATGAAAAAATATTTTTGCTACTATCATAAAAGAAACGATTATGCATGTACACAGTACACACAGAAATCGGTGAAATACAAGTAATGTAAAGGAGAACACGGGTGGAAGATGCGGTTAGCGCACTGCTTTTTACCTCTGAGATATAAGCCTGCTAATGTGGGCCCAGGGTGGTACTCTGCCCTGTTGCTTTATGGATAGCCATGATAGACTTGATGTGCTTGAAAACTCATGTAAGTAGAGTTGTGGTTGGTTCTCTCCTAAGCCTTCGATTAGGTCACTAGTATTATATAATCGGTATAAAATGAGCTGGGACGCCGGAGCGATGGTAGGGTAAGGTGGGCCAATGCGAACGTAAGGGCAGTCGGAATATTTTTCGCTGCCACGCCCTTTTGATGGGATTTCGATGAATTTCAAATTTCAGCTCATTTAATTTTTATTTCTATGTACAAATATATCTAAAGGAGTACAGAACGAAATCAATAGAAAATTGGCTTTCCCAATATTAACTGATCGTCTAATTTACAGTTGTGTTTGGCAGTTATATTATTGTTTCATTTATATTAAAAGGGCACTTTTGCCCCCCTTAGGAAAGGGCAGAAGGGACCTTTGCCCCCCCCCCGGGTCCCCCTCTCCGGCGTCCCTGAAAATGAGCAAGTTGACCTGACTTGAAGTGTTGAGGATCCAAAGAAAGTTCAGTTTTGTGATCAGTATAGTTTATCATTTTTCTAGGTGGTTGGTTCATGTCCATCGTTTCCTCATGGTATTATTGATCCTATAGAAGAAATTGCCAAGGTACTAAACTTTAGTCTACTTTTAGAACTGCAAATCCTCTATTAAGCCCCAGGGGTCTTATATTAATTTCAGCCATGTTTGAGAGGGGATGGGAGCGAGGGGTTCTTGACAAACGGGGAGGGCTCAATAGAAAGGGGGCCCTATTGATTTTGCCGAAATGAAGTAAGTACGAAATGCAGTAATTAATAAATCCAAACAATAGACACGTATTTCTTAGTTATGAACGGGAGGAGGGGGTTTAATAGAGAGGGGGCTTACTTAATTTCTTCCTCCAAAATGGGGGCTTATTAGAAAGGGGGCTTATTTGAGGGGAGGGGTTAGTAGAGGAAGTCGGTATAAGATTTTAAACATACTTTTGTTTTTGAATTTTCGTCATGGCTTATTAATGATTTGATGAGAAATTTTTTCTCTGTTTTAGCTTGGTAAAAGATACAAAATCGGTGTTCATGTTGATTGCTGTTTGGGCGGATTTCTTGTCCCGTTTATGAACGAAGCTGGGTAAGGACGCAAGTAGCTGTACCGGAATGGCAGGGCCGCAGGTTCGATTCCTGCCAGAGGGCCTAAAGTTGCATTTTGCGCAACTGTTCCTGGCTAGGTCTAAAAATATATATAAATTTTCGTTCGAATATTCCATCTACAAACACCTTCAACTAAAAATCTCACATCCTGTCAACAAGATGTGTTCACAAGCTTGTCAACAAGTTGAGAAAATGTTGTCATTTTATCAAGTTCCTACAAGGTTGTCACTCACAACTTTTTTGGTAACAAGTTGTTGAATTGCAGGACAATAACAAGTTATTTGAACAACTTGTAGCAAGTCGGTTGAGTCAACAACTTTGTAGCAAGTTGTCAACAAGACGATATAACAACTTGTCAACAAGCTGGGAACAAGCAGTGTGAGGACATCCTGATAACAAGTTGTTGAAACTGCATTGGTATACAATTCTGCTGCAAGTTTGTTACAACTTGTACAACGTTGAGGTGTTTTCACGCAAGAAGGGAAGCTAACGGCCTTGATTGCATGTATAGACTATATGTGTATTACTGCTGCTCCGTGGTAGAGTCAAACTGGAGGTACTTTTAGTCTCACATGCATGCGACTGATGTGAAATTATAATCAGATAACTGTATTCTGCAGGAATCGAACCCCGGGCATAGAGGTTAAATGTTCCATGCATTAACTATTAACAACCGTTAGCTACTGAGTGATTTCCATTCTATCTATTTATTTATAGTTTTCCATTGGCACCATTTGATTTCTCAGTGGATGGCGTGACCAGCATTTCTGCCGACACTCACAAGGTGATTCAAATTCTCAATTACGTGAAAAATACTATATCACACGGCTTTTACATATAGCCATTATTGTAGCAAATATAGCAAATTCTTCGTCCACCTGACGAGTGCTTCATTGCATGAAACATACCTTGAGGTAAGCGAAAACGATATATTTGCTTTATCTTGATTCTTTGTTGAACTATTTCAGTACGGCTATGCTCCTAAAGGATCTTCAGTCATTCTGTATCATTCACAAGAATTACGTCATCACCAGTTTTTTGTTGCCACGGATTGGACCGGAGGCATTTACGCATGTCCCACAATACCTGGCAGTCGTTCTGGTGGAATTATCGCTGGATGTTGGACAGCTATGATGTATATGGGCCAGCAAGGTTAGCATTATGAAATAAGAATGAGTTGTTTAATTAGTCTCCTTTAAACTTATTTAATTCTGATTGGCTGCGCTCAAAGGTCACCAAAGTTTCGACCTTAAATTTTGTCTCAGGTTAACATAAACAAAGCAGAAATACTCATACAATTGCATCTAATTTTAACTCCACGTCACCTGTTATATGTTCAATCCGCTATCACATTAAACCGCAAGACATTAGGAACATTTCTGTATCGAAAGTAAAATGGTTGGAAATATCTAGAAGGGTGAAACTTTTAATGAACGCTATGCTGAGTGTCAAGAAAATACATTTTGTATTTTGAACATCTCAGTGCTAGTGTGAGATCGCATCTCACAAGAACGTCTGCGCAGCAGCTAGTGTATGCACAGGCTAAATCCATATAAACTCAAAGCATATTTCAACAATGAAAATAATTGCACGGCGAGTTTTCGCTTACCGAGCTGGTCCGATCTACACAGCTTTTAGACAATTCACTTTAGTCCCAAGTAGACTGCTACAAATCACCAAAATAGCAGTTGGCAGGTTGGTGCAGATACATATGTATGCTTAGCGTACCTATTTTTATCTGGAGGGGGGGGGAGACTGGTGAAATTATGGGGTGGGCTATTTGCGGTTAGCTAAATAACCTAATAAGGGTGGACCACGCGAAAAAAGTTAGGCTTTGGCAGTGGAGAAAATCACATCCCCCATACAGTAAAAGTGACAAAACTATTTAAAGTGATCATTTTTCATTTACAATTTAGGTTATGTTGACTGCACTAAAAAGATTATTAAAACCCGTCAGTATATTGAGGAGGGGTAAGAATGTAATATATTTATAGATATATTTTTCAAACAATCTTCTATAAGATCAAGATAAACAGATAAATAAGGCCAAAGTGGCCTGGACTTTTGAGTTTTGTTTTCCCAAATTCGAGGCCTGAAGGTAACTGATTATTGTTGTTGTGGTTGTTGTCTTGCAGGCTTCGCAACGTCAATGGTATCATTGTTTACGGAGAGCCGGAGGTCTCTGTGGTAGGGTTTGGGTCCGACGATTTTGATATATTTGCTCTTGGGAATGAACTCACTGAAAAAGGATGGAATCTTAATTCCTTACAATATCCTTCTGGGTATGATGATGATCTATTTGATTATAATGATTTATTATATCGATTACACAGGGTGTCGTTGCCAATGTATAGGATCATACAAACTGCTCATACACTTCGTCAATTTTCATTTAAGCGTTCCCCCCTCCCCACCCCCCCCCCCCCCCTTAGAGGAAGTGTATTGCCTATTGCAGCACATTACCTTTACAAGCTCTGCTTCTTTTTATTGAAATGTATATTGTGAAATAGACCTTATTTGATTTGAAAGTTATAATCTCATATATGTTGTAGTATCCATTTGTGCGTGACGATGCCTGTCACCCAGCCTGGTGTGGCTGATCACTTTGTTAAGGATGTCAAAGAAGCCGCTGCAAAGATGTTAAAGAATCCAAAGACGAAAGCCACTGGAGGGGTACGAATGTAGTTAAAAATAAATATTTTTGCCATGCTGCAGCAAATTGTTTCTAAAAATGTCATATTCAAGCATTGATTTGAATATTTAAAAATGAGTAACGTTTCGTCACATTACATACAGGTGACATCATCAGATTAATTACAGTTAAGTTATTACGCTGATTTTATACTACATTTTCAATTTGAAAATAGACAAGATATAGCTATATAGCTATATAGTGTCCATGGCATACGTGTGTGTGTACAAGATAACAAGATTATTAAATAGTAATGAACAAAATATTAGATCAGATTAGATTAGATAGGATTAGATTAAGTACCTTAAAGATTAAACTATTATAGATTAGTGTATATTAAAGATTAGATTAGATTAAGTATGTTCAATGGGCAAATGGCAAGAATATAACTATACACCGTTTGTCAGAAGTTATCTGCCTTCGCAACGAAAATGCGCATTTTCAAAGTTCAATGAGAGAGCTTGCTATTGTCTTACAATGTGTGAGTGAGTAAAATAGATGAGCGGGTTAATACGGACGAGCTTGAGCTCCCGAAAATTTCCGTTCCGCGCTTTAAGAAAATTGGGCTTTGCCGCGAGTCGACTTGTAGCAAGGGTAGTTAAAATGAGAGGGCATTCAAGTATACTCACTTAAAATCATGGCAACACAGGATAATTAAAAGATTTCCGCGGCTGATTAAAGATCGACATGAATTGTTGCTGTTTTTTTAGTTTGGCTTCTTGGCGGTGTTCCGCCACTTTTGACATCAGTGGGCGACGCGTCGTTGTGAATAGTTCGGCGCACATTGCAGGGCTGCGCTCTTTAATAATTTTACTCTCATATGAAGCGCTTAATCAGGGGGGTGGGTGTGGGGGGAGGGCGCTTAAACGAGTAAATACAGTATGTGTAAAATGTCTTGTATTTTTTAGGGTGCTGTTTATGGCATAGCTCAACAGATACCAGATCGCTCCGTGGTTGCTGAATTGGCTTGCAGTTTTATAGATAGTCTGTACACAACAGAAAAATCTTCACAGCCCGATAATAATGGACATGTCAAGCAATAGAGTATATATATATATATATATATATGGGGGGCAAATTATTTTACTGGGGGGGCAACATGGTGGCTGGGTGAGCCTTGCCCCCCCCCCTCCCACTTTATATGTTAAAAAGGCCCTGTTAGTTCTACCGTGGTTCTACCCGAGTGCTTAGCAAACAAACAAATCAATATTCTATGTTTCTGTACGATACGGGTGCGGTGGAAGACAGCCTACACGGCAAATTTTTGATATGATTTTTGTGATTGAAAATTTATCAGTAATTTATAGTTTTCAGTTCTCGCGTATTCTGATTCTAATTACTTGAGCACTTTTTAGTTGTTGGAAATTTTAGGTAATTGTACTTTGGTTGTAATGTCTTTGGTGAAAATTTGGTAGAGAAAATTGAAACAAATTTTGCATTAATTTTCAATTGATATGGAGATAGAGTAGAACCCCTCTATCTCGAACTGTCAAGGGAAACAATAACTGAACTTACACGGTGCTTTTTAATGTCTCAATTGGTTGTTTTGACAGGAAAAATTTCCAATTTTCAAATTCAATTGCAGATCAATATGAATAATAAAAGTAGTGTTTCCAATTAAATAAGTAATATATAAGACATGAATATATGACCGTGACGTGTTATACAGAATGCTTTTACCGAAAACAATTCTGTAATGTGTTCGTTGTTACATTGTTTCTGTTCTTCGCTTACTCAATACATTCATTTCAATTTGAAATTTACGTTTTTAACGACTTTGTAGCTATCTCCTGTGCCTACGCTTTATTTAGATACTCTAATTAAATAGAATGATAACTTGACCACGCCCAGAGTCTATTCTCAGTGAACCTGCATTAAGCGACCAGCCTGTATTAAGCGGCCAGCAACTCAATCCCTAAGTGTGGTCGTTTAACACAGGTTCGACTGCATAATAATATTAAATGAAATTAAATTAAATTAACGTGACCGATCCAATATAACCCATTGATATATACGACTGTTATTTGTAAGCAGGGCCGCAGTTCGATTCCTGCCAGGGACCTATAGTTGCATTTTTCGTAGCTGTTCCTGGTTAGGTCTAATAAATGTATATAATTTTCACTCAATAATTTTCCATCTACAAAACCTTTCAATTATTATACAATAAACACTGTCTATTTAGCAGTTGTGCTGTAGATATTTAAAACTGAAAGTGCATTCTTTTTTATAGTCCGTTTTACGTGCATGCTTACGTTGCAAAACCAATTACGCGCGTTTATTATATGACTATGACGTAATTCTTCCATATAAGGGCGCGAGAACAGAACAAATACCAGGCCGTATTGCATGGTAAAATCCGTATCTCTCCTCTTCTATACCAGTTAAACCGGTTTAAACAGAACAAAAATACGGATTTTTTGTCATATAATAAAGGCGGGCTCGGAAAAATACTTGAGAAACTCGTAAAATACCCGGCCGTATTATATGCCAAACCATTCAATAAGATACATGTATTCGCTAATAAGAACAACGAACTGAAGCCATTGAAGTTCAAAATAACCGGGTAAATTCGGTCAAGGGAAGCTAAATTAGTTCGGGATAGCGGGGAGTTCGAGTTAACGGAGTTCGAGATAACTGAGTAAAAATGATGGAAATAATAAGGGCAAACCACGAGAAATGGTTTTAAGTTCAAGACAGCGGTGGGTTTGAGATAAGCGAGTTCGACATAACGAGGTTCTACTGTATTTCACTTCATTTATCACCAAATTGTAACCTTCCACATTTTCAATTCCCTTGGACAATTTTGTGAAAACAGTGTTATTTCTAAGGTCATGTCCATCAGACGACCCTTCCTGCATCGCTTATGAGATTGGCATCATCTCTTTTTTTTTTGCAGGGGGAGGAATTCGGATTGTGATTATTGTGATTTAGTATAATGTTTAATTAGATTTTGTATTTTTTTCCACTGGGTTTGGTGACGATCAGGTCACACTGCCGCTTCCGCGTAACACGGGGGGGGGGAATACTATCTCTCTCTTTCTTTCTCTCGTGGCGACATTCTTACCAGATGTCCAAACCATGTCAAACGCTTTCTTCTAAGATGATTAATGAAAGGGAACTTGCTTTGTTCTCCATACTTCTTCATTTGTCACTCTATCTTTCCAAGTAACTCCTATTAATCTTCTTAAACATCTGTTATAAAATGCAGACAGTCGCTTCTCTTCTGCAGTTATGGTGGTGTACCATATTTCAGCTCCATATAATAGGGTTGTCATATAACTTGGAATACTCTGATCTTGGAATTAAGACTAATAGATTCGTGTTTCATAAAAGCTGAATTTTATTGTAGGCCTCAGCTGCTCTGCCAATACGTCTGTTGATTGTCCTGCAGCTTCCAAGATATACAAAAATGATATCCTTGCCTATGGTTATATACGCAGTGGCGTACCCAGAACGTTTCCACTGGGTGGGTGGGGGGGGGTGCTCATGGCAATTAAAATTTACCAACGACGCAGGGCAAAAAAAGACGTTAGTTGCTAAACCTCAACTAGAGCACAGCGTTATTAGTCTGCCTCGCAGCAAATTGCTATTGGAGGGAGGGACATATGGGGGTCAGGATAATTTTTAATTTTTGAAACCTCAGAAGTGCGTTTTCCGTGTTTCCTGAGAGGATTTTTTAATAAAATTTTTGAGGTTTTTACACCTTAGAATTGAAGATTTTTACCGTTTCTGAAATTTACCGACAAAGTTACTTTCAGATTCTACGTTTTAACCGACGAAGATAAATTTACCGACAGTTTTCGTAAAAACTGGGGATGTCACACCCCACGCTCAGTACGGCCACATATATACAGGGTGTCCCAAAACAATGCCTCCCACTATATTTTGTAGTATTGTCGTTACCTTCGCTTTAATGAAAGTTTCAGGTTTTTATATTGGATGGAATAACTATCATATCAGTCTCATAAATTGATATTTGACTGTATCGTAACGTACCGTAGAATTTTCTTTTGTGTCGAGGTCATTAGTTCTACCCGAGTGCTCAGGAAACAAAGAAATACGTTTCGGTACGATACGGTTGAAGTGGAAAACAAGCTTTAAGCCTGTTTTCCAGGCTTTAAGATCCCTAATGTCAATGAGTGACGGAATGGCATGCTGCATGCAGAACAGCGCCAGTGAGATTTTCTAACCAATGAAAGATAATGGGAAATTCCGATCACCGAATCGTGACTGGATGACACTATTGTTATGTTAGGTGTTATACAGGGTGAGTCAGAAAAAAGTGATGCCTTTGAAATTTAATACAATAGTGAACCTTTTGAAATTGAACTTCATATTTGCATTTTCTTTCAAAGAATCTATTGTACCCTATTGTATTTAATTTCAAAGGCATCACTTTTTTCTGACTCACCCTGTACAAAGTTAATTTTGCCTGAAAATCTGTACTACAGGGTGTATCATAAAAAAGTGAACCCTTTGAAATTAAATACAATAGGGTACAATAGATTATTTGAAAGAAAATGCAAATATGAAGTTCAATTTCAAAAGGTTCACTATTGTATTAAATTTCAAAGGGTTCACTTTTTTTTTATACACCCTGTAGTGTACTGTAGTTTACTAGTTTTTGCATGTGCTTTGCTGAAGATATTCTGGAATACTGAAAAGGAAACGGTTTTGTCGATATATAAATACAACTGGATATATGGATATAGATATATTTATACCAACGATATACTATACTGAGATGAAATTAAACGCCCGGTATCTTTGCCACCTTGAAGACTTGAACTTGGGATGTTGTGCATATCTGAATGCGGCAGTCGAAGTCACATGACAAATAAATTGGCTACTAGCAAGGTACTAAGATTAGTAATAACCCGTTTATTTTATATGATAGCTTAAACGTGGCGGTCCAGTTTATAGGTATTTAGGATTTTACAATAAACTGCCGTGGTTTGTGTCTGAACTACCTGGAAATGATATCTCAGACGTGGTAGTTTAGTATTATAGGTAGACAGTATTGATGTATTCTGTAACAAGCTGTCGTGGTTTGTGTTTGAACAACCTGAAAACGGTATCCCAAACGTGGGGGTCCAATGTTTGTAGTACTTTTACAATAACCTACCATGGTTTGTGTCTGAACTACCTGTCGTGAAAAATATATCTCAAACAGCGAGGGTCCAGTGTAGGTAGTATTCTACAATAAGCTGCTGTGATTTGTGTCTGAGCTACCTGGAACGTGAGGGTCCATGCACTGTATAAGTATAGTGTTCTATGATAAGCCGCCATCCCATGCCATGGTTTATGTCTGAACTACCTGAAAATGATATCTCAAACGTGGGGGTCAAGTGTAGGTAGTATTCTACAATTAGCTGCCGTGATTTGTGTCTGAGCTACCTGAAACGTGAAGGTCCATGCAGTGTATAGGTAGTATTCTATGATAAGCTGCCACCCATGCCATGCATGCATGTGTGTCTGAAAAAGATTAAAAAGTTAGTAACAAAAGCTCCGTTTACACATGACGGGGATGTATTCGAAATCGTCACTCAGATTTGCACGATTTCCCCGATTTGCACGAGCTCAGACATACGGGACGCTACCCTGGTTGCACAAAATACGAGCGAGAATAATAGGGCTGAATACAAGAACCTCTGGCAACCAGGGTAACGGGATGCATGACACCGAACGAATCCGAGTTCAGCTATATAAAACCGTACGAATTTTGAGTTCATTTCAGAATGTGTTCAGAAAAGTGGTTGTTAGACTTAAGCGTAAAACTCATTTTATGACTCCAGAAATATTACATAAGTTATAACTGCATCTTTCGTGTGTTTTGGTCTGTTTTAGATATTTATCCGGCGATTCCCCGTCAATTTATCCACGCAACGACCACGCCCACGTCATAGCGCCAACTTAGCGCCTGGGTACGAGGCAGGATATTTAATTCAGAGTTTTAATTGTGCATGCCGCATGGCTTTATAGATGATCGTAATGAGTTGCAAGATGAAACTGCATGTATAAGAAACATTTTTAAAATCGTAGCTCGTATTTAAAATTTAGTAAGGTTGCGTAAAAAAGTATTGAAGCCTGGAAAGCCTGGTAGCGTTTTCCGATTTCACTTTAGCCCAACTTGAGCCAATTACTTGAGCCAATTACTTGAGCCAACTTGAGCCATAAGTAAGCCAGTTTATAGTGTCGACCGCGCATCCAAATGACGGGTTTTGCGTCGGGATAAAATTGCAGTTGAATCTGATAACATGAAGTTGAGACTGAACAAAAATTGAAACATACATATCAAAGTATTGAACTGTTCAATCATAATTTGTAACAGTCCTGAATTCTCAGATAAATTTTGTACCGGCATGTTTTGTCTAATTCTCTACAAAGCAAAACTTGTTCATTACTAGCTCCCAACCTCTTCGCGCTCTGCTAAATATTGCGCATTTTCCGCCTCCCCCCGAAAGTAATGGCCAGGTGTTACATGTTATATACTCATGGAGAAATGTTCAGTTTTATAATTATACAACAGGCACGGTGGTATTAAGCCCCGTACAGACGAGCAAGTTTTCCTTTGACAAGTTTTCCTTGACAAATTTTATTTGACAAGTTTTGTTCAAAAGCTATAGTCATGCCAGCTTTTGAACAAGGAAACTTGTTCGTGTGTACGGCCGACAAGGAAAACTTGACAAGGAAAT
Organism: Trachythela sp. YZ-2020; assembly: GCA_016169945.1. Taxonomy (NCBI): domain Eukaryota; kingdom Metazoa; phylum Cnidaria; class Anthozoa; order Malacalcyonacea; family Clavulariidae; genus Trachythela; species Trachythela sp. YZ-2020. Next base: position 7,531,584 of record JADLSH010000260.1, read on the forward strand.
GCGCAGTGCGACACTGCACACTTATTTTCGATCTAGTTGAGCGGCCATTGCCACCATTCACTTGTGTCGTTAATACACTGCAGGCTCGTAAAACTTGTGAAGGAAAAATTGATCAAAAAAATCTTGTTTGTCGACAACGACTTGTCAAGGAAAACTTGCTCGTCTGCAGTGCGGGGCTTTATGGTCGTAAGGAAAAAAATAGGGAAAATTGACTGTGGAAAATAGGATATAAGAGATAAAGAAGAAGTATATTAACAATTTTCACCACCCGAAAGTAGCGCCCCTCCGTAAGTATCGGTTCCTTGAAAGTAGCGGCCCCCAACAGCGGGTAAAACCGAAAGTATAAGGGGGCCGTTACTTTCGGGCGCCGCATTTATTCACAACAACAACGGCACTTAATCGAAGCAACTAGAATGAAAACAACTACAGTGCATGTTCTTCAATGCTCTGTCGTTTAACCTCCAGAACTTTGAAAATACCCAATTTCGTTGTGAAGGCAGAAGCAAATAGGATAAATTTTAAAGAGGGCCGCCCTCGCATATGCGGCGACTCCAAATAAGAGCCGCATCAAAACACAAATATTGAAAGAGCGCCGCGGCACTCAAACGAGTAAGTACGACGCTCATGCACCGGCACTAGAGAACGCTGACAACCAAATATTTTGCTATAGCTTTTCGAGTATATCTGTATAATTATGTTTTCAAATTTCCATGGTGACGACAAAGTTTTCATGCTCATATAGTTTGTAATATGTCCTTTACACACATATTTTTTTTCGAACTGTCCGTTTTGGCGTTTTATAGTGGTAGCTTATTAGAATTGCATGCATATATAGTCACAACTCGTATACGTTTGGTTTCCGCCACTTTGGGTGGTAAATCACCATTTCAATTCAAGCTTACGCTAAATTTCCTTAATAACTCGAGTTTAGACATGTTAAAACAATTCTCCTCGTTGTTCAAGGATTCTAGGCTCTAGCGATATATAGCTTGCCTTATAACACCGGTAGTTCGATGAACAACGATAATAGACAATAATAAAAACTAATTTTTTATTTTTAAAATCTTCAATTTAGTAAGGGTTGGGTAAAAATATTTGAAGCCCAAAAATGGTTGCATGGCCATGAGTAAACCAAAAAATTAGTATTTTTCAATTTCGCTATGAATGCCGCCAACCTGTATAAATATTGAACGGCGCTAATAGTAATACCACACGTATTCACTAAAAAGTTATTAACATTTTGCAGTTTTTGTGTCTGTAAATTCTCTGTTAATTAAAAACGCTATGCATACATCTTCAATGTTTTGCAAACATTTCATGAAATTTCCGCAGACAATGAAAATTAAAAGTCAACAAGCTGTTTATCAAAGCAACGACGTTAATGAATTTCAGACTAAACTGCAATTTACACTCAAACTTGACTGATTTTTACCCTTTTCAGGTAAAAATTTCTGACAAATTGTCTATTTTACATATTAAATTAAAAATGCAATGTTAAACGACGCAATATTTGCGGAAACTTGCGACGCAATTTCGAACACAGAGCGATGTTATTACATGTAATACTAGGTAAAAAGGAAATTTTCAGATAATTCGTGAGCATGAATCTCGTTTTACTTTGCTGATATTTTTCTTGCTAAAAATACGATAAAGGCAACAAAGAAATGAATGAGAATAATAATATTGACGCGGAACAACTTCACTGTTTTTCTGTGCGTATATTTTCTCCTTGCATACGGTTGCAAATTGGGGCAAAATTGCCCCCCAGTGTGTCATGGCCAAGTGGCTGGGGTAGTTGTCTCCCCACTTCCACCCCACCGAAATTTCTGCCACTGACAAAAAATATACATTTTTGTAAAAAGCATTAAAGAAATGCAAGGTTCCATGTCTGTTAATTATAAACAATGCCGATTAGTGCCTGCAGCGCAAAATTATAAATATTCTTCTAGTTTTTACGACTTTAAGTGCCAGTTTTGTAGATTTCTTGTTCATTAAATATTAAATTGAATTGAAACTGAAAGAGTATAATGCCATGTTGGCTAAGAAATTTAGATGTTTTCTATGAAGTAGGGGGTCGTTCATATTTTATCTGGGAAGGGGGCTAGTGGAATTAAGGGGCGGGCCTTAAATACAGCAAATGATCACAAAGCCTTTTGCTAACCAAGGTAATTTTAAATGAAGGTTTTAGGAGAGAATGTTGGAGGGTGTCATCTCAAAAATATCAAAAAGTTGAGTATGAAGGGGTGGGCCATGCTAAAGATTTAAGTGGGCACACTAAATTCCACCGCTCCCCCCCCCCCTCCACCCCCTCCCCGCACACTAAAAAATGAACGGGCCCTAATGGCAGTGTAATATATATGATATTTCAATTTTCTCAATAACAATGTTTCCCGCCCGTTAATTAACAATAAATGCACTTATATGCACTGGCTAGAAATAATTCTAATTTTACATTTTATGTGTGTGACCAGAGGTCTGTGACTTCTGCTTAACTTCGGACGGCCTTTTATAACTTGTTAATTAACTAGCAGTAAATGTAAGCAATTAAAATGCCGTACTTCATACAAGAGTTCATCTAAAGCACGTTTCAGATGCCGCTCTACTTATGCGCGAAACTCAATTAAGTGCGGCAGAAGTTGGAGCGACTGAAGTTCGCTAGAGCCTCTCGCATTATGCGAGCGTATTCGCGCGAGAATTAAAAAATAGATAACATTACAAGGTTGCTGATCTAATCCTTATAAATTGCACTAAATTCTGAGTTAAGTTTGGCACATTTAGTAGTGGGAGGCGTATGAATCAAGTCGCTCCAACGTACGCTTCGCATAATGCTACTATGCGAGAGGCTCTACCGAACTTCAGTCGCTTCAACTTCTGCCGCACTTAATTGATCTATACGTCGCTCTTCTGCCGTACCTAATTCATTAATTAAGTTTCGCGCATAAGTAGAGCGGCATCCGAAACGTGCTTTAGATGAACTCTTGTATGAAGTACGACATTTTAATTGCTTTACGTTTGCTGCCAGTTAATCAACAAGTTATAAAAGGCGTCAAGTTAAGCAGAATTTCATTCATTTCCCAGCTGAACATCCAACTTGGTTTCAACCATTGGGAAGAAAGGAAAATTCACAAAATATTTAAGGTAAGTTTTAAAGAAATATGTGCTGTACATTAGCTGATAGTTACAAGCCACCTTACTTTCGCTACCCTAATTCGCGTACTACTAATTTTCGCTCAGTCAGCTGCTTAAATATTCGCGCGTTTGAATTACGCGTACACTACCTACATTTTTGTGCGGTTTTAAGTTCGCGCATCTTGCAAAGGAATCAAAAATAGAAAATGAAAAACGGTATGGTTTTTCCTTGTTACTGATTAAAACAAAATTTTACTGAATGTGCTTTCAAGCCATCTGACTTCGAATTCTAGTTTGTTTTTCTTTCAAACTGTGTCTTTTTCCTTCACGTCCAAACTAAAAGCTTTCCTTTTATATTTTTTGTGAAGCACACGGTTGGCAGATGCGGTTGGGGCAATGCTCTTTTACCGCTGAGTTAATTTTAACTTGCTACTGTAAGTCGAGGGTGAAATTTACGTAGGTGAAATTTACTTGCGTGACTGCCCTGTTTTTAAAAACTCGTGTATGTAGAGTTGTGGTTGATTCTCTTCCGTGCTTCACCAAGACCTGACCCTTAAGCTTTAGTTGTAACTAATTATTCTTATTATATTTATAGCTGAAACATTTGAAGACTTTCAACTCTGCGTCATGAATGTATACGAAATGCTTCGTTTCTATCTGTTGCTGCTATACACACAGACCTGCAGTTCGCTGACATCCAGTGCTGCGTTCAGGTTGGCCGCTTCAGGTACACAGATTGAATCATAAAACACAATTAAAAATCGTTTTTGTTTTTTATAGTCATGTGTTTTTCTATGCGTAGGTGTTATGTATTAGATGTTTTGAACGGTGGAACGAGGATGAGATTCAATGAGAGTTGCAACTCTCGCTCGCGTTTGACCGCCAACTCTCATCGACTGTCGTCCACTCCCTTTAACTTTGAGCTGGTTCAAATTTAGATAGGAGTTGACGAGAGTTCTTGCACGTTTGACCGCTACGCGCGGCAAAGTCTACTCTCATGCAACTCTTATCCTCATTTAACCGAGGTATAAGAAAAATTATCTCTAGTAAACTCGCATTCTCGTTTGTTGCAAGGGCCGGTTGTTCAATGAACGATTAACACTATACTTAGGTTAAAATTTAACCCGCTGTTTCGTTTGTGTTTTTTAATTTGTACGTCTGATTATTTCAAAACATCAGAAAATAGAGCTTCTATTGATCCAGACAAGGTTTATGGAAAAATATCTCCAAGTTTATAAACAAGCTCTTGGGAAGTTTGCTTTGAAATTCTTGGGCTAACCTGTAGGATTAAACTAATCGGCTTTTGAACAACTGGCCCCGTTTTCCACTAAACGAATTTGTTCCCTGGAAGCGAAGCGAAAAGATAGATTCGGCAGTGTGATAAATTAGGTTAGCGAAAAGGATCGGTTCCTACTTTTTAGCGGCGAATTTTTTGGCTGACCAAGTTGGCCAGTTTATCGTTTTCGTTTCGCTTGGCGCGAACCGTGAAGTTCGCCTACGGAACATGCTGTAAACTCGTGAGCAGTGGCGTTTATGGTCGACGATTTGGAGAAATTCCTTAGAAAGTTTAAATTATGGAAGCCTAAGAAATTATATATCATATAAAGCTTTTAATTAAGGAATTCCTGGAATTCGTTTGCCATGAACAATAAACTCACGAGTCTATACTGCGGAGTCTTGAGTGCGGCCTGCGGAGTTTGGAGGCTTGGAGTTCAGTACTTGGACCTTTGTAGTTCTTTTGTATATTAATGACTTTACTCTAAACTTTCAATGCTCTAAACTTTTTGACATTCATCTATTACTGATGAATTTAACCATTTTTATGTCAATAACAGTTTATCAGATCTCGAGTCTTAACTTTAGTTAATGCAGAACTCAATTTAGTTGATAGCTGGGTTTGGGCAATTGAACTTTTATTAATTATTTGGAAATCGAATTTTTTTATGGTCTATCCTAGCCAAAAAAGTTCCCATTTTCTGTTCAACTTACAATCTGTAACCAACGTGTTTAATTAAGAAGAAAAAATTATTCCATATCTTGGGGGTGCTCATAGACAGTGATCACAGGGGGAAAGAACATGTCAATTACTTAATGAAAAGAGTTTGAAATATAGAATGTTTTCACCTTGGTTTGTATGTGAGTGTGTATATGTGTGTGTGTTTGTCTGTAATCACGATAACTAAAAAATACCAAATATTTTAATACGAAAATTTGTGGAGATAACGAACATAAGCCAAGGACAAATTGATTAAATAATCGTTCAGTTTGGATGAAAATTGGATTATAAATTTACAAAAGTTTGTCTTACTTTATAGGCTCGTTGCTTTGTTTACATTTTGCTGTTAGGCAAATTCCGATTATACAAAATATTACATTCTTTATTTGATTTAACAATGCATATTACAATAACGAAGCTCTCTTTGGAGATTTTACAAGTTTTTGCCAAATAATTAGTTTTTCGTGTCTGTTAATCAAACATATGACATTGTATAATTTGACACAAATGAAAACGATGAAAAATTTATTTTATTAGAACGTTTCGATATCATCTTTACATCATTTTCAAGTTCAACTAAAGTTCGTTATTACTTGAGTATTCGTATAGCGAGTTCTTGACGTTAGCAAATAATTACATGAGATCACGTATAATGTCACGCACGAAAACGCGGCAAATTAGAACAAATTAACACATATAAAACAAATTAAGTAGTGAACAAAGTTAGTTCAAACAAATACTTTAGCCCGAATCGAGTCCGACTGCGTGTTCAGACTTAACCTGCAATCAGGCCTATATTAAATAAAGCCTGATCGCAGGTTAGGGACCGGTCATAAAGTATGTGTACTGGGGGGGTGGAGGGTATTCCAAAATACTACCATAAAATTTGGTACCCCCCCGAAAAGCGTCGGAAAATATTTAATACCCCCCTCAAAGGTGATGAAATGTTTCGTACGTTTTGGTTCCCCCACCCAACCAATCACCCTCCCCCCCCCAAAAAAAAACCATGAAACAAATATAAATGCCAAGAACGTAACATAATCTGTTACAAATTGTTATTGGTAATCCAAGTTTTGAGCATTTCCATAAATTTAATAGTGCTCTTTTACACCACATGTATCCAATCCGTACTTTTGTATGCTTGCCAGTATTCCATTAATAGGACTTGCTTGATCTTTTCCGTACCTAATAATAAAGTCGAAAGAGGTCCCGGCCATGCGCATTATTTATGATATATCAACAGAACGTCGTGACGTATTTCATATCTTTTTCAATATTTAAATCATTCTAAACGAGTAGGGGTGCTACCCGACGGTAAAATTACGTAATCAAAGACTGTTCAGGTTGCAGAGATGTCAAACTAATAGGTTCCGATCGAGACACTTTCCGATAAATGTTACTGTGCTACAGGGGCGTAGGAACGTATTCAATATTGGGGGGGCCCAAGCTCACGAGGCGCCACGATGGTTGGCGCCGAGCGAAAATTTTTTAAAATTTGAAGCCCCCAGATCGCCGGAAACGGCCGTTTCAGAGTCTTATCTACCTCCTTTAGTTTGCTAAAGTTTGTAGTTTTAATCATAGACATAGTATTAGACTCATTTTTTGTTTCGTACCCCCCCACAAATGTCGTAATTCGTCTCATACCCCCCCAAAGGTTAGATAATTTGTTTCGTACCCCCCCCCCCCAACTTACCCTCCACCCCCCCAGTACACATACTTTATGACCGGTCCCTTAGTTCAGACTGGGCTTGAGTATCAGTGGCTTGAGTTCCTTGATGTAGAGCATCTCGTACGACAGTCATACTTCCCCTGACACTTTCGCAAAACCGAGAAACAATTCACGATTCTCAACATCTTTACCATGACATTCCTTGACGCGTTTTCGTATCGCTGAGTTTTTATGTTCGCCAATGCGTTGGCGAAAATGACGGCTCGTGTAACCGATATAATCTGCGTCGCACAGCGGATCACATTGAAATTTATAGACAACGTTTTGCTTGTTGACTAATGGCTGTTTTGCTTCGGAAACTGCGAGATCATTCCCAATTTTCTTGCTTGTGTAAACTGGTTGAACTTTAGAACCAATTACGTTAAAAAAGTTTGTAAGTTGTCTCCTGACTATGTCTGCTAACTTCTGATCTATGAACGGTAAGATGATTCGCACAACATTCTGCGATGGTTTACGGGTTTCAGGTTCCTGGTTGGCTGCTTGATGCTGCTGATCAATAAACGTTGAAATTGTGGAATCAACCAGTCGCGGAGGATATCTAAGTGATCGAAGAGCGACTTCTACCGTTCACACGTATGTGTATGTGTTTGTCTGTGAGCACGACAACTGAAAATACTAAAATTTGTGGAGATATTGACCATCGGCCAAGGACAAATTGATTAAATAATCGTTCAGTTTGGATGAAAATTGGATTATAAATTTACAAAAGTTTGTCTTGTTTTCCCCGACTGAACAGAACTGAGTGCGTAATTAGTGCATGTATAATTTATGCATAAATAGGCTCGTTGCATTGTTTACATTTTGCATTGCTTGTTAGGCAAATTCCGATTATACAAAAGATTAGGTTTTCATGTGATTTAATAATGCATATTACAATAACGAAGCTCTCTTTGGAGATTTTACAAGCTTTTGCCTAGTAATTACTTTTTCGTGCCTGTTATTGCTGTTAATCAAACATATGTATAATTGCACTCAAAATAAATAACGTTTATAACATTGCTTATACATTGCTGAAAATCAATTGTTTATAACCGCTGGAATTGTATAAAATAGTATAATCTGTCATCATTTTCCAATACTGTATACATGAAATTCCCAACTCCCCCTACATTTATAAAACAGAAATTTATCCATGTATGAGCTTCTCCGTGTATAAACCATAGATTTGGGAGGTATAAGCCCATCAATTCTTCTATCCATGTGGGCCCTGTGGAAAGAGTTATTTCTGGAAGTTCTGGATAAGCATGCTCCAGTTCAGCATATTAGGAAAAAGTCGTCTGGTGTCCCATGGCTTACTGGGGAGATAAAAAAAATTAATATATGATAGGGATAAGAGAAAGCGTAAAGCGATGGTAACACACCTTGATGCAGATTGGGATGAATATAGAACATCCAGAAATAAGGTCAATGTTGCCTTACGACACGCTAAAGCTGAATACTATCGCAATAAAATAGCCACTCAAAACAACAATCCTAAAGAGGCCTTAAAAACAATAAATAATTTACTAGGTCGATCCTCTAGCGGCACAGTTGTAAATAAATTAAAGATTAATGATGATAATATTACTTCACCCGAAGAAATAGCTGACGCATTCAATCAATATTTCACTAATATTGGCCCTAGTCTAGCTAATTCTATGGCTGAGTCTGATACTACTTTTGAGCAATATGTCAATCCTGCCCAATCAAAAATGGTCCGTTTCAAGTTGGCATCAGTAAATAAACTAGTAGCTAAACTCTTGAACGGCTTATCTAATTCTAAAGCAACTGGCCTTGATAAAATTTCGGGTAAGATCTTAAAAACTGCAGCCTTTACTATTGCCCCATCCCTTACACATATTTTCAATCATGGTATTCTCTCCAGCTGTTTCCCATATGATTGGAAAATGGCTAGACTTCTCCCAGTTTATAAAAAGGGACAACGGAATCTACCTGAAAATTATAGGCCAATTTCAATTTTACCTGCAATAAGCAAATTAATGGAAAAAATTATGTATGACCAGATATACAAATATCTTAATAAACACTCACTACTTTCGAAACACCAATTTCGTAACTTTTATTCAACTGCTTCGGCTCTGCTTGATAGCACGAGCAGTTGGTATGTTAACATGGACCGCGAAATGTTTAATTTAGTGGTACTGCTGGATCTAAAAAAGGCGTTCGATACCGTTAACCACGACATTCTGTTGCGCAAATTAGAGCTCTACGGCATTACCGGTTGTGCCCTGTCCTTGATACAATCATTTTTGTCTGATCGTAAACAGAAATGCCAATTGGGTGACGCGATGTCATCCGAGAGGCGTGTGATATGTGGTATTCCGCAGGGTTCCACTCCTCTTCTTTATATACATTAATGACATGCCAGAATGTCTTAACCATGCTACTCCTCGATTATTTGCTGATGACACTAACCTTGCCGTAGCTGGTGAGACGAAAGATGAAGTTGAGTTGTCCATGAATAATGATCTCATATCCATAAATGAATGGCTTCTAGCTAATAAACTGAGCCTTAATGTTGCAAAAACAGAACTTATACTGATTGGCTCAGACTACAAAATAAATAACCTTGTCACTCAACCAGTCATTAATATCAACCAGATCAAAATTAAACAAGTCCAAAATAGCAAAGTAGTTGGAGTTGAAATTGATGATAAACTTGATTGGAATAAACACATTGAAGTTGTGGCTAAAAAAGTTACCTCAGGAATAGGAGCCATTAGAAGAATTCGTAATTTCGTTGATAGAGAGACTCTGATCTCTATCTATAATGCTCTAATCCGTCCTCACTTTGACTATTGCAGTGAGGTATGGGATACCCTGGGTATATGCCTTTCCAATAGACTTCAAAAACTTCAGAATAGAGCTGCAAGAGTAGTGTTGAGTATGAGCAATGATACTCCTGGGTTAGAAGCAATAAATGCATTAGGATGGGAAACACTTGAGGATCGACGAGCCAAGTCAAAGCAATACAAATGTATAAAGTTCTAAATGGCTTGGGTCCGAGCTCGCTCGCTGAACGTTTTGTGCCTAAAAGAAGTATTACGGACCATGACCTCAGGTGCTCCTCTACCTCTCTGCAACTACCTCAGCCCAGGACTAAGAAACTTAAGAAAAGTTTTTCTTTCGATGGAGCTAAGGTTTAGAATTCTCTACCTACAGATTTGCGTAATTCAGATACTTTGTCAACATTCAAAAAGGGAATTCGCGCTCACAATTTCTAATACTGTAATTTAACGTATATTTTGTTATTCAAAATATATTTGTTATACACACTAGTACTGCTTGCACAAGTAATGACAGCTATGTGGGTTTATGGGAGTTAATTGGACTAATGAGGGTAACATTTTGAGGGGGGGTATATCATTGTACTGTGTATATGTATCTTTTTATAGTTTTAGTATTTTATATGATGTAACACACGCCCCTCGTGGAAATCAGCTTGTAGTTGACGGGGCTAGCGTGTGATTTTAAATAAAGTTTTACCTACCTACCTACCTATCACTGTTCTGCAGGTCACCGACTTACTGGTCACGTAATCCGCAAATATAATACACCGGAACCTTTGGAATGTGCTTTAAATTGCCTGGCTGAGTATCCTGTTTGCAAATCAATCAATTTCAACAAAGGAAAAAATGCAGGTTCTTCCAAGAATTGTGAGCTGAATAACGCCACGAAGTCGACACATCCTAAGAATTTTCACGTTACGCAATACTTCGATTACTACGAAAAAATAGAAAAGGTATAATATTTAATAAGTGTGCTTTTGGGGAGTACGGATGACACATGCAGTTAGCGCGCTGCCCTTTACCGCCCGAGTCAAGCCAGCTAGTGTAAGTCGAGGACAGGTATTGACTTAGGTTGGCTAACTACCCTGTACTTGAAAACTCATGTCAGTAGAATTGTATTTGGTTCTCTCCTGTGCTCCGAGGGTTTTATCCTCTTTCCAAGCTCACCAAAAACTAAACGTGCGTGTATTCCTAGCTCTGCGTCTCTCCTCGCGCGTATTTTCGTTACATCCCTTCCACACGAGGGCCGCTACACAGGACACTAGTCGAACAAGTCCATCAGTAAGTTGTGAAGATACGGCACTGTCGCTTCACTGTAAAACAATTTTCTTCTAATATAGTGTAAACTATTTAAATAACTTAAAATACTCTCTTTCGCTTTCTGCCGATATATGCGACTTAAGAGAAACTGGGCCGATTTAGTCGCAATTTAAAGCAAGTTAAGCGGCGAGTTAAAGCGATTTACTTTTAAAGAAAGGAACCTTATATATGTCTTGTAATTGCAGAGAAGCCAAGCAGGCAAGCCAGTGGAACCCAAACCAACCAAGCGAATCACAACAACAGCGCCTAAGCGAGCTACGACGAAGAAGCCAGATGTAACCACGACCGCATTGAGTATAAGAACAACAACCACACTAGTTCCAACTACAACCGCGATATATGCAACAACGAATGAGCAAGATCCAACAACAACAGAACAGCCAGGTGAAACCACGACAAACAAGGCAGACGAAACCACAACGGTGCTATTTCCAATCACAACAACAGCACTGGCCATCACCATGACAACAGCGCTGGTTCCTACACATGGTATGATGATTTGATTTAATATTAAAAGGTTTTTGTAGATAGAATGTTCGAACCAAAACTATTCATTTTTTAGACCAAACCAGGAACACTTGCAACTATAGGCCCTCCAGCATGAACTAAACCAGCGCCTTTGCATGCGAAATCTCCTTCTACAAAAACCTTTCAATATCCTATTATATCGAGAAGTAATAGTAAAGTTCAAAATTTTAGAATGTCGACCATTATGATGATTTGAAAGGTACTATTGTATAAGCCAAGCCGAAATTGACGAAGGGATTGGGAACGACTGCTAAAGCTGAGGAATGAAATGATCACTCCGAACTTTAATGGTCAAATTATACGAACACCTCTCTAATACGAGCACCTCTTTAATACGAACACCTCTCTAATACCGGCACCTCCCTAATACGGGCACCTCTCTAATGTGGACACCTCTCCAATACGGGCACCTCTCTAATACGACCAACTCTCTAATACGGACACCTCTCTAATACGAACACCTCTCTCATAAGGACACCTCTCGAATACGAACACCTCTCTACTACGAACACCTCTCTAATACGGACATCTATTTAATACGGACAGCTCTTTTATCCGAACACCTCTCTGATATGAACGCCTCTCTAATACGGACACCTCTCTAACACGGACACCTCTCTCATACAGATACCTCTCTAATAAGGACACCTCTCTAATACGAACACCTTTCTAATTGGAACATCTCTAATACGAACAACTCTCTAATACAGATCCCTCTCTGCGGTGCAAAAATAGAATATAAGAAACATATTTAAGCAATATAATTCTAAAGTTTAATTATTTTGTTTGAAGGCGCATATAGATGTGAGTTATCGATATCCAAAGTCATGCATTGTGTAGCATAAGTTTTATAAACATGCTAAATTAAGGCCGTTTGTTCGAGTGAAAATAAACCGCGGCCAAGAAATGGCTTGTTTAGGTCGCCAACGGAGCTTTGATATGGTATTGTTAAAAATATTATGAGTGATATGTTGCGAACACTCGTATAGACAGCACAAAAGAAATATATATATGTTTTCGGTTTTTCTAGTTTTCGTACTTTTAGTTTTTCGTTAAGTCTGCATTCGGTGTTGAACACCATTTTGTGATATAAAATTTTGGCGCGAAACCGTTTATACAATGAATTCGCAACATTAATAAGCCGCGGCTTACTTTAGTTCATTGTTTTTAACACTCTGAGGTGGACGGAAGCCTTAACAGATTTTGCAACCCAATTGACAAAAGTTCCGAGGTGGTTAGTTAGTTTTTAGCGAGGGAGGAAAACCAGAGTACCCGGAGAAAAACCCTCGAAGAACAGGAGAGAACCAACCAATCTCAACTTACATGAGTTTATCAAGGACACTGACGTTACCCAACCTGACTAAATCCGTGCCCTCGACCTGCTGTATAGCCGGCTTAACACAGAGGTAAGGGGCAACGCGCTAACCTCATCTGCCACCCATGCTTCCCTGGACGAGCTCTGAACCCCCGGCCTATTTAAGCCGTCGCATATTTTTGTTGCGAAGAAATTTTGACCAGGGTTTTGTTAGTGGTTGAGGTTAAGCTGAGTCCGAAGTTAGGGTGAGGTTATGTTCAGGTTAGGTTGAAGTAGAGTTGGGGTTTAAGTTGAGATCAGGCCAAAGTTAGGTTGAGGTTAGGTTGAAGTTTGTCAAGTTTTATTGATCTACTTTTTATCTAGCGAAAAGCTGCGATGCTTTGTACAAATCAGGCAAAACAACCTCTGGCGTTTATACAATCGACCCGGACGGTCTGGGAGCCTTCCAAGTCAGGTGTGATATGGAATCCACTCTAGGGAGAGGCTGGACTATTTTCCAGCGACGGGTAGATGGTTCGGTTGACTTCGACAGAAACTGGACAGATTATAAAGTGGGATTTGGAAATTTCAGCGGTGAATACTGGTTGGGTCTAGAGAAAATTCATCGTCTGTCATCAAGTGGACACAATGTACTCAGAGTTGATCTCGAAACCTTTGAAAACGAGACCGGATATGCAGAGTATAAAGCAGTTACTGTGGCAAACGAGAGCGATGGTTATCGTTTAAATTTCAATACTACTTCATACTCGGGTAAGAATCGTTTTGGGAAATGAAAGCGACGCTAACATTTTGAAATATTAATTGTTCATATGTAATAATAGGCACTTATAGGTTCCTGGTATGTTTGCCTGGTGAAACACAATTATATTTGCACTCATGAAGATCCTGGGTTACGGATCGACAGTTTGTCAATAATAGATATACCTGGTGTTTTCAAAAGACAAAACACTTATAATGAATAGTTATCTAAATATTTCACAAACCAAATGGTTAATCAGACAGGTGCTATTTCCGAGGGTTGCTTGGCTCCTTGGAATGCTGGGAGATTTCCTGGTGTGTCCTCAGTTTAGAGACGACTGAGACTGTCTTAAAGAATTTTCAAAGTTTAGTAATTTTGCCAGATAAGCAGTTTATTTTCACGTAATATAATCGCACTGCAAAATATTGAAACGACGTTAAAAAGTTTATTCCTAAAATAATGACAGATGTGCATATTTGGTGGAGAATTGTGCGTATCAGGCGCTACACGAGGGTCTGGGTGGAATACCTTAATTTTGATAACTATAATATTAAAAAGTCATATTTAGCAGCTACAAGTAAAATCATCTGTAAATTGTGCGTAAGCTTTTAGCTCCGTAACAGTAAAATTTTTACTCCATTGCAAACGCTTAACAGTTTAGAAAAAATGACATGCACTAAGCATTAAACCCATCCCGACCATCCTGAACGTGACATATACTATCGTTGACTTGATTGGCTGAAATATTCATTAACTATTATTAATGAGTTTGTTAATTTTTTGTTGAATATTTACTTCACAGGGACAGCAGGAGATTCTTTAGGGCATAACAATTGGAAGAAATTCACCACTCAAGATGTAGACAATGATAGAAAGACGTCGGGTAACTGTGCTCGGGACTTTCACGGTGCCTGGTGGTTTGGGAGCTGTAGTCATTCACACTTGAATGGTGAATACCTTGGAGGTACTCACAATCAGGGAGCGAATGGTATCTACTGGTATTATTTTAAAGGATCGTTTTATTCTTATAAAGTCGCCGAAATGAAGGTCGGCCCTAATGACATTTAAAACGCTGCTATAATTGTAAACATTTTTAAATCCTCGTAAAATTGCAGTCAAAGAAATAAGTAAATTACAGCTGGTGATTAGATTTAGAATATTTGATTATTTACCGATAGATTTTTGCATAATTATCTTCCATAGATCGTTGCACCATATTATCCACTAAACAGTGACGGGAATTGACTTTTTTCTCCAACATTTTCGACAAAACCTTCTAAAGTTCCAACAAACCCCCCATTTACACTCAAAAGCTTTTTCAGGTAAAAATTTCCGACTATTTGTTTATTTTACGTAAAGATGGGCAGTTGCTCCCTCCTCGCCGAAATTCCGCCACGGCCGAACCCGAGCGTACACGCTATAATTTTAGTCGGCCCATTTATGCTTTAGATGCATGTTAAAACGAGAAACAGTCAGTGTTGCGATCTGTGGGCTCATTATTCTTATCCCTTTGCATTGGCTTGATTAAATACCATGCACCGAAACCATAAATCGTCCGACTAAAATCGTAGCATGTAGTAATAATAGGGACCATAGGCCTGTTTCATACGTTGCACTGTCGTCGAATGTAATTCAATCTAATTGAACGAATTGTGTTCGACGGTATGGCGCTAGCCTTATATAAGCTTAGCGCTTAGATATAAATAGCATGTCCACCGTCGTAATTGGCATTTGCTGTTGAGTTGTCGTCCTGTAAAAACGCTTTTTACGATCTCTTGGGTGTATATATTTGTACTTCGAGTACGACGGCAAGCAACACGCTCATGGCAATTACGTGCCAGAGCATATCGCTAAATATTTGAATTTAGATAGCTTTTGACATCGCCGCTTTTTAATAGTTGATTGTAGATTTGTAGTTTGCAGAACATTTAATGCCTTCTCTCATGCGTAGAGGCTTACATGAAGTTTCCATGTAGGGGAAAGTGAGCACGGAGAGAGTTGTTGTGAAGACGGAAAGCAATCGAGCTTTTCCTTTCGTGCAGGATGCTTCATGTAATTAGTTTTTAAAGCTCCGCAATTGAGGAGCATGCATGTATAGACAATGTAACATTATTATTATACTTGTAAAATATGAAAATAAACATTTATTTGATGTTTGCAAATTTGATGGCGTAGTTTTACGTTAACCCTTTCCTGCCCGTATCAATGATATATGAAAGATACTGACTTTACTCTTTAGTACTTTATTCTGTCAAACGCGAGACAATTTTACTTGTCAATGGGAAGGTCCTCGAACGTGTTATTTCGTATTTAAAAATTATGTTCTTATCTCTTTCCCGTCCATGTTTTACACTGTCAAACGGCGGTCAATTTTTCTTGTCCGAATGCAGGGAAAATCCGAAAATCTAGGAAAATCCTTACAAATTAGTTCAACATTTCATATAAAATTATTCCTTAGTATAAAGTTTCGGTTGTTAAAAGAAAATGAGGCAAATAATTGATTATAAACTTTAATTCATTTCCATACTTTCAAAGTGGATTCAGCTAATGTGCTTTTCAATGGACTATTTATGCAAAAAGCATAACACTTTAATAACATAGCAATAGTGCCATCCTGAGTCACGAGTCACTGATGGGTTGTTCTATTAATTGTCTTTCATTGTTTTGGAAAGTCCAATTGCACAATATAAAATACGAGGGAGAATAATAGGGCGGAATACAAGAACCTCTGTCAATCAGGGTAATTGCACAACGTCAACGTCACAACTATGTCAAAACAATCAGTGACTGGATGGCATGCAGAATACAATGAAAAGACAATGGTTCATTGCAATCACTGGATCGTGACTCGATGACACTATTAGCGTTATGTTAAGTGTTATGTAAAGTTATTATGCCTGGAAATCTGTTGTTTATTTGCATGCATGTCGGCTTTACGGAACGGGTATGCGGCTATAGTCAAAAGCAACGTTTTGTCAACAACTGTTCGTTTTTGAGATATATTATAATTGCCAACGATATTAAGAAAAAATGAAATGCTCCAGCCTTTTGGCCTCGAGGTTTTAATTGTGGCTGTCCTAATGCAGTAATGCGGCATGCGAATTCAAAGGACAAGGAATTGGTTGCAGGGTCTGGAAGTCACTAACAAAGCTGCATGGTAAGATATAGAGATATATCTTGGGTATATTTAAGTCTAGTGTATGTAGTACTCTACAATAAGCTGTCTATAATTGGTTTGTGTACGTCTGAACTACCTCAAAAGATACCTCAAACGTGGGGTCCAGTGTAGATAGTATTCTACAATATAACCTGCCGTGGTTTGTGTCTAAACTACCTGGAAAAGTTATCTCAAACCTGGGCGGTCCAGTGTAGGTAGTATTCTACAGTAAGCTGCCGTGGTTTGTGGCTAAACTACCTGGAAACGTTATCTCAAACGTGGCGGCCCAGTTTAGGTAGTATTCTACAATGAGGGTGGTAAGGGTATTTTCGTGAGCCGTGAATTGCCAATATTTGTACCCCCCTCTCCCCCATCGCGGAACAAGTCCACGATGCGTGACGAAATCTGTTTGTCGACGAACCCCTACAGAGTATATCGAAAATATCACTTTGTTTGGACAGCTAGCTCACGAGTTACAAGTTACAACCCTTTTTGTGTATAAAGATTAAAGTTTAACTGGAATTTGCTTCTGCAGCAAGAATGTTACGATTGCCACTGAGTAATTTTAGAAAATACAAAACAATGGATACTCTGAAAACGGTTTCAAAACATTTTTATTCAACGTTCCGACTATCTTGCAGTGCTGCATCTGTAGTCGAAACAGTGAATAAATACGTTAACCGTTTTCGGAGAGTTTAAGAAATTTTCGTTCGTATATCCCATCTACAAACACCTTCTACTATTAGTCCTATCGAACGAGATGCCGAGAAAAAATCTTGATAATTTTCCATACCTTATACTGGCATCACTCCCGTCATACATACACTAATTCGCGGTTAATGCCCAGCAACTGGACTTTGTAGCCTAGTTGGTTAGAGCGCTGCACCGGAATCGCAGGGCCGCAGGTTCGATTCTACCAGAGGACCTAAAGTTGCATCTGTCTCTTACTAACCCCCACCCCCTTCCTGGAAACATTTTGTTTCCTGGCCATGTTTCGCAAAGGTGGGCAAACCTGGAAACAATGTTTTTATAATCCCAATAATAATATCCACGTTTACTGCATGTGATTTGTCAGGCCGATTGCAGATCCACCTGACGACATCATCACAGATTAGATATGAACGAGATGTCCCACTCTGTGTCGGTCCAAGTGATGTTTGTGTCCTCGCATTTTCGCCTTACGGATCACGACATATGGTGTAAGCGACACTCACTGACAAAATAGCGACGTGAAAGTGCACGCGATATGAAATATCACACAAATATCGGTTATAAGTCCATGTTACGCACACAATAGGGTTAGGGTTAGGGATTGGGTCGAGATTAGGGTCAAGATCAAAGAGAAATATTCGTGACTCGTAACATGGCGTTATAACACAAATATCCCAGGCAAATCTCCATTTATGGTCATGCACCATTTTGGCAGTATTAAGTCATAGAATAGGAAATGAGGCCGAACCTTTGATGTTTTTGACGCTGCGCATATCGCATTACGCATGTTCATTATCATTATTCTAGCCAGTCAATTGCATTTTCTGGCCAATAAACACGCTGAACTGGCTGGTCCGCCATTATTCTGGCCAGAAAACTGCATAAAAATAGGGGGTCACGTTGCACTGCTGAGTGGCCTTTCTGGTCATTTCCTATTCTGTGATTAAGTGTTGCTCACCGTCTCTCCTCTATTGTATGCGAAGTGTTTATGACTTCCGAAACCTCTGCCAAAAGCCATGCCCAAGAGCTTAATAAACCGGGAGAGGCATTGTCAATGGGGTAGCAATGCAAGTCAATAACAATTCATTTGTTCTTCAGTTTAGGAAGGCAACAGCTAGCTTGCAAGCAAAACAAAATACAAATCTTTAAAAAGTGCGTAAAATTAGCTTTCAAGTGTTGGTCAAATGAAGATTATACTGTACATACGATTTTTTAAAGAATTTTGTGAATCCGTAACTGTCACGGTGTTGTACTCGGAGGTAAACATGAATATTAAATGTTTGCAACGTTTTCCAAACGGAAATTCTCATACAAATTCGCCCTTATAATTTTTGTAAACCTAGTACGACCCTTCTGGCAATTTGGGGCTGTATTTGTAATCAATATTCTCAATTACAGTGTCTTAAAATTCGTGATGTATGTTGACCAATGTTTGCGATGCTATTGTCGCAGGTACAACTTCGACAGATCGTCTGAGCAATTCATGTCGGGGTCACCAAATCAACGCCGCCCAGAGCACCTGTCTTCCTTGGTTTCGATACCCTTTACAATGCAAGGAGTCAGAATGGACCAACCATCTAGATCTTGTGAGTCAAGTAATGGGTTAATGAATCCGGAGCCGGGATCCAATACCCCAACACCCTTTCCCGAAGGTTCCTCGGAACAGACCCCCCTTACAAAGGTATCCTCACCGGCCGCCGAATAGACCCCCCTTAACAACACAAGAGACATAAAAATATCAATGTTCCCTCTTCCAATCTAATCCATATCGCAATTCTAAACATTTTAATAACGTTGACAAAAGATCCAAAGAATTGATGCTCTCGTCAAACCTATCAAGTCAAAAATTCCAACCAAATTGTAACATTAAAACAAGCAAATCCAAACTTAAAGTGATTCATTTAAACGCCAGACCCTTAAAACCGTGTTAATTTACATCAGATAAGAGAATTTACACAAGAACATAAACCTGACGTCATTGCTATTTCTGAATCCTGGCTGAACTCGACTGTTAGTAACGCTGAAATTGAAATAGAAAGTTTCAAAGTATTTAGATTGGATCATCTACATAAATTTGGTGCCGTACCGAAATCATCTACTACCCAGGCTCTTATTTCCATGATGCACACGCGTGCTTCTGTCACTGATGGAACATGTGCAGCAGTGAGGATCGTGTTACTAGAATACAGAAAAGCTTTTGATCTGATCGACCATCGGATTCTAGTTGACAAGATACTTTCTCTTCGAATGCCGCGTGGTGTAGTTCGCTGGGTGGTTGACTTTTTGTTGAACAGGTTCCAACGTGTCAAACTGTCCAACGATTGTTTCTCGAAATGGGGTGTAGTTCCATCTGATGTTCCCCAGGGTACGAGACTGGGGCCCTGGCTGTTCCTATTAATGATAAATGTCCTCAACCCACCTGATGCGCACTCTTGGAAATATGTGGATGACACCACTTTGGCTGAGGTTGTCCAACGGAATGCTCAAACCAATATTCAGAACGCCGTAACTGAAGTTGAAAAATGGGCTAACATCAACAAGCTCCAGCTGAATGCTGACAAGTGCAAGGAAATGGTCATTGATTTCAAGAAAGTGAAGCATCAGTTCGATACCATCACCGTGAACTGCAAAGAACTCGATCTAGTGAGCAGTGCTAAAAGTATTGGGTGTTACCATATCCAACTCCCTAGAATGGGTCGACCATATAAATAATGTTATAAAGAAGGCAAATAAACGCTTGTATTTCTTGGTTTTACTCAAGCGCGCTGACGTCCCTGCTCGTGATATAATCAGCTTCTACAACACTTGCATCAGACCGGTACTTGAGTATTGTGCTCCGGTGTTTCATCATGCTCTCCCTGGCTGTTTGTGTGACGATCTTGAACGCATTCAAAAGCGTGCGCTATCAATTATATCGGGACTATACTGATCCTATAAGGACAATCTTACTGCACACGATATCAGTACTTTGAAAGACAGGCGCCAGAAACTCTGTAAGAAACTTTTCCAGACAGTTGTGTCCGATGCTGATCACAAGCTTTACCAACCTTTTTTTAAACGATTTTTAGGGGATTGTCCACCCTATTTCACCGGCATCCTTAAATCAAACTCGGACATCCATAGTAGAGCCAGTAGGCACGGCTCTTATAATTTAGTTTGCCCTCGTTTTTCTCGAGAAACTGAAGGGGGTCGCTCATTTGCAGTCTCGGTATCACGTTTATGGAACTCCCTTCCAAATTATATTAAGGTAAATTCTTGTGTAAGTTCATTCAGAAAAAATCTTCTAAATTACTTTCAAGAATCTTATAGGGACATTGAACATTTTAAATTATAGTTAATCAACTTTCTAAATTTTTATACTCACGTATATAATTATTGTAATTTTAATATATAGTAAAGTATATATAGTAGTAATCTGTAATTATCTAGTTTTAGGAGGGCCACAGGTTTGTCAGTGTATACTGCTAAGTGTCACCCTCGGTAAATAAAGTTGATTATTATTATTATAACCTAAGAAGACAGCGTCGTTTTGACTGTCTACACGAACAAATCGTTTTAGTAACTCTTATATTCTGTCAATGTCAAAGGAGTAGTTTATAAACGATACTAGTGGGGTTCAGATTTGACTTCCACTACTACTGCCGCTGCCTCTCGCTGACCTATTATGCATGTGATTGGTTAATTTAGTAGTCTGAACGTTTCTGATTAGTTCTTAGTCCTTTTATGGTAGCAGTGGTGGTGGTGGAGGCCGGGTCTGAACTTCGCTATCAACGTTTTCAACGTTTTACAGTATATATTTATTGATATGTGTGTGTGTTTGTGTATATACTTATGTTTGTGTGTGTGTGAGTTGTACATATTTTTTTTGTAAATTTTACGCAATTCAGCCTTTGTAGGCTGCTATGTAAAATCATATTAAACTATCTATTTATCTATCTATCTATCATATACTGTTTCCCCCTGAAAAAATTGTTGGAAAATAAGCTTGAAACGGGTCAGTATTGACAGAGCAATTGATACTGTTTTAGTGGCAATACAGACCATGATTTTAACGAAGCAATACGACGAAATTGATTTGGTGGACTCGTAAAGGACTTGACCTTTTTAAATATCCAAATCCAGACAAGTCAAGTCAGAGTCCAAGTCCGAGTCCTCTGATATCGAGTCCCAGTCCGATGTGTTCAAGTCCGTGTCATATACCCAAGTCCGGACTCGAGTACTACAGTGTCCCAAAAAAAAGTAAATCCTTATTAATAGCATTGCTGTCAAACAACCTATGGTATTCAATTCACACATGGGTATATTAAGAAAAACTTGAACTGTGTGTTAAGAAAGGATTCAGAAGCTTTTTGTCTTCGTTTGAGACCTGTTTTACATGTCGAATTTCCGTTGAATTTAACTCGTCAAGTTTAATATGAAATATCTTTGTGGACGGCAATTCGACATGTAAAACAGGCTTCAAACGAAGACAAAAAGCTTCTGAATCCTTTCTTAACACACAGTTCAAGTTTTTCTTAATACTACCCATGTGTGAATTGAATACAATAGGTTGTTTGAAAGCAATGCTAATTTCAATTTCAAAGGGTTTACTTTTTTTTGGGACACCCTGTTCAACACTGCACTGATGCATGGGTTGTTCTATTGTCGTTCACTGTTTTGGAAAAGTCCAATTGCACAACATCAACGTCACAACTATGTCAAAACAATCCGTGACTGGATGGCATGGAGAATAGAGGGATTTTCAAAACAATGAAAAGACAATGGAGCATTGGAATCACTGGATCGTGATTGGATGACACTATTAGTTTTATTTTAAGTGTTATGCAAAGTTATTATGCCTGGAAATCTGTAGTTTATTTACATGCATGTGCTTTGTAAAACAGACATTCGGCTATAGCAAAGGCAACGTTTTGTCAACAACTGTTCGTTTTCGAGAAATGAGATATATTAATTACCAACGATATATATCATTAAGAAGAAATTAAATGCTCCTGCCTTTTGGCCTCGAGGTTTTAATTGTGGCTGTCGTAATGCAGTAATGCGGCATGCGAATTCAAAGGACAAGGAATTGGTTACAGGGTCTGGAATATTGTCACCAACAAAGCTGGTAAGATATATATAAAGATATTTGGGGAAAATGTTGGTAATATTCAGTACAATCAGCTGCTGACACAAATCTGAACTCCCTTAAAAATGCATCTCAAACGTGGGGTCCAGTGTACGTAGTACCCTATATAATATACTGTTGTGGTTTGTGTTTGAACTATACCTGAAAATGTATCTCAAACGAGCTGGCCAGTGGAAAGGTAGTAAGTATACTACAGTAAGCTGTCGTGGTTTGTGGCAGAACAACCATGCAGTTAAAATATCTCAAATGTGGGAGTCCAATCTAAGTGTTCTACAAAAACTGTTGTTGTTTGTGTTTCAACTATACCTGAAAATTTATCTCAAACGCCCGCCTGGTTAGTGTATAGATAGTATTCAACAATAAGTTGCCGTGCCCTGGTTTTAATTGTGTATGAACCACCTAAGCTGACTGAAAATAATATCTCAAACGTGGGTGTCCAGTGTAGGTAGTATTCTACAGTAAGCTGCCGTGGTTTGTGGCTTATTCAACTGAAAATAATATCCCAAAGTGGGGGATCAGCTGATATATGGTAGTATTATACAATAAACTGTTCTGTTTGTGTGTGGTGATGATGATGATAACTTTATTTAACCACGCTAACATTGTCAGCTAAAGCTGGTTTCCACAATGGGCGTGTAAAATATTAACAAATAGTTACAAGTAAATAAAAAATAAAAAAGTATCATGCAGTTACAAATATACAAATATTGAGTATCTATTTACATTAAGAATCATGTGATTTTATAAGCTAAGAGTAGCGATTTTTCTTTTAAAACTTGAGATTGATTTAATTTCTCTTATATTTTCTGGTAGGGAGTTCCATATGGAAGCTCCATCGTACATGAAACTTTTCTTCATGTTGTTCGTATTTGGCTTTGGCAAGCGTATTGGACTTGAGCTGTCACGAAGACTGTGATATAATATTTCCGTTTTGAAAGTAAATAATTCTTTTAGTGAGTTTGACCCCATGTTATTGAGCGTTTTAAACACTATTTTTGCCTTGGCTTTCACTCTTTGTTCTTTGAGTGGTTCCCATCCTAATATATTCAGTACAGTTTGTTGACCTACCTCATTTGGCACATGTGCTTGTAGCTGAAATAGGGTTGAATTATAGCATTGTACACAGAAATGAGTGTTTTTTTATCAACATACTCTTTAATGCGTTTGAGAGCATAAATTCCAGATGAAATATTTTTACAAATAGTGTCTGTATTACTTGTCCAACACAGATTTTCATCAAGAGTCACACCTAGCGTTTTGCATTGAAAAACTTGCTTTATTGGTTTGTTTTGAATATGAATTCTAAGCAATTGAGCAGAAGCTTTTTTTAGCATTGGTTTAGTACCAATAATTTGATATTCAGTTTTCGCTACATTCAAGCTCAGTTTGTTTGCCATGAGCCATTTCCGAAGGTTTTCTAAATCCAAATTTACTGCATCTTCAATATCACTTAAACACCCACCAGCTGCTGTGATATTTGTGTCATCAGCAAACAGCCGGGGTTTTGTTTTATTCAGACATGCAGGTAAATCATTAATATACAGTAAAAAGAACAGTGGTCCTAATATAGACCCTTGGGGCACACCACATTTTACACATTTTGTGAACTATACCTGAAAAAATATTTCAAACGTGCCGATCCACGACCAGTGTATAGGTAGTATACGGCCGTGGTTATGGCTGAACAACAAGTTAAAATTTGTCTCAAACGTGGGAAACTGGTGCAGTAGAAAGTATCTACAAACTGAGTGTTGTTGTTTGTGTCTGAACTACCTAAAAGGGTATCTTAAACGTGGGGTTGGTATTTAGATAAAGATCAAATTTCGAGGCTAGCTTGTTACGTGATTGGCAAAGTTTTCTCAAAAGACTGAGACAAGACAATGCTCTCCGTTGGAATAATTTTAATCTTTTGCACTCTTTTTATTTTATGCGCGGTGTGATTGCCAATGCATGCATGATAAAATGGAGACAAATATTTAATGCTGATAAGTGATAACGCGTTCTTACATAAATGCGCATGCTCAGTTATATACAAAGTGGGGACGGTAGATCGAGTAGATCAATGTGGCGTGCTGTGAATGATAATGAATAAAAAATTGCAGTAACGCCTGTTTTTAGAGAGCATGTGACAACGAAGAATACACGATTTGCTATTCAAATGATTTCAAAATTGTTTGAGGAAGGCCGGTTACGTTATTTGTCAGGGCCGCAGGTTGCCGCAGGTTCGATTCCTGCCAGAGGGCCTAAAGTTACATTTTTCGCAACTGCTCCTTGTTAGGTCTAAAAATGTATATAAATTTTCATTCGTTTCGCTAAAAGGCTAGTGTTTTTCAGCCAGCCGCGTTTTTACTGGACGTAGTTTTAACAAGCCTAAAGAAGGTCGTATATATATAATGATAACAATAAAGATTGACAGAATTTAGGGTAAACACACAACACATATAGTCGCCAAAATGTTCATTATAGACGAAGTCGTCAGTAATTCAAAAACACTCTTGCCTCGGTTCCAGTCTCGCAGTTTGTGACACAGAGCAGACGTTCGAATAAAGAAGCGTTTTGAGCACGGCACCCCTAAAAGTTGGCACCCGTGCCCAAACGATCAGTTCGCTATGCACCCGTTTACACGACAATTTTTACAAGGGATACTATTATGATACTGTTAGGAGCTAACATCCAGTTTGACTTGGGATCCCATATATTCAATCAATTTTTAGGTGTTATTTATTATTCAAATTAGTTTGGTTCGCAAGACGCCATGTTGGAAAATCAACGAATTGTTTTGCGCATGCTCAAACTAGCTTACTTCTGGAATATTTTCGCATTTTGGGCACGGTGCCGCTCGATCGCTAGACGGGCCGAGACTACCTCGTCAGGAAGTCTCGGCACCTTCAATATTTTGGGCACCGGTGCCGATTTTTGTCGCGTTTATACGACAAAAGTCAGAGGTGCCGTGCCCAAAGTATTGGACACCGGGGCCAACTTTTAGGGGTACCGTGCCGAAAACGCTTGTCGTGTAAACCGGCCTTAAGTAAAAATTGAGAATTGCGACTTTCGTGAGATTAAACTGAATGCCAAGTTGTAGAGTTTATGTTGTATTACAAACAACAGTAACCTTATGTTTAAATTAATGTGCTTAATCAAGTGATATTTTGTCTTGTTTTCCTTTAGTCATCTGAAATTGGTAATGTCTGCGCATTCTTGACCAGATCAGACCAGAGCATTTGATTTTTTCAATAAGTCACGCCAGTCTCAGATACAGTCCTGTAATATTAATTCGGATTCAATTCATTAGCCCCGTTTTTTCCTGCTTAATATCAAATCCCTCCCCGTGTTTGAAAAAGGTGAGGGAACTGGTGTTAACGCTTAGTACAGCTTCATGAATAACAAAGAAAGCCGCGTCAATAATAAATCATTATTGGATGAGGCTGAGCATGATATCAAGAACTATTCAGACCGAGGTCAATGTTATCTGCCGAAGCGAAGCTGAGGCGGATAACATTGACCGAGGTCTAAATAATTCTTGATATCATGCGTAAGCCGAATCCAATAATTGTTTTATTATACATTAAAAAGACAAAAACCAGACAAGTAAGCCAAGACTTGCGACCGGTGGGAAAGATGCAAAAACACATAATTTAACATTTAATAGAACAATAAATACTTATTGAAGATGGTTTTGTATTGTTTCCTGGCCTTTTTGGTGCAGTCAATGTCTTTTTCTGACAATATATAATTTTGACATTTTCTTTTCGTTTGTAAAGGCAAATTTACAAGAAGCCATTTGGTTTGTTTTGGCTTTCGACAGCGTCCAATAATAGTTTTTTCGATCGAAGTTCCATCCAAAAAATCTACTATTGGACGCTGATGACGTCACCAGCGGAAGTAACGTGAGAACTACCGGATATTGAAAACTATCCGCGCTTTTTGACCAATCAGAAACGAGAATAGAGTTTGAATGTATAATAATGTCTAATACTGTAGTTAAGTGACTCGTGCACTGGCGAGAATTTCGATGTGCCCACCTCCCTCCCCCCTTCTTTATGTAAAATAGACCGCAATTTGTCGGAAATTTTGAACTAAAAAGATTAAGAACAGTCCATTTTGAGAATGTAAAATGAAGGGTTTCGGAAACACACCTCTTCGGGGTTCGCGACGCCATTTTGCACAAGTTGGGCACACACAATAGGGCAACAATATTGTGACCCTAGGGACATGTATTTCCGTTGGGATGAGGCGATGAACCCCGTACGCTTTCGTCCCCATATTTAAGAAAAGTCGGGTGGGCGGGATGCCTTGGTACCTGGTTGGAAAGGGTTTATTTAGAAAGTTTTGTTGGAAATTCAGGAAACTTTGGCCCCTCGCCAGAAAAAGTGCATGAATTCTGCCACTGAACTCAGCTGTGGCTACACAGAGTTGTTTGTTTTCAGTGGCGAAGCTTGTCATGGCAATTGTTATGCTATGGCTATGCCATAGAAATAATAGATATCTATTATTTCTATGGCTATGCCTATGCAAATATTAAACATGCACTTAGATATTGTCTAAAAAACATATGTCTAGTTTGAATAAATTCAAGTTGAAATTTGCATAGCATGTGGAGTTGCTATGTCTAGCTTCGCCACTCATATTAATTTTTCATTTTCTCTCTGACTAAATACCAAATTGGCTTAGAGAAACATTTGTATGAAGAAAATGACAGTGTTATACTATATTTCATGTACTGATTTTCTCTAGGTTTCCTTCCTGCTATATAACAATAAATAAACTGGCTAGAAATTATTATAATTTTTCATTTTGTGTCCGTGACCAAATATCGAATTTATAATTAGAATAACTTTTGCATGAAGTAAAAGAGATGTTAGGAATGACATTTCAATTATTTTATTTTAATTTGTTCAACAAATTATATTTTGTCCACTCTAACCACGCATGAAAAATGGAATTTTGCAAAATTTCCCGCCTTCTTGCCGTGCTCATATCTCATCTGATAAAAAAAACTGGGACTGGATGGTTCATCAGTTATATCATTTTTTTCATTCATTGTATAGTTATTGTTACTAACACAAAATTTTAGGAGGTTTACGCTTTACAGTTTCTGGTTATCAGAGGGAGAGGAACACGTATTGCTTAGATAGAAAATGGTCATCAATGGCCTCTCTTTTTTTTAAAATTTGCTAGAGAATAACTAATAAGATCACAACAATATGGCCGCCTCAAGTCTCCTTATCTAGTATTTAAAACGTTTTAAAACTCGTTAGAACAGCAGTAGAAAGCTATAACTTTCAAGGTGCACATGAAAAGAGTTTTTTTAAGACCAAACTAATTTAAACTGCTTATCTTACGGTTATATTTGTCATGCGGTAAGAATTTTTGCAACATCGCGAGGATCCAGTTTTTAGTCTTCCGGGTTTTCCATTTCGAGTTTTAGAAGATGCCAGTCCGCGTTTTCCTACTTTAATATGGAGTAAATTTATTTACTCCGCGAACGTTGAATGCATAAGACCTGTGACACCTTTGAAAAGAGAGCCAAATATAGGTATAATTATTATTTAATGAGCACTCTATTTAAATTAATTGCTTTATGTTTACAGCCAGTTAATTAACAGGTTATATATAAAAGGCCGTCAAGTTAAGCAGAATTTCACTCATTTCCCAGCTGAACATCCAACTTGGTTTCAACCATTGGGAAGAAAGGAAAATTCACAAAATATTTAAGGTAAATTTTAAAGAAATATCTACTGTACATTAGCTGATAGTTACAAGCCACCTTACTTTCGCTACCCTAATTCGTGTAATTTTCGCTCAGTCAGCTTAAATTTTCGCGCGTTTGAACTTCGCGTACGCTAACAAATGCAATATTTTTGTGCAGTTTTAATTCCGCGCATCTTGCAAAGGAATCAAAACTAGATAATGAAAAAGGTATGGTTTTTCCTTGTTACTGATTACAACAAAAGTTTACTGAATGTGAATCAAGCCGTCTGACTTCGAATTCTAGTTAGTTTTTTTCTTTCAAACTGTGTCTTCTTGCCTTCATGTCCACATTAAAAGCTTTCCTTTTATATTTTTTGTGAAGCACATGGTTGGCAGATGCCGCGTTATATAGGGCGATGCTCTTTTACCGCTGAGTTAATTTTAGCTTGCTACTGTAAGTCGAGGGTGGAATTTACTTAGGTGAAATTTACTTGCGTGACTGCCTTGTTTTTGAAAACTCGTGTAAGTAGAGTTGTTGTTGGTTCTTTTCCGTGCTTCACCTAAACCTGACCCTTAAGCTTTAGTTGTAACTAATTATTCTTATTATATTTGTAGCTGAAACATTTGAAGACTTTCAACTCTGCGTAATGAATGTATACGAAATTCTTCGTTTCTATCTGTTGCTGCTGTACACACAGACCTGCAGTTCGCTGACATCCAGCGCTGCGTTCAGGTTGGCCGCTTCAGGTACACAAATTGAATCATAAAACACAATTAAAAATCGTTTTTGTTTTTAGTCATGTGTTTTCCTATGCGTAGGTGTTACGTATTAGATGTTTTTATCGGTGAAACGAGGATGAGATTCAATGAGAGTTGCAACTCTCGCTCGCGTTTGACCGCCAACTCTCATCGACTCTCGTTCACTCTCTTTAACTTTGAGCTGGTTCAAATTTAGATGGGAATTGATGAATGTTCTTGCACGTTTGACCGCTACGCGCGGCAAGTCTACTCTCATGCAATTCTTGTCCTCATTTGACCGTGGTATAAGAAAATTCTCTCTAGTAAACTCGCATTCTCGTTTGTTGCAAGGGCGGGTTGTTCAATGAATGATTAGCACTATGCTTAGGTTAAAATTTAACCCGCTGTTTCGTTGGGTTTTTTTTGTACGTCTGACTATTTCAAAACGTCATAAAACAGAGCATCTATTGATCTAGGCAAGGTTTATGGAAAAATATCTCGAAGTTTATAAACAAGCTCCTGGGAAGTTTGCTTTGAAGTTTTTGGGCCAACCTATAGGATTAAACTAATAGGCTTTTGAACAACTGGCCCCGTTTTCCACTAAACGAATTTGTTCGCGCGAAGCGAAGCGAAAAGATAAATTCGGTCGGTTCCCACTTTTTAGCGGCGAATTTTTTGGCTGACCAAGTTGGCCAATTTATCATTTTCGCTTCGCTTGACGCAAACCGTGAAGTTCGCCTAAGCAACATGATGTAAACTCGTGAGCAGTGGCGTTTATGGCCGACGATTTGGAGAAATTCATTAGAAGGTCGCCTAAGAAGTTTTATATCATATAAAGCTTCTAAGGAATTCCTATAATGCGTTTGCCATGAACAACAATTATAAAATCACGAGTCTACTGCGTAGAGTGGAGTCCGGACGACAACGGAGTGCGGGCGTCCTGCGAATTGCAAAGTGCGGAATCCGGACAGCTGATTCCAGATTGCTGACTCCGGAGTGCAGACTGCGGAGTGCGAACTGCGAATTGCGGACTCCGGAGTATGGACTGCGCAGACTCCGGAGTGCGGAATTCGCAGGCGAAATGCGGAGTGCGGACTCTAGAGTGCGCACTACGGAGTGGCGGATTCCAAAGTGCGGATTGCCAATTTGCGAATCTAGAGCGCGGACTCCGAGTCTGGACTCCAGAGTGCTGACTCCAAATTGCGGACCCCCTGAGTAGGGACTGCAGAGTCTTCAGTGCGGACTGCGGAGTTCGGACCCAGAGTGACGACTCCCGAATGTGGACTGTGGAGTCCGGACTCCGCATACTGAATCCAAAGTACGAAATGCGGAGTACGAAATGCGAACTGTGGAATGCGGACTGTGGAATGCTGACTCCAGAGCGCGGACTCCAGATTGCCGAGTATTGAGTGCACACTCTGGAGTGCGGACTCCGTTGTGGACTGCGGAGTGCGGACTCCGTACTGCGGACTTCCGAGTCCGGTGTGCGGACTGCGGACTCCGGAGTGCGGAATGTAAAGTTCGGATTCTAGATTGCGGAGACTTAATTGCGGACTGCGGTCTCCGGAATGCAGACTCCAGGGTCCAGATTGCAGAGTCTTTAGTGCGGACTCCGGAGTGCGGAGTCTTGAGTGCGGAGTGCGGACTCCGGAGTGCGGAATCTGAAGGGCGGACTTCGGAGCTAGTTCGGACCCGGGGTGATTCTTGATTTGACTATTAGTAATAAAGTTGATACCGTAAACCATTCGATTTTATTAAAAGTACTTGAGCGCTATGGCATACGTGGAATAGCATATGAGTGGTTTGTTTCTTATTTAACTGAAATTAAACAATTTGTCTCGATTGGTCAAAAATATTCAAGTCTTCTTATTAAACCATGTGGAGTTCCTCAAAGTTCAGTACTTGGACCTTTGTTAGTTCTTTTGTATATTAATTAATGACTTTACTCTAAACTTTCAATGCTCTAAACTTTTTGATATTCATCTATTACTGATGAATTTAAACATTTTTATGATAATAAGGGTTTATCAGATCTCGAGTCTCTAGTTAATGCAGAACTCAACTTAGTTGATAGCTGACTTTGGGCAATTGAACTCTCATTTATTAGGAAATCGAGTTTTTTGATAGTCCATCCTAGCCAAAAAAGTTCCCATTTTCTGTTCAACTTACAATCTGTAACAAACTCTTTAAGAAAAAATATCTATTCAGTATCTTGGGTGTACTCTTAGACAGGAATCACAGGTGGAAAGAACACGTCAATTAATTTGTTAATGAAAATAATTTGAAATATAGAATGTTATCACCTTGGTTTGTATGTGGGTATGTATATGTGTGTGTGTGTGTGTGTGTGTATGTGTGCGTTTGTCTGTGAGCACGATAACCGAAAAATACCAGACATTTTAATACGACAATTTGTGGAGGTAACGACCGTAAGCCAAGGACAAATTGATTAAATAATCATTCAGTTTGGATGAAAATTGGATTATAAATTTGCAAAAGTTTGTCTTGCTTTCCCCGACGGAACAGAATTGAATGCGTAATTAGTGCATGTATAATTTAAGCATGAATAGGCTCGTTGCTTTGTTAAGGCCATTTTCCATTACGGTCGTTTTGCCAGCGCGGGCGAAGCGACCGATTCGAATCACGTGAATAATTAGTCGCGCGGGCATGCCAAGAAAGTTGAATGTAGTTCAACTTTCAGGCGTGTCCGCGAGGTGTAAAGCGGACAAAAAAAATCATGAGCTAGACACCTATACAGCGAAAGTTGAAACATGGTCGCTCCGCCCTCACGGACATTTGCCTTTAGGCAAATTCCGATTATACAAAAGATTACGTTCTCATTGTGATTTAGCAATGCATATTACAATAACGACTACAAACAACAAAATGTTTTATGCACTTTGTTCGCATTGCAAATGTTCGACTTGCACTCCTTGACGAAATTTTTAAAATATGAATATATAATATATAACTCCAATTGTATGGGATTACTGATACGGCCTGTAATCTATTTAAATCCTTTTTTACTGACCGTCTACAGGTATGTTATGTAAATGGTAAACTTTCAAACCCAATAACAGTAAAGTGTGGAGTAGCGCAGGGATCGATTCTTGGCCCGATTCTATTCCTAATATATATTAATGATTTGCCTAATTGTCTCCAGTTTACAACTACTCGATTATTTGCTGATGACACGAATATGTGGTAAATCTATTGAGGAAGTGGAGCGGACCCTGAATCTTGATCTCCTTAATGTCAAGGGGTGGCTTTCAGCAAATAAACTCTGTCTGAATGTTGTCAAAACTGAATACCTTTTGATCGGCTCTCCGTATAATATTAAAAACTTGAGTTCAGAACCCAATGTTTTCGTTGGAGATGAGCCGATAAAAAGAATTTAGCATGGAACAATCATATTGATCATATATCGAGTAAAATATCTGCCGGTATTAGCGCCTTAAAAAGAATTAAAGAATATACGGATCAAGACACTTTGAAATCTTTCTACTATGCGCTTGTCCAACCTCATTTTGATTATTGTTGTGAAGTCTGGGACTCAATTAATACTACTTTTTCAAATCGACTACAGAAGCTTCATAATAGAAGTGCCAGAATTATAATGAATTGTAAAAATGAGCATGGTCAATCAAGTCTGGCCCTTGGTCTTCTTGGATGGAAACAGAGGGCTCAGATTACAGCCAGGCTCATGTATAAGGTTTTGCACAATATGGCACCGATTAAACTAAATGAGATTTTTAATATGTCAGATACAGTCCACCATCATAATTTACGAGGATCAGATTCTACTCTCATCCTTCCGCGAACTTCGAGCTGAACATCTTAAAAAAGTGTTAGTTGTAGAGGACCAAAAATATGGAATTCATTGTCTGAACAAGCTAGAAATAGCGAATCTTTGTCCATATTTAATAGCAACATCTCTAATGCCAATGCCAGCCTGATTAATCAATAATTGATAACTACACTTATAAGTAATATAATTTATTTTGTATATAGTTTGTGTGTACTTTTCTTATTCATTTGTAAATATTTGTAGTTTTAAATCACGTCCCACTTGGAAATCCACAATTCAGTTGAAGTGGCTAACGTGTTGAAATAAAGTTTTACCTACCAATTAGTTATCAAGGATAGTTAATTTATTCCATATATGTGGTCTCGTGTCAGACATATATACTTATTTTACTATTTGCAGAGACAACCTTTCCTAAATTCACAATATATATATATATATTGTGAATATATATATAATTTAATTTATTAATTTAATTTAACAAATTTATTTGGATCAATCTATATACAAACATGCAAAAAAAAGCGAATATTTACATAGTAAAACGCAGACATTTTAAAGTTGGATCCAAAAAGGCAAGGTACGAACGGGACTCTTCAAAAAGTTCCCATGCAAGGCACCTGCCGTCCAATTATATTATTATATGTACAATTATATATACATAGTACATACGCACGCTCACACACAAAACACACACAGACAGGTTACACACAAACGCTTAAAGATAGACTATTAAAACACACATTTATTTTTGCTATTCTCTGTGACAAGGACAGTCACGCACCAAGGACCAAGTACAGGATAGTTCAACATCATATACTGAGCGTAGAAGTTCTAAATATCTGCGTTTAAGAAAGTTTTTGAAAGAGATAGGGCTAGAAAATGTATCTGGATTGACATCTTGACATACACTGTTCCACGGTTTGACAATACGGTTGAAATAGGAAGATTGAAACGTAGCAGTACTGCACATGGGAGTTTGAAGCATTACACCAGTGGCTTGGCTGAGTCGAGTACGTCCATGTTGAATAAAAGAGACGTGATTGTTAATGTTAAGATCGACGTAACCATACAACGCCTTGAAGAAAAATACGATATCTTTTATCTCTCTATCGCTTTAACAGTCGTTGCTTGTATGGCATTTCGCAAGTCCTGGTTCTTAGAATCCATTTCGTGGCTCTTCGTTGAACTCTTTCAATCCTTTCACTGAGTTGTCTGTTGTGAGTTGGCGACCAAACTTGTGTTGCATAGCTGAGCTTCGACTTCACCAGCGAAAGATATAATGTACGTCTGATGTTTATGTCTGTTGGTGAGTAGCAAGTCCTCTTAAGCACACCAAGCTGCCTGTTTGCTTTCGATACCATTTGGTTGATATGCAAGTTCCACTGCAGTTTGCTGGAGAAGATTACGCCAAGGTCTTTCTCGTCATCAACTATCAACAGCTCTTTCGACCCGAGGTGGTAGGGAAAAGAAACTGGGGTCTTCTTGCGCGTCACCGACAATACTTTACACTTTGACCCGTTGAATTTAATGTTGTTATCCTGACTCCAAGCATCAAGGTTTGTTAAGGTTTGTTGCAACTGGTTGCAGTCACTCACTGATGTTATGTTCTTGTAAAGCTTAGTGTCGTCTGCAAATAGCGCTGGAACTGCTTCGTTGTTGATGACTTCAGGAGCATCGTTGATAAAAATAACGAACAGCATTGGACCCAGGATACTACCTTGCGGCACTCCGGATGTAACTGGGGTCCATTGCGATGCAGCACCGTCCACTACGACTCTCTGACTTCTCTGGAGGTAATCAGCGAACCAATTTAACAGCCTTCCCGTCACACCGTAGCATTTGAGTTTTTGAAGGAGAATGGAGTTATCTACGGAATCAAAGGCTTTCGCGAAGTCGAGGTATACTATGTCAGTCTGTTCGTCCTTATCAAGTTTTTGCCCTATAGAATGAAGCACGGAGAGCAACTGTGTAACGCAGGAACGATTTCGTAGAAAACCGTGTTGATGTGGACATGAAAGACATGTTCGTAAAATTGGGAATACACGCAACGTTCCAAAACTTTGCTGACTATATAGGAAGGAGAGAAATGGGACGATAGTTTTCTGCTGGTTCTTTCAGTTGCTTCTTATGCAGTGGAGTGATGTTCGCTGATTTCCATTCTAATGGCATTCGACCACATTGCAGTGAATGGTTGAATAAGGTACATAGATTTGGTGCTATTTGTTGGGCGCATTCTTTCAATAGCCTAGACGGTAAACCATTGGGGCCACTTGCCTTGGATGTATCCAGACCATGCAAACAGTGGGCAACTTCGTCTACACTGATTGCGATGTCAGATAGATTTAGTTCCGTTCTTATTGGAAGTGAATTGTCGACAGTGTCGAGTTTGTGTCCAATGTTTGATGTTTGATCGAGGAGACAGTGTCCAATGTTTGATCGAGGAGAGGTAAAAACAGAGGAAAAGAACGCATTGAACAGTTCTGCTTTATGGACTGCAGTTTTCACCGTTACGCCTTTGTACGATATTTACGACACTTTGCTTGCACGATGACGACATGTCGACTTGTGGTAGCTCCAGAATAGCTTGGGATTACCGAGAAATGAATCTTTAATTTCCCAAGATAGTCACGATGTTTTTGTCTCATTGCGTATTTGATAGTTTGAGTCAGAGTTCGGAGTTTCTGTTTACTGGCGGTAGTTTTGGATTGCCGATACTTTTTCAACGCAGTATATTTCTTTCGTAATAAATGTCTTATCAATAAATATATATATATATATATATTTATTGTTCCTATCTTAAAGTAAAGCCGTCGCTACATGGTGTTTCATGTCTAACTAAAAGTAAGACGATTTTCAGGCGACTAAATTTACACATTCGAAACGTCGAGATTTTGTTTATATCTTTTAGGCACACGCGAAGCAACCCTCAATTTGTTCTATATGTCCGTGGCCGACGCTGAATTAAAGTCTAAATTTACACTGATTCAGTTCATTGTTTGCTTGCGCAAAATCTTAACGGTTTGCTGACGCGTGTTCATATAGGTCACATGCCCTTATTTTGTCGCTCGCGCTTTAATTTTACGGTATTATTTTTCAGCACGCGCTTAAATTTTACTGCATTAAACCTACTATTTCTATGGCAGCACTTCGAGAATAGTTCAGTACGTTTGTTCAGTGTTTTCTTTTTGTCTGCGCGTATTATACATAGTTTCTCCGTGCACCAGCACTATGTGGGGAAGTACGCTTTAAAATGGACAACTTGATGTTTACAGGTCTTCCGCTAGCCTTCAGTTTCCACACGTATTTTGACAGTTCCGTTTCTGTTGCGTATCGTTCGTTGTTGATGGATTTCTTGTGGTTCCTGTATCGTTCCTTAAACGTCGTAAACGTCATCATTTTTGGTCACAACAATATAATTCTTAAATTAGTTAATATCATAATACAGTCCGCATTTCGAATTTTGCAATCCGAAATCGGCTGTCCGCAGCCCGCAATCCGCGGTTTAGGTAATTCGCAAAACGACTGTAAATTCCTTCCGTCCCCCTCCCGCTATATTTATAAAACAGAAATTTATTCATGTATGAACCCCTCCGTGTATAAGCCATAGATTTAGGAGGTATAAGCCCATTATTCTTTAATCACTGTTCTGCAGGTCACCTACTTACTGGTCACGTAATCCGCAAATATAATACACCGGAACCTTTGGAATGTGCTTTAAATTGCCTGGCTGAGCATCCTGTTTGCAAATCAATTAATTTCAACAAAGGAAAAAATACAGGTGCTTCCAAGAATTGTGAGCTGAACAACGCCACGAAGTCAACACATCCTAAGAATTTTCCCGCTACGCAATACTTCGATTACTACGAAATAATAGAAAAGGTATTTTTATTAAGTGCGTTTTTGGGAAGTACGGGTAGCACATACGGTTATAGCGCGCTGCCCTTTACCGCCCAGTCAAGCCTGCTAGTGTAAGTCGAGGGCAGGTATTGGCCTAGGTTGGGTAAGGACCCTGTACTTGAAAACTCATCTCAGTAGAATTGTATTTGGTTCTCTCCTGTGCTTCGAGGGTTTTCTCCTCTTTCCAAGCTCACCAAAAACTAAACGTGCGTGTTTTCCTCGCTCTGCATCTCTCCTCTCGCGCGTGTTTTCGTTACATCCCCTTCACACGAAGGCCGCTACACAGGACAGTGGTCGAACAAGTCCATCATGAGTAAGTTGTACAAGATACAGCACTGTCGCTTCATTGTATAATACTTTTTTTCTAGCATAGTGTAAATTGTTTTAAGAAATTAAAATACTCTCTTTCCCCTCATGCCGAAATATCCGATTTAAGAGGAACTGGGCCGATTTAGTCGCAATTTAAAGCAAGTTAAGTGGCGAGTTAAAGCGATTTACTTTTAAAGAAACGAACCTTATATATGTCTTGTAATTGCAGATAAGCCAAGCAGGCAAGGCAGTAGAACCCAAACCAACCAAGCGAGTTACAACAACATCACCTAAGCGAGCTACGACGAAGAAGCCAGATGAAACAACGACCGCACTGAGTATAAGAACAACAACCACACTAGTTCCAACTACAACCGCGATATATGCAACAACGAATGAGCAAGATCCAACAACAACAGAACAGCCAGGTGAAACCACGACAAACAAGGCAGACGAAACCACAACGGTGCTATTTCCAATCACAACAACCGCACTGGCCATCACCATGACAACAGCGCTGGTTCCTGCACATGGTATGATGATTTGATTTGATATTAAAAGGTTTTTGTAGATGGAATGTTCGAACCAAAACTATTCATTTTTTAGACCTAACCAGGAACACTTGCAACTATAGGCCCTCCAGCACGAACTAAACCAGCGTCCTTGCATGCGAAATTTCCTTCTACAAACACCTCCCAATTTTCTGTTATATCGAGAAGTAATAGTAAAGTTCAAAATTTTAGAATGTCGACCATTATGATCATTTGAAAGGTACTATTGTATAAACCAAGCCGAAATTGACGAAGGGATTGGGAACGACTGCTAAAGCTGAGGAATGAAATGATCACTCCGAAATTTAATGGTCAAATTATACGAACACCTCTCTAATACGAGCACCTCTTTAATACGAACACCTCTCTACTACCGGCACCTCCCTAATACGGGCACCTCTGTAATACGGGCACCTCTCTAATACGGACACCTCTCCAATACGGACATCTCTCTAATACGAACACCTCTCTAATACGAACACCTCCCTAATACGGACACCTCCCTAATACGAACACCTCTCTAATACGAACACCTCTCTAATACGAACACCTCCCTAATACGAGCACCTCTCTAATACGGCCAACTCTCTAATACGAACACCTCTCTAATACGAACACCTTCCTAATACGAGCACCTCTCTAATTCAAACACCTCTCTCATACGGACACCTCCCTAATACGAACACCTCTCTAATACGAACACCTCCCTAATACGAACACCTCCCTAATACAAGCACCTCTCTAATACGGCTAACTCTCTAATACGAACACTTCCCTAATACGAACACCTTCCTAATACGAGCACCTCTCTAATGCGATCACCTCTCTAATACCAACACCTCCCTAATATGAACACCTCTCTAATACAAACACCTCTCTAATACGAACACCTCCCGAATACGAACACCTCCCTAATACGAGAACCTCTCTAATACGAGCACCTCTCTAATGCGAACACCTCTCTAATACGAACACCTCCCTAATACGAACACCTCTCTAATACGGCCAACTCTCTAATACGGACACCTCTCTCATACAGATACCTCTCGAATACGAACACCTCTCTAATACGAACATCTGTCTTAATACGGACATCTCTTTAATACGGACAGCTCTTTTATCCGAACACCTCTCTGATATGAACGCCTCTCTAATACGGATACCTCTCTAACACGGACACCTCTCTAATACGGATACCTCTCTAATAAGAACACCTCTCTAATACGAACACCTTTCTAATTGGAACATCTCTAATACGGACAACTCTCTAATACAGACACCTCTCTGCGGTGCAAATATAGAATATAACAAACATATTTAAGCAATATAATTCTGAAGTTTAATTATCTTGTTTGAAGGCGCATATAGATGTGAGTTATCGATATCCAAAATCATGAATTGTGTAGCATAAATTTTATAAACAAGCTAAATTAAGGCCGTTTATTCGAGCGAAAATAAACCGCGGGGAAGAAATGGCTTATTTAGGTCGCCAACGGAGCTTTTATACGGTATTGTTTAAAATATTATAAGTTATATTTTGCGAACACTCGTATAGACAGCACAAAATAAATATATATATGTTTTCCGTTTTCTAGTTTTCTTACTTTTAGTTTTTCGTTAAGTCTGCATTCGGTGTTGAACACCATTTTGTGATATAAAATTTTGGCGCGAAACCGTTTATACAATGAATTCGCAACACTAATAAGTCGCGGCTTACTTTAGTTTATTGTTTTTACTACTCTGAGGTGGACGGAAGCCTTAACAGGTTTTGCAATCCAATTGACAAAAGTTCCGAGGTGGTTAGTTCCTAAGGGTTAGTTTTTAGCGAGGGAGAAAAACCAGAGTACCCAAAAAAACCTCGAAGAACAGGAGAGAACCAACCAATCTCAACCTACATGAGTTTATCAAGGATACTGACGTTACCCAACCTGACTAAATCCGTGCCCTCGACCTGCTGTATAGCCGGCTTAACTCAGAGGTAAGGGGCAACGCGCTAACCTTATCTGCCACCCGTGCTTCCCTGGACGAGATCTGAACCCCCGGCCTATTTAAGCCGTCGCATATTTTTGTTCCGAAGAAATTTTTCGTTTATACGACCTTTCTGTATTTTGACCAGGGTTTTGTTAGTGGTTGAGGTTAAGCTGAGTCCGAAGTTAGGGTGAGGTTATGTTCAGGTTAGGTTGAAGTAGAGTTGGGGTTTAAGTTGAGATCAGGCCAAAGTTAGGTTGAGGTTAGGTTGAAGTTTGTCAAGTTTTATTGATCTACTTTTTATCTAGCGAAAAGCTGCGATGCTTTGTCCAAATCAGGCAAAACAACCTCTGGCGTTTATACAATCGACCCGGACGGTCTGGGAGCCTTCCAAGTCAGGTGTGAAATGGAATCCACTCCAGGGAGAGGCTGGACTATTATCCAGCGACGGGTAGATGGTTCGGTTGACTTCTACAGAAACTGGACAGATTATAAAGTGGGATTTGGAAATTTCAGCGGTGAATACTGGGTTGGTCTAGAGAAAATTCATCGTCTGTCATCAAGTGGACACAATGTACTCAGGGTTGATCTCGAAACCTTTGAAAACGAGACCGGATATGCAGAGTATAAAGCAGTTACTGTGGCAAACGAGAGCGATGGTTATCGTTTAAACTTAGATAGAATTTCATACTCGGGTAAGAATCGTTTTGGGAAATGAAAGCGACACCAACATTTTGAAATATTGTTCATATGGTAATAATAGGCACTTATAGGTTTCTGGTATGTTTGCCTGGTGAAACACAATTATATTTGCACTGATGAAGATCCTGGCTTACGGATCGACAGTTTGTCACTAATAGATATACCTGGTGTTTCCAAAAGACAAAACACTTATAATGAATACTTATCTAAATATTTCACAAACCAAATGGTTAATCAGACAGGTGCTATTTCCGAGGGTTGCTTGGCTCCTTGGAATGCTGGGAGATTTCCTGGTGTGTCCTCAGTTTAGAGACGGCTGAGACTGTCTTAAAGAATTTTCAAAGTTTAATATTTTTGCCAGATAAGCAGTTTATTTTCATGTAATATAATCGCACTGCAAAATATTGAAACGACGTTAAGAAGTTTATTCCTAAAATAATGACAGATGTGCATATTTGGTGGAGAATTGTGCGTATCAGGCGCTACACGAGGGACTGGGTGGAAGTACTTTAATTTTGAGAACTATAATATTAGAAAGTCATATTAAGCAGCTACAAGTAAAATCGTTTGTAAATTGTGCGTAACCTTTTAGCTCCGTAACAGTAAAATTTTTACTCCATTGCAAACGCTTAATAGTTTAGAAAAAATGACATGCACTGAGCATTAAACCCATTCCGACCATATTGAACGTGACATATACTATCGTTGACTTGATTGGCTGAAATATCATTAACTATTAATGAGTTTGTTAATTTTTTGTTGAATATTTACTTCACAGGGACAACAGGAGATGCTTTAGGGTATCTCAATGGGATGAAATTCACCACTCAAGATGTAGACAATGACTGGTCGTCGGGTAACTGTGCTCGGGACTGGCACGGTGCCTGGTGGTTTAAGAACTGTAGTCAAGCACACTTGAATGGTGAATACCTTGGAGGCGCTCACAATCAGGGAGGGAAAGGTATCCGCTGGTATTATTTTAAAGGACCGTATTATTCTTATAAAGTCGCGGAAATGAAAGTCGGCCCTAATGACATTTAAAACGCTGCTATAATTATAAACATTTTTAAATCCTCGTAAAATTGCAGTCGAAGAAATAAGTAAATTACAGCTGATGATTAGATTTAGAATATTTGATTATTTACTGATAAATTTTTGCATAATTATCTTCCATAGATCGTTGCATCATATTATCCACTAAACAGTGACGGGAATTCACTTTTTTCGCCAACATTTTCGACAAAACCTTCTAAAGTTCCAACAAACCCCCCATTTACACTCAAAAGCTTTCTCAGGTAAAAACTTCCGACTATTTGTTTATTTTACGTAAAGGTCGGCAGTTGCCCCCTCCTCACCGAAATTTCCGCCACGACCAAACCCGAGCGTACACGCTATAATTTTAGG
This sequence comes from Trachythela sp. YZ-2020, assembly GCA_016169945.1. NCBI lineage: Eukaryota > Metazoa > Cnidaria > Anthozoa > Malacalcyonacea > Clavulariidae > Trachythela > Trachythela sp. YZ-2020. The sequence goes on from JADLSH010000260.1 coordinate 7,573,193, forward strand.
CGGCCCATTTATGCTTTAGATGCATGTTAAAACGAGAAACAGTCAGTGTTGCGATCTGTGGGCTCATTATTCTTATCCCTTTGCATTGGCTTGGTTAAATACCATGCACCGAAACCATAAATCTTCCGACTAAAATCGTAGCTTGTAGTAATAATAGGGACCATAGGTCTGTTTCATACGTTGCACTGTCGTCGAATATAATTCAATCTAATTGAACGAATTGTGTTCGACGGTATGGCGCTAGCCTTATATAAGCTTAGCGCTTAGATATAAATAGCATGTCCACCGTCGTAATTGGCATTTGCTGTTGAGTTGTCGTCCTGTAAAAACGCTTTTTACGATCTCTTGTGTGTATATATTTGTACTTCGAGTACGACGGCAATCAACGCGCTCATTGCAATTACGTGCCAGAGCATATCGCTAAATATTTGAATTTAGATAGCTTTTGACATCGCCGCTTTTTAATAGTTGATTGTGGATTTGTAGTTTGCAGAACATTTAATGCCTTCTCTCATGCGTAGAGGCTTACATGAAGTTTCCCTATAGGGGAAAGTGAGCACGCAGAGAGTTGTTATGACGACGGAAAGCAATCGAGCTTTTCCTTTCGTGCAGGATGCTTCATGTAATTAGTTTTTAAAGCTCCGCAATAGAGGAGCATGCATGTATAGACAATGTAACATCATTATTATTATGCTTGTAAAATATGAAAATAAACATTTATTTAATGTTTGCCAAATTTGATGGCGTAGTTTTACTTTAACCCTTTCCTGCCCGTATCAATGATATATGAACGATGCTTACTTTAGTACTTTATTCTGTCAAAATAAACGCGAGACCATTTTACTTTTCAATGGAAAGTCCTCAAACGTGAAATAGTTATTTTGCAGTTTTAAAAACTATCTTCTTAACTTTCTACTTTAGTATTTTACTCTGTCAAACGCCAGACAATTTTACTTGTCCGGTGCAGGGAAAATTTAGGGAAATCCTTACTAATTAGTTTAATATTTCATACAAAATTATTCCTTAGTATAAAGTTTCGGTTGTTAAAAGAAAATGAAGCATTATAAACTTTAATCATTTCCATACTTTCAAAGTGCGTTTCATTCTTCCAATGGGCTTTTCTATAGCATAGATTTTAATAGCATAACAATTAATAGTGCCACCAGTCACAAGTCACTGATGGATTGTTGTTCTATTGTCGTTTATTGTTTTGGAAAAGTCTAATAATTGCACAACGTAAACGTCACAACTATGTCAAAACAATCAGTGACTGGATGATGATGGCGTGGAGAATAGTGGGATTTTCAAAACAGTGAAAAGACAATGGAACATTGCAATCACTGGATCGTGACTTGACGACATTATTAGTGTTATGTTCAGTGTTCTGCAAAGTTATTATGCCTGGAAATCTGTAGTTTATTTGCATGCACCTGCTTTGTAGAACGGTCATGCGGCTATAGTCAAAAGAAACGTTTTGTCAACAACTGTTCGTTTTCGAGATATGAGATATATTAATTCCCAACGATATATACTTAAGAAGAAATGAAATGCTCCTGGCTTTTGGCCTCAAGGTTTTAATTCTGGCTTTCCTAATGCAGTAATGCGGAATGCGAATTCAAAGGACAAGTATTTGGTTACAGGGTCTGGAATTTCGCCGGTCACCAAGAAAGCTGGTAAGATCTCGAGATATATCTTGGGTATAGACTTTAGTGTATGTAGTACTCTACAATAAGCTGCCTATAATTGGTTTATGTCTGAACTACCTTAAAAATATCTCAAACGTGGTGGTCCAGTGTATGTATTACTCTACAACTGTACGTTGCGGTTTACATTGGAACTATTTGAAAAACATATTTTAAACGTTGGCATGGGAGTACATTGTAGGTTCTGTTCTACAATAAGCTGCCGTTGTTTGTGTCTTAACCTCAAAATGATATCTCAAACGTGGGTGTCCACTGTAGAGTGTAGGTAGTATTCTACAATATGACCTACCGTGGTTTGTGTCTGAACTACCTGTAAATAATATCTCAAAGGTGGTGGTCCAATATAGATAGTATTCTACAATAAGCTGCCGTAGTTTGTATCTTAACAAGCTGAAAAAGATATCTCAAACGTGGGTGTGACTGCATGTCCACTGTATAGATAATACTCTACAATAAGCTGCCATGGTTTGTGCCTTAGGAACCTGAAAATGATATCTTGAACGTGGGAGACTGTGCGGGAAGTATTCTAAAATAGACTGTTGTGGTTTGTGTTTAATTTGAACTATACTTGAAAATGTATCTCAAACGATCTTGCCGAATGTATAGGTAGTATATACTAGAATAAGTGGCCGTGGTTATGCCTGAACAACCAGTTAAAAATTGTCTCAAACGTGGGGAACTAGTGCAGTAGGTAGTATTCTACAAACTGTTGCTGTGTGTCTGAATTACCTAAAAAAGTATCTCAAACGTGGGTTAGGTATTTGGGTAAAGGCCAAAATTAGAGGCTTATTTATAGTACATGGTTGGCAAGGTTTTCTCAAAAGACTAATACAAGACAATGCTCTCAGTTGGAATAATCTTTTGCACTCTTTTTGTTTTATGCGCGGTGTGATTGTCAGTGCATGCATGATAAAATGGAAAGAACTTTAATTTAAATAGATACATGCATTAGATTAATCATGATCAGGACTGTAGTCAAAGGCAGCGAGACATTAGACAATACAAAATCGCAAGGGTCATTATTTCAATTTTCATTCAAGAAGACTCTCTTAACCTCTGATCACATATGATGATATGAATTAAGCCTCAGTAGTATATAATAGCAATAAGTGTCCATAAGTCCATTATGAAAGCAATAAGCCCGTCAAAAAGTCAAAACTGATTCCAAACGCATTCTAATAATTTCTGCTTTTATCGAAGGAGTATTCCATTAACTAACTGCCGCGTACATTTTACAATTTTATCCAGTCCGAGTTGGATATATCAGCGAAATCTCAAAAGAGGTATTTTTGTTAAAATGATGTATTTTTTATATATTTTTGCTTAAACAATCATCGCTCCTGCGTGGCATGTTAGCCACATATTTCAAGACGCCAACTATGTCCCTAAAATTGCTGCCTGACTACACGGGCTACCCTGGGTCGAGGAAAAAGTTAACCCAGGCATTAAATACCTTGAGTAGTACACCAACTGTTTCAGATTACAATCGAATTAGCAGCGATCAATAAATAATGCGGTCATTATTACTGATGATTATAAAGGACAATGTCATCATGTTTTGCTCCCCAAGGCGCCATCTAATGACACATGTGTTCATTAAGGAAAAAGCATAATTGCAAACAGTCATTTCTTCGTTGACTTCGGTAGTATACAGTTTCGCACTGTAACAACTTTGGAAAAGGAGTTAAACTCTGCATACCATATAGGTAAGTTTGGGTGTGAAAAATGGTTTCCTCATGGAAAGTAATACAGTATATTATATATAAATGTACTCGTTTAGATCTGTGTGTGGTAAGATGCCTCAAATAATAACCTCCCTTAATGCCCTGGGACGGGTTGTATAAAAAGCTAGTTTAAGTTAACTATATATAGTTGGTGCGAAAGTTAACCAATCAGAATCGCTTACTATAGGCTTGACTACAAAACGAATAGTTAAAAAGTAGTTAAGAGTTGTATACAACCTGCCCCTGTATACTGGCCTCGACGCCCTAGAAAACATACTAGTAACATTCAAGGCCACACTGGCCTTGCTAGTTCAATTAATTGACAACTTGCTAAAAGCGAAACTGCAAGGTTGTTGACTCAACAGACTTGTTACAAGTTGTTCCATCAACTTGGTATCGTCATGCAATTCAACAACTGGTTAACAAGTTGTGAGTGACAACCTTGTAGCAACTTGATAAAATGACAACACTGTTACAACTTGTTGACAAGCTTGCTACAAGCCTGTTGCAAGATTTTTACATGTGTAGTTGGACAAAAGGGCCTTTTGAAGAAAACGTGGAGGGGACATGTGCCCCCTATGCCCACCCCGTTCTACGTCACTGTGAATAACAATCCAGTAACTAAAGACGAACTAACTGATTAAGGACCTACAGTTGCAAAATATGTATATAATTTTCGCTCGAAATTTCCATCTGCAAAAACCTTCAACATCCAGTTCTACAAATGAGTGAGATGCCCAAAAATCAGGAACGATTTGTTTCCAAAACCATTGCCAGAATAGATCGCACTATTCTAGCTAGTTCGTCTGGATACTTCGTCTTGTGTGATCTGTCAGACAGATGATGTATCTATGTGTTGAAATACGACGTTAGACGAACTATCAGGAAAATATCAGGCATGATTTTCCCCCATAACCATTGCCTGTATATAGATCGAGCTATTCTAGCTAGATTGTCTGGATAGTTTGTCTTGTGTTTACACTAAGATGGATGATCCATCAAACGGATGATTCGTTCATGCTTAAGGCCATGTTACACAGGGCAATTTTTGCTGCAACTTTCAACGCAATTTCTGCACAGAGCCATGTTATGCCTAGAAATGTACGCACAGAAAAACAGTGAACATGGCTCGCGTTTCGCTCCACCGATATTATCATTCTCATTCATTTCTTTGTTGCCTTCTGGGCTTTTTAGCAAGAAAAATATCGGCAAAGTAAAACGAGATTCATGCTCACAATTTCTTCACGAATATACTTTACCTAACATCGCTCTGTATCCGAAATTTCGTTGGAAGTTGCAGCAAAAATTGCCTCTGTAGCATGGCCTGTAGACAAACTATCAGGGAAATATCATCAGACATGATTTGTTCCCAAAACCTTTGCCAGTATAGATCGCGAGATTCTAGCTAGTTCATCTGGATAGTTCGTCTTGTGTTTACACTATACATGTAACGTAGATGATCTGTCAGACGGATGTGTCTTGATAGGTGGTCTATCTCTATACTATATTCTATAACTTAGGTCATTATATATAAGACGCTAAATTTATAACTTTGTATAGATTTTGTCAGTGGGCTACGGACAGTGAACGTTCCCACGCAATTGATGAGGAAATTTATTGAAGTTGCTTCACCAAATACTCGCCAGAATCGAGAAACCTGTGGAATTTTAGCTGGCAGATTGGTAAGATTTAAGACTGAACTAACTTTTTACTGGATATACAGTATAGCTCTTTGATTACCAGTTCTAAACTAGTCGATGCCTGTTCTTTTTGGTAGTCTAGTATCGGATTAGTACTTATTTGTCCAGTGTTACACAGGAGGAAACCTTAACTAAACTAACTTTAAATCTTGTGCCCCGATTTATACTGGATAGTTCTATCAGTTCCAAACTGTTTTTCGCAGAGATCCAGTAAGAGCCATCTCGTATTGGTGCAGTGTTACTGCAGGAGGAAACTAAACTAAACTAGCTTTATTTATACTGGATAGCTCTACCAGTTCTAAACTGTTCTCTCTCTAGAGATGCAGTAAGGGTCATCGCTTATTGATCCAGTGTTACTACATGAGGAAACCTAAACTGGACTGACTTTATTTATAGTGGGTAACTCTGTCAGTTCTAAACTGTTCCCCCTAGAGGTCCAGTAAGGGTCATCGCGTATTTGATCCACTGTTAGTACATGAGGAAACCTAAACTGAGCTGACTTTATTTATGCTGGATAGCTCTATTAATTCTAAACTGTTCTCCCTATAGAAGTCCAGTAAGGGTCATCCAGTATTGATCCACTGTTTAAACAACATGAGGAAACCTAAACTAAACTAACTTTATTTACACTGGATAGCTCTATCAGTTCTAAACTGTTCTCCGTAGACGTCCAGTAAGGTTCATGCCTTATTGATCCAGTGTTACTACAGGATGAAACCTAAACTAAACTGAATACATTTATTCCGGATATCTATATAAGTTCTAAACTGTTCGTTTCACGTTGAGAGGATGGTACATTGGGAGATGTGGTTTAATTTTCTTGCTTCTATAAGTGTCACTACTTCCAAATTTGATCACACCAATATTAATACTTTACATTGTGTATTTGATTTAGAGTCAAAATGCGTTCCATATTTCTCATCTGGTCATTCCGAAGCAAACGTCGACGTCAGATTCGTGTACAACACTCAGTGAAGAAGATATATTCACATATCACGATACGCATAATTTGATCACTCTTGGCTGGATTCATGTGAGTATGCCTGTCTCTTACTAAGATTTTTTCTCCGCATCTCATTCGATAGGACTAATAGTAGAAGGTAAATTTGTAGTACTCGGTAAATTTGTCGTCGCTCCTGTACCAATCACCCACGTTAACGACCAGTTAAATACGTTTAATAATATCTACGAAACCGTCCTTGAAAGTCACGCCCCCATTAAGAACATCAAAATAAAATCTCGGTCAACCCCATTCGTCGACAACGAGATAAAATCAGCCATGAGGGAAAGAGACCAACTACATGGATACTACTATCAGACCCGTAATCCTACTGATTGGTCGAAACTCTCGAAACACCGTCAAATCTAAGCAGAGATCGAGTGAGAAAAACTATATAACCAACCAAATCAGTAAATGCAAGAGAAACTCCGGCGCTCTATGGAAAATTATACATCAAACTTTACCTGAAAAGGAGTATTCGAAACCAGTTTATACCAAAGACTGCACGAAATTAGCCGAGGAATTCAATACTTACTTCGCAACTGTTGGGAAAAATACAGCACAAGCTGTAAAACAATTGTCTGCAGATATTAATATGCAACCATATGTCACTAGCCATGCCTTTAAGTGATTCTGCATTCGGTAGAAAATTTCGAAAATTAGATACTTATTTACAAATACCACAAACAATTTTACAGTCAAAATACTAAAACCTTTCCGTTTTTGTAGTTTGTTGTCATTTATACTGTGTTTTGCTCTGTACTTAAATAATTATTCTTACTGGAGCGGTTCAATAAAATAATGGGGAAATACGACGATATGTTAAATTTCGCATCTTTTATGGGTTTATGCATTATACTTGCAGTGATTTCTCAAAGAACTTGCAAATAAAATCGTAGGAAATATTCTTTGAAGACGTTAGGGTTTTACAGTAGTTTTGCAGTGTTTATGTATACAATAAAATGTCGAAAACTATGCGTGACGTTTCTAAGCGCGGGTGGGTTTTCAGAGAAACGTCCATATGACGTTACTCGTGGGCGAAATTTATATGTGAGGCTTGCCTAAGCGAAAACGGTACTTTGATGAAATCCACGATAATACAAAACTAATTTTTTACATGTTATTCAAAGTTCAAACTATAAAAAGACATTTCTAAAATCTTCAATTTAGTAAGGGTTGGGTAAAAATATTTGAAACCCAGAAATGGTTGCATAGCCATGAGTAACCAAAGAATTAGCATTTTTTAATTTCACTGTAAGTGCCAACCTGAATTTTGAATTAGTATAAATATTGAACGGCCGCTAATAGTAATACTAATAGTTATTAACATTTTGCAGTTTTTGTGTCTGTAAATTCTCTGTTAATTAAAAACTTTGCAGAAGGTTCATAATGTTTATTGACTACGCATACATCTTCAATGGTTTGCAAACATCTCATGAAATTTGCGCAGACAATGAAAATTAAAAGTCGTTTTAATTATGCTATTGAAATAACGCCATATGCACTTAATGAAAACGTATCGTTAACGGGCTGATAATCGAAACACCGATTGCAACAGAAAAGTAAAATTTTGTAAAACTATATACAGACTAGTTTTAGCTGGGTTTTTAATCGATAATTTTTCCCCGGTCTGGTATCCATGAAAAGATAGCAATCTGATTGGCTGGCGAGCCGTCCGGCTTTTCTAGTGTTAAAAAAGTTTACACTGTCACACATTTTGATCGTATAATATATAGACTTCGGTATAGACTATAGTGTAAAACAGCAATAATATACTAGAACAGTGGCGAAAATTCGCTTTTTCTGGTGCTCTAGGGCAAAGCCTACTGAATTTCAATCTAAATTTCAATTTACACTCAAATTTGACTGATTTTTACCCTTTTCAGATCAAAATTTTCGACAAATTGTCTATTTCACGTAAAGGCCATTATTTACGGCAACTTGCGCAACACAATTTCGGACACAGAGCAATGTTATTCATAGGTAAAAAGGATATTTTATGAATCATGCATCTCGCTTTACTTTCCCGACCTTCTCTTGCTAAACATGCCCTGAAGGCAACAAAGAAATGAATGAGAATGAGAATATCGACGTGGGATATCTTTACTATTTTTCTGTGCGTACATTTTTCTTTGTGCAGAAATTGCGTTTCAAGTTGGGGCAAAAATTGCCTCGCATGCAGTGTGTTATGGCCAGGTGGCGGGAGCAGTCATCTCCCCACCCACACCACACACCGAACTGAATTTCCGCCACTGACAAAGAAATATACATTTTTGTGAAAAATCCATTAAAGAAATGGCAAGGTAGGTCTGTTAATTATAAACAATGCCGATTAGTGAACTAGCAAGAAATTATGAATATTTTGTTGTTGGCGACTTTGTGATTTTGTGGGCCAGTTTTTTAGAATTTTTGTTCATAAAATATTAAATTAAATGTAATTAAACTGAAAGAGTAAAATGCCATGTTGGCTGAGAAATTTAGACGTTTTGTATGAAGTAATTGCACTGTAATATATGACATTTCAATTTGCTCAATGACAATTTACGCACCCGCCCGTTAATTAACAAATAAACTGGCTAAAAATATTTCAAATTTTTCATTTTCTGTCTGACTAATAAATGTCGAGTTTGGCTTAGATAAACGTTTGTATGAAGTATGGCATTTTAATTGCTTTATGTTTAATTAACATTTGACACTGATCTGAAAACGAGAACTGGACTGAAGAGTCATGTAGTGCATCTACTATCTGCCTCTCGTTATAGATATTCTGGTTACCCACTCAATTGTTCGGGGTCTGAATCAGCTTCACTACCAGGCAAATGCATTTTCCTATGCAGTTTGAAAGGCATAGCTTCCCATGCATACGTCTTCTAATGAGTTTTAGAACGTTTTAAACACAGGATACAATACTAAGACTTGAGGCGGCCATATTGTATTGACTTATTCACAGGCAAATTAAAACAATAAGATAGGCCACAGAATATGTTTCCTTTTCCATCAGAAACTGCGAGAATCACTTCTACTATGTTAGCAATATCGCAATAAACATATGGTAGTCACACCAATATGGCTGCCATTGGCTTTATTTAGGGATAGCAGATGCACTATCCATGTTAACTAATAATAATAATGATTTATTCAATAGCATATCCCTCATAGAAGGCTCTTCATCTATTGAAGACTACTCTAAATACAATAACTATATATACATATTTACTACTATAAAATGTCTATGAGTAGATTAAGATAGCTAAAATTTATAAAACTATATAAATGTAGAATTACAAGAAGTATGCTGTCTATAATAACTAGGAATGTTCGTCACAACGTTCTTTTAGAATCGCCTTAGTGAGGGAACAGAAACGCCTAAAATCACCACAAGATCTTATTGCAGGTGGTAGTGCATTAAAAAGTGCAGATGCATTATCTTGGAACGTGTTTGATTCTAATGGCCTGACTATTACTAGGTTTATCGATCCCGATGAGCGCAATGTCCTTGTATGTGAGACAGTTTCGAGTCGGAGATATTGCGGCCAATTATTGCTATGTAATGCTTTATGGAAGCCTTGGATCTATAAGATCTTCCACCAAAGTGCATAAAATAACGTTTCAGAGACTCTACATTTCAAAATGTTCTGGAAGAGTATGCTCCCATACCCATAGTGGCCTCGTTTTATCAGCACTCGACACCTGTGCATTCCACTGCTGCATTCCGCTAGCGGCATATAAACCTTTTTTGGTTTTTGCCGGTCCCTTTACATTATGTGTTGACCACGCCCTTTCGTCAGTCAAAATGATCCACACCCCCAAATGTTTAGACCCAAATATAAACCCCGTATATAAGCCCCTTCGTGTAAAAGCCCATAATTATGTGAAGTCAATGACGGCAATGAAGTCAATGAGGTGAGTTGCTAACATTTTAGAAAAGGTTCTTACAGTTTCTTACAGGTTATTGTTGGGAAAGAAAACATATTGTCTGGATAGAATTTGGGCATCAGTACTAGTGGCCTGTCATTATATTTCACACCGCCCAATATACGGTCGCCTCATAGTGGCTAGAATATTCTAAAACGCATTGATTATTAAACGCATTAAAAAAGGTGCGGGGAGCTATACTTTTCATGTTACATAGGGAAAAACATTTTACTCTGCCTTTCAATTCAAAAGGACGCTCTACTCCATTTCAGACCAGGGCCGCAAAAATGGCTGAAAATCATTACCTTTTTGTACAGAGTAATTTGCCATAAACATACTGGCTAAAAATTATTACCATTTTTGTCGACAAAGTTAATATTTCGCCGCATCGTCTTAATAAACAATCAATGAACTGCTGAAATTATTAACATTTTTCATTTTGTATGTCTATCACTTTTCTGTTAATTAAGGCATCGAAAAGCCAAAAAGGTCATCACATAAGTAGTATTTATTCAATGTTCAATTACTTGTAAACATTTAATAAAATGGCTCAGATGATGAGACAATATAGTCTCATTTTCGCGCAGCCATCTACGTTATAAAAGGCCGCAAAGTTAAGCAGAAATTCACTCATATTTCCAAGCTCAGCATCCAACTTGATTTCAACCGCTGGAAGGAAGGAAAATTCTTAAATAAATTAAGGTAAATCTTAAAGAAATATGTGTTTTACATTAGCTGATAGTTACAAGCCTCTTTACTTTTGCTACCTAAATTCGCGTACTACTAATTTTCGCTCAGTCTTAAATTTTCGCGCGTTTGAATTTCGCGCACCCTAACAAATGCGATATTTTTGGGCAGTTTTAATTTCGCGCATCTTGCAAAGGAAACAACTGACTAGAAAAACAAGAAAAAGTATGAATTTTTCTTGTTAATATGATCGACATTAAACACCCAAAATTTTATCAAATGTGCTGCTTAAAGTTTTGTTTTCTTTCAAACTATGTTTTTTTGCCGTCACGTCCAAACTAAAATATATCTTTTATATTTTTTTGGGAAGCGCACGGTTGGCAGATGGGGTTAGGGCTGTAAGTCGAGGGTGGAAATTTACTACACCAAAACCTGACCCTTAAGCTTTAGTTGTAACTAATTATTCTTATTATATTTGTAGCTGAAACATTTGGAGACATTCAACTCTGCGTCATGAATGTATACGAAATTCTTCGTTTCTATCTGCTGCTGTTGTACACACAGACGTGCAGTTCGCTGACATCCAGTGCTGTGTTCAGGTTGGCCGCTTCAGGTACACAAATTGAATCATAAAACACAATTAAAAGTCGTTTTTGTTTTTAGTCCCGTGTTTTTTATGCGTAGATGAATGTTTTTTATCGGTGAAACGAGGATGAATGTTGATGATGAGAGTGCAACTCTCGCTCGCGTTTGACCGCCAACTTTGAGCTGGTTCAAATTTGGATGAGAGTTAATGAGCGCTGTTTTTGCACGATTGACCGCTACGCGCGGCAAGTCTACTCTCATGCAACTCTTGTCCTGATTTGACCGTGGCATGCGAAAATTCTCACAAATAAACACGCATTCTCGTTTGTTGCAAGGGCCGGTTTTTCAATGAACGATTTACTCTATGCTATGCCTATGTTAAAATTTAACCCGCTGTTTCGTTTCTGTTTTTTTGTACGCTGATTATTTAAAAACGTCATAAAATAGAGGATCTATTGATCCAGACAAGGTTTATGGAGACAAAGTTTATAAACAAGCTCTTGGGAAGTTTGCTTTGAAGTTTTTGGGCTACCTATAGGATTAAACTAATCCGCTTTTGAACAACTGGCCCCGTTTTCCACTAAACGAATTTGTTTGCGTGAAGCGAAGCGAAAAGATAAATTCGGCAATGTGATAAATTAAGTTAGCGAAAAAGATCGGTTTCTACTTTTTAGCGGCGAATTTTTTGGCTGACCAAGTTGCCCAATTTATCATTTTCGCTTCGCTTGGCGCGAACCGTGAAGTTCGCCTATACGCAACATGCTGTAAACCCGTGACGTAACTACCATGGGTTCAGACCGGGCGAATCCGGGGGCCCCCAACCCAAAGGGGGGCCTCCAGGCAGCCAAGCTCAGACTGTAGAGCAAAAACAAATTGACAGGGAAGACTTTGAGAAACGAAAAATGCATGAACGCAACAACAAAACAAATATTCTTTCTTGATATATTAAAATGTCGTTTTCTGACCGTCAGAATTCTGTAAAATTTTGGCGCGAGCTTGTGCCTTCGGCACTCGTACTATGGGGGCCTTCAAAATTTTTGAACAAGGGGCCCCCTGATATAACGTTACGCCACTGCTGTAAACTCGTGAGCATTGGCGTTTATGGCCGACAATTTGGAAGCGTAAGAAGTTTTATATGGCGCCAGGCTACATTATGGAACTGTTGTTAGAAAAACCGAACTGCTGTTACCAACTGAGATCTGATGATCAGGGACTACTTTTTATCCCAAAAACTAGAGCCAAGACTCTTGGTGATCGAGCATTTGTGCATGCAGCTCCGTCAATTTGGAACATGCTACCTTATGGTATTAGAAATAGTAAAACAATTGACTGTTTTAAATCTCAATTAAAGACTTTCCTTTTTAAGAAAGCTTTCGATTCTAACTTTTAGATTTATAGACACTTATACCTTAATTCTTAATATTTTAGTTGCTTGTATATAGTAGAACTTCATTGTTGTAAAGCGCTTTGGAATATTTTATATAATTTAAGCGCTGTATAAATCTTTATATATTATTATATATATTATATTATATCATATAAAGCTTCTATGGAATTCCTGTAATTCGTTTGCCATGAACAATAAACTCACGAGTCTACTGCGGAGAGTGGAGTCCGGACAACCGAGTGCGGGCGTCCTGCGAATTGGAAAGTGCGGACTCCGGAGTGCTGATTCCAGAGTGCTGACTCCGGAGTGCAGACTGCGGAGGGTGGACTGCGGAGGGTGGACTCCGGACTATGGACTACGGATACAGTGGAGTGCGGACTCTAGAGTGCGCACTACGGAGTGCCGATTCCAAAGTGCGAATTGCTAAGTTGGGACTCTAGAGCGCGACCTCCGAGTCCGGACTCCAGAGTGCTGATTCCAAATTGCGGAGTCTTGAGTGCGGACTGCAGAGTCTTCAATGCGGACTGCGGAGTTTGGACCAGGTGATGACTCCCGAATGTGGAAGGTGGAGTCCGGACTCCTCAGTGCAGACGCCAGAGTGGGAAATGCGGACTGTGAAGTACTGACTCCAAAGTGCGAAATGCGGACTGTGGTATGCTGACTCCAGAGCGCGGACTCCAGATTGCGGAGTATTGAGTGCGGACTCTGGGTTGCGGACTCCGGAATGCGGACTCTGGAGTGCGGACTCTGGAGTGCGGACTCTGGAGTGCGGACTCTGGAGTGCGGACACTGGGGTGCGGACTCTGGAATGCGGACTCTGGAGTGCGGACTATAAAGTTCGGACTCTAGATTGCGGAGATTTAAGCGCGGACTGTGGTCTCCGGAGTGCAGACTCCAGGGTCCAGATTGCAGAGTCTTGAGTGCGGACTCCGGAGTGCGGAGTCTTGAGTGCGGACTCCGGAGTGCGGAATCTGATATTCATCTATTTCTGATGAACTTAACCATTTTTATGATAATAAGAGTGTATCAGATCTGGAGTCTCTAGTTAACACAGAACTCAACTTAGTTGATAGCTGGCTTTGGGCAATTGAACTCTCATATATTGGGAAAAAGAGTTTTTTGATAGTCCATCCTAGCCAATCTGTGACCAACCTCTTTAAGAAGAAATATCTATTCAGAGTTATTCCATATCTTGGGGGTACTCATAGACAGTGATCACAGGTGGAAAGAACATGTCAATTACTTCATGAAAAGAATTTGAAATATAGAATGTTTTGACCTTGGTTTGTATGTGAGTGTGTATATGTGTGTCTGTTTGTCTGTAAGCACAATAACTGAAAAATACCAAGCGACCATAAGCCAAGGACAAATTGATTAAATAATCGTTCAGTTTGGATGAAACTGAACAGAACTGAATGCGTAAGAGACACTTATATATATATATATATATACGTGTAGGTTTAGGTCTACGAAACACAAAGAGTGCTCGACAACATATAGTTAGGGCAAATAACAAATTATAGATTTTCGCTTACCTCAAAACTTTTCTGCAACAGGCTGTTTCATCTGTAAAAGAATCATCAGGCAGTGACAAGTATCGAAAGAAATGACCGCTTATATGCTTCCTGCCGGAGCGTGGGGGTGTATGTGGGAGACAATGTGTGCATTCATGGCTTTGTTTGCGTTGTTTACGCGAAATTTGTTACGATGACGACACCGTGAAATTATTTCAGCTCTCCTTTTTCTTTCAAAATACAAAGTTTTTCTTCTAAACATAAATTGCATCGTTTTGATCCTCCCGTGTACGAAATAGAATGTTTTAAAATTTGCCAATTAATACTGAAATCCTTATTGTTTTCTTTCAATGTCCGAATATATTTCGAAAGTTCCGTGTCATTTGCATGCTTTTTATGCTGAAAAGATTTAGTGTGGTTGGCCAATCGCTCTTTGAATGTGGTTGCAGTCATGCCAATGTAATTTTTGATCGTGTTTGTGTTGCTTACTGTGACTGTTGCTTTGTATACTATGTCCCTAGTCATGCATTGTTTTTGAAGCGGGCAAATGGTGTTTTCTCTGCAACTGCAATTGGTAGTTCAGTCCCTGTCCTGTGGCTTGTTATTCCTAGATATGCGTGCATTGTGTTTAGTGATTACTGACTTGACATTGTTCATGCAGCGGTAACTTACTTTAACTTTATTTCTGTTAAAAATTTTATGGAGCTTGTGGTGCGGTGGAAAATGTTTGTCAATTAGACTAAGGAAATTACGTCCTATGTTTGTGCTAACACTCTTGCTAAATGGTGGGTTGAACCAAATGATGTTTCGTTGCCTATTCCTGCGTTGTTGTTGCGGTGTGTGCTGAGTGTAGCTAGTAAGTTCATGATTAAAGCTGCTATGCCTAAGTGCGTTCTGATATATGGGTGCAGATTCCTGAAAGGTTTGCTCATCTGATGAAAGAAGTGCAATGCGCTTGTTAATTGATGCAGGTATAGTTGCCTTGTGATGCTCGGTGGGTGATTAGAGTGCATATTTATGACGTGGATCGTCATTGGGCTTCCTATAGGGCCTATGTTTTCCATTGTTAAGGTCGAAAGTTACATCTAAAAAGTTTACTATGCGTAAATTTGATTCGGCGGTAATTTTTAGGTCAAACTGCTCGAAAATTTTGTGGAGATCTTTTCTTGTTTTGTCTGCTAAACGTGCTGATTTACTTTTTATAATAGCCAAACCGTCATCTCTGTACAGGCCGATGCTTTCTTTGCCAAATTTCTTACTCAGATGGTCAAAATGAAAAGGCGTACTAACTCACAAATTTCCACGCCGTCGAAACTGCCCATGCTAACGTCAAACAAACTATGGCTATCTTTTTTTATCCATGAAATTCCGGTATTGAAAGAGATTTTCTGGCGTGTTTTATTATTGAAATATCGTTTTCAGGTATAGTAGCCAAATTTGAAGCCCAAGATAAAGAACTATTGGGCAAAGCTTTATCTTGGGCTTCAAATTTGGCTACTATACCTGAAAACGATATTTCAATAATAAAACACGCCAGAAAATTTCTCCTTTTCAATACCGGAATTTCATGGATAAAAAAAGTTTCGACACCGCGGAAATTTGTGAGTTAATTTCCGGAAATTTCCGCCTTTTCATTTTAAACCATCTGAGTAAGAAATTTGCGCATAGTAAACTTTTTAGATGTAACTTTCGACCTTAACAATGGAAAACATAGGCCCAAAAGGAAGTCCAATGACGATCCACTATACATAAATATGCACTCTAATCACCCACCGAGCATCACGAGGCAACTACCTGTATCAATTAACAAGCGCATTCATGCACTTCTTTCATTAGATGAGCAAACTTTTCAGGAATCTGCACCCATATATCATAACGCACTTAGGCATAGCAGCTTTAATCATGAACTTAGCTACACTCAGCACACACCGCAACAACAACGCAGGAATAGGCAACGAAACATCATTTGGTTCATCCCACCATTTAGCAAGAGTGTTAGCACAAACATAGGACATTAGAATTTCCTAAGTCTAATTGACAAACATTTTCCACCGCACCACAAGCTCCATAAAATTTTTAACAGAAATAAAGTTAAAGTAAGTTACAGCTGCATGAACAATGTCAAGTCAGTAATCACTAAACACAATGCACGCATATCTAGGAATAACAAGCCACACCGCACAGGACAGGGACACTACCAATTGCAGTTGTAGAGAAAACACCATTTGCCCGATTCAAAAACAATGCATGACTAGGGACATAGTATACAAGCAACAGTCACAGTAAGCAACACAAACACGATCAAAAATTACATTGGCATGACTGCAACCACATTCAAAGAGCGATTGGCCAACCACACTAAATCTTTTCAGCATAAAAAGCATGCAAATGACACGGAACTTTCGAAATATATTCGGACATTGAAAGAAAACAATAAGGATTTCAGTATTAATTGGCAAATTTTAAAACATTCTATTTCGTACACGGGAGGATCAAAACGATGCAATTTATGTTCAGAAGAAAAAATTTGTATTTTGAAAGAAGAAAACAAGAATTCTTTACTCAACAAAAGAGCTGAAATAATTTCACGGTGTCGTCATCGTAATAAATTTCGCGTAAACAACGCAAACAAAGCCATGCATGCACACATTGTCTCCCACATACACCCCCTGCACGCTCCGGCAGGAAGCATATAAGCGGTCATTTCTTTCGATACTTGTAAACTGCCTGATGATTCTTTTACAGATGAAACAGCCTGTTGCAGACAAGTTTTGAGGTAAGCGAAAATCTATAATTTGCTCTAACTATATGTTGTCGAGCAATCTTTGTGCTAGATTCGTAAACCTACACGTATATATATATATATATATATGCGTGTAGGTTTAGGTCTACAAACGCAAAAGATTGCTCGACAACATATAGTTAGATTATAGATTTGTTACTCAAATTGTCTCTGCAACAGGCTGTTTCATCTGTAAAAGAATCATCAGGCAGCCTGATGATTCTTTTACAGATGAAACAGCCTGTTGCAGACAAGTTTTGAGGTAAGCGAAAATCTATATATATATATATATATATAATTGACTCAAAACAGATAACGTTTATAACACTTAACTAACACTATATTTACTAAATACATGTTCACTGAAAATCAATTGTTTATAAGAGCTGAAATTGTATAAAAATATAATCTGTCATTGTTGTCAAATACTGTTACGTGAAATATTTACCCTCCATTTTTGTCAAAACCACTCAAAATAGACAACATAGCTTATAAAAATATATGGAGCACGCCCTTACTAATGTCATATTTGCTACATATATAATATGTTCACTGAAAATCTGTTGCTTAAACAGTTAGAATTATTTGAAAATATATCTACAACCTGTTATATAGTTCGCAAATAGATAAAACACTTATCATTTATCAATATTTTAAACTTATTACCAATTAACAAATCCTGTCATTGGCACTGTTGCATTCGCCTACCTCTTTTACGAGAACATCGATCAATGCTGGTCACACCAATCACTCTTAATTAGTTATTTAATTAGTCCGCATTTCGAAATTTTCAATCCGAAGTCGGCTGTCCGCAGTCCGCAATCTGCAGTTTAGGTCATTCGCAACACGACTGCACCCCCCCCCCTCCCTCCGCCCTTCTCTCTATATTTATAAAACAGAAATTTATCCATGTATGAGCCCCTCCATGTATAAGCCATAGATTTGGGAGCTATAAGCCCATCAATTCTTTTATCACTGTTCTGCAGGTCACCGACTTACTGGTCACGTAATCCGCAAATATAATACACCGGAAGCTTTGGAATGTGCTTTAAATTGCCTGGCTGAGCATCCTGTTTGCAAATCAATTAATTTCAACAAAGGAAAAAATACAGGTTCTTCCAAGAATTGTGAGCTGAACAACGCTACGAAGTCGACACATCCTAAGAATTTTCAAGTTACGCAATACTTCGATTACTACGAAATAATAGAAAAGGTATTTTTATTAAGTGTGTTTTTGGGAAGTACATGTGCCACATGCGGTTAGAGCGCTGCCCTTTACCGTCCGAGTCAAGCCAGCTAGTGTAAGTCGAGAGCAGGTATTGACTTAGGTTGGGTAACTACCCTGTACTTAAAAACTCATGTCAGTAGAATTGTATTTGGTTCTCTCCTCTGCTCCGAGGGTTTTATTCTCTTTCCAAGCTCACCAAAAACAAAACGTGCGTCTTTTCCTCGCGCGTGTTTTCGTTACATCCCCTTCACACGAGAGCCGCTACACAGAACACTAGTCGAACAAGTCCATCATGAGTAAGTTGTACAAGATACAGCACTGTCGTTTCACTGTAAAATAATTTTATTCTAGTATAGTGTAAACTGTTTTAAGAACTTAAAATACTCTCTTTCGCCTTCTGCCGATATATGCGACTTAAGAGAAACTCGGCCGATTTAGTCGCAATTTAAAGCAAGTTGAGCGGCGAGTTAAAGCGATTTACTTTTAAAGAAACAAACCTTATATATGTCTTGTAATTGCAGAGAAGCCAAGCAGGCATGCCAGTAGAACCCAAACCAACCAAGCGAGTCACAACAACATCACCTAAGCGAGCTACGACGAAAAAGCAAGATGAAACCACACTAGATCCAACTACAACCGCGATATATGCAACAACGAAGGAGCAAGATCCAACAACAACAGAACAGCCAGGTGAAACCACGACAAACAAGGCAGACGAAACCACAACGGTGCTATTTCCAATCACAACAACCGCACTGGCCATCACCATGACAACAGCGCTGGTTCCTACACATGGTATGATGATTTGATTTGATGCTCAAGGGTTTTTGTAGATGGAATGTTCGAACCAAAACTATTCATTTTTCAGACCTAACCAGGAGCACCTCCGGCCCTAATACGGGCACCTCCACGGGCACCTCCCTAATACGGGCACCTCTCTAATACGGGCACCTCTCTAATACGAACACCTCTCTAATACCAACACCTCCCTAATACGAGCACCTCTCTAATACGGCCAACTCTCTAATACGGACACCTCTCTAATACGAACACCTCTCTCATACGGACACCTCTCGAATACGAACACCTCTCTAATACGAACACTTGTCTAATACGGACATCTCTTTAATACGGACACCTCTCTGCGGGGCGAAAATAGAATATAACAAACATATTTAAGCAATATAATTATAAAGTTTAGCACGGGTGGCAGATCATCCTCGTACCCAGGCTTTTCCCTCTTGTGGAGATAAAACCCTGGATGGAGCTGGTCACGTGTCTCTTTAAATTTTTATTGCCTAAGGGGGTGAGGAGAAGTATATTACATGCTTCCACTTGAAAATTATACACTTTAATTGCAAGGAGTGGGATATTATTATGTATAATATATCTCGAGAATCATATATAGTTCAAAACACTTGCAATTTGTTTTTTGTTTGCTTTTAAGTTTTAAAAACGTAGTAAACAGTTTTATCAACAGACAAGTCAAGTAACCAACCAAAATTGTATGCTTTTGAGGTGTTGTTTAATGTTCTCTCGAGCACGGTTTCATATCAGACGCCTCTGGATCTAGTCTATATTATTAAATCGTCACTACAAATATAGAAACCTATATTTATAATATTTTTGTAATATGCCAAGCTATAAACATGCGGAGAGCCGGAGATTGATGTCCACTCTAAAATCTGTTGAAGCATTGTTGAAATGTAAATTATGATTTATGTTATTCGAGAACTTCCTTCTTGTTGCCGATTCTATAAACATGTACAAGTCTGAAGCCTTAGTGAAGGCAAAAGCCTCGTCCGCAGCTGGGGGAAAATACAAATTACGATATAGTATTGTATTGTAAATATAGGCTATATGCAAAGAAATGATAGCGCATCAGGTTTACAAAATATTTTTCATACATAATTCGAGACATAATTCATAAAAACTGATGCGTAGCCTTTCCACAGATATATAATATATATATATGTAAAATTTAGTCCTTCAGATGTAGAGTTCCCATTGAATCAGCTGTAGAGTGTATAGTACAGCAAAATAAAAACATAGTTGTACACTAAATTTTGTCTATACTATAGACAAAGACTTTAAAATAAGTCGGCTTATTGGACACTGATGTCTCAGTCACAGACCATATGCACAGACACAATAGCATAGTGATATGGATACTTTCAGCAAATACTAAATAACTGTATTCTGAATCCTTTTGTATATTATATTAGATCAAGCTAGAAAGACGATGAAAACTATTTAGGATTTAAAGTGTGGTGTATACTAACACATATGAAGTATAATTACATATGTTTTATCGTAAATATTCAAGTTGTACCGCACGCACGGAAGAGTCGTTGAATTTGCCTTTATCGGATAATTTTACCGTACGTTTGGTAACATAAAGTTATACTTCGACATACTTGATCGTCGCGTTTAGCGATGCCAAGGCGGATATTTTACAATCTTGAACGAGATTTAACCTCTGGATAGCATTGTTTACACACAGTAGGATCTCGATATTTTATAGCAATTCCATATGTCAGCATTAAAAAAATCCATTTTGTTTGCAGTTTGAATACCAGACAGGATAAGGTTCAACACTGTTAACAATCATATCAGTCAGTCTATAGAAGATATGTTTTATTGATTGTGTTTTATATTAAAATACCGTGCGAAGCGTGCTTTCCTTGGCTTGACAAGCGTTGTGTATTGAAATCTGATCCAACTTATCGCTACTTATCGCTTGAAATGTAACTCAACACTCCAGGATACCAGTAGGTAGTGACATGATGATGAATGCGACTATTTTATAACAACAGTTTTGTCACAATTTCTTGTTGCAAATTTTCAATTCATCGCCCCAAAATACTTTTTTCCAAACACAACAATATCACAGAAGACAACACGCTCCTGTACCACCCCTCCCTAAGTGTATTCTCAATTTATCACGCGAAATCCGGGTGACACGTGACCAGCTCCATACAGGGTATTATCTCCCCAAGAGATAAGAGCCTGTGAAAGAGGTTGGTGGCAGATGCGGTTAGCGCGCTGTCTCTTACCTCTGAGTTAAGCCGGCTATACAGCAGGTCGAGGGCATTGATTTACTCAGGTTGAGTAACGTCAGTGCGCTTGATAAACTCATGTAAGTTGAGATTGATTGGTTCTCTCCTGTGCTTCGAGGGTTTTTCTCTGGGTACTCCAGTTTTCCTCCCTCGCTAAAAACTAACCCTTAGGCACTAACCACTAACTAACACTCGGAACCTTTGTCAATTAGGTTGCAAAACCTGTTAAGGCTTTCCGCGGCCAAGAAATAGCTTGTTTATGTCGCCAACGGAGCTTTTATACTGTATTGTTAAAAATATTATAAGTGATATGTTGCGAACACTCGTATAGACAACACAAAATAAATATATATATGTTTTCGGTTTTCTAGTTTTCTTACTTTTAGTTTTTCGTTAAGTCTGCATTCGGTGTTGAACCGTTTAAGCCTGGTTCTCATTAATCGGCGACAGTCGGCGATGCTCTTACAGTGCCATTGTTTTGATCATTGATGAGTAAAATACTTTACATTGTCCACATTGTCCTTCAAAGATCAATAACAATGCATCGCCGACCATCACCGATGAATGAGAACCAGGCTTTATATGACAATGAATTCGCAACATTAATAAGCCGCGGCTTACTTTAGTTTATTGTTTTTACC
Source organism: Trachythela sp. YZ-2020 (assembly GCA_016169945.1). Classification (NCBI taxonomy): domain Eukaryota; kingdom Metazoa; phylum Cnidaria; class Anthozoa; order Malacalcyonacea; family Clavulariidae; genus Trachythela; species Trachythela sp. YZ-2020. The sequence continues at coordinate 7,595,118 of JADLSH010000260.1, forward strand.
ACTCTGAGGTGGACGGAAGCCTTAACAGGTTTTTAAACCCAATTGACAAACGTTCCGAGGTGGTTAGTGCCTAGGGTTAGTTTTAGCGAGGGAAGAAAACCAGGGTACACGGAGAAAAGCCTGGAAGCACAGGAGAGAACCAACCAATCTCAACTTACATGAGTTTATCAAGGACACTGACGTTACCCAACCTGACTAAATCCGTGTCCTCGACCTGCTGTATAGCCGGCTTAACGCTGACGTAAGGGGCAGCGCGCTAACCTCATCTGCCACCCGTGCTTCCCTGAACGAGCACTGAACCCCCGGCCTATTTAAGCCGTCACATATTTTTGTCGCGAAGAAATTTTTCGTTTATACGACCTTTCTGTATTATGACCAGTGTTTTGTTAGTGGTTGAGGTTAACCTGAGGTCGAAGTTAGGGTGAGGTTATGTTCAGGTTAGGTTGAAGTAGGGATGGAGCTTAAGTTGATATTAGGCCAAAGTTAGGTTGAGGTTAGGTTGAAGTTTGTCAAGATTGATTGATCTACTTTTTATCTAGCAAAAAGCTGCGATGCTTTATACAAATCAGGCAAAACAACCTCTGGCGTTTATACAATCGACCCGGACGGTCTTGGAGCCTTCCAAGTCAGGTGTGATATGGAATCCACTCCAGGGAGAGGCTGGACTATTTTCCAGCGACGGGTAGATGGTTCGGTTGACTTCTACAGAAACTGGAATGATTATAAAGTGGGATTTGGAAATTTCAGTGGTGAATACTGGCTGGGTCTAGAGAAAATTCATCGTCTGTCATCAAGTGCACAAAATGTACTCAGAGTTGATCTCGAAACCTTTGGAAAAGAGACCGGATATGCAGTGTATAAATCAGTTACTGTGGCAACCGAGAGCGATGGTTATCGTTTAAACTTGGATAAAAAATCATACACGGGTAAGAATCGTTTTGGGAAATGAAAGCGACGCTAACATTTTGAAATATTGTTCATATGGTAATAATAGGCACTTATAGGTTCCTGGTATGTTTGCCTGGTGAAACACAATTATATTTGAACTCATGAAGATCCTGGCTTACGGATCGACAGTTTGTCAATAATAGATATACCTGGTGTTTCCAAAAGACAAAACACTTATAATGAATAGTTATCTAAATATTTCACAAACCAAATGGTTAATCAGACAGGTGCTTGGCTCCTTGGAATGCTGGGAGATTTCCTGGTGTGTCCTCAATTTAGAGACGACTGAGACTGTCTTAAAGAATTTTCCAAGTTTAATAATTTTGCCAGATAAGCAGTTTATTTTCACGTAATATAATCGCACTGCAAAATATTGAAACGACGTTAAAATGTTTATTCCTAAAATAATGACGGATGTGCATATTTGGTGGAGAATTGTGCGTATCAGGCACTACACGAGGGTCTGGGTGGAATACCTTAATTTTGAGAACTATAATATTAAAAAGTCATATTTAGCAGCTACAAGTAAAATCGTCTGTAAATTGTGCGTAACCTTTTATAACTGTAAAATTTTTACTCCATTGCAAACGCTTAACAGTTTAGAAAAAATGACATGCACTAAGCATTAAACCCATCCCGACCATCCTGAACGTGACATATACTATCGTTGACTTGATTGGCTAAAATATCATTAACTATTAATGAGTTTGTTAATTTTTTGTTGAATATTTATTTCACAGGGACAGCAGGAGATTCTTTACGGTATGACAATGTGATGAAATTCACCACTCAAAATGTAGACAATGATATGGCGATCGGGATGAGTATTGCTTGGGACCGGCACGGTGCCTGGTGGTTTATGCGCTGGCCATGGAGTGCAGCACACTTGAATGGTGAATACCTTCGAGGTGCTCACCATCAGGAAGGGAAAGGTATCTGCTGGCGTCATTTTAAAGGAGATTATTATTCTTATAAAGTCGCCGAAATGAAAGTCGGCCCTAATGACATTTAAAACGCTGCTATAATTATAAAACATTTTTAAATCCTCGTAAAATTGCAGTCAAAGAAATAAGTAAATTACAGCTGGTGATTAAATTTAGAATATTTGATTATTTACTGATAGATTTTTGCATCATTATCTTCCATAGATCGTTGCACCATATTATCCACTAAACAGTGACGGGAACTAGTGGTTCACTTTTTCCTCCAAACCTTCTAAAGTTCCAGTACAAACCCCCCATTTACACTCAAAAGCTTTTTCAGGTAAAAATTTCCGACTATTTGTTTATGTTACGTAATGGTGGGCTGTTGCCCCCCCCCCCCCACCTCACCGAAATTTCCGCCACGGCGAAACCCCGGGCGTACACGCTATAATTTTAGTTGGCCCATTTATGCTTTAGATGCATGTTAAAACGAGAAACAGTCAGTGTTGTGATCTGTGGGCTCATTATTCTTATCCCTTTGCATTGGCTTGGTTAAATACCATGCACCGAAACCATAAATCTTCCGACTAAAATCGTAGCTTGTAGTAATAATAGGGACCATAGGTCTGTTTCATACGTTGCACTGTCGTCGAATATAATTCAATCTAATTGAACGAATTGTATTCGACGGTATGGCGCTAGCCTTATATAAGCTTAGCGCTTAGATATAAATAGCATGTCCACCGTCGTAATTGGCATTTGCTGTTGAGTTGTCGTCCTGTAAAAACACTTTTTACGATCTCTTGTGTGTATATATTTGTACTTCGAGTACGACGTCAATCAACGCGCTCATTGCAATTACGTGCCAGAGCAAATGGCTAAATATTTGAATTTAGATAGCTTTTGACATCGCCGCTTTTTAATAGTTGATTGTAGATTTGTAGTTTGCAGAACATTTAATGCCTTCTCTCATGCGTAGAGGCTTACATGAAGTTTCCATGTAGGGGAAAGTGAGCGCGCAGAGAGTTGTTGTGAAGACGGAAAGCAATCGAGCTTTTCCTTTCGTGCAGGATGCTTCATGTAATTAGTTTTTAAAGGTCCGCAATAGAGGAGCATGCATGTATAGACAATGTAACATTATTATTATACTTGTAAAATATGAAAATAAACATTTATTTGATGTTTGCAAATTTGATGGCTAGTTTTACTTTAACTTTTTCCTGCCCGTATCAATGATATATGAAAGATACTGACTTTACTCTTTAGTTCTTTATTCTGTCAAACGCGAGACAATTTTACTTGTCAATGGGAAGGTCCTCGAACGTGTTATTTAGTAGTTAAAAATTATCTTCTTATCTCTTTCCCGTCCATGTTTTACATTGTCAAACGGCGGTCAATTTTTCCTGTCCGAATGCAGGGAAAATCCGAAAATCAGTAGGAAAATCCTTACAAATTAGTTCAACATTTCATATAAAATTATTCCTTAGTATTAAGTTTCGGTTGTTAAAAGAAAATGAGGCAAAATAATTTATTATAAACTTTAATTCATTTCCATACTTTCAAAGTGCATTTCATTCAGCCAATGTGCTTTTTCAATGGGCTTTTTGATGCAAAATGCATAACACTTTAATAACATAGCAATAGTGCCATCCAGTCACGAGTCACTGATGGGTTGTTCTATTGTCTTTCATTGTTTTGGAAAAGCCCAATTGCACAACGTCAACGTCACAACTATGTCAAAACAATCAGTGATTGGATGGCATGGAGAATACAATGAAAAGACAATGGTACATTGCAATCACTGGATCGTGACTGGATGACACTATTAGCGTGCGTGGAAATCTGTAGTTTATTTGCATGCATGTCGGCTTTACGGAACGGGTATGGAGCTATAGTCAAAAGCAACGTTTTGTCAACAACTGTTCGTTTTTGAGATATATTATAATTGCCAACGATGTTAAGAAAAAACGAAATGCTCCAGCCTTTTGGCCTGGACGTTTTAATTGTGGCTGTCCTAATGCAGTAATGCGGCATGCGAATTCAAAGGACAAGGAATTGGTTGCAGGGTCTGGAATTTTGTCACCAACAAAGCTGGTAAGATATAGCGATATATCTTGGGTATAAAGTCTAGTGTATGTAGTACTCTACAATAAGCTGCCTATAATTGGTTTGTGTCTGAACTACCTCAAAAGAAAGCTCAAACGTGGAGGTCCAGTGTGTAGGTAGTACTCTACAACTGTTGCGGTTTATATTTGAACTATTTGAAAAATATTTTAAACGTTGGCATGGGAGTTTAGTGTAGATTGTATTCTACAATAAGCTGCCGTGGTTTGTGTCTTAACAACGTGATAATGATATCTCAAACTTGGGTGTCCACTGTACGTAGTATTCTACAGTATAACCTGCCGTGATTTGTGTTTTAACAACCTGAAAATATATCTCGCTCGAACGTGGTGGTCCAGTGTAGGTAGTATTCTACAATAAGCTGCCGTGGTTTGTGTCTGAACTACTCGAAAAAGATATCTCAAACGTGGGGTCCAGTGTAGGTAGTATTCTACCATAAGCTTCCGTGGTTTGTGTCTGAACTACTCGAAAAAGATATCTCAAACGTGGGGTCCAGTGTAGGTAGTATTCTACAATAAGCTGCCATGGTTTGTGTCTAAACTACATGAAAAAGATATCTCAAACTTGGGTGTTCACTGTACTTAGTATTCTACAATATAACCTGCCGTGGTTTGTGTCTAAACTACCTGAAAAAAAGTTATCTCAAACGTGGCGGTGGTAGTATTCTACAATGAGGGTGGTAAAGGGTAAAATATTTGTCCGCTAAGGAGACTGAACTTTCGAAATGGGGAACGCATGGCACCGAACGAATCCGAGCGCATCTACATTCTATAACCGTACGAATTTTGAGTACATTTCAGATTGCTAATAATCTAAACGTGGTTGCTATTAACTTAAGTACAAAACTCATTTTATGACTCCAGAAATATCAACATAACTGCATCTTTCGTATTTTTTAAGAGTTCTTGACTTGCAACTACTTGCACGTGCGTCGGTATTTCAACAAAAGAATCTCATTATCTTTCATTGAATTTGGCACCAACATGGCCGCCATTTGATCATCTTTTAATTCTTAAGGGCATTTATTGCATGTAGTAATAGATTGATTGCAAGTCAAGAATATAGTAATTTATGCTAACTTGCAAAATTCAGTGTTTTAATTATGCATGCCGCATGCTTTATAGATTATCGTAATGTAGTTGCGAGGTTAAACTTGCATGTAAAAGAAGCATTTTTAAAATCGTAGCTAGTATTTAAAATTGAGTAAGGTAAGCTAAAAAATATTGAAACCTGGAAATGTTGGTTAGACAAAAAATAGCTTTTTCCGATTTCACTTCAGCGCCAATTTATTCTTTGTTTCAAAATTGTTTTGAAAGAACTTAGGGATTCAGTATTTTTTGCCTCATGGGGAAGATTGTTCCAAAGAGAGGCCCCATTATAATTGAAGCACCTCTTGCAGAATTCGTTCTTTGGCATGAGATTATAAGTATTACTTGTTTCATTATTAGATCGAGAGGCTTCTTTTAGATTGGGTGCGGTGTGGCCATTAAGAATTTTATACATGAAAATAGCTTTTAAGTAGTTGCGTCTCACATTTGGGGGTTTCCAGGTTAAATTTTCAAGTACATCAGCAGACCGAACATCGTAGGTTGCCCCAGTCATTACTCTTGCTGCACGATTTCGGTGTTTTTGCAGCCTGTCTGTGAGACCAATTCCGCAGTTATCCCATAGCGGGCTGCAGTAATCAAAGTAAGGCTGCACGATGGCATTACATAGCATTTTAGTGTCGGCAGTGGGGCAAAAGGCTTAAGTCGTCTCATTGCACCAATACCAGCACCAACCTTTCAACACATAGTATCAATATGTTTGTCCCAGCAAAGTCTTTCGTCCATATTCACTCCAAGGCATGAATAATTATCAGTCCTGGGTATTGGCTTATTATTTATTAGAATAGGGTTACTAGATATTTTATTCTTAAGGTTATAGGATGATCCAATAAACATATGTTTAGATTTTTTGGGGTGGATTTGAAGTTTGTTTTGTATCATCCATTTACGTATATTTTCAAGATCAAAGTTTACTGGCTTTGTCTACAAGGTCATCGCAGTTGTTAGAACATGCATAAATTTCTGTGTCATCATCATAAAGAGATGAAACTGAGTAGCTTAACGAATCAGGCATGTCATTTATATATAATAAGAATAATAAAGGACCCAAGATAGACCCTTGTGGAACTCCACATGTTATCGTTTTCGGACTCGATAGTGGTCCATTTATCAAACATTGCTGCTCTCTGTTATTCAGATAAGATTCGTCCTGAACATGGAATGTGCCCTGGCTTCTATCTCGAACTGAAACCCATTTCCCGTGGATTTGCCTCGAACTTGGTTAACTTGAACTCCCCGCTATCTTCAACTAATTTTGCCTCGATCAGTTGACCAAATTTACCCGGTTATCTCGAACTCTAATGAGGGCCGCGCCGAGACATTTGGGGGCCTGGGGCAAAAAACTTTGTGGCCCTAGCTATTTTCCGTTCTCAAAGATCCTTGGGGTCATGTGCTTGTTTAGAAAACGAATTTTTATACCCTTGAATATTCTGGTTTACGTCCTGCAGTTTTTAAAGTATTAAATAACATTCTTAGTCTGCATTCAGTACTAATATACTTTTGGGGCAGGAAAATTTTTGAAATCTAGGGTCCTGCAATGGCAAATTCCTGCATTCTGAGAGAATATATGACCGTAATATATATGCATATTTCACTTGATTTTCATGTGGGGCCCCCTTTAGTTGGGGGTCCGGCCTCCGGGGCAAATTTCCCCCTTTGCTCCTCCCCACCTTCTGCGCGGACCTGCTCTAATGACTTCAGTTTGTTGTTTATACTAGGGAATACAGGACGTATTTGATTTTGCAGCGTAAGCATGCACATAAAACGGTCTATAATCAAGAGATCAAGAATGTACTCTTTTAGTTTAAGATACGCATAGCACAATTGTTAAAGCAACTGTATTCTCAGTGTTTATTGCATGTTTCACAAATAACAGTCGTATCAATGGGTCATTGGATCAACCACGTTAATTTGCAAATTTTGTCTAATTCTGTGCAAAGAAATTAAGATGCACTGTCTTACTTTATAAGGGAATATATTTTCTATTTAGAGCGAACAAACCGTGCGGAAACTAATACTTCTTCGACGGTAACTCTTTGTATATTGGAATGATGATTGAACAGTTGAACACTTCAATAATACAAAATGCATCTGTTAAATCTTCAAGTCTCAGTTACATGTTATGATTCAACTGCAATTTTATCTCGACGCCGGATTCGCAGTCGACATTATGATGATTGGCGTATACAGCTATTTAAATTAAGGTTGTCACAGACAATATTCAAATGTACAGGGTGTATAAGGGTGTTTTCAACAGGATGTTTTCAAGCACAATAGATTTTAGGCCCCTGGGAATTCAGCGGCAATGTTTTCCTCCGATTGTGCTGTTCTTCGCCTGCCAGAATTACCTTTGTTGAGATTAAGGCTCGTTCCTTCACTCGAATATTTCCTGACGTTCCTCAAGATTGTCGCTTTGTGAGGAGGGTCCCGATCAGGAAATCTTGCTCGAAAAGGTTTTGCACTTCAGTTGTGTTTTGATTTCGGTTGTACTGTAAAACTATGAAAGTTCGTTGTTCGGTTGTGAGCTGCACCATTATTAGTTTAGCTGATTTGTACGATTAGAAGCCATTTTAAATTCCCAGGGGCCTAAAATATTTTGTGCTTGAGAACAATATGAATATCTTAGAATATTAAGTGTTGCGTTTTTTTTATACACCCTGTACAATATGACCGCTAAATGAATGATGAGAATAATTATAGTTTTAAATAAGTTTAGCACATCAGTAGCCTCGTGGGAATACAAATTAAATAGCTACTGAAATACTATGTATTTGTGTTCCTACGAGGCTACTGAAATACTATATTTGTATTCCCACGAGGCTACTGATGTGTTAAACTTATTTAAAATTATGATTATTCTCATCATTCTTTTAGCGCTCACATTGTACATTTGACTATTGTCTATGACAACCTTAATTGAAAGAGCTGTATTAATAGGGCACTAATGTATATGTAGTAACAGACTACACTGGACCTTCATATAACGGCCACTTCGGGACCCAAGGCTTGTTGCCCGTTGTGTGGAGGCGTCCGCTGTTTAGAGCTTTACTTTTCGTGACAGTACCGTATTTACGCGTTTAAGCGCCTCCTCCGATTAAGTGCTGCTCTCGAATAAGCGCCGCGGTCGAGAGCAAAAATGTTAAAGAGCGCCGCGGTCGATGATAAGCGCCGCCGCACAGCTTATTCACAATAACGCAGCGCTTGATCGAACAAGCGTTAAGCGGATTGTTCGAGCTGAAATCAACTACAGTACATCTCAATTTTAAATCAGCCTCGGGCATATATTATCCTGTACTACATTGTTTTTAAGTTCAAAGTGAGTATATTTCAATGCTCCGTCGTTTAACATACTCTCTCTCTCTCTCTCTCTAGAACTTTGAAATACGCAACTTCGTTGTGAAGGCAGATACAAATAGAATAATTTTTAATAACAAGCACCGAATAAGCACCGCACTCAAATTGAACATCATGCAAGATACGCTGACAATCAAATATTTTGCTATAGCTTTTCGAGTATATCTGTATAATTATGTTTTCAAATTTCCATGGTGACGACAAAATTTTCATGCTCTTATAGTTTGTAATATTTTCTTTACACACATGTTTTTATACGAACTGCCCGTTTTGGCATTTTATAGTGGTGGTTGCATGCTTATTAGAATTACATGCATATAGTCTCTACTCGTAATACGTTTTGGCTTTCGCCACTTGGGTGCCAAATCACCTTTCAATCCAAGCTTGCGCTAACAATAACTCGAGCTAGACATGTTAAAACAATTCCCCTCGTTGTTCAAGGATTCTATAGGCCTCTAACGATATATAGCTTGTTTTATAACGATAAAATCCACGATAATAGACCATAATAGAAAACTAATTTCTTATAACTTAAATAGAACATAGGTTATTCAAAGTTCAAACTATAAAAACACATTTTTAAAATCTTCAATTTAGTAAGGGTTGGGTAAAATATTGGAAGCCCAAAAGTGGTGCATGGCCATGAGTAAACCAAAAAATTAGTATTTTTCAATTAAATTTTGAAGAATAAATATTGAACGGCCGCTAATAGTAAAACTATTGACTAATAAGTTATTGTGTCTGTAAATTATCTGTTAATTAAAAACTCTGTAGAAGGTTCATGTTTATACTGATTATGCATACATCTTCAATGCATACATCTTCACATTTTATAAAATTTCCCACTGAAGACATTGAAATTAAATTAAAATTCAACAGGCTGTTTATCAAAGGACGACCTCCATGAATTCAAACTAAACTGCAGTTTACACTCAAATTTGACCGACTTTTACCGTTTTCAGGTCAAAATGTCTAACAAATTGTCTATACTGTACGTATTAAAATGCTCTGTTAAAAGAGGCAATATTTAAGTCGCTCCAACGTCGCATAATGCGAGAGGCTCTATCGAACTTCAGTCGCTCAAACTTTTGCCCACTTAATTGATCCATACGTCGCTCTTCTGCCGCACCTAATTCATCAATTAAGTTTCGCGCATAAGTAGAGCGGCTTAATTTAATTGATTTAACTCTTAATTTACTTGATTTAACTCTTAATTTAATTTAACGGCATTTTAATTGCTTTACGTTTACAGCCAGTTAATCAACAAGTTATAAAAGGCCGTCAAGTTAAGCAGAATTTCATTCATTTCCCAGCTGGACCGCATCCAACTTGGTTTCAACCGTTGGAAAGAAAGGAAAATTCACAAAATATCTTTGGTAAGTTTTAAAGAAATATGTACTGTACATTAGCTGATAGTTACAAGCCACCTTACTTTCGCTACCCTAATTCGCGTACTACTAATTTTCGCTCAGTCAGTTTAAATTTTCGCACGTTTGAATTTCGCGTACACTAACAAATGCGATATTTTTGTGCAGTTTTAAGTTCGCGCATCTTGCAAAGGAATCAAAAATAGAAAATGAAAAAGGTATGGTTTTTCCTTGTTACTGATTACAACAAAATTTTACTGAATGTGCTGATTAAAATTTTCAAGCCGTCTGACTTCGAATTCGAGTTTTTGTTTTTTCTTTCAAACTGTGTCTTTTTGCCTTCACGTCCAAACTAAAAGCTTTCCTTTTATATTTTTTGTGAAGCACACGGTTGGCAGATGCGGTTAGGGCGATGCTCTTTTATCGCTGAGTTTATTTTAGATTGCTACTGTAAGTCGAGGGTGGAATTTACTTAGGTGAAATTTACTTGCGTGACTGCCCTGTTTTTAAAAACTCGTGTAAGTAGAGTGTAGTTGGTTCTCTTCCGTGCTTCACCAAAACTAATTATTCTTATTATATTTGTAGCTGAAACATTTGGAGACATTCAACTCTGCGTCATGAATGTATACGAAATTATTCGTTTCTATCTGCTGCTGCTGTACACACAGGCCTGCAGTTCGCTGACATCCAGCGCTACGTTCAGGTTGGCCGCTTCAGGTACACAAATTGAATCATAAAACACAATTAAAAGTCGTTTTTGTTTTTAGTCATGTGTTTTTTATGCGTACGTGTTACGTATTAATATATATTTTTATCGGTGAAACGAGGAGATCGACTCTCGTTCACTCTCTTCAATTTTGAGATGGTTCAAATTTGGATGAGAGTTGATGAGAGTTCTTGCTCGTTTGACCGCTACGCGCGGCAAGTCTACTCTCATGCAACTCTTGTCCTCATTTGACCGAGGTATAAGAAAATTCTCTCTAGTAAACTCCGGCATTCTCGTTTGTTGCAAGAGCCGGTTGTTCAATGAACGATTAACACTATGCTTAGGTTAAAATTTAACCGGCTGTTTCGTTTTTTTTTTAAGTCTGATTATTTCAAAACGTCATGAAACAGAGCATCTATTGATCTAGGCAAGGCTTATGGAAAAATATCTCGAAGTTTATAAACACGCTCTTGGGAAGTTTGCTTTGAAGTTTTTGGGCTACCTATAGGATTAAACTAATCGGCTTTTGAACAACTGGCCCCGTTTTCCACTAAACGAATCTGCTCGCGCGAAGCGAAGCGAAAAGATAAATTCGGCAATGTGATAAATTAAGTTAGCGAAAAGGATCGGTTCCTACTTTTTAGCGGCGAACTTTTTGGCTGACAAAGTTGGCCAATTTATTATCATTTTCATTTCGCTTTGCGCCAACCGTGAAGTTCGCCTACGCAACATGCTGTAAACTCGTGAGCAGTGGCGTTTATGACCGACGATTTGGAGAAATTCATTACAAAGTTTAAAACTATGGAAGCCTAAGAAGTTTTAAATCATATAAAGCTTCTAAGGAATTCCTGTAATTCGTTTGCCATGAACAACAAACTCACGAGTCTACTGCGTAGAGCGGAGTCCGGACAACGGAGTGCGTGCGTCTTGCGAATTGCTAATTGCGGACTCCGGAGTGCTGATTCCAGAGTGCTGACTCCGGAGTGAAGACTGCGGAGGGCGGACTGCGAATTGCGGACTCCGCAGTATGGACTGCGGAGACTGCGGAGTGCGGACTTCGCAGGCGAAATGCGGAGTGCGGACTCTAGAGTGCGCACTACGGAGTGCGGATTCCAAAGTGCGGATTGCTAAGTTGGGACTCTTGAGCGCGGTTTCCGATTCCGTACTCCAGAGTGCTGACTCCAAATTGCGGAGTCTTGAGTGCAGACTGCAGAGTCTTCAATGCGGAATGCGGAGTTCGGACCCGGAGTGCAGACTCCAGAGAGCGATATGCGGACTGTAAAATAATGACTCTAAAGTGCAAAATGCGGATTGCGAAATGCGGAGTGCAAAATACGGAGTGCGAAATGCGGGCTGTGGAATGCTAACTCCAGGGTACGGACTCTGGAGTGCGGACTCTGGAGTGCGGACTCTGGAGTGCGGACTCTGGAGTGCGGACTCTGGAGTGCGGACTCTGGAGTGCCGACTGTCGAGTCCGGAGTGCGCACCGCGGAGTGTGGATTGTAAAGTTCGGACTCTAGATTGCGGAGTTTTAAGTGCGGACTGCGGAGTGCAGACACCAGGGTCCAGATTGCAAAGTCTTGAGTGCGGAGTGCGGACTCCGGAGTGCGGACTCCGGAGTGTGGACTCCGGAGTGCGGAATCCGGAGTGCGGACTCTGGAGTGCGGACGGCGGAGTGCGAACTCCGGAGTGCGGATTCCGGAATGCCGAATCTGGAGTGCGGATTTCGGAGCTAGTTCGTACTCGGAGTGGTTCCGGATTTGAGTGACTAGTAATAAATTCGATAGCGTAAACCATTCGATTTTATTAAAAGTACTTGAGCGCTATGGCATACGTGGAATAGCATATGAGTGCTTTTTTCTTATTTAACTGAACTTAAACAATTTGTCTCCATTGATCAGAATATTCAAGTCATCTTATATATTAAACCATGCGGAGTTCCTCAAAGTTCAGTACTTGGACATTTGTTTGTTCTTTTGTATATTAATGACTTTACCCTAAACTTTCAATGCTCTAAACCTTTTGATATTCATCTATTACTGATGAATTTAGCCATTTTTATGCTAATTAGAGTTTATCAGATCTTGAGTGTCTACTTAATGCAGAACTCAACTTAATCGATAGCTGACTTTGGGCAAATGAACTCTCATTTATTGGGAAATCGAATTTTTTGATAGTCCATCCTACCCAAAAAAGTTCCCATTTTCTGTTCAATCGTTACAATCTGTAACCAACCTCTTTAAGAAGAAATATCTATTCAGTATCTTGGGGGTACTCATAGACAGTTATCACAGGTGGAAAGAACATGTCAATTACTTAATGAAAATAATTTGAAATATAGAATGTTTTCACCTTGGTTTGTATGTGTGTGTATATGTGTGTGTGTTTGTCTGTAAGCACGATAACTGAAAAATACCAAACATTTTAATACGAAAATTTGTGGAGATAACAACCATAAGCCAAGGACAAATTGATTAAATAATCGTTCAGTTCGGATGAAAATTGGATTATAAATTTGCAAAAGTTTGTCTTACTTTCCCCGACTGAACAGAACTGAATGCGTAATTAGTGCATGTATAATTTATGCTCGTTGCTTTGTTAGGCAAATTCCGATTATGCAAAAGATTACGTTCTCATTGTGATTTATCAATGCATATTACAATAACGATTACAAACATCAAAATGTTTTATGGACTTTGTTCGCATTCAAGTGTTCGACTTGCACCAGCTCCTTGACCAAATTTTAAAATATGAATATATTATTAGTTAACAAGGCTAGTTAATTTATTCCATATATGTTGTCACGTGCCAGATGTATATACTTGTTTACTATTCGAAGAGACAACCTTTCCCAACCACTTTCCTATTATTCACAATATACAATATATATCCTATAATAGTCGCATTTTTCTTGAATCGTTGCGCTCAGTACTGAAAGACAAAATTAGTATATTTTAAACTTTTTATTGTATGTAATAGATCAGCTTCAATAGAAACCAGAAGTAATGTCATTTACTGATCGCCCAAACTGTATAATATATATATATATATATATATATATATATATATATATATATAGTCAAATCTGCGACTGTAGACTTTATATTATGTTCAACGTCAGTCAGTGAAGCTTAAAATGCAGATGAGTGACTTCGTATACCATATTTGCCCTCACTCAAGCGCATGTGGTACATTCAGACACATGCGCAAGTCCAGACATGTGTGAGTGTCTGGGCCAGAGTGCTCAAACGATTAAGGGAAGTGAGCTTTGCATTATAGCTATTAGCTTATTAGCTTATTAAACTCATATATGTAGGTTTAGGTCTACGAAACGCAAAGAGTGCTCGACAACATATAGTTAGAGCAAATTATAGTTTTTCGCTTACCTCAAAACTTGTCTGCAACAGGCTGTTTCATCTGTAAAAGAATCATCAGGCATTTTACAGATGAAACAGCCTGTTGCAGACAAGTTTTGAGGTAAGCGAAAAACTATATATATATATATATATATATATATTTTCGCTTACCTCAAAACTTTTCTGCAACAGGCTGTTTCATCTGTAAAAGAATCATCTGCCTGATGATTCTTTTACAGATTCTTTTACAGATGAAACAGCCTGTTGCAGAAAAGTTTTGAGGTAAGCGAAAATCTATAATTTGCTCTAACTTTTTGTTGTCTAGCACTCTTTGCGTTTCGTAGACCTAAACCTACACGTATATATATATATATATGCATGTCTGCAGATTTGACTATATATGCTCCTTCACTTGTGTTGTTGAGCACTCTGTGAGGTTAATTGGTGGCTAATAAGCTATAATGCAAAAGCTCACTTCCCTTGTGGTCGTTTGAGCACTCTGGCCCCAAGACACTTCACGCATGTCTGGATGCGCATGTGTCTGAGTATTGTACACATGCGCTTGGTGAGGGCAAGAGTATGGTGTATAAATACGAAGTCACTGCATCTAGACTGCGTTACAAGTTGCACTGACGAGCCGTTGAACGGCGAAACATGCATGTCTGCAGATTTGACTATATATATATATATATATATATATATATATATATATATATATATATATACGTGTAGGTTTAAGTCTACGAAACGCAAAAGAGTGCTGACAACATATAGTTAGAGCAAATTATATTTTCACTTACCTCAAAACTTGTCTGCAACAGGCTGTTTCATCTGTAAAAGAATCATCAGGCAGTTTGATTGATTCTTTTACAGATGAAACAGCCTGTTGCAGACAAGTTTTGAGGTAAGCGAAAATATATATATATATATATATAAAATAACTGGACACGGTTACACTTTTGACATTAGTTTATTGCATACAGTTTCATTTTCTAAAGCAGACAAATGTGACTTATAAAAATATCTAGCAATAAGCGTCATATTACATTTCCGATTAGTTTGCCTATCTTATAATATTATGAAATATACATACTTGAACTCGGCAGCATCCTTAGCAGGAATTTCGCTTTGAATAAACGGAACGAACTAGTTAGTAAGTGTAGACATAAAGCGAAATTCCTGCTAAGGAGTTTCTCTACGAGATAAACACGCAAAGAACCAATTAAGTATATAATTTCATAATATTATAAGATAGGCCAAACTGAAACTAATCGGAAATGTAATATGACGCTTGTGGTGCTGTAGATATTTTTATAAGTCACATTTAGTCTGGCACTGATGAGTGCAGGTTCGCCTGTACGAAACAGAACTGTATGCAATAAACTAATGTCAAAAGTGTAACCGTGTCCAGTTATTTTATACATTTGCTCTACCGATGTTATCGAGCACTCTCGATACACAAACACAAGATCTCTATTTGATATATATATATATATATATATATATATACAGCTAAATAAAGAAAAGTTGTCCTTTGCAAACCTTAAACTCTCAAACCTTAACTAAACTCGAGTGAAATGATTAATATCTCCCTACAAGGATATATCAATCACAAATGGCCGCCATATTCAATTCCTAAACTTGAAACTTGCGCTCCCATAGTGCTTTTCGCTCTTAGAGTTTAAGGTTTAAGGTTTTAAAGTTTAAGGTTTGCAAAGGACAACTTTTTTTGAATTATATATATATATATATAAAGCTTTCTTTTAAATTGAGTCAACTCCGAGTTTCACACGCTTAATGCGATCATCAGGCGACGATGTTTAAGACGACTTAAACATCGTCGCCTGATGATCGCATTAAGCGTGAAACTCGGAGTTGTGACTCAATTTTAAGTAAAGAAACTTTACATTCGCTCTGCTACATTGGTATTGAGCACTCTTTCTACACTATAAAACTCAAACATTACTATTATTATATATATATATATTTGTACTCAAAACAGATAACGTTTATAACACTTAACTAACACTATGTTTGCTAAATACATGTTCACTGAAAATAAATTGTTTATAACAGCTGAAATTGTAAATAAATATTATAATTTGTCATCGTGGTCAAATACTGTATACGTGAAATATTTACCCTCCCTTTTTGTCAAAACCACTAAAAATAGACAACATAGTCTATAATGTCATATTTGCTACATAATTATATTATATGTTCATTGAAAATCTGTTGCGTATAACAGCTGATATTATTTGAAAATATTACCAATTAAGAAATTCTGTGATGGGCATGCATGCGTTTACGTCTTCTACGAGGACATCAATGCTGGTCACACAATAATTCTTAAATAGTTAATATCATAATACAGTCCGCATTTCGAAATTTGCAATCCGAAGTCGGCTGTCCGCAGTCCGCAATCCGCAGTTTAGGTAATTCGCAAAACGACTGCAACCCCCTCCCCTCCCCTTCCCCCTATATTTATAAAACAGAAATTTATTCATGTATGAGCCCCTCAGTGTATAAGCCATATATTTAGGAGGTATAAGCCCATCAATTATTTTATCACTGTTCTGCAGGTCACCGACTTACTGGTCACGTAATCCGCAAATATAATACACCGGAAGCTTTGGAATGTGCTTTAAATTGCCTGGCTGAGCATCCTGCTTGCAAATCAATCAATTTCAACAAAGGAAAAGATACAGGTGCTTCCAAGAATTGTGAGCTGAACAACGCCACGAAGTCGACACATTCTAAGAATTTCCATGCTACGCAATACTTCGATTACTACGAAAAAATAGAAAAGGTATTTTTACTAAGTGTGCTTTGGGGAAGTACGGGTGGCACATTCAGTTAGCGCACTGGGGCCGGTTGTTCAAAAGCCGGTTAACGCTAACCCCGGGTTAAATTTTAATCTGCTGTTCTGGTTTGTATACTTCTACATGTTTGTTTATTTCAAAACTATATAAACAAAAACTTCTATCGCCCAGTACAAGGTTGATAGAAAAAAGTATTCATATTAATATAACCGATGTCGGGAAACTTGTATGAAAGTTACCACTAACCCAGGGTTAAGTTAACTGGCTTTTGAACAACCGGCCCCTGCCCTTTACCGCCCGAGTCAAACCAGCTAGTGTAAGTCAAGGGCAGGTATTGGCTTAGGTTGGGTAACTACCCTGTACTTGAAAACTCATGTCAGTAGAAATGTATTTGGTTCTATCCTCTGATCCGAGGGTTTTATCCTCTTTCCAAACTCACCAAAAACTAAACGTGCGTGTTTTCCTCGCGTGTGTTTTCGTTACATCCCCTTCACACGAGGGCCACTACACAGGACACTAGTCGAACAAGTCCATCATGAGTAAGTTGTACAAGATACAGCGCTGTCGTTTCACCGTAAAATAATTTTATTCTAGTATAGTGTAAACTGTTTTAAGAACTTAAAATACTCTCTTTCGCTTACTGCCGATATATGCGACTTAAGAGAAACTCGGCCGATTTAGTCGCAATTTAATGCCAGTTAAGCGGCGAGTTAAAGCGATTTACTTTTAAAGAAACGAACCTTATATATGTCTTGTAATTGCAGAGAAGCCAAGCAGGCAAACCAGTAGAACCCAAACAAACCAAGAGAGTCACAACAACATCACCTAAGCGAGCTACGACGAAAAAGCAAGATGAAACCACACTAGATCCAACTACAACCGCGATATATGCAACAACGAAGGAGCAAGATCCAACAACAACAGAACAGCCAGGTGAAACCACGACAAACAAGGCAGACGAAACCACAACGGTGCTATTTCCAATCACAACAACCGCACTGGCCATCACCATGACAACAGCGCTGGTTCCTACACATGGTATGATGATTTGATTTGATGCTCAAGGGTTTTTGTAGATGGAATGTTCGAACCAAAACTATTCATTTTTCAGACCTAACCAGGAGCACCTCCGGCCCTAATACGGGCACCTCCACGGGCACCTCCCTAATACGGGCACCTCTCCAATACGGGCACCTCTCTAATACGAACACCTCTCTAATACCAACACCTCCCTAATACAAGCACCTCTCTAATACGGCTAACTCTCCAAAACGGACACCTCTCTAATACGAACACCTCTCTCATACGGACACCTCTCGAATACGAACACCTCTCTAATACGAACACTTGTCTAATACGGACATCTCTTTAATACGGACACCTCTCTGCGGGGCAAAAATAGAATATAACAAACATATTTAAGCAATATAATTATAAAGTTTAGCACTGGTGGCAGATTCGGTTAGCGCGCTGTCTCTTACCTGTGAGTTAAGATGGCTATACAGCAGGTCGAGGGCATTGATTTACTCAGGTTGAGTAACGTCAGTGCGCTTGATAAACTCATGTAAGTTGAGATTGATTACAGTTCTCCTGTGCTTCGAGGGTTTTTCTGGGTACTCCAGTTTTCCTCCTCGCTAAAAACTAACCCTTAGGCACTAACCACTAACTAACACTCGAACCTTTGTCAATTAGGTTGCAAAACCTGTTAAGGCTTTCCGCGGCCAAGAAATAGCTTGTTTATGTCGCCAACGGAGCTTTTATACTGTATTGTTAAAAATATTATAAGTGATATGTTGCGAACACTCGTATAGACAACACAAAATAAATATATATATGTTTTCGGTTTTCTAGTTTTCTTACTTTTAGTTTTTCGTTAAGTCTGCATTCGGTGTTGAACCGTTTAAGCCAGGTTCTCATTAATCGGCGACAGTCGGCGACATGCCCATATGCGCGCATTGTTTGACTCAGTGCCATTGTTTTGATCATTGATGAGTAAAATACTTTACATTGTCCACATTGTCCTTCAAAGATCAATAACAATGCATCGCCGACCATCACCGATGAACGAGACCCAGGCTTTATATGACAATGAATTCGCAACATTAATAAGCCGCGGCTTACTTTAGTTTATTGTTTTTACCACTCTGAGGTGGACGGAAGCCTTAACAGGTTTTTAAACCCAATTGACAAAAGTTCCGAGGTGGTTAGTGCCTAAGGGTTAGTTTTAGCGAGGGAGGAAAACCAGGGTACACGGAGAAAAGCCTGGAACCACAGGAAAGAACCAACCAATCTCAACTTACATGAGTTTATCAAGGACACTGGCGTTACCCAACCTGAGTAAATCCGTGCCCTCGACCTGCTGTATAGCCGGCTTAACGTTGAGGTAAGGGACAGCGCGCTAACCTCATCTGCCACCAATGCTTCCCTGGACGAGCTGTGAACCCCCGGCCTATTTAAGCCGTCGCATATTTTTGTTGCGAAGAAATTTTCGTTTATACGACCTTTCTGTATTTTGACCATGGTTTTGTTAGTGGTTGAGGTTAAGCTGAGTCCGAAGTTAGGGTGAGGTTATGTTCAGGTTAGGTTGAAGTAGAGTTGGGGTTGAAGTTGAGATCAGGCCAAAGTTATGTTGAGGTTAGGTTGAAGTTTGTCAAGATTGATTGATCTACTTTTTATCTAGCAAAAAGCTGCGATGCTTTATACAAATCAGGCAAAACAACCTCTGGCGTTTATACAATCGACCCGGACGGTCTGGGAGCCTTCCAAGTCAGGTGTGATATGAAGTCCACTCCAGGAAGGGGCTGGACTATTTTCCAGCGACGGGTAGATGGTTCGGTTGACTTCTACAGAAACTGGACTGATTATAAAGTGGGATTTGGAAATTTCAGTGGTGAATACTGGCTGGGTCTAGAGAAAATTCATCGTCTGTCATCAAGTGCACAAAATGTACTCAGAGTTGATCTCGAAACCTTTGGAAAAGAGACCGGATATGCAGTGTATAAATCAGTTACTGTGGCAAACGAGAGCGATGGTTATCGTTTAAACTGGAATACTACTTCATACACGGGTAAGAATCGTTTTGGGAAATGAAAGCGACGCTAACATTTTGAAATATTGTTCATATGGTAATAATAGTCACTTATAGGTTCCTGGTATGTTTGCCTGGTGAAACACAATTATATTTGCACTCATGAAGATCCTGGCTTACGGATCGATAGTTTGTCAATAATAGATATACCTAGTGTTTCCAAAAGACAAAACACTTATAATGAATAGTTATCTAAATATTTCACAAACCAAATGGTTAATCAGACAGGTGCTATTTCCGAGGGTTGCTTGGCTCCTTGGAATGCTGGAGAATTGTGCGTATCAGGCACTACACGAGGGTCTGGGTGGAATACCTTAATTTTGAGAACTATAATATTAAAAAGTCATATTTAGCAGCTACAAGTAAAATCGTCTGTAAATTGTGCGTAACCTTTTAGCTACGTAACAGTAAAATTTTTACTCCATTGCAAACGCTTATAACAGTTTAGAGAAAATGACATGCACTAAGCATTAAACCCATCCCGACCATCCTGAACGTGACATTTACTATCGTTGACTTGATTGGCTGAAATATTCATTAACTATTAATGAGTTTGTTAATTTTTTGTTGAATATTTACTTCACAGGGACAGCAGGAGATTCTTTATGGCTTAACAATGGGAGGAAATTCACCACTCAAGATGTAGACAATGATGGCAAGACGTCGGTTAACTGTGCTCGGCACCTGCACGGTGCCTGGTGGTTTTGGAGATGTGGTCCAGCACACTTGAATGGTGAATACCTTGGAGGTGGTCACAATCAGAAAAGGCAAGGTATCTACTGGTATCATTTTAAAGGACTTACATATTCTTATAAAGTCGCCGAAATGAAAGTCGGCCCTAATGACATTTAAAACGCTGCTATAATTATAAAACATTTTTAAATCCTCGTAAAATTGATGTCAAAGAAATAAGTAATGATTACAGCTGGTGATTAGATTTAGAATATTTGATTATTTATAGATTTTTGCATAATTATCTTCCATAGATCGTTGCACCATATTATCCACTAAACAGTGATGGGAATTCACTTTTTCCTCCAAACTTTCTAAAGTTCCAGTAGAAACCCCCAATTTATACTCAAAAGCTTTTTCAGGTAACAATTTCCGACTATTTGTTTATGTTACGTAATGGTGGGCAGTTGCCCCCCCCCCCCCACCTCGCCGAAATTTCCGCCACGGCCAAACCCGAGCGTACACGCTATAAGTTTAGTCAGCCCATTTATGCTTTAGATGCATGTAAAACGAGAAACAGTCAGTGTTGTGATCTGTGGGCTCATTATTCTTATCCCTTTGCATTGGCTTGGTTAAATACCATGCACCGAAACCATAAATCTTCCGACTAAAATCGTAGCATGTAGTAATAATAGGGACCATAGGTCTGTTTCATACGTTGCACTGTCGTCGAATATAATTCAATCTAATTGAACGAATTGTGTTCGACGGTATGGCGCTAGCCTTATATAAGCTTAGCGCTTAGATATAAATAGCATGTCCACCGTCGTAATTGGCATTTGCTGTTGAGTTGTCGTCCTGTAAAAACGCTTTTTACGATCTCTTGTGTGTATATATCTGTACTTCGAGTACGACGGCAATCAACGTGCTCACGGCAATTACGTGCCAGAGCATGATGTCGCTAAATATTTGAATTTAGATAGCTTTAAATTGACATCGCCGCTTTTTAATAGTTGATTGTAGATTTGTAGTTTGCAGAACATTTAATGCCTTCTCTCATGCGTAGAGGCTTACATGAAGTTTCCATGTAGGGGAAAGTGAGCACGCAGAGAATTGTTGTGAAGACGGAAAGCAAGCGAGCTTTTCCTTTCGTGCAGGATGCTTCATGTAATTAGTTTCTAAAGCTCCGCAATAGAGAGCATGCAGGTATAGACAATGTAACATTATTATTATACTTGTAAAATATGAAAATAAACATTTATTTGATGTTTGCAAATTTGATGGCGTACGTAGTTTTACTTTAACCCTTTCCTGCCCGTATCAATGAAATATGAAAGATACTGACTTTACTCTTTAGTACTTTATTCTGTCAAACGCGAGACAATTTTACTTGTCAATGGGAAGGTCCTCGAACGTGTATTTAAAAATTATCATCTCTCTTTCCCGTCCATGTTTTACTCTGTCAAACGGCGGTCAATTTTTCCTGTCCGAATGCAGGGAAAATCCGAAAATCAGTAGGGAAATCCTTACAAATTAGTTCAACATTTCATATAAAATTATTCCTTAGTATTAAGTTTCGGTTGTTAAAAGAAAATGAGGCAAAATAATTTATTATTAACTTTAATTCATTTCCAAACTTTCAAAGTGCAATTTCATTCAGCCAATGTGCTTTTCAATGGGCTTTTTTATGCAAAATGCATAACACTTTAATAACATAGCAATAGTGGCATCCAGTCACGAGTCACTGATGGGTTGTTCTATTGTCTTTCATTGTTTTGGAAAAGTCCAATTGCACAACGTCAACGTCACAACTATGTCAAAATAATCAGTGACTGGATAGCATGGAGAATACAATGAAAAGACAATGGTACATTGCAATCACTGGATCGTGACTGGATGACACTATTAGCCTTATGTTAAGTGTTATGCAAAGTTATTATGCCTGGAAATCTGTAGTTTATTTGCATGCATGTCGGTTTTACGGAACGGGTATGGGGCTATAGTCAAAAGTAACGTTTTGTCAACAACTGTTCGTTTTTGAGATATATTATAATTGCCAACAATGTTAAGAAAAAACGAAATGCTCCAGCCTTTTGTCCTCGAGGTTTTAATTGTGGCTGTCCTAATAGTAATGCGGCATGCGAATTCAAAGGACAAGGAATTGGTTGCAGGGTCTGGAATTTTGACACCTACAAAGCTTGTAAGTTATAGAGATATATCTTGGGTATAAAGTCTAGTATATGTAGTACTATACAATAAGCTGCCTATAATTGGTTTGTGTACGTCTGAACCACAGAATAGACATGTCTGAACTACTCCAGTGTATAGGTAGTACTCTACAACTGTTGCGGTTTATATCTGAACTATTTGAAAAATATATTTTAAACGCTTGGCATGGGAGTTAAGTGTAGGTTGTATTCTACAATAAGCTGCCGTGGTTTGTGTCTTAAAAGCTGAAAATAATATCTCAAACTTGGGTGTCCACTGTACGTAGTATTCTACAATATATGCTGCCGTGGTTTGTGTTTTAACAACTTGTAAATAATATCTCGAACGTGGTGGCCCAGTGTAGGTAGCATTCTATAATAAGCTGCCGTGGTTTGTGTCTGAACTACCTGAAAAAGATATCTCGAACGTGGTGGCCCAGTGTAGGTAGCATTCTATAATAAGCTGCCGTGGCTTGTGTCTGAACTACCTGAAAAAGATATCTCAAACGTGAGGGTCCAGTGTAGGTAGTATATTCTACAATAAGCTGCAGAGATTTGTGTCTGAACTACCTGAGAAAGATATCGCAAACGTGGGGGTCCAGTGTAGGTAGTATTCTACAGTAAGCTGCCGTGGTTTGTGGCTAAACTACCTGGAAAAGTTATCTCAAACGTGGCGGTCCAGTTTAGGTAGTATTCTACAATGAGGGTGGTAAGGGTATTTTCGTGAGCCGTGAATTGCCAATATTTGTTCCCGTGAAATGTGAACTACCCCCCTCTCCCCCATCGCGGAACAAGTCCACGATGCGTGACGAAATCTGTTTGTCGACGACCCCCTACAGTATATCGAAAATTTCACTTTGTTTGGACAGCTAGCTCACGAGTTACAAGTTACAACCCTTTTTGTGTATAAAGATTAAAGTTTGACTGGAATTTGCCTCTGCAGCAAGATTGTTACGATTGCCACTGAGTAATTTTAGAAAATACAAAACAATGGATACTCTGAAAACGGTTTCAAAACATTTTTATTCAACGTTCCGACTATCTTGCAGTGTTGCATCTGCAGTCGGAACAGTGAATAAATACGTTAACCGTTTTCGGAGAGTTTAAGAAATTTTCGTTCGTATATCCCATCTACAAACACCTTCTACTATTAGTCCTATCGAACGAGATGCCGAGAAAAAATCTTGATAATTTTCCATACCTTATACTGGCATCACTCCCGTCATATATACACTAATTCGCGGTTAATGCCCAACAACTGGACTTTGTAGCCTAGTTGGTTAGAGCGCTGCACCGGAATCGCAGGGCCGCAGGTTCGATTCTACCAGAGGACCTAAAGTTGCATCTGTCTCTTACTAACCCCACCCGCCCCCTTCCTGGAAACATTTTGTTTCCTGGCCATGTTTTCCAAAGGTGGACAAACCAGGAAATATTGTTTCTTTGCTATATATGTTTCAAAAAGGTGGGAAAACCTGGAACAATGTTTTTATAATCCCAATAATAATATCCACGTTTACTGCATGTGATTTGTCAGGCCGATTGCAGATCCACCTGACGACATCATCACAGATTAGATATGAACGAGATGTCCCACTCTGTGTCGGTCCAAGTGAAGTTTGTGTCCTCGCATTTTCGCCTTACGGATCACGACATATGGCGTAAGCGACACTCACTGACAAAATGGCGGCGTGAAAGTGCACGCGATATGAAATATCACACAAATATCGGTTCTAAGTCCATGTTACGCACACAATAGGGTTAGGGTTAGGGATTGGGTCGAGATTAGGGTCAAGATCAAAGAGAAATATTCGTGACTCGTAACATGGCGTTATAACCCAAATATCCCAGGCAAATCTCCATTTATGGTCATGCGCCATTTTGGCAGTATTAAGTGTTGCTCACCGTCTCTCCTCTAATGTATGCGAAGTGTTTATGACTTCCGAAACCTCTGCCAAAAGCCACGCCCAAGAGCTTAATAAACCGGGGGAGGCATTGTCAATGGGGTAGCAATGCAAGTCAATTACAGTTCATTTGTTCTTCAGTTTAGGAAGGCGAAAGCTTGCAAGCAAAACAAAATACAAATCTTTAAAAAGTGCGTAAAATTAGCTTTCTAGTGTTGGCCAAATGAAGATTAATTATACTGTACATACGATTTTTTAAAGAATTTTGTTAATCCGTAACTGTCACGGTGTTGTACTCGGAGGTAAACATGAATATTTAAATGTTTGCAACGTTTTCAAACTGAAAAATTATCATACAAATTCGGCCTTATAATTTTTGTAAAACTAGTACGACCCTTCTGGCAATTTGGGGCTGTATTTGTAATCAATATTCTCAATTACAGTGTCTTAAAATTCGTGATGTATGTTGACCAATGTTTGCGATGCTATTGTCGCAAGTACAACTTCGACAGATCGTCTGAGCAATTCATGTCGGGGTCACCAAATCAACGCCGCCCAGAGCACCTGTCTTCCTTGGTTTCGATACCCTTTACAATGCAAGGAGTCAGAATGGATCAACCATCTAGATCTTGTGAGTCAAGTAATGGGTTAATGAATCCGGAGCCGGGATCCAATACCCCAACACCCTTTCCCGAAGGTTCCTCGGAACAGACCCCCCTTACAAAGGTATCCTCACCAGCCGCCGAATAGACCCCCCTTAACAACACAAGAGACATAAAAATATCGATGTTCCCTCTTCCAATCTAATCCATATCGCAATTCTAAACATTTTAATAACGTTGACAAAAGATCCAAAGAATTGATGCTCTCGTCAAACCTATCAAGTCAAAAATTCCAACCAAATTGTAACATTAAAACAAGCAAATCCAAACTTAAAGTGATTCATTTAAACGCCAGATCCCTTAAAACCGTGTTAATTTACATCAGATAAGAGAATTTACACAAGAACATAAACCTGACGTCATTGCTATTTCTGAATCCTGGCTGAACTCGACTGTTAGTAACGCTGAAATTGAAATAGAAAGTTTCAAAGTATTTAGATTGGATCATCTACATAAATTTGGTGCCGTACCGAAATCATCTACTATCCAGGCTCTTATTTCCATGATGCACACGTGTGCTTCTGTCACTGATGGAACATGTGCAGCAGTGAGGATCGCGTTACTAGAATACAGAAAAGCTTTTGATCTGATCGACCATCGGATTCTAGTTGACAAGATCCTTTCTCTTCGAATGCCGCGTGGTGTAACTCGCTGGGTGGTTGACTTTTTGTTGAACAGGTTCCAACGTATCAAACTGTCCAACGATTGTTTCTCGGAATGGGGTGCAGTTCCATCTGGTGTTCCCCAGGGTACGAGACTGGGGACCTGGCTGTTCCTATTAATGATAAATGTCCTCAACCCACCTGATGCGCACTATTGGAAATATGTGGATGACACCACTTTCGCTGAGGTTGTCCCACGGAATGGTCAAAGCAATATTCAGAACGCCGTAACTGAAGTTGAAAAATGGGCTAACATCAACAAGCTCAAGCTGAATGCTGACAAGTGCAAGGAAATGGTCATTGATTTCAAGAAATTGAAGCATCAGTTCGATACCATCACCGTGAACTGCAAAGAACTCGATCTAGTGAGCAGTGCTAAAGTATTAGGTGTTACCATATCCAACTCCCTACAATGGGTCGACCATATAAATAATGTTATAAAGAAGGCAAATAAACGCTTGTATTTCTTGGTTTTGCTCAAGCGCGCTGACGTCCCTGCTCGTGATATAATCAGCTTCTACAACACTTGCATCAGACCGGTACTTGAGTATTGTGCTCCCGTGTTTCATCATGCTCTCCCTGGATGTTTGTGTGACGATCTTGAACGCATTCAAAAGCGTGCGCTATCAATTATATCTCCGGGACTATCCTATACGGACAATCTTACTGCACACGATATCAGTACTTTGAAAGACAGGCGCCAGAAACTTTGTAAGAAACTTTTCTCCAGATGAACGTGTCCGATTATCACAAGCTTTACCATCTTCTGCCGCCCACAAAGACCTCAGAATATAACCTAAGAAGACAGCGTCGTTTTGACTGTCCTGCTACACGAACAAATCGTTTTAGTAACTCTTATATTCTGTCAATGTCAAAGGAGTAGTTTATAAACGATACTAGTGGGGTTCAGATTTGACTTCCACTACCACTGCCGCTGCCTCTCGCTGACCTATTTGCATGTGATTGGTTAATTTAGTAGTCTGAACGTTTCTGATTAGTTCTTAGTCCTTTTATGGTAGCAGTGGTGGTGGTGGAGGCCGGGTCTGAACTTCGCTATACAATCCTTTACTCAACATTTGTGAGACTCCCCAGTTTTAACAAGCAATAAACAAAATTGATTTGGTAAGACTCATGAGACTTGGCCTTTTCTAATAATATTTCAAAAATCGAATGAAGTGAAACTAAGTCGAATCACAGATACTTTGACTGTCAGTTTGGATGGATGTGAGGCCAAATCCAACTGTGTTTGATCAGACTCAATTTATAGTGTACAAGAAAATGTATATTTGTTATTTGTTTAGCATTTTACCATAACTCA
Organism: Trachythela sp. YZ-2020; assembly: GCA_016169945.1. NCBI lineage: Eukaryota > Metazoa > Cnidaria > Anthozoa > Malacalcyonacea > Clavulariidae > Trachythela > Trachythela sp. YZ-2020. The sequence continues at coordinate 7,622,334 of JADLSH010000260.1, forward strand.
TTCCTGACTAATTCTTGTGATATCATGAGAAGACATATTTGAGCATGTTAGAAAGTTTCAGTGTATTTGTTTGAACTCTTTTACTACTAGTTAATGATTATAAATCGATTTAATATCATGATCTCTTTTGTAGCTGGACGTAATTGTTGTGTAATGAACTGACAGATCTGTTATGTTATTTCTTCTTATTTGATTCATTTGTACCATGTGTTTGATTGATTTTAATAGTTGTTTGAAACATTTTTCATTTAATTCAAGTTTTTGTTTATATTCTTTGTATGGTGTGGATTGTTGTATGCAGGATGTTGCAACAGAGGCTTTCAGTGTTTGGCAGATGACACATGAGTTGCAGAAAATGTACATTTGTATTACTATCATCTATACCTGAAGTAATTAAAATTAGTTCTGATTGCAGATAATAACTAACAGAGGCAAAATATTGCTTGTTTTACTGTGCTGAGAAACATTTTCCAGCTCAAATATGCACGACGATCCCTTTGTGTATGATGCAAATCTTATCTAAATATCGTATTCTGATTTTGATACACCTGTTATGGGTGTTCATTGTTTTGAAAAATTAGACACTATTATCAGCATCACAACTATATATCACGAAACAATGCGTGACTGGATATATGGAAGATACAAGATTGTAAAACTACAAATACTATAAATTTACCACGAGATCATACATTAAATTTCAATGGCTGTGCAAATAATTACGCTTCTGGGATTTGAAATACGTTTCCAGGGTAGCATCAAGAACAAGCACCTGAAAATAATTAAACTTATGAGTTCAGACTAATTTTAATTCGCACGTGCTCTTATTTAAACTCAGTACTATTGTCGTTCATTGTTTTGGAAAAGTCCAATTGCACAATGTCAACGTCACAACTATGTCAAAACAATGCGTGACTGGATGGCATGGAGAATACAGGGTGTATAAAAAAACTGCAAATACCATAATTTGTATGCACGAGATCATACATTAGAATTTCAATGGCTGTGCAAATAATTACCTTCTGGGATTTGTACGTTCTTCAGGAGTATCAAAACAAGCACACAAAGTGAATTAAACTTATGAGTTCGAACTAATTTTAATTCACTTTGTGGCTGCTTTGTGCTGCACGTGAAACATGTTTTCAGAAATTGAAAACATGCACAACCGATGAAATTACAATGGCGATCTCGATATCATACAAGCTATATTATTCTGGACCCGATTCACCCTGTACAGGGTGTATAAAACTGCAAATACCATAATTTGTATGCACGAGATCATACATTAGAATTTCAATGGCTGTGTGCAAATAATTACCTTCACAGGATTGAAAATACATTTCCCAGGAGTATCCAGCTCAAACACACAAAAGTAAGATTAAGCTTATGAGTTCGAGCAGGAAATTTTAATTCACTTTGTACTTATTTTGTATCAATGCGATGAGCAATATTTTTAAAATCAACTTTTCTAATCACAACCAATAATGTGCTGATGTCAGATGCATACAAACCATATTATTACAGTTGATTCATCTTGCAGAGGATTTTCAAAACAATGAAAAGACAATGGAGCATTGGAATCACTGGATCGTGATTGGATGACACTATTAGTTTTATTTTAAGTGTTATGCAAAGTTATTATGCCTGGAAATCTGTAGTTTATTTGCATGCATGTGCTTTTTAAAACGGGCATGCGGCTATAGTCGAAGGCAACGTTTTGTCAACAACTGTTCGATTTCGAGAAATGAGATATATTAATTACCAACGATATATATTATTAAGAAGAAATGAAATGCTCCTGCCTTTTGGCCTCGAGGTTTTAATTGTGGCTGTCGTAATGCAGTAATGCCGCAATTGAAATTCAAAGGAGAAGGAATTGGTTACCGGGTCTGGAATATTGTCACCAACAAAGCTGGTAAGATATATATAAAGATATTTGGGGAAAATGTTGGTAATATTCAGTACAATCAGCTGTTGACACAAATCTGAACTTCCTTAAAAATGCATCTCAAACGTGGGGTCCAGTGTACGTAGTACCCTATAATAAACTGTTGTGGTTTGTGTTTGAACTATACCTGAAAATTTATCTCAAACGAGCTGGTCCAGTGGAAAGGTAGTAAGTATACTACAGTAAGCTGCCGTGGTTTGTGGCAGAACAACCATGCAGTTAAAATATCTCAAATGTGGGAGTCCTATCTAGGTGTTCTACAAAAACTGTTGTTGTTTGTGTTTCAACTATACCTGAAAATTTATCTCAAACGCCCGCCTGGTTAGCGTATAGATAGTATTCAACAATAAGTTGCCGTGCCCTGGTTTTAATTGTGTATGAACCACCTAAGCTAACTGAAAATAATATCTCAAACGTGGGTGTCCAGTGTAGGTATAGTATTCTACAGTAAGCTGCCGTGGTTTGTGGCTTATTCAACTGAAAATAATATCCCAAAGTGGGGGATCAGCTCAGTGATATATGGTAGTATTATACAATAAACTGTTCTGTTTGTGTGTGATGATGCTGATGATAACTTTATTTAACTACGCTAACATTGTCAGCTAAAGCTGGTTTCCACAATGGGCGTGTAAAATATTAACAAATAGTTACAAGTAAATAAAAAATAAAAAAGTATCATGCAGTTACAAATATACAAATATTATAAGTATCTATTTACATTAAGAATCATGTGATTTTATAAGCTAAGAGTAGCGATTTTTCTTTTAAAACTTGATCGAGATTGATTTAATTTCTCTTATATTTTCTGGTAGGGAGTTCCATATGGAAGCTCCATCGTACATGAAACTTTTCTCCATGTTGTTCGTATTTGGCTTTGGCAAGCGTATTGAACTTGAGCTGTCACGAAGACTGTGATCTAATATTTCCGTTTTGAAAGTAAATAATTCTTTTAGTGAGTTTGGCCCCATGTTATTGAGCGTTTTAAACATTATTTTTGCCTTGGCTTTCACTCTGTTCTTTGAGTGGTTCCCATCCTAATATATTCAGTACAGTTTGTTGACCTACCTCATTTGGCACATGTGCTATAATACCAGCAGCCTCTGTTGTAGGACTTTGCAGACGTTGATTTGATTTTCCACCAAATACATTCCAAACTATAATACCAGCAGCTCTGTGTGAAATTTTTGCAGACGTTGTTGATGTTTCACCAAAAAAATACATTCAAACTAACACAGTAGCTGAAATAGGGTCGAATTATAGCATTGTACACAGAAATGAGTGTTTTTTGATCAACATACTCTTTAATGCGTTTGAGAGCATAAATTCCAGATGAAATCTTTTTACAAATAGTGTCTGTATTACTTTTCCAACACAGATTTTCATCAAGAGTCACACCTAGCGTTTTGCATTGAAAAACTTGCTTTATTGGTTTGTTTTGAATATGAAATCTAAGCAGTTGAGCAGAAGCTTTTTTAGCATTGGTTTAGTACCAATAATTTGATATTCAGTTTTCGCTACGTTCAAGCTCAGTTTGTTTGCCATGAGCCATTTCCGAAGGTTTTCTAAATCCAAATTTACTGCATCTTCAATATCACTTAAACACCCACCAGCTGCTGTGATATCTGTGTCATCAGCAAACAGCCGGGGTTTTGTTTATTCAGGCATGCAGGTAAATCATTAATATACAGTAAAAAGAACAGTGGTCCTAATATAGACCCTTGGGGCACACCACATTTTACACATTTTGTGAACTATACCTGAAAAAATATTTCAAACGTGCCGGTCCACGACCAGTGTACTGTATAGGTAGTATACGGCTGTGGTTATGGCTGAACAACCAGTTAAAATTTGTCTCAAACGTGGGAAATTGGTGCAGTAGAAAGTATCTACAAACTGAGTGTTGTTGTTTGTGCCGGTCTGAACTACTTAAAAGGGTATCTTAAACGTGGGGTTGGTATTTAGATAAAGATCAAATTTCGAGGCTAGCTTGTTACGTGATTGGCAAAGTTTTCTCAAAAGACTGAGACAAGACAATGCTCTCCGTTGGAATAATTTTAATCTTTTGCACTCTTTTTATTTTATGCGCGGTGTGATTGCCAATGCATGCATGATAAAATGGAGACAAATATTTAATGCTGATAACGCGTTCTTACATAAATGCGCATGCTCAGTTATATACAAAGTGGGGACGGTAGATCGAGTAGATCAATGTGGCGTGCTGTGAATGATAATGAATAAAAAATTGCAGTAACGCCTGTTTTTAGAGAGCATGTGACAACGAAGAATACACGATTTGCTATTCAAATGATTTCAAAATTGTTTGAGGAAGGCCGGTTAGGTTATTTGTCACTTGCTCTAAGGGCCGCAGGTTGCCGCAGGTTCGATTCCTGCCAGAGGGCCTAAAGTTGCATTTTTCGCAACTGCTCCTTGTTAGGTCTAAAAATGTATATAAATTTTCATTCGTTTCGCTAAAAGGCTAGTGTTTTTCAGCCAGCCGCGTTTTTACTGGACGTAGTTTTAACAAGCCTAAAGAAGGTCGTATATATAATGATAACAATAAAGATTGACAGAATTTAGGGTAAACACACAACACATATAGTCGCCAAAATGTTCATTATAGACGAAGTCGTCAGTAATTCAAAAACACTCTTGCCTCGGTTCCAGTCTCGCAGTTTGTGACACAGAGCAGACGTTCGAATAAAGAAGCGTTTTGGGCACGGCACCCCTAAAAGTTGGCACCCGTGCCCAAACGATCAGTTCGCTATGCACCCGTTTACACGACAATTTTTACAAGGGATACTATTATGATACTGTTAGGAGCTAACATCCAGTTTGACTTGGGATCCCATATATTCAATCAATTTTTAGGTGTTATTTATTATTCAAATTACTTTGGTTCGCAAGACGCCATGTTGGAAAATCAACGAATTGTTTTGCGCATGCTCAAACTAGATTACTTCTGGAATATTTTCGCATTTTGGGCACGGTGCCGCTCGATCGCTAGACGGGCCGAGACTAGTTCGTCAGGAAGTCTCGGCACCTTCAATATTTTGGGCACCGGTGCCGATTTTTGTCGCGTTTATACGACAAAAGTCAGAGGTGCCGTGCCCAAAGTTTTGGGCACTGGGGCCAACTTTTAGGGGTGCCGTGCCGAAAACGCTTGTCGTGTAAACCGACCTTAAGTAAAAATTGAGAATTGCGACTTTCGTGAGATTAAACTGAATGCCAAGTTGTAGAGTTTATGTTGTATTACAAACAACAGTAACCTTATGTTTAAATTAATGTGCTTAATCAAGTGATATTTTGTCTTGTTTTCCTTTAGTCATCTGAAATTGATAATGTCTGCGCATTCTTGACCAGATCAGACCAGAGCATTTGATTTTTTTTCAAATAAGTCACGCCAGTCTCAGATAAAGTCCTGTAATATTAATTCGGATTCAAATCATTAGCCCCGTTTTTTCCTGCTTAATATCAAATCCCTCCCCGTGTTTGAAAAAGGTTAGGGAACTGGTGTTAACGCTTAGTACAGCTTCATGAATAACAAAGAAAGCCGCGTCAATAATAAATAATTATTGGATGAGGCTGAGCATGATATCAATAACATTGACCGAGGTCTAAATAATTCTTGATATCATGCGTAAGCCGAATCCAATAATTGTTTTATTATACATTAAAAAGACAAAAACCAGACAAGTAAGCCAAGACTTGCGACCGGTGGGAAAGATGCAAAAACACATAATTTAACATTTAATAGAACAATAAATACTTATTGAAGATGGTTTTGTATTGTTTCCTGGCCTTTTTGGTGCAGTCACTGTCTTTTTCTGACAATATATAATTTTGACATTTTCTCTTCGTTTGTAAAGGCAAATTTACAAGAAGCCATTTGGTTTGTTTTGGCTTTCGACAGCGTCCAATAATAGTTTCTTCGATCGAAGTTCGATCCAAAAAATCTACTATTGGACGCTGATGACGTCACCAGTATGGTGGCCCATTGTTCTCATAGTAAATTAGTGAATAGAAATTTATAGAAAACAAGAAAAACATAAAATAAAATAAAATAAATAAAAATAAAATAATATGTATGGCAAAATAAATAAATAAATATAAAAAAATAAATTTAAAAAAATTAAAATGAAAAAATAAAATAAATAAAATAAAATTTAAATAAAAATTAAATAAAAACAAATTAAAAACAAATCAAAATGTAAAAAATAACTAAAAATAAATTAAATAAAAAAATAAATAAATAAAAAATAAATAAATAATAAAAAATAAATAATAAATTTAAATTAAAAAATAAAAACCAACATGCGATTTCCATTTCAAAATGAAAATGAAATTCAACTTTCAAATTGTGAAAAGCCCAACGTTCTCATTTGATTTAGAAAAACAACTTATATACGACTTTCGTTTCAAAAATCAAAATCAAATGTTGTTAAAAAGCCCATCGTTCTCATAGACCATGATGCACCTCGGCCAGTAGCTTAGTGACCGCGAGCCTTCATATCATGTTTCTTTACTTAATTCTTAATCTTCATTCAAAAATTCAAAATAATGCCACCTAAAAGAAAAGCAGTTTGGGATAACCTGGCTCAAAAAATGTCAGCGAAGCGAACCACAAAAGATGGACAGAAAGCAAGCGGTAAAACGCCTAATGCGCCGTCTGAAATAATCGTCCAAAGGCTCTCATCCGAGCCAGACAACAAACAGACGTACAAGCCAATTCAACCACGTGAGTTCGTCTCATTTGAATATAAAGAACTCACACTGCTAAATCTTAAAAAAGCATGTGCATCACATTTTAATCTGCCGTACGCAACGTGCGATGTTCTGGTATCAAATAAAGGCCCCTCGTGTACGAATATCAATCAGATACCATATCGAAAAGACAAGGTAAGCAAACACAATAATTTATTGATTTATTCTAAACAAATATACAGTTCACAGCAGGGTTGGCAATCTTCTTTAATTCAATCTTCTTTAATCTTCTTTAAATAATTAAAGAAGATTTTGGATTTAAACAAAAATCTTCTTTAATCTTCTTTAATTTTTTAATTTTATTATATTTATTATTTTCATACTAATACTTGTGTGGTGTTTGTGTGTGGCGTTTGTTATTTTTTTACAGGCTCTTGCGAAGTCGCGGTAGTTGAATTGAAACAATTTGCATTTTTTGAAACAAGTACAAAATAAATCTTTGTGAAATTCCTTTTAAAAAATTCAATTTTGAGAATCCTTTACAAAATCTTCTTTAATCTTCTTTAATTGAATTTTTATGAAAAGAAGAATTTAATAAAGATTTTTTTAAAAAATCTTCTTTAATCCCCCCTGTTCACAGACATGGAACATATTGTCCTATTTCTCCTCGCGACTAATATGTCTATCGTGAAAATGAATTTCACCAGCCTGCTTTTATACGAAAATGTTGCTGGTATAAAATCTGTTTTCAAACATGATTTCTTAACATTTCATTTAGACTTGTTTAACAAGTTAGGGCTGTTTATATGGGAGGCGGCGCCGCTGAGCAGCCGGTTACCGGCTAGCTCACCTCATATAAACAGCCCCTAAGACTTGTCAATTTTGCTGAAACTTGTCATGTAATAAATTATTGCCCAGACCATTACTTTAACAGTATAGACTTTCCTAGTCCCCACCCACTTTCAGAGAACATTGATGATGGGCCATTCCACTTAATGTCCACCCCTGTTTTCCATGTGGATATATTAAGCAAAATAGTTGTTGTTTGATTTATTAAACAAAGGACAACAAAGGACTAAGCTACATTTAGCAAATGTGTACCATTATGTGCCAGTCAATGTCAAGCCTTTTTACTTTGCTGTGCTGGTTTTATAAGAAAAGTCTCATGCACACTGGAAATTTTTGTGGTTTTATTGCAGGTCTCCACACATGCACACTGGGAGTATTTTTGAGTAATATTTTCTGGATTTCACATTGCCAAGACACCTTACACTAGCATTGTTGTGTGTGTCTTATTTACCCCTGTTTTAGACTGACTGCCTTGTGCATGCATTTGTGCACAGTAATAACAGGCCTTTTTATTTGCTAGGTATACCTTGTGCGATTTGCATTGCATTGTTGCAAGACCAAAGATGATGATGGTGATGATGACAGACGGTTAAATACTGAACACCCACAAAGAATTAGGAAGCACAATCTATCAGCCCCAGTTCAGTCTGTCAAGCCGAGTGTGGAGATTACATACCCAGCTTGATATCTGTGGAGGAATTGCTCAGAGCTGGTGCTGGTCGCTTAGACCAAAACAAGAAAACTGATATCATTTGAAGTAGAGAAGTTCACCATGGAAACTCGGCAGTGGGAGCCAGGAATGAATATCACAGCAATGGTCGATGATGAGAAGTTCTCTTCTGGCGGCTTTAGAGATGCCTTTTTAGGTGTTGAAAAAGGCTACAGTAAGAAAAATGGGTTGTAAAAAATACAACCTAGATGCATTGACGATCATCAGTGATACACTGAAGACAAGTGTTGAAAACCACACAAGAAAGCAAGTACAGATGAATTCTGTTGCACAAGTCATTGCAAGGAAATTTTCTTCAAAGGTCCCAGAAGAATTTGGAAGGTGTTTCGCATACAATAACATCTACTATACCCAGCTTGATGGTCGACTGCAACAATAGAAGAATTTGTTGAAGGTAAATTTGTTAAGTATATTAACAATAATGGAAACTGTGTTGATCTTGGCCCCGATTGTGAAATTGAAATCAAAACCATCCAGGACAAGGCCCAAGCTCTTGTTCACTTCAGCTATATTGCCACAGATAACAAGATGCTCCTAGTTGATATCCAGGGTTCCAGATATCTCTTGTATGACCCAGAAATTGCCACCAAAGACCTCTATGATGCAGAAGATGAAGAAGCTGAAATATATTTCTGCTGTGGGAACCTGGCACATGTGGCTATTGATACATTTATGAACAATCATGTTTTGCAACAAGTATTTGCGAGATGTTGGAATTAAAGAAGTGAGAAACTTTACTTAACAGTACATTTCGTATTCAAGAGTGAACTGAATGTTTTATGTGGAAACTGTGTACTTTATATGACACAAAATACTGTATACTAGATTTTGGCATTTACGTTATTCAAAGTGGGACGAACACATAGTTTTGTACCTTTGTACATAAGGATTTAAAACGTATATACATATCATACAGTATAAAATGATTTAATCTGTCGGATACATCTAGGATGTGCCTGGTACTGATTTACTGGCATACCAGATAATAGTCCAGCAGAGACAAGTAAGGGAAAGAAGTTCAATAACTATCCAGAAAATTTTCTCTGATAATGGATGTCTATTTTGCTGGAAACTGGTATCCGCTCATCCCTAGATATACATGTATTACAGTGTGTCAAGTTTGTATCTTCAAATATTTATATTGCAAGGGTTTTTATGAAGTTAAATAGAATAGTTGGTATTATCCACAATACAGTTATGGTAGTCATATATGCTCTGATTGTCCATAATGATGTTTTAGAAACAAATATGTATCTGCTGCATCAGCTGGTTTAACTTGATCAATTTCTGGGATAATTTGTTCACACTCCCTACGAACATCAGCGTCAAGAAAGTCTTCTCCTACATCCATTACTCCTGATAGTTCTCTAACTTCATCAAGTGCTTCATCTGTAATAGGCAGACCTGTAATATACCAATATAAGGTCATTATTTGCTAGTCCATGTTGCTGAAGCTTTGATATTATCAAAATGTCAACCACAGACCTGGTTTGTATAGGCCATTTAAATCCTTAAAAGTATTTACAGAACCTTTACACATGAATTTTAAGGCTTTAGACATTTGAAAAATCTTTAAATTGTATGAAAATGTTAAAAAAGCTTTGAATCTATTGAATTATTCCATTCCATTACAATTACTTGGCCAATTACATAGATCCATAACAGCAAGATGTGCACATTACATACTTTCAAATTTCAATTAGCAAGATTATTTACTTTACCATAATTGTTAACTGCATACAGTACTGTAGGTGTAAAAAATATGCTTTAACACTGTATTTGTCCTTGGCTTACCACATTGTTCATGACCATAGTTTTCAGGAAAATTAAAAACATGATCAGGAATTCCCTTTGGCATTTGTGCATCCTTTTGCTGTCTTATCCTGTGGGTGTTCCATGTACATTTATAGAAAACATCTATTTCCTTTTGAATAATTGGAATATATATGAATGCCAACAAGTCCCTTATTAAAGAGAAAAATATTTTTTAGTGTTTACAAATGTACATACAGGGTAGTGCAACAGAGTAGTATACCAGTTAGTGATTTAATTGTTAATTATTTATACTGGTAGTAATGCCAGTGAGAGATAATGGAAGCTGTCATGTTGACACATGTTTTGGCTACAGTATTGCATTTAAACATCTGAAGGAATTGCATGCTGATAATTACAAGCATCAGTAATCAATATGAATTCTCAAAGTTGTGTTGTAGTTGATTTCCTGTGGAACTATTTGAGAAAGTGTTGCAACTGTACCTGTCAGTTTGATCATGTTGATCATAGAAGCCTTGTTCTAACAGCATATTCAATTGCCTTTGAAATACTTTTCAAATCTGTGATGCAAATCACGCCACCATCTCTCAATCTGTTGAGAGCATTAAAATGAATGGTAATTGTAATGTTATACATTATTGTAAATGCATGTACATGTTTCCTAGAATTATAATATTATTTTAGCTACATGTACAGTATTTTTAAATATGCTTTACCTTATTGCTTGTTGATGGACCAAATTTTACTCCATCTTCTGGATTTCCAATTTCTGGGTGAAATGTTCTAAGGAATCCATGAATGGTTGCTATTGATCCCATTTCTGATCCCTTATCCAGTCTTAAATGTTGACTTAATGCTTAACAGAAGAAAACAATTGTTAAATGAATCAGTTGCTCTTCAAGTGGTCAATATAAAACAGACAAAACCATAAACATTTTAAAACCGTTTGGCATAATGTGGTATTTTTAAGTAGTTCAATGTGATAACCACACACCAGAATATATATATTATTTAACGCACTAAATATATAATACATACTTTTGTTGTTATAAGATGTTCAAGGTACCACCGCCCAATCAATTTTGGATTTGAATTTGAGGTCCATAACTTCAAATATAGGATTCGACAACTAAAACATCTTGCATTCCAAATAAAGCAAGTGGGAATGTGTCTCTCATGAACCCCATTAATTTGTCATGACCATCACCTGAATGTGTATGATTTGGTCCCTAAAAACAAGATAATACGCAAATTAAATAACTTCACAACTCGATCCCTTATCACTTCGCATAACCATGAATTTGACTCTCTAGTAGACACTCAGGAGTTTCAAGTTTGTCATGGTGTGGAGAATTTGACCTTTCAATTGACCTTTTGACTACAAAATGACACAATATACAAGTCTACCAACCAAAGAAGTAAATGTTCCAGTAGGGCCTCTTCTTCGTTTTCGTGTGCCAACCCCACCACGGCGCTCAAGTCCTTCAGGATCAATATTGGTCATGACATCGTATACAAGCCCCCTGGGCACTGGAAGACCATGACCTTCACGAACTTTCTTATGCAACGAACGGTAGCCTAAGAGCTGACCTGGACCATCTTGAGCTTCGCGCACAGCTTCCTCTACTTCCTCCACACTCACATCATAGTCAACATACTTTATTTCAAAATATTTCAATCTTCTACTTAAAGTGCCTAGGCTCCAAGCGTATTGGCAATAGTCCCTTGTCATGAAATCTAGAATCTCTTTTCTCTTAAAATTTTGGAGAACATAGTTCCTGAGATCATCTCGAAGTCCATCGTCATTTTGCCATTCAACATTCACAATTCTTTCCGCCATTTTGAATATGAAGGCTCGCGGTCACTAAGCTACTGGCCGAGGTGCATCATGGTCTATGAGAACGATGGGCTTTTTAACAACATTTGATTTTGATTTTTGAAACGAAAGTCGTATATAAGTTGTTTTTTTCTAAATCAAATGAGAACGTTGGGCTTTTTCACAATTTGAAAGTTGAATTTCATTTTCATCTTGAAATGGAAATCGCATGTTGGTTTTTATTTTTTAATTTAAATTTATTTTTTATTTTATTTATTTTTATTTATTTATTTTTTATTTTATTTATTTTTGTTATTTTTAGTTTTTCATTTTGATTTGTTTTTTAATTTGTTTTTTATTTAATTTTTTTATTTAAATTTTATTTTTATTTATTTTTTTTTTTTCATTTTAATTTTTTTAAATTTATTTTTTTATATTTATTTATTTATTTTGCCATACATATTATTTTATTTTTATTTATTTTATTTTATTTTATGTTTTTCTTGTTTTCTATAAATTTCTATTCACTAATTTACTATGAGAACAATGGGCCACCATACACCAGCGGAAGTAACGTGAGAACTACCGGATATTGAAAACTATCCGCGCTTTTTGACCAATCAGAAACGAGAATAGAGTTTGAATGTATAATAATGTCTAATACTGTAGTTAAGTGCGTCCCTCCCCCCTTCTTTATGTAAAATAGACCGCAATTTGTCGGAAATTTTGAACTAAAAAGGCTAAGAACAGCCCATTTTGAGAATGTAAAATGAAGGGTTTCGGAAACACACCTCTTCGGGGTTCGCGACGCCATTTTGCACAAGTTGGGCACACACAATAGAGCAACAATATTGTGACCCTAGGGACATGTATTTCCGTTGGGATGAGGTAATGAATCCCGTACGCTTTCGTCCCCATATTTAAGAAAAGTCGGGTGGGCGGGATGCCTTGGTACCTGGTTGGAAAGGGTTTATTTAGAAAGTTTTGTTGGAAATTCAGGAAACTTTGGCCCCTCGCCAGAAAAAGTGCATGAATTCTGCTACTGAACTCAGCTGTGGCTACACAGAGTTGTTTGTTTTCAGTGGCGAAGCTTGTCATGGCAATTGTTATGCTATGGCTATGCCTAGCAAATATTAAACATGCACTTAGATATTGTCTAAAAAACATATTTCTAGTTTGAATAATTTCAAGTTGAAAATTTGCATAGCATGTGGAGTTGCTATGTCTAGCTTCGCCACTCATATTAATTTTTCATTTTCTCTCTGACTAAATACCAAATTGGCTTAGAGAAACATTTGTACGAAGAAAATGACAGTGTTATACTATATTTCATGTACTGGTTTGCTCTAGGTTTCCTTCCTGCTACATAACAATAAATAAACTTTGTGTCCGTGATCAAATATCGAATTTATACTTAGAAAAACTTTTGCTTCATTTAATAGGAATGGCATTTCAATTATTTTATTGCTTCAATACAAAGATGGGAACTTAATCATTGTGTTTCGATGTTTATATTTTTCTTGTTGCACTTCGAATTCGGTTTAATATTCTGTAATGTTTCGAGAAAAATGAAGTCCGTTGTCAATCTGTGCAAGTTGGTCGTTGAGCATTTGAATTTGTTCAACAAATTATATTTTGTTCATTCTAACCACGCATGAAAATCATTGACCCTAATCCCGACCCAATCCCTAAATAACCCTATTGTGTGCGTAACATGAACTTAGAACCGAAATTTTGCAAAATTTCCCGCCTTCTTTGCCGTGCTCATCTCTGAACTGATAAAAAAAAATAGAACTCAATGGTTCGTAAGTTATATCAGCTAACACAAAATTTTAGGAGGTTTACGCTTTACAGTTTCTGGTTATCAGAGGGAGAGGAACACGTATTGCTTAGATAGAAAATGGTCATCAATGGCCTCTCTTTTTTCTTAAATTTGCTAGAGAATAACTAATAAGATCACAACCATATTGCCGCCTCAAGTCTCCTTATCTAGTATTTAAAACGTTTTAAAACTCGTTAGAACAGCAGTAGAAAGCTATAACTTTCAAGGTGCACATGAAAAGAGTTTTTTTTGAAGACCAAACTAATTTAAACTGCTTATCTTACGGTTATATTTGTCATGCGGTAAGAATTTTTGCAACATCGCGAGGATCCAGTTTTTAGTCGTCCGGGTTTTCCATTTCGAGTTTTAGAAGATGCCAGTGCGCGTTTCACTATATACCCATTGCATCCCCAACTCCGTTTTATTCCCCCATCCGCGTTTAATTCCTTTATCCGCGTTCTATTCCCTTATTCGCCTTTTACGGTATTCCTTCATCTGCGTTTTATTTCCTCATCCGCCTTCTATTCTCTCATCCGCCATTCGTATCGGTAATGCCATCCATTCGTCCGTATCCGCCTTTTATCCAACCAAAACAAATTATCGTTTGTTTATAATAGAACGCCAACCGTTTTAGATTACAATCCAATTAGCGGCGATCAAGAAATGACGCGCTAATTATTCCCGCTTATTATAAAGACAAGCCATCATGTTTTGCTTTTTAAGGCGCCATCTAATGATACATGTGTTCATTAAGGAAAAAGCATAATTGCAAACAGATCTTTCTTAGTAGACTAATTCGGTAGTATACAGTTTGCCACCGTGACAACGTTGAAAGAGGAGTCAAACTGTGCCTGCTATATAGGTAAGTTTGGGGGTGACAAATGGTTTCCTGGAAAGTAATAAGGAATATTATACATGTACTCTTTAGATCAGTGTGTGGTAAGATGCCTCAAATAACAACTGAACAGAGTTAAGTTGCTTTTATGCCCTGTACACTGGCATGAACGCCCTAAAAATCGTAGTAACATTCAAAGCCAAGCTGGCCTCGCCTCTTTTCTTAAATTCGAGGCCCTGTGCGCATATCTCTATTGTACACATGTGATTGTGTGACGATCGATATAGACTGACTGGGTACCTGGCTATAGTATTGCTTGTTGCCATTAGCAGTTAACACTGTATACATCTAGTCAATTAAAGTTGTCTTTTCGAAGTCAATACTAAAAACCTCTACTTCCGCAAGCGCGAAAGGCACAATGGCACAATGGGCACAATAAAACAGTGTTTGTGAAACAATAAATTGAAACAAAATGTTTGTCAGAAGTTTGTTGCGGAAAAATTGTTGCTTTTTGGAAAGGACATTTTGTTGCCATAAGTCATAATGACGTTATCGACATTTTAAGAAACATTTGAGAAATAGTATTAAGATTTCCGCAGCAATGTTTCCTTGACAGGGTGTATTAAAAACGTAGTTCATTTAATAAGAATAATGATTTTGCTCAGTCTATTTCAAAAATTTCCCACTTTAATATGGAGTATAAAATTTATAGTATTTATAGTGCAAGCAACACTATACACGATCATGTATATAACTATTATATTAGTAAACGCAATTTTACTAAGTGAATTTTCTTGTTTACTAATTATCTTTTGGCTTTGCTGCTCAGTGCATGGTGTTGTCACGGAAGCGAAAGAAACAAAAATATTTCAAAAGATATTTGACACCGATATTAAGATAGACAAAGACAATCGTGCCTGGTCGTGCACTCGTGCCTAATGTATTTAGTTCGACACGGCGCGAGGTCGATTCAAACGGCGAACTTATCATGCATTTGGTCGAGAAAAGTTCCATTCAAAAGATAATGAAAGCTCCCATCTAACAATTAAGTTCGACGTTTGAATCAACGTCAAATTTTGCTGAACTTTGCCGAACATAATACGAATTAGGTTCGGCACAAAGGACGACGTTTGAACTAGACCTGATAACATTTCACATTTTATCACGTTTATTATCACTAATATCGTCTTAATTTTGTTATGTTCCTCTTACACAAATACTTTTGAGATAGAATAAAACTAGTACTAAAAGCCCAAGCAGGGACCGCGTGGCATTTCTTTGCATTGCATGGGGGCGGCTAAAAATCTCAAAGGTACAGTGGCACCACAGTAGAACCGCGCGAACGTTGAATGCATAAGACCTGTGACAACTTTGAAAAGAGAGACAAATATAGGTAATTATTTAGTGAGCACTCTATTTAAAATTTCTCTTTTTGCTATTCGTCCTTTTTACTGCGTTTTAACAAGAAGAATCTCTACTAAACTGGTTCAACATGTGTAACTGACTAGCCATAAGGCATGAATGCATGCAGGAAAGAAATTTTGTTTCCGCAAACGTTTTTGAGGTTAGGCATGAAGTATGGAAAAATTTTGTTTTCTGATATACTAGGTTTGCATGTATATATGAAAATGTATTTTAAAGACAAACTACGGCGTTTAAAAGCGAGCGCTACTAACAGCTTGCTGAAAATGGAAAAAGTGCAATTCTACTCATGGCCGCAAAAATACGAGAAATATTCATTCTATGTCCGTCTCTTGGCGAAATTATGGCAAAATCTATCGAGATCTCCGCAGGCGAGACAGTGAGCCAGACGACCCCTCTCCCCTTAAAATACATTGACATTGTTGCCATAGTGACGGTGAGGGATTGTTTTTAACTCTTTAACAAGAGATTTTGTAAATTTTGAGAGAGCCGTTTGAACCTGAGCTATTTTAGTAAATAAAACTTTTTTATTGTTATATTGTGAGACGTGAGTTTGTATATATTGACACAAGTTCGGTACAACAGCTCGATTTTTCATACGAACGCAATCAAATGTTTTCCAATAGTAAAATTACTTGCGATCAACGTATAATGTTTATAAACTAAATGGACCTTTATACGAACATTTCTTTCATTTCTTATATAGACATATAATTTCAGTGAAGTGTATTAATTTGTATACGATATTTAACTTCGCGAGTGCAGAAGTTTTTAGCGTAATTGAGCATGTCATGAATATCGTCATATTCTGTCTGTGCGTCTGTTATGCAACAAACGGATTTATCTCATGTGAAAATAGGTTCTCGCAGGACTGAAGTAATTAGGTCATAGACATAGTGAAATAAAGAAACCGACGTTTTAATAGTTAGTAAACTGGATTGTTTTATCAGCTCTCTCTTTATACTGAACAGTTCTCTAAATAGTTCAAGTAAATTATCTAAGCCGATGTTGGTATAAACTAATTATAACAATTCCTTTTAAAGTAATAGTTTAACTAAGCCATAGTCCCCAACCCCCCAGCCCCATGTTGCCCCACTTGATCCGTTTTGTCCAAAATATACTGAGCAAAAACGGGGGAAATGACTTAGTTCAGAAGAGTGTTATGATATTCCCACAACAAAACCTTGCTTTTATACCAAAAGCTCAGTCCGTTTAGATGGTATATATACCAAAAATGTTACTGAAAATGCAGGAAATCAAGCCACAGACATTCTCAAGAATACGAACATTTTCTCTCCAGACCCCTCCAAGTTCGCACTCCTTCAATTTATCACCTTGTTAGGTTCCTTTTCGTTGATACTCCCCCACAACTAACGATTTCTTAAAAAAGGCCCTGGGGAATTTCGAACAAAAATTATATACATATGCCATATTTTAGATCTAACTATGAGTAATGTAACTATATATATAAAGGGCCTTTTTGTTGCCTCACAGTTCTTTTTTACAACTGCCCCTTGTTACACTTATAGGTCTAATATATATATAATTATGCGCATGTGTCTAAGTATTGTACCACATGCGCTTGAGAGAGCAAGCGTATGGTGTATAAATACGAAGTCACTCGCATCTAGATTGCGTTACAAGCTGCACTGAGGAGCCGTTGAACGGCGAAACATGCATGTCTGCAGATTTGACTATATAATTATTTATATGTATATAATTTTCGCTCCAAATTTTCCATCTAGAAAAACCTTCAACGTTCAGTTATATATCGAGCGAAGTTATATAGAACACACTGCATGGCATCACCCTAGTATATATACATGAAATTGTGATTTTAGCTCTTGGTAACTGCATGAACTTTGTAGTTCTGTATAGTCAAAGCGCTGCACCGGAATCGCAGGGTCGCGTGCATGCAGGTTTTTTTCATGCCAAATGCTCGCAAAATACTCCATGCGCCGTTATTTTGCCAGACGCCTTAAAGGCAAAATTTAGAAAAATTGCATGTATGTTGTTTTATATAGAATTGTCAGTTGTTCGCAGTTCTCAACTGGAAAAATTGTTAACAATTTATGTGTTTAAGTAGCTAGATGTGCCATTAATAAATAATGTATTTTTGCATGGCCCCGCCTGCAAGAGAGGTCATTTTATAGGCGTGCAATTAAGAAGCACTCATATCTTTTAGTAGTCTTCGCTGAGTGTTCTATTTTCCACTGTGACATTTTTAAAATCTACAATTAGTAAGGGTTGGGTAAAAATATTTGAAGCCCAAAAATGGTTGCATGGCCATGAGTAAACCAAAAAATTAGTATTTTTGAATTTCGCTATGAATGCCAACCTGAATTTTTGAAGTATAAATATTGAACGGCCGCTAATAGTAATACTATTCACTAATAAGTTATTGTGTCTGTAAATTCTCTGTTAATTAAAAACTCTGTAGAAGGTTCATAATATTTATACTGATTATGCATACATCTTCAATGGTTTGCAAACATTTTATAAAATTTCGCAAGACAATCAAATTAAATTAAAAGTCAACAGGCTGTTTATCAAAGCAACGACCTTCGTGAATTCCGACTAAACTGCAATTTACACTCAAATTTGATTGATTTTTACCCTATTCAGGTCAAAATGTCTAACAAATTGTCTATTTTACTTATTAAAATGCGATGTTAAACGAGGCAATATTTACGGAAACTTGCGACGCAATTTCGGACACAGAGCGATGTTATTACATGTAATACTAGGTAAAAAGGAAATTTGCAGAGAATTTGTGAGCATGAATCTCGTTTTACTTTGCTGATATTTTTCTCGCTAAACATGCGATGAAGGCAACAAAGAAATGAATGAGAATAATATCGACGCGGAGCAACTTCACTGTTTTTCTGTGCGTATGATTTTCTCCTTGCATACGGTTGCAAATTGGGGCAAAAATTGCCTCCCCCCAGTGTGTCATGGCCAGGTGGCTGGGGTAGTTGTCTCCCCACTTCCACCGCACCGAAATTTCCGCCACTGACAAAAAATATACATTTTTGTAAATATACATATACAAATGCAAGGTTCCATGTCTCTTAATTATAAAAAATGTCGATTAGTGCATGTAGCGAGAAATTATAAATATTTTTCTAGTTCGCGAGAAATTAGAGTTTTGTAGATTTTTTGTTCATTAAATATTAAATTAAATGGAAACTGAAAGAGTATAATGCCATGTTGGGTAAGAAATTTAGACGTTTTGTATGAATTAGTAAGGGACCATGCATATTTTGGGTAAGAAATTTAGACGTTTTGTATGAATTAGTAAGGGACCATGCATATTTTATCTGGGAAGGGGGCTGGTGGAATTAGGGAGAGGGCCATCCAAAAATAGATGGTCTTAAAAGGGTGTGCCATGGCCACGCGAAAAGAGGCCATTCTGACTACTAATATTCAAAATTTTCCCAATAGAATGACTACGCAATTTTGCTCAGCCTTGCAACTGCTGCTTTATGAATAAATGCTGACAACTGTTGAGCAAGATATTTATTTACAGTATTAAATGTGAGCCAATGATCACAAAGCCGTTTGCTCACAAAACGAGTTTTTAGGGGAATTTGAAATGAAGGTTTTAGGAAAGAATGTTGGAGGGTGTCATTTGAAACATATCATTATTTAAGGGTGGGCCACTGGGAAGAAGTTGAGTATGAAGGGATGGCCATGCTAAAGATTTCAATGGGCAAACTAAATTCCACCGCTCCCCCCCCCCTTTCCCCTCCCCAGCATGCTAAAAGAGGAACGGGCCATAATGGAAGTGTAATATCTATGGTATTTCAATTTTCTCAATAAAAATGTTTCCCGGCCGTTAATTAACAATAAATACACTTATATGCACTGGCTAAAAATAATTCTAATTTTACATTTTTTGTCTGTGACTAAATGTCGAATTGGCTTAGGCCCGTTTCAGACGCCGCTAAACTCATGCGCCGAACTGCCGCAGTGATTCAATCGATGTACAAAATATATTGTTATTCACGAGAAAGGAGCGCATTCGCGTGAGAATTCTCAATAAAATTAAAAAATATGTAACATTACAATGTTGCTAAACTAATCCTCATAAATTGCACTAAATTTCGAGTTAGCTTTGCTACATTTAATAGTAGAGCGGCGTATGAATCAAAGTCGTTCCAATGCGACAGGCTCTGCTGAACTTCAATCGCTCCAACTTCTGCGCACTTATTAAATTGTTCATACGTCGCTCTTCAGCCGCACCTATAGTGTCAGAGCAAGCGCCTATATCAACTCTGCATGAGCCTTGAGTTCGATTCTCGCACACTCATGTGAAAAGAGTAAGTCAACGCTCTGCTGAAAGTCGTGGGTTTCTTCCCATTGGGAAAGTTTACTGGGTGGGTTAGGATATACAGATTAGGAAAGTAATATCACAATTTTTGTAAAAATAGATCATGTAGGCTAAGTACATAATATAGGTAAGCCGGATTCTTGATGTAATCGGTCACTGAAAAGCCACAACGGGGAGTGAGTTGAATAATGGGTTCTAAATTCATGTTACGCACGAAATAGGGTTAGGGTTAGGAATTGGGTCGGGATTGGGGTCAAGATCAAAGAGAAATATTCGTGACTCGTAACATGGCCTTATAACCGAATAATGTATGTGTGTATGTATGTATGTACGTGCTGCTTGCAAAACATCCAATTAAGTTTGGCGCATAAGTGGAGAGGCATCTGAAACGTGCCTTTGATGAGCTCTTGTAAGAAGTACGGCATTTTAATTGCTTTATGTTTACTGCCAGTTAATTAACAGGTTATAAAAGGCCGTCAAGTTGAGCAGAATTTCACTCATTTCCCAGCTGAAAATCCAACTTGGTTTCAACCATGGTAAGTTTTAAAGAAATGTGTACTATACATTAGCTGATAGTTACAAGCCACCTTACTTTCGCTACCCTAATTCGTGTACTACTAATTTTTGCTCAGTCGGCTTAAATTTTCGCGCCTTTAAATTTCGCGTACCCTAACAAATATGATATTTTTCTGCAGTTTTAATCTCTCGCATCTTGCAAAGGAAAGCAAACCTAGAAAATCAAGAAGAAGGTAGGTTTTTCCTTGTTACTGATTATCCCTACAAAATTTTACTGGGCTACCAAGCCATCTGACTTCGAATTCTAGTTTGTTTCTTCAATCAAACTGTGTCTTCTTGCCTTCACGTCCAAACTAAAAGCTTTCCTTATATTTTTTGTGAAGCACACTGTTGACAGATGCGGCTAGGGCGATGCTCTTTTACCGCTGAGTTAATTTTAGCTTGCTACTGTAAGTCGAGGGTGTAATTTACTTAGGTGAAATTTACTTGCGTGACTGCCCTGTTTTTGAAAACTCGTGTAAGTAGAGTTGTAGTTGGTTCTCTTCCGTGCTTCACCAAAACCTGACCCTTAAACTTTAGTTGTAACTAATTATTCTTATTATATTTGTAGCTGAAACATTTGGAGACTTTCAACTCTGCGTCATGAATGTATACAAAATTCTTCGTTTCTATCTATTGCTGCTGTACACACAGACCTGCAGTTCGCTGACATCCAGTGCTGCGTTCAGGTTGGCCGCTTCAGGTACACAAATTGAATCATAAAACACAATTAAAAGTCGTTTTTGTTTTTAGTCATGTGTTTTTCTATGCGTAGGTGTTACGTATTAGATGTTTTTATTGGTGAAACGAGGATGAGTGTTGATGATGAGAGTTGCAACTCTCGCTCGTGTTTGACCGCCAACTCTCATCGACTGTCGTGCACTTCTCTTCAACTTTGAGCTGGTTCAAATTTGGATGAGAGTTGATGAGAGTTCTTGCACGTTTGACCGCTACACGCGGCAAGTTTTTTGTCCTCATTTGACCGAGGTATAAGAAAATTCTCTCTGGTAAACTCGCATTCTCGTTTGTTGCAAGGGTATGCTTAAGTTAAAATTTAACCCGCTATTTCGTTTGTGTTTTTCTGTACGTCTGATTATTTCAGAGCATCTATTGATCCAGACAAGATTTATGGAAAAATATCTCAAAGTTTATCAACAAGCTTTTGGGAAGTTTGCTTTGAAGGTTTATGCTAACCTATAGGATTAAGCTAACTGGCTTTTGAACAACCGGCCCCGTTTTTCACTAAACGAATTAGTTCGCTCGAAGCGAAAAGATAGATTCGGCAATGTGATAAATTAGGTTAGCGAAAATGATCGCTTTCTACTTTTTAGTGGCGAATTTTTTGGCTGACAAACGGGCCAATTTATTATCATTTTCATTTCGCTTGACGCGAACCGTGAAGTTCGCCTACGGAACATGCTGTAAACTCGTGAGCAGTGGCGTTTATGGCCGACGATTTGAAGAAATTCATTAGAAGGTTTAAAAATATGGAAGCCTAAGAAGTTTTATATCATATAAAGCTTCTAAGGAATTCCTTAGTGTAATTCGTTTGTCATGAACAATAAACTCACGAGTCTAATGCGGAGAGTGGAGTCCGGACAAGGGAGTGCGGGCATCCTGCAAATTGCAAAGTGCGGATTCCGGACTGCTGATTCCAGAGTGCAGATACCGGAGTGCAGACTGCGGAGTGCGGACTGCGAATTGCGGACTCCGGAGTATGAACTGCGAAGACTGCGCAGTGCGGACTTCGCAGGCGAAATGCGGAGTGCGGACTCTAGAGTGCAGACTACGGAGTGCGGATTCCAAAGTGCGGATTGCTAAGTTGGGACTCTAGAGCGCGGACTCCGCGTCCGGACTCCAGAGTGCTGACTCCAAATTGCGGAGTCTTGAGTCCGGACTCCAGAGTCTTCAGTGCGGACTGCGGAGTTCGGACCCGGAGCGATGATTCCCGAATGTGGACTGTTGAGTCCGGACTCCGCATTGCAGACTCCAGAGTGCGAAATGCGGACTGTGAAGTACTGACTCCAAATTGCAAAATGCGGATTGCGAAATGCGGAGTGCGAAATGCGGAATGCGAAATGCGGACTGTGGAATGCTGACTCCAAAGCGCGTACTCCAGATTGCGGAGTATTGATTGCAGACTCTGGTGTGCGGACTTTGGAATGCGGACTCCGTACTGCCGGCTGTCGAGGCCGGAGAGCGGACTGCGGACACCGGAATGCGGACTGTAAAGTTTGGACTCTAATAATAATAATAATAATAATATTTATTTCCAGGAAGCTTTCTCACAAAGTGATTTTCAGAAAGGTCCTGAACTCAATTACAAAGTTACAAACAAAGGAATACATGCAAACTACATAACTAGGAAAATACTAACGATATCATATACAAAAAGTTCAAAATTAGTTTAAAAAGTTACTCCTAAATGTTGAAATACTGTTCGAAAGTCTTATCTGTCTGTTCAAGTTGTTCCACTCTGATACGGCCTGATATTCCAATCTTTGTTTCCCCCAATTCCTTGACACCCTGGGCAGCCTTAAATTGTCTCTGTTTCGTGTATTATAGTTGTGTATCTCACTGTTGGTTAAAAATTCAAACTCATGCGAGGTTAGATTATTTATACATTTAAAAACCAATAAGCACCTATGATACAATCTTCGTTGCTCTAGAGTGATCCAGTTCAGAGTGTTTAGCGCGTCGGTTGCCGATGAGAGTAGTGGTCTGTCTAAAACAATCTTGGCGGTCTTATTCTGCAGTACTTGGAGATTCTTCATTAGCATTGTATTGTTTTTGTCTCCCCACACAATATCCGCATAGTCGAAGATTGGGAGTACGAGACTGTTATAAAAAAGGATTCGTGCATTAAGTGGTAGCAAGTGTTTTATCCTACGAAGTAAACCTAAGCGTTGATTGATTTTAGACGAAACACGATTTATATGTTCTGACCAGGTAAAATTGGCAGTTATGGTAACACCCAAGTACTTGAAATTGCTAGCGTTGGAGATTTCAGTATTACTGACGGAAATGGACATCGGAGATACATTGCATAATTTTCTATCACTGCCTATAATCATTGATCGAGTTTTACTTAAGTTCAGTGTCAGCTTATTTTCCTTCAGCCAAATTGCCATCTTAAGTAGATCTTCAACACGACGACTTTTAACAGGCGCATGGGCATCGGCAATTTCACAGAACAATTTGTTCCACATGAGTACTGCATTATCAACATTGCTTTCATTTTCTATAATGTGCCAAGGAACGTTATTTAAGTCTCGGATGAAAGTGTTGGTATCAAAAGATTTGTATGAGCGGTATTCAATTGTTCTAGGGGGAGCCTTTGTTACACCAGATTTTACCACACAATAAACTAAGGAATGATCGCTAAGTGATAATGACACAACACCGGAGTCGACAATACGATGTCCATTATTGACAAAGACCAAATCAATTAATGACCGAGTTATGTTAGTTATCCTTGTTGGCTCGGTTATAATTTGAGACATATCCACGGAACGTGCAAAATTCATAAGCTTTTGTTTGTTCCGTTTGCAGCTATCAGTGATCTTAGATGAAAGGTCTATGTTGAAATCACCCAATAGAATCAGCTCACATTTATCCAGATCTATCATGGCCAAGCGTTCATCAAGTTCAGAGATAAATCCTGTACAGTCTTGATCAGGAGCTCTGTAGATGCAGCATATCAGAAGAGACTTGCAAACTTTACGAATGAGTTAAATCCATATGCATTCATTTTCTCCAATATTAAGATCGTCCCGAACCCGAAATTGCAGGTCATCTCTTAGGATAGTTCCGCCTCCGGATTTAGAACCTTGTCTGTCACGTCTTGCGCATGAGAAGCCAGGTAGCTGTATCTCAGAATCTAAGATGGTTGAGTCCAGCCATGTTTCTGATAAGGTTAAAATATCAAAAGAGTTCTCGCTTAACAGTTCAAGGCGGATTTGGTCGATCTTGTTTCGTAAGCTACGAACATTCAAGTGAGCAATCTTCAATCCCCGATTCTTTTTGATGTCATTAAGGAATTTGAAACCCGGGTTAAGTTCTATATCCCCAGAGAGGGAAATCAGTAGCATAGCCAACGAGGCACGCTGGAAAAGCTTACAGGTCAAGAGGATGGTTTCAGATGGATTCACAACCTTAAGTTCGCGGGTCACCTTTCGAACGAAGAAAGCTTGGATTTCGGGTCGTGAGGCCGATTGTGAGATGAGGTAAATAGTATTATCCTTAAACGCGGTTTTGTTCCAAGGGCTTGGACGTTCAGAGCTATTAAGAGACACGAAGAGACATAAAACTAGGCACAAGTTTGACCTTCTATTAACTGTGGTTTGACGCAAGGTAATAGAGGCATCTGGACGCCATCGGGAATTCCCCGAGTGTTGTTGAACTTTAAATAGAGGAAATGACCGTTGGAAATGAGTAAAATTGTTATTATTTAAATTATTCTTTAAGAGTATACACGAAACTTTCTGGTGATATTAAGTTGGTATGTAACTATAAATTGACCAAGTTTTAACGACGTATACCAAATAGTACTATAGATGTTGCCAAAAGTAAAAAAAACAGACTTGAGTATAAATTCATGTACTGGAGTCTAGACATATAATATATTCCAAAATCCAACCGACGAAATATTAAAAACGAGATAATTCAAATTGTATGATACTTGAAGACACCAAGCTTTGATAAAATAGTACGATAACAAAACGCTGTATATATGAGCAATTTTGAGACAAAATCCAACTGACAAACGTAAGTATACGACGATATATACACCAACTTGCAGCGGGAGACGCAATATATGTCAAATAATACAAGACAGTACGCAACAAATCCAAAAGAACAATTTAGACACGAAATAAACCACAAAACGTAACAAAGTATATATCAAAATGTTCACAGCGATGAGATAAGTACAGATATCACAGTTAAATTCACGCGGGAAGAGAAAATCACGTACAAAGACGGCAATTAAACAAATGTTCCAATCCAATTATTCCTTAATGCGATTCCTCTAGATTGTGGAGACTTAATTGCGGACTCCGGAGTGCAGACTCCAGGGTCTAGATTGCAGAGTCTTGAGTGCGGACTCCGGAGTGCGGAGTCTTGAGTGCGAAGTGCGGACTCTGGAGTGTGGAATCTGAAGTGCGGACTTCGGAGCTAGTTTGGACCCGGAGTGATTCCGATTTGACTACGAGTTTTTTGTGTATCAATGACTTTACGCTAAACTTTCAATGCTCTAAACTTTTTGATATTCATCTATTACTGATGAATTTATCAAGTTTTATACTAATAAGAATTTATCAGATCTCGAGTCTCTAGTTAATGCAGAACTCAACTTAGTTGATAGCTGACTTTGGGGGCAATTAAACTCTAATTTATTGGGAAAAAGAGTTCTTTGATAGTCCATCCTAGCCTAAAAAGTTTCCATTTTCTGTTCAATATACTATCTGTAACCAACTCCTTTAAGAAAAATATCTATTCAGTATCTTGGGTGTACTCATAGACAGTGTTCACAGGTATAAAGAACATGTCAATCACTTAATGAAAATAATTTGAAATATAGAATTTTTTACCTTGGTTTGTATGTGAGTATGTATATGTGTGTGTGTTTGTCTGTAAGCACGATAACTGAAAAATACCGAACATTTTAATACGAAAATTTGTGGAGGTAACGATCATAAGCCAAGGACAAATTGATTAAATAATCGTTCAGTTTGGATGAAAATTGGATTATAAATGTACAAAAGTTTGTCTTGCTTTCCCCGACGGAACAGAACTGAATGCATAATTGTGCATGTATAATTTATGCATGAATAGGCTCGTTGCTTTGTTAGACAAATTCCGATTATACAAAAGATTACGTGCTTCGTTGTGATTTAACAATCCATAGTACAATAACGACTGCTCAAACATTGCAAATTTTACACTTATGCATTGCAATTTTACTATTTGAAGAGACAACCTTTCCTAAATTCACAATATATATATATATTGCACTCAAAACAGATAACGTTTATGACACTTTACTAACACTATTTTTGCTAAATACATATTCACTGAAAATCAATTGTTTATAACAGCTGAAATTGTATAAAAAGATTATAATTTGTCGTCGTTGTCAAATACTGTAAACGTGAAATATTTACCCTCCCTTTTTGTCAAAACCACTCAAAATAGACAACGTAGTTTATAAAAATATATGGAGCCCCACCTTACTAATATCATATTTGCTACATAATTATATAATATGTTCACTGAAAATCTGTTGCTTATAACACCTGAAATTATTTGAAAGTATTTAATTTACAACCTGTTATATAGTTGACAAATAGATAAAACACTTATCATTTATAAGACAGCTAGACAGGTTTATGACATATATTATTCAATATATTTAACTTATTACCAATTAAGAAATTCTGTGATGGGCATGCATGCGTTTACGTCTTTTACGAGGACATCAATGCTGGTCAAACAATAATTCTTAATTAGTAAATATCATAATACACATAATACAGTCCGCATTTCGAAATTTGAAATCCGAAGTCGGTTGTCCGCAGTCCGCAATCAGCGGTTTAGGTAATCTCCAAAACGACGGCAAACTCCTTCCGCTCCCCCCCCCCCTATATTTATAAAACAGAAATTTATCCATGTATGGGCCCCTCCGTGTCTAAACCATAGATTTGGGAGGTATAAGCCCATCAATTCTTTTATCACTGTTCTGCAGGTCACCGACTTACTGGTCACGTAATCCGCAAATATAATACACCGGAAGCTTTGGAATGTGCTTTAAATTGCCTGGCTGAGCATCCTGCTTGCAAATCAATTAATTTCAACAAAGGAAAAAATACAGGTTCTTCCAAGAATTGTGAGCTGAACAACGCCACGAAGTCGACACATCCTAAGAATATTCACGCTACGCAATACTTCGATTACTACGAAATAATAGAAAAGGTATTCTTATTAAGTGTGATTTTGGGAAGTACGGGTGGCACATGCAGTTAGCGCGCTGTCACTTACCGCCCGAGTCAAGCCAGCTAGTGTAAGTCGAGAGCAGGTATTGACTTAGGTTGGCTAAGTACCCTATATTTGAAAACTCATGTCAGTAGAATTGTATTTGGTTCTATCCTGTGCTTCGAGGGTTTTATCCTCTTTCCAAGCTCACCAAAAACTAAACGTGCGTGTTTTCCTCGCGCGTGTTTTGGTTACATCCCCTTCACACGAGGGCCGCTACACAGAACACTAGGAGAACAAGCTAAGTCCATCACGAGTGAGTTGTACAATATACAGCACTGTCGCTTCACTGTAAAATAATTATATTCTAGTATAGTGTAAACTGTTTTTAAAATAACTTAAAATACTCTCTTTCGCCTTCTGCCGATATATGCGACTTAAGAGAAATTCAGCCGATTTAATCGCAATTTAAAGCAAGTTAAGCGGCGAGTTAAAGCGATTTACTTTAAAGAAACGAACTTTATATATGTCTTGTAATTGCAGAGAAGCCAAGCAGGCAAGCCAGTAGAACCCAAACCAACCAAGCGAGTCACAACAACATCACCTAAGCGAGCTACGACGAAGAAGCCAGATGAAACCACGACCGCATTGAGTATAAGAACAACAACTACACTAGTTCCAACTACAACCGCGATATATGCAACAACGAATGAGCAAGATCCAACAACAGCAGAACAGCCACGTGAAACCACGACAAACAAGGCAGACGAAACCACAACGGTGCTATTGCCAATCACAACAACAGCACTGGCTATCACCATGACAACAGCGCTGGTTCCTACACATGGTATGATGATTTGATTTGATATTAAAAGGTTTTTGTAGATGGAATGTTCGAACCAAAACTATTCATTTTTTAGACCTAACCAGGAACACTTTCAACTATAGGCCCTCGAGCAGGAACTAAACCAGCGCCCTTGCATGCGAAATTTCCTTCTACAAAAACCTTCCAATATTCTGTTATATCGAGAAGTAATAGCAAAGTTCAAAAATTTAGAATGTCGACCATTATGATGATTTGAAAGGTACCATTGTATAAGCCAAGCCGAAATTGACGAAGGGATTGGGCACGACTGCTAAAGCTGAGGAATGAAATGATCACTCCGAAATTTAATGGTCAAATTATGCGAACACCTCTCTAATACGAGCACCTCTTTAATACGAACACCTCTCTAATACCGGCACCTTCCCAATACGGGCACCTCTCTAATACGGACACCTTCCCAATACGGGCACCTCCTTAATACGAACACCTCTCTAATACAGACACCTCTCTAATACCGGCACCTTCCCAATACGGGCACCTCTCTAATACGGACACCTTCCCAATATGGGCACCTCTTTAATACGAACACCTCTCTAATACAGACACCTCTCTAATACCGGCACCTTCCCAATACGGGCACCTCTCTAATACGGACACCTTCCCAATACGGGCACCTCTTTAATACGAACACCTCTCTAATACAGATAAATAAACCGCGGCCAAGAAATGGCTTGTTTAGGTCGCCAATATTATAGGTAATATTTTGCGAACGCTCGTATAGACAGCACAAAAGAAATATATATATGTTTTCCGTTTTCTAGTTTTCTTACTTTTAGTCTTTCGTTAAGCATTCGGTGTTGAACACCATTTTGTGATATAAAATTTTGTCGCGAGACCGTTTATACAATGAATTCGCAACATTAATAAGCCGCGGCTTACTTTAGTTTATTGTTTTTACCACTCTGAGGTGGACGGAAGCCTTTGAAACCCAATTGACAAAAGTTCCGAGGTGGTTAGTGCGTAAGGGTTAGTTTTTAGCGAGGGAGGAAAACCAGAGTACCCGGAGAAAACCCCTCGAAGAACAGGAGAGAACGAACCAATCTCAACTTACATGAGTTTATCACACCCAACCTGAGTAAATCCGTGCCGTCGACCTGCTGTATAGCTGGCTTAACTCAGAGGTAAGGGGCACTGAACCCCCGGCCTATTTAAGCCGTCACATATTTTTCGCGAAGAAATTTTTCGTTTATACGACCTTTCTGTATTTTGACCAGGGTTTTGTTAGTGGTTGAGGTTAAGCTCAGGCCGAAGTTAGGGTGAGGTTATGTTCAGGTTAGGTTGAAGTAGGGTTGGGGTTTAAGTTGAGGTTAGGTTGAAGTTTGTCAAGATTTATTGATCTACTTTTTATCTAGCGAAAAGCTGCGATGCTTTATACAAATCAGGTAAAACAACCACAGCTGTTTATACAATCGACCCGGACGGTCTGGGAGCCTTCCAAGTCAGGTGTGATATGAAGTCCACTCCAGGAAGGGGCTGGACTATTTTCCAGCGACGGGTAGATGGATCAGTTGACTTCTACAGAAAGTGGACTGAGTATAAAGTGGGATTTGGAAATTTTAGTGGTGAATACTGGCTGGGTTTGGAGAAAATTCATCGTCTGTCATCAAGTGGACAGAATGTACTCAGAGTTGATCTCGAAACCTTTGAAAACGAGACCGGATATGCAGAGTATAAAGCAGTTACTGTGGCAAAGGAGAGCGATGGTTATCGTTTAAACTTCAATACTACTTCATACACGGGTAAGAATCGTTTTGGGAAATGAAAGCGACGCTAACATTTTGAAATATTGTTCATATGGTAATAATAGGCACTTATAGGTTCCTGGTATGTTTGCCTGGTGAAACACAATTATATTTGCACTGATGAAGATCCTGGCTTACGGATCGACAGTTTGTCAATAATAGATATACCTGGTGTTTCCAAAAGACAAAACCCTTATGATGAATAGTTATCTAAATATTTCACAAACCAAATGGTTAATCAGACAGGTGCTATTTCCGAGGGTTGCTTGGCTCCCTGGAATGCTGGGAGATTTCCTGGCCGGTGTGTCCTCAGTTTAGAGACGACTGAGACTGTCTTAAAGAATTTTCAAAGTTTAATAATTTTGCCAGATAAGCAGTTTATTTTCACGTAATATAATCGCACTGCAAAATATTGAAACGACGTTAAAAAGTTTATTCCTAAAATACTGACTGATGTGCATATTTCGTGGAGAATTGCGCGTCTCAGGCGCTGCACGAGGGTCTGGGTGGAAATACCTTAATTTTGAGAACTATAAATATTAAAAAGTCATATTTAGCAGCTAAAAGTAAAATCGTCTGTAAATTGTGCGTAACCTTTTACCTACGTAACAGTAAAATTTTCACTCCATTGCAAACGCTTAACAGTTTACAGAAAATGATATGCACTGAGCATTAAACCCATCCCGACCATCCTGAACGTGACATATACTATCGTTGACTTGATTGGCTGAAATATTCATTAACTATTAATGAGTTTGTTAATTTTTTGTTGAATATTTACTTCACAGGGACAGCAGGAGATTCTTTATGGTATGACAATGGGATGAAATTCACCACTCAAGATGTAGACAATGACTGGTCGTCGGGTAACTGTGCTCGGGACTGGCACGGTGCCTGGTGGTTTTGGAAATGTAGTAACGCACACTTGAATGGTGAATACCTTGGAGGCGCTCACAATCAGGCATGGAAAGGTATCATCTGGGGTCGTTTTAAAGGAAAGTATTATTCTTATAAAGTCGCCGAAATGAAAGTCGGCCCTAATGACATTTAAAACGCTGCTATAATT
Source organism: Trachythela sp. YZ-2020 (assembly GCA_016169945.1). NCBI lineage: Eukaryota > Metazoa > Cnidaria > Anthozoa > Malacalcyonacea > Clavulariidae > Trachythela > Trachythela sp. YZ-2020. The sequence goes on from JADLSH010000260.1 coordinate 7,653,784, forward strand.
ATAAACATTTTTAAATCCTCGTAAAATTGCTGTCAAAGAAATAAGTAAATTACAGCTGGTGATTAGATTTTGAATATTTGATTATTTACTGATAGATTTTTGCATAATTATCTTCCATAGATCGTTGCACCATATTATCCACTAAACAGTGACGGAAATTCACTTTTTTCTCCAACATTTTCGACAAAACCTTCTAAAGTTCCAGTACAAACCCCCCATTTACACTCAAAACCTTTTTCAGGTAAAAACTTCCGACTATTTGTTTATTTTACGTAAAGGTGGGCAGTTGCCCCCTCCTCACCGAAATTTCCGCCACGGCCAAACCCGAGCGTACACGCTATAATTTTAGTCGGCCCATTTATGCTTTAGATGCATGTTAAAACGAGAAACAGTCAGTGTTGTGATCTGTGGGCTCATTATTCTTATCCTTTTGCATTGGCTTGGTTAAATACCATGCACCGAAACCATAAATCTTCCGACTAAAATCGTACTTGTAGTAATAATAGGGACCATAGGTCTGTTTCATACGTTGCACTGTCGTCGAATATAATTCAATCTAATTGAACGAATTGTGTTCGACGGTATGGCGCTAGCCTTATATAAGCTTAGCGCTTAGATATAAATAGCATGTCCACCGTCGTAATTGGCATTTGCTGTTGAGTTATCGTCCTGTAAAAACGCTTTTTACGATCTCTTGTGTGTATATATTTGTACTTCAAGTACGACGGCAATCAACGCGCTCATTGCAATTACGTGCCAGAGCATATGGCTAAATATTTGAATTTAGATAGCTTTTGACATCGCCGCTTTTTAATAGTTGATTGTAGATTTGTAGTTTGCATAACATTTAATGCCTTCTCTCATGCGTAGATGCTTACATGAAGTTTCCATGTAGGGGAAAGTGAGCGCGCAGAGAGTTGTTGTGAAGACGGAAAGCAATCGAGCTTTTCCTTTCGTGGAGGATGCTTCATGTAATTAGTTTTTAAAGCTCCGCAGTAGAGGAGCATGCATGTATAGACAATGTAACATTATTATTATACTTGTAAAATATGAAAATATACATTTATTTGATGTTTGCAAATTTGATGGCGTAGTTTTACTTTAACCCTTTGCTGTCCGTATCAATGATATATGAAAGATACTGACTTTACTCTTTAGTACTTTATTCTGTCAAACGAGAGACAATTTTACTTGTCAATGGGAAGGTCCTCGAACGTGTTATTTAGTATTTAAAAATTATCTTCTTATCTCTTTCTCGTCCATATTTTACACTGTCAAACGGCGGTCAATTTTTCTTGTCGGAATGCAGGGAAAATCCGAAAATCTAGGAAAATCCTTACAAATTAGTTCAACATTTCATATAAAATTATTCCTTAGTATAAAGTTTCGGTTGTTAAAAGAAAATGAGGCAAAATAATTGATTATAAACTTTAATTCATTTCCATGCTTTCAAAGTGCATTTCATTCAGCCAATGTGCTTTTCAATGGGCTTTTTGACGCAAAATGCATAACACTTTAATAACATAGCAATAGTGCCATCCAGTCACGAGTCACTGTTGGGTTGTTCTACAGGGTGTATCAAAAAAAACGCAACCACTTAATATTCTAAGATATTCACTTTGTTTTCAAGCACAATAGATTTTAGGCCCCTGGGAATTCAGCGGCAATGTTTTCCTCCGATCGTGCTGTTCTTCGCCTGCCAGAATTACCTTTGTTGAGATTAAGGCTCGTTCCTTCACTCGAATATTTCCTGACGTTCCTCAAGATTGTCGCTTTGTGAGGAGGGTCCCGATCAGGAAATCCTGCTCGAAAAAGGTTTTGCACTTCAGTTGTGTTTTGATTTCGATTGTACTGTAAAACTATGAAAATTCGTTGTTCGGTTGTGAGCTGCACCATTATTAGTTTAGCTGATTTGTGCGATTAGAAGCCATTTTAAATTCCCAGGGGCTTAAATCTATTGTGCTTGAAAACAAAGTGAATATCTTAGAATATTAAGTGGTTGCGTTTTTTTTGATACACCCTGTATATCGTCTTTCATTGTGTTGGAAAAGCCCAATTGCACAACGTCAACGTCACAACTATGTCAAAACAATCAGTGACTGGATGGCATGAAGAATACAATGAAAAGACAATGGTACATTGCAATCACTGGATTGTGACTGGATGACACTATTAGTGTTATGTTAAGTGTTATGCAAAGTTTTGTGCCTGGAAACTGTAGTTTATTTGCATGCATGTCGGCTTTACGGAACGGGTATGGGGCTATATAGTCAAAAGCGACGTTTTGTCAACAACTGTTCGTTTTTGAAATATATTATAATTGCCAACGATGTTAAGAAAAAATGAAATGCTCCAGCCTTTTGGCCTCAAGGTTTTAATTGTGGCTGTCCTAATGCAGTAAGGCGGCATGCGAATTCAAAGGACAAAGAATTGGTTGCAGGGTCTGGAATTTTGACACCACCAAACCAAAGCTGGTAAGATATAGCGATATATCTTGGGTATAAAGTCTAGTGTATGTAGCACTCTACAATAACCTGCCTATAATTGGTTTGTGTCTGAACTACCTCAAATGTGGAGGTCCAGTGTGTAGGTAGTACTCTACAACTGTTGCGGTTTGTATTTGAACTATTTGAAAAATATATTTTAAACGTTGGCATGGGAGTTTAGTGTAGGTTGTATCCTACAATAAGCTGCCGTGGTTTGTGTCTTAACAACCTGAAAATGATATCTCAAACTTGGCTGTCCACTGTACGTAGTATTCTACAATAAGCTGCCGTGGTTTGTGTCTAAACTACCTGGAAAAGTTATCTCAAACGTTGGGATCCAGTGTAGATAGTATTCTACAATAAGCTGCCGTGGTTTGTGTCTAAACTACCTGGAAAAGTTATCTCAAACGTGGGAATCCAGTGTAGGTAGTATACTAGTATTCTACAATAAGCTGCCGTGGTTTGTGTCTAAACTACCTGGAAAAGTTATCTCAAACGTTGGGATCCAGTGTAGGTAGTATTCTACAATAACCTGCCGTGGTTTGTGTCTAAACTACCTGGAAAAGTTATCTCAAACGTTGGGATCCAGTGTAGGTAGTATTCTACAATAACCTGCCGTGGTTTGTGTCTAAACTACCTGGAAAAGTTATCTCAAACGTGGGAATCCAGTGTAGGTAGTATTCTACAATAAGCTGCCGTGGTTTGTGTCTAAACTACCTGCAGGGACGTCTCTACTGGGGGGTGTGGGGGGTGTTACACCCCCCCAATAATTTTAAGCGTGAAAAGTTGGTCAAACTGGAAATATTTTGGTCAAAACAATTGGTCACTTATAAGCAGAAAGTGCGAAAGTATATAGTCAAAAACCAAAATACTTATTGACCAACAGGGAGCGAATTAGCAGCGAATTGACATCCGGTTTAACAGTCAACATTTTCTGCTTTGTTTTGCGCATAAATACGAAAATCTAGCTAAACCAGTAAACCTCACCTTGATTATTCTTGATCCACTATATCCTTGCAAGATGAAATGCTTATCAGTCAATATAAGCTAAGTTGCTGAGTTCAAATAATTTGTAACAACTGTGCAGTAATTTAGTTCGGAGTAAAGATGTTAAAGTCATTGAAATATTATTTTCTTAAAAATACTGTTTACAATTTTATGGGAACTTAAATGACCTAGCACAACCCTCCCCCCCCCCCAACAAGCATTCAGTTTCTCCTTCACGTAAGTGACGTTGTCAAAACTTAAAACTTGAAAGTTGGTCAAAATGTTCCCCAAAACTTGGTCAAATTTCAGGACACCCCCCCAATGTTCATGCTTTCGCGACGTCCCTGACTACCTGGAAAAGTTATCTCAAACGTTGGGATCCAGTGTAGGTAGTATTCTACAATAAGCTGCCGTGTTTTGTGTCTAAACTACCAGGAAAAGTTATCTCAAACGTGGCGGTCCAGTGTAGGTAGTATTCTACAAGGAGGTGGTAAGGTGGTAATTTTCGTGAGCCGTGAATTGCCAATATTTGTTCCCGTAAAATGTGAAATGACGGGTTTTTGTGTCGTGAAACATGATTTATATCCCTAGCCGTAGGCCGTGATTGTCGAAAATATTTGTCCGCTAAACGAGAATCTATTTGAGGCCTGTTGAACAAAGACTGAACGAGCAGTGGGAACGTCAAGAATAGCAATGCTATGGATGTAACAATTTTACTGCGTGTATTTTCTTGATTTTGTATTAGATTTTATCGTTTTTTAAATTGTTGAAATTGATTTCTAAAACGTAAAAATTGGGCAAAAGGCATTAAATACTCACTTTATAAATAAAATTTACACATTTCAAAACGTGGTTTTCAATTTTCGTGAAATGGCTATTTTTTTACATGTGAAACGTGAAATGGGTGTTTTACCTCACTAGAAACTGATCAGTAGCCCCCCCCCCTTTACCACCCTCTACAATAAGATGCCGTGATTCGTGTCTGAACTACCTGAACTGAAAATTTATCTTAAACGTGGGGGTCCAATGTATAGGTAGTATTCTACAATTAGCTGCCGTGGTTTGTGTTTGAACTACATGAAACGTGAAGGTCCATGCAGTGTATAGGTGGCATTCTATGATAAGCTGCCATCCCTTGCCACATATGGTTTGTGTCTGAACTTTCAAGCGAAGGCTCTTTGTATAGAAGTTTATAGTAACAAAAACTCCGTTTACACATCACGGGATTTATTCGAAATCGTACTCAGACACGATGACACCGCATGACACGAATCCGAGCGCATCTACATTCTATAACCGTACGAATTTTGAGTACATTTCAGAATGCTAATAATGTAAAAGTGACTAAGCACTTCTACCTGTGCGTACTGCGTACCTATTTTTAATTCCATCCCCATTTTTGCTGACGTTGCAAGCCATAGAAATGAGTAAATGACGTATGTTTTGATCGATTATAAACAAACATGGCCGCCATCTCGATACCAGAAAACATCGATCCTGCTTCGAGACTTCGCAATTTAGGGCAGTTAGGTTCAAGTGTTGCTGTTGAAAATGATGTGCCGGCAAGAAGATATCTTAGGTCCGGTTTGGAAATGGAAAGAATGGTAAAAATATTTTTCGATGAATTTTTGTATACTGTGTATTCAAACTATAAACTGTGATTGAAATCATTTATGTCAGTACTATATTAAAGATGTACTAGTATTCTCCGATTCGAGTTAGCGTTGTCAATTTTCCATCCCGATATCTTGCAAAAATGGTCAAATTAGTCTACAGTATATCGACAGCTAGATCACGAGTTACAAGTTACAACCCTTTTTGTGTATAAAGATTAAAATTTGACTGGAATTTGCCTCTGCAGCAAGAATGTTACGATTCCCACTGAGTAATTTTAGAAAATACAAAACAATGGATACTCTGAAATCGGTTTCAAAACATTTTTATTCAACGTTTCGACTATCTTGCAGTGTTGCATCTGCAGTCGAAACATTGAATAAATACGTTAACCGTTTTCGGAGAGTTTATTGTTTTGTATTTTCATAGAATATCTCCCAACATAAATGCCTTAAAGAGGTGTAGACTAATTTGAGCATGAAAATTTCAATTAGCCTTTCTCACACAGGCCCAAATTTGCCATTTTTGAGGTACTGCTTTGTAAACGATGTGAAAAATCTAAACTGTGAAAAACGACTTTTCAAAAATTTAACTGTAAATTTACCATAATGATTACACGTACAACTACAGTTATAAAAAGTTGCATTTTCTTACATTCTCTGATCTGGAGTCAAGCAGTACCCCAAAAAATGGCGGATAAGCCCAGGGTGAGAAAGTGATTAATCGAGTTTATCAATTAAGTACGCCCGCAGTAGTATCCTGTATTGTCAGGGCTGCCAAGGTTGTGCAAATAAAATGGGTGACCTTGACCTAAATGCACAGGTGTATCGAGCGCCGAAGGTGCGAGCCTCCTAGGGGGGTCCGGGTGCATGCTCCCCCGGATAAATTTGAAAAACTAAAACCACGGAAATCCATTTCCTGTGATTTGGGCAACGAGTTTTGAGCTCCAGTTTGACATCAAGAAGAGACAAAACAAGTCGTTATGTGGAAAAGTAAGAAAACCCAACAAAATAACGGAGGTTGCGTTTCATTTTTGACAAATGGAAAAAAACGTGTGACTTTTGCATAGATTTTACTATGCGTGCGTGACCACGAAAATGCGTGACTTTCACGCTCAATGTGTGAAAGTTGGCAGTCTTGTATTGTCTGTATACAATCCCTAATATATTGAATTTGATGTTTTAGGCGAATGTTTATTTGGAGGAAGGGAATCTTGAACATGCTTTTATTTTGTACAACAAATTGATAACGTAAGTTTTGGTAAAGGTACATATAACCTGATCATTAGCTTTATGGATAGAACAATTAGTTGTAACTATGTTGGCCCACCCCCTAATTCCACCAGCTCCCCCCCCCTTCCCTTTCCCAGATAAAATATGAATGGTCCCCAATATCTTTCATATCTATCTGCCGATTATAAATAAATGACAATCGTGAAAAAATATTTGTGCATGGATGCAAGTGTTAATACCAGCTGATACTTTCCTCTTAACAAATAAAATCATCTGGCCGGCTGTGAAAATAAGGGCCGGTAGGGTCACTGGTCAAAATGACCGGTCAACTTGATTGAGCTCGGTCATTTTTAAATGAGTAAAGTACACCAAATATGCAAAAGGATCACTAGTAATAACTAATAAGCGAGATATGATGTTATTACTTGATACACTTACACTTACAATAAAACAAATTTGCTTCTAGACTTTGCTGTAAATTTATATTGTTTCATATGTTTTAAACGCTCAAGGCATTAGTAATCACATTGTACAGTAAAACAGTCAATGTTATGATATTATTCCATCTAAACTTTAGTTTAGTTATTAATATTGAAACCTTTCAATTACTACAACTTAATCCATTAACTGACAGTACCCTACCACTGACAAGTAAAATCGTCTGGCATTAGACAGAGTAAAATACTAAAGTATGGCACATCTGGGCACATTGCCAGCTAATGGCCGGGTTAACAAGAGACACTGGCAGATACTTTTGTTAACCATTAACTATCAGCATCCTATCACTGTCTGATGAGTAAACTTGTCTTGCGTTAGACAGTAAAATACTAAAGTAGGGTGCATTGAACGCTAATGTGTTAACCCATTAACGTCCAATACTTTCCCTTGACGAGTAAAATCGTCTGGCATTAGAGAGAGTAAAATGACAAAGTGAGCGCATTGTGGTTTAAAAATGGGTTAATGGTTAATATTCTAAATTTCATATTTTCTAGAATGCTGGTAGAGAAACTACCCCAACATGCTCAGTATAAATATATAACTGAAGTAAACAGAGTCGATGGCAAAAAGGTAACATGACAGCCACCCTGCTGGTAATTAAAACTTGAATTAAAGTTTAAGAGTGAGACACATATTAAATTTAACTGTAATTTTATGCACAATTCAATACATTTTTGCTGCAACACAATTTCGGTCACAGAGTGATGTTAGGTAAAAAGTATATTTGCAACGAAATTGCAAGGCGCATTCATCTCGTTTTACTTTGGCGATATTTTTCTTGCTAAACATGCCCAGAAATCGACAATGAAATGAATGAGAATGATTAAATATTGGTGAGGTGGAACTTGGGTCGTGTTAACTGTTTTTCTGCGCTTACATTTCTACATGACATGGCTCTGTGAGGAAATTGTATTGCAAGTTGCAGCAAAAATTTCCCTTATGTGACATGGCTTTTATAGTAGTCTGGAAAAAATGTTATTATAATAAATAATAATACTACTGTAAATAGCACTGTAATTACTGAAATTACATGGCCATTTACAGAGAGTTACTCGGGCATTTAAGAGAGCTGAAGAATTAAAGGACATTTTAAGGAAAAGATACGGAGAAGAGTTGGAAATTTGGAAAGCTAAAGAAGTTGAACGGGTAATAATAACTGTTATCAAGTATAAACGAACATGCCTAATGACCAGGCGCTTTGCTTCTTTGCCATTATCCACATGAACTAGGTGGAATAACGCATCTAATACTGGCACAATTGTTCTTGGAATGCCTCACTGCAGGGCTTGAAATGGGATACTAGCAACTTGAAATCTGTTATCCACCCACAGAATCTCGTATCCCACATTTGGATAATAGTTTGTTATCAAGGGGTATTCAAACATTGAAATAGGGCAACTTGAATCTATGGAAGAGAGAGATTTTGTGAGCTTGTGTTGCAGGTTATGGCATTGCCAAATTACACACTCACTAGAAAAAAAAAGCAAAATATGCAAACATGAACACTGTAAACAATGAAGAACATTTGTATTTACGCATACACAGTAGAAGTATTAAATAGAGAGAAATCTCTGTAGAGTAGAGAAATCTGTGCAGTATCCCAATGGAATCGAGCCTGTGATGCCCAGTATTCAAATGTAGAATCTGATATCCTGTGGATATCGGGATACTGCAAATTTCAAGCGCTGCTCACTGATATTTTCCTGTTCATTGGTTTCTCTGAATGGTGTGCACATAGACCGACCATCCCTCAATACGCACACAAACTACGCACTGCCAGATAGTTCGTTTTGACAGATGATCTCTGTATTTATCACGTTTATACACACTCAGACAACTTATCAGATGAACTATCTTATCTTTCCCCAAGTTCATCCAACCGGATTATGCGTTTTTGTATTTTAGACACATATTAGACGAGCCAAGGCCGCGGCCAGACCCAGTCACAGGCCCAGGGCAGGTTGGGGAATGCTGGCCCCCCTCAATCTCGTACACAGGCAGTTTTTGGGAGAACATTCTTACCCAACGCGTCCGGGCCCCTTTAAACATCCCCAGGCCCTGGGTATTTTGCCCCCTCCACCCCCCTCTCGTCGGCCTTGGGACAAACTTAGTGGAATAGCGCTGCGGTCTACATATACTGGCGGTGGTTCTGGGAACAAACCATACCTAATCGTACCCTTATTTCCCGTATTAAACACATATCAGACGAGATATGTAATGTACACACGCAAAAACGCACAAGTTGTAACAAACCTGCAGCAGACTTGTAGCAATACTGTTTCAACAACTTGTTATCAGGATGTGTTCGCACTGCTTGTTCCCAGCTTGTTGACAGGTTGACATCTGCTTGTTGACAACTTGCTACAAGGTTGACTCAACAAACTTGTTGCAAGTTGTTCCAACAACTTGTTATCGTCCTGCAATTCAACAACTTGTTAACAAGTTGTGAGTGACAACCTTGTAGCAACTTGATAAAATGGCAACATTGTTACAACTTGTTGACAAGCTTGCTACACGTATGTTGCGAACACATCTTGTTGACAAGATGTGAGATTTTTACGTGTGTAATTGAGGCATTAACTAGTAAGTAAGTTAAGGGGGCTTATATAATCATTTTACTATCAATTTTCTAACATGTTCTGTTTAGATAGAGTTGGAGAAAGAGGAACAAGCGAAGCTTCGCCAACAAGAAAAAGAACACGCAGAACAACAAGAATTAGAACGACAAAAACAATTTGAACAACAAAAACGAGATGAAAAAGAACGAAGCAATCAGTTGGCTAAGAATAGCCTACCTCCCGTCATGCCTAGCGCGCCTCCGCCAGAAGCTAAAGACCCTGTGATACCTCCAGACATAGGCACTACCAGTAAAACTTATCCAAACCTCAATGATGGCCCATCACATATTCAAACCGCTGAAATTGAGAGGTGCTTACTTTGTTTAAAATATTTTTTGAATAACTTTATTTCTAGTGGATAGCTCTATCCTTTCTGATGTCCATAGATGTCCAGTAACGGCCCAGTGTTACTGACCCAGTGTTACAACAACAAGAAACCGAGACTACAATGTCACGTAAAAATCTCACATCTTGTCAACAAGATGTGTTCGCCATAGATTGTGGTAACAAGCTTGTCAACAAGTTGTAACAATGTTGTTATTTTATCAAGTTGTCACTCTCAACTTGTTAACAAGTTGTTGAATTGCAGGACGATAACAAGCTGTTGAAACAACTTGAAACAAGTCTGTTGAGTCAATAACCTTGTAGCAACTTGTCAACAAGCTGCGAACAAGCAATGCGAAAACATCCTGTTGACAAGTTGTTGGAACGGCATTGCTACAAGTGCTAAGTACAGTTCTAAATTGTTCTCCCTAGAGATTCAGTAAGGATCATATCTTATTGATCCAGTGTTACTACAAGAGCAAACCTAAACTAAACCAACTCTATTTAATATACTGAATAGCTCTATCAGTTCTAAACTCTTCTTCGCAGAGATAGGGTATATTCTATAGTGGTAGTCTGATGCATCAGACAAATGAGCATGTATGGTTGTTCGCTTAAGAAATTTTTTCTTTATATAGAACGATTCCTTCTATTGATAGAACTACAAAGCCAAGTTGGTTAGGTTAGTTTGATTTTTTTACATGAGCCAAGCTACAACTTCTGGATGAGTATAACCATAGGCGTAGGAAGTAACTTCAAGTTGGAGAGGCACTTTGTCTTGAGGGACCTCTTCTATTAGAAAAGGGCACTTTTCCCATTGTGTTACACACGTAAAAACGCACAAGTTGTAACAAACCTGCAGCAGACTTGTGCCGATGCTGTTTCAACAACTTGTTATCCCAGCTTGTTGAGCAAGTTGTCAACGGCTTGTTGACAACTTGCTACAAGGTTGTTGACTATCATCAGACTTGTTACAAGTTGTGAGTGACAGCCTTGTAGCAACTTGATAAAATGACAACATTGTTACGACTTGTTGACAAGCTTGCTACAAGTCTGTTGCGAACACATCTGGTTGACAAGATGTGAGATTTTTTCGTGTGTAGTTGGAGAAAAGGTGGAGGGAACATGCATGTGCCCCCTATGCCCCACCTCCGTTCCTACGCCACTGTGAATAACAATCCATTAACTAAAGACGAACTAACTGATTAAGGGCCTACAGTTGCAAAATATGTATATAATTTTCGCTCGAAATTTGCATCTGCAAAAACCTTCAACATCCAGTTCTACAAATGAGTGAGATGCCCAAAAATCTAGAACTTGCGTGCGTGGTTCGTCTTGATGGGAGTGATACGTCTATGTCTAAAATTAATATAGACGAACTATCAGGAAAATATCAGGAACGATTTGTTTCCAAAACCATTGCCAGAATAGATCGCACTATTCTAGCTAGTTCGTCTGGATAGTTTGTCTTGTGTGATCTGTCAGACAGACGATGCATCTATGTGTTGAAATACAACGTTAGACCAACTATCAGGAAAATATCAGGCATAATTTTCTCCCATAACCATTGCCTGTATATAGATCGCGCTATTCTAGCTAGATCGTCTGGATAGTTTGTCTTGTGTTTACACTAAGATAGATGATCCATCAAGCGATATTATCATTCTCATTCATTTCTTTGTTGCCTTCTGGGCTTTTTAGCAAGAAAAATATCGGCAAAGTAAAACGAGATTCATGCTCACAATTTCTCCGCGAATATACTTTACCTAACATCGCTCTGTGTCCGAAATTTCGCTGCAAGTTGCAGCAAAAATTGCCTCTGTAGCATGGCCTGTAGACAAACTATCAGAGAAATATCATCAGACATGATTTGTTCCCAAAACCTTTGCCAGTATAGATCGCGATATTCTAGCTAGTTCATCTGAATAGTTCGTCTCGACACTATAGAGGGATTTCATGTAGCGTCACAGAATTTGTAATATATTAAAAACGAAAGCTAAAAAGCTGATTATTTTATATGTTTTGTAGATCATTATACCGAGTTATATTCACAATTTCTAGAGTTTTTAATATGCTGCTGACGTCAGCATGATATTAGAAAAAGGATGATAAAGCGTGATTTGATGCGTAAAGTTTGGTTATTCATTAGAAATTATTATTATTATTGAAAAAATAGTCATACTTGCACATTTGTGTTTTGGCCGCCAGGTTGCTGGCCAACCAACATTTTCAATTACGTTTTGCCCAAAAAAATAGCGTGTAACGACTTGAAATAATGCTGATATCAGCAATTTCTATTACTAAAAACTCTGTAACTCTGGAAAGAATAATTGCACAAACCTAATTTTTTTGTGGAATATTCTTAATACTGATGGATAAAACCTGCTAAAGTATCAGCGCAATAATTTGGATTTTAAGAGTTTATTATTTAACGTGAAACCCTTCTATACATGTAAGGTAGATGATCTGTCAGACGGATGTGTCTTGATAGGTGGTCTGTCTTTGCTATAACTTTGGTCATTATATATAAGGCGCTTATGTTATAACTTTGTATAGATTTTGTCAGTGGACTACGGACAGTGAACGTTCCCACGCAATTGATGAGGAAATTTATTGAAGTTGCTTCGCCAAATACTCGCCAGAATCGAGAAACCTGTGCAATTTTAGCTGGCAGATTGGTAAGATTTAAGACTGAACTAACTTTGTACTGGATATACAGTATAGCTCTTTGATTACCAGTTCTAAACTAGTCGATGTCTGTTCTTTTTGGTAGTCTACGATAGGATCAGTCCTTATTTGTCCAGTGTTACAACAGGAGGAAACCTTTAGTAAACTAACTTTAAATCTTGTACTCCAATTTATACTGGATAGTTCTATCAGTTCCAAACTGTTTTTCGTAGAGATCCAGTAAGAGCCATCTCGTATTGGTGCAGTGTTACTGCAGGAGGAAACTAAACTGAACTAGCTTTATATATACTGGATGACTTTACCAGTTCTAAACTTTTCTCCCTAGAGATGCCGTAAGGGTCATCACTTATTGATCCAGTATTACTACAGAAGGAAACCTAAACTGAACTGACTTTATTTACAGTCGATAGCTCTATCAGTTCTAAATTGTTCCCCCTAGAGGTCCAGTAAGGGTCATCGCGTATTGATCCAGTGTTACTACATGAGGAAACCTAAACTGAGCTGACTTTATTTATGCTGGATAGCTCTATTAATTCTAAACTGTTCTCCCTAAAAGTCCAGTAAGGGTCATCCCGTATTAATCCAGTGTTACTACATGAGGAAATCTAAACTAAACTAACTTTATTTATACTGGATAGCTCTATCAGTTCTAAACTGTTCTCCTCAGACGTCCAGTAAGGTCCATCCCTTATTGATCCAGTGTTACTACAGGAGGAAACCTAAAATATACTGACTATATTTATTCTGGATATCTATATTAGTTCTAAACTGTTCGTTTCATGTTGAGAGGATGGTCATTGAGAGATGTAGTTTAATTTTCTTGCTCCTATAAATGTCACTACTTCCAAATTTGATCACACCTTTACACCGTAATACATTGTGTATTTGATTTAGAGTCAAAATGCGTTCCATATTTCTCATCTGGTCATTCCGAAGCAGACGTCGACGTCAGATTCGTGTACAACACTCAGTGAAGAAGATATATTCACATATCAAGATACGCATAATTTGATCACTCTTGGCTGGATTCATGTGAGTATGCCTGTCTCTTACTAAGATTTTTTCTCGGCATCTCATTCGATAGGACTAATATAGTAGGAAGTGTTTGTAGATGGAATATACGAACGAAAATTTATATACATTTTTAGGCCTAGCCAGGAGCAGTTGCGAAAAATGCATACACGTATTTGCGGTTAATGCTCAGCAAGTGGACTCTGTAGCTCAGTTGGTTAGAGCGCTGCACCGGAATCACAGGACCGCAGGTTCAATTCCTGCCAGAGGGCCTAAAGTTGCATTTTTCGTATTTCCCATACTTTATATTTCCCATTTCCCATACTTATACACGAATTTGCGTGTTAATTCCCAGCAACTGGACTTTGTAGCCTAGTTGGTTAGAGCGCTGCACCGGAATCGCAGGGCCGCAGGTTCGATTCTACCAGAGGGCCTAAAGTTGCATCTGTCTCTTATTAACCCATGTTTCCCGAAGGTAGACAAGCCAGGAAATATTGTTTCCTGGCCATGTTTTCCAAAGGTGGACAAACCAGAAAACATTATTTCTTTGCTATATATGTTTCCCAAAGGTGGGCAAACCTGGAAACAATGTTTTTATAATCCCAATAATAATATCCACGTTTATTGCATGTGATTTGTCAGGTCGATTGCAGATCCACCTGACGATATCATCACAGATTAGATATGAACGAGATGTCCCACTCTGTGTCGGTCCATGTGATGTTTGTGTCCTCGCATTTTCGCCTTGCGGATCACGACATATGGCGTAAGAGACACTCACTGACAAAATGGCGGCGTGAAAGTGCACGCGATATGAAATATCACATAAATATCACATAAATATCCCAGGCAAATCTCCATTGATGGTCATGCGCCATTTTGGCAGTATCAAGTGTTGCTCACGGTTTCCACTTGTTTCCATCTATCAAACTGACGTTACGCAATTTTCTCGATTTTCAAAGATTTCATATTCGTTTTTCTTGATTTTTCTTCATCAATTTGGTTAGGGTTAGGTTTTGGGTTAGGTTTTGGGTAAGGGTTTGGGTAGGTTTTAGGGTTAGTGTCAGTTACAAAGTTTTTAACTTTACTTCAAAGTTGAAAAAATGACGTAACGTCAGTTTGGTAGATGGAAGTGGCGACCGTTGCTCACGCTCTCTCCAGTGTTTATGACTTCCGAAACCTCTGCCAAAAGCCACGCCCAAGAGCTTAATAAACCGGGGGAGGCATTGTCAATGCGGTAGCAATGCAAGTCAATAACAGTTCATTTGTTCTTCAGTTTAGGAAGGCAAAAGCTTGCAAGCAAAACAAAATACAAATCTTTCAAAAGTTCGTAAAATTAGCATTCTAATGTTGGTCAAATGAAGATTATACTGTACATACGATTTTTTGGAAAAATTCCGTGAATCCGTAACTGTCACTGTGTTGTACTCGGAGGTAAACATGAATATTAAATGTTTGCAACGTTTTCCAAACGGAAATTATCAATACAAACTCGCTCTTATAATTTTTGTAAAACAATTACGACCCAATGGCAATGTTCTGGCAATTTGGGGCTGTATTTGTAATCAATATTCTCGATTACAGTGTCTTAAAATTCGTGATGTATGTTGACCAATGTTTACGATGCTATTGTCGCAAGTACAACTTCAGCCCGGTTCATTTCCAAGTTGAATTATCGCATTTTCATAACATTTCTCAAATTCATTCAATATAGATCTTTTTTGGAATACTTTCTACTTTGTTTTGAGGTATGTTTCGATCTTTATGTGCTCTACATCGTAATTAGACTTGCTACAAGTCGACTCGCATAATGACTGGGTTAATACGGACTGAGTTTACTGGGTTAATACGGACTAAGGGCTAGACTTTCTCAAAGTCCCTCGTCTTTAGGATCGTCTTTATAACGAAGGAATTTTCAAGGAAGTATTTGCGAAAGAGTAAGGAATTTGCGGAAGTGCCCTCGACTAGCAGAGGTCGACTTGGAGCAAGTCTAACTATGGTCTAACTAAGGGCGAGCTTGAACTGCCCAATTTCCGACTCGCGCTTTGGTTGAATTGGGCTTAACTGCGTGTCTGGGCTTTACCGCGCGTCAATGGAGTCGACTTGTAGCAAGTCTACATCGTAATAAACTAGATGAATATCCAAGACAGATGAGGCGTTTCTGGCGTTTGGTTTTTGTCTTGGTTGTCGCGTACGGGTTCGGTGACATGTCAATAAATTATATATAAAGTAAGCTAAAATTGCCTGAAAGATAACGGTAAATTACGATCAAGAAGTAACCAAATCACGGCGAATGATACGTTCAAATCATCTTTCGTCGTATATATCTTTAGACTTGCTTAATCCTGTCAAGTGCAGTCCCCATTGTTTACATAAACGCAGAAACGCCGGGTCGCACACAAAACGAAAGTGACTATAAATTCCTACAAAGAACACTTTTCCCGACAATATTATATTACTGGTATCAGCGTCTCGGTATTATACACTTTCTGGGAAAGTTTGGAGCAAGTTGTTCAACACACCGAGGAGAAATCAAAGATTTAGCATCATTTCGACCAGTCTGGCATTATTTCGACCGTTTTTTTGGCAGAGGTTTCCCGTTTCGCGATTTCATTTCGTTTCGCGCCTGCGTTTCTCTCTCGCTTATGACCAGAAGAAACCTCTGCGGAGGAGAGAGGTTGCTCACGCCTTATTACGGCATTTTGCGAATTCTTGTGTGATATTGACTTGTGCCTTTTTCTCCAGCGTGCGTGTAAAAAAATTGTGACAAAATTTTCGCCGAGTAGGACATCTGGTCAATTTCTAATCTGTGACATCACCAACTGCCAATATTCCTCATTAACATTTTGCAAAACCTGAAATCGCCGCAACAAATCTCAAACGTAGCCTAAGCTTAACCGTAGCTTGACATATTTTACTCTTTTTAGACTCATCCTTCTCAAACAGCGTTCATGTCCAGTATCGACCTTCACACACATTGTTCGTATCAACTGATGCTGCCTGAGGCCGTCGCTATTGTCTGTGCACCAAAACATTCGCAGTAAGTTAAAATCTCATAAATCTGCTGGCCATTTCTGTTGTGTTGTGTTGTGTTGTGTTGTGTTGTGTTGTGTTGTGTTGTGTTGTGTTGTGTTGTGTTGTGTTGTGCTGTGCTGTGCTGTGCTGTGCTGTGCTGTGCTGTGCTGTGCTGTGTTGTGTTGTGTTGTGTTCATACCCTAATACATTTGTTCGATCTGATGCAAAAAAACGAATGTTAAAGGACATTCTGTCTAGTGGCATTCTGCACTGATGGTTCATAATTATCTGTTCTTTCAAAACACTTGCATAATTCAAGTTCCCTGAAGTGATAGAGATGTCAGTATCCGCACCGAATGATCTTTTCTTATATTTTCTTTACCTATCTTTATCCCTACCATTCTTACTTTCCCCTTCATCTTGAAATGTAGGATTATTGCTAAATTACTAAGCCACCTCTGGCTGCCACGATATACGACGACCCATGCCTGATCACGGAGCGCAGCTAGGGTGGAATGGTTTAGTTTCTTGCGCAGGAGGAAAACCGGAGTACCCGGAGACAATCCTTCAAAGCACACGAGGAGAGAACAAACCAAACTCTACTTACATGAGTTTGCAAGCACAACAAATGCCTACCCTCGACCTACAGTGACCAAAAGATATTGTTTTCTGCTGATTTTAGAACAGGGACGTACTCCCTCACAAGTGAATATGGTTTGAAATTTATCGCTGCGTGTAAACAGCGAGGCTTCCACCCTCATCCCAAGGAACCACCAATATACGAGGTAGGATGAAATGCGGGCTGGAAAGGGGGTACTGACCATGTGAATTGATCGCCACATATTAAACCTTACAAACACAAATGAAGGCACTCATTACGCACTCACATTATTTGTCTTTGGTCTATGGCGATTAGCTCCACAACTTTTCGTCTCTAGATGTTTAATAGTTTTTGAAATATCGTGCTTACAGATAAACACACACACACACACACAAACAAACAAACAAACAAACAAACAAACAAACAAACAAACAAACAAACAAACAAACAAACAAACAAACAAACAAACAAACAAACAAACAAACAAACCCAGGTGAAAACATAACCTGGCAGAGGTACTAAAGACATTGAGCAGGAGTTTGAGCCCGCAAATTCCTGGTGTGACACTAATCCTTTAACTGAAACACAGAATTTCTATTCTACTAAATGTAAACAAAACACTTAAACTTTGGATCTGTCTCTCGTACGAATCGGTCCAATTGTTACATCTTCTTGCACTCTTTTTTCTAGGAAAGTGGTCATATCAAATTGGATGGAACTTCTTCAATCGTTGTTGCTGATCTAAGATGAAACCCTTGAAGAAATAGTTGTATTCTGACAATGAAATATCAAATCATTCAATTTGTGATTGAAAAAGTATGCGATGATCAACGAAGAGGTTCAACGAAAGAAAAAATAATCATCTTTACAAATGGATTCTCAAAGGCGCGACACACTCACTCATTTTGCTGACCACTATGTCGTCTTTACACGTGCCTTCCATTGCTCTCTGTCCATCTTCAACGTTCTGAGTTCACCAATGGTGTAACTTAACTTTTTTGACCACTTGCGATCAGGGCAAGTTGGAGATGAAAAATGGTTGCCCCGAATATAATTCACTTGCCATTAGATATATCTTTGGTTCATATATATAACACAACTTAAAGCAAATGATTGCAGCAAGCATGATATGCTGATGGATAACTACAATTTGCATTATATAGACCTGAAGTTGAATTTAAGTTGAGGCACAATGTCCATTGGGGCGTGCTCATCTATTTACATTCTCTAAATTATCCAGCAGAATGAATAGTCAATGGTCCACATTTTACTCATTTAATACTGCACTGGGGATAATAACTTAGAGATGGCCAGCTTTTTCAGGCAAAGCTGAACCAGAAAGCAACTTGCCCAATCAGGCAACCAAGAAGAAACTTGTACTAGCTTGCCCGTAATGATTTTCCCTTCCCCCGTGCAACGGGCAAACGTTAAGTTACACCACTGTTCACCTCTACCTCCTCTACTATAGGTTACAGTATTTTCCAGCAAATGTAGTTTATTTTTCTTCTTTTCTATTGAGTCCGTCTGATGTTTCCCAAGTTCCGATGCAATTCTTTGTTAGTGAGTTTTGTCTCCATGAGGCATCACGTAACATTCTTTTATTGCAGTCATCAATTATTTTTTCTTGTTGCTTTGTTGTTCACCATTAAAACATGTACTGGGAAAGCACTGGAAAAACACTCGGCTATCGCCGTATCTTGCACGCCTTTCTCGTCTAGCTACGTCACTAAACCTCCAGACAGCAGACTCCTTCAAACAACGGACAGAAAGCATCGGTCCCAATAGGTGTCCGTTATATCTTATATGGAGGGTATTAGAGTTGTCCACCTCGTTGATGTAATCAGGGTTCGTGCAGGTCCTTAAACTCCTTCAAAAGTGCTTAAATTGAAACATCAATTTCAAGGGCACTTGAAAAGTGTTTGAAAATACAAAAAAAATTTAAAAGTGCTTGAAACTCACACATAATGTTAATTTAAAATAGAACATAATTATCTAATGAGGACATTTTCATAATTTTGTCTAGCAAATACTGTATAATTATAAGAAAGTCGCTTGTCTTCCATTCTTTTACTATGGTTATTGTTCAGCCGCCGTCATTTTATCAGAGTCCACTACATTTTTTCTTATATTTGGATTGTGTTTTGTTTGCAAGACAATAAGAAGTCCTTGAAAATTTTTATTTTAGTGCTTGAATAGTCCTTGAAAAGTTTTTAAATCTTCTTATTGAAAACTTGCACGAACCCTGGTAATCCTGGATTTATACCTTTCCTTTGTGAAGTCAATTTCACCCAAAGGCTTATTGATTTGAATTTTCTACCTCTAAGTTATTGGCACGAATATCTGGACATGCTTAGGAAATACAAGATCAGTGGATCCAAATATTCCAAAGTTCCTAACTAAGAAATGTAAAACCTCGACATATTAACAGACATATACCGTAGGAAGAACAAGCATCTGGAATGCCCTATACCAAGACCTACAACAAATAGATGAAATCTCTGGCTACATTATTCCGCTCTAAAAATTAATGATAATGTAAATGCCGTCAAACTTGGAAAACCATTTGTTTGAAATGTAATCAGGCTCGTGACTTGTCTATATAAACCTCTTGCGTACCATTTGCCCCCCCCCCCCCCCCCCTCGGTGGGGGAGAATAAGTCAGGGGTTTGGGGAAGAAAGTGACCCTAAAAAGGAAATTAGGAAAAACTGTACAACTTTTTGGAAGAATTTCACCCTGAAAATGCAGGAAATGGCCACTCTGAATGTCCAAAATTGAAAATTTTCCAAGGCAGCAAGACCCCGGAACCCCAAGCCACTCAAAACCTAATACCAGGTGAAAAGAACTTCAAAATTTTCTTCAGACTGCTGCTGGATAGGGGAAGAAAGTGGCCCTTTCAAAATTGGTAACTATATTGACACCCCTGCTTGTGTATTACGTAATATACTGAGATGTGACAAAGCTTAGCGTATGTTATAGATGTTATTCCAAGAGTTTTGCTTGATATCATGGTTTTCACTTCCGACGCATAAGAGAGAAAAAAGCAGAGCTTTCCCCAGACTGAGAACAGTAAAGTGTTTCTTCTAAATTTGTTTCTATTTCTCCTGGCTTATGCTTGCATTATTACGCTTATGTTTGCTTATGTCGAAGATGAACTAGCATCATGGTTCGCTGCATCTCTTTGGTTTTCCTTTTGCTTTTTGTTATGTTGCGTTGATAGTGAAAACCTGGCATTATCAAGTAAAGCGCTTGGATTGATTGTACTTTCGTACCCTCCAACCGTGGCTAGAAATCATTGAAAATCTACAGCATTACTCGTGCCTGTCTCTAAGCGATCCGAATACGTGCGCATATTCTACCATCGAGCTAAATGATATATGAAATTTCTCCTGGGGCCTGAACGAGCGAGTATAATAAAATTCTGTTCCAAGAAATTATGTTTAACGTCTTTGCCTGTGTCTCGTGATTGTGTGCGTACAAATATAAAATGGATTTAACGAAACTGCTTGAACGAAATGCAGTATTATATGTATCATGTCGAGCACAAGCTCAAATAATATTAAGCGCACGACGTATCCTCGAAACTTATCAACTTTTGATAGTATTCTTACGATGACACACAGTTTCAATGTTTGATACTAAATGTTGCAAATAGTAAAAATATACAAGGCCTATAGATGGATAAACTTTGTTTCGATCATTATACATGCTAATTGCACATGCGCGAATTCTTGGCAGGCAAAATGCCAAACTTTTAACTTGCTGTGCTTTTAAATGCAGTAATAGAAGAACTATTAGTGAGCTTAAAGTGTCTATGAAGTGAAAAATCACTACCCATTTTTTTCTTCGCAAACGAAACATTGACATATAAAAACACACTATGCAAAATTTGAACTCAATCGGTACAATACTTTTTAAACTGCAAGCCATCAAACATAGGAAATTGCGCGATTTTGGGGGAAAATTATCGCGCGGTCAGACGGTGACCTAGGGTCACCATGACGTATGCAAATGGACATGTCTTGTAATGTATAGTATTTTGAGTTGGTTCAATGCTAAATATTTCCCAAATATAAACACCAAATACCGCAATTTATAGAAAGAATCACTATAAGGCTTATAAGCGTGTTTTAAATATTTAAATTTGTAATATCAGTATTCTGTACTTGATTTCACATGAGTGATTTTAGTATAATATCTAATGTTTACATCAGTGTGCATGTCTGGCAAAATATATCTTTATATATAATAATCTAATCCGACGTTTCGGCTTTCTTGCAACTTTTTACTATTTGGACTAACAAGTAGCTGGAATATAATTATGACTTTTATATTACGACCTTTTTGTTACTAATCAATTTTCACCACAATGACGCACTACATGTATACATATAAACGGATAAACCAAAGGAAATTCTGCTGATAGGAGTATAGAATATAGATAGATTTTCTCCGCTGTATTCTATGGTAATCAAACCAAATAGCTAAAGTTGAACAGCAATTGTATATCCGCGTAAAATGTTAAAACACTACCAATAATATCCCAAGCATCGTGAGTATATTTTATATCGTTCGAAGCCGTGTTCGAAGCAATATGTGTGTGTGTAATAATTCGTCTTAAGTACTGTACATGTTCGCCGCCTGTCTTTGTAAACTAATGACACATTACAGCGCTCTCAACTCATAAATATAGATATATACATGTATAATTTGCCCCCAGATGATAGCTACAGTATACACAACTGAATGTTTCACATAGTACGCACAACTGAAACGATATATCATTATGAAAATATTGGCGAATGATTAGTATATAGAGATACTTGCATCACAATAGTCCGACGGGAAGTTTATCGTATTATTAATTGCGCTCTTGCCACTGTCGCATGCGCAAAGCATGATTTTGACCTCATTTAGGAGATATTATTATCCAGAAATTACATTTTTTTGACTCGCTTTATCTCTCGTATTCAAAATAGATCTATTCGTTGATTATTCTTGAAAAATTTGCTATAATATGCCGCCCAGTGACAAACTACGCGTTAACTAGTGTAGACTCACTGGCCTACACAGAGTTGGTCTTTGCTTAGATGGCGCAGTCTTAGTGTCACATATTTCATGAAATAACGTTGAGACACAACTTTCCTTTCGATATTACTTCTTGTCCAATAAATTCGTCCTTGCTGCAACTTTGTTTTAAATATGGAAGTGAAGAACATTGGCTTTCTCCTTTATAAGCCATATTGGTGAATGCTATCGTGTCCATTTGGATACGTCATCATCGCATTAAATTCGTACCCAGTTCCCGTGATTTTTTCCCTTAAAATGCAAACTTTCAGCCGTTATTTCTCCCCCAATATTTTACCAAATTGCGTCAAACTACTTTTTAGCTATTTCTCATGCCCCAAACTATCATTATAGCCCAAAAAATCGAAAACCATTTTTTCACTTCATAGACACTTTAAGCAAGCGACGTTTTTGTCAACACGGACGTCACTCGAAAATTGGTATATCTAATTTTGGCGGCATTTTGCATCATAGCGCTCGTGTAAGGCAGCAAAAAACTTTTAAAATCTTATGATTAATTTGTCATATGTGTTGAAGATTACCACAAACTGATACAAACACAATTTTTAATCCAGTCCCCCCTCGGCAATATTACGTCCGTGTTGACAAAAACGGCGCTTGCTTAAGCTCGCTAATTAAAGCAAACAAACACCTTCGTTTTCAAAGTTACCGTCGAAAAAAAGAGAAAAAGCTGCAAAATGGATAGCATAAATAAGGAGGGATGAGGTCAGAAGAAAAGAAAGAACAAGTTAGAACCAGTGAACTGGTTAGAACAGAATATCAGACCAACTGAAGAAAGCTTTGAAATAAAGTCGAAATATCACCATAATATTTTGTCTTGATTTTTGTCCATATCTTGGATTTTCGAGATGCAATTCTTCGGAATTTGTTCTATTTATACTCTTTAAAATTGTCGGCTGGAAACGGATATTAGCCCACATAATTTGCAATTTAGATGTATAATATAATACGCCATACAGAGATCACGCTGTTTTGCCTTCCAAGAATTTAGTGCACATACGCAGTTCGTACGCAAAACCAAAAGCAATTTTAGCCGTCTAAAGACAAGAACTAATGTGCTCAGTACGTTTCCCAACATAGGAAAAGGATAAGAATACAGGTAAGTTGTGATATTTATAAACGCAATGATATTTATTAACGCGTATAAACTAAGAATATGGACGACGCGCGGCCAGGCAGCCAGGATGATACATAATAAATTACAACGTTCTCTGACCAAATATTTTTTATTGACGAGCTTTCGGCTATCAGACCTATACCCTTCAACGAGTGAAGAAAATAATATTTACAGCGATATTTATATATTATCGCTGTAAATATTTTCTTGTGTGCCGAACCTATATTAATTGGTGCCGTTTGAATCGACACCGATATTAAGTTCGACAATGCATGGTCCGGGAATCGCGGGGGGATCTCGATTCCCCGACCGTTTTATCAAAAACAGGGAATCTCGACTCCCCGTTTTATGAATCTTTAAAACAGGGATCCTGGAATTTATAGCGAAAAGATATAAGAATTGTATAAGTGAGAATATTATACAAACGAACGCAAAGTGGTTTAAGCTTTAGCGTATTCGTTGTAACCCCATACGGTTTTGAATAATACAGCATTGTCATTAAATTAATACTTTAGGCGGAAGAAGTCAAAATGTAGGCCTACTGGGTTTATTGCCTTATACCAAGTGTGTTTGGTGCTGCTCATACGCCAATTAAACTAAAGAAATGAAAAAAATTGAATAACAAATCTCGCATTTGCTGAACTTTGCCCAAGCGAAGTTAGTCCACGCGATGTCGAGGGTGACTCTCAAGTCATATACAAGTCATAATCGGGTCATAATAACAATATATTTAATATTAACCTTTTCCGCTTGGTTATCCAAGGACCAAGTGGTCGGTTAAATTCAATAGCGGTCTGTTAAATTCAAGTATCAACTAGTTAAAAGTATCTTCTATTTTTCTAAGAACCAAGAAATTGTCTGGGAAACGACATCTCTACGCACAGTTTTGTGGTTTCAACGAAATGGTTCTTCGTTTCTGGGAGGCCACATACCTCGCCAATCAATAATTGTATCCCCCATTTCGTGTATTGTCGTAAAGTCAAGCAGATCCTAAAAGTTACATTCCATCGACTTTTGCAAGCCTAACAATTCCTATTTACGGTAAAACTAACAATTCTATGAAGGATTGAATTACAGTTTTCTTAGTTTTTAATATATAGCACCAAGCATTGGATATATTTCTTTTACAGCCAGACTTGTGGCACTTGTATCTTGTTCCTCTCATGGACCGTTTGATTGTCTTGTCAAGCAAAATGATTGGGAGATGCTATTTGGTGATAGAATGCGTTTTGATCGCAACTTGTTTGGGGAAATACAGTATTGTTTCTGATGAAGAGACATTTAGTCACGTAAACGGTACGTTTGTCTTCAGGGATACAACAATGTTTTAACTGTAACTCTACTGACGAAATGTCACCACTTCCACTGTTCCACATAGTTGTTGCGAACCGGCTTTATGCGAACGGTACCACGTCTAGGATATAGCACTAGAGAGTAGATCTATGAATATAGAGGACATAGAGTGAATGATGTTAATAATCATTCCATCAGTGTATCACAGCATCGCTTCCCTGTTCACAGGAAATATATTCTTTAGAGTCCTATATATATAACGGGTAAATGTCACTATATTTTAACCTAGACTGGTCAAACTGGTGTAAACAATGCCACTTTGTTATTGCCTCGTTGAGCGATGTGTAACTAATACCAGACGCTCTCAGCTTCGAGAATTCAAGAGCTCTGAAATTCCCTAGTTTTCCCAAAAATTCCTTAAATTACTTCACTATTCATTTTTTTGTGATCCAACTCACATATTTCAGAGTTGAAATGTATCGTTGTAAATTGGTCTACATGAATCATACTAAAAGTCAACTTTGGAATCTTTACTGTCGTTCCAATTGAAGTGTTCCTAAAATATTGCATCAATTCATTACCTAGAGCTTATCATTCGTTGAAAATTGATCAATATTTGAGGAACACTTCAAATTGGAATGACAGTAAAATTCCTTAAAAAATCCTTAAGAACCGAATTCCTTAAATTGCTCCTTAATTAAAACTATGCAAAATTCCTTGTTTTAAGGAAATTTCCTTAAACGCGAGAGCACTGATACCAAGGCCTCTGTGCCAAGGCTGTGACACGTTGCAGGCAAAACACCTGATTTCCCCCGTGTTCGCGGTCTTTGAACGCAAATTTCTCTTTCCAAATCTCTTCGACCGCCGTTGTTTCGATGCAAATACAAGCGCTTATCCATACTCATTCGAGGTTTTCGACCATACTGATATTGTGTGGAGCGACAAGGACAATGCGGCTTTTATGAATGACTTACAGGTTTTGCAAAACAAAGCTGCGAAAATTATTCTGGACAGACCACTCCATAGTGTTCAGTCACTGATGCCCTTGTAACTCTGAAATGGCTTATTAAACCTAGAACAGCGTAGATTTTATCATCGCTGTATGTATATGTTTACAAATGTCTCAATGGACTTATGGATCACTCTATGAAGTTATTAACAAATAGGCAGATCATAATTATAATACAAGGAACAATGACAAGTTAAGACTACCACAAGTTGCGAAAAATTGGGGCAAGCAAAGGGTGTGTTATCGCTCACTAAAGGATTGGAACACATTAGATAAAGACACCAGAAATACACCTAGTATAGAAATATTTAAACGAAATACTCTTAAACTTTTTAATCAATTTGACTGTCTGTCTGATAGTAGATCGATACAATGGTAATTTAATATTTTTTGTCTTATTCCACTTTGTAATTATTTTTAATCTAATATTTAGGACCTTTCTGAAAATCACATAGCTGTGAGAAATTTTTCCTAATAAAAGATTATTCATTCGTTCGTTCGTTCAGTCATTCATTTTTTCTTCTAAGCGTTAATTAAAACTTCGAGCGAGCATAACATTTCGTCGAATCGAATTAAATACCGCGACAAGGACCGGACAAGAACCCATGGAATCTAAGTACTAAGCGGACGCTCTTTGTGAGCCACGGTCCACCAGTGGGTCTCACACTAACCGCCGGTGGCTGCCAAAGAGCGTCTGCGAATCGAAGGAGGCTAACTAGGAGATCGAACTGAAAATTTTCAAACAATATTTTGATACATTCCATCTAGACAGACTGAATATTAAGTATATATGCGGTTATAGTAATATTGTGCTTTTCAAATGTTGGACATAAAGTGTAATAAGTGATACAATTATTTTACGAATAACACCTGTTTAGATTCCTACCGGCCCCACCGGCCCCCCTCTCACGGGTTGAACGTCTGCACGCAGGCTACAAAGAAGTGAAGCACTGATCTGAAAACAAGGACTGGATAGTGCATCTCCCATGCATAAATGAAGCCAATTGCGGCCATATTGGTGTACCCACAACAAATCTACTGTGGTGTTGGGGACATGTTTAAAGAGGTTCTAACATGTTCTAGTTATTGGTGGGAAAGGAAAAATATTGTCTCGATAAGAATTTGTCATCAGTGGCCTCTCTTTCTTCCTAAATTTGCCGGTGAATAACTAATGAGGGCACACCGATGTGGCCGCCATAAGCCTCATTATGTGGTGTTTATATTAAAACGTTCTAAAACTCATTAGAAGAGATGTTGGAAGCTATATTTTTCACGTTGCATAGAAAAATATATTTGCTTCATAACATACCTAATTTAAACAGCTAACGATTTGACTAGTCAAGAATTTGACAGATTTAAAAATCTGATCTCATTAAAAATATTCTGGCTTCAAAATTGGCTCATTGAATTCAATAGGATGCTCTATCCAGTTCTAGTTTCAGATCAGTGAAGTGAAGTGGTTTCCAAATTCTAACAAATCTTCTTATGTGTATTTTTATGTCTTAGATGTGACTGGTCTGACTGGGCAATCATGGCACACATTAAATTATCCGGATGGCATTAAATTATGTATGCATGATCTTCCAGTTGTTCCCAAGGAGCCCTTGATTCTGAATAGCACGTTTAATGCCACTGTCGAACGAGACGTCCTTTTGGAAATCTTCTCGAAGACTGGTGGGCCGAATTGGCACAATAGTTCAGGGTGGACGACATCAAGCCCTCATTGCCAGTGGTATGGAGTCCGGTGCAGTAACTTAACACATGAACGGGTTACAGTTCTATCTCTAGAATCTAACAATCTGCAAGGTACACTTCCTCCAACTCTTTGGATGTTGAGAGATCTACAAGGACTGTGTTTGCTAGGAAACCCTGGAATTCGCGGAGGACTAAAGGACTTTCTTTCTTCCAATATGACGAGATTAATGAGGCTAGATATGGCCAGCGCTAGTCTCAAAGGTGAAATTCCAGATGAACTCATTGGAGGATTAAAGTCTTTGGTAAAATTTCAGTTGAGCGGAAACAAGCTTGGTGGCGTTATCCCACCAGCTATAGGCCAGCTATCTGAACTTCAAGTATTAAGCCTTGGAGAAAACGCTGAAATTGGAGGTAAAGTTCCTGACGAAATTGGCAAACTTTCTAAACTTTGGTTTCTTGATCTCGAATCATTGGCAGCACTCAATAGCACCATCAAACCGTTTCTGGGTCTGTCATCGTTGAGATTCCTACACTTGTCAGAAAGCGGATTGCATGGAACGTTGCCAGATGACTTTGGATTTATCTTTCCCGGGTTACTAGAGTGTTTGCTTAGCAGAAACAAACTTCAAGGTAGTATTCCATCAACAGCTGGAAGAATGACTGGCCTTCTTCACTTAAATCTTGCCGAAAACAACTTTAGCGGCAAGATCCCGAAAGGTTTGGGTGATCTTAACAATTTGGAGGTCTTGGATCTTTCGTTTAACTCGCTTACAGGATTTGAAGAAACCTTCATATTTAATTCTAGTAAGCTCACACTGGTAACTATTTCACAAAACAGAGGTTTCGCCATGCAGTTGTCTCAACTTTTCAAAAAGCTACAACCAGCAGTCCAGTCGCTCAGAAATCTTGACGTTAGTGATTGTCAGTTGAATGGAAGTATTCCAAACACATTCTGGTCGTTCATTAACTTAATTCAGGTTAACGTCAAAAACAACTCGCTGTCTGGGCATTTACCGTTGCCAGTCGACAACATGCTATTTCTTTCCACGCTAGATTTCTCAGCGAACAACCTTACTGGAGATATACCTGAAGCATACGCTAAGCTGTTGGGCCTTCAGACCTTTGACGTGTCTCATAATCCACGACTCAAGTATGCCGAGGGAGATTCGTCAAAAATTCCTAGATTTGCAAAGACGGACAAGAGTACCATGATACGAGAAAGTGAAGAATATCGTTTTACGTGTCCTGTGATCAGGTTTAAATACAACAACGGAGTCATTAAGATGGATTCATCATATTACGACAGGGTATATTGTGAGTGTGACGAGGATTATTATGGAACCAAAGGACGGTGCCTACATTGCATGTCTGGCGGATTGTGCACACATCGTGTCCGATCTTTCATGCAAATTACCTCTGGATATTGGCCCTCTCCCTCCTCGGACAACACAACACATCTTGTATCGTGCCAAAACGCAGGTCCCACGAGTACAGTTTGTACTCCTACTGGAAGATGCAAATGTTGGGTAAACGCGACCAGCGGTGGACGTCTGTTTACATATTGTGATTCGGAGTGCATTTGTAGCAAGGGAAGTGGTGGCAGATTTTGTTCAAAGTGTAAACGAAACTTTTACAGCCACGGTGGTGATTGTAATGAATGTCCATCGAAAGACTCTGATAAACTTGAGATTCTTCTCCCTGTAATATTGCTTGGGTTGCTAGTGATGGCTTTTGTTATTTGGTTAGTTTACTTTCGGGAAAATCGCAAATGGTCTGTCGCTGTGGTTATCATGCAGATTCTCTTTGTAACTATTTTGCATATTTTCAATTTTGTTCCATCTTGGTTGCTTGAGATTAACATCATAGTTTTGCTTCTTGCACTGATAGGACATGGTCATCAGGCCCGAGGAATCCTTAAAATTTCATTGTTCTATTTCCAGCTACTCGACGCCATGATTTCAAACTTTAATCGTTGGCCATCTGGTGTATTAAAGATACAGCGATATTTTAGCAACGTCTTTAATTTTAAATTTGAAGGGCTTGAGTGTTATTTTCCAAATCTATTTACCCCCGTTGGAAAATTTTCCTCTCTTCTACTGTTGCCAGTTGGCGTGACTGTAGCGACAAGTCTGGTGTATTCCCTCATTGTTATCTTTTGCAAGATTTTTAACTATGACAGTGAGATAATTAAGAAAGCCAGAAATTTTTCTCTCAATATGGTAATTGTGTTTTTAAATCTGACCTACTTTCCAATCGTTAAACGCTCTTTCTCGGCTCTCTCTCCTTGTTTGGACGATAACAAACGTCTGTACATGGCCCAGAATCCGTGGATTGATTGTCCAAGTCATGAATATAGAATAATGCACATCCTTGGTTTTTCTTCCTTGGCAACATACATTCTAGGCATTCCATTCGCCTTATTTCTTCCACTTTTGCTCTGGGCCTTTGTGTACAAAAAGGGTGATGATGATGAACCAAATGATGAACCAAGTGATGAACCAAATGAAAAAGACTCTTGGCTGGGCTCTTTGTATCTGGCATATGAGAAGAAATATCGAAGCTATATTGAAATTTGTTTTCTGCTTCGTAGAGCTTTGTTTGCTGCGGCTCTCTCTTTCATTTCACATCATTCATCTTTTCAGGTTCCGGTTTTGGCTGTTGCTTTTTTGACTTCATTGCTATTAAACATAGCGTACAAGCCCTACCGTTGTCCATCACATTTAAAAGTTTGCAGCATTGAAATAAATGTGGAAAATGATCTTGAAAGCTTAAATCTCACTGTGTTGATGCTCTCGTTTATTACCCTTGGTCAAGAGTCGGTAAGGTACAACCAAAATGTAGCATTACTATGGATAGTAATAGCGGGAAACTGCTTTGCTACGGTCGTATGTATCATTGGAGCTGTTAAGAGGTTGGTTACAAAGGAAATGCGAGGAAATTTTGAAAATGCAGAAACTCTTCCGGAATGATTTACATCCTTGTTCCCTTTTCTCTTTTCTGCAAGGTCGGCTTAGTGGATGTCTTTCAGTAGAATTTCTATTCCATTTTTCTTATTTCGATAATTTTGATTCTTACAATTACATTGCCATTGTATATGTGGTTATTAGTTACAACACCGATTAGGTAGGGATAAATTTATAACAGTCAAATGCAGTATTGTACTTATTGTCTGCATGGCACAACTGATTAAACCGCAACTAACTTGCGTGTTGGCGGGAACATGAGTGGACCGTTCTAGGTTTAATAGTCAGAAATACTTAATTATTAAAGGGAACATGCAACGTCAGAGCTTTGCTCTAAATGACAGTTTATGCAGTGAATAACAATCTGAAAAAATTTTAAGCTCAAATCTTTTATATTTTCAAGATATGATATACGCGTTTTAACGGCGATTCCGACAAAATATCTTAAAAAGGCTTCAAAAATCGAGAAGCTTACCTGTTTAATTTAATAGTTTTTAATATTTCATGGCTGAATGTAAGGATATGTGAATGTGTAAAGTTTATCATATTACTGGAAATGTCGAGGATATTATTGTGTGAAGACGACAAAGTGGCTTTGCAAAATGCTTTTACATTCTGCCCTATAATATGGACATATGCAAGTTAACAGAATATCGAGTATTAATATTCGGCAAGTGTACTTTAATGGCAGCGCAATTGAAGCTTGATCAAAAGTGATACAGTATATACAAATAATGAATGTTTATGAGTGCAATGGTTGAAATATTTTCATGAGGTGAAGGATGGAATTTGCCATTAAAATAAATAAAAAGTATATCGAAAATTACGTTGCATGTTCCCTTTAACTGGTATATTATATAATTGCAATTATAGAATTAGTTGTACTATTTTAGGTTTTATGACTGTACATTAGTTTCTTACCATTCCCAGATGTGAAATTTTACTGACTTTACAACTTTTTGAACATAGTCTGAGCATTTGAGCATTTAAATATAGATATGACCAGTTCACCTCAGTTTCGAGCACGTGTTACGCGACACAGATAGAGGGTATTACACAATTAAAACCGCACAAGTTGTAACAAACCTGCAACAGATCTAGACTTGTACCAATGCTGTTTCAACAACTTGTTATCTGGATGTGTTCGCACTGCTTTGTTCCCAGGTTGTTGACAAGTTGTTAATGGCTCGTTGACAACTTTCTCCGAGGTTGATTGACTCAACAGACTTGTCACAAGTTGTTCCAACAACTTGCTATCGCCTGCAATGCAACAACTTGTTAACAAGTTGTGAGTGACAACCTTGTGGCAACTTGATAAAATGACAAAGTTCTTACAACTTGTTGACAAGCTTGCTAGAAGTTTGTTGCGAACACATCTTGTTGACAAGATGTGAGATTTTTACATGTGTAGATGACCGTGAGGTAATACAAATTTAATTCATCTCCGAGTATCGCAATATCTCTCACGAATAAGCGAAGCGAAAGGAACGAGTGAGAGATATTGACAATACGAGAAGATAATCGATCATGTTAAATCGATGAACATCAGTGATATTTCAAAAAATCTGATCTTTCATTAATATCTACATAATGGGGTATTTTCGTGGTTCGTATCGAGCCGAATTTTATAACTCGTTCTTCGTTTCGTGAGCTTTTTATTAAACGTGTTTCGATCCTTCCATAAATGGCGTGCATTGTGTCTGTGGTTTATTCAATATTCGTTTTCCGTTTTCAACAAAATTTGACAGAATTAGACGACGTAAGATCACGAAAACCGTAAAGAATACGAGAAGCGGCCGCATTGTGAGACGTAAAAGACTTTTAGATAGGATAGCTGCAGGTTATAGACTACAACCTTGCTTCGGCACTTCCTTCTTTTATTTTTCGTGCTTCAGGATTATTGAATATTATTTTTCATGCTTCAGGATTGGTACCCCCCATTACCTCCCTCTTATAGCAAATTCAATTTCATATAACCAATCAGTTAATGCTATTGTTTCTGACTTCCACGAAAGCATTCAATTGATATGATACCATACCACCATCTTTGGAAGAAATTAGAATACGTCCAGTGCTTTGCACTGCGCATGCACGCGCGGTTTCTGCGTGAAACATTGCATACCGTATATAACCCGTTTGAGCGTCGAGGCACTCGACGTTAAATTTTTAGTGTTTTTAATGCGGCGCATTTTGAGGGCGGCGCTTAATCGAAGAGTACACCACTGATCTGAAAATATGGTACTATATTTTCAGATCAGTGGAGTACACGCAAAAAACTGTTAGCCTGTAGGATTCTAATAAAATTTGTTTACATTTTGTGGAAGCACGAACAGGTCGCCACTTGTTTCCATCTACCAAACTGACGTTACGTCATTTTTTCAACTTTGAAGTAAAGTTTAAAACTTTGTAACTGACCCTAACCCTAAAACCTTCCCTAACCCAAAACCTAACCCTAACCTAACCTAACCTAACCCTAACCTAACCCTAACCAAACTGATGAAGAAAAACGAATATGAAAATCGGGAAAATTGCGTAACGTCAGTTTGATAGATGGAAACAAGTGAAAACCGCACGAACATGGCCGCCTATTCATATTTCAAATTCTAAATATTCATTGGTGAAGAAGATGGAGTGGACGACTTATTATTCAGCAGGTAATTTAGAAAACTAATTACAAAAACAAATGCATATAACTGTGTTGCCATAGCGCTGTTAGATTCTCGCTTTTGTTTATGCTAACGAAAAAGCTAATCAAAAACTATTTGCTTTGCTAAGAGGCGAATACATGCTCAGAATTTTTTGTGCTGTTGGCTCTCATATGACTTAAAAAGTAGGTAATTTTACGGGTTTTTATGCATCAATTATTGTTGAGTTAATGTTGTGTTTTACAGGTTAGAGTTAGATTTTTAAATTTACGGCTTAGGTGATAATTTAATGTTTATATGTTTAAATGTCGCTTATTAATATTTGAGGCTGCTTTCCTATATATTAAACGTGTACAGTAAATATGTCAAAAATAGGCCCCATTGCTGTCAACTATAAACGTAATCTTGTATTCAATATACTCAGGAATGTTCTAATCCCCAAGGGTGTACTAAAAGTATCAAGATTTTCCTATAGGACCTATAGTTGCATTTTTCGTAGCTGTTCGCCTGTTCCGGGTTAGGTCTAGTAAATGTATATAATTTTCACTCAGTAATTTTCCAGCTACAAAACCTTTCAATTATTATCCAATCGAGTGAGATGCCACCAAAATCTTGATATTTACCCACAACTTCACTCGGCAGTACCCTAGTATATATACATGAACTTGTAGTTAGAGCTCGACAACTGGACTCTAGTTAGTTAGAGCACTGCACCGGAATCGCAGGACCGCAGCTTCAATTCCTGCCAGGGACCTGTAGTTGCATTTTTCATAGCTGTTCCGGATTAGGTCTAATAAATGTATATAATTTTCACTCAATAATTTTCCATCTACAAAACCTTTCAATTATTATTCAATCGAGTGAGATGCCACCAAAATCTTGATATTTACCCACAACTTAACTCGGCAGTACCCTAGTATATATACATATAGTTGCCTATATATATACATATAGGGACCTATAGTTGCATTTTTCGTAACTGTATATAATTTACACTCAATAATTTTCCATCTACAAAACCTTCCTGTATTAAAAGTATAGCTTGTTAAATTGCCAGCTATAAAATGACTTTCGTTTTATTATACTTTTATGCCTGTATTAAACAAATAAATTTGTCACAATTATTGACAAATTGAGGATTTTTATGAGCATTTAAAATTACATGCAAGTAAGCTGGTTTTTGATGAATAGAATGTAAGGCTCCAGTGTATGTGGCCAGTCCTACAAGGAAAAACTGTAGTTCTCTTTGATAAAATTTTTTTGCCATTACAGAATTTTGTGGTGTAGTACTACTGCGTGCAAAATTTGAACATAGGTCACCGGACAAAATAATGAGATATAGCACATTGTTTTTTCAAAAATGGAATATTTTTAGTGATGTCAGCAATTGACATGAAACGCTATATAACTATGGCGCAAGCAACTACTCAATCAGGTTGTTTTGGAAGAACTTTCGTTAAATAATCCCGTGCACACAAATGGTCACGTGGGTTTTGTTTGTCATATAGCATAAAGTTCTTCTTCGTGATTCTCGCATAAGTGATTTTGTCATTACTATATCGAGCCACCTGAATTGGAATGCAGATCAAATTGGAATACAAATATCCAATCAGAAACACAGAAAAGACAGTGTTTCGGTGGTGTTTTTTTTTTGTGCAAACTTCAATAATAATGCAAAATTTTAATGTCAAGATGACGGACAAAAAACGGTTTTATCATTTGTTTTCATTGGTTTCGGTTTCAGTTGTTTTCAAAAACTCCCCCATGCACAGGTGGATCGCACCCCCTCTATCAGATGAGTCTGGATCCGCCCCTGTCCCCATGCCTACCCTGTCTTTCATAAATGCAAATGATATTGGTGCCCACTGACACTGTCACTTGTAACATAAATTATAATATAGTATTTTTATTTTTCAAAGGCGATTTTATTTTGTGATTAAGATTTTTTTTTCTTTTCCATAGCCGAAGTGCTGCATGGGTTGTGGAAGTTCAAAATCTCAGCCAGTTCTTGCATTGGAACCTAAACCTGCTCCGTACAAACGTCTCCCCTCTGCCCCACCTTCTGAAATCAATAACAATCACCCTCCCCCCACTCCTGCACAGGATCAAAAACCGTCAGAGACTGCCCCTGCTGATCTTGATAGCCTAGAAATCTCTTTTGAAAAAGCAGCATCCCTTCGTCTTGACACACCGACACAAATGTGGGCTGCGGTACGAAAAACCTGTTCCCCAAACAAGAAATGGACGATCGAGAAGAATAAGAGTCGGCGAGGATGGAAGACCATTCGTCTGTTTGTGTCATCGACGTTCAAGGACTTTCATGTTGAAAGAGAAGTGTTAGTAAAGGAGGTGAGTTTGGGGTATTGATGGCACAGCTAGCCGGGCTTGTGCCTTTCATCTCTGTGACTGGAGTTTGATTCCTGCAATATGCAGTTGTCTACTTATATTTTCGCCTCATGCAGTTGCATGTAAGCAGAATTTGAAGTTGCTTGAAGTTTAACACCACTGAATATTGCTAGTTTTTCCTGGGTATTCTCCCTACTGGAATGTTAGGGAGAAGAGTTTAGAACTGATGGAGTTATTCAGTATAGAAGAATAAACAAGTTACTTAGATTATAGTTTAAGTTTTCTTCCTGTCGTAACACTGGTCCAACAAAGGGTCGCATTTCCTCCAGGGAGAACAGTTTACAAAATATATTTAGTTTAATTTAGGATATCGTAGACTTAAATTCAGTGTCGGCCACAGACATATAGAACAAATTGAGGGTTGCTTCGTGTGTGCCTAAAAGATAAACAAAATCTCGACGTTTCGAGCTAAAGCCCTTCGTCAGGAGAATTACTTAGTAGACAGATAAACACATTACATCAGCTTTTATAGCTGTCATAAGCTGTCACGTGAACAAAATATTAACCAATGAAAATAAAGTAGTCATAACAATCATAACAAAATAGAATTAATATGTAAAGATATAGCCTGCGTGCAGGCTTCGGCCCGATTATAGGGTCGAAGGCCTGCGCACAGGCGTTACACTACCAAAGCGCTATAAATGTCGTACAAGGGAAGGGAAGAGGGGATATAAAGGAAAGTATATAAGAAGTATTTAAGAGAAAAGAATGAGCTAGATGAAGGAGAGGCGCTCATTGATACCATCAGGCTGAATGGTGCCAAGTTTAAAAATGAGACGCTTTTCTTGCTTCCGACGGGTATCATTGTCACCAATAATGGGATGAATGGCGCATATTTTCATATCAGAAAAGGAGTGGTTGGCACTGTTGAAGTGCCTAGCAACCGGTTTGTTGTGCACATTGTTCTTAACATCACGCAAGTGCTCAGCAAACCTATCGCCTAAACGTCTTCCAGTCTCTCCGATGTAGAGCAAGCCACATTTACTGCAAGAGATGCAGTAAACGAGGTTGGAGGAGATGCACGTTTAGTTTAATTTAGGTGTCTTTCTGTAGTAACACTGGGTAAATAATAGATTGGTGTCTTTCTGTAGTGACCAGTCCTCACAATCTTTGGCAGAAAATGGCAATTGCCGCACACAATGCAGCCAAAGATGAAATTATCAACGGGAATTTTTTGTCAATGGTTATCAAACACTTATTATTTTTCTATCGATACCAAAACCTATACCGATACTTCGATCTATATTGTGATTAGAACAACATTTTAATTGCAAAAAATATTAACGATTGGATCAAGCACTAGACAGTCTATATTTATTCATAAATTGTGTATATATCTACTCACATTTATTCTTAAATTGTGTATATATCTACTCACTTGGATTATCCACCAAACCCAGTGTTCTAGTTCAACCAAGTGAAGTGCAAGAAAATCTTTGAAGTTTACCTTATCACAACCCGCACACCCGATAACCTATATATACAGAACTTACGGTTACAGCTCAGCAACTGGCCTTTGTAGCTCATTTGGTTAGAGCGCTGCACCGGAATCGCAGGGCAGTGGGTTCAATTCCTGCCAGAGGACCTAGTGTAATGTTGCATTTTTCGCAACCGTTCCTGGTTAGGTCTTAAATTGTGTATTTATCTACTCACTTGGATTATCCACCAAACCCAGTATTATATTTATTCATGATTTATTATGTCTTCTGTCTTGTATAAATGTCATCATGAGCCCCGAAAAGGCCATGAAAATGAAAGTGCAACTCTTTAACACTACATTCTCTCTACAAACTAACTACATTTTACGACATTTTCATAAATACTGACCAAAAACATTGCAAGCTCAAGTGGTATATCGAAATTACCAATACTTTTTGTGAGTATCGAAAGTATTGATACTTTTGTACAGTATCGCTAGTATCGATATTTGCCACTGGTATCGTCCATCCCTACCATTTGTTATCAACATGCATCTTCAACTCATCATTACGGGACAAAATTGCCATTGAACCGTGCCGAACGCTAAAAATCGTCGGCAAGTTTTTGTCTACGATGATTTACTAAAATTGCGACGGCTAAGTGACACTGGATAGCTAGATAACAGATTGACTTTACTAGAGCTTTTGGGAGAACAATTTTATTAATAATTAATGCAGTAACAATATAATAACTATTTATAAAATAATTCTTCATCAATTTTTTCGTGAAGGTATTTCCTGATCTTCGTCTGTGGTGTGAACAACGCAAGCTTCATTTGGTTGAGTGTGATCTTAGATGGGTATGTAATAACTGCTATCCAACGCCCAACGAAGATTGGGATTCAAGCTGTAACTTGTCTCCTTAATATACAGATAGTAAATTGAGTGATTTTTGATAGATTAAGGTGTGTTCTTTCACACTACATGCACCATAACTTAGTAACTGGTCGGAGACATAAAAAAACTTTGGCCTCTAATGATAACGTCAAAAAATTACCAGAATGTCAGAAAATATGTCTCGCAAATTGCATTTTTTGAACGAAGCTGAATTTGAGAGACAAGATGAAATCGAAAAAATGTCTGACCAAATATGAAAATGTCCGATCAAATTCCCTTTTGGTCGGACATTTCTCCGGATAACTTTTGCCCGTTATTTCAGGTTCTGCCATTAGCATGCAATGAACCCAGATGCGCCCTACTTTAGTATTGGTCTAACACCAGACAATTTTACTTGTCAGTGGTAGGGTACTACCAGTTAATGGGGTAATTTAACTATCGTACAGTATTCAGCAGAGAAGGGTTTAATGTTACCTGTCTTTTTGAAATTGAATATTGACAAGATTCTATTCTTTTACAGGGTGTGCCTAAAGATTCTACCTCAGAAGAAACAATCAGAATTTGTTTAGAAGTTCTTGATCGCTGTCATGAAGAAAATGTTTTACCTTACTTTTTAAACTTGACTTGGTAAGCATGACTTGATAAGGTATAACTGGCCTTCGCTTGAAAGTGTTGTCACATTCAGGTGGTTCAGACGCAATCCACAGCAGCTTATTGTAGAATACTACCTACACTGGACCACCGCATTTGAGATATCTTTTTCAGGTAGTACAGACACAAACTACAACAGCTTATTGTAGAATACTACCTACACTGGACCACCACGTTTGAGATATCTTTTTCAGTTAGTCCAGACACAAACCACAACAGCTTATTGTAGAAACTGGACCACCATGTTTGAGATATCTTTTTCAAGTAGTTCAGACACAAACTATATATAAACCAGCTTATTGTCGAATACTACATACACTGGACCACCACGTTTGAGATATCTTTTTCAAGTAGTCCAGACACAAACCAAGACAGCACATTTTAGAATACTGCCTACACTGTCCCCCACATTTGAGATATCATTTTCAGGTAGTTCAGACACAAACCACGGCAGCCTATTGTAGAATACTACAGTAGCTACAATGGACCTCCACCAAGAGATATCTTTTCAGGTAGTCCAGACACAAACCAAGACAGCTTATTGTAGAATACTACCTCCCTGGTAGAAGTCCTAGACAGGATCCTACCAAGATCCTAACAGGATCCTGTCAAGATCCTAACAGGATCCTGTCAAGATCCTAGCAGGATCCTGTCAAGATCCTAACAGGATCCTATACCAGGATCCTGTAGGATCCTACAAGGATCCTATAGGATCCTACAGGATCCTACAAGATCCTACATAGGATCCTACAGGATCCTATAGGATCCTACCAGGATCCTGTAGGATCCTGTAGGATCCTACTAAAATCCTGCCAGGATCCTATAGGATTTTGCCAGGATCCTGCAACATTCCTACCAGGATCCTATAGGATTTTGCCAGGATCCTACTAAAATCCTACAGGACTTGCAAGGATCCTAGAATATTCCTACCAGGATCCGAAAGGATTTTGCCAGGATCCTGCTAAAATCCTACAGGATTTCTTCCAGGATCCTATGGGATATTGCCAGAATCCTACTAAAATCCTACAGGATTTTGCCAGGATCCTAGAAGGATATTGCCAGGATCCTGGAACATTCCTAACACGATCCTACAAAAATCCTACCTGGTCATTTAAGGATCCTAACAAGATCCTCTTGGATCTTACTAGGATTCTGCCAGAAACTACTGGGATCATACAGGATTTTTCCAGGATCCTACCAATATCATACATATTATAATGTGCCAGGAGTTTATGGGCACAATTCATTTGAACTGGATTCCATATTGTATCAATAATGGAATGAATAATTCTGGACACATGGTTTAATTTTGTAGAATGCATAATTTTATTTCCAACTATTAAAAATAGACCTTATGCTTCATATACAAATTGTCAACTTCAAATCATGTGATGTAATTTTCATGTAAATCAATATAAAATCAATACAAAAAAGTGTGATAAAAGATGTAAATAATCATCACATAATCAGAAATGGGTAATTTGCATATGATGCTGTGGTGATAAACCAATACAATTCATTCATAATATTACTTTATAAAACAACTTAGTCCAGTTCAACAGCTTTCATTTGCACGCTTTTAATTAGTCCAGACATTTGATTGTCATTTCTGGTTTAGACTGATGCAGATGTGACGATGCCACCCTTTCATTTCCAACATCTTTTCCATATTTAACAACTATGCATTCTGTCTAACTAAAAAACATAGCCCGTTGATGTTGTTTTTATAATAGAAGTGAGCTCTTTATACGATTTGTTGGCGTGTTCTCAAGTCTCAACTTTACCCTCTTCCTCGTCCTCACTTGAGTCCAACTGGCCACAAGTTCATGTGCTTGCGCTTGTGAATGAAGCTTTCTGCTAGGCTAATGCTGAAACAAGAGCAACGTTTGTTAACTGTTAGTTATTCTGTATCAACAAAGGCAGCATTTTCAAAATGGCAAATGTAAGTTTTTGTAAGCTGAAATTGAATTCCAAAAAGAATTTGTACGCAATGGCCTCTCCCCAAAATCATTTAACTAACAACCGGTTCATATAATATTTTGTTTAACTACTGATGGAATTTGCATTAGGTGGTTGGCAGCGTTAGCTGTTTTACT
Source organism: Trachythela sp. YZ-2020 (assembly GCA_016169945.1). Classification (NCBI taxonomy): domain Eukaryota; kingdom Metazoa; phylum Cnidaria; class Anthozoa; order Malacalcyonacea; family Clavulariidae; genus Trachythela; species Trachythela sp. YZ-2020. The sequence goes on from JADLSH010000260.1 coordinate 7,694,134, forward strand.
AGTCTCATCAAAGTATGATGCCAGCCAGCTTGCCATCTATAAACACTAAAGAATTTTTGGACAGGAAGACCTTCAGGCACGTTTACCACTGCGACGTGTGAAACGGATAAGATTAAGTCTTAGATATATTCACAAAAGTATGCACAAAGTGAAATAACAATGCTGTTAGACCAAAATCTTTAGCAGTGCATGAATCATAAAACTATATTTACTTTTTGTATATCTCAATAAAACGGTTTCCGTGACACAAGAGTCAAAACAATTAATTTTGAAAATAATAGAAAATAATACCCAGAACCTGACATGAAATAATAGCCAAGGTAAACCTAATAAATACGTATACATACAAGTAAATATTTGTTTTATTTTCTGACTATGGGAAGATGAATCATGAATGGAATACCAGTTGTTTATGACAACACCACAAGCATGTTTACTTACTTTATAGTTAATCTATACTCTTCAGCCTTCATTACACTTTAACTGAATCTGCATGTGTTTTCGCAAATAGCGCGTAAGCGGGGGGTTGAAAATTAGCGTTGTTTGAAGTGGTTCCATGCACAATGGCTGTACTTCGGTACAGTAAATGTACTAAATAGATACATGTAGTGAACGGGATTTTGAATATGAGAATAAGTTCAATAGTTGCTATGTACTGCCTAACTTTGAATCAAAATATCCTTCATATTGTGCATAAAGAACTGGTTACGTACGTTTAATGTTTTACTCACCAGAAAACTTGTCTTTTAAGATCTTGGGCCTTCCAATAACCATTAGAATTCTATCAATAAATTTCGTAAAATGCGCGCAATGGCTGACCAACCGTCTTCAACCAACAGTCTAAAATGACATTAACTAACTACCAGGTGTACTTAATTACCGGTTCGCCAATCATTTAAAGTATTATATTACAGTTAGCACATCATATCGATGCATCTCATGCCAAATTTAGCGCGAAACGCATGCCTTATGGCTAAATTTTGTTGATGTAGTTCCTCTGAGCGTCGCAATTATATAGATGATCCATGCGACGCACATTACTCAGACTCATGATACTGCAGTATCTGCAAACTGTGGTTTTGTTCAGAAAGCCGATACTTATAAAAATAGGAAAGAAAAACGTATGTCTTTATATGAAACTCCTGATCCTGATAGGATCCTACTCACGAGTCACGATCCTGTAATTAAAATTTCAGGGTCCTAGATTTTCCTGATAGGATCCTAAATTTTCCTAATAGGAACCTACTCGGGATCCTGTTACTTGAATTTCAGGATCCTAGATTTTCCTGATAGGATCCTACTCAGGATCCTGTTATTTAAATTTCAGGATCCTAGATTTTCCTGATAGGATCCTAAATTTTCCTAATAGGAACCTACTCAGGATCCTGTTACTTGAATTTCAGGATCCTAGATTTTCCTGATAGGATCCTACTCAGGATCCTGTTATTTAAATTTCAGGATCCTAGATTTTCCTGATAGGATCCTAGATTTTCCTGATAGGATCCTAGATTTTCCTGATAGGATTCTACTCAGGATCCTGCTACTTGAATTTCAGGATCTTAGATTTTCCTGATAGGATCCTAGAATTTTCTGATAGGATCCTAGATTTTCCTGATAGGATCCTAGATTTTCCTGATAGGATTCTACTCAGGATCCTGCTACTTGAATTTCAGGATCCTAGATTTTCCTGTTAGGATCTTACTCAGGATCCTGTTACTTGAACTTCAGGATCCTATTGCTTCAGGATCCTGGTAGGATTTGGTCAGGATCCTGTCAGTTTTAGGATTATAGCAGGATCCTAGTTAGGATCCTGTTTATGTCAGGATCTGTTTAGGATCTTAATTTGGACCCTGTTACTTTTAGGATCCTATCAGGATCCTACTTAGGATCCTGTTAAATTTAGGATCCTAATGGCATCCTACAGGATCCTGCAGGATCCTTCAGGATCCTGCTTAGGACTTCTACCAGGGCTACTCTACGCTGGACCCCACATTTGAGATATCATTTTCAGGTAGTTCAGGCACAAACCACGGCAGCTTACTGTAGAATACTACAGTACCTACACAGTCTACACTGGACCACCACGTTTGAGATACTACTCATTACTGTAACATTTTTCTCTGTACATCTTTAACAGTGAACGGGCAGGTTGGATACCAACATTTGGAGATCTTACATACAATCTTGCCGCTCAGTATGGATGGATCTATGGTCTCTCTGTTACAGAAATGGAAATTGTTCATGGCGCATTCAGGAAATGTAACCCAAATGGTAAGCTCGTGTGCTGTAGTACTGAAGAAGTTAGAGTATTTGAAAGTTTTGTCGAGTTGCCAAATTTTCCTGGTCCTTTAAGGTCGGTTTACAGTTCGCGCGAATACGTCGCGCGAATACGTCGCGCGAACTGGAGAATTATTCGCGCGAACATAGCGAATCGGGTTTACACATTTTAAAATTCGCTCGAAAATTTGCAAACTTGCAAAAAAAATGCAGCTCTTGATTATTTAAACTTTGTTCTGGCGACGGCGTTGAAAATACTTTGGTTATCACCTATCTTTAAGTTTAAAGGCTGAGCGATGTGATTTTATTCGCGATGTAAACAATGTGAATTTTGATATTATTCATCATGTTGAGAGGATAACGGAAGGACCAAAGGTTAAATTTTATCTAAATTGAACTTTGGTATAAAATAGGCCGATTTTTATTACATAATTAGCCATTTAATCATTCGCCAAACCATTCCTTCGTGAAACAGTTCGTGAAAGTTTTCAAGTTTGAGGGCACCAAATCACATTGTTCAGCCGGTGACACTGTAGATGTTAAGAAAATATTGGGAGGAAGGTGTGTGTGGGGGAGGGGGGGGGGGCGGTGTTTGTCAGGCAGACAGTATACTCGATCATATAAAATGGATTTTTTGAAGTTTTTGTTTCGTTCTTTAGCTCTGTTTTTAATCCGTGATGGTGATTTTGCGTCTAAACTACCAGAGAGTTTAAAGGACGCGTTTGTCGATGCAGATTCGTTTGCGCAGCGAAAACTGGTCAAACTCAAACAAGTTATTTGCGAGCAATTCCCGGTAAGGATCCCTTTTCTCCACAGAGACTTTTGAAGGTACCTAGTTTATTCCTGCAGTAACACTGGACCTTACTGGAGAACAGTTTAGACCTGACAGAGCTACAGAGTATCCAGTATAAGTTAGTTTGGTTTAGGTTTCCTCCTGTAGTAACACAGGATTCGTGCCGGTCTTTAAACTCCTTGAAAAGTGCTTAAATTGAAAAATCAATTTCAAGGACACTGTGCTTGTAAATACAAAATTTTTTAAAAGTGCTTGAAAAGTGCTTGAAAAACACACATAATGTTAATTTAAAATAGAAGATAATTATCTAATGAGGACATTTTCATAATTTCATCTAGTAAATACTGTAAGAAAGTCGCTTGTCTTCCATTCTTTTACTATGGTTACCGTTCAGCCGCCATCATTTTATCAGAGTGCACTATATTTTTTCTTATATTTGGATTGTGTTATGTTTGCAAGACAATAAAAAGTCCTTGAAAATGTCATTTTAGTGCTTGAATAGTCCTTGAAAAGTCCTTAAATCCTCTTATTTGGAACTTGCACGAACCCTGTAGCACTGGAAATATAAGGGATGGCTCTTACTGGATCACTAGGGAGAACAGTTCAGAGCTGATGGAGCTATCCAGTATAAATATTGCTAGTTTTAGTTCACTGTAGGTTTATAGGAGCACTCGAAAATAGGGGGATGGCTCTTACTGGACGCAATGGGAGAACAGTTCAGAACTGATGGAGCTGTCCAGTGTAAATATTGCTAGTTTGTTTAGGTTTCCTCCTGTAGTTCAACACTGGATGGATAAGGGATGATCCTTACTGGACCTCTAGGGAGAACAGTTTAGAACTGATATAGGTCTACAGTGTATCCTGTATGTTGAACAAAGTTAGATTAGTTTAGGTTTCCTCTTGTAGTAACACTGGTCGATCAATAAGAGATGACCCTTACTCCACTGGACCTCTAGGGAGAACAGTATAGAACTGATAGAGCTATCCAGTATAATTAAAGTTAGTGGTTGAATTTTGCTTAGTTTACTAACACATCACAATCTTTCATTTATGCTCGAAAGGAACCAAACATCCATCATTATAACGTTGAGTGTAGTAGTGAACAGGTTGACGGAATGACTGAAAGAGATGTGAAACTCAAGGGTCTAAGTGGCCAGGAATCTTTCTTTTATAAGACTGTAAGTTGTTGTGATTTATTTTATAGTTCTGTAAGTTGTCTTAAAGTATTGTAGCATTAATGCCTTTTTTTGCGGTCCGAATTCATATTCTAGGGTTTCCTGCAATCTGATTGGCTACGCGAGTGGTCCGTATGAGGCCGTACGGACCGCGCGGGATTTAAATCCACAGAGCCAATGTTTTTGTTTTTAAAATTATATACCTCCAAGCCGATAAATAACATATATATATATATATATGTTGTAGTATTGGCCAGTGGCAATATTGGTGGTGCAAACTTAGGTTGCAAACATACTGTATAACCACCCTTTTGTTGGTGCAAATTGCAGTTCTTGAGACCTTTTTGGCTTAAATTTCATGCAAATTTACTTAAAATATTGCCTGTCAAGGCTTTCGTGGTTATAAAATCATTGATACAACATTGTTACACAGTTACACAGTTAACCAAAATTTAATAGATTTCTCCTCGGCCTATGCCCATTAGCTTTTTAAAATGTTTCATATTTGTAGTTATCGTGCTTACAAACAAACAAACAAACAAACAAACAAACAAACAAACAAACAAACAAACAAACAAGCTGTACTCCTTTACGTCACTTTGCGGCTTTTAAAGGGATATGGCAATAAAAATTTAGTTTGACTCATTTGAAAGAACGTTTACAATTATATGTGACTATGTAAGTCTCCCCTACCGATTTTTCGTATCTTGCTTAGTTCTTGAAATATTTTGACTGAAAACAATGAGCGGTGGTTTTTCATTAACGGTGGTTTTAGTGACGTCAAAAGCAGGGTTAGCCATATAATACTACTCCTAGCTGACCAAATAACAATTAGTACTGTACATGTTTAAAAAGTTGTCAGTCATTTTGTTATTTGAAATAGTGATCGAAGTACAATTTTGGGCTCATAATGACCAATGGATACCTGCATGGGTAAAAATTGCGTGACCCTGCTTTTGACGTAACGTGCATATCCACAATAATCCAAGATGGCGGACAGCTCACTGATTTGCGATGATTTCTGTAAAATTATCTCAAGAACCAAGAAAGATTTGATAAAGCTTTAAAAAGGTCTTTACATAATCTTTGAAAGTTCTTTCAAATAATGGAAAGTAATTTTTGCCATATCCCTTTAAGATTTATCATAAATCAGTAAACCAATATTGTATGTTTTCTGTAGGTATTTGAATTCTTTAAGTCAAGGATAGAAGAACAGTACCCTCTTGATCCGACACCAGAAGACCCCCTGGAAGCCCAGAGAACTGCACACGAGGTATGCAGTTTGACAATCCTTCCATCCAGCGAGCCTTTGACAAACGGTTTTCTAAATTTATTTTTTGCCCAGTCCACAATGCCTATAGATGCTATTGGCACGTGCAATCTATTTAATAGGAATATAACATATTAAGAAGAATAAACATGCTGTAAAATGTATACCGGTACTTGGCCGCGAAATATATCTGTCGTCCATTAATACTTGGATGTGCCTTACCATATTTATATTAGCTATGTTTATTGAATTTGCTTTTTAGTCATTTCTTGATATCAGATCGCAGTGTGTTCTGGGAAGAGACAACATACTTGCTAAGGTAATAAGGATACCGAAATTATTTCCCATGAACTGGAACAATGAGCTAAATTAAACTATAACTTTCCTTATACTGAATAGTTCTATCAGCCCTATACTGTGTTCCTACAGGAAGAAACCTAAACTAACTAGTTCATATATACTGGATAGCTCTATCAGTTCTAAACTTTTCCACTTACAGAGGCATGTAAGGGTCATCTCGTATTGGTCCAGTGTTACTACAGGAGGAAACAGGGGTGCCCGGAGAAGCCTGTTTGTCGATGTGTTTGGTAGAGTCAAACTGGAAGCACTCTTCTCACATGAGACTAAGGCAAAACTATAATCCGACAATGCTCTTTAATCCGATAGATAGTTATATATAAAAGTTTTAATATTGATATAAATATATTTTTTAGATCGAAGAATATATTCGCAGCAATCCAAAGAATGCTCCGTTATTACTCGTTGGCAACGCTGGATCAGGAAAGTCGGCCATTATGGCAAAATCAGCTCACGATGCGGTGGAGAAGTCACACATGTCAACTGAGATCAATTTCCCAGGGTAAGCTAGAAGTATTTTCACGTGTAATTGTCGTGTTGCCTGTCGCATATTTTGAGTAATTTGGGCCTCCCTAAAGCAATGCTGTTGTACATGTATAGAACTGAGTGTAGTGATACTGGGGCCGGTTGTACGAAAGGCGTTTAACTTAAACGGTGCTTAGCCGCTATCCAACGGATAATTTCCTAACCAACGAACTGAGTGTAGCATACTGGTATACAATTGTTAATGTTCGTAAATGTTTGCTCCTGGATGACTCAACGAATTGATAAGTATCCGTTTCTGCTAGGCTAAACCTACAGTGGTGTGCTATAGTTGGATGCAAGTATTGGGTAAATTCACTGACCTGAAAACAAGGACTGCTTAATGCATCTGCTATGCATAAATGAAGCCAATGGCGACCATATTGGTGTGACCACCACAAATCTACCGTGGTATTGCCAGTCAGCTCTATATATATCTGGATAAGTGAGGCCAATATGGCGGAAATCGACGTCCAAAATCTGTGAAGGCCGTAAACGTTTTCATACCATTTTTTCCCCAGCTAATAGGCGACTTGCACTAAGAAGTCACGTGACGGGTCTGTCTTTCTCGCTCCGCCACCCCACGCTACGTCATGTTATTTACACTATAGTGGTTTGATACAGAATGACAATGAAAGAGAGACTTGGATCAAGTCTAACTACTCTCTTGACCAGGGAGAATCGTTGCCTCTTATCTGCTGAGCACATTACGGGACGTATCCAGGGGGTTGAGATGCCAGCACACCGATTTCGACGCCAAAATTAGGTGCTCATAAAATGTTTCGCCACTTGACTAAATGTGCACTATTCCGTTTTAACTTTGAGCATTCGTAAAAGTCACCTCTCACAATGCTACTGGATATGGCATTTCCAAGATATCGTCACCAAGTAATCGATAAATTGATAGAAAATTTCTACTTTTCTTGTAGACAAATGTTGAAATGGAAAGTGTATTTTCATTTTGTCGGAGCAACGCCTGGGTCAACAGACTTGGCATTTTTCCTTCAACGTCTGACGAAAGAACTTAATCCTAGAAAGGTTAGTCTTTGTGGTAGAGAATCGCTCGACTAAAATACTCAAGTGTACCATGCTTCATCTTGTGTTGTGTTACCGCTAAAGCGTTCCTATTTTCATTACCTAATTCATTTGCAATTTTCCTAATTACATTTGCAACTCTGAAAATTCATTTTGCAAATCCCTTTTAGGAACTTTGCAAAGTTCCTAAACCTTTGCAAAGTTCCTCACTTCCTGTTTGAATGCCCTCGAGCGCAAAGAAGTCGCTTATTTTGTTGAATTTGAAGTTGAGAGACGTTTTATTTGCATGTAAATATCCTTACCAAGCAATAGTTACATTCATAAACCGATTTTAACACCGGGATTTAAACAGGAAGTGAGGAACTTTGAACAGGAAGTTCAAGTGAGGAACTTTGCAAAGGTTTAGCAAATGAATTAGGAACTGAAAATAAGGAACGCTTGATCTGGATTAGCTGAAGGACGCTTGAGCGTCGGGCTATCATTATATCATATACACTATCCGAATACGTAGCGTTCGGATGGCATGCTACTGTTGGCAGGGTCAGACAATTAGATATTTTTTAATGTTAACCCTTAACGCCTGTTATTAAAATCCGCCATTAAATTTACACCAACTAATATTTTATAAACGCAGGGGCGTAGGAAGCAATGTAAAATTGACGGAGTGGTGCTTCTTAGGGGCACCTCTTTAATTAGAGAAGGGCACTTTTCCCATTGTTCTATTTGGGAAGAAGGTCCCTTAGAGGAAATCTTGTGTGCCCACTATACTTTTATCTGTACACTAACTTGTTGCGTTATTTAACGAGTTAACGGCAGGCTTTTAGCCAGGATGCCAAAACTGACTGTCCAAAAAATACCGTGGATGTGGCCACCATTTTTCGTGGCGGCGGTAAAACGAACACGGCAATTGAAATTAATTGTCAGATGCTCATAATTCAGCGTGTTCTCGACAGAAAAGCATCGAAATGTATGCAATAGCTAAAGCAAATGGCAGCTAACAACTCTCGAAGTTATTCAAGAAATATAACAAAGTTTATAAGTTGCCAGTTAAAGAAGATATTTACTTAGGCCGTCCAATGACCGTCTATTAAAAAGTAGCCGTCTAAATTCAAAAGTGGCCGTCCACAGGACGGTTGGACGGCCGCCTGGCCAAATGCCTGCTTAACGACGCAATTGGCTGCCCCTGGTAGGTCGAGGGTAAGTTATTACTTAGGATCATGGACTATGTGTTTGAAAACTCGTGGAAGTAGAGTTTTTGTGGGTTCTTTCCTGTGCCTCAAGGGTTTTTCTACGGGTACTTGTGTTTTCCTTCCCCCGCCAACTAACCCAACCACCTTATCTGTGCTCCGTGATCAGACATTGGTCGTTTAGTTGCAGCCAAAGGTGCCCGGATATTGAGGGGTGGTGTGCGGTGGTACGCCTTTCGCCTGGGAAGATTTTGCACCCTCCCCTACGAATTTCTGCATCTCCCCTGGAAATTAATGCACCTCCCCTTGTAAAAAGTCAAATGATGGATCAAAGTCAAAATTTATATAATATTGAATATTAATGAACAGAACCATTACAACAAACTTGCCAAGTTCGATCAAACACAATTTCAGTTGGATGAGTTATACAGTCATAATCCATAAATACCTACAGTCACATTGTTGGCTTCAGGGGGGTACGTCTTAAATCCTAAAATCCGGGGGTGCTTCGCTTCCAGGTGTCCGGACCGCTGCACCTCCCCAAAACATTTTTTTCTACCTCCCCAAGCATTTACACCAAATTCCGGCCTTGGTTTGAGCTGCGGTCTTTGCAATTTCGCTTTCAGCTGCAAGGAAAGATAGTTAACATCTTTTCAATTATTTGTTTAATTTTGTATCCATCTTCATCTTTTCAATTATTTGTTTAATTTTGTATTGTTAGACGGACGTGGTCAGTGATCTGGACTCCCTAGTGCAGTTGGCTAATTCTCTACTTTCTAATCCAAATACTCCTCCCACAATTGTCTTTGTGGATGCCATAAACCAGGTATTACTAAACGATCAAGGTATTAGGATTTATGTAGGGTGTTGGTGACACAGCGGAGTGGTTAGTGCATGTTTATCTCACATCTGCGACCGGGCTTTGATTTCTGCAATATGCAGTTATCTGTTTATTTATGAGAAGAATTCTTACTGTTTGACTTCGCAGGTTTTCTTTGGGTACTCCACAGTAACACTATCCAGTATAAATATAGATAGCTTAGTTTAGGTTTCCTCCTGTAGTAAGACTGAACCAATAATGGATGGCTTTTACTAGACATCTCGGGAGAACAGTTGATAACTGATAGAGCTATCCAGTATAAATAAAGTTAGTTTAGTTTAGGCTTCTTCCTGTAGTAACAATTGACCTATAAATATAAACCTTATTGAACCTTTGGGGAAACCAAGTTATAGAAAGATCCAGTGTAATATAAGTGAGTGTAGCATAGGGTTCCGCCTGTTGGGATTAGGGTTAGAAATAGGGCAATTTAAGTTTAAGCGTTTGTTAAACTTAGAGTAATTTCTGAAGTTTTATATGGAAAATGGGCTAATCCTTAAAATATATGTTTCCTAGATGGACAGTGATAAATTACAATATCTAACAAGATGGCTGCCCGAGGTAGTCTCCCCCAATGTTCGTATTATCCTTTCTATGATTGATGAAACCGAATGTCATCGCTTACTGAGGTCGTATAAAACAAACCCCACTGAGATTGTCGTCGGAGAACTGGATTATGAATCGAGAAAGGTAACACGATATTTTGATCTCTTTTTAAGAAAGTGAAGCCCCTGTCAAACGAGGGTGAGAGTTGATGAGTGTCAATGAGAGTTGCAACTCTCGCTCGCGTTTGAATGCCAACTCTCATCGCCTCTCAGCATGCAGGGACCGTTCATTATTATCTGGGGGGGGGGGGGGGGGCTGGTGAATTAGGGGATGGGCCTTCCAAAGAGAATGGCTTTAAAAGGATGGGCCACCCTAAAATACTGGCAAGGGGGGGGAGCATGCACGATACAATGTTTCGTTGTTCTGTTTGCAAGAATATCGCCCTGAAAACGCATGAAATGGCCATTTTGGACCACTAGAATTCAAAATTTCCGAGGACCATGACCCCGGACCCCCCCACAAGACCCAATAGAATGACTAAGCAATTAGGCTCAGCCTTGCAACTGCTGCTTAAATAAATCCTGACACATCTTGAGCAAGATATTTACAACATAGTTACAGCTTGTTCTATCTGTTTATAGGTATAACTTGAAAATATATTAACAGTATTAAAAGTCAGGCAATGATCACAACGCGTATTTTGCTAATAAAACGAGTTTTTTAAGGTTACATGTAATTTGGAATTTTTAGGAGGGAAGGTGAGGGGGCATCTGAAAAAATATAATTTAGGGGTGGGCCACGCGGGGAAAGTTTAGTATGAAGGGGTGGGCCATGCTAAAGATTTAAGAGGGACACTAAATTTCACTAAACCCGTCTCCCAGAAAAAAAATGAACGGTCTCTCAACCTTGAGTTGGTTCAAATTTTGATGAAAGTTGATGATATATTTTGCACGTTTGGCCGGTACGCGTGGTAATATACACTCAAGTCTCATGCAACTCTTGTTCTCGTTTCACCTGGGCATGTACGAGAGTTAATGATACTCACATACAAACTCTCGCTTGCCAACTCTCGTCAACTCCCATCCTCGTTTGACCAGGGATTTATGGTCGCGTTTGGGACTCAGGAATTTTTCTGACCTTTAGCAGCTTGTACAAGCGAACCAAACAAATCACAAACTACTAAACAGTAAACACAAACCAATGGACACTCCGAAAACGGTTAACATTTTCTTCAATATTTCATTCCTTTTCAGGCAATAGTTGTGAACAATCTATCTCGCTACAACAAACGTCTTGATGATGAACAGATGAATCTACTTCTTAGTAAGAAAGGTTCCGCCAACCCTCTCTGGCTCTCACTCGCCTGTGAAGAACTTCGTGTTTATGGAGTATTCCGAATGGTTAACGAGAAGATTCAGTCTTTATCTGATGATTTACTAAGGTAAGATTAGGCAGGCGATGTACAGGTACATATATCTACAGTCATGTATCTGGTTAGCTTTGTTGGTTGAGTGTCCTGTAAGGTCATCCCATATTGATCTAGTGTTACTATATACAGAAAGAAACCTAAGCTAGACTAACTTTATTTATATTGGATATCTCTTTCTGCTCCGGACTGTTCTCCCTAGAGGTCCAGTAAGGGTCATCTCTTATTGATCTAGTATTACTACATGAGGAAACCTGCCAGACGGCCTAAAGTTGCATTTTTCGCAACTGCTCCTGGCTAGGCCTAAAAATGTATATAAATTTTCGTTCGTATATTCCATCTACAAACACCTATACTATTTGTCCAATCGAACGAGATGCCGAGAAAAAAAACTTGATATTTAAGCTAAGCTAACTCTATCTATATTGGATATCTCTGTTCTAAACTGTTCTCCCTCGAACTGTAGTAAGGGTCATCCCATAGTGATCTAGTATTACTACAGGAGGAAACCTAAACTAAACTAACTTTTTACTGGATAGCTCTACCAGATCTAAACTGTTCTCCCTATAAGTCCAGTAAGGGTCATCTGTTATTGTTTCCGTGTTACTACAGGAGGAAACCTAAACTACCTTCATCAATACTGGGTATAACTCTATCAGTTTTAAACTGTTCTGACTAGAGGTCCAGTAAGAGCCATCACTTATTTGTCCAGTGTTACTACAAGAAGATTTTTCTCGGCATCTCGTTCGATGGGATTAATAGTAGAAGGTGTTAGTAGATGGAATACTCGAACGGAAATTTATATACATTTTTTAGACCTAGCCAGGAGCAGTTGCGAAAAATGCAACTTAGGCCCTCTGGCATGCAGAAATTGAACCTGAGATGCCGAAAAAAATCTTGATATTTACCCATACACCATATACTGGCATCACTCCCATCATACATACCGTATTGCTGTTAACGCTCAGCAACTGGACTCTGTAGCTCAGTTGGTTAGATCGCTGCACCGGAATCGCAGCGCCGCAGGTTCACTTCCTGCCAGAGGGCCTGAGTTGCATTGCTCCTGGCTAGGTCTAAAAAATGTATATAAATTTCCGTTCGAGTATTCCATCTACTAACACCTTTTACTGCAAGAAGCACGCAATACTCGGAGAAGATGTGCAGTGTTTGATACAGCCACACTGGAAGCGCTCCTCTCGCATACGACTAAGGCAAAATCAGAAAATTGCATCACAATGCGGTCACAGATGTGAAAGGCACATACAGTCGAACCCCTATTAAAGGGCTTATGCAGCGAAAATTCGGTTCGAGTGAAACTCTCTTATTAAAGAGAACTTTTGAAGTTATGAAGATTGACGTTTGGAGCTTTTCCATATCCCACTTCGTTCTTGAGATATTAAGATGTGTTTGATATGTAAATAACATCACTGTGACATCACACTGCATAATGAATTGTTGGAAACTCACGAATATCTTTGAAATAATTGAATTAAATCACTTGAAACTCTGCATGACTTGTGTGGTGTCCTGCGATAGGCAGAAACAAATGACAGTTTAAAGGCGATTGGTTAAATAATCTCAGAGGTATTCGTGATTTCCAACAATTCATTATGCAGTGTGATGTCACAGTGATGTTATTTACATATCAAACACATCTTAATATCTCAAGAACGAAGTGGGATATGGAAAAGCTCCAAACGTCAATCTTCATAACTTCAAAAGTTCTCTTTAATAAGAGAGTTTCACTCGAACCGAATTTTCGCTGCATAAGCCCTTTAAGCAGACACCTTCGGGACCTCCCCGAGGTGTCCGCTTAAAGAGGTGTCCGCTTAAAGGGGGTTTACAGAAAACACAGTAGGAGGCAACTTTCAGATGATCACATCCCAAAGTTGATGGCGCTGTGGGTAACAAAATCTTTGAAGCGTGCAACTAATTGAGGAAATGTAGGGTAAACCATGTCAACAGAGGGGCTGGTTATGGAGTAGAACTTCCCCGCGAGTTTAAGTTTCAAGAAGATTAAAAGACAACATAAATAAAAGTTTTGTCTAGAAAATGTGTTCAGGCTATCATCGTTTATGCCTCTTAGAAAAACTAATAATGCATACATTTTACTTTGAATTGATATTTACTGTTCATTGTTATGAAATAGACCGTCTGTGGTCTGATTTGCTCATTGGGACTTCAAGTAAGGTGTCCACTTTTGGGGCTTCGGTGGCGCAGTCTTGAGTTCGATTCTCGCTGAGGACTTCACTCATCACACTCATGTGAAAAGAGTAAGTCAACGCTCTGCCGAAAGTCGTGGGTTTTCTCCGGGCACTCCAGTTTCCTCCCACAGGGAAAGTTGACTGGGTGGGTTAGGATATACAGATTAGATTAGGAAAGTAATTTCACAATTGTTGTAAAAAAATAGATAATGTAGGCTACGTACATAATATAGGTAAGCGAGATACTTGATGTAATCGGTCACTGAAAAGCCCCAACGAGGAGTGAGCTGAATAATGTATGTATGCACTTCCGCTGAAGGGAGGTGTCGGTTTAATAGAAGTTATGATAACATTATATGTGTCCGCTTAATAGGGGTTCGACTGTATTCAAAATGCAAACATAATGTCAGGTGTGGTGGAGTGCGGGAAGTCCATACTGTACGTACGAGTTGGTCTGAAGAACGGGGGTTCAAGGCTTAGATCGTACGCTCGTAATCAAGGCGAAATACCTTACCAACAGAGACTGGTGGCACTTAAGGCTGTTCTCCACTTCAACAGTATCGTACCGAAACGTAGCGTATTTCTTTGTTTCCTGAGCACTCGGGTAAAACTAATGACTTCGACACAAAAGAAAATGCAACTGTACGTTACGATATGTATACCGGCCTTTAACCTACTACCATTGTGTTACGACAGGGAAATTAAAGACTTGGTATTTTTTTATAAGGCGCTATTTGGACGCTCAGATTTGAACGTTTATGATTTTGTTTCCTTTGTCAATAGTGATCGCACCAGACTTAGTCAAAATCCATCTCTTACCCTTAAAGTACCGTTATGTAAAACCAGAACCTTTCAAACATCCTACTTTAATCGTATTGTTAAATTATGGAACTCGATTTGTAAAAGACTTCCCCCCACGAGTTTCTCACTTCTTTCTACTTTTAAAAGATCAAACTTATGTATCATAATCTAAATACTCAAATTTTTTATGTAGATCAGCCGTGTACGTGGTCCCTCGTGCGTGACTGTCCCTGTCATAGGAACTGTACATAAACTTTGTTATTATTTATTCCATGGGGAGTGCCCTGCATGGGACTTCGTGTCCCGTTCGCACTTATCCCGTTTGGGTTATCTTGTTTTATACTTGTGTATGTTCGTCTTGTTATTTGTTGTCATATAAAGATTGTAAATATACTAGTTAACCCAATAAAGTTCTCTAAAAAAATAAAAATAAAAAAGGAGTGACATTTCGTTGCATAAACACTTTAAATTATTTCTTATAGTCTTGAGGAGCAAGTGTTATCCCGCTTCGAGGAGGAAAATGGCGGACAATTGGTCATAGCCACAGTTTGTTTACTGGAAACCTCACGTCATGGTCTCCTAGAGACCGAACTCTTAGAGCTCCTAGCCGACGAAAACAACTTAACCCCCTCGGAATACAAACCTGGTGACGACGAACCCTGCACGACGAAAGCCGAGGCCGCTGGCATGAGTGACGCGACCGAGGCTCTGGCGGATAAACTACAGGAGCAAGTGAACATCGCGTATGTTCAAACGGAAGAGTCTAAGGAGGAGGCGAAGAAGAAAGAGGTGGAAGGTAAGGAATTATGACGTTATTTTTTCCATTGATCTCTAAAACTTGTCTGGACAAGCATTGCTTATTTGTCGCGTTAAATAGCAGTTGGCAGTATTCCGTTTTCAAACTAGTAAAATTTAAAAGTTTGATGACAAATAACGACGCACAATAAGCCGATTCGGAGTTTCGACTGCGCATCCAAGTGACGCGTTCTGCGTCGGGATAAAATTACAGTTGAATCATAACATGTACCTAAGACTGGAAGAATTTTAAATATGCATATCAAAGTATTCAACTGTTCAATCATTCATTTGTGTTTCACATACAGGGTGTCTCAAAAAAAAGTGAACCCTTTGAAATTAAATACAATAGGGTACAATAGATTCTTTGAAAGAAAATGCAAATATGAAGTTCAATTTCAAAAGGTTCACTATTGTATTAAATTTCAAAGGCATCACTTTTTTCTGACTCACCCTGTATTGTATTAAATTTCAAAGAGTTCACTTTTTTATGATACACCCTGTACAGGGTGTATCAAAAAAACTGCAAATACCATAATTTGTATGCACGAGATCATACATTAGAATTTCAATGGCTGTGCAAATAATTACGCTTCTGGGATTTGAAAATACGTTTCCCAGGGGTATCAAAACAAGCACACAAAGTGAATTAAACTTATGAGTTCGATTACGAATGGCTCAGTTTACGAATGACTGCTGTCGAGTTTTGAGTTTGGGCGTACTTTAAAACAAGAAATACTCTTTGCTCTGTTGTTAGCTGAGCCATTCGTAATCGAACTAATTTTAATTCACTTTGTGTGCTTATTTTGATAGTACTGCACGTGGAAACGTATTTTCAAATCCCAGAAGCGTAATTATTTGCACAGCCATTGAAATTCTAATGTATGATCTCGTGCATACAAATTATGGTATTTGCAGTTTTTTTGATACACCCTGTATAGCCACAATATAACTGTCTTCTGTGTAAGCAAAATAAAGAAAGGTGCACTTAAGGGAATACATTTTCTAACTTCGAGCAATTTTTGCATATTCAAATGATGATTGAACAGTTGAATTATTCGATATGTATATTTTAATTCTTCCAGTCTCGGCTACATGTAATTCAACTGCAATTTTATCCCGAAACTCCGAAGTGGCTTATAGATGGGTTTTACTAAGCACTATCGTGCAGCAGATGGTGGTCAAACTGCAGTTATCAGAGTGAGAAAATACTGTTGATTCCTTTTAACGTTATGTAGTAGTCTTGTATTTGGAGGCAAGTAAATAGAATTAAGCCCTCGTCAAACGAGAATGAGAGTTGATGGGAGTCAATGAACTAGAGTTGCAACTCTCGCTTGTGTTGTCTGCCAACTCTCGTCGCGGACTCCAATACACTCTCATCAACTTTGAGCTGGTTCAAATTTTGATGAGAATTGATCAGAGATTTTGCACGTTTAACAGGTACGCGCGGTAATACATATACATTACATACATACATTATTCAGCTCACTCCCCGTTGGGGCTTTTCCGTGACCGATTGCATCAAGTATCTCGCTTACCTATATTATGTACGTAGCCTACATTATCTATTTTTATTATATACAACAATTGTGATGTTACTTTCCTAATCTGTATATCCTAACCCACCCAGTCAACTTTCCCTGTGGGAGGAAACCCGAGTGCCCGGAGAAAACCCACGACTTTCGACAGAGCGTTGACTTACTCTTTTCACATGAGTGTGATGAGTAAAGTCCTCAGCGAGAATCGAACTCAAGACTCAGAGGTGAAAGGCGCTTGCTCTGACGACTGCGCCACCGAAGCCCCGATTAAATTTAATATGCAGTCAAATTAGTCAACTCTCATGCAATTCTCGTTTGACCGGGGCATGAGAGCTGATGAAATTCTCATGCAAACTCTCGCTTACTAACCCTCTTCAACTCTCCTCCTCGTGTGACCAGGTCTAAAATGTAGTTTATAAATTTTTTTTAACTTTTTCTAACAACCACAGCTGCTGGTTCATCGCAGAAACGCCGACGGATTCACCTGCCAGCGGTCAAGTGGGCCATAGTATACCGCGCTTTGAAGCCGCTGTTGAGGCCGTGTGGAGACTTGGGCGAGGGACGGTTGGACTTTTATCATCGCTCTATCAGCAAGGCCGTGAGAAGAAAGTAAGTGAACTAAAGTAACTTTATTTATACTGGATAGCTCTGTCATTTCTAAACTGTTCTTCCCATGTTCTGGTTCAGTAAGGACTATCCTTGGCCTTGAAATACAGTAAAGCCTCGCATAGAAGAACCAGTGGGTTAAGAACCACCAGCCTGAAATTTTGGGCAATTAGCACCCAAAATACAAGAACCACTTCAGGCTGACAAATGAAACTGGTTCTTAAAAAACCTTATTAAACTTTTAGCTGAATTAGTAAGCAGGTACTATAGGAAGAAACAAAATACTGTAATCTTGCTAGCAGGAATTGTGGTCTTTCAACCACATCATGCATGCATTTATTTTATCAAAACAGCAATCAATTCACAACATAATTCAACTTGCATAACTATATATTCAAAAAACTTACATCATGATGGCCCTTTCTTCACAGAGGTTTAAAACTCTAAACCATGCAGGAACAATTGTTTTTGACTGGAAATAAGAACCAGCTAAGAACCACTTCAGCCTGATTTCTTTCTAAGTACCCGTTATATAAGAACCACTTCAGCCTGGAGTAAAAAATTCACTGGTTCTTTTATGCGGGGCTTTACTGTACCCGGAGAAAACCTGTGGTGTTTGGTATTGTATCAAACTGGATGTTCCCATGCATATGCGACTCAGGCGAATTATAATCAGACAACTGCATATTGCTGGCATCGAGCCCCAGTTATAAAATGCAGAGCAACTCGAGGGGACGTGATCCATTTACTTCTTTATTGATTTTTGTTTTAATATCTGTACAGATATTTTGGAGGTGACGAGGCGCGCAAGAAACACATGTACACGTTTTGGCATGGTCGTCTTGCTGAATTTTTTGAACACTACGAGGACTTCGATCGGAAATCTGAGGTTTGTTATCCAAGAGGTACTTCGGTGGCACAGTCGTCAGAGCATATTCACTTTACACCAATGCGAAAATAGAATTTATAGAAAGTTTTTGTTTGTTATGAATGCAGCGTAAACGCTCGTATCCAAAAAGCTATTTCCATGCTTTTTTATTGTAAATGGTTTGCTTATTCTTTGCTTGCACATGACGTCACTACGTGTCATTAGGCGCCATCTTGGTTGATTTTAAAGTTTTGTCCAGCCGTTTACATCGAAATAGTTGAGTTACTTTAATATTTTTGGTTCGTTTTGAAAACATCTTACTGTATTATGAATAGTATACGATTTCTGGCACAATACGACAAAGAATGAAGAATATAGATTTTTAGTTGCCACGAAAATCAACCAAGATGGCGTCGATTGCAAACGAGCAATTCGGATACTCGAATCCGGCAACTGTAAACGAGGTCTAATATAGATTGGGTAAATAAGTGGGGGTGTAAATAAGTGGGTAAATAAGTGATCATCCTTTCTTGCAACTGAGAGCTGAGAGGACGCATCTCAACCTGATCGAGTCGAAGGCTTAGTAAGGGCACCAATGGCTGCCATTGTATGACGTGTTTCCGAACAAGGAGCACAGCTACGATGTACGGGTTAGTTTGGGATTAATTCCAACTCACCCTATCAACATTCCCTGTGGGAAGAAACCAGAGTACCCGGAGAAAACCCACGACTTTCGGTAGAGCGTTGACTCTCTCTTTTCACATAAGTGTCACGAGTCCGCAGCGAGAATCGAATCTCAGAGATGAAAGGCGCTTGCTCTGACAACTGCGCCACCGCGTAGCCCCTGCATGTATATATATACTGTAAATGTTCACTTGGAACATCTAGAAACCTGAATATTCGTAAACTAGTAACTAAGACCCCGTTTACACTGGAGCGAAAGATTCCGGCTTCACCACGAACCCGAAACGTTTTAGTAAGGAATTGAATTTGATGATTTTATACTCTATAGGAGTTGCCTTACCATCTTGAACAACTGTTGGACAACAATCGACTGACTCGCTGTCTTCTTGAGTGGCCGGTCTTTGAGCGACTGTTTTCTGAAGATTTTAGCGTTGATTTACTACGTTCTTGGCAGAAGGTAAATTTCTTGTCTGTTCATTTCTTTGTTTATTTGTTCGTTTGTTTGTTTGTTGTTTATTCCCTTTGTTTGTTTGTTTTTTTGCATGCTTCTTTGTTTAGTTTTTGGTTGTCTATTCTTTTGCTAGCTTGTTTTCTCCATCGTTTGCTTGCACGCAGAACACAGAAACAAGCAATGGTTGTTTTGTGTTCATTCGTTTTGTTTGTGTGTTTCTTTGTATGTTTGGTTGTTTACTTGTTTATTTGTTTGTTCTTTTGTTTGTTTGTTTGTTTCTTCGCTGGCTTGTTTGTTCGTTTGTTTGTTTTATTTGTTTGTTTTCTTGCATGCTTGTTTGTATATTCGTTTGCGTTTTCTTTTACTTGTTTTATTTGCTTGTTTGTTTAATTGCTTGTTAGTTAATGACCGCGTATATATGTCTATATAATAGCGACTTTAAGATATGCTAAATCTACGACGCCGACGTGACGAAAAACAGTCGCTATTCTCACAGTTTCAGCTACACGGGTAAAAACTATGGACTCCGGTTGTAAACAAAATGAGAGACGCGAGAAAAGCTAATTAAAACTGGTTTCCAAACACTAGTGACTGTTTTTTCGTCACGTCCGCGTCGTAGATAAGGCGTATATTAAAGTAGTACTGTACCTATTAGAAGAAGTCTGAGACGACTTAGTCGTCTAATCTAAATACGGGAAATTGACGATCGAATGAGAGCGTCCAAACGGCCAACGTTCAATATTCGGCTTAGACGTTTAATTCGTCGAGTACAAATACGAAGACGACTGAAATCGTTTCTAATTGGCAGTGAAATCGTTTCTAATTGGCAGTGAAATCGTTTCTAATTACCAGTGAAATCGTTTCTAATTCGCAGTGAAATCGTTTCTAATTACCAGTGAAATCGTTTCTAATTGGCAGTGAAATCGTTTCTAATTCGCAGTAAAATCGTTTCTAATTGGCAGTAAAATCGTTTCTAATTGGCAGTGAAATCGTTTCTAATTGGCAGTGAAATCGTTTCTAATTGGCAGTAAAATCGTTTCTAATTGGCAGTGAAATCGTTTCTAATTGGCAGTAAAATCGTTTCTAATTGGCAGTGAAATCGTTTCTAATTGGCAGTGAAATCGGTTTGAAATCTTGGTTTCATTCTCGTATAGTTTCCAAATGTTCATCTCGTATTTGTATTATTCGTTCTAAACACAAGACGTTTAATTCGTCCAGACGCGTCTATAAGGCGTCTTGTAATATAAATTCGGCCAATATCTATCCCGTATTCTGACAGTATGTGTATCATGATCACACTCTAGGCTGGTGGTTATGCGGCGGCGTCCAATCTCTACCGAGAATCTCTCAATATCCTGGAGAGCTCCGGTGCGTCCCCTGCGGAAGTCGCTGAACGAAAATTTATGGTCATCACTTTCTTGTAAGGATTAATATTCTCAAACTTATAATAGAGATTTTGTTGTTTAATATATGTTTAAGAGTGCATGTTGCTTGCACAGTGGTCAGTGCATGCATGTGTCACCTCCGGGTTCCATTCCTGCAATGAGCAGTTTTCTGATTATAATTTCGCTCCACTAGCATATGAGAAGAATTCTTATCGTTTGACTCTACCAAACGCCGCAGATTTTCTCCAGATACTCCAGTTTCTTCCTGTAGTAACACTGGGGCCTTAATGGATGACCCTTGCTGTTAAAACTATATTTATTCAAGAAACTAACTTAATCTAAACTGGACAGCTCTGCCAGTTCTAAACTGTTCTCCCTAGAGACCCAGCTAGGATCATCCAGTGGGATCATCCAGTGGGATCATCGCTTAATGTTCCAGTGTTACTACAGGAGAAAACCTAAACTAAACAAACTTTATTTATACTGGATAGTTCTATCAGTTCAAAACTTTTCTTCCTGAACGTCCAGTAAGGGTCAACCCTTATTGATCCAGTGTTACTACAGGCGAAAACCTAAACTAAACAAACTTTATTTATTTATTCTGGATAGTTCTATCAGTTCTAAACTGTTCTTCCTAAACGTCCAGTGAGGGTCAACCCTTATTGATCCAGTGTTACTACAGGAGAAAACCTAAACTAAACAAACTTTATACTGGAATACTGGATAGCACTATCAGTTCTAAACTGTTCTTCCTAAGCGTCCAGTGTAAGCCTCATCTCTTGTTGGTCCAGTGTTACTACAGGAGAAAACCTAAATTAAACAAACTCTATTTATACTGGATAGCTCTATCAGTTCTAAACTGTTTTTCCTAAACGTCCAATAAGGTCGTCCCTTGTTGTTCCAGTGTTACTACAGAAGGATCTGGTTCGATCGAATCAAACTGGAAACGCCGATGCGCTTTCTCACGTTCGACTGAGGTAGAATTATAATCAGACAATCGAACCCTGGTCACAGAGGTGACCACTGATCTGAAAACAAGGACTGGATAGTGCATCTTCCATACATAAATGAAGCCAATGGCGGTCATATCGGTGTGACCACAACAAATCTACTGTGGTGTTGGGGACATGTTTAAAGAGGTTCTAACATGTTCTAGTTATTGGTGGGAAAGGAAAAATATTGTCTCGATAAGAATTTGTCATCAGTGGCCTCTCTTTCTTCCTAAATTTGCCGGTGAATAACTAATGAGGGCACACCGATGTGGCCGCCATAAGCCTCATTATGTGGTGTTTAAAACGTTCTAAAACTCATTAGAAGAGATGTTGGAAGCTATATTTTTCACGTTGCATAGAAAAATATATTTGCTTCATAACATAACTAATTTAAACAGCTAACGATTTGACTAGTCAAGAATTTGACAGATTTAAAAATCTGACCTCATTAAAAATATTCTGGCTTCAAAATTGGCTCATTGAATTCAATAGGATGCTCTATCCAGTTCTAGTTTCAGATCAGTGGAGGTGACAGACACGAGCACCAAAAACTGTGCCATTAACACAAAGAACTTCTTCCCGCCAATAAATAGTGCGCAAGGTTTCTGCCTCATTTTTAAATGTGCGTAAAATTTCCTTGCAGAATCCAGGCAGGACAATACAAAGAATCTCTTGAACTTCTGGAAGAACTGAGAAAGATAGAAGAAGATCAAATGGGAGCAAGAACGGAGAAAATGGCGGAAATTTATCAACTTATGTCCAAGACAAAAAGCGAGGTACGGTAGATTATATTTTACAATTACTTTATTACATTGTACTGAACTGGAACGCCACCTTTATAACTTTATACTGGATAACTCTATCAGTTCTCAACTGTTCTCCCTACAGGTCCAGTATAGACGGACACATAACCTAAACTAAGTTTATTTTTTCTGGATAGCTCTATCAGTTCTAAACTGTTTTCCTCTGATGTCTAGTGTTGCTGTAGGAGGAAGCCTAAACTATGCTAACTTTATTTATACTGAATCCAGTGTTACTGTAATACAGGCGGAAACCTAGACTAACTTTATATATACTGGATAGCTTTATCAGTTCTAAACTGTTCTCCCTAGAGGCTCAGTGAAGGTCATCTCTTATTGATCCAGTGTTACTACAGGAGGAAACCTTAACTAAACTAACTTTATTTATACTGGATAGCTCTATCAGTTCTAAACTTTTCTCCCTACAGGTCCAGTAAGGGCATCCCTTATTGATCCAGTGTTAGCTTACTGATAGCTCTATCAGTTCTAAACTGTTTGTCCTAGAGATTCAGTGGGTCATCAATTATTGATCCAGTGTTACTACAGGAGGAAACCTAAACTAACTTTATTTATACTGGATAGCTCTATCAGTTCTAAACTGTTAGAGGCTCAGTGAAGTTCATCCCTTATTGATCCAGTGTTACTACAGGAGGAAACCTGAACTAAACTAACTTTATTTATACTGGATAGCTCTATCAGTTCTTAACAGTTCTTCCAAGAGGTCCAGTATAGGCTATCCCTTATTATAGAAAACAGTCTATATGCAGCGGGCGAATATGTATTTCATGTATCATGGACCATGGAGTTCAGCAATATTATGAAATCTAGAGTCTCTGAAATAACATAATATAGAACACACAAGACATCAGATTTTAGTGTGGTCAAATTTTGTCTTGGCCCAGTACACCCATTCGAGGCTTTTCTACACAGGCATGACCCAGGGTCATTTGATTTAGGCGGTGGAAATTTTTGAAGATAAGAGGGGGGCACCCTTCCTCCACCACCACCGCAATTATTACACTTGTACATGTTACGTATGCGATAAATCATGAAAATTTCAATACATGCACTGGTCAATGCGGACCTCGCATTTTGTGTTGCATCCCCAGAACATTCGCCAATGCTCCTATAACATTAGTCTAGATCGTTAAAAATTCTCCTCGAACATTACTTTCTGTTACAGATTGTTAAAAACTACAACTTTGTGACCCAAAGTCAACTCAAAGAAGACCAAGAGATCGTTGAGTTTTGTCACAAGTGCATCAGTTACCGCAAGAAGTTGACTGGTGACGAAAATGAGGTAACTAAGGCTACGGATATATTGCGTGCATATAGCATTGGCGCTCGGTGCCCGTTTCGGGCATGTTACAGGATCGTAGCCAGGAATAGCCCAGGATAACGGCAGGATCTGGAATTTGGGTGTCCAATGTTGGGATCTGGCTTAGGGGGCCGTTCAGAAAATACGTGACGCTTTTTCCCCCAATCGTTCGTTCCTAAATCGCGATTTAAACTTTCTTTAAATTTACCAAGACTTGATAATCAGGCCATGGGTTACGCATCTTATCAATATTCTTAAGTTTGAATCCGAAATGAGAATAATGTCAATAGGCAGACGATAGCTTTGCACTCAACTCCCAATGGTGGAAAAATGTGTTTTCGACAAACAATTTTTAATCGTATCGTGTTTGGCCATTTTGATCGCAATGATACAAAAAAGGTATCATTTGACAGCTAAAAGATTGATCTTTATCTTAACGCACGACAACATGCTAAGGTTAGATTACCATTTATTTTTACACACCCTGTATAGTTGAAACCACGAAAATACATACAATAATTGAAAAAGATCCGTAGAGAACGTGCGATAGGTTGAAAAATACATAAGCCAATTCGCCAGACTGACTAGGGAAGAAAACATCACGCCGCCACACCAAGCTGTACTGATCGTAACTCCACGCCGGAGATCTTCGACCTTTTGTGCAGAGAATGCAGTTGCACTCTGGGGAACAGCCCTCTGCTTCTCAATTTTCTGGTTGTTTGTGGTAACGAATGACGATTTGCATTGCTCTGCAGAAAATTCTCCTCGTCTTGCTTAACATCACCCTTTTCCGTGTGACGATCCTTGTGATACCCCCTCCTCAATATGTGACTCTTAGTCGAATAACCCCCTACCGCCCACCCCCCGCCCCCGCCCTCAAAGCGTCACGTATTTTCTGAATGTCCCCTTACGACATGATATGAGGTGGTGAATCTCTTGGGTTGTGTAGAGACATGCTCCCCTCTGCTCTGGCAATTTTGTATGTTGTTATAGTCCTGAGGCCGGTTGTACGAAGGCCGTTTAGCTTAAACGGTGGATAAGCGAAAATTAAAAAACACTTTCACACATTTTGAGAATGACCGAACTTAAATCTTATGCACTTAATATGTAGTTGCAAACATAATTGCCCTATTCAAGTTGAAATATTTTAGCTTGGTTGTTCGATGAATGTATAGACATGATCAATATTTTCGATTTATCCACCGGATAGGCTAAACGGGCTTCGTACAACCGGCCCCTGATGGTTAAGTAAGAGAAATCACGAACTGCATATACTGATTTTATTGCTATTGCTTCCAAGTTTAACTAGCTGTCACAAGTCGTTGAAAGGTATCGATGGGACCATCACCCGAAGGCTTTGAATTAGCGTTGGCGCAAGCAACCACGGACTGTTGATGCCCTGTTCTTTGGTCAATAGTCACACTGGAAGCACTCTTCTCACATGAGACTGAGGCGAAATTATAAACAGACAACTGAATATTGCAGGAATCAAACCCCTGTCACATTTAAAGGCTCATTTGCTAACCACTTTGCGTAATGTACTAACATTATTTTATCATTGTATGTATTTAATTGTATCTTTAATACTAATCGTTTCTATTTTTTATTTGTTTATATATTTGTTTGTTTGTTTGTTTGTTTGTTTGTTTGTTTGTTTGTTTGTTTGTTTGTTTGTTTGCTTATTCTTTTGTATCTTTTGTTTGTTTGTTTGCAATTGGTTTTGTGTTTTTGTTTGCTTATTCTTTTGCATATTTTGTTTCTTTGTTTGCTCGTTGCTCGTTTGCAATTGTTTGTTTGTTTGTTTGTTTGTTTGTTTGTTTGTTTGGTTACTTGTTTGTTTGTTTGTTTGTCTGTTTGTTTGTTTGTTTGTTTGCTCGCTTGCTCGCTCGCTCGCTTGCTTGCTTGCTTGCTTCCTTGCTTGCTTGCTTGCTGGCTTGCTGGCTTGCTTGCTTGCTTCCTTGCTTCCTCGTTTGCTTGCTTGCTGGCTTGCTTCCTTGCTTCCTCGTTTGCTTGCTTGCTTGCTTCCTTGCTTGCTTGCTTGTTTGCTTGCTGGCTTGCTTGCTTGCTGGCTTGCTTCCTTGCTTCCTCGTTTGCTTGCTTGCTTGCTTGCTTCCTTGCTTCCTCGTTTGCTTGCTTGCTTGCTTCCTTGCTTGCTTGCTTGCTTGCTTGCTTCCTCGTTTGCTTGCTTGCTTGCTTCCTTGCTTGCTGGCTTGATTGCTTGCTTGCTTGCTTGCTTCCTTGCTTGCTGGCTTGCTTGCTTCCTTGCTTGCTTCCTTGCTTGCTTATTTGCTTGCTTGCTTGCTTGCTTGCTTGCTTGCTTGCTTGCTTGCTTGCTTGCTTGCTTATTCTTTTACTTTTTTGTTCGTTTGCAATTGTTTGTTTGTTTGTTTGTTTGTTTGTTTGTTTGTTTGTTTGTTTGTTCTTTTCTTTGTTTACTTGTTTGCTTGGTAATGTTCAAATGCATTTCGTTCTCGTAGTTTAAGTCTGCAATGGTCAGACTACTCATAGCTCATCATCTAAGCATTGTCGCCGACTTGGAACACAGCCAAAGCAAACGAAAAGAAGCTTTTACCACAATTGAACTTGCTATTGAAGTATTTAAAAAGGTAGTGCATGCGGGATTCTCTCAAAAAACGCATGTCCAACTAATATATGCAGTTCTGGCTGTCTCGTCTCTCATGAACACACAATGATTTTATATACAATGCGGATCTCACTCCAGCGAGTTTCCCTACCAAAGTGAATCATGAACAGGCCCTAAAGAACGACATGCTGTTCACACTGTCACGGATTCAGCCTATTTAGTTGGACATGCGTAAACATACATCACAATTGCTGCAAGTTATGTATTATTTATTTGCAGAATAAGCTGGGCATTTTATACATTATAATGACGCACCATCTGAGTACGATATGTGATATTGCAAGCTCGAGTGACGTACGAGAGCAAGCTTTTGCTTCTGTCGAGAAAGCCATAGAAATCTTTAAAAGGGTAATACTTTTTTGCGTCCTTCTGCAATATAAGTAAGATACTGTAAATCCTCTGTAGGCCGGACCAACCTAAAGCAGTTAGTCCTGTAGTGTAAACTCGCAAGTACTGTCTTAAGACTGACCTAGGACCGGTCTAAAGGGCGTATTCTCAAAGTGCAAACGCACTTGGACTGACTAAGACTTACCTAGGACCCACTTAAAGTAGTAAGTGTTGCAGTGTAAACGCGCATGGACTAACCTAAGTGTGAGTGTGAGTGTGAGTGTCAGAATGAGTGTCAGAATGAGTGAGCTCGATACAGGCGTAAGACTCGACCGACCTGAAACCATGATTTCAGACCAACCATTTGAGGTGACATGAAATTCAGATTTCAGGTGGTCAGTCCTATGTACATCTCAGGTCATGCATGTACATCTCAGGTCATGCATGTACATATCAGGTCATGCATGTACATCTCAGGTCAGCATGTACATCTCAGGTCATGCATGTACATCTCAGGTCATGCATGTACATCTCAGGTCATGCATGTACATATCAGGTCATGCATGTACATCTCAGGTCATGCATGTACATATCAGGTCATGCATGTACATCTCAGGTCATGCATGTACATATCAGGTCATGCATGTACATCTCAGGTCATGCATGTACATCTCAGCATACATGCATGTATATCTCAGGTCATGCATGTACATCGCAGGTCATGCACGTACATCTCAGGTCATGCACGTACATCTCAGGTCAGGCATATATTGGTCCAATTTACCGGACTCTGGCCTTTACCTATAAGTCTCGGGTGAATGTGAGTCCTTAGTTTAAACACGGCTTATTCAGCCCCTCCTCCCGGGCCGGGAGGCTTATTTATTCCAGAGACGTTTAAGGCGGGGGGTGGGGGGGTTAATGGATTTAGCCGAAACACAGAAGTATAAGAGACACAGTAAACCACACATATTCTGTTTCAGAATCATCCACAGACATATGATAAGCTGTTTCATATTAATTGTGACACTGCAATACACATTATGTTTCTTTGTTGAAGAGGGGAGGGGGGACTTATTAGATAGGAGGCTTATTTTATAGGGAGGCTTAATAGAGGATTTACGGTATAGGCCCAAACGCTGAACCTAGGCCCCAATTGGCTGATTGACAGGTTAATCTATTTGTGCCTAAAACTTTCCTTTCGCAAGTTGAATTCTCTGGTGTTTGACAGAGTAAATACTGAAGTCAATATCGTTCATACATGTGATCGATACGGACGGGAAAGAATCAAAACTCAGTCTAATATTCCTTTCATTTTAACATTCTTTTTCACAGCGTTTTAATATTATTATTACATTTGTTTAGCAAAATGATATGGGTCATCTTGCCGAGGCTATCATGACGAAATCATTTATAAATCCACGTCTGACCAAGCATTTTCCCGAGAAGGAAAAGGTACTGTGTTTGTGGCAATTTTGAAATTTTTAGTGTGGAAGCACGGGTGGTAGATGGGGAATTTAGTAACTTCCCTGTGATAGAAAACTCGTAGTTTGGTTGGTGTGCTTCGAGGGTTTTTCTCCGGGTACTCCGGTTTTTCTCCCTCACCAAAATGACCCTTCCACCTTAAGGTACGTTCACACACAGCGATTTGTCGGGCCGATTTTAGGTTTTGCTAAATGTTAATGACGAATATTTTCAGTTGATCATGTCGCCAGATGACGTTTGCCACGTATTTTTCAAAGATCGTTAACGCGCATCTGAAATCGGCCCGACAAATCGCTGTGTGTGAATGTACCTTTAGCTGTGCTCCGTGATTAGATATAGGTCATATGGTAGCAGCCAGAGGCGTCCAAGTATGACTCGCTCGTAGGTGAGTAACTAAGTGGGGTGGGCTATCATCCTTACTTGCAGCTGAGAGCTCGGCTGAATTACGAAGGACGCAGCTCAACCTGATCGAGTCGCAGGTGTACTAAGGGCGCCTATGGCTGCCATTGTATGACTTCCTTTTGGGAGGAAACCGCGTACCCGTGCACGACTTTCGGTAGAGCGTTCAACGCTTTATTTAACAACTGAATTACATGTAAACTTTAAAAAGTAGCCGGTCAAAATGACCGGTCATGCGAGAGTTTGACCGGACAACTACTCATTTTGGCCGGACATTGTCCGTTGACCGGCCGTTATTTCGCGCCCTGCGTTTACTGACTCTTTTCACACAAGTGTCATAAGTCGCAGCGAGAATCGAACCCACAATCTCAGACGTGAAAGGCGCTTGCTCTGACGCTCTGACGTCCTTCGCAATTCCGCTCTCAGCTGCTGATTCCGATTGATGATTTCCGACATGCAGGTTTTTACCTGGGCAGGTTTGCCAGTTGGCCATTGCAGTACTGCTTGTCTGACTGAGTGCTGCCTGTTGCCACCAATACTTGCCTGACAAGTCTAGTACTTACTGCTTTGCAATGTTCTATTTAGTGTTTCACTTTCAACCTTCTACAATGCCAGTAAACCTTCCTCACGGGTGGTACCCGCATACCCACAGCTGATCTCAGAGTGGTACAGTAAATTGAACCATACTAACATATCTAACTATGTTATTTCAGATGCTCATGACAGCTAAAGAACTGTGTGCAAAGACTTACGGTGACAAACATATGTTAATGTTGCGTCTGTATCTGAATATTGGTATTTTATATGAAGATAATCGAAACCTTGAAACTGCCTACGATTACTTTGTCAAATGGCACGATACTTGTATGGAGGTATGATCTCTGGTCATTTACATACTAAACCTAAACTAAACTAACTTTATTTATACTGGATAGCTCTATCAGTACTAAACTATTCTCTCTATAGAGGTCCAGTAAGGTACATCCCTTTTTGATCTAGTGTTACTGCAGAAGAAAACCTAAACTAAACTAACTTTATCTATACTGGATAGCTCTATCAGTTTTACACTGTTCTCCCTAGAGGTCCAGTGAGGGCCATCTCTTATCGGTGCAGTATTACCACAGGAGGAAACTGACTCTATATCTATACTGGCCTCTGTCAGTTCTAAACTGGTCTCCTCAGAGGTCCAGGTCCATCCCTTATTGATCCAGTATTACTATACAGGAAGAAACCTAAACTAACTTTATCTATACCGGATAGCTCTATTAGTTCTAAACTGTTCTCCCTAGAGGTCCAGTATGAGTCATCCCTTAATGATCTAGTGTTACTATACAGGAAGAAACCTAAACTAAACTAACTCTATTTATATTGGTTAGTTATATCAGTTCAAAACTGTTCTCCCTAGAGGTCCAGTAAGGGTCACCCCTTATTCTACTGGATACAGACTTTCTTGCCATCCTACTTTTTTTCACACTCCTACTTTTCCTACTTTTTATTAAAAATTGCTTGATTTTCCTACTTTTTCCTACTTTTTTCTTAAAATCCTACTTTTTTAAGAATCTTAACCATTCCCGCATAAATCTAAAAAATCCAATGATCCCATTGAGTCTCCTTGGAAATTCCAAAGATCTTCTTGAAATTCCAAATATCTCCTTGGAAATCCCAAACATTTTCTTCAACTCAAAAACCCCTCCAGTCCAGGATTATCAGCGATAAGAGAGATTAAATAATATTTCTGTGGTATTTTCATGCAAATGAATTAATCACCAAATATTCCTATTTTTGTCCTACTTTTTTGTATATTATCCTACTTTATCCTACTTTTCCTAAAATTTTAGTCCTACTTTTATCCTACTTTTTTACATATGTGTGCCATAAAACCTGCTGGATATCTCTATCAGTTCAAAACTGTTCTTCCTATAGAGGTCCAGTAAGAGTCGTCCCTTATTGTTCCAGTGTTACCTACAGGTGAAAACCTGAACTATATTCTATTCATTGGCCACAAATACACGACTACTACATTTATTGGAAAGAATATATTTTTCTCACTCTGATAACTGCATGCCGGTTGACCATTACCTGGTAAGTGACACCCTGCGACTATTACGTAAATGCTAAATTGTGTTCTACTATTACAGGTGCTGGGGACAAGTCATCCAAAGACAAAACGCGCTCAAGACACGTTAAAGGAACCGACATACGTAAGAATTGGCAGTATGAGAGAACAATTGGCTGCTGGTACGGCCTAGCAAATGATTAAGAAAGAAACAAGAAATGAATGAATTTAATATTGGCAACAGCACAGCCCTCTCACAAGGCAACGAGTTTCCATGAACAAGCAACGTTGGAGAAGGCTGTGGGGTCATACAGGTTCTGAACGTGAAGCAAGAAGAGTGGTTAGCGGGTCTCAGTACGCGTCACAACGCAACAGATGCTGGTCAACTTCAGGACACTTATAGGAGCAAGAAAATTAAGCTTCGTATTATCAATATTTTATTCATTTGCCTACACATATCGAATCTCTATTAAACTGCCACACCCTTGACAGGGCTAAAAATAACGGCCGGTCAACGGACAATGAACGGCCAAAAATGCCTCTTGACCGTACACTTTTTTGCCCCACCGGTCATTTTGACCTGTCACATTTACATGCTTTCCGATAGAATTTTAAATCGTTTTTTCTTCGGCTGGAATCTTGTCAGACAAGCTCAAAGAGTGTATATTTCATGACGAGTGCGCAATTTCACCGTAATCTCAAGTTACGTACTATGTCCTTGTGCAAAACGTAAATATTTGGACTATTTGATATGTCAGGAATATCATGAAAAACGTCTGCATACAAATTTCAATAAAAGCGATGTCTCGAAACAAATTTGTTAATATTGTATGCGGTCAAGTAATAACATAATTATCTCGCTTATATTACTACTGATCGTTTTGCGTATTTGCTGTATTTTACTCATTTTAAAACTGACCGGTCAGAAACAGTGTGACCGAGCTAAAATCAAGTTGATCAGTCATATAGAGTGTGGTCGTTTAGCAGAGGGTACACGGCCACTATATAAAATAGAAAAAATTAGCAATATTTTCTCACTATGATAACTGCCGATTGACCACCATCTGCATGCTGCACGATAATGCTTTATAGTGGTACTAACCCCCCAAATTGTTTTTGTATATGTGTAATATTTGTATCATTCTGAGAGGAAATGCAATATATCTTTATAGTAAAAATCCTCATCTTGATCAACTTTTTTACTGTCAAAGTTTCCGGATATGATGTCATTAGATGGATTTTAGCATCAAAAAACAAAGGAAAACTAATTTACCATTCACCTAATGACATCATATCCGGTAACTTTGACAGTGAAAAGGTTGATCAAGATGAGGATTTTTAGTAAAAAGATATATTACATTTCTTCTCAGAATGATACAAATATTACACATACAAAAATACTTTTGGGGGTTAATGGCACTAAGTGAAACCAACCTATTGGACTAATTACACTATCATTAGAAACTTCGAAAGTGTAAACTCTAAACTACAATAAGTGACAAAATACGTGGACCGATAGGGTTAAAACGGTCACATTACCCCCCTGTTCAATGTTGCTATTTTTTCTTAAATGATGTTTTGTGGCCCGTACAGTATTGTCGATAATTCTACGGCAACTTAATGCAACATTGAAACGAGGGAGGGGGGTTTATATGTGAACTTGCGCAAATATTTTCAAAAATTGTTTTTATTTAAGTGTCCCACCTTTCAATGTCACTGATTGTAGTCTTGGATTAGTTGGATATAATATTTGAAATTATTTAATTTCGCCCATGTACTTTTTAATATATATTAAGTAATTAATAAAATTTGTAAGTATAAGACGAGCCACGTTAGACACATATTTTGAGCCAAAACAATCGCAAACTAATTTATAACTTGTTGCACAATGTTGCACCCCAGAGGTTGCAACCGATATGTATCTTTTTGACTGCAATAATGTAACGTGCAAAGAAGAAGTTCTTGTGTTAAATGGTTTAGTAACTTTTTGTTTCTTGTCATTTTGTGTATACTATAACCTTTAGATGTATATCTTCGATTTCATTTGCATACATTTCAGCTCATCTCGTTTCAAAGTTATTGCGCACAACAGAGTTACTTTGCAAGACGTTTTCAACCTAAAAAAATTCTAGAAATTTTCCGACATGGCCATTGCAGTACTGCTAGTCTGACTGAATGCTGACTGCTGCTATGCTAATACTAGCCTGACTAGTCCAGTACTTTTAAACCTTCAGGGGTGGAAACCCCTAGCTTGCAACTGGTGTCGCACCAAAAATTAAAATTGCGACAAGTTGCACTGTTCACCACGCCCCCATTGCAACTTGCTTAGCAACCAATCACGAAACCGCTCCCCTCTTCCCATGCAAAAAGATCGTTTTAGATTGGAGTTTTGTTTTATGTTTCAACACTTTTTGCCCGTTCACATTAAAAAATACCCGTCCAAAAGACGGGTAGGCCTCTAGCTAACAGACTAAGCCCATGGCACCATGCGGCATTCGGACCTCAACTAATCAAGACAAAAAGAAAAAATTGAAAGACATCAAGTCATCATAGAAAAAAATTGACCTGAACCTACGACTACCAGCTCCACTACTAGTTCAATATTAAAGTTATCGTGTCGCCAAACATACAAACAAACAAACAAAATAATAATGAAAATAAAAACTGAAGGAGAGAAGTTGTACCTGTAGTATTTACTTGAAGTACCTACGTAGTCGCATTTTACGCTGACCATTTGTACTATTTTCCGAGAGTAAAAAAATATTTTTAGAAAGTGTAAAACAACAAAGTTGAGATTTAGAAGATAAAATAAAATATAAATCTTGTCAAAATTTTCTATATAATGTCTTGGATGGGATGTGTAGTTAATGTAGATTGTGGAGAAATCGGGATCTTTAAAGGAAAAGTTACGGAAATCGATGACCAAAGTGGATGCGTGAAACTTAAGAATGGTGTGTATGTTTTTGAAATGTGTGTTTTTGAAATGTGAAGAAAATGTGTTTGTGTGCATGGCATAGGGAATATTTTGTATATTTTTATAGCATAATATAAATTGAAGTCGATTTTAGATCGTTATAGTTGTTGTGTTTAAATTTGTTTGCAAATTGATGAAATCTATAGTAATCAATATTGATAGTAATTGACTAATTGGCTTCAATTCCACTCTGGAAAGTTTGCATCGCGCAACCGAGATTAGATCTCGGGCGCGCAATTTTGATTCCTCTAACATTTACTATTAAATTTTCGAAATCTCGTTTTCGCGATTTCCAAACTTTCCAGTCAGGCTTCAATTGTCATCAATTGATTGATTGCATTTCCGATTATTGATTTTCATCGATGCCAACCAAATTTATGTTGAATTGGGTTTAGTTTTTGTATGGGTTTTATGAGAAGGAATAGTGGAAAAAACTTCTTTAAAACTCTGCCAATTCTGCAAATTCAAACCTTGCTAAAATTATTTTCCAGCATCTCTTGATGGCAACCACCTGCCGTGTGGTGATGTGATGTTGAGAATATCCGAAATAAAAGGTTTAAAAATAATTTCTCAGGAGGCGACAGATTTGGATCCAAATGATGGAAAACAACTACAGTTCGAACTAGAAACCGCGAAGGTTTGTGTTTGAGCTCAAGAATTAGGGGCTAATTAATCTATCCACCCATCATTTCAGCATTAATGGCCATCAGAGTCATGTCAGGAGAGCAGTTAAGCCATTAATGGAGGGCATCCCAGAGAAAACATCCCCCCTAGAATAAGATCATTTCCCCCTCCCCACCTTAATATGTCAGCACACGCCTCTTCTCATGTAACCAGCCCACGCCTCTTCTCATGTAATCAGCCCACGCCTCTTCTCATGCAATCAGCCCACGCCTCTTCTCATGTAATCAGCCCCTGGCAAGATATGCAATACGCCCTTTCATTAAATATTTAGTTCAACTGTTTTTATTATCAAATCTATCTCACAGGAACGGTCTGTGTCTCCAAAGAAAAACTATGTAGCAACAAAAAAATTCAGCACACCAGGTAAGTTACATCCACTGTTAGTAACAACTTACAGTCCAGGGATATTGACCAGCATTATGTTGAGCTTTTAGGCCTGTTTATACTATGCTCAATTTTCGGGATGGCACGGATAAAAATAGCACCTGCACCACCTGTGCTAGAACTATCTATTGGCTCCACTATGCTCAATATTTGGCACGGCACAAATAGATATGTCATCCATACCAATTTTACCCTAGTTGCTAGGACTACCTAGTACATATCCGTAGGTATAGTCCTAGCACAGGTGAATTTGGTACGGTTACCATTTTATCTGTGCCATTCCGATTTAATCTTGCGTAGTGTAAACAGGCCTTTTACTGCCATATACCTGCAGTAGAAAAGTGCCTAATATTATATTGTAAACATCCCTGACAGTCAGAATGACTGAATGAATACTTGTTAGTTGCAATAAGGAAAGAAAATATGCAATATATGAATATAAATTTCTTCACAATCTACTTTTAAATTGTCATATTTCCAGAGCAAAAAAGAAATACTGGTAATGAAAACAGGAGAAGTCTAAAAAAGAAGAATAAGGTAATAATAATAATAATAATAATGGTTTATTCAATCTCTCTCACAGTTACAAGAACTGAATTTACCAGGCCTTAAAATATCGGTCAGCAGTGCCGTCGGTCAAAATGTCCGGTGTCTTTCAGAATGGGTCGGACATTTTTTATAATTATGTCCAATGGCCTTATGTTGGGCAGTTATGCATTGATACTTTAAGGCCCGATCAAACGTCCGAGAACGCAAGTCATCGCAAGTAAACGTGCGTCGACTTACGATGCGACTTGTCAAACGAATACCCGGCTCCGCTGTCATGCTTAGCGGACCACATAACAGCTCTGATAAAGTCCTTTGTGAAGGAGATTAATAAAGAAATGCGCCCCATGTTAAGCTGGTAGTTTGCACCAGTCCTTTGTCCATTTACGGGGTAAATTTGTGTCGGACAAAGTTAAAGTTTGGTCGGACATCAATGACTTCCTCCCCCCCCCCCAACCCAGAGGAGGTAGGCAAATGGTAATTATATACACCCCTGGGAGCCTAATAAAAATGATCAGCCCAATAATCATGTCATCTCTCAGATTTTCACTAAGAATTAAGGAAAACTTATTTTTCACAGGAATGTTTTGGTACACCTTTGGATGATATCAAAGTACCGGATTTTGATTTTGAGGTTAATATTTAAAATTAACAGTTCAGTATATATTAAAAGTTTGTTGGTTCACTGTAACCAGGTTTAATTAATATATCATTCATTTTTTGTATCTGCGCATGCAGATATATTGTTATCGTGCGAGTGTGTGTGTGTGTGTATGTTAGCTTGCAGCCAATCAGCGACTAGTACTCGGATGACCTCATCTTATTGACTTAGGATTATGTCATTAAAGCCAGAACCTGCCTAAAAACTCGTGAACGAGATAAGTGGAAATCACCCGTTACAAATTTGACTCACAATGCACACAATATCAGATTAATTTGGAACAGTCACACGCCTAGACCATAGTCCCTATAATACAGTGTCTGGAAACGCGGCAAACGTGAGAGTTTATAGCCATGTCCGTGGGTTGATGTTGAGGGTGTACTGAGAGTGCACGTTTTCTTTGTTTTACAAATGTTAATATTCAGCTGCGCGGATTTTATTGGCTGCTTCCTTCATTATGCTAAGAGAACAATGTGTTTACTGAGCGTGAAGGTGCACAAACATGAACAAAAACATAGAACAAAAGCTTTAGATGCGTTTCCAGACACTGTTATAGGGACTATGCCTAGACAAATGCGCTAGCGAGTACGCGCTTGATATTTAGGGAAATTTACGAACTATAATCTTGGCAATTAGCATATTGAATTAATTTACAATCCAATGAAATTATAAAATGCATTTACACAATGACAAATACAAAATACCCAATAACGAGAAAATATTTTTCACATATTTCAACGGATGATAATATATATCAACAGGTGTAAGACTGACTAAAATAACATTACGTTTGGCGCAGATACCTGTACGCTTAGCGTACCTATTTTTGCACTTGCTCTTGTTTAAGTATTAAATGAATGTAAAGCCCGGTTTAAAAGCATTAGCTTTGCATTCATTTAATACTTAAACCAGGGTAGCGAGCAAAAACATGAATGTGTCCAGTAGGACATCCATACAGCATATATTTATCAGTGTTTTCAATAATTTTTGTAATAGCAGGCTGAATTTCAAAAATAGGCGGCTGTGCTCAAAGTATCCAGATGAAAGACAAATATAGATTTTGCAAATAAACAAATAAATAGGCGGCTGTGAAAGGCCTAATAGGCGGCGGTAAACCGCCGGTAACCGCCTTTTATTGAAAACCCTGATTTATACAGTTAATAATATACATAAAAATATTACTCGACTGTGATTGGTTGATTTCAGTGCAATTAATCCCAAACAGCATTGCAAAAATCTGTAACAACAGTGGTATTTTTCTGTAATCACAGTGCAAAAATCTGCAATCACTACGAACCAATCAAATTTGAGCTTGGTCTGTGCAAATTGCTCGAAACAAAACAACATGGCGCCCGCTCGCCTAAACTTAATTTGAATTTTCGGGACGAAAATGACGACTTAAAAGTTATTTAAAAGGTGGAAAATTTAGTTTACATGAAATTTATAAGAAATCCACATGGTTCAGTTCACTTTCAAATGCTTGGCAATTCATACAGATAATAATAAATGGCCCGAAGCTAGTAAGTTGAAAGTATAATTGTCTCGAACATTTTTATGCATATTATTAATAAGTAATAGCATGGTTTCGAGTGCAATTTGGATATAACATGCACGAGTGAGTTTTTCAAAGACCTCAAAATAGCACGAGTCCGAAACATATTGATTCAAGTGCAATTTTATCCCCACTCAGAATGCGTCATTTGGGTGTGCAGCGAAACTGGGTATTGTTACTTTAACTTTGGGGTCTAGTGTTGGCCACGGTGTTGCATATTCAAGATTAATATGTAACCCTTTCTTTTTTGTTAGAAAAATCTTAAACTGTTTGATAAGGAAGCTATTTTTGAAGAATTGAGGGTAAGTAGAGTACGGTATATATTGAATTTAATATAATATATTGTAGCCATCCATACAAGCGTTTGAAATATGCCGCAACTTAAATATTTCGTGAACGTTGGCTGAAAGGTTTAAAAGCTACAGTTATGACTTATGTTCACAACTCTGAAGTGGACGAAAGCCTTATTTATCACTTTTTACAACCCAATTGACAAAGGTTCAGAAGGTTGGTTAGTTAGTTAGTCAAGGTTAGTGCATAAGGGTTAGGTTTTAGCGAGGGAGGAAAACCGGAGTACCCGGAGAAAAACCCTCGAAGAACAGGAGAGAACCAACCAATCTCAACTTACATGAGTTTATCAAGCACAGGGACGTTACCCAACCTGAGTAAATCCCTGCCCTCGACCTGCTGTACAGCAGGCTTAACTCAGACGTAAGGGGCAGCGCGCTAACCGCATCTGCCATGCACCCGTGCTTCCCTGCAAATACTGGTGGTCATATAACTACCAACAGACCTCCACAACATACACCTGTGTACAATTCCATTGAAACTAAGGCTTTCTTAGACTACCGTTATACTTAATACCGTTCTTAGACTTAGGAACTGGGCCAGGGGTGGAAAAAATTCTATTCTCTGGGTCCGCAAGGGAACAAGAAAATATTTTCTGTGAGTTATTGACAGTTCAATACTGCTGAAGTTGTGTGTACCTGCAGAAACTAAACAGTAAACCTATTTATTGTATGGCAAGCGATAGTTCCTGTAGTTTACGCGATACCCTACAACAAAAACAAACAAAAAGGCGCGTGACCGGAACCGGATGTCAGGACTTCATTCCGGTTGTGCCATATAATAAACTACTTATTAACCTCAAACGTTCGGTCTTTACAGTAAAATATTAAACCTCGGTCTTGCCGTATTGACCTCGCTATCGCTCGAACAATACGGCAAGACCTCGGTTTAATATTTTACCGTAAAGACCTCACTTTCGGTTAATAAGTAGTTAATATTGGAATGGTTAATATTTGATCAAATTAGGTTCAATGGGTACACTATTCAGCCACTTGAACAAGGAGCCAATCCCAACTGTATATTAGTTGATTTGGCTGTTTGAATTTTGATATTTTCTTTTGATGTTTTCTTTCGAGTTTAAAGTGTCTAACCCCAAATATGATTTTTGGTACGTGTAATATGTGTATCATTATCGTGATGAAATTAGATGAAAACTCGTTTGCAGTTCGCCTAATGACATCATATCGGGCAACTTTGACAGTAAAAAAGTTGAACAAGATGAGGATTTTTACTATAAAGATATATTACATTTCTTCTCAGAATGATACAAATATTACCCAGACCAAAAATCATATCTAGGGTTATAGTAGCACTTTAAAAAATTCCTATTTTCTTTCTGCTGACGTAAACAGATTCTGGTCCCATTGTCTGCTATTTTCCACCCACATGCATGAACTGGGCTACGACATATTATATTCACTTCTATATTAGGTTTCATTGTCTTATAAAGGGAAGTAAAACAACGTCGTCAGTCAAGAAACCTCAAGGAGGCGATAGAAAACTAAGACATGATGAAAACGTCCTGGAACAAGAACAAGAACCTGTTAACTTGAGACAAAGTAAGATATAGCATAGTTAATATAGAGATAACATGGTTAGGAAACTCGTCTTTCGCTTTTGTTCTATGTTTTTGTTTGCATTTGTGCACGGTCACGGTTCGTGAATATATTGTAGTTTTCTGAATCGACCAATAGAAATGTTTGGGCTTAATCTCCAAACCGTGTTTCTGAAATATTGAATGTAAAGCAAAAGATTTGTGCACGGTCAGGTACCGTTCAACATAAATCCCATTCAATTTTGTTGCTAGCTACTTTTATTGAGTTTCTTTCCTAACCATGTTATTACTATAATAACTATGAATTTAGCTACCAACGAACCAAAAAAAAAAGAAAAAAATTAAAAAGCTCAAACCGTGTTTCTGAAATATTGAATGTAAAAAAAAAAAGATTGTTTGTGGTCGGGGTACCGTTCAACATAAATCCCATTCAATTGTTAGCTGCTTTGTAATTTGACGAGTTTCCTAACCATGTTATCTCTATATTAACTATGGTTACAGCTATGAGAACCAACGTCCTGAAAAAAATTAAAAAGCTCTTCGTCAGGTTGTGTAAGTTGGCTTCTAACTCCTGACGAAAGGCGTCTGTTCGAATGACCAATGTATTCTTAGTTAGATAAAAATCTCAAAATAGGAAATTTGTCTGACAAGACCTCCCCTTGACGGACGAAATTGTATAGCGTTAGTTGTGCAAGAAAGAGTAAAATGGACAGATTGGTTGGTCAAGACATAAATGCGTAAGAGACGCTCTTGACAAATAAAGACAGATCTAGACTGAGTAAAATATTTATGAAAAACGGGTACATTATATGGCTAAATGTTTTAACCAGAGAGATAAGTAGATTATGATATACTATAGACTATGGTCAGCAACTGGACTCTGTAGCTCAGGTGGTTAGAGCGCTGCACCGGGATCGCAGGGCCGCAGGTTCAATTCCTGCCAGAGGGCCTAAGTTGCATTTTTCGCAACTGCTCCTGGCTAGGTCTAAAAATGTATATACTTTTCGTTCGAGTGTTCCATCTACAAACACCTTCTACTATTAGCCCTATCGAACGATATGCCGAGAAGAAATCTTGATATTTACCCATACCTAATACTGGCATCACTCCCATTATATATACCGAACTTGCGGTTAATGCTCAGCAACTGGACTCTGTAGTTCAGTTGGTTAGAGCGCTGCACCGGAATCGCAGGGCCGCAGATTCAATTCCTGCCAGAGGGCCTAAGTTGCAGTTTTCGCAACTGCTCCTGGCTAGGTCTAAAAAATCTATATATTTTCGTTCGAGTATTCCATCTACAAACACTTTCTACTAAGGTGTATTAAACCCATTAATACCAGACAGAGTAAAATAAAAATTTTGGGTGCAGGGCTTTATTGGATCAACAGCAAAATGCCGCAACCACAATTGTCTTAAAATTTAATCAATAATTTTCTGTTTGTAGTTGTGGCCCCGTTGGAGCACACGGGACGAGAATATCACACAGATGAAGGCGTCATAGTGCCTTGTATATCTGTACAGCTGAGAAATAAACTTATCAAGGTATCAGGTGAGTCTATACTGTAGGACCAGTCAAGATATTGTGGGTGTTGATGGCACAATGGTTAGTACATGTTCTTTTCACCCACTGATCTGACAACTAGAACTGGATAGAGCACCGTATTGAATTTAACGAGGCAATTTTGAAGCCAGAATATTTTTAATGATTTCAGATTTTAAAAACTGTCAAATTCTTGACTAGTCAAATCGGTAGCTCTTTAAATTAGTTATACTATGAAGCAAATATCTTATCTTAATCACGGTGCTTCGCTTGAATTGGCGCGCTGTTGTGAATAAGTGCGGTGCTGGTTCGAGGGCGGCGATTAAACGAGAAAATACGCTATGCAGTTTTCTGATTACGTAATTTCACCTCAGTCACGTGTGAGAAGAGTGCTTCAAAACCAAACACTGTACTGTGATTATACACTTATCTCTGGGTACTCTACTGGACCTCCAGAAAGCTGAGCTATCCAGTATAAAGTGATTGTAGTTTAGACTTTTTCCTGTAGTAACGATGGACCAATAACTAAATAAGGGATGACATACTGAACCTGGGAGAAGAGTTATCCATGAGTATAATTAAAGTTAGTTAAGTTTCTAATAAACAATTAAGATCGTAACTTAATTTTTCAGAGAACATGGGCTTTAGCGAAGCTCAGAGGGTTGAGAATGCAGGCTTGTGCGCATGTCAGATGACTCTTCAACTGGTGGGTAAGTAAGCAACACTGATCTGAAAAATAGACTGGATAGCACAACCTATTGTTCATTGGTGTAGAAAATGAAGCCAGTTAAACATCGCTACACGATAGAAATCCGCCATTACTAAGGAACCAAGTATCAAGGAAATTGTCTCTCTTTCTTTTTAAAATGTCTTCGACCTCTTAAAATACCAGATAACTACATTATTTTAACATAGGAAGCATCAAATATATTTCTAGCAATAAATTTCTACCATTACACGCTAAAAATGTTGTCAGTTGGTCCCTTAGTAATGGCTGACTTCCGGCTTCATTTTTAACACAATAGATACTAAATCCAGTAATATTTTCAGATCAGTGATAAGCAAGCTACATTTTGTAGACGTTCAGTAATTTTCTTGGTTGTAATAAGACACTTTAGACGCCAATTTTGGTGTTTTGTTTATTTCGTCAGGTGGCAGTAACCGACTTACTCAACGCAACGCACATCAAGTACCTCACATTGTGATCTTGGCAGGACCAAATGCTGTCGGCATCCAAGCCATCTGTGCTGCCAGACATCTAGCCAATCATAAGGTATGTAAATATTTAGCCGATCATAAGGTTTATGGCATAACCAGTTGGACCGGACGGCCAAGGACCCATCCCCCCAACAAGAAGAACTTTGCTAAGGGTGCTACGTAACTCCAAAAGTAAAAACTATTATACAATGAATATTTATAATTCTCTGTTACGTGACTTGAACCGTTTATGGTGCTTAAAGCGAAATGGCAACAAAAATTTTGTTTGTCCAATTTGAATGAACGTTGAGAGTAATTACTAAGACATTTTACATATTCTACATAACTTTCTTAATTTTTGAGATATTTGTGACCAAAGACATGCTGTCATCCGCCATCTTGTTATATAATTCGATCTAATTAAATGACGTCAGAACAGGGATAGACGTTATAAAACTGGTAAAAATAACATAGCAGTGGAAAGCTTCTACATAGCTTGTGGTTCAATTAAAAATAGACGAGTACATAAATGATAGAATTTAGCATTATAATAACACGAGAATTGCTCAATATGTATACAAATAATTTCACTCTGTAATATGAAGTGGAATATTCTTTATGCCAAGAACGATACATAGAAAGTCTCTTCCAAATGGGACAAACTTAATTTTTATTGCTATTTCCCTTTACGATTTTGAAACGTTCAGATTTCTGCGTATTACTGTAAAGGGTTTTTGTAGACGAATATTATGTACATATTTTCGACCTAACCAGGAGCAGTTGCGAAAAATGCAATTATAATCCGTCCGACAGGAATCGAACTTGCATCCCTGCGATTCCGGTGCAGCGCTCTGACCACTGAGCTACAGAGTCCAGTTGTCAAGCGTTAGCCACAAGTTCAAATATATTTGTACTTAGGGTGATGCCAGCGTGTGATATAGGAATATTGTGCGTGTAAAATCTTTCCCAGGAAGCAAAAAATGAACCCAGAACTCTAGATTTCAAAATTTTCCTAGGACCATAATCTCCCCTCCCTCCCCCACCCGACCAAACCACACTTCCATCGCCTATACGCTATATACAATACTTACAATACAATACTTTATTGAACTCTCCCCAAAGAGCCTTTTCAGAGCCAATTACATAAAAAATATTCTAGACTACTGACTATATATATATATATATAACATAAAAGACAAACTAGGTTACTTCATTTAAACTTTTATTCACTACAAAATTGTTTCGTATGGTAAGCGAAGCTTACCACACTCATCAGGTGAATGTCGCGTTTGTTGTTATGCTTAGGAATACTATATACATGTTTGACGTCATTAAAAGGATAGGATTACAGTGTTATATATATACAAGCTTGTTAATTATTACTAAGTAGGAATTTATTTCGGTGTCTACAGGTCGACAATAGTTCGTTTCTAGAGTTCAATGAACTTAGCTCTGGGTAGTATATAATTATGAATTTTTCATGTAAGCATAGGTTGCATCTTTTGGTTTTATTCGAGTAACTGTTACATTTCTTCATGATTTTCCACTTAATTTTCCACTTAATAATTTTCCACTTAATTGATTTTCCACTTAATTTTCCACTTAATTTCAACTTAATTCAATTACGAAACAATTTTGTAGTGAATAAAAGTTTAAATGAAGTAACCTAGTTTGTCTTTTATGTTATATTCGCTCTACCTCGGTATTGAGCACTCTGTTCATACATGATTCTAAACTTGATACTTGTCTATATGTAATATATACAAACCGCGCGAGAGGTCTTTATCTGATTTAAAACATCGAGGCGCAGCCGAGTGTTTTAGATCTGATAAAGGCCGAACTGCAAGGTTTGTATATGACTTCTAAAATGACTCGTTTTGTACA
Source organism: Trachythela sp. YZ-2020 (assembly GCA_016169945.1). NCBI lineage: Eukaryota > Metazoa > Cnidaria > Anthozoa > Malacalcyonacea > Clavulariidae > Trachythela > Trachythela sp. YZ-2020. The sequence goes on from JADLSH010000260.1 coordinate 7,738,274, forward strand.
CTCACTGGCGTTGGAATTTTGAAGATTGATGTTATCTACGCTGTAAAAATTGAAGGAGAAAATTTGAGCAAGTTTATATCAAATATATAGATCCGCTACGGGTCATGAGTTTCCTTTGTATTTTGCTTATGAATAATTAATGAATTTTAGAAATATATTATATATATATTCTAGTATTGGAACCTAACTAATTTAAAAGAGTATATTTTTCAGTGACTAACTGTTATGTTTCTCTAAAAGATAATTACGTAATTTATGTTTGAAAATACTGATCGATGAAGTAGATTTTATGTCCTTTGGAAGATCGTTCCATAGTGAAACAGTACGGTAATAGATTGTCCGTTGGCCAGTTGCACTTTTGAAAAGGGGGATGTTCAAAGATCCATGGTGCTGTTCCATTAAGGCATTTGAATGTGAGAATAGCGTCATGGTAGAATAAGTGAGACTTAACAGGAATCCAGTGCAATTCTTTCATTAATGGAGTAGTGTAGTCTTGAATAAATAATTATTCGAATAGCGAAATTCTGTTCTGCTTGAAGTCTGCTGGTGTTATCTGCAGTGGTGTTAGCCCATACGGATGAGCAGTAGTACAATTTACTAAACACTAAAGTATGAATTATTAGTATAAAGTCTTTATTCAAAACATGCTTTACGCGGTTAATTTGCATCAAGCTTGACATGCAAGAAGAGACAGTCTTAACAATGTGATTATCATAGGAAAGGTTTGGATCAAATACTAGTCCGAGATCTTTTGCTGATTGAAACAGGAAAAAGTTTCTTGCCCATTAAAGACAGACTGAAATCACGTACTTTCAAAATCATTTGACGACTACCAAAGTCCAAAAACCATACGTATATGTATATGTATATGGTACACATTTATCCAGGTTGAACGGCAGAAATGTTTCTCCAGTTTGCAGTATATAGGTAAATTCTCTTTCTCAAATAGTAATACTGTGCTACATTCATCTATATAAAATAATTTCTCATTTTAGGTTCAAGTAACCCTGGCAGTCCCTGTAAAAACAGAGGTAAATATTCCATATTTCTATACCTCCCTTTACTTTGGACTTTAGCTGCTTTTTCCTTTGTGTCAAACTTCCAAACAATGCTTTTGCTATAGGAACTTATTGCGCTTCTATATTTTTCAACCTACATTTTTTGTTCACAGATACTTGTTCAACATCTTGCATTGTTTTTCCATACTGGCTCAAAACTTATTTCAAACCTTGCAGGTAGGGTAAAATTTCGTATATAGAGTAGTTCTGCATTTTGTCTGCTGTAAGTGGTGTCCACGCCAGTCAAGCAGAAAGCTAATTGATCATGGTGGGATTATATTGTACTTTGGTAGATTATTGGATGCTAACTAAATTAACTAAACTAACTTTATTTATACTGGATAGCTCTATCAGTTCTAAACTGTTCTTCCTAGACGTCCAGTAAGGGGCATTCCCTTGTTGGACCGAAGTTACTACGGGAGAAAACTTAAACGAAACGAACTTTATTTATATTGGATAGCTCTACATACATACATACATACATACATACATATACATACATACATTATTCAGCTCACTCCCCGTTGGGGCTTTTCAGTGACCGATTACATCAAGTATCTCGCATTATTATGTACGCAGCCTACATTATCTATGTTTACAACAATTGTGATATTACTTTCCTAATCTGTATATCCTAACCTACCCAGTCAACTTTCCCTGTGGGAGGAAACCGGAGTGCCCGGAGAAAACCCACGACTTTCGGCAGAGCGTTGACTTACTCTTTTCACATGAGTGTGATGAGTATAGTCCTCAGCGAGAATCGAACTCAAGACTCAGAGGTGAAAGGCGATTGTCCTGACGACTGCGCCACCGAAGCCCCACACTCTATCAGTTCTAAACTGTTCTCCCTGGAGGTCCAGTAAGGGACATTCCCTTATTGGTCCAGTGTTACTACAGAAGGAAAACTAAACTAACTTTATTTACACTGGATACCGCGATCAGTTCTAAACTATAAAGTCAATTGAAACTGAAAGCACTATGCGACTGAGGTGACATAATCAGACAACAGCGTGTTACAAGAATCCAACCTCGGTCACAGAGGTGAAAGACACCTGCACTAACCACTGTCCCACCACTATCTATGACCAAAATGTGTGACAGTGTGAACCTTTTTCAAGGCTACAATTTTAATGCAAAAAGAAAAACATTACACTAAAAGTGCGTGTACTAACCGTACTGTGTGACCAAAACCCCTTGACTATGTTGGGATTTGTTTTGCAGATAACTGCAATATATTCTATTATTGATATACTAGCTGTAACTATAGAATCACTCACTTTGGGTGGACTGTGTTTCACCATAGAATGCAATTCGTTTTCAGATCTTCCTAAAGAGCCAGTAGATCTTGTCATTCACGCGTTGTTTTCACCTGAGGAAGAATCCAGCAATCAAATTTCACGACAGCTGACGTCAGTCAATCAATGGGCCAATGAGAATAAAGCACCAGTCTTGTTACTAGACCCCTGTTCTCGCTCACGAATGCTAGGTAGGCGTCATTTTCTTTATATTTCGAACGTTTGGGTCCAGTGTAGGTAGTATTCTATAATAAGCTGCTGTGGTTTGTGTCTTAACGACCTGCATGAAAATTATATCTCAAACGTGCTGGTCCAGTATAGGTAGTCGGAGGTGGAAAAAGTATCGGATCCTGGGAATCGGATATCGAATTCTAGTTCTCAGAAATATTTTTGGATCTGAACTTTTGCAGGAAAATTTTGAACAGAAATTTATAAAGTTAATAATTAACTGATGAGTAATAACAAAACTAGAGTATGCTCTAGTCTAGACTAGTAATTGTAATGCATTTTGTATTCACTATATCAAATTGAACAACACTGAATATGAAGAAACATTTTGACAGTTCAATGTCAATATCAATCAATGATCATTGAACCTCATTAATTATTAATTTTGAGTCTGAAACCCAGGTTCCCAGAAAGAAAAAAACTTTTTCCACCTCTATGTAGGGTAGTATTCTACTATAAGCTGTCGTGGTTTGTGTCTGAACTACCTGAAAAAGATATCTCAAACGTGGAGGTGCAGTGTAGGTAGTATTGTACAATAATCTGCCACGCTTTTTGTTTGAATTATTTGAAAACAAATACTCAAACGTAGTGGTCCAGTGTGGGTAGTATTCTAAAATAGGCTGCTGTGGTTTGTGTCTGAACTACCTGAAAAGGATTAAAATGTGCTTCGATATTTTGCGAATACATCCTTTTTTAGGACTTTAATATACGGATGTTCGGTATGAGAAATTTTCGGTATCGGTATACCGGAAAAATTATACCGATATTATCGGTATACCGGTCTTCGGGCCGCGTTAAATTAGAGATGAAATTTCTGAATAGAAATTACAAGGAGATTTAGATTATGAAAAGTGGAAACAATTTCGAAGGAATTTCAGCCACATTCGCCTTTTCACACATCAATTTGGCATTTGTACTACAGCAAAATCGATGATTTCGGCATATCAAAAATTTCGGTATACCGAAAAATTCCGGTATGAAAATTTCGGTATATCGGTATGACTGAAAACCTCATATCGATATGCCGATGTTGGATTCCATACCGATATTTTCGGTATATCGGTATACCGAACAGCCCTACTTTAATAGTACAGCATGCATGTCCATTGTAGTCCAGTGTAGGTCGTATTGTACAATAATCTGATCTGCCACGATTTCTGTTTGAACTATTTGAAAAAGTCATCTCAAACGTGGTGGTCCGGTGTAGGTAGTATTCTAAAATACAGTATACTATGCTGCCATGGTTGTAGTGCTGTGCAAACTCCGGTTTTTCATCTCCGGCTCCGGCCAAAAAAACTCCGGCTCCGGGAAATTCGTGGAAATTAATGGAAATTTCCAATTTCAAAGTGGAAGCACTATCTTTGTTTTTTAATTTTAACACTTATGACTGTCGTCATAGCTGTCGTTTTCCATGGCGCGAGAGCGCGTTCTAATTTATGATTGACAGTCTGAGAATTTTATCAGACGCTACGATGCTACGTTTGCAATTGTCAACAATTTTAATTATAAAAAGTTTTAACCAAGCGACTGCTTCTTGTCTTGTGCAACCAATACTTCATGCGACATAGAATACTATATTTAATATTTGTGGCAAGCCTACACACTTATCACTGCGAGTATTTAATTTTTCGTCGATGGATCCAGGTTTTTTCGCCGATGTTCGACAGTAGTTTGCAGCACAAATAAGTGCTGCCGGAGTTTTACCGGAGTTGAACAAACTCCGGCTCCGGCAAAATAGGCCAAACTCCGGCCCTCCGGGTCCGGCGCACAGCACTACATGGTTGTGTCTGAACTATATGAAAAGGATTAAAATGACTTCGATATTTCACGCAAACATCCTTTGTTAGGACTTTAATAGTATAGCATGTCCATATATTGCGTGGACATTACTTGAATATACAAATACCCACCACAGATGTTTCTGATTCCCATATTTTGTACTGTTGTAGGAGTAGAATCAAAGTGGTCATTGTCATTTGGACTACCGCTTGTAAGTAGCCGTAAAAACATGGCTTTTTTTGGCCGCGACGGTCGCAACTGCAAGAAGACACCTGAACTGAACTAAGTGTTTATACTACCTAGAGATCCAGTATAAGGCTTATTGGTCCAGTGTTACTACAGGAGGAAAACTAAACTAAGAGGATCTGAATGGGGTTAACTGACAACTGACAAATAGCCTTAAAAATAACTGACTACTGACAAATAACGATTTTCGTAACTGACTACTGATAAATAAAACTTAACTGACAACTGACAAATCGAGGTAACAACAAGTGGGATTGGGGTTTTCCCACTTTGATCACAGCATAAAACTGTTTAACTAAATTAATGAAGGTATTCAATGAGAGAAAGTGTTGTTTTTTAAGTATTTTATGACGTGTTCTGAGTTTTAGAATTCTGCAAATTCTTTTCCTAAAATGCAGAAAATGGCATTTAATTTCCCAAACTTTCTCGGACCCCACCCTCCCCCAAAATTTAGCGCTGTTACCCCGACTGGCGTTGAGTATCAAAAATTAGAGAAACAGATGCCAACAAATGGGATCAGTATTATTCTCTTGGCTCTGGGGGCATGTGCCCCCCTAATGGAAAAAGTGCCCCGCGCTTATAACCGTTTAGATTAGGTAAAAAGTTGCCTCAGAATAGAGGAAATGGTGTTGCGGAGACCTTAAAAATTCATTTTTTTCCGAGGGAAATCCCGTCGGTCCATCAACAATGCTTGTTCCTTACATTCTACCATCAGGATTATTTTGATCCCCCCCAAAAAAATGATGCTGGGTATACCACTGATAGGTGTCCCTTTTTGGCGGTGCCCTCTACTTTTGAGATGCTTCCGCGGCCTTTGTAACCATGTCAATTGTAACCATATCCTCACAGAATATGGCCAGTTAATTATTATTAACTAACATTTAACTGACAAGCCAAATATTTAACTGACAAAACACCAAAATGTTTGCTGACATGCAGAACCCCCCATTCAGACCCTCAACTAAGCTAAACAAAACTGAACTGGACTGGACGGGACGGGACGGGACTGGACTGGACTGGACTGGACTGGACTGGACTGGACCCTGACTGGACTGGACTGGACCCTGACTGAACTGAACTGAACTGAACTGAACTGAACTGAACTGAACTGAACTGAACTGAACTGAACTGAACTGAACTGAACTGAACTGAACTGAACTGAACTGAACTGAACTGAACTGAACTGAACTGAACTGAACTGAACTGAACTGACAACTGCATATTGCAGAAATCGAACCTCAGTCATAGATGTCAAAGGCATATGCACTAACCACTGTGACACCAACACCCAATATGGTCCGCTGTTGTCCTCATCACTCATTAATTCATATTTTAGATCGACGTACCAAGCGAGTGTCGCACATACCTGGCAGATCTGGGCATACCGAAAGGAATATACGGTGCTGTGAATATTAACTATACCTCGCCATTCGGAGAGAAATTTGTAATTGCTTTGAATCAGTGACAGTGAGAGGTTTGTTGAGATTGTTTCTTTTGTACAGTTGTGTGAAATAGAGTTCTTACAATATCACATCATCGTTTTTTCGCAAGATGCGGAAAAAAACCAGACGAAACGTGTTCAGTTCTTCAAAGTGATTTCACAACACATAATGTGAGGTTTTGTATGACTTCCACCATTTTGGGTGGCAAGCATTTAAAACTATGACCGCTTACCGAGATGCATTTGGTGAGATACCTCATCAACTATCACCTCATAGAAATCTTGAGCTCATAATCTAATTGTTAAATAGTAATTTTGAATAGACCAGGCGTATACCTGACCAGTGACGTCAATATGACATTATATTCGTTTCCAGGCACGAATAAGCACTCTCATTATTCACGTTTCTAGGCGCTTAAACGAGTAAATACGTTTAACAAGCGGTGATAGGGTCGGTAGAACCAACAAACTACCATTTGAAATGTATCGACATTGGCACATTATGTATACATGTACATTCTGAAACAATGCCACTTAGTGTTTATCCTGTGTGTATAAAATATTTCAATAGCGAATGAAATCATAGCGCTTAGGATATTGACAATTGTATAATGTAAACTAGTTCTTTAGAACGGGTGACAGATTTGGTTGGCGCGCTCCCACTTTCCACTGAGTTACCAGCCCACTATACTGAAGGTCGGGGGTATAGAGTATTATTTCACTTGAGGATTTGTCGGATCAATCTACCTTAAAAAATATAACAGGAACTTCGACGTTTCGAGCGAAAGCCCTTCGTCGACGTTTCGAGAATATCGTTTCATCGCTACCTATACACTGAAACCACGCATTCAAGATACTATTATATTTGAGGGTTTGATGGATTTAAATGATGGGTAACCTCTGAGCTGCTATGCCTATTACCTATGTCTATGACCTTATGTGCTTCAAAAGCCACGTATTCAAGTATGTGGTTGATTTCGAGGGTTTTTCTGTCGGTATGCCCTGGTTTTCTTCCCTCACCAAAAACTAATCCTTCCACAATATAGCTGTGCTCCGTGATCATTGATCAGACGTGCAGGCCATGGGTCGATTAATGACAGTAAGTCGCGTTTCAGCAGCGAACGTGCTGTGCCAGTGTACGTCTTTACAATACGCTTCGGCTCTTTAGAATCAATCTATCTGAAAAATACAACAAGAACTTCGCTCGAAACGTCGAAGTTCTTGTTGTATTTTTCAGGTAGATTGATCCTCAGGTAGATTGATCCTTAGATAGTAGTAGAGTATATTTTATAGTATAATTTAACTTAAGTAATGTATTTTTAAACTTTTAAACATTCATGTAAATATTCTTGCTCCATGTAATTCAGTTTCCGTAACTGCAAAATGGATTTTAATAAACTAATAAAAATAATAATAATCCTAAAGACTCGAAGCTTAGGTTTCCCGCAGCGTCCTTCGGCAATTCAGCTCTCAACTGTCAACTGAGAAGTTGATTAGCACGTTCTATATCTTTACCGTTAGCTTGTCTGGCTATGTCGAGATAGCCGTTATAGCTCCAGTCGTATAATTAGCACGATATTGTGTCTTGTGTAGGTTCGTTCAAATACTAAAACAAGCAAAGAAAATACGTTTTGAAATGTATCATCTTCCCAAACAAAGGCAGCGATATTTGAATTCGACTTACAATAGCAAATTTATGCTGTATAAAATATTTCAATAGCAAGCTATTATTGGCCTTGGAATATTGGCAGTTTTATGTATACTATAGGTATTCTCATATGGTGTAGTTTATACAGTCGACTACAAACACTAAAACAAGCAAACGAGGACACTTTTTGAAATGTATCGATGCTCCATACAAAGCGATATTTGCCCTCAAACAAAGAACGCGTGTGTCGCTTTGAAATAATAATTCGTGTACACATTGTTTTGTCAAGCATTTCGACAATACCGCGTCAAAATAAATACAACATTTTCTATGGCTTTCTGATAAATATTTTCAATAGCTTTCAATAGAAAATGACTGCTTGTAGTCTTAATTTGATTTCACATGCAATTGCAAGCGAATATAGCAAAGTTTGGCGGACATTATTAACTGCAGGTTGTGACAAATTTGAGGCATTTATGCCGAGATTGTAGTCGGAAAAGCTCTATCATTTCTATGACTATGGCTTTCTGATAAATATTTTCAATTAATGGCCAATATATTTCAATCGAAAATCACAGTATTAACTGTTTGCATGACATAAGCACCAAAGAAGTCTATATAATATAATATATAATATAGACGGTCAAAATTACTGAATAGATAATTTCTATGCCTATGCCTATGGCTCTTCTTATAAATACATTGTCATTGAATGTGAAACATTTGTGATTTGAATAGAAGATTTCTGCTTTTCAATTTCACATTTCACAAAGTTTACAGTCGATAACCGATATATCGAAGTTTGGTGCAGTTCAATTAAAGAATATATATAAGCAAAATCGAGATAAAAATAGATAATTTCTTTAACTATATGCCTTTAATTTAGCTGTACTACGTCCAATTTGAAGAGAGTTGTCTGCATTTGAATAGAAAATCACTCCTTTTAATCTAATTTAACAGGAAAGTGAGTAAGATTAAGTTTATGACATAAATTTTCGCCACTTAAATAATATAGCCAATAAATCACTAGTTTGGAGGACTATACAGTCAAAATCGAGTGATTTGAGCCACTGAGGGCCGAGTATATATAATATAATTTATATGCCTTGTCTGATAAAAACGTAGAATTTGATTGCTTTTCAATAGAAAATTATAGCCCTTAGTGATTTCCTCTAATCTCCCATACAAATGTGTAAAGCAAGTTTAAGGAAACTGCATGTTAACTTGTTACGACATAAGGTCTCGGCCACTTAATAACTAAGGAAGATTGTTGGCAATGATTTTAATTGATTTTACTTGTTTGTGCCTGTCACATAAAATTCAATTTCCGCCAAGCAACAGAGCGAAACGTGCTTTGAAAAGCCTCAAACAATTTAGCCCTATAATAGTTACATGTTTTCTCTGCGATAGTTAAACAAAATACATAATATTTATATGCTATGTCTAGCAAACCGTCTGAAAATAGAGTAAAAGCAAAAAAGCTTTTAGGCAAATTTTCGAAGGTCATTTATCTATACTCCATGAACTTTAGCCAAAATTTTACCGATAAAATATTTATCGACCCATACCCAATTTACTTCAGAAAACATTTTAAAGACCCTTAAAGCCTCATAAATATTTTTATTAAGTTAGAAATCGTTTTCCAAACTCTTCTCCAAAGTCCCGTTATTTGGGCATATTTTTGAAATAAGCCGAAAAAGCAATTAAGTTGTAAGGGTAGCGAAATATATAAATACCAAGAATTTGTGAAGTCTAGCTACACACCCCTGCTGGGAGGCAGGCAATAATCTGTACCGAATTTCGGTACTTTTTGGTGGATTGGTTGAGAGTTGTCTTTTGAGAAAGGGTAGGTTTGAGTGAGCGCTATCGTGGGTTGGATTTGTTCTGAGCGAATTTAGTGTGATTGAGTAGAGTTGTCACCGTTTAATTAATTATTCAGAGTAAATAACCTAACGCTTCTTTTGTCCCCAGAGCATTATGAAGGCAATCGTTATGTTAATTACCATTTGAAAACGTGTATTGTGTTCAGTCAAGGGGTAAACGTTAAATAGCTTTGTTCGAAGCTTACTCGCTCAGTCTTTCGTTTGTTTGCGATGTAAAGACAGTTGAAAAGATCTGTTAACTATATTCTTTAACACATAAGAACGTTGACAAAGGCAAAACAGTCGAGTTTTCACAACAGTATTTGCACAACGGACAACCGGACTTAAGTATTAAGCTCGCCAAGGAAGGAAATCCAGCAAAGCGACAAGGATTAGCACAGATTTATTTTGAGGACAAATTTCGCTACTGCACTTACACCGGCTATCGAGTTGCTTCCCGTGTCGCTTGGTAAAGCGATTAAAAACCAATATATATCAACAGCGTGGTCCTACAAGCGCCTGGACTAGAAGTAACAACTATAGACTACCGTACGATCACCACAGAACTATTTTCTCGCTGAATTTCCACCGAAAGCATTCGCCGACGAGAATTTGCGAAGACGGTCCCAAAGTCCCGAAGGTATTATAAAATAATCTACATTTAAACGCTAATTGTTTAAAGCGAAAGGACGGTTTACACGCGTTTAAAACTCGTACTAGAAATTAAGAGGAACATTTTGCATTCCAGGACTTGCGAACACTACCGCGAACGTACATTGATTTGTCAAGATACTCAAACAAAATTGTCGAAGGCGTATAAAAGGACTATTATATTCTCGAGTATTTAAGAAGATTTTCGAGGGAAGTATATTTTGAAGGCTTTTTATAGACTTAGATTTAAGGATTTGAAACAGTTTAATCAAATATTTAAACGAGTTAAGTGACTTATCGATCAGAAATGGCAACCACAACTCAAACTCAGGCTGGCGCAGTGGCGACGAACAACGAACAACCGTCGACAAAATCCGAACAACATATCAAACGACCAATGAACGCGTTCATGGTCTGGTCTCGTGACATGCGTCGCAAGATGGCGGCAGAGCACCCGAGAATGCATAACTCCGAGATCTCGAAAGCCTTGGGTCTACAATGGCGGGTATTACCCGAAAAAGAGAAAGTCCCGTACATCGATGAGGCAAAACGGTTACAAGCAGAGCACAGCGTCCGACACCCAAATTATAAGTATAAACCTCGCCGCCGAAAACCGAAAGCAATAAAAAAAGACACCCGATTCCCCTTCCCTTTCCCACCAACGGCAGATAATGGAGCCCTAAAAGTACCAGGGTACCCCCAAACCATGCCCCCCGAAGGGATGTACCCCTACTACCAAGTACCTTCAACCACCTACATGCAATACCACGATCCCTACCAAGCTGCAAGGCAAGCGACATTCTATTCACAATCTCAAGGTAATGTCCATTCCCCCACAGGAGTCGCCCACAATGATATAAGCCGCGACCTGGCGGGGTACAGGCCTGATGTGGTTCAAATGCATGGCGCTCCACCACACCTATACCCCATTGACCCCATCAACGTCCCCACCCAGGCAACCTCGGTGTATAGTGGCACCACCACCTCGCTCAGTAGTCCACCTATGCCTGTGAACTCCACGAATTCCGATAACCCACAACTCCACTATCAGCAATACTTCGCTCAAAGACATATAAACTTATAGATTTGTTTAGTGGCTAGTGTTTACAGACACTTAGTTCTTAAATCGTTTCTAAAGACTACAGACGTTTAGTGAGATTATTTATGAACCATATTTAAGGTCGAGAAATACAATCGTTTTGCATCTCTCACGACCAAATTACTTATTCTATAGATCTGTTGTTCAATGTTTAAACCAAACCGTTGAGACTTTAACAACGTAGTAAAATTGGGCAGTTATTTATAAGCTATGTATATTTAAGACCAGAGAAATACTTACTTAATTCTATTCTGCACTAAAACTTTGTGTGACCTAAATAGAGAGGCAGTACTCGCTTTGTATTTATGACTGTCAACGAGAAACATTGCCCTAAAATCGTTGGCAGACTATTAAAATTTAGTGAAATTATTTATAAGCCATGGATGATAATGGTGGACAAATGCTAATGCAGTAATTGCTGCAATTTGTGTGAATGTATATTCTACATAATATAGCTAATATTTTTGTTACTGCATGTCGAAATAGATTGTGATTTGTGTATATATTTTTACGAAATACATATTATTTCTTTGTTCTGGGGAATATCGAGTATTAAGGTTTATTGGTCGAATAGGGCCTGTTTAGCTTGTATACAGTAAATAACATCAATATAGATAGGTTTTACTAAGCACTATCGTCCAGCAGATGGTGGTCAACAAGCCGTTATCAGAGTGAGTTAATTTTTTCATTATATGCAGTACTTAGTAGTCTTGTATATTTAGAGGCAAATATGCACGGATAGAGAGATGCAGTTTAATTCTATTTGCTTCTAAATCTCGACATTGCTGAAGTTTCTTCAAATAAAACACGGTTTGATCAAAGTGTGTAAACCTCTTGCAAAGATTTGGATCAAAGCACAACCCCACAACAAGTGCATTCACGATGACGCCATTGCATGGCTGTTGTCGCCAAAAAAATCGAAAGAATTAAGTAGCCTCTTGGTGGTTCCGTTTCGGCCAAAATTATTAAGATCTGTTGAGAATTTTCCTCTTCAATGTTAAGTGTGTTTATATTTTATGGCTATACGTACTTCAATACGCAGAACTCGTAACAAATATAGGGGCACTTATCTTATTTGTCAAGGCCAAGGGCTAACACTATTTAATGCATCATGCCTATTGAGTTGAAATGTATTTATAATATTATACCAAAGAGCTTTGTTCAAAATATTTCTAACGATTTTGTTGTATAAATATAGTTAAAACGTAGAGAATAGTCAGTTTTGGTTATAGCGGTGCATGTGTGTGTATTTTTTTTGAGAGTTTACGCGTGCTTGACTTTAAGTCTTAAGAGCACTCGTTAAATATTTTATTATTTATAAACGCGTGGAATTTTTTACTCTTCAAGTTGTCTGCTTATTTGCATGCCAATATACTAAAGTCTTTCTGGCGGTATTAATTAAAGATACAAAATTATTGTTGTATCTGCATGCCCACTGAGTACTGGCTATGTGGGCTTACAAATCGAAAAGCTGTCGTGATTTGTGTCCGCATTACCTGGAAAAGATTAAAAATCTTATGACTATATATGTCTGACTTCGATATTTTTCAGGTACTTAGTCACAGCCCACGACAGCTTAATTATTGTAGAATTCTAACACACTGGATTCCCACATTTGAAGTAAAATTAGTTTCGGATAAAAAACTTTGCTTAATTAGATCAACGACAACGTGGCGTTTTCACGCGGGCACATGAGACATGCTATATTCGGCTTCAATATATTCAATCACGTTTAACCATATTAACACTGACTTAAGCTATATCGTAACTAAATGCGTTAATTCACGGCTATTCAAAAGGCCTCTCGACACACAATACACTCTGTTTACAAGTTTCTTAACCGTGTAAATGTGAGGGAAAGAAATGCTTTATTTACGAGCACAATGCGTTCGCGACGATAGACAATACAGCATTACCTTTGCAAACAAATATTAGACATTGAAAAAATAGGAAAATAGGTCTTCCTTTCAATTTGGCATGCGATTGAAGGGCTATTAAATGTAAAACTAAACAAATAAACTGTTCAGTCGAAACGAAAGCTTGTTGTTTGCAGAGAATTAAGATCATTATAGTTTTTGAAATTGGGCTACCATTTTGTCATATACCAATTTGGTTATGAAACTTCATACCGTAAAAGAAAACATACTGGCTTGGATGAATTTCGGTTATATAAAACGAAGGCGGAAGGGTTTTAGACGGTGATATATCAAGGTATATATATGTACTATATGTAGTGCATGGTTTTGAAATACACGTCCTTTGTGGTAGATTCCGGCCCGAATACGGCGATCGCCTGGCATACTTCAAACGGCTTCTTAGCGCATCAGTTGTCATAGTCATGAAATACACGTCCTTTGACTGTGTGGTTGGTTCTCAATGACGCATTTAGCGGTCTTGAAATACATGTCGTTTGTGGTAAATTCTTGCTAGCTTAAACTTCAAACGGTTGATTCTCACTATAGTGTAGATAGTGGTCTTGAAATACATGTCGTTTGTGCTGGATTCTTACTAGCCTAAACTTTAAACGGTTGGTTCTCAGCGTAAATATATTGTAGTTTTGAAATACATGTCGTTTGTGGTAGATTCCCGCTAGTCTAAACTTCAAACTCAAAAATAGCACCGACGCTCAAGGGAAGCTTAGATTGAACCTCCACTCTTTGAGTGTGAATGTGAGTGAGCTTTTAGAATACAGGCGTAAGACTAAGTGTATATCATATATTTTATTGATTCATATCAATGCCGATAAATATGTGATGGTTACTGCAGTCTATTGTTTTGTTTTGAGTATATACACGCTTCCTTCAGTAATGACTAATGTGATTGTGGCCATTTCCCTCTGTTTGTGAACGACGCTCTCGACGGGTGAAATCTATGCTGTATTCAATACACTATGGCGTCACTTGGAGGAATTGTTCTAAACTTTATCTCTGTGTTATGTACTTGTATATAAAAGAAAGGCCTACATTACTTTAGTATCATTGCTCAAAACAAAAGTACTCTGTTAGATTGTTAAACATAGCACATAGGTGATAGTGAATACAGACACACATTTTGTTAGCTTTTAAAAGAGTGGGAGGGTATCATTATGCAGTTAAGTTGGCTTTTTAACGTAAACCAAGGACAAGGTAATTAAATTTTCGGCCATCATGCATGCATAAAATGATTATTCGTGTCTATGATTTTATGTGTGAATTCCGCTTTGGCTTAAACATTACTTTTATAAACATTGTGATTTTTGAAACATTTTTCTAACGAACCTCTCTATACGTTTACTATATATAGGACAATAGTTATAGCATAGCATAGCATAGCATAGCATAGCATAGCATAGCACAGCACAGCACAGCACAGCACAGGCACACAGCATAGCATAGAACAGGCACACAGCACAGCATAGCATAGCACAGGCATACGAATTTCTCTTGGCTCTTCTCATTTCAAATAATATCAAGTATAATATGTTATTCACTCTCAAATTTACTCTGAGTGTTTTTAAAATATCTCAAACGTGGGATATAGACGTGTGGTGCCAGACTGTATAATTAGCGTCTATAAGACTATATACAATAAGCTTCGGGTCTTAGGATGAATGTACTTGAAAACACAACAGGCAACAACGACGTTGCGAGGTCTTGTTGTGTTTTTCAGGTAGATTGATCCTAATGGCACGGAGCTTATGATATAGACTATAAAGTGCATGTTGCCGTAGTTTCTATATAAGCCGTATATATAATTATATATAAACTACAAGATGTTTGTTTTTTCCTTTTTTTTCCTTTTAACATGTAATTATCTGGCATGCGCTGATGCGCGCAGACCATTGGAAAATGTGGTCAAATTATCCATGGATCTATACCGTATGGGTTTCACTAAGCACTATCAATATAGGAAAATCAAACCACCATTTGCTGTCCTGTATAACGCTTAAACTAAAAGCCTCCAAAATAGATACGACAACTTTTTTAAATCTAAAAGATTACATTTATTTTTAGCGCAAAATTTCATGCAATTTCCCTTACCGTCTTAAATTAAAGTGTAAAACCGGTTTTGATACTTCATTTTAAGGTGTCGTAATGTCATCCCTGTTTTTGTCGAGTGGGAAGGATGTAAGAAAGCCTTATCCGATTTTAACAACAACACAAATGAGATCGATACAGCTTTTAAAACTAGGTGACAAAGATTTTGAAATACTGGAGAGGATGGCTTTAAAATATATCGGAAGTGTTTGTACTAAATGTCGTAATACTTTGTTAAAAATATCGGTTTGGCCTCGAAAAAATGTGTGTCCAAAATATTATTTTATCTGTTTATTTATCTATTTAAATGATACTGTACTGTAGGGAAATGGTATACATAAAATAACAAAAATAGTTCTGAATAACATCAGAATGTGGTAGCCCGTGATTCAAGAGCATGTACTACCTCTGTATGATGTAACCATGTACTTGAATCAGCACTAGTGAGGTCAGTACGTACTACATCAGATCACTTTAAGGTAGCCCATGATTCAAGAACATGTATACTGTCAGTATACATGTGTCTGTACCTCTGTATGATCTAACTAACCATGCTTAACTCAGTGAGTTCTGTACAACATTAGATCATTTTAAGGTAGGCCTCATTTAAGAGCATGTATTACCTCTGCATGATCTACGCATGCTTAACTCTGCAGTGAGTTCTGTATCACATCAGATCACGTAAAGGGAACCCACATTCAAGAACATGTATTAATGATTACCTCTGTATGATCTAAACATGCTTAACTCAGCAGTGAGTTCTGTATCATATCAGATCACTTTAAGGTAGCCCACATTCAAGAACATGTACTACCTCTGTATGATCTAACCATGCTTAACTCTGTAATTCAGCAGTGAGTTATGTATCGCATCAGATCACTTTAAGGTAGCCCACATTGAAGAGCATGTATTACCTATGTATGATCTAAACATGTTTAACTCAGCAGTGAGTTCTGTATCATATCTGATCATTTTAAGGTAGCCCACATTCAAGAACATGTACTATACTATACGCCTGTATGGTCTCTAACCATGCTTTAACCCAGCAGTGAGCCCTGTACAACAGATCACTTGAAGGTTTAGGTTTCGAAACAGGTGCCTGGTTGTATATCCACCCAGCATGCATAGTCTGAGTAATTCGAGCAGGAAGTCAACGATAAAATATAAAGACCAGGAAGATTAAATTAACCCCATTAGTGCTATGTTATATGTTTAACCAGGGGATTTTAAACCACTGGGTGTTCTTAGAGTGAACGATCTTCGCCTGAATGACGTAGCCATTAGTTAAAAGCCTAAACTTGGAAATGGGCTGCGCTCAGGTGGCTCCAATTACATGATGTTTCGAACATGCGATCTCGTCAATTTGATAATGGTGGATCCATTTAACGGTTTTCTCCTGACCTGTAGTAACACTGGAGCAATAAGGAACGAACCTTACTGGGCCTCTAGGAAGGACAGTTTAGAACTATAAAAGAGCAATTCAGTATAAATAAAGTTAATTTAGTCTTAAAACATGTACAGGCCTGTCCGGGCCTTCTAGCAAAAACGCAGCTTTTCCTTCCAAAACCTTGCCCTTGGCCTTGGCCTACCAATTGCATAAATTATTCCCTAAATTAAACTTTACGCCTTTAGGGTAAACGCTACAGTGGACCCAACGTAAAAGCCAATATAAGCTCGCCAACAAACTGATGAGTTGGCATTTGGCAAATGTCAGGGTCGCCCAACAAAATACCGCGGCGTCGATACCCTGGGTGCGCGCGTGATAACGGTATTGAGGTTATCCCAGCATGATAGCGGTTTGCCCAGACCCTGCTGTTAATAGAAACCAAAACAAACCCTTTTGTCTAATGCGGTTATAATTCTTTAGATTCCTCACAAATTATAAACAACGATTTCGAAAGCATTTGATTGCCTAGCTATAGAACACGAAATAATTAGTTATTGTAAAACAGAGTTGTCTTTGTGGAAAGCACCATCATTACATTGTAATATAGTTGTTTTAGAACTTTAGACTTAAACGGGTCAATTTTAGCCGGTGAAAAGGGTAGAAATCAAAAACAGATTTTTGTGGGTATCCAAAGTGCACTGCTCGCTTCGTTGCTTTTTGCTTAATAACAATCCGAACAAGAAAGCTCAGGAAACTCCTAAAACGTTCTTTTGAAGATTTTAATTTGTAAACTTGAGGAAAAGTTTAAGGCTTTAAGTATGTTTTCCGTTTGAGATGGGTTTCATTTTTTCCTTGCGATTTTTGCCAGAAGCGGCTATCTTAAGAAGTAATTTAGGTCATTTTAATTACGATAAGATCAGTAATAAAGTTCCCCCAAGTGAGCAGGGCACTCCTAGCAGCAATTTGAATTGCACTTTGTTCCTTTGATCCTGTAAGCAAAACCCGACAATTTTGAAACGTCGAATATTTTTTCGCGTTTTATTCGATTTAATGATACTTAAACAGGCACGTGTATTTGTAAAGCAATCCTACACAATTATACCTCTCTGTAATGTATTTATGCTGGGAACAATGTGTAATGATAAATTTTGAATCGGTTTTTGAAAATGATATAAAGAGCGACCGTGTGCGTGGGCTGGTCTCGATGACCTTGGAGAATGTCGCATTGAAAACCATTCAGAATACAAAGAACTCACTTAGATATATTTTGGAAACATTTTGAAAGGCCTGCCAACGTCTATGCTGAATAATATGTGGTGTTGGGATGCATAGTTTTTAGTGCATGTGCATGACTTTCACTTCTGTGACTATTGTTTAAATATCTTAGTTGAAAATCATAAAGAATACAAAGGTCTTATTTTGGATGCATTTTCACAAGCCAGTGAAATATCACCACAGCCAAAGCCTATATACTTAATGATATTATGGGGATGTTCTTGGTTAATAACTCGTGCTTTGTTAGTGCATGCATGTGCGTTTCACTTGCGTGTTCATTGCTATAAATGACGTGTTGAAAATTCATAAAGAATAGAAAGGTCATATTTTGGTAGCATTTATAGGAACTGAATAGACAATTTGCATTATAGACTAATTTTTTATCTAGCAAAAAAAGTATATTGCCGGAAAGAACATACTAAAATTGGTAAAATTGCAAAGTTTGGTTGCGAAATGCATCCTCGTACCCAGGGTATTTGCTCCCCCCGAGCCAAATACCCTGGTATGAGCTGGTCACGTGACCCCCTGATTTTGGGTAAAATAGAATATTGTTCATTAGGGTCGGGGGAGTGAGTATACATTGTCACAACTAATTAGAACACGCTATAAATGTAAACAATAGCCATTGTATCTTCAAAGTTACACAGCTCGCGTATGCACCTGGACATGTCAAAAGCGTTAGATACTCCAAAAAAGTTTTATACAGTGCTGGTGAAAAAAATCAAAGCTCGTGCTGCCGTTTATGTTTAAATATTTGTGATGTGGCTCACGTCAAAAAGTTATTTAGACACGCGAACGCGAATATTCTAAAACTCGCTGAAGATTGTCTGGGCGATTCTCTCGTACGAGACCCAAATCTGCCTCAAAATATCTGCAGACCTTGCGAGAGACGGCTCTCTGATTATAAAACTTTTAAATAGTTAATCTCGAAAAGCCAAAACGTTCTAAAATCGCAATCGAGAGCGAAAAGATGCTCCGAGCCGTCGCCTTCAATATTGCCAACAGCAAAGAGGGTCCAACAACAAGCAACTTCAAGTCGACGATCCCTTTCATTTTCCTCAAAAGAAAATACGGTAAGTTTGGGAAATTATGGTTTATTAGATGTACTGTACATTTTTTAGTTTAATCCTTTCTGTAAACTCGCTATGCGTTAAAGTAAAAAGTGCGTGCAGAGCCAGAGTAGACTTGGAAAATATAAATATGCTTGCAAAGCGTTTCGTTAGGCTTTGTTTGTTTTTACCATATGTCACCGTGGGTCTTTTTATTTTAAGTTTGCGGGTTTTGATAATTAGATACACTCGTAGATACAAGTGTTAACTCGTCATATCAAACGGAAGCGGCCATATAATAGACGCAAATTGGCTTTAATGCTTTTACGACAACTTCGTCCGCAATAAAAACAAATCGCATTTTACCAAATCCTTTGTATTAAATAAACCTGATTTCATGTACATTTGTTATGCCTTATTGTATTCTCGTACATCAAATTATGTGTTAAAATGTCCAGTAAAAGAAAAAAACAAAATTAAACCAGCTACCTGAATTGGACGAGATGAAGTAAAATTGTTGTACCTAACTTTTGTAATTGAATTGCCAAGCAATTCTTTCAAATTAGTCCCAACAACTATATCGAATGCTTTGGCTCTAAGATTAAAAAGTTATGATGATAAATGGTCGTAAATTGATACTTTACATTAGCTAACTGATTTATTTTTTCGGCTTTGTTTTTAGCCAACCGCTTCAACTGATGCACTACGTGACAGCGCTTTAGAAAACTTCGAAAAGTCGAAAGAAAAAGTTACCTCAAAGATGCAGGAAGAACTAAAATATGTCGCTCAGAGAAACACCAACTCCGTTTTGAGAAAAAGGGACTTTGAGGCTTTATCGAAGGTTAACTTTAAAGAGATTATTGAAGAAATGAATCGGTTTAGATCTGCTTCACCTGATTGCCTTTGTTCGAAGAGATTCCTTTCATGAAGCAGTGTTGGGAGCAATTGGTAAATTAAAGATTTACCGTATCCAGTCGGTAAAACAGCGACAGTATCTCTCGCCTCCAAACACTTTGCTTGTTTTGGCTTAAGATTTATATTGCTGTATAAAGCACTTTTGTTTACAGTGGAATGAAGACAAGACAAAAACATGTCCTCTTTGTTTGGATTTACCTTCGCCATAATGGCATGTACTAAAACCCGAAACGGCAAAACGAAACGAGCGAAACGAAACGAGCGAAACAACCAAAACGACCGAAACGAAACGACCGAAACGAAACGACCAAAACGTAACGACCGAAACGAAACGACCGAAACGAAACGACCGAAACGAAAATAATTACAAAAAAATCTCAAAGTGAACAATTGTGCTATTTTATAAACTAAAAATTATGCTCATTAATTAAATTATATTTATGGGTGGCTTTCTATACCTCATTGCGCTCTTTATGCATACTGTAAAACAATAGGTTATTTACATGAATAGATAAGATTTAATTCTTGAAATATGTACCATTTCCTCGAGCAAGTCGGTCTCCATATTGAGATGGCGTCAAAATCACTGGTCAAAATCAGCAAAACCAGTGCTTCCATGATGGCCAGTTTAGGCGCCAAATTCAGTGATTCCATTTTCTTCCACATTCAAGTTAAACTGACTGTTTTCGGCAGCGTTTTATTTATATTGTTGTCCGTTTCCATTGGGCATTGAACGATGATGAAAACGACACACATAGTCTACAATTCTCTTTTCATGTGTTAAATTTCCTCTTTCGGGATCATTTTCTCCGTAAATTTGAGATTTTTGTTAATTTAAAAATTATTTTCGTTTCGGTCGTTTCGTTTTGGTCGTTTCGTTCCGGTCGTTTTGATTGTTTCGCTCGTTTCGCTCGTTTCGTTTTGCCGTTTCGGGTTTTAGTACATGCCCGCAATAATGGCGCCTGAATAACCTACTCGCACCTGCGAACAGGCTGGGAAGAAAACTAGAAATCACTACCCCCCCCTAGTAATATAAATTGTTTGGGTTCACGTGACCAGCTCATACCAGGGTATTTGGCTCGGGGGGAGCAAATACCCTGGGTACGAGGATGTGCGAAATGTTGTAAAATGCGGAAAATATAGCCTTGCAAAGTTTGCAAATTTTGTATACTTTTGTATTACGTGCGGAAATTCCTACCATTTTCGGCTCAAATGTGGTAGCAATTTCCGCACGTAATACAAAAGTATACAAGTAATACAAGGCTATATTTTCCGCATTTTCTCGCTCCCTTCACCTGAACCCTTTCGAGTGCTCTAATATCGTTCTTGTAATATGGGCCTTTCACCTCTGTGACCATTGTAAAATGTCGTGTAGAAAATCACAAAGAAGGCAAAAGCAAAAGCCTTATTTTGGAAGGATTTCGACAAGCCAGTAAAATTTCACCCAAAGTATACAAAAACAAATGTATACCAAGATAATGTGATGTTGGTAGCATAGCTGTAGTGCATCTGTGCATGTGTCGTTCACCACCATTGTAAAGTGTCGCGTTGGAAATTGTTTAGAATACAAAGAGGTCACTAAGAAGCTATTTTGGATACATTTTGAAATTTCGCCATCAACGTATATAATTATAATATAAAAACAAATGTATGCCAATATAATCGGATGTTAGTACCATAATTGTTAGAAGCATGTACCTTTCGCATTGGAAATTGTTAAGAATACAAAGAAATCACTAAGAAATTATTTTGCAGGGAACATTGAAATATCACCAAACTATATACAAAGAATTATGTATACCGAATAATATTAAGCCGTGAATGTCGCAGTGGTCAGTGCAAGTACCTTTACTGCCTTTCACATCTCGTGCTGTTGTAGAATGTCTAATTGGAAATTTTAAGAATACCTTTAAGAACTCACTTATAGATCTGATATTGTGGAAATATTTTGACAAGCCCGTGAAATTTCGCCAAAATATACCAACAGAAATGTTTGGTGAACACGATATCGTGTTTGTGTCTTTCATATCTCTTCAATTCACATCTTCAAACATCGACAGGCGGATTTCAGCTTATAGATTACCTGTTGAAACTGGTCGTTATAGCAATGTTTCATACAATGATCCGCGAACCGGCGCGAAGCGCCGTGTAAGGGTACTAACTCCGCTCGGATATTTACACCCGGGTATGTGAAAACATTGGGGAATGCATAGTCGTCCGCCATTTTTTTGTCATGGACTGGACTGGATGCGCATGCGCGAGTTCAAGCGGAGAGAAAACTGGTAGATTATGTGTAGTCTAGGGCCTGTATATGAGTTTGTGTGCATTTCATTTAGGACAGATAAACTCAACTGTTTTAGGGTAAAATGACCATGACGGACAACATGGCTGATGTGCCAAAACCCGAATGCGGGACGAAATACCTGAAAATGACCACGCCCAGAAACGGCACTGCCGGCATAGCTCTCTCCTGAACCATCATCAAAGCTACAGATTTTCTGAAGTGCTTATAGTGTTTAGAATAGTTACTTTTAGGGGTGGTCATAGGAGAGTGAAATGTGTCTAAGTATAATATTTTACAAGAAAATGACCATACACCATCCCAGGTCAACTGCTAATTATGCATCACATCACTTCATACACTTTAGAAAGGCTATATTTTCTTATTTCATAAATCTTCTGATCTTAGGATGAAAGACTATACTTGTTTCAATATAATACGAATATATTTCATGAGGGTTGATACTGTTTTGTTGAGATATAATACAGTTTATTTCACTTACCCCCCGTCACAACACGATTTCAGCCATATTTTGCCATTATATTTGCCATTACTTTTTATCACAGAGGCCCGCACATATTATCCACAAGTTATACTTGAACATAACGATAGTTGACTAAAGGCCAACCAAGTTTCGTCAGGTTTTGAAGTAGTGCAGTGTACTTCAGTTATCTTCGATATCGGTAAAAGTGATGTTTTGCTCAATTATCGCGCCAGTGCAATGTCTCGCCGCTTCTCTTCTCGATGTATCACACTTTTTCGTCTTCAAATGTATTTAGATTACAGTATCCAAAAATACTCGATTGTGCAAAGGTTCCAATCGAAAAATTAAACACAGAGCTTCCAAACCGTTAAGTTTGAGTTTACTACCCCAAACGTTTAATAAACATAAATAAAAAATATAATGTTCAAAGTAATTTGAAAATCACGCGTAATCTTCACGAAACCACCGCGTGGGCTAGATATCAGCTAGGGGGTGAATTATTTTCACGAATAGTGAATCTGTGATAAAAAGCAAATATAATGGCAAAATATGGCTGAAATCGTGTTGTGACCGGGGGTAAGTGAAATAAACTGTATTATATCTCAACAAAACAATATCAACCCTCATGAAATCTATTCGTATTATATTGGAACAAGTATAGTTTTTCATCCTATGACCAAACGATTTATGAAATAAGAAAATATATCCTTTCTAAGGTGTATGAAGTGATGTGATGCATAATAAGCAGTTGACCTGGGATGGTTTATGGTCATTTTCTTGTAAAATATGAGACCAAGACACATTTCACTCTCCAATGACCACCCCTAAAAGTAACCATAGTAATCCGTCATTCCATTCATTTAATACTCAAAATCTTTTCATGTATATTATGGCTATCCAAGACAAAACAATAATGACTTTAGTTGGTAAATAACTGTTACGATATTCTTACAGTTTTTGAAAGTTTTTACTGAAGTGGGTTATTTAGTTTAGTTATATATTTTATAGTAGATTTTATATGTATGTACTTGGATATACCAAAATCGGCATTTATGTTCCTGTTGATTAAATAAATATATCTGTGACAATTGTAGAATGTGGTAATATCGTGATATACGCGCACGAATATATTTCTCTTTGATCTTGATTCCAATCACAACCCTAACCTTTTTGTGACCGTAACATAACGATATAACCTAGAATGTCGCATTGAAAATCATTGAGAATACAAACAATTGAATTAGGTCATATTTTGAAAAGAGTTTGAAAAGCAGGTTAAAATGTCACCAAAATATACTGAAAGCCTATATTGTATGCCAATATAAGGGGATGTTAGTAGCATATACTTGTAAGTGCGTGCATTTACCTTTTCACCACCATGAAAAACGTCACATTGAAAACCACAAAGAATACTAATAACTCACTTTGGGATTTTTTGGAAACGTTTTGACCGACCGGTGAAGTTTCACCAACATAAACAGAAAGAGATATTGAATTTTATACCACAGAATATTATTGCATGGATGTTGGTATCATATAGTGATTAGTACATGTTTCTTTCACCTCTGTGGCCATTGTAATATATCATGTTGAAAACAAGAAGAATACAATAAACTTACTCAGAAACTGATAGGGCAAAAGTTCCCCAGCCTGCTCGTGGACCTATATTTTAGACATACCTGTATGGATCTGCGTTTAACAAAATTTTGTTCCGAAATTTAGAGAATAGTACATATCCCGAAGAAATACTCGATAAGGGACCGGTCATTATTTATGGCTGGGGTGGGGGCCGAAGAGAAAATGGTGGGGTAACTAAAAAATTAGGCAGGTCTGGGGTGGGGTAAAATAAAAAATGAGAAGGCTGGCCGAGTGCTTAGTGCAATAAACTGAATGTTTAATTTAATAACGGAAAATCGAATTTTTAATATTGGTTGTTATGAAAAGGTTGATGATTTGGTGGGGTAATTTATTTTTTAACCTTCTATAAAATATGGGGTAAAAAAAATTTTGGTACAAAAAAGGTGGGGTGGGAAAAATTTTTGGCTTTAAAACATTTTCTCTTCAGCCCCCACCCCTGCCATAAATAATGACCGGTCCCTAACTTGACTACAAGTTTTGGTCACAACTTGTTAACCAATACTTTGTTGAATTACATGACGATCACAACTTGTAAGAAGTCTGTTGAGTCAACAACCTTGTAGTAAGTTGTCAACAAGCCGTTGACAAGCAACAAGTTGTCAAAACAACATTGCCATTGGCACAAGTTTCCTTGTGCGTTTTTATGTATATATACTCGGTGAATTACCTATAGTTGGTAAAAAGTTGTATCTGCATGCGAAGGAGAAGATTGCATGGCCAACAATCTGGAGACTAAATCAGACAATTGCCAAATTAGAAAGACAACTGTAGAATTCAGGTCATAATTGCATGCGTCTTTTGTTGCTCTCACTTTTTGAGTACCGTGAAGTACCAAACTACAGGCAAGAGTGTCAATACAATCGAGACCACAGTGTATCATTGGAAATACCACTGACGTAACATGATGTATATGTCCGAAGACACCTTTATGCATGGAGCTATTTCTCTTTCGTGATTCTGATTTGTTTCTGTTTCAAGACCAATAGCAATTGTAGTGTATTATATGTATTGTAATCCAGACGAAGTTCTATCGTCCTAGATATTTTGCCTGACCAACGAGAGAAAGAGTTCTATAAGAATTGACAAGCGTGAGTTTACATAAGAGAAACATTCGTTGCTTGATCTAATGAGAACAAGAGTTGCATGAGAGTTCGCATGCAGGCGAAAGTTGGCATAAGAGTTTCCTCAAATTTCATTTTTTGGTCAAACGAGAACAGAACGTGAATTGACCAGCTCAATAATTTTATCCGCTCATCCGCGTTTTATCCCCTTATCCGCGATTTATCCCTCCATCCGCGTTTTATCCCCTCGTCGCCATCCGTAATATGCTGAAATCCAGCAATGAAAATGGTATTATAATAGCTTAATTCTTATCAGATATAAGCACAGTTTGATATTTCTTTGTATTGAAAACGAAACTGCGTAGCAGATATTGGCGAATTTACAGAACTGACGTGTCGAGTATATAAACGCTTGAAAACCTGGTTCACTAAAAGTTATACGGTAGTACGGTACAGCAGACGATGTCGTGGTTCACTGATAATGTTTTCTACCGTTGGGTAATTTGTCATTTTCTTCTTATATACAGGGCGTATAAAAAAAACGGAATACATCTTTTATACTTAATAATTTTCGGAATACTGGACAATATAACGTGATTTAGGTCTTATTTTTAAAGCTTGTTCTTTTAGTCTCTTTCGATCAAGTTGTCATTGTAATGCAAGTAATAACTGAACAAGAAAAACTTTTGTAGAACTTATCAGTTTAGATGCCGCATTATTTCATATGCAATTTTACTAATGTATTCCATAGTCGCGTTTCAAATTCTTGAATTTTGTTTTTTAAACTTCAATATTGTCCTTGCCACACGAGAAAAAGGATTAAAAACAATTTAATAACTTTTCACAAGGTATTCGATAGTTTTATTTATTGATACTCCGAAATCCAATCCACAAATTACCGCAAAACATCATCGACACAAACGCCTTCGATCGCATGCACGGCACTGTAAACAGCAATTGGCAAGTTGTTTCATGCATGCTTAAACCATGGCTTAAAGCACCTTTAAACCACCTTTAAGGGATGTAAAGTTTGTAAATGAAATCAAAGTAGTGCATGGAAAGCCATAGTTGTTTGATTTTGACGATTCATTGCAAAAATTTTCAATTTCATCGCTTTGTTGATAAAAATATATTAGTATCAATTATATTATCGCATCTCAAATTTTAGATTCTCCAATCACAGTCACTTAAAATATTATTATTCGCAAACCAATCTTTAAAATTTGAAACGAAACCCATCGTTAGAAAGCTGAATGGCTACGCTTTAAAATGAAGATAAACAAAAACATTTTACTGTAGTAGTCTTTTCAAAATTTACATTTGAAGCGAGAATTCCGTTTTTTTTATACACCCTGACCCTCTATATCCTAAGTATATTTCGACTTTGTTCAAATTTGTAGTATTTCGTCTAATCGGAGGGAAATGAATAATAGAGATTTAGTTGTATTTGTTTTGTGCTAGCTATTAGTGTGAAGTTTACCACCATACTACGCTGAACTGTAAAAGGAATTGAGAAATAAGGGTTTATTTGTTTGATTTCAAAAGTGTCAAAATTTCTGGTAACACCCTCGTATTTCGCATACGAATATATATAGTTCGCTTTGATTATTACCCTAATCCTAACCTTACATGGTTCGTTCGCGAAACATAAGGTCCAAGGAAAAAACCAACGAGACCAACGAGAGAAAGAGTTCTATAAGAATTGACAAGCGTGAGTTTACATAAGAGAAACATTCGTTGCTTGATCTAATGAGAACAAGAGTTGCATGAGAGTTCGCATGCAGGCGAAAGTTGGCGTAAGAGTTTCCTCAAATCTCATTTTTTGGTCAAACGAGAACAGAACGTGAATTGACCAGCTCAATAATTTTATCCGCTCATCCGCGTTTTAACGCCTTATCCGCGATTTATCCCTCCATCCGCGTTTTATCCCCTCGTCCGCCATCCACATAATGTGCCGTAATGAAAATGAATGCTTGAATAAAATTGTATTCAGTATTGTTGCTGTTCCCAGAAAAACACAGCTTGATATTTCTTTGTATTGAAAACGAAACTGCGTAGCAGATATTGGCGAATTTACAGAACTGACGTGTCGATAAACGCTTGAAAACCTGGTTCACTAAAAGTTGTACGGTAGTACCATAGATGGGTAGTACGGTACAGCAGATGATGTCGTGGTTCACTGATAATCGTTTCTACCGTTGGGTAATTTGTCATTTTCTTCTTATGTACAGGGCGTATAAAAAAAACGGAATACATCTTTTATACTTAATAATTTTCGGAATACTGGACAATATAACGTGATTTAGGTCTTATTTTTAAAGCTTGTTCTTTTCTCTTTCGATCAAGTTGTCATTGTAATTCAAGTAATAACTGAACAAGAAAATTTTTTGTAGAACTTATCAGTTTAGATGCCGCATTATTTCATATGCAATTTTACTAATGTATTCCATAGTCGCGTTTCAAATTCTTGAATTTTGTTGTTTAAACTTCAATATTGTCCTTGCCACACGAGAAAAAGGATTAAAAACAATTTAATAACTTTTCACAAGGTATTCGATAGTTTTATTTATTGATACTCCGAAATCCAATCCACAAATTACCGCAAAACAATTTGACGTCCATGCATCATCGACACAAACGCCTTCGATCGCATGCACGGCACTGTAAACAGCAATTGGCAAGTTGTTTCATGCATGCTTAAACCATGGCTTAAAGCACCTTTAAACCACCTTTAAGGGATGTAAAGTTTGTAAATGAAATCAAAGTAGTGCATGGAAAGCCATAGTTGTTTGATTTTGACGATTCATTGCAAAAATTTTCAATTTCATCGCTTTGTTGATAAAAATATATTAGTATCAATTATATTATCGCATCTCAAATTTTAGATTCTC
Source organism: Trachythela sp. YZ-2020 (assembly GCA_016169945.1). NCBI lineage: Eukaryota > Metazoa > Cnidaria > Anthozoa > Malacalcyonacea > Clavulariidae > Trachythela > Trachythela sp. YZ-2020. The sequence continues at coordinate 7,766,578 of JADLSH010000260.1, forward strand.
CAATCACAGTCACTTAAAATATTATTATTCGCAAACCAATCTTTAAAATTTGAAACGAAACCCATCGTTAGAAAGCTGAATGGCTACGCTTTAAAATGAAGATAAACAAAAACATTTTACTGTAGTAGTCTTTTCAAAATTTACATTTGAAGAGAATTCCGTTTTTATACACCCTGACCCTCTATATCCTAAGTATATTTCGACTTTGTTCAAATTTGTAGTATTTCGTCTAATCGGAGGGAAATGAATAATAGAGATTTAGTTGTATTTGTTTTGTGCTAGCTATTAGTGTGAAGTTTACCACCATACTACGCTGAACTGTAAAAGGAATTGAGAAATAAGGGTTTATTTGTTTGATTTCAAAAGTGTCAAAATTTCTGGTAACACCCTCGTATTTCGCATACGAATATATATAGTTCCCTTTGATTATTACCCTAATCCTAACCTTACATGGTTCGTTCGCGAAACATAAGGTCCAAGGAAAAAACCAACGAGACCAACGAGAGAAAGAGTTCTATAAGAATTGACAAGCGTGAGTTTACATAAGAGAAACATTCGTTGCTTGATCTAATGAGAACAAGAGTTGCATGAGAGTTCGCATGCAGGCGAAAGTTTGCATAAGAGTTTCCTCAAATTTCATTTTTTGATCAAACGAGAACAGAACGTGAATTGACCAGCTCAATAATTTTATCCGCTCATCCGCGTTTTAACGCCTTATGCGCGATTTTATCCCTCCATCCGCGTTTTATCCCCTCGTCCGCCATCCGCATAATGTGCCGTAATGAAAATGAATGCTTGAATAAAATTGTATTCAGTATTGTTGCTGTTCCCAGAAAAACACAGCTTGATATTTCTTTGTATTGAAAACGAAACTGCGTAGCAGATATTGGCGAATTTACAGAACTGACGTGTCGATAAACGCTTGAAAACCTGGTTCACTAAAAGTTATACGGTAGTACCATAGATGGGTAGTACGGTACAGCAGATGATGTCGTGGTTCACTGATAATCGTTTCTACCGTTGGGTAATTTGTCATTTTCTTCTTATGTACAGGGCGTATAAAAAAAACGGAATACATCTTTTATACTTAATAATTTTCGGAATACTGGACAATATAACGTGATTTAGGTCTTATTTTTAAAGCTTGTTCTTTTCTCTTTCGATCAAGTTGTCATTGTAATTCAAGTAATAACTGAACAAGAAAATTTTTTGTAGAACTTATCAGTTTAGATGCCGCATTATTTCATATGCAATTTTACTAATGTATTCCATAGTCGCGTTTCAAATTCTTGAATTTTGTTGTTTAAACTTCAATATTGTCCTTGCCACACGAGAAAAAGGATTAAAAACAATTTAATAACTTTTCACAAGGTATTCGATAGTTTTATTTATTGATACTCCGAAATCCAATCCACAAATTACCGCAAAACAATTTGACGTCCATGCATCATCGACACAAACGCCTTCGATCGCATGCACGGCACTGTAAACAGCAATTGGCAAGTTGTTTCATGCATGCTTAAACCATGGCTTAAAGCACCTTTAAACCACCTTTAAGGGATGTAAAGTTTGTAAATGAAATCAAAGTAGTGCATGGAAAGCCATAGTTGTTTGATTTTGACGATTCATTGCAAAAATTTTCAATTTCATCGCTTTGTTGATAAAAATATATTAGTATCAATTATATTATCGCATCTCAAATTTTAGATTCTCCAATCACAGTCACTTAAAATATTATTATTCGCAAACCAATCTTTAAAATTTGAAACGAAACCCATCGTTAGAAAGCTGAATGGCTACGCTTTAAGATGAAGATAAACAAAAACATTTTACTGTAGTAGTCTTTTCAAAATTTACATTTGAAGCGAGAATTCCGTTTTTTTTATACACCCTGACCCTCTATATCCTAAGTATATTTCGACTTTGTTCAAATTTGTAGTATTTCGTCTAATCGGAGGGAAATGAATAATAGAGATTTAGTTGTATTTGTTTTGTGCTAGCTATTAGTGTGAAGTTTACCACCATACTACGCTGAACTGTAAAAGGAATTGAGAAATAAGGGTTTATTTGTTTGATTTCAAAAGTGTCAAAATTTCTGGTAACACCCTCGTATTTCGCATACGAATATATATAGTTCCCTTTGATTATTACCCTAATCCTAACCTTACATGGTTCGTTCGCGAAACATAAGGTCCAAGGAAAAAACCAACGAGACCAACGAGAGAAAGAGTTCTATAAGAATTGACAAGCGTGAGTTTACATAAGAGAAACATTCGTTGCTTGATCTAATGAGAACAAGAGTTGCATGAGAGTTCGCATGCATGCAGGCGAAAGTTTGCATAAGAGTTTCCTCAAATTTCATTTTTTGATCAAACGAGAACAGAACGTGAATTGACCAGCTCAATAATTTTATCCGCTCATCCGCGTTTTAACGCCTTATGCGCGATTTTATCCCTCCATCCGCGTTTTATCCCCTCGTCCGCCATCCGCATAATGTGCCGTAATGAAAATGAATGCTTGAATAAAATTGTATTCAGTATTGTTGCTGTTCCCAGAAAAACACAGCTTGATATTTCTTTGTATTGAAAACGAAACTGCGTAGCAGATATTGGCGAATTTACAGAACTGACGTGTCGATAAACGCTTGAAAACCTGGTTCACTAAAAGTTATACGGTAGTACCATAGATGGGTAGTACGGTACAGCAGATGATGTCGTGGTTCACTGATAATCGTTTCTACCGTTGGGTAATTTGTCATTTTCTTCTTATGTACAGGGCGTATAAAAAAAACGGAATACATCTTTTATACTGGACAATATAACGTGATTTAGGTCTTATTTTTAAAGCTTGTTATTTTCTCTTTCGATCAAGTTGTCATTGTAATGCAAGTAATAACTGAACAAGAAAACATTTTGTTGAATTTATCAGTTTTAGATGCCGCATTATTTAGTATGCAGTTTTACTAATGTTGCCATAGTCGCGTTTCAAATTCTTGAATTTTGTTGTTTAAACTTCAATATTGTCCTTGCCACACGAGAAAAAGGATTAAAAACAATTTAATAACTTTTTACAAGGTATTCGATAGTTTTATTTATCCAATCCACAAATTACTGTAAAACAATTTGACGTCCTGCATGCATGCATCATCGACACAAACGCCGTCGATCGCACGGCACTGTAAACAGCAATTGGCAAGTTGTTTCATGCTTAAACCATGGCTTAAAGCACCTTTAAACCACCTTTAAGGCATGTAAAGTTTGTAAATGAACTCAAAGTAGTGCACGGAATTGCGAAATAAGAGTTTATTTGTTTGATTTCAAAAGTGTCAAAATTTCTGGTAACACCCTCGTATTTCGCACACGAATATATAGTTCTCTTTGATTATTACCCTATTCCTAACCTTACATGGTTCGTTCGCGAAACATAAGGTCCAAGGAAACAACCACATGACATTTAATTATATAATGTTTACCACCATCTTTTGCCCCATCACGCTTAATGTATCACGATCTATACTGCGGAATATATATCGCGATCGACCACCTTGAGAAGTGATGCATTTGTGTGATTATTGTATGTTTTCACTCGACAGGTAACGAAGAGAGGAAATACAGAGTTAGTGAAGCTGCTTTTAGACTTCGTTGTGTTCATGGCTGACCTTATCGCAGACATATACGTGGCTGATGAGCATAGGCGTAATGGTGATGATTGGTGGTTCGGATTGACGCTATCTTTTGTTCTCTTTTCTCTTATCATCGTCAGTTTTGCTGCTACCGTTCAAACCATCACGAACGATGAAACAGATTCTTACGTACTGTCTTCCTGTTGTCTAATGTTTTTACTTGCGTCCGTGCTTGTGCGTTTTTTCCAAATGCTTATGCTGTGGAAGCGAACTTATTGCAACAACTATGAAGAATGCAGATGCGGACGTTGTGAACAGTGCCGTGACAAAATAAAGAAGTATAACGAGTCTTTACACACTATGGCCTGGATACATTATGTAGAGGCAGTCACAGAGTCCGCTCCACAATGGTGTTTACAGGTTTACATCATGTTTCGTCAGTGGTATTTCCCAGTGAGCACCATTCTCTCGACAGTGCTTTCCCTTGTTTCTTTAGCTTGGAGTATTACCACTCTTGAGATAACAAGCAAAAGTATGGAAAGGCGTGTTTTAAAACTGCGGCATATAGTTGTATTTTTCACTTACCAACTGGTTACTTTGTTTTCCAGACTTTTTTCAATTGTCATCTTTGCATACGTCTTTACAACGTACCTTTTCCTTGCCCTCGCACTGCATTGGCTGATGATGAGTGGGATTATGCTGATTACAATTACGGTTATGTCTCCGAGTACCTGGAGTTGTGATTGTAATGGGGAGTGCTGTATGGAAAACACGCTAGTTTTTTTCGTGGTGTTAATACTCTCCTTTCCCTTTCTGTTTCACGAGTCCAAGGCTTTACTCAAAGGGTTCGACATGTATTTTCCCCTGATCTATTACACAATGTATGGTGTAATATACGTCGAAAACTTTATGCTGACAATCACGGCTGTTTTTATATTAAGACCTGACATTGCACATTTGAATACGTTGGGACCAATTGCGCTGTTTTTCGTTATAATGGGCATGGTCCTAGGTGCCGTTTTATCGGTAGTATATTATTTTAAGTACCACAAAGTGATAGAAGTGCCGACTGAAGAACCGCCAGTTTAAGTACTTATGAAAACAGAACGGACGAAAATGTGTAAAGCACGTGTAACAGACAATAATGTAATACATAGTTAAAAAATAGGTACGCAAAGCGTACATGTATCTACTCATGCGTGTTTGCTAATCTGATCAATTTTTGGTATTTGATGATCTATGAACAAATTCATCTGTCATCCACATTGTGCTATATAATTGCTTATACTGTACTTTTACTATTTATCTGGCTGCCTGGTTTCTAGCCCTTATAATATGGTTATTACACGTAGCCAGTACCTAATTTAATATCATCTATTTAATTAAATGTTGTTTTTTTTTTTCTGGCTACAAATAAATTGTTGTTGTTGTTGTTGTTGTTGTTGTTGTTGTTGTTGTTTGCATAATTGTATAATTAAATAGCGTAATTGAATGATATCAATGCATGAGGTCAGTGTCACTCAATGAGTGTATGAACGTTTATATTGCTTTTAAAAACAGTGCATAAAGGGGATGAGGGCCTATAGCCCATGGGAGCAATGTTTAAAACAATTGTGAAACCTTCAGATTTTAGTCTTTTATACTTGAGAATAAAGGTTGTATATAAGTATTTATTATAACACAAGCTCTAGATATGAGATATTCTGCAATCTGATTGGTTCTCTACTAGCAGGATCAACTAGCAGTTCTCTACTGGCAGATTTGGACAATGAAGAGGAAATTCAAGTTTTACTTGAAAAAAGTAAATATCCAGATCCAGAGCTTGTGTATATAATAAAACAGTTATTCTACTCACTCTCGTCGTATATGACTGCAGCTCATATGGAATAACTGTTAAAAACAGCACTATAAAATAATATTTACACACCACATATAAATATTACATACCATCAACTCATTTAGTCCCCCTAGTCACAGCAGTTTGGGAAAGAAATGCCAAACTGTGCTTATATCTTTATACCAATCAAATATCAAAAGTATAAGGTGATGTTGACTATCGAAATGACAATTCGATTTGACGAGTTTTACCCAAATAGTGTTGAGAATAAATATTGCATTATTTTAACACTTTTATGAGTGAACTTTGTCCAAATAGAAGCTCGAATAATGCAGGATATTCGTACAATATTTAAAAAGGCTTACCTTGTTTCCTGATTCAAATGATATTTAACAATTAGATTATGAGCTCAATAATCTAATTGTTTTAGTAGAAACCAGCAAGAAAACAGTATTTCAAAACGTTTTTCATAATTTATTGAAATAAATTCGCTAAAAATCGCGCCCAGGAGATGGCTGTTTCACTACTCGCTATCTATCGACAATTAGATAGCGAGTAGCGTAGCCAATCAAATTACAGCATTTGCAATAGTATACTAGCATGATTCCACTAATGATATATAGCAGGTCAAGTCAAGTCAATACTTTGTTTAAATTGGGGAATCATTTCCACAGCGTAAAATGTTATCAAACCACTTCCAAGACTTACTAAAAATACTCCCTCGACTCTTGCCGTTGGTTTGATGGATAATTTTCACCGTAAAATTTAACATTTTACTCATGTTTACATTTCTCGCCCTTCAGTAGTCCGCCATCTTGAAATAATCAACATCAATCCAGTTATACATAGAGATCATAGAGTAAATATTATATAGAGGGTTCACTCTCTTGGGAACCTTTGAATTTTTTGGGGTCGCGCATATCGCATGTTGGCCGCCATTTCTCTGGCCAGTCAATTGCTTTTTCTGGCCAATAAGCACGCCGAACTGGCTGATCCGCCATTTCTCTGGCCAGTAAACTGCATATTTTTGCATAAAAAACCGAGGACACGTTGCACCGCTGAGTGGTCCTTCTGTATACATCTTTATTCTGTGATAGAGATCAAAGTGTATCATTATAATTACGTTATTTTAATCTAGGCTGTCGCTGATTGGCTACAAGCACGGCTCGGTTTACAAGGCGATAGCAATATATCTGCATTCGCAGATACAAAAAGATAACATGGTTAGGAAACTCGTCAAATTGCAAAGCAGCTAGCAATTGAATGCGAGTTATGTTGAACGGTACCTGACCGTGCACAAATCTTACATTCATTCATATTTCAAAAACACGGTTTGAAGATTAAGCCCGAACATTTCTATTGTTCGATTCATAAAAATACAAAATATTCACTAACTTCACTAACCGTGACCTTGCACAAATGCAAACAAAAAGGTAGAACAAAAGCGAAAGCCAAGTTTCCTAACATTTCATCTCAATTAACTATGGTAAATATTATCAAGTAAATTGTAATACGACACGAACGGTAATAGGAAATAATGACACCGGAAAGAAAGAATGGCACCATAAAAATGGCACTACACGCACATGAAGCTCAAACTCAATTATATTAAGTGATTTTCACACCGTATATTTTTGGACAACATGTCTATTAAATGAGTCATGCATACCATTCATGCATAGTTTTTGGGGCATGTGCATGCCTTTCACTTCTGTGACTATTGTTAAAGAATGCAATGGCCTTATTTTGGATGCATTTTCACAAGCCAGTGGAATATCACCAAAGCCAAAGCCTATATACTTAATGATATTATGGGGATGTTCGTGGCTTATAACTCGTGCATTGTTAGTGTCTGTGCGTTTCACTTATGTGTTCATTGCTATAAATTTCGTGTTGAAAATTCATAAAGAGTAGAAAGGTCATATTTTGGAAATATTTATATGAAAGTGAAAGCCAGTGAAATTTTGCCAAAAGTATACAAACACAAATGTTTGCCAATATATTGTTGTATAGGTAGCGTAATTGTTCAGTTAACTGATTCATAAAATACGATTAAAATGCGGGTAAAAAGATTTCAGTACAGCAAAATTTTGCTTTAAATTCATTCAATGAATTAGACAGTTCAATGTCCTGTGGCATAGTTTGTTCCACTCTTTAATCGTTGGGGAAATAAGAATATTTAAAAACGTCTTTGGTTGCCTTGGGTATATCTGATATTTCAATGCTGACTACCACATGTTGACATGTTCTGGATTCTTTGTGCAGTTTAAGGTACTGGTCGGCGTCTAAATCAACAAGATTGTGACTAATCTTATACATCATCGTTAGCCGCCCTTCCATTCGACATTGCGCTAATGATTTCCAGTCGAGTTTGCCCAGCATATATGTTACACTAGCTTGAGGAGCTTAGTTCTGTAAACAGAATCTCGCTCCCTTTCTCTGAACCCTTTCGAGTGCTCTAATATCGTTCTTGTAATATGGATCTTTCACCTCTGTGTCCATTGTAAAATGTCGTGTAGAAAATCACGGATTTTGACAAGCCTGCAGTAAAATTTCACCCAAAGTATACAAAAAAAAATGTATACCAAGATAATGTGATGTTGGTAGCATAGCTGTAAGTGCATCTGCGCATGTGTCGATCACCACCATTGTAAAGTGTCGCATTGGAAATTGTTTAGAATACAAAGAGGTCACTAAGAAGCTATTTTGGATACATTTTGAAATTTCGCCATCAAAGTATATAATTATAATATAAAAACAAATGTATGCCAATATAATCGGATGTTAGTACCACAATTGTTAGAAGCATGTACCTTTCGCATTGGAAATTGTTAAGAATACAAAGAAATCACTAAGAAATTATTTTGCAGGGAACATTGAAATATCACCAACTACTATATGCAAAGAATTATGTATACCGAATAATATTAACGGTGAATGTGGCAGGGGTCAGTGCATGTACCTTTACTGCCTTTCACATCTCGTGCCGTTGTAGAATGTCGAATTGGAAATTTTAAGAATACTAAGAACTCACTTATAGATCTGATATTGTGTAAATATTTTGACAAGCCCGTGAAATTTCGCCCAAATATACCAACAGAAATGTTTGGTGAACACGATATCGTGTTTGTGTCTTTCATATCTCTTCAATTCACATCTTCAAACATCGACAGGCGGTTACAAAATTTAGAATTTCAGCTTGTAAATTACCTGTTGAAACTGGTCGTTATAGCAATGTTTCATACAATGATCCGCGAACCGGCGCAAAGCGCCGTGTGAGGGTACTAATTCCGCTCGGATATTTACACCCGGGTATGTGAAAACATTGGGGAATGCAAAGTCGTCCGCCATTTTTTGTCATGGACTGGACTGGACAGTTTTTTACGTTATGCGCATGCGCGAGTTCAAGCGGAGAGAAAACTGGTAGATTATGTATAGTCTAGGACCTGTATATGAGTTTGTATGCATTTCAGTTAGGACAGATAAACTCAACTGTTTTACGGTAAAATGACCATGACGGACAACATGGCATATGTGCCAAAATCCGAATCTGAGAAGAAATGCCCGAAAATTACCACACTCGGAAACAGCACTGCCGACATAACTCTATCTCCTAAACCATCAAAGCTACATACTTTCTGAAGTGCTTATAGTGTTTAGAATGGTTACTTTTAGGGGTGGTCATAAGAGAGTGAAATGTGTCTAGGTCTCATATTTTACAAGAAAATGACCATACACCATCCCAGGTCAACTGCTAATTATGCATGACATCACTTCATACACTGAGGGTTGATACTGTTTTGTTGAGATAAATACAGTTTATTTCACTTACCCTTCGTCACAACACGATTTCAGCCATATTTTGCCATTATATCACAAGTCCCGTCCATATTATCCACAAGTTATACTTGAACATAACGATAGTTGACTAAAGAAAAATCCTACCAAGTTTCGTCTATACATTTGCATGCCTGCATGTATACCTCGAGTTAAGAAAAGCTCGCAAAAGCACTCGCCTTCGGGTCGAGATTTCGCGCGCTTTTCTTAACTCTCGCAACATTCCCGCGTGTTTGGATCAGGCCATCCAAACACGGAAACCATAAAGTAATTGTATAGTATAGTCTGTTAAATAATAGCATAAATAAAACCGATTACATAGAGTATATATATTCTATATTACATACAAACCTACATGCACTATTTACAAAAACATGCGTTTTGAACTTTCTAATATATATGTATCATAAACTCCTGAATCACCCTTTCTGGACTTTCCACTTGGAAAGAAGACGAAGTACTCGGAGAAATCTCTTGAACTTGACGTTTTGACTGTCTCTAAACTACATATGGAGACAAAAAGACTGCTAACTAGGTTAACAAGACTTGTTTTATTATCATACTTTTCATTTTAAACCTAATAACCTAATAATAAGGGTTTTCCATAGTGATAAAGAATGCAGCCGTATAGTCACACCCACCAACGGATCAAATGCGGACAACCTATTTTGGAACACCCTTGGGTCAAGCTTCAAAATTATGGATGTTTCCAAAAAAACGTACGAGAGGGGAGGGTTTCCCCCGTTGGCCCACTGACTATAACACGTGATCAGTTGTCACACTGCAGTAATCCGAGGAGAATTGCCAGCACAATTTCCGATGGCGCCACTGAAATTCGTCGGTTTTGAAATTGGCCATACTTTCGTTTGACTGAAGAACCTGTAGTACAGTACAAAAAGGATGGAACCTAGGACTAATCCTATTACAACACACGAGATTGCTATTGGCCCCAGTATGACCATATGTGTGACTTTAGGTCTTGATATTACAATGGACAGAATCACCATTAAAATGTTCTCCAAGGAAATTGAAACGTGGTTGATGAAAATGGTGGGATTAATTTCGATTCGACTCGTCTTAAGAACAGCTGTTGACGAATGAAACACAAATGGGAAGTAAATGCAAGTATTTGTTAAGTAACGTTCAATGATATTCAGTAGATTGTCGTTTTGCGTGTTTCTGATGGTAGTTGGGACATTTAACAGCGCCAAATGAACACCAAGGACAGCAAACACGTAAGTTTTGAATACATATGCGAATATTACAATTGCTGTCAATCTGGAGACTAAACATGAGAGCTGCCAAATAAGAAACGTGATAGTAGATATCAGGTTAAACTCTTGGTTAGGTTTTCTACTTTCTCTCGCTTTCCTAGTTTCTCTTGCCTTCTCGAGAACTGTGATATTCCAAGCTAGAGACAAAAGGGAAAATACAACTGAGACCACGGTGTACCATGGGAAATACCATTGACGTAACATGATGTAAACCTGCAAGCACCATTGTGGAGCGGACTCGCAAATTGTCTCTATATAACGTATGTAAGCAAGCATGTATTCAGATTCTTCAAATTTATTTTTTCCCTCAAGATAAAGTTGACATTTCTCGCAGGATTCTTGGCGGCAATTTTCCTCACAAGGGGACTCGTCCCAATACGTACGTTTCCACTGCTTAAACTCTTTTTGATAACGCCGAAATATGGATGACAAGAAATATACCAAGCAACTGTTAAGTCTATCAGACTTCATTTGGTACCTAGCCGCTATAGTGATACACAATAGAGACAAAAAAGTGATCAATATTGTGGCAACAAACCACCAAATTTCGCCATTTTTAAAATGCTGAACAGCCACAAAAATATCTGAACCCAGGTCGAATATGAACAACACCAAGCCTGCGATCAACATGAATAATTTTGTCTTTCCTCTCATTATGAATTGATCATAACATCTGAAAATTGATCATTTAACCATTAATGCCCGAGTTTCTCGACCCAAAATAAAATTGCCAGGCGTTATTAGACAGACTAAAACAACAAACTAAGGGTACATTGCGGCAGCACTTTTCGTGCAGCACTTTTCCTTTGAGAAAATTGTTTCAACAGAAATCGTTTCTAACGAGCAACGGGCTTTTTGCCAGGATTTTCAAGCGGGGTGGAGCAATTTCGGAGAAAAACGGTGACAAACATCTAGAGAGTGCGGGAAATGTTGAAACTTGTTGTGGTCTGTTGCGGAGGGCTGTGATAGTCATATATTGTGACATGAAAACAAATACACATATTATATACATACCAGACTGACAATGCAGCTTTATAGATATATTGAAAGGAATATCAAACCTTGACCAATTGCAGAGTAGAGTATACTGAAATTTGAACTTTATCATGCAGCCACGCTTTTTGAAACTAGTTTTTACACATAGCATATAAACCACTATACGTCTACGCAGTTTTTATTAAATACTCGGAAATGTTGAGTGTGTTTTATTAGAAGGGTTAAAACTAAAGCAATCAAGCATAGCCAATATATGACATGTTTGAGCTCTCCTGTTATTTGCATTGCATTCACTGACAGTAGTACGAGAGTGCGGTTAAATTAATGCTACAACAACTGAGACAAAGGGGGGGATTACTTCTGTCTATAAACATTCTCCTGTGTTTTGAATTTTTTATACAAATTGCCCACGCTGCAAAAAAATGAAACTTTAATGTATACATACATTAGAGAAAATGGTTGTCAGTCCATTTTTCATTAAAATAGTAAATAGTTGAGTAATGAAAGTTGAAGAAACTGTTATCTAAACTCTCACCTGCCAACTCTAATGTAACTCTTGTTCTCGTTTGATCAGACTATGTAGCTCATCCATTCAGTTATTCGAACGGTAGGCTCTGTCAACTTATTATAAGCTGTCATGACTTGTGTCTGAACTATCTGAAAAGGATGGAAACACTTATACGATTTGAACGAAAACATCTCGCCATGAAATAACTGGCCACCATTCAAGGCTTTCGCTCGAAAGATCGAAACAAAACTACACGAAACACGGTAGAACATATTATTGGCTACACTGAATCCCAACGTTTGAAATGTCTTTTGACATGTATGTGCTGGGATGGTGAGAATCAACCCATGCTAAGAGAATTGAAACGCGTTTGGTCTGAAGCCCCTCCCTTACAAGTCGCCCGTGAAAATTAGAACAGCTTGTCAAAGTGCTTGTTAATTTTAATCAATATTACATTGCATTTAATATATGTTAAATTACGGTAATGTTTTTGGGTATATTTTAAAAGTTGTTGCGATTTGCATCTATTAACATTTGCAAACAAAATATAGACTAAAATATTTCTTATGCAATATATTAAAAGCATCCATATATGATATATCACGCAGATGGCACAGTTTTAAACAATTAAAGTATTTACATTTGATTACTGAGAATCTATATAACCTTCTATTACCATTCTTGCGATTTACTAACACGGACTGGAACTGGTTGTCAAATCAATAGTTCGTGAAATATATTATATTTTGCTCCTAAATTCACTCTCCTCCGCAGAGCCTTTTATACGTAAAAAATAAAGTAAAAAATAAAATAAATTTTTCGGGGCGCTAAGTATGACGGGAAGATGGAAGTTTCGTAATGCTCTGCCATATAATCATTTAAAAATGGCGCCAAATTACCGTGAGAGATTGGCACTAGTTCTTGCATGCCATGTCCAAATATTGGTTTAAAGACTAACACTAGCATTAAGAAAGTCAAAATATACAATGAAATCATACTATAACTTAAAGTATACAAGCCGTTTTTGAAGAAACCAGTTAGATTTATCAAGCATACATCGACATGCAAAAATCACAATATGGCGACCTTTGACCTTTCACATGATTAATATATAGTGATTTTTTTTGTTATAAAATAGCTTCAAAATAACGTGAAATTCATTCTACTTACCTTCAAGACTTAAATTATCAAGTGACAATTCCAAATCCTCAACTATAATGTCGTTTTCACCTCGCAATTCGGTCATCCCTGAGAACCGAACATTATATGGCAGAGGCTTCTCCTCCTTTTCTCCCTTCGCCTCCCCCCTCCCATGTCCTCTACTGTCCCTACTTTACCATTATTACCCTCCACTACGAAAAATGCCATTATTACTTCCGCTACGAAAACTGTATATTTCCGTTGATTTTATTACTGTGAAAAAACAATTTTAACTGTGAAAAAAACAAAGAAGCCTCTGCGGAGGAGAGTGTCCTAAATTTGTCATGGACCGCGTTGTTTTCCACCATGCACAAAACATAGTTGCAAAGTTTCAACTAGTTTCATAAAGGCAACAGAAAAAGCAAGTGATTTAATACAGAAAAAATTATTTCTGTTATTTTACTAGTTCCAGACCCTTCTGACAACTATATCTTATTACAATAAAAGAAATGAAAGAAAACTGTATACATGCATGAACTTAATCACTGTCTATTTGTCAATGGGACAGCAAAGAGACCATATTGCTTATTGATTATAGGACTTAAGGCGGCCATATTGATGTGATTTTTTTTCCTATTCACTGGCAAATTTAAGAATTAGAGATATAACCATTAGTAAATATTTGACTAATTGACCGAAGTACAATTTTGGGCTCATGATGACCATTCGATATCTGGTTAAAATATTTACGTGACCCTTCTTGTGACGTAACATGCTGCATATATCCACAATAATCCAAGATGGCGGACAGCTCACTGATTTATGATAATTTCAATCAGAATATTTCAAGAAATTACAGCAAGATTTGTAGAAGTTTTCCACATGATTTTACTAGTAAAGTTCCTTCAAATAAGGGAAACCAATTTATTATTGTTATATCCCTGGAATATATATATATATATCATATATACTATACCGTATTTTGTGTCTTAAATATGATTGATCTGTGACTGTGAGACCTGCGCACCGAAGGCCCGCCCTTACAAATCACCCATGCATGAAACTGCTGCTCAAAGTGCTAAGCTGATTTTAAGAAGGTTTATATTAAAAGTTGCGATTTGCATCTATCTGCAAACAAAATATATAACAAAATTATTCCAATAATATATCTAAAACTTATATGTGTACAGGAGATATAGGTAATATAGTCTTAAGTCAATAACAAGATGTTTTTTCTGCATCTCACTCGATTGAAATTGATGTAGAAGGTTTAGGTGGATGGATCCATCCACCTAAACCTTCTACTTTAAGTCGTATTTACACATTTGATTAAGAAACTATATAACTAGACTTGCTACAAGTCGACTTGCATTAAAAATTGTTTTAAAATGCGATGAGCTAGTAAAATGAGTGGGTTGATACGGACTGTGGCTAATCTCCGACTTGCGATTTTAGAAAATTTGGCCTTGCGGCGCGTCTTTCGGGAAGCGGAAGTAAATAGTCTGGCTTGCGAGGTTGGTTCGAGTCGACTTGTAGCAAGTCTAGTATATAACCTTCTAGTACCATCCTTGTGATCTGGAAACACGGAAGGGGACTAGAACTAGTTGTTAAGAACCGGTAGAAATCCTTTTTCAAATGAAAATTACTCGATATCTCGTGAAATGTACCATACTTTTTTCTTTAATTTGCCATGAACTTGTATTTTCCACCACTAAAGTTCGAAACGTAGTTACAAAGTTTCAAGTAGTTTCATTATGTAAACAGAAAGAAAAGGTGATTTAATAAAACAAATTTAAGTGGATATCTATTCTTTTACTAATTCCAGGCCCTTTGCTCGCTGCCAGATCAGCTGGATATTCATAGCGATTTACAACGTGTTTTTCAGTTTACAATACGTCCCTTTTGAAAACTGTATCTTAAAACAATAAAAGAAATATCTAAATAGTTTTTATCTAACTTAATTAATTATAGTACTAATTAGCTAACAGTTTTTTTTAGTTTTTTTATACGACTAATGTTATTTGTCAAGAGTCAAGACTATAAAGTCTGACATATATATTATAATGTTATTGTGTATTATGTACCTTTAGATATCTCTAAATAGTTGTAAATGTTGGGCCTGGACGAAAATTACTTTGTGTAAATCCAGTCACCCAATGAAAATAAAATGCATTATTATTATTATTATTATTATTATTAAATATAAGAAAACTATATACATGAACTTAATCTGTCTAATGCCAGATGATTTCATTTGTCAATGGGACAGGAAAGAGGCCATATCGGCATGACTTTATTGGTTGTTCACTGGCAAATTTAAGAAGAAAGAGAGGCCACTGATGACCAATTATTATCTAGACAATACATGTCTTCCCACCAATAACCAGAACCTCTTCTAACATATGTCAGCAACACCACAGTTGATTTGTGGTGGTCACACCAACATGGCCGCACAGCAAATGCACTATCCAGTCCTAGCTGTCACAATGCATGGTAATGTCGAGTGTACATTGGCAAACGGATTAAGACGTTCCAATTCAACAGCTCTGGAAATAACGCTGGGAGTTGAACGGTCAGGGGGCTAGGTAAATTAATAAATTTCCTGGGACACCGACGTAACTGATTTTGGGGGGTCAAATCGTGAGAGTGGGCGGTCAAATAACGGGGGATTGCGGTTGAAGCTTTCCATATTCAACACAGCAATAAATGGTGAAGAAGGAGAATGAAAAGGTTGATCCGTATATGAAGCACATAATAGAAGCATCTTTCAATGCATCCATGTGTGGTACGCTCTTCGTATCAGTACTTAGACATAATGTCAACATGGCGATGTTTTCTACAAATATGAAAATATACCCCACGATCATAGTAACTACGCGAGTTGTTTTTGGAGAGAAGCTTGCCGGAGAGTGAAACACAGAAGGATAGCAAGCCAGCCATGATAAAAATATGGTTTTTCCTGGACTACTACCTTCTCTAAAGATGGTTTCCCCTCGTATTACAATTATTATCACTGCTAGAAGTAACCAATGGGCGCCAAGGAAAATGATCACGTAATATCTGAACACGTAAGCGAAAAATACGATTGCAGATAACCTTGATATAAGTGAAGACAGTTGCCAAATCAAAAACGAGACTATTTTAGTTGACTCATGATTATCATCTTCTTCGCTTGCTTCATGTCTTGCTATCTCGAGTGTCGTGATGCTCCAAGCTAAGGACAAGAGTGACAACACAATTGAGACCACAGTGTACCATGGGAAATACCACTGACGTAACATGATGTATGCCTGAAGACACCATTGTGGAGCGCTCTCTGTAATGGTCTCTAAGTAACGTAGCTTTGCGAATGAGTAGGCATTGGCATCCGATTTAAGTGCTTCTATATAGCGAACAACCATGGACAATTGAAGAACACCCGCTATATATGACTTTACGTCTCTCTGTTGAAAAATTGCTGACACGTTAACTATGAGTGAAGGAACAGCGATAAAGATGGTCGTCATCCAAAACCACCAAATTTCGTTATTTTTCCAGTACTGAACAGCTACGTAAATGTCTGATCCAAAGTCAAATATATACAACATCAGGCCTACGATCAGAGTCAATTTAAAACGCCTGTAATAACAAATGAAGAAGATGATTGACAGGAATGATCCTACTACGAGGCATGAAATAGCAACTGGTTTCAATACATCCATGTGTGGTACGCCTGGCATTTCAATCGTTAGAGATAATGTCACCATTTTGATGTTTTCTACAATGATCAAAATATACCCGAAAAATATATCAACTCCGTAAGTTCCGATTGGAAGGACGGTCTCAGAAGAGTGAAACAGAGAAGGATAAGCAGCCAGCGATGATAACAATAAGGTTTTTCCTAGACTTTTAGCATCGGTAATGGATTCTCTTTGTATTATTAATAACATCACTGCTAGAAGCCACCAATGCGTCACAAGGAAAATGATCACGTGATACCTAAACACGTAAGCAAAAATAGCGATTGCAAATAATCTTGATATGAGTGAGGACAGTTGCCAAATCAGAAACGAGACTATTTCGGTTAACTTCATTTCATCCTGTTCCCTAGCTTCAATTCTTGCTATCTCGAGTGTCGTGATGCTCCATGCTAGAGACAAGAATGAAAACACAATTGAGACCAAGGTGTACCATGAGAAATCCCATTGACGAAACATGATATATGTCTGAAGACACAGTTGTGGAGCGGACTTCGTAATTGTCTCTAAATAGCGTAGCTTTGCGAATGAGAAGGTAATGGAATTCAATTCAAGTGCTTCAATGTAGCGAACAACCATGGACAATTGAAGAATGCCCGCTATACATGACTTTACGTTTCTCTGTTGAAACATCGCTGTCGCGTTTATTATAAGTGAAGGAACAACGATAAAAACAATCGTTATCCAAAACCACCAAATTTCGTTATTTTTCCAGTACTGAACAGCCACGTAAATATCTGATCCGAAATCAAATAGATACAACAGCAGGCCTACGATCGCAGTCAATCCCTTCTTCATAACGCCGAAATGACTAAAAATAGATATGGATATAAGTAGTGCATTAAGGCATAGTTAATAGAGCTATGATTAAGGTTAGAGGACACCTAGCATGCAGGACACCCTACGCGGCTCTCTTAAGAGAATCGTTACTGTGAGCTTAATTGTTAGTCAGATTTTTACCAAATTTTCACCAAATGGTGAGAACTACATGCAGAATATCAGAAAGTTTTGAATTCGATAACAAATGTAATATTTTATGAAATATTTTATAATATTTAAAATCGTTACCTTCGTGCCGCGGCCTAATGCTCCTGACAGTTTAACATATATTTCTTTTTTTACTGCCAAATAGTAGTTCTAAAAAAGCGTGTTTGTATTTTTCTGTTTATTTCGCCACTCGTTTGGAATAACTATTTCTTTGTGGGTTATAAAATATTTCAGACATTTTGGAAAGAAATGTCTGTAACTCAATAAGTATTTAAAATATAGACGAACCCCGACACGCATTTGAAGCCGAGATTTTCAGCTTTATGCTGTGTAAATGTCGCTAGGGCCTGTTTATATGATCCCGACACCTGTCTAGACTGGACGGGATGTTTTCATCTGACCTGGCCGGGAAACTTGTCTAGACGGGATGGCGTGTTTATATACATTGCCAGTAGATAATACCCCCCATATGGGGTAAATTTCCCGCCATATGACGTCAGCATTTTGAGGATCTCGCCATATGACGTCATTTGCGTAGATACGCGTAGATACATGTAGATACATGTGGATATGCGTAGATACGCGTACTACGCGTATCTACGCGTATCTACACATAATTATCTACATGTGGATATGCGTAGATACGCGTAGATACATGAAGATGCATGCGGATATGCGTAGTTACGCTGAACATTAATTAATTTCAGAACATTAATTAATTAATTTCAGAACATTAATTACAATTTTCAGAACATTATTCTGTTTAGTTAATGAAGCGTTGCGGCGCTCGGTATATATTCACTAAAGTTGCACTCATTGCTTGTGGGACGTAGGTAATGACTCATACGCATGAGCATCAACATAATTTGTAAAATGTAGAAGGTTATGTTCAGTTCACTCTGAGATTCATTTATTAAAGCTTACTACGGTGCTAATGACTTTTCTTGACGTTTTTGGACCGCCGCCGTTTGTTTATCTACAGTTTTAGTTTATTTCTGGCTACTTTAAAAGTTTCGCATGAGGCTGTACGGAATGTTTTTGTCGAGAAATAAATAACAGCAGAGAGTTTTGTGTTTTGATTTTATTTAAATTACACACAACAATTTAGATGTTTCTCTTAATAAGTTTTGGCTTTATTGTTCGATAGCCATGGTTTCTTTAACAAAGGCTCGGACCGTAGCCTCGTCTTCGTGCAGATTCACCCATTTTATATGGCCTGTAGATTGGTGCCTTATTTTGACAGGCCAATAATGTTCGCCGTTTCTGTAGACACCCGGACGGCTAGGATAAACACTATTGCGCGACGATTTATACATCTCTATGATAGCATATCCTTTGGGAATGACACGAACGGTATCGGCTTTGTCGGCGGTGTATTTTAGCCACTCGGGGATAGTTGCATCCGACCAGGTAATATACCGATAATGTTTAGGTTGTTTTCTTCCAGGCTTGGTTTCGACCGGTGTGGGTGTAGTCACTTTAGTTTGGGTGGTGAAGGAATAAACATGACAGTCTCCAAATAGGTCTCCAAGAACTTGCTTATCGGTTGGTGTGTCAGGCTTGTTATCCACCAATAAGTATCCAAACGGTTTTTCGGTCTCTTTGTAATAAGCGTTCATAAAATGGATTCTATTCTTATCAAACATGCGTTCTCCAACAATACCAATTTGTTTCCTATCGCTTGGACTTCGGAAGAGAGCCAGATATTGGGCATTTCGGCTGATATCCGTATTATATTTCCCCTTTGGAAACATGTTTTGCAGCAATAAGATAACGCTCGCGTTTCGATGACGGCCTTGGGTAAACAATCGAGATACCACAGGACTGTCTGTCGCTTCAGCCATCAAATCGTCCAGGATGATGATGTTGTTGTACCGCGTATCAATCTCGCTCATGTTCTCAGACAGTTCGGGCACACTTCTCTCAAACCGGATGCTTTTTCCGAGAGACTTTTTCAAGACGTCATAACATTCTTGCCACTGGTTGTAGTACCAAAAAATGCGAATACTTTTTTGCTCTTCATACACGATATGATTGTTTTCCAAAATTTGTTGGACAAAATATGTTTTTCCACTTTGACTCGGACCCACAACCAAAAGTGAGAATTTATGGCGGAGGTTGAATTCCGGATAGGGTTTGGTGGTTAAAGATGAGGTTGTAGCTTTTGGTTTCTTAGCTGGCAATGAGTGTGCACTTCGGCTTACACGTTTTTCTCCTGGCTTTTCGGGGTCCGGATATGGAGATTGATATTGCCATGATGACACCTGGGCTTGCTTAAGAACGTGTTGTCTCTTTGGTTCTGACAATTCATACACTCTGTCTTGCTGTTGCGATAAATTGTTTTCATTTGCTTTGTATACAACAAATTTTACTTTCGGCTGAAGTTTGGCTTCTTGCAAATACTTTCTTCTTTGGTTAATATCTAGCAAATGTACATCCGCGAGATGACTCGCCAATCGTACGAGATATTTCGCACCGCAATCGGGAACAGGACAATCACGACAAACTCGCTTAGCCATGTTTACAACTCGAAGAACAGATGCAAATGATTTGTTTTCTCCTGATCTTTTGTTTTTTTATCACAGGTCAAACAGGCCAAACAAGCCAAATAGGCCAAACAAGCCAAACAGGCCAAAAAGGCCAAAAAGACCAAACAGGCAGGAAAGGAAGTAAAATAAAAAGATAAAACTAACTCTCTGCTATTCTTTATTTTCTCTCTGTTGACGACATGCTCATAAAAGTGCGGTGCTGCTGAAAAGAAAGTCATTTCTGGACAGTTAGTGGTAACGGAATGAGCTGCAAATTTTGCGGAAAACAATTTAGCCGTGGTTATAATCTACGCAGACACGAAAAGGAATACTGTCCACTACGCGAACAAGAGATGTCAGAAACAGAAAGTCAGATAATGGATTCCGAAGACGATGTTTCGACAAATTCAACTCATGGGTCTGATAATGAGTCAGAAACTGAAGAAGCAGAAGAAATGGATCCTTGGATACCAATGATAGAAGAAGCAAAGGAAAGAAGTAATACAGCTTTTGAGGAAATGAAAGAGAGCCTTGTAAACAGCGGTCTTGATGAGCAATCTGCTACCGACAAAGCTTACACCAATATTCTGCCTGAACTCCAGAAGGAACTTGAAAATATTTATATGCAACGTCTCCTGTGGATGAAACAACTGAAGAAAGATCCAGTCCATGAGAAAATCATGCAAACAAAGGATGCTTTTGTGAATGAGGATAACTTTGATCCAGAAGAAGCTATAGAAGCAGCTGTTGATAAGAGAAAGTTTCTCATTAGAAAACTTTTAAAAGACTACAGTTTCAATGACGAAGAAAGCGATGATTAAACTGTTCCACAATAAGAACCTTAGTATCGCATTATGTGTTTAATAAAATTATCTATAACTAGATCTAATACTTGGAGTGAAATAAAATCAAACACAAAACTAACTCTGTTCTTTATTACATTCTACAAAAATTCCGTATAGCTACAGCCTTTTTGGCCTTTTCTGTCCTTCGGGGTTCTGTAGGGGTTCTCTAGGGGTTCTGTAGGGGTTCTCTCGGGGTTCTGTAGGGTTCTCTCGGGGTTCTGTAGGGGTTCTCTCGGGGTTCTGTAGGGTTCTCTCGGGGTTCTGTAGGGGTTCTCTCGGGGTTCTGTACGCATATGTGCATATCTACGCGTATCTACGCATATCCGTATGCATCTACATGTATCTACGCGTATCTACGCATATCCGCATGCATCTTCATGTATCTACGCGTATCTACGCAAATGACGTCATATGGCGAGATCCTCAAAATGCTGACGTCATATGGCGGGAAATTTACCCCATATGGGGGGTATTATCTACTATTGCTGGGATGAAGCAGGTTAAGTACTTGACGTCATATTTTCTTGCAGAAAAGGGATTTACGCGTGCTCAGAAGAAAAATTCATTCCGCCTGGCTGTGATAGAGTGTTTATATATGGGAATTTTTCATCCCGGCTAAGCGGGATCCCGGGGATAGAAGCGGGATTATATGAACAATCAATAGAGTTTATATTACGAGCGGATCTCGGAAAGTTTAATCGAGAAAATCGAATTTAAGTATTACAGCGACATCGCGGATTTTTTCACTAAATAGCTCCACGCCACGCGCTAATTATATACAACAGCTCTCAACCAATGAGATTAAACAATAAATTCTTCTGCCGAAATATAATAAACCTTCGGGGTGTGAATAAAAAGCGGACGGCGGACTTTTCTTAAATCGTGAGAAAAAATATTTCGTAATACATATATAATGAAAAAGAAAAATAAGGGCCTCATTCTAAAGCGCAATTGAAGCGCAGTCCCCAAATGTGAAAAATTTATAGTTTCTACTATGTGCAAAACATTTTTCACGATAAAAGAAACGCGTTCATTAAGCTTGAGCTCCTGAGCTGATACAATATTAGAATAGAAAACACAGTCTTCGATCTCTTGCTCGGGAAAAAAGACTGATGTGCAACTAAATTTTCAGTGATTACACTGGATCAAACTTGAAGGAGGCATTAATAAGGAGAAACCTTATGCAAACTAATCTAATTATGACCTCAGAAATGGTCACACCTACTATGGTCACAGTGTGCCTAAAAAAAACGGAACCTTTCAAATTCAAATTAACTATAACGTATTGTAGTAATTTGACAGCTCTAACCTTGTTCTACACAAGGTCTTGTATACTCATGGGACAAAACTGAAAGAAATAAAAATTAGAAAATTTAAAAGAAATATGTTTAAATTGAGAAATATGTTGAAATTCAGACTTGCAGAAAGGATAAAATGGGTCAGTTCACTGCAGAGCAGCGCATATTTATGGTGTTACATTACAACCGTACCCAAAGTTTAGTAGCAGTGACTTTTTTCGCAAATATTTTTCGAGTGAGCAAGTGTCAAATTATTTTATCGTTGACAGGAGTCTTTTCAAATAAGTTGTAAATTTATCTGAGCATGAATTAAATGAAGAGCAAATTATTGTAAATACGTTTGCAACACCTTGTACATATGAGCGTCAAGTTATTATTAATTTCCTATGGCAATGTGTGGAAGAACTTGCGAGTCATGTTTTAATTTACGCATATTAATTTGACGAGGGATTAGAGCTGTCAAATTACTACAATACGTTAGCTAATTTGAATTTGAAAGGGTTCGGTTTTTTTTATACACACTGTATATCTTCTAGCGAATAGTGTCCGGGGGGACACTATATCCGACACCGCTATTAAAATTATTCTCATTTCGGATTCATATTTAAGAATTTTATTACAATGCATGGCGTAACGCATGAGCTATTTATCAAGCTTTGGCAAACAGTTTACGAAAGCTTAAAATCGCGATTTTACAATGAAATTTGGTGGTTAGAACATCTTACCAAACAGAAAATTGGCAGACTAAACTGGCATTGCTGAACGTTTCACAAATAGGCAAGCATCATTTGGGCAAATGGTTGAAAATTAGAAGGAACTTTAATTCCCAAAGGTGGAAAAAATGTGATTTGTAGCTACCACTCTATTTTTATCGGATCGTATTTTGGCCATTATTAATCGCAGTGATACAAAAAACAGCTATATAAACGCCTGGTCTTTATTTGAAAAAGGTAAGTCTACTATAGACTAAATAATTATGCGCGCGATAACATACCAAAGTAAGACTACCTTTTGAAGATCGTGCACGCACTGTCGCCCTAATTGCTTTTTGCTGACCATGCTGATGAAGTCGACATATAATACTGTATTTCACCCCAGCCCTGCAGGGAAAGCACTAAGATGTCAATATGCCCTGGGTTTGTCGATGGCTAGTGCCTATGATATGGTTCTGCTTGTCAACCACTATAGATCTATATTATACTGTAATATGCAATTCTTTATAAACGGAATTTTGTCCACGCAGCAATGAATTAGCGTATGTTTGTCGAGGCGAGATGTGATGTCCTTCTATTCCAGTATGAGGGGCAAATCACTCGTAAAAAGTGTACGAGATTAAAAAAATCATGCGATTTTTTGGGTTTTTTTTTTTATTTTGGGAATTTTTTTTGGGATTTTTTTTGGGATTTTTTCGATTGTGATTTTGCCTATTTTTGTGATTTTTTTCTGATTTTTCGTGATTTTTAAAAAAAATATTTGGTGTTTTTTAAATTGTTTTGTGATTTTTCTGAAGGTGTACGAGATTTAAATCAGTGATTTGCCCCTCGTTCCAGTACTCACACATTAGGGAGTTTAAACTTCACGTTTGAGGGCAACGGCAAACGGAAGAGTGGAATTCTTGCCAGAATTTCTTCGCTCCATATTTTTTTCTTATTTCAAAAGAATCATCATATACATTACAGTTTTCTCTTTATTGCCTTAAACTGAGGCTTAAACTTTCTAGCTATTATGTCGTTATCAAAGGCCCAACTAGAGATTTTATTAGTTGTTTTGCATACAACATAACATTGCACGATGCGTCTGATGTGAAACAATCCCTTCATGAATCGACAACTTGAAAATCAAACAACTAACTTGATAACACGAATTTGCTATAATTTTCACATTTCGTCCGCTTAGCCTAATAAAATCGACATATAATAAGATTAAATTAAATGAAAAACTTAACCGATTTAATTGACTTGAACAGAGTAAAGCTGCAGAACAGTTTTCTACGGCATATCCGGGCATATTTGTTTTGAAAACATTAATTGTTGCGGGTTTCTGCGAGGCAAAACCCCGAAAATATTTATTGCTAGTATACTCAAGTGTCTCGCAAATATTGCCGTTTCCCTCCTTCAATCGGCACGTATATACGGACGTGCCACATTCAGTAAATTTGTTGTAATTCCCAAACGCAAATTACTATATAACTCAGAATTACAGAAGAGATTTCCCATATGACTATACGTGCATGCAGGCAGGCATGCAAATATAGTTCCGCTGACATGTATATATGTTTATTGGTTTGCTCGGTTTTGGGAGACATGGCTGGAAATAAGTGTTTCTGCAACGTTAACAATTATTTTTTAGCTTGCTTGTACGTCAGTCTGTGCTGGGTCCACAGTTAATTTTACAGATAAATAAGACAAGTTTATACTTGCAGAGCCTTGCAGAGCGGTCCTTGCTAGTGTAAAATCAAACACAATTCACATCAGACTTACCCGATATACACAAGAGTATACTTTGTCTTTGCTGAATAGAGAAGAATAACGGCTAGTTCAGTACTGACAGTAGCAGTATGAGGAGTACCAGAAGACAAAATTCCTTTCCGCACTTTATCTATTTATAAGACCAGAGTTTCGCTTTTAAAAACAACTGCGCAATCAGTTTTCAAGCAATAACCCTACCCATTGTGAAAAAAAATAGGATCGCCGCGAAGCTATAAGAAATGGTTCTGCGATTGGTTGATTATTAAACAATGCAACGAAACACAATTAAACTACAAACACTGAATATTACTTTCTTAATTAAGGAACACATGCATGCAGTCACAAAACATGTTCATCATTTTAGCTCCGACCATCGTATTTACCAAGAAAAGAGAAAGGCAATGTAATCAGAAGCGGGTATAGCCGAGTGGAAATATGTGCAAAATATAAAAAGTATATAAAAATATTGCGATATATGACAGAAACACTGTGCTATCTGGCCATAGCTATTTAGGCACCTAATAGCATGACTAAACAATTAGCCTCAGTCTTACCGCTGCTTCACAGTCTGCCGTTGAAATCGGGGGGGGGGGGGGGTTGTATTCTATAATATATATTATCTACACTGAATCCCAACGTTTGAATTATCTTTTAACGTGTATGTGATCGGATGTGAGAATCAAATCCATGATAAGAGAAGTGAAACGCGTTTGGTCTGAGACTTTCTGAAAGCGTAAAAAAATACGAGCCGATATATAGGCGAGTATTTTTTAGCTTTCAGGAAGTCGAGCAACATCCCAAGTGTTAGGATCACACAATCCTGCATGCACGGAAAACCATTTGGAATTATTTTATAAAATAACGACAAAGAAACAACAGTAAAACTTTATCAAATAAATTTTCCGTGCATGATTGTCTCATCCTACACGGGTATTGACCAATCACAGCTCGCGTAGTAAGCATGTTATTTTATAAAATGTCTTCATGTCACAAGGAATATTAATTCGGTGAATTCGGTGAATTTCCCTACCTTAGAAATTTAGCCGTTTCTTAGAGTAAACGATTTTTTATTCCTGTTTATCTTTTATTATTTTAATTGGTAGACCTTTTTGCTGCCACGTTTGTAAACTCGCCATGCGTTTCAAGTTTGACGCCGCTTTTCCTTCTTGTACCATTCTTGCGAGTGCTATCACGAAAGGGGACTGAAACTAGTTGGCGAATATGCATTTTATTTTGTTTCATGAACTTGTCTTTCCCATCACTAAAAATAGTTCAAAATGTGAACTAGTTTCACAATGGACACAGACAGAAAATGGTGATTTAATACAGCAAAATGGATTTCTAATTTTTTTACTAGTTTCAGGCCCTATTATCATGGTTTATTTGCATATCATCGCATTATAAAAATGAATTACAATATGTTTACAATGTAAAATAGATAAAATTGGTTATATATACACTAATCTAAATTGAAGTAATTACCAAATTGGTAGAATAAAATGTTAGTGAAATGTCAACAAAGTGTTACTAAAAACGTCTAGAAATTATTTTTACCATAGCACATTGCTGGGATAAAACTTTTTTTATATCTTTCTGTTCTACACTTAGGAAGTGATCGCTATGCTGCTGGATGTTTAATTAAGCGATTTGTGACGTGTTTTTCAGTTTACAATTCGTCCCTTCTGAAAACTATATCTTATAACAATAAAAGAAATATAGGAAATTATACATGAATCTGTCTAATGCCAGATGATTTCATCTGTCAATAGGACAGGAAAGAGGCCATCTTGGTGTCACCTTATTAGTTGTTCACTGGCAAATTGAAGGCCACTGATGACCAATTTCTACCTAGACAATGTATGCTTCATTTCTTACCAATAACCGGAAACTATACAAAGAGGTAGGTAGGTAGGTAAAACTTTATTTTACTACGCTAACCCCAACAGCGAAAGCTGATTTCCAAGGGGGGCGTAGCATTAAATTTACATTAAAAATTTAGAAAAGTTAAACATACAAATACAATTACTTACATGCAGTTATTACAATTACATACATAATTAGATAGATAATAGTACATACAGTACATACATACATACATAATAGTAAATATTAATAGATTAAATAGTCAAGGTAAATATGGGTTTAAAAACTCTAATTAGTAGCCAGGTGTCATACGTTTTTATTGAATATAGCTAGTGATTCTTTTCCTCTTAATTCATTTGGGAGACTATTCCACAATTTGGCCCCTCTATAGCTAAGACTTTTTTTAAGATATTCAGTCTTAGGCTTGGGCAAATGGAGTTTAGTGGAAGAGCCCTGCAAATTATAATACTGGGAGGAAGACGTCTTTTGAAAAATATCAGTAAGTCGTAAGGGCGCTAGATCATGAGTAATTTTATACATAAGACTTGCCACAAACTGGGTTCTGCGTTCGCTCAGAGGCTTCCAGTTTAATTCATTTAGAGCAAGTTCAGATTGACCATGTTCATTTTACGACCCATGATAGCTCTAGCAGCCCTATTTTGTAATTTCTGGAGACGATCAGAAAGTGTGGTACCAATGGTATCCCAAACTTCGCAACAATAATCAAGGTGAGGCAAAACAAGTGCATTATAGGCACAAATTAATGTATTACGGTCTACACATGATTTTAACTTTCTGATTGCCCCAATTCCGGATGAAACTTTTTTGGCAATTTTATCAATATGCTTTTCCCATGATAGAAATTCATCAATATAGACTCCAAGTGCCTTTGTTTCTCTTACCCTTTTAATTGGTATGTCACCAACAAATACCTTTGGGGTAGCCAATATATTATTAATATTATGCCGTGATCCAATTAGTATGTACTCAGTTTTAACGAGATTTAAAGATAGTTTATTTGCACAGAGCCACTGATTAACGTTTGAAAGATCGTGATTGATGGCAACTTCTACATCATGAAGAGATTTACCAGATACAGTTAACGTTGTATCGTCGGCAAACATTCTTGATGACGAGTGTTCAAGACTTGTAGGCAGATCGTTTATATAAATTAGAAACAGGAGTGGCCCAAGAATTGAACCTTGGGGGATCCCACAAGTAACTAGATTTTTTCTAGACAATACGCCGTTCACAGTACACATTTGAAATCTGTTTTCTAAGTATGATCCTAAAGATTTAGGGCAGGTTTTTGTAGACCATAAAGGTCAAGTTTCTTAATCAATATATTATGATTTATAGTATCAAATGCTTTCTGCAAGTCAAGAAATACTGCAATATTGAATTGACCACGGTCCATATTAATGAACCATTCGTTAGTACTGTCCAAAAGGGCAGAAGCTGTAGAATGGAACTGCCTAAAACCAAATTGATTTTGAGACAACAAATTATTAACAGCAAAATAATCATATAGTTGGCTATATAGAACTTTTTCAAAAACTTTACTTACTATAGGCAGAATGGAAATTGGGCGATAGTTATTCAACATGTTTCGAGGGCCATTTTTGTGTAAAGGGATAACTCTCGCTAGTTTCCACTCTGAAGGAACAGTTTCACTATAGATTGCCGTATTAAAAATGCTTGTCAGTGAATTTGCAATTATTGGCGCAGCAATACGAATAATTTTAGCAGGAATTTTATCAATTCCAGTAGATTTACAAGGATTTAAAGAGGAAAGAAGTTTGTATACTTTAGTTTCAGACACTGTTTGAAACTTAAAACTACTTGTTGCTTTTGTTATGTAATCCGTGAAATTTCTATCAGTATTACCAATGGTTGTGGCAATTTTGGACCAATCTCAGTAAAGTAATTGTTAAAGCGCTCCGCTAATTCATTTGGACAAGAAATTTGACCATTCTGAGTATGGATACAATTTATTTCGCGACATTCTTGTTTCCGGTTAAGGATTTTATTAACGGTTTTCCAAGCTTTTTTAGGGTCATGTTCAACACTTTCAAATTGTGCTTTATAATATGCTGTTTTGCTTCTCGCAATGTACTAGTAATATGGTTTCTAGAGGTTTTATATGCAGTCCAGTAATTTTCTGAATTGTATTTAACGGCAAGGAGTTTGAGACGATCCCGTTCACGTATTAGTTTTTTAATTGCATTAGTCAGCCAAGGAATATTTGGTATATTTTTGACTCTCTTTTCCCTGATTGGTGCATGCTTATCTAGAACTGACAAGAAAATAATTTTCCATGTTTCCCACATCCTGTCAACGCAGAAATTATTGTCCACCAATTCCCATTCCTGATTTCTCAAATCCATTAGGAAATTCTCAGCATTAAAATACTTAAAGTTTCGAATTTCGACTTTCTTGTGGCGGTTGTTTTGTTTAGAACGAATATTAATTTTACGAACAACTAAAATCATATAGTGATCGCTAATACCAATCTGCACCACTTTAGATAAGACTAACTTATTCTAACATGTCAAAAACATCAGAGTAGATTTGTCGTGGCCACACCAATATGGCCGCCATTAGCTTCAATAAAGCCTAGTTTATATTTGGTCGTCATGACCTAGTCATGTTCGAAATCTTTAATAATTGCAGATGTCAATCGGCATTCGATTACATCGGCCACCAGAAAACATACATCGGAAACCAGGCTTTAGCGTAGCAAATTCGCTATCCAGTTTTAACGGTCATGCTACTTTTACACAATGGCTAATGCTGGGCGTGTTTGGGCAAACGGATTAAGGATCACAAAATTTTGTTGGCTCGTGCATTTTGTTTTGATCACACAACAAGATGTGAATTTCCTATAGCGCTGTTGTGAGATAGTTACCTGAGTTAAATACATTACTTTGAGTGTACTATGTTGCATTAGGATGGTTCGGTTGTATATTTATAAGTTTTATATGTATCATGCGTTCGTTCTACAACCTAAGCATACAACAAATAAAAAGACTACAATGATCGGTAACACTGTTCCTCCTATGAGGCATGAAATAGCAACTGGTTTCAATACATCCATGTGTGGTACGCTCTGAGTTTCAATCGTTAGAGATAATGTCACCATAATGATGTTTTCTACAACGACAAAAATATACCCCAAGATCATATTATCGTTGCAAGTTTCTTCTGGACCGAAGCTTGCCGGAGCGTGAAACAGAGAAGGATAGCAAGCCAGGCATGATAAAAATATGGTTATTCTTGGACTATCAGCGTCTCTAAAGATTATGAGTATTATGAGTATCAACACTGCCTGAAGCACCAAATGGGCGGCAAGAAAAATGAACACGTAATATCTAAACACGTAGGCGAAAAAGACGATTGCAGATAATCTTGATATTAGTGTACACAATTGCCAAATCAGAAACAAGACTATATCAGTTAAGTTAATATCATCCTGTCCTCTATCTTTATCTATTGCTATCTCGAGGATCGTGATGCTCCAAGCTAAGGACAAGAGTGAAAATACAATCGAGAGCACAGCGTACCATGGGAAATACCACTGACGTAACATGATGTATGCCTGAAGACACCATTGTGGAGCGGACTCTGCAATTGTCTCTATATAGCGTAATATTGCAAGCAAGTAGAAGTCACGGTTGGAACCCGATACCATTGCTTCGAAGTAACGAACAACCACGGACAATTGAAGTACGCCCGTCATACATGACCATACATTTGTCAGTTGAAAGATTGCTGTCACGTTTACTATGAGTGAGGGAAACGCGATAAAAACAATCGTCATCCAAAACCACCAAGATTCTTTATTTTTCCAGAGCTGAACAGCCACGTAAATATCTGATCCCAAGTCAAATATATACAACACCAGGCCTATGATCAGAGCCAACAATTGCAGTTTTCTTCCCATCTTTCGAAACGCCAAAGGCACTATAAAATGTATAAATGACAAAACACATTTTTCACTGATGCAGAAAATGAGGCCAGTTAAAAAACGTACCCCAAAATTTACACGATTTCGACTTTCGAGTTCACACGAGACGCGCATGGAACCGAATGAATTCGCGCACAGCTAATCTTACGAATTCCCGTATGAACAAATGGATCCTGCAGTAGCGATTTTACGTACTGTTCCGAGATTTTTGAAGTGAATTTGAATTGAATTTGAATTGAATTTTAATAAAAACTGATATTGTAACCAAAAACGGTTAAATTGCATCAGAAGTTGCATACAATAATTAAACAAAACTACATGATACTACATTAAAAAGTACTACTGTAGGTTAATTATATCATATTTACAAGTCGTTGATTAGTTAAAATACTTTGTGGAAAGAATGAGTTCCTAAAACGTCCCGTCTTACAAAAATAGTTTTTGTAAAGGCCATTATGTCTTAATTCATAGTTAGTTAAAATTCTATTAGGTAAACATTCAGAAAGTTTGACATTATCGTGATTATCATTAAAAAACTTATGACACAATTTTTCGCGTCTATCTTTCAATTGAAATTAGTAATGTCTAATTTCTTTAAAGATCGTCCGGTCTCGTGTGAACGTAGGCCCTGTCGACACGTATCCGGATTTGTTCAAAAATATCCGCGTCCCTGCACACGTTCCGCATCGAAATAGTTTTCGACCGTCCTGATGAATAGTCCAACACGATACGAAAACGCTAAATTGCTATTAGGCATGAGTTAATGAAGAACAACGCACGTAGTGGACTGTTTCTGCAGACAGTGGCAGATATCTGGTTAGACTTGCTCAAGTCCCTTACTCTCCGAGTACGCCAGAAATATGTTCGATCTATTTAACTTTATAAAAGATTGAGATAATTTATTTTTATTTTAAATACCTAATTATTATTCCGATTATAAATGATCGGATTTTTTTAATAAAGGTCAGTAAATCGAACGTAATGCTGGCGCGCTCCCTTAGTTTCTCTGGCGGCATTGGTGGGCGAGGAAGTAAGGCTTATCAAGTGCTTCAGGCACGATCAATGAGCTTGTCAAGTTAGAACCGGATGTAACACGACACAATGCGAAATGAACAGAGATTTAACTGAAGCTGCTTCTTTACTAGCCTGCGCGGCAGGCTCTTGGGATAAATCATTTTCTCTTCCCACCCTAACACTAACACAATGAGCCTGCCTCGCAGGCTACTTCTTTACAAGAATTAAAATAAACAAAACTGAATACTGGCATAATAGAAAACTGAATGGAATATAACTGAACAGATTTAGTATATTTATATATTATTATGTCTACCGCCAGACGATTTTACGCCAGACGATTTTACTCGTCTAACGCCAGACGATTTTACTCGTCTGACGCCAGACGATTTTACTCGTCTAACGCCAGACGATTTTACTCGTCTAACGCCAGACGATTTTACTCGTCAGTGGTAAGGTACTGCCAGTTAATGGGTTAACAAAACTATCTGCCAGTGTCTCTTGTTAACCCATCAGCTGGCAATGTGCCCAGATGCGCCCTCTACTTTAGTATTTTACTCTGTCTATAAACGCCAGAGTATTTTACTCTGTCTAACGCCAGACGATTTACTCGTCAGTGGTAGGGTACTGCCAGTTAATGGGTTAAAGCTGAGCAGATTTCTACGACATATTTCCTTGTCCAATGTTGACAAGTCTCTTTCCCGCTCTCCCACGCGGCGCTACGTAATTATGGAAGCTTTGTATTAGAACGACTGAAATACTTCAATATAATATAATAAGTCCTGGGATAACTGGAAACTAGGAAACACTTGTGGTAACTTGTGGAAATCTTCATGTTTCCTCGAATATTTCTCAGTCTGTTTGTCCACTTTTGAAAACATTATCGCGGATACAAAATATTATTATTCTCCGAAACCTAAACTTAGAAACTTGTTTCTCAAGTGCGATTATTGTCATGCGAATACATTGTTTTCTTAGTTATCAATCTTCAATCTGTATATACAGAAACGCCACAGCCAGTATTCACAGATAGTAACTAGCCAAATTACTCAGAACTTCAGAAGTATTTTACGCTATGACTACCTGCAGGCATGCAAATGTTTCTGACAAATGTTTCATGAATCATGCGCATTGCGCAACTTTAACAATGATTTATTATCTTATTTGTACCTCAGTGTATGTGCTGGGTCTGTAAAGACAAGCATATACTTGCTGTTTCTAACCCTAAGCTCTCGTCATCGAAGACAGTCGTTGTGGTCTTACTGTATCTGCTTTACTATAGTGCTAGTTAGCAAAATCGCACACAATTCACATTGGACTTACCAAACTACACAAGGCAAGCCAAGTGTATATCTTGCTGAATATAGACGAATAACGACAAATATAGAGTACCAATGCAAAGTACCAAACAGGCAAAAGATAAAAAATATTTTGCTGTACTTCACTGATACAACTGTGGTTTCGTTTTTAAAAGCAGCTGCGTGAATCACTTTTAAGCATAAACAAAAAAATTGGCCTAAGCTACGCAATCAAGCAGGTGGAAAGCATATCAAAGTTTAAATAAATAATAAATTTATGGTCGTACCTTGCTCAGTCAGAATCCTTCGCTCATGCTCAGAACCCCTTTCTGTAAATCTAAAACATTCCAAGCTTTCTAATTCAACCGCCTATAGTCAAACTATAGAATTACTGCACTTGTAAAATTCTTCTTACCAGCTTCGCCAACCTCTCCTCCGTTCAAAAGAATCCTTAAAGACACCGATAAGAACCTGCTTGTGACAACATTTGATATAGACATGCCATGCACCTGAACATTGGTGCGTGACTGTCCATGTCACAAAACGTAGTAATCAGTATTTGATATTTGTATTGTTGGTATAGTTTTATCTTGTAATAACGGTCGGCACCTGGCATGGGACTTTGTGTCCTGTTCTTGCTAATTCGTCCGTTTGAGTTTTCTACTATTGAGTATTGGTATTGATTATTGTACTAGCTGTCTGTCCATGTTGGGGTTTTTTGTAAGTGTCTAGTGTTTTGTAGACATGTCGATTGTGTTTCATTGTATAGTGGAATTGTCAATAAAATTGTTAAATTGTTACACCATGCACAAACACACTTCAGGTAATTCTTCATTTATAACCGACCAAGACTGTCTTGTAAAGTTATTTATGTAACGTTGTGTCCATCAGTAATCACAACTAGGGTTCTGCCCAAAGCCAGAGAGACGTCTGGTGAACGGCTCTAATTACTTCGCAGTCGTGCTTCAAGCTACTTTATACTACCATAGCTGAAGCCAGTCCATCAAGTTTTAAAAGTTGTCGGCAGGCTGAGCGAGGGTCATGCCTTCAGGGCTTTTCGTGATTTAAAGTTTATTCAACTTTTATCAGTTCTAAACTGTTTTCCCTAGAGGTCCAGTAGGAGCTATCTCTTTTGTCTCTATAGAGGTCCAGTAAGAGTTATCCTTTATTGATACAATGTTGTTACAGGAGGAAACCTAAACTAACTTTGTTTTTCTTTGTTAACCTCTATTTATAATTATAGTTTAAGCAAGCACTTTCTATAGTAACTTGTTAAAGGGATATGGCAACAAAAGTTAAGTTTATCTCATTTGATAGAACTTTTAAAATCATAGATAAAACTTCTTCACCGATTTTTCATGTCTTGCTTATAGTTCTTGAAATATTTTAACTGAAAACAATGAGCTGTCCATCATCTTGGATTAATTTTTGATCTCATTAACGGTGGTTTTGTTTACGTCAAAAGCAGGGTTAGCCGTATAAAACTACCAGCCCTAGGTGACCAAATAACAATTAGTAAATATGCTTAAAATGTTGTCAGTCAATTTGTTATTTGAAATATTGACCGAAGTACAATTTTGGGCTCATAATGACCATTGGATATCTGGTAAAAAATTTGCGTGACCCTACTTGTGACGTGATATGCATATATCCACAATAATCCAAGATGGCGGACAGCTCACTGATTTATGATGATTTCAATCAGAAAGATTTGTAGAAGTTGTCAAACGTTTTCCACGTGATTTTTAAAGTTCCTTCAAATAAGGGAAACTAATTTATTATTGTTATATCCCTTGAAGGGGAACTTGATTAAACTTATTCGTAAACTTATAGTGCACGTACCTGATCCATTAAAAAATTGACTTAGCTTAGAATGTAGTTACTCTCAGTGATTCTTTCAACATATCATATGCTACCGCATTTTGTGTCTCTGGAAATGATTGATCTGTGAGACCCGCACACCGAAGGCCAACCCTTACGATTCACCCGTGAAGCTGCTACTCAAAGTGCTAAGATGATTTGGATGGATATCAGCATTTAAAATAGGTTAAATTGAGGTGCTATTTTTAGGTTTATATTAATAGTTGCGATTTGCATCTATCTACATGCAAACAAAATATATAACAAAATTATTCCAATAATATATCTAAAACATATATGTGTAAAGGAGATATTGGTAATATAGTCTTAAGTCAATAACGTATATTTACACATGTGATTAAGAAAGTATGTAACTAGATTTGCTACAAGTCGACCTGAGTGAAATACATTGCTTTAAGTGTTTTATGTTGCATTACGGAGGTTCGGTTGTATTTATATATATATATATATATGTCGTGCGTTTGTTCTACGAACTAATCCCATTTCAATTCTTTTTATTCAACTTCCTCATTAAAAAGATAAAAACTGAAGATAATGATAATGATCCTACTACGAGGCATGTAATAGCAACTGGTTCCAATACATCCATGTGTGGTACGCCCGGCATTTCAATCGTTAGAGGTAACACCAACATGATGATGTTTTCTAAAAAGATGAAAACACACCCCAGGATCATATTAGCTACGCGAATTTTTTCAGGACAGAAGCATGTCGGAGAGTAAAACAGAGAAGTATAGCAAGCTAGGCATGATAAAAATATGGTTTTTCCTAAACTATCAGTTTCACTAAAGATTTCTTTCCTTCGTATTATTAGTATCGTCACTGTTAGAAGCGACCAATGGGCGGCAAGGAAAATGAGCACGCAATATCTGAACACGTAAGCAAAAATGACGATTGCCGATAATCTTGTTATGAGGGTACACAATCGCAAAGTTGGGGACAAGTATTTTTCTTTCCGGTTCATATTATTCCAGTTCGTATTATTACATGCTATCTCGAGTTTCGTTACGCTCCAACCTAAGGACAAGAATGACAGCACAACCGAAACCACAGTGTACCATGGGAAATACCACTGACGTAACATGATGTATATCTGAAGACACCATTGTGGAGCAGACTCCGTAATTGTCTCTAAATAGCGTAGTATTGCGAGTAAGTAAAAGGCTTTGTCGGAATTCAATATAATTGCTTCGAAGTAACGAACAACCACGGACAATTGAAGAACGCCTGCTATACATGACCATATATTTCTCAGTTGAAGGAACGATGTCATGTTTACTATGAGTGAAGGAACAGCGATGAAAAAAGTCGTCATCCAAAACCACCAAATTTCGTTATTTTTCCAGTACTGAACAGCCACATAAATATCTGATCCGAAGTCAAATAGATACAAGAACAGCCCTACGATCGCACCCAGTCTCTTCTTCATAACTCCAAACAAAACGACTAAAAATAGATATGGATAAGTAAAATTGAAGCGTTGATTCAAGGAGATATATGGGAACAAATCTGCATGTGTTTGCTTTAAATGAGCATTTAGAAATCCTATTTACTGACCAAATCACTCAGAAGTAATATACTCTACAGGAAAATGTTTCTGACAAATGTTTCCTGTTTGAGCACCTTCAGGAAACATGGCTAGGAAACAATGTTTCCTGGTTTGACGACCTTCAGGAAACGTGGCTAGAAAACAATGTTTCCTGGTGTGCACACCTTCGGGAAACATAGCTAGGAAACAATGCTTCTGCAACAATAGTTAACGATAACTATTAATGCAAGAAAAGGTTCATGACAATAAATTTAATTAATGTGTTGTATGTAAACTACAGCTTTTAATCTGGTTTATCGCCTTGGCTATGCCATTATGAATTATCTATGCTAATTGCTAAATATCAACAGTGACCGGAAGTAAGAAGAAACAATGTGATTCCTAGTACTTCATGGGCTTCTTAGTCTGCGAGCACTGCCTTCCTAGAAACTGCTCAACCGACTAACCGAGATTTAGCCTAACAAACTACTTCGTAACAGAGTTATAATAAACAAAACTGAATACATACACAATATACATGCAAACACAATATATAACTGAGCTGAATGTAAAACTTAACAGATTTAATTGACTTGAACAAAGTAAAGCTGATTTCTACGGCATATTTGTTTGGTAGCGGGTTTCCCGGAGGCAAAACTCAGAAAAAAAATTATTGCTATTATTGCCTCGCAAATATTGTTTCCCTCCTTCAATCTGTATGTAAGGACACGCCACAGTATTTGTTGTAATTGAGCATTTACAAATCGTGACTCCCCAAATTATACTGGCTCAGAAATTCAGAAGAAAATTCTAATATATTACTACTATACGTGCATGCAAATATTTTTGACATATGTTTCTTGGTTTGCTCGGTTTTGGGAAACATGTCTGGGAATAAGTGTTTCTGTAACATTAACAATGATTTCCTATCTTGCTATATATATATATATATATATACAGATAAGACAAGCTTATACTAGTGCAGTGCGGTCTGCCATAGTGCTGGTGTACTAACCATACGCCCGATTTACATGGTTGGACTTACCTATACACGTCGCTGATAGAAGAATAACCGCTAATATATACTTCGCTGAATATGGAAGAATAACCGCTAATACAGTAGCAGTTTGAAGAGTGCCAGAAGACAAAATAATTTTCTACACTTTACTTATACGACCACAGTTTCGCTTTTAAAAACAACTGCGCAATCAATCTTGGCCTTTATATGCAATCAAGCAATAAGCCCACCCATGGTGCTAAAAATGCTCGCTTGATTATAACAATGCAATGAATCACAATTAAACTATATCTCGAACGTGTGGTGCCAGTGTGGGGAGAGTGTAGCAAATATACAGCGGTTGACTGTTGTGTAAAACTACCTGAAAAATACAGGTAGTTTTACACATCAATTAAACTACTATATCTTTTTTTAAGAACGCTAATTACTTTTGTTTAAGGAAGCCAACCAATGGCAACCATAAAACATGTTCATTTTAGCTTCGTATTTACCAAGATAAGAAAAAGGCAACTCATTTGATTAAGAAAGTATATAACTAGACTTGCTACAAGTCGATTCGCATTAAAAATTGTTTTACTGTCGTTCCAATTGAAGTGTTCCTCAAATATTGATTCGATACATTACCTCGCGCTGACCAATTCATTTGTTCAAGTTCCTCCGTATGTGATTTGAATACGAATCAACTGACCAATGAGGAACTGATCCTGCATTGCAGGAAGTAAACAATATTCAAAAATCAAGAATCCGTTGTTGTAACTGAAATCAGTGTGACCAGATTTGGTAATTTTAATTACTTTTGGTAATTTTGGGCAATTTTTGGGACTTTTTTAGTAATTAAATATTTTTAGTACTTTTTTGGTAATTTTTTGGTAAATTTAGTAATCTGTTGGTAATTAGATAAAAGATGAATTTCTCAAATTTTACCAATTGTTTTGTATGAACACTGTCACATTTTGAGAGAAAATAGTGTTCTCGTCAATGCTATGTAGGCACAGGCGGGAGGCAGTTCTGGCAGCTAAGGCAGCTCAGCCCGCTGGTGACAGTGTCACAACTCCTGAGGCCTGCGTCTGGACAGGGCAAACGACGTTTTTGCAACAAGCATCACACATGCGAAACGTGAAATTTGGCAAACAGAAATTCTCAAATGTTTCTGCAACAATGCTTTCTATTTTGTGCAAAGCAGGGGCGGCGGAGCGGTTTGGGTATTGGGGGTGGGGCAAAGGTACCAGCTCTGCAGCCTCCACCGCCCCTGGCCCAAAGCCTGAAATATTGGGTTAATAAATTATAGGAGCAATATGAATAATATTTATACTCATTATACTCGCTAAGCATTATGGTAGTTTAATACAAAACCGATTTATGAGCTGTTTTGGGAAGTGTGCAACTTTTAGTAATTTTTTTCTGGATTTAGTAATTTTCCGCAGGCATTTTTAGTAATTGGTCCTAAAAAAATCTGGTCACACTGGTGTTTATATTTGTGCTCAGAAAAACGTTTAATTGAAATATGGCTTCTCAAGAAAACTGTCAAAGTGTTGAAGATTTTCTATGGTTTAGAAAACGGTTTAGAACCAGAATTGAATAAATATGCAGCCGTTGCGAGATCAAGGTTTTACTTCAACAAATATAACAAATATTCATTTTATTGTTAGAAACTAAGCGTCAAACGTGGGGTTTTCTAATCTATATTTCAAAGGAAAATGTCACTTTCATCTGTTTTTTTCCCGTTATATGACTCTTTTAGTACAGTAAAAATATTGGAAATGTATGACAAGATGACAGGTGTCATTTTATAGTGCAATAAATGTCAGTGGCAAATTTTGGTTTATACTTTAGGGACCGTTCATTATTTAAGAGGGGGGGTGGGCCGGTAATTTTGCAGCATTGATTTACAATATTTTCTTGACCCACCCATGAACAACGGTTAAATTTTTGTGGCCCACCCCATGTCATTGAACACAAATTCATGGCTCACCCCCAATATAGTTTGATTCATTTCCCCCTATCAAGATTTGAATAAAAATATTATTGTAAAATATGATAAAACTGGACCAATTGTTTAGAAATAGAAACAAGCATTATATTAAACATAGACAGATTTTCATATTTATTACTAGGACGCCAGAAATTTTAGGGGGTGAGCTGGTGAGGTAACACAAGGCGTCACCAAACGTTGTGCTGCAGGGCTCAGCCTCCAGTGAGGTCCAGGGGTGGAGCCGCTGGTGGGAGGCTAGAAAGCAAAGCACCCCAGGAAATTTTGAAAAAAATCAAGGTTTCTAGAGCAGATCAGAAGGCATTCGAAGCAAAAAACTAAGGTTTTTGAAGTTGTCAAGTCAATTAATTTGGCAGGTCCTGTAAACCCCCATAGGGTTCTATAGGGTTGCATGTTGGACTATTTATTATGGCGAAAATTGGGGGTGGTTGAAATTTTTTTAGAGGGGTGAACGTTTCGTTTGGGGGGGGGTGAAAACAAATATTTGGGGGTTGCACGCACCCACAGGCTTTGTGTGATTTTACTATGGTCCTTAAAAATTATTTAAAAATCAGGTAGGCCCACCCCCTTTCCTTAGGTATAATTACCCTGGCCCACCCCCAAAAACCATTTTTAAAACTTTGGCCCACCCCCCAAATCCACCGGCCCACCCCCCTCATAAATAATGAACGGTCCCTTATAGACCAAATAACTTATTGTAAAGGTACGAAGAAAAGTTTTTTCTAAATTTCAAATTTGTTCTCTGTATGAAATTGTAACAAACTTTACTGTAATATAGTAATATTATTATAAACAATATAGATTATAGCATACATTTATAGTTTTATAGTTTTAGCACACAAATATGTATTTATGTACTTGCTTGACATTTATGATTTATTATCGTATATATCAGAATCGAATGTCAAAATAGCGCCACAAAAATATACACTGTCACTGTTTGTCTGAATCATAAATATCAAGCAAGTACATAAATACATATTTGTGTTCTAAAACTATAAAACTATAAAATTGTATACTATAATCTATATTGTTTATAATAATATTACTATATTACAGTAAAGTTTGTTACAATTTCATACAGAGAACAAATTTGAAATTTAGAAAAAACTTTTCTTCGTACCTTTACAATAAATTATTTTGTCTATAAACCAAAATTTGCCACTGCATGACATTCATTGCACTATAAAATGACGCCTGTCATTTTTGCCATACACTTGCATTATTTTTACTGTACTAAAAGAGTTAACGGGAAAAAATATATATATATTGTAAACGATCTGATCTAAAACTCCACACGAGTCAGAACACGAGTGAACACGAATGAACACGAGTGAACACGAATGAACACGAATGAACACAAGTGAACACGAATGAAATACAACTAAAAATGCCATTTAGGTTCTTTTGATATTTAGTAAACAGGAAATAAACCCTAATTACTCAGCTATTTATTGAAAAAGACTTGGAAATGTTAATTCATTGCGTGCTGCCGCTCAACTGCAGTGTTCTACTTGGGCTAAACGACAGTGGACTACACAACTATTTGGAGTAATATTAATAACGTTAATTGTTAGCCAAACGCAAGCCATTTATGGAAATATAATGTACATTGACCATTTCACTTTTCAGTCCCGTGAGTCCACGTTGTGTTATTGCTAATTATCATTTGAATAAAAATGCTTTCATCCATTTACCATAGAAGGCAAAATGCTTTCATCCAAGGCAATAGACCCATTCAACTTCTCCCTTGTTTAGTGTTGTTTGCTTACATATTTCAAATTATGCGACAACACCTTTTTGAAATTAAACGACATACAGATATGAATGAAAGAAAGCATTTTAATTCAA
Organism: Trachythela sp. YZ-2020; assembly: GCA_016169945.1. NCBI lineage: Eukaryota > Metazoa > Cnidaria > Anthozoa > Malacalcyonacea > Clavulariidae > Trachythela > Trachythela sp. YZ-2020. The sequence goes on from JADLSH010000260.1 coordinate 7,808,065, forward strand.
ATGATAGTTAGCAATAACAGAACATGGACTGAAAAGTGAAATGGTCAATGTACATTATATATTTCCATAAATGGCTTGCGTTTGGCTATAACAGTTAACGTTATTAACATTACAATTAATTGACAATATTCGCCTTTAAATAGCACCTAAATTAAATCATATACTTAAATATACACAACAAATCAACAATTGTCCAAACAACAACTAAATACATATGTACCAAAAGTAGAATTCCACACATTGACAACCACGTTTTCCAAATTCCAAATATTTTTTTATTTATCTATTTAATTCGCCTTGTACATCTTGTACATATTACATAGTGGCTATAGTGGCAGGGAACCGCAACAGCGTAATTGCCAATTACTGCGGGCCCAAAAAATACTTGTGCAGTCCACTGTCGTTTAGCCCAGAGTCAGAGAAAACGCTTCTAATAAATCCCGAGTAGAACACTGAGCAGCAGCACGCAATAAATTAACGTTTCCAAGCCTTTTTCAAAAAATGACTGGAAATTTGGGGTTTTACTTCCTGATTCCTATATATTTATAGAACCTAAATGGCATTTTTAGTTGTATTTCATTCGTGTTCACTCGTGTTCCACTTGTGTTCACTCGTGTTCACCCGTGTTCCACTCGTGTTCATTCGTGTTCACTCGTGTTCATTCGTGTTCACTCGTGTTCATTCGTGTTCACTCGTGTTCTGACTCGTGTGGAGTTTTAGATCAGATCTATTGTAAACAGATGATAGTGACATTTTCCTTTGAAATATAGATTAGAAAACCCCACGTTTGATTGCTTAGTTTCTAACAATAAAATGAATATTTGTTATATTTGTTGAAGTAAAACCTTGATCTCGCAACGGCTTTGCATATTTATTCAATTCTGGTTCTAAACGTTTTCTAAACCATAGAAAATCTTCAACACTTTGACATTTTTCTTGCGAAGCCATATTTCAATTAAACGTTTTTCTGAGCACAAATGTAAACACATTTGAAGAATGTCAGTTACAACAACGGATTCTTGATTTTTGAATATTGTTTACTTCCTGCAATGCAGGATCAGTTCCTCATTGGTCAATTGATTCGTATTCAAATCACATACGGATTGTGATTGGTCAACTTTCACAGGAAGTGTATGAATATCTCGAGGAACTTGAACAAATGAATTGGTCAGCGCGAGGTAATGTATCGAATCAATATTTGAGGAACACTTCAATTGGAACGACAGTAAAATGCGATGAGCTAGTAAAATGAGTGGGTTGATACAGAGTGTTGTTAATTTCCGACCCGCGCTTTTAGAAAATTGGACTTTGCCGCGCGTCTTGCGGGGAAGCGAAAGTAAATAGCCTGGTTTGCGAGGTTGGTTCGAGTCGACTTGTAACAAGTCTAGAGTATAACCTTCCAGTACAATCCTTATGATCTGGAAACACGGAAGGGGACTAGAACTAGTTGTTAAGTAGAAATCCTTTTTCAAATTAAAATTACTCGATATCTCGTGAAATGTACCATATTTCGTTCCTAAATTTGCCATGAACTTGTGTTTTCCACCACTAAACATAGTTACAAAGTTTCAAGTAGTTTCATAATGTAAACAGAAAGAAAAGAATAATTCAGCAAAATGGACAATCTTGTACCCCGAGCACGCGATCCTCTGATTGAGGCTATGATAAAACTTAAAATCTTTTTAGACCACCTCCAAAAATTTCTTTGTTTTAGCTTTATTTTTTTACTTTATGCAGTTAGCTACCTTTTTTTAACACGCTTGTCTCTCATTTCGTCCCAATCAGCGTTAAAAGTTTAATAACTAAAGCCCGCAAAAATGTCTTTGAATCCCTATCAGCCAGTTTAAAAGTCAATTTCTGGTCTGTTTTCAAGTTTTCTTCTAAAAAAAGTGGCTTGCCAAATTCTGTTTCAATGAAAACCGGAAACAATGACAACAGGAAAACATTTGCAAAAGATCCAAGCTCGGTAGCTGAGATGTTTAACAATTATTTCTCCTCCGTATTTCACAATGAAGACTTTGTTCATGAGTACGAAAGTCAGGAATCGTTATCAGATACACAATCCCTAACTGACATTGAAATTTCTGTAGAAAAAGTATATCTATACTATTGAAATCACTTGACGTGAATAAAGCTACCGGTTCTGATGGCATTCCAAATAGGATTTTAAAAGAAACTGCTGAACAAATCTCACCATCTCTAAGTCTGCTCTTTAACATGTCGTTACAATCCGGCGTTCTTCCAGATGAGTGGATCGGAAAATTAGCAATACCGTTCCAGTATTTAAAAAAGGAAACCGAGAATGTGTTGAAGATTACCGCCCTATCTCTCTTCTCCCAAATATATCTAAAATTTTCGAACACTGTGTCCTAATAAAGATAAGGGATCATTTGATGCAGTATATCAGCTCAAACCAACATGGATTCATTCCGGGAAGGTCTTGTACGACACAATTGGTTCAGGTTTTAGAACAGATTGCTCAATTACTTGATTCGGGTACACAAACAGACATAATCTATTTAGACACGAGTAAAGCCTTTGACAGAGTACGACATAATGTATTACTAGATAATCTACGAGATATTAATATCCGCGGAAACCTCCATCGTTGGTGTCATTCTTATTTATACGGGCGAAAGCAGCAAGTTACTATTCCAGAAGCAACGTCCTCTACTCTTCCAGTTATCTCGGGAGTACCACAAGGATCTATTCTCGGTCCTGCCCTTTTCTTACTCTATACGTAAATGACATTCACGAATCCGTTTTATTGTCCTCAGTTGCTTGCTTCGCAGATGATACAAAAATATATAAATCAATTAAATCTTCTCAAGATACTAATATGCTACAAGAAGAATTAAACAATCTCACAAATTGGTCATTATCTTCTGGTTTAAATTTTAATGAATCCAAAACAAAGCATCAAATTTTAACCCATAAAAGAAGTCCCATAGATCACCAATACACACTTAATAGTAAGAAAATAGAAAATATCGAAAAGACGAACGAGATCTTCGTGTATGGATAACTAACACTCTATCTTGGTCAACTCAGGTCACCGTTCAAGTCACTACCGCCAACAAGATGCTTGGGTGTGTACGCCGATCTGTAGGTGAAATCTCAGATGTTGACGTCCGACGTATCTTATATTTGGCTATAGTTCGACCATATCTCGGGTACGCTACACAATTGTGGTCACCTCAATCTATAGATTTAATGAGACGTGTTGAAAAAGTACAACGCCGCGCGACTAAAGTTATTCTGAACCTTCCGTTCCACACAGATGTCACATACAAAGAACGGCTAAATTCACTCCGTTTGCTTCCTGTAACCTATTGGCACGAATATCTTGACCTAGTTCTCTTCTTCAAGATAGTACATAACCAAATCGAGATTGATCCAGAAATAAAACCTACACTACATATCTCAAAAATAACAACACGAAGCAATGCCAATCAAAATTTACTACTGTGCTTCCGTCCTAGTAAGTGCAGAACACTCGGTTACCAACGTTCTTTTCTTCAGCGCACGTGCAGAACTTGGAACGTCAGTATTGCCTTCAGAAATGCGCAATCAAGATACCCCCTTAAACCGCTTCAAATACCTTCTGGAAAACTATCATCTAACGGCACTAGATACTTTGTTTGAAGGAGAAGACCCAAGGACATGGAAATCTATTTGCCAAAAATGTAACACTCCGCGATCACTCTCGAACGCTATCGCCTGCTGCATCTAATCATTACTAGACTTAACGGGACTGCTGTAATTGGCTTTGCTGTTGCGGACACCCAGCCACATATAGTACTGTACTTGTCCTCTTATATTTGTTAATGTTATGTATCTTAAATTATGTGAAAAACCTAATAAATAAATGCATCTAAGCAAAACTTACTGAACTTCAAACAGCGTTTTCTCTTTGGCGTAGCATCTAAAATGTCTTTATTTTATCATTATTTTATAAATTATATATGCACTAAACATACTTTTTAAGTTTATTTGCATATTGAGAAATGTATCAAGTATTACAAAAAAAAGCGCGCGCTCTAAACAAAACTCCCTCCCCCACAATAGAACGCCTGCCACGCAGGCTAACTTAGTGCAGGCATTATATACTCGTTAGCTTTGAGCGCGTGTTACTTAATATACAAGAAATCTTAATCATCTCATGTTTCAAAACTATAGTTCAAGTGTCACATGTTTCCTGTGTTTGATTACTTCATTCTTCTGAGAAAATTGTGATATTGCTCAGTATTAAAATCGAAACTGCGTAATGTTTTATGGCATGTGTACCGAACATAGCTTCTATCAAATTTTAGCTAAACTTTTAGTGTTCTGCTTCGCTGCAATTGGATAACTGGTGTGATTTGTCTATAACATTTGTGAGTATTTTTAGCTTCGCTTTCGATGCTTAGTTTGTATATTATTTGAGTATATCAGTAGGATATACTCATATACGGTATACAATTGCGGGTAAATATCAAGATTTTGTTTGAATAATAATTGAAGGGTTTTGTAGATGGAAAATTATTGAGTGTAAATTATATACATTATTTAGACCTAACTAGGATTTAGGATGCAATTAAGGTTTCACAGACAATATAGTCAAATTACAATATATGAGCGCTAAATGAATGACGGGAATAATAATAGTTTTAAATAAGTTTAACACATCAGTAGCCTCGTGGGAATACAAATGGCTACTGAGATACTATATTTGTTTTCCCACGAGGCTACTGATGTGTTAAACATATTTAAAACTATGATTATTCCCATCATTCTTTACGCGCTTATATTGTACTTTTGACTATTGTCTATATGACAACCTTATTGGAAAGCTGTATATAATTATATTATGGTATTGTCACTCGGTAATATATTACTTATTAGGAAGAAATGTTCTAGAGTGAATGTTCCAAACCGCTAATGCAACAAAAAAACTGCTTTCCAGTTTCCACTGCTGGGTTTCTGCCCGACTCATTGGCATTTCGTGAACCAAAACACGCGCATATATCGTGCTCAGGTTTAGCACATATGCTAAACGTGCTCAATCTGCTTATAGTCAATGCTTCAGTTCAGTTTTATTTATTTAGTCTTTGGGATTTTGGAATGATGAGAGGAAAAGTACAATTATTGACTCTGCTCACAGGCCTGGTATTGTATATATTTGACTTTGGATCAGACATTTTTGTGTGCGTTAAGTACGCGATAAATCATGAATATTGGTGGTCTTCGATCACAGTTTTTCTTATCTGGGCTCCTTCAATGATAGTAAACGCTACAGCACTCGGTGAACTGAAAAACGTTACTGATACAAAGATATGTATAGCGGTCAGTGCTAACTCTGGTATGGTTTTTCGTTACATTGAAGATTTTAAACGGTGGAAAAAGGAAAATTTTGACAAAACACCATGTGGAAAAAGAAACCAAAGTTGTTCATGCGAGTCGTGTATTGAATGGTATCGTTTGCAAAAGCGCAAGTCAGTCGAGTCTGCATATTCAATGGCAAAGCTACGCTATTTAGAGACAATTACGGAGTCCGCTCCTCAATGGTGTCTTCAGGCATACATCATGTTACGTCAGTGGTATTTCCCATGGTACACTCTGGTCTCGATTGTGTTGTCACTCTTGTCCTTAGCCAACCTCGTTCCCAGGCTCTTATCTCTTGGGGAGATAATACCCTGGATGGAGCTGGTCACGTGTCACGCGGATTTCGCGTGATAAATTGAGAATACACTTAGGGAGGGGTGGTACAGGAGCGTGTTGTCTTCTGTGATATTGTTGCGTTTGGAAAAAAGTATTTTGGGGCGATGAATTGAAAATTTGCAACAAGAAATTGTGACAAAACTGTTGTTATAAAATAGTCGCATTCATCATCATGTCACTACCTACTGTATCCTGGAGTGTTGAGTTACATTTCAAGCGATAAATTGGATCAGATTTCAATACACAACGATTGTCAAGCCAAGGAAAGCACGCGTCGCACGGTATTTTAATATAAAACACAATCAATAAAACATATCTTCTATAGACTGACTGATATGATTGTTAACAGTGTTGAACCTTATCCTGTCTGGTATTCAAACTGCAAACAAAATGGATTTTTTAATGCTGACATATGGAATTGCTATAAAATATCGAGATCCTACTGTGTGTAAACACGGTTAATTGCTATCCAGAGGTTAAATCTCGTTCAAGATTGTAAAATATCCCGCCTTGGCATCGCTAAACGCGACGATCAAGAAGTATGTCGAAGTATAACTTTATGTTACCAAACGTACGGTAAAATTATCCGATAAAGGCAAATTCAACGACTCTTCCGTGCGTGCGGTACAACTTGAATATTTACGATAAAACATATGTAATTATACTTCATATGTGTTAGTATACACGTCCACACTTTAAATCCTAAATAGTTTTCTTCGTCTTTCTAGCTTGATCTAATATAATATACAAAAGGGATTTAGAATACAGTTATTTAGTATCTGCTGGAAGTATCCATATCACTATGCTATTGTGTCTGTGCATATGGTCTGTGACTGTGAGACATCAGTGTCCAATAACCCGACTTATTTTAAAGTCTTTGTCCTATAGTATAGACAAAATTTAGTGTACAACTATGTTTTTATTTTGCTGTACTATACACTCTACAGCTGATTCAATGGGACTAAATTAACTCTGAAGGACTAAATTTTACATATATATATATTATATATCTGTGGAAAGGGTACGCATCAGTTTTTATGAGTTTATATGTCTCGAATTATGTATGAAAAATATTTTGTAAACCTGATGCGCTATCATTTCTTTGCATATAGCCTATATTTACAATACAATACTATATCGTAATTTGTATTTTCCCCCAGCTGCGGACGAGGCTTTTGCCTTCACTCAGGCTTCAGACTTGTACATGTTTTATGTTTATAGAATCGGCAACAAGAAGGAAGTTCTCGAATAACACAAATCATAATTTACCACATTTCCCTGAGAATTTTTGTATCTTACTACCTTCTAAACTGTAAAATGCTTCAACAGATTTTAGAGTGGACATCAATCTCCGGCTCTCCGCATGTTTATAGCTTGGCATATTACAAAAATATTATAAATATAGGTTTCTATATTTGTAGTGACGATTGATTTAATAATATAGACTAGATCCAGAGGCGTCTGATATGAAACCGTGCTCCAGAGAACATTGAACAACACCTCAAAAGCATACAATTTTGGTTGGTTACTTGACTTGTCTGTTGATAAAACTGTTTACTACATGTAATATGATACTTCTCCTCACCCCCTTAGGCAATAAAAATTTAAAGAGACACGTGACCAGCTCCATCCAGGGTTTTATCTCCACAGAGGGAAAAGCCTGGGTACGAGGATGGTCCTTAGCTTGGAGCATCACGACACTCGAGAAGGCGAGAGAAATCAAAGAAAAATGCAATTTCAAGTTAAGTGCTACAGTCTCGTTCTTGATTTGGCAACTGTCCTTGCTAATATCAAGATTATCTGCAATCGTTATTTTCGCTTACGTGTTCAGATATCACGTGATCGTTTTCCTTGTAATCAATTGGTTGCTTCTAGCTGTGCTGATAAACATATCATGTAGAAAACCCCTCCGTTTACTATCTGATGGTCTAGAAATAGTATCACACACTGGCTACCCTTTTCTATTTCAGTCTTCGGAAACCCTTTTTCCACCGGAAAGCAAACATCGTAAACGTGATATGATCTTCGCGTATATTTTCCTCGTCTTAGAGAACATCCTCCTGGTAACATTGTCTGTAACACTTCCAAATCCAGCCGCACCACACATAAACTTTCTGAGACCAATTGCAATCTCGTGCGTCGTGGGAGGATTATTGGTATCAAGCATCTTCTTCATATTGTACTACAAGTGCTGCCATCCAGTGATAAACGACGGAGAACAACAACAGTTAATCCCTGGAGAAAACATAATTTGAAGAAGAATTTTGTCAATAGACCATTTCGTAGTGTCGACTGCGCATCCAAATGACGCGTTCTGCGTCGGGATAAAATTGCAGTTGAATCATAACATGTAGCTGAGACTGGAAGTTTTAAAATATGCGTATTGAAGTATTCAACCGTCCAATCATCATTTGTGTTTACAAATAGCAAGAATAGAACGTACTGCAATGTATAGATTTTGTTGGCATCTCACTCGATTGAATAATAATTGAAAGGTTTTGTAGATGGAAAAGTATTGAGTGTAAATTAAATACATTTATTAGACCTAACAAGGAACAGCTGCGAAAAATGCAACTATAGGTCCCTGGCAGGAATCGAATCTGCGGCCAGCGATTGCTTGCTTGCTTGCTTGATTGATTGCTTGCTTGCTTGCTTGCTTCCTTGCTTGCTTGCTTGCCTGCTTGTTTGCCTGCTTGCTTGCCTGCTTGCTTGCTGCCTTGCTTGTTTGCTTGCTTGCTTGCTTGCTTGCTTGATTGATTGATTGATTGATTGATTGATTGATTGATTGCTTGCTTGCTTCCTTCCTTGCTTCCTTGCTTGCCTGCTTGCTTGTCTGCTTGCTTGCTTGCCTGCTTGCTTGCTGCCTTGCTTGCTTGCTTCCTTGCTTGCTTGTTTGTTTGCTTGTTTGCTTGCTTGTTTGTTTGTTTGCTTGCTTGTTTGTTTGTTTGTCTGTTTGTCTGTTTGTCTGTTTGTCTGTTTGTCTGTTTGTCTGTTTGTCTGTTTGTCTGTTTGTCTGTTTGTCTGTTTGTCTGTTTGTCTGTTCGTCTGTTCGTCTGTTTGTCTGTTTGTCTGTTTGTCTGTTTGTCTGTTTGTCTGTTTGTCTGTTTGTCTGTTTGTCTGTTTGTCTGTCTGTCTGTCTGTCTGTCTGTCTGTCTGTCTGTCTGTTTGCTTGCTTGCTTGCTTGCTTGCTTGCTTGCTTGCTTGCTTGCTTGCTTGCTTGCTTGCTTGCTTGCTTGCTTGCTTGCTTGCTTGCTTGCTTGCTTGCTTGCTTGCTTGCTTGCTTGCTTTCATACATCGCCACGCATCGTCACTCATCGGTAATTTTACTGCTGTCATTGAATGTCGTCATTGGTGAGTAAAATATCATCCGATCCAACATGGCGAAAATCTCTTTGTCCTTCGAATCCCTAGGGATTGGTTGCACACCACCTATACTTAATTAAATCGTCATTGTCAGTGTTTGGTCCACGTTTTAATCGAGAGCCCAGGTAAACCATCTGGTATAGTATGGGTAGAGTTCGATTACAAAGATGTTGGTAGAAAAACTAGACAAGAAAACAGACACCTTTGTCGACAAAATAATATTCAAAGTACGTGGACACCAATCAAACCTGTCACTACGCAATTTGCTGTTGGAAGAAATAGAACAGTTGAAGTTGTTAGAAAACAATTTCCACTAAGACTAGCTGCTGCTAAGACTGTACACAGATCTCAGGGTGACACCCAAACTGAAATTGTTTTCAACCTTAATACTCGAAGAGCAATTCCACACATACACTATGTTGCACTGAGCAGAGTAACAACAATTGAAGGACTGTACATTACCGACCTCTGTGAAAACAAAATTGCTGTTGACCCCAAAGTTCGAACTGAAATGAAAGAACTGAGAACAGAGAGGACACTCCAACTTTGTACAAAACCACTGCATAAAATAGACGACAATTCCCGTCTGAAACTGTGCTATTTGAATGCACGTTTTCTTCATAAACATATTGAGGACGTTCGTAATGTCTTTTCTTGTCTTTCTAGCGATATAGCAGTTTTTACCGAAACACGATTTGATCCTACAGAATCGAACGAATTATGTACCATTGATGGTTTTGAATTTATCTTTCGTAATAACACTGGCGCTCACTCTGCTCGTGTAAACAACGTAAGACCTTATTATGGCACAGCAATATACAGCAAGGTGCCATTCTTTTCCTGGATATCCTTATTCGCACAACATCAACGGCATTGAGCTCACAATAGTTAAGATGACAAGCCATCCGGATTTAACAATCGTTAAATTACTGTTTATCGTTCACCACAAATTTCAATTCGTCAATTGTGTGTCGCATTGACAGAGATATGTCTTGAAATTTCGGGTAATGCCGAAAGTATGATAATTGATACCTTCGATGTGAACTGGCGAAATGTAACGGATAGGAGTAGTTTGTACAATGTGATGGTAAGAGACAACAATTATACACAGTTAGTTACCTCCTTTACCACAGATAATAAACTATTATTGACCACATCTTTTCAAAAACGTCCCAATGCAAATTGTTAATTCAGGCATTTTAGAAACTTAGTTTAGAGATCATAAAATTATTTGGGCAACATTTAGAGAAGATCTAGACGACAAAGTATCCGTAAGTTGTTTTATTTACTGTGAACAGCGTGTTTTCAACTAATTTTAACATTTTTTCTCTTCACCAATTCTACACACTTTCCGGCTACACTACAACAACCGGTTTAAAGACGAACAAACAACACTGATTAGCACTATTCTACCAGCTAAGTTCATGATACCACTCAGGTGACACGGACAGAGCGGTAGTCACATGTACGCGCTGAGTCCATACCCTTGACCAAACTTCAATTCATACCACCAATTTATAATAATAATAATAATAATAATAAATTCTTTATTTAAAGAGGGTAGCACATAATAGCCAAGGCTAATAAACTTGTGGCCCTCACAACTAATATAAATTACAATCATATATGGATACATTAATTAACAATTATTCGCCGAAGGCGAGGTGAATATCGGTGAATAAAAACCGAGACAAAGTCGAGGTTTTTATTCACCGATATTCACTGAGCCTGAGGCGAATAATTGTTTTAGTAAAATTACATAGGTGATTATTTGGAAAAAAATAAAAAATGCACATTTCAAAAATATTTTAATTGAATATTTACGATAAAAGTGGCTTAAAAACGCTTCAGGTGATTATCGCGTATTAATCCAAGGTAGCACAACCAATCAGCGTTGAGAATTTTCAATAATCACCTGTGTAATTTTACTAACAATAATTATAATATACATAGAGAATATTACATGGTTGCGCGGAAATATGGAATTTATTTCGAGTGTTGAAGAGAATATTGCTCACGAGTGAGCGTAGCGAACGAGTGAGCAATATTCTCTTCAACACGAGAAATAAATTCCATATTTCCAAGCAACCATGTACTATTCTGTTTATTTTATAAACAAATTATAAACAAACGACAATTCATACAGAAACTCAAAACAAATATGTAAATAGTACACAAATAGTAATAGGTTTTTGATTGGCTTGCAAAAATGATATTTTCACACGTAAAAATATCGTATTTATTACGTGTGTTTAAATACGATTTTTCTCAGTGGCATAAAACTCTACATAACACTTATGTTTATATAATAAAGCTATTTACAAGATTAGAACTACTATAGATAAACTGGTATAAAATATATAAACTTATGATCTATTTAGATACTAAAATGGTGTAAAAATTGTTGGTCTTTAAGAATGTTACTCCGCAAATTGTAACAAGAAGTACGTCAAGAAGCTTTTGTCCTTGTGCAGCATGCTTAAAATCATAGTCAGGGAATGTCTCGTAACGTAATGACGTCTCTAGTTAACAATTTGGGGAATTACAGTGTTTCGATTTCCTGCCTATTGATTATTTCTTGGTATTATCAATAGGTATGCTTTATTCCATTAATCTTCCGCTTTCAGATTTATAATTGGTACGTCTAAGCCCTTTATATCCTCCCGTCAGCTGATCATTTACGTCATTATCAAACATAGTTTAAGAGTTGGTTATAAGTAGGCGTTTGGGTCAGGCTTCATTTTTATTATATTCGCAGTTAATAGACAATAGTGAACTTGTGGGCGATTATAGCGGGCGAAAGATATTTTGACTTTTCAGAGTATCTGTTTATACAACACTTTATATTGGTATAATACGACCGTGATTTACTGGTGCTGAGTAAAATTAGGTAAGAAATTGAATTGATCAGAAATGTTGTTATTAGTATTTAATATGTTTAATATGCACGTAAAATTAAGTGTATAGATTTCTATATATCAGGTTATTGCCTTATTGGCAGCATTGGTGGATTTCAATAAGCGTTGCGTGGCAGCAGAATGATGGCGGTTTAAGCGAAATATTGTCACTTATGCCGGGAGTGCGTAATTGAACACAATATTTCTCTCGTACCTTCAACTATATGACTATACTGTATACTACATAAAACGAAACGAAGTAACATTATTTTCTCACTCTGATAACCGCCGATTGACTTCCATTGCGGCCAAGAGCCAGTTATCAGAATGAGAAATAAAGTTATCAATAATTTTTTCATTATAATTATGTAGTAGCTAGTCTTGCATTTGAAGGCAAAAAGGTAAAACTTGAGAGATGTATGTATTTTAGTTATTTTTTCTCCTGTAAGTGCCAACATTTCTGAAGTTGATCACTATATATCTACTCCACACGTGAAAGCGCACAACGTGTAACAAACCTGCCGAGCAGACATGTATACCAATGCTATTTCAACAACTTGTTGAATTGTTCCAATTCCACGCATAATTTCACATGTGAAATAATATGTAAAATTTTCATAAGGGTGACTTGATTACGACAGTTACGAGCAAACGGGAATCTTGCTTATTTAAACAATGTTGTGTGAATGTCTGAAGCCCATGGCTATATATGATTGTCAGTGTTGTTTTTTTGGGCGAGTAAAATAGTAACATGGATGCTTGCAGTGCTTTTATATCAAGGAGTTCAGCAACAATGTTATCAGAAGTGATAATATCTTGAACGCGTGATGCCAGTGTATAAGTTGCGTCGATCTTTACATAAGGTACGGGTCTTTAGGATCAAACTACCTGAAAAATTCAACAAGAACTCCATGTTTCGAGCGAAGGCCCTTCGTCTGGAAATGTCGAAGTTGTTGTTGAATTTTTCATAAAATTTGATCGTAATGACCCACAGTTAATGTTACCAGAAGGTCTTATATAAATATGGGGGTCTTTAGATATCAGTTATCAACTAAAATTCAAGCCAAGACTAACTATGCTTTATTATTATCCAATATTACGGAATATATTGTGTGACTATGATGTCATTCCACTAACCGCATAACGACCAAACCGTGACGTTATTGTTTTGCCGTTTATCTGATTTTCCAGTTTTTCACGTTGCTATGTCTGTGCACGCAATATCGGGCGGAAACCGGAAAATTCTCGCCTACAACATGCAATTTCGCTTCAGTCGCGTTTCATTTTGACTCTATCAAGCTCTACAGTAGGTTTTCTTCGCTTTCGGCTATATATTCCGGTTTCCTCCTGTAGTAACACTGGGTCAATATGACCTTACAGTGCTAGGACAACTAGGGAGAACAGTTTAGAACTGGTACTGAGAGCTATCTATGGGTATAAACACACTAACACAGGTAGTTTAGACTTTAGTTCTATTTTAGTAACAACAATAACTAGTGGGCACTCGGACATACTCCGCTGCGAATTAAGTTATAGGCATTTGGTTCTTCTTTTGCAAGGGAAAGCAAGTCTGTCAAACTTTTGTAAATTTCTGATTCAGTTTTCATCCAAACTGAACTAAAATTTAATCAATGTTATATAAGATGTTTGCTTTTGGGGCAAACATCTTAAAATAATAATAACAATATTTAAACAGGATAACCTCGTCAGAAACATTAATGCTGTTATTATAGCTAAATAGTATAGCTTTCCTAAGTAAATTTTTACCATATCACAACACATCTCATTCAACATATCTATTTCGTAATTTCTAGATTGATTTTGGAATTAAAAATGAGAGGAAAAATCCAACTATTCTTCCTCGTATCAGGAATGCTGTTGTACATGCTCGATATGAGCTCAGACGTTTGGCTAGCTATCCAGCATTACAGAGATCACGAATCGAAATGGTTCGCCTCAACATTAAGCCTTATCATTATCACCATTGTCATCACCAACATCGCAGCTTGTTTACATGCTTCTAAAGACTCGTTCGAAGGCCCTTGTAAGTGGCTATGGGTGTTTTGTACTTGTTGCCCGATTCTGTTCCGTTATGTTGAAGAATTTACATATTGGAAGCAGGCGAATTTGGATAATTCTCCGTGTGACGAGGAGTGTCAAAAAGCAACTTGTAAGGAATGCAAAGAACATCTCGAAAAGAAGCAAAGATTGGCTAAATCTACTTATTCGCTAACATGGCTGCATTTCATGCAAACCCTAACCGAAAGCGCACCGCAGTTTTGTCTTCAGGTTTATATAATGTTAGACCAATGGCATTTCCCATGCTTTACTGTGCTGTCATCTTTGATTTCGTTCATATCTTTAGTGTGGAGTATTACCGCCCTCGAGCAAGCGAGAGAGACCAAAAATAACAATAAAAATGTCAAATTGGGGTCCGCATTCGTATTTCTGTCGTGGCAGCTATTCGGCCTAATCTCAAGGCTATCTGCGATCGTGATTTTTGCTATCGTATTCCGATATTACGTGTTTTCCATCTTGGTTTTTCATTGGTTCGTAGTTACCATGGCAATAGCGGTTCATCGTAGGGACGAATTCAAGGGGGAGGCGGTGGGCGCGTGGATTTGTTTGTTAATCACTTCACTGTTTTGCGTCTTCCCCCTCTTGTTGTTTGCGTCCGAACCCCTGCTGGCTTTCTACAAGAATCGTAGATTGTATACTTTTGTCGCATCCATCGTTTTGGCCATTGAGAATATACTAATGTTAGCCTTATCGGTTGGAATTTCAAAATTTGGCGAGGTGACAATTAGTTTGACACAATATATAGACCTACTTTGGCCCATTGCAGTCGCGTGTGTGCTTGGAGGCCTCGCACTAGAAACTGTGTTCTGTGTAGGGTACTATAAATGTTGTTGTAGTCGAAAAGAAACTGAAAGCATGAATGAACATGTGACTTCCTTGGAAAACGAGGGTTTTAATAACTGTTAATAAGCCAGTTCATAATTTCGACCGAAGAATTTCTGTAATATTCTCTAAATGTACTGTTGCGGTTTCGTATGTTCGCAACAGGGAATGTCTCGTAACATAATGATTCAATATTAGATAATCTCTTTTAATCTTTAAAAATTTGTGGAATTGCAGTTTCGATTTCCTGCCTATTGATTATTTCTTGGAATTATCATAGGTATACTTTATTCCATTAATCTTCCGCCTCCAGATTTATAATTGGTGCTTCTAAGCCCTTTATATCCTTCCGTCAGCTGATAATTTAATTAAGTCATTATCAAATATATTTTAAGGGTTGGTTATAGGTAAGCGTTTGGGTCAGGCTTCGTTTTATATTCAACAGTTAATAGACAATAGTGAACTTGTGGGCGATTATAGCGGGCGATTATATCTGTTTATACAACAATTTATATTGGTATAATACGACAGTGATTTACTGGTGCCGAGAAAAAATAGGTAAGAAATTGAGTTTCTAATTGTTGTTATAAGTATTTAATATGCACGTAAAATTAATATTGTCTCTAGCTTACACTGGGTTTAGATTTCTATTTATCAGGTTGTTGCCTTATTGGTGGCAGCAGATGGTGGTCAACTTCAGAAATGTTGTCACAGATGCGCGCAAACTGAACTGCACATGTATTATTTCTCTAGTACCTACAAATACATGACAACTAGACATCGAAGGAAATAAATAAACATTATTTTCTCACTCTAATAACTGCCAGTTTGACCACCATCTGCTGTACGATATTACGGTCGCGAACCATATCACGACCGATGTAATAGGATGTCGAAATATATGTACAATCAAGCGGCATTTATCAGAATGAGAAATAGAGTGTATTCTTTTCATTATTTCAGGCAAATAGATGAAATTGGGAGATCTATTTTAGTTCATTGCTACTATAAAAGTCGGGAAACATTTACATTTCTGAAGTTGATAACCATCTACTAATGTACACCTAAAAGGCACAAGTTGTACTAACAAACCTGCAGCAGACTTGTACCAATGCTGTTTCAACAACTTGTTATTAGGATGTGTACGCACTGTTTGTTCCAAGTTGCCAACGTCTTGTTGATAACTTGCTACAAGGTTGTTAACTCAACATACTCATTGTTACAACTTATTCCAACAACTTGCTACCGTCCTGCAATTCAACAACTTGTAGTTAACAAGTTGTGAGTGACAACTTCATAAAATGACGACATTGTTACAAATCGTTGACCAGCTTGCTACAAATCTGTTGCGAACACATCTTGTTGACAAGATGTGCGATTTTTACGTGTGTATTTGGTGGCAAATATATAAAATTGGGATCAATTGTAGTTAACGACCCCCTATGCCAAGGAGGTCGTATATGCCATTTTACTATACGACCCCCCAATATAGCTTATTCTTTATAATATATAGAAAGTGCTCATCTCTATATCGAGATTTCGTTTACTATCCTGTCTATAATTCATTGTGGTTCCTAAAGGAAACTTGTTGTTGCTAGCTCGTTCTCCCACATGAACTCTTTTGAATTTGTTTCAGATCGACAAGGGTACTCAAAAATGTTGCAGTGTCTAGATTTAAACAATTACCAATGCTCAAATATTAATGGAGTGTGTTAAATAGTCTTTCGAATTTGTTTCAGACAAGGGTAGACTAGCGTGTAATATTGATAGCTTGTTGTTGTTATTTTTAGTTTTAAAGTCATTCAAATTCCTTTAAAATGTTCATTTAAAATGTTCAAATTCAGTGTTCATTCGAGATGCTTGCAGGGCCTTTTTAAATTTTAATATATCAAGGCGTTCAGCAACAATAATGTTATCAGAAGGTCTGAGTATGAGGGGTCTTTAGATATCAGTTGTCAACTCCATGCCAATTTCAGTAATAAAAAACTAACTACGTACGCCTTATTATTACGGAATGTATTGTATGACTATTATGAAATAATATCATTGACACAAACACCTGACAGACACTTATGTCACTCCACTAACCGCATAACCAAACCGTGACCTTTTCGTTTTACCGTTTGAAGTGAGTGCAAACATGAAATGCGAACGTTCAAAGTTTGAACGTTCGCATTTCATGTTTGCACTGCCAGACAGGCCACTGGTAGGTACTCTTAGTCTTAGGCACGTCAAACAGGAAAACACAAACGACAATCCGAGTTTGCTAAAAACGTCAGGTCGTCAGTCGACATACAGTTTTTTTTAAATATCTGATTTTTCCGGTTACCAAGATCGCGTGCTGGCGCCGTTGCTATAGTCTGTGGCTCTGTGCACGCAATCTGTGTAGAACATGCAGTTTACAACTGGTGGAGATATCAATGCAATATATATAAAGTTAGTTTAGACTTTAGTTCTATTTTAGTAACAAGAATAACTGAGAAAGCGCTCAGAGACTGCATACCTCCGCCGGCAAATTCGGTCAGGCCATGTTTAAAATATATATGCACTAATTACGCATTCAGTTCTTTTTGCCCAGGAAAGGAAGACAAATTTTTGTAAATTTCTCATCCAATTTTGATCCAAATTGAACTAAAATGTAATCAATTTGTCCTTGGCCTATGGCCATTAGCTCAAAACATTTTCGTATTAAAATGTTTCATATTTTTTTAGTTATCTTGCTTACAAACACTGAAACACATACACAAACAAACCCAGGTGAAAACATATCATCTTGGCAGAGGTAATAACAATATATACCATGCACCACTACCACCACCGACGACGACGACGACAAATGTCTTCTAATTACTTTATAAGTACAGGAAAATTGCTCGCTATTTGGTGTAGTGTATTTTGGTGTAGCTTCTTTTTGCGCTTGATTTTGTAAATAATTCCTTTTTTAAATACTGCTCTGCATGTAATCAAATGTTAGCCCCCTGATAAGCCTTGGCTTTTGGGGCAAACCTTAATAAAGTTTATATAAAAATCGGTATAGCTTTCCAAAGTAAACTTTCACCATATCACAACACATCTCATTCAACAAATCTATTTCGTAATTTCTAGATTGATTTTGGAATTAAAAATGAGAGGGAAAATCCAACTATTCTTCCTGGTATCAGGAATGCTGCTGTACATGCTCGATATGACCTCAGACGTTTGGCTAGCTATCCAGCATTACAGAGATCACGAATCGAAATGGTTCGCCTCAACATTAAGCCTTATCATTATCACCATTGTTATCACCAACATCGTAGCTTGTTTACACGCTTCTAAAGACTCGTTCGAAGGCCCTTGTAAGTGGTTATGGGTGTTTTGTACTTGTTGCCCGATTCTGTTCCGTTATGTTGAAGAATTTGCATATTGGAAGCAGGCGAATTTGGATAATTCTCCGTGTGACGAGGAGTGTCAAAAACCAACTTGTAAGGAATGCAAAGAACATCTGAAAAGGAAGCAAAGATTGGCTAAATCTACTTATTCGCTAACATGGCTGCATTTCATACAAACCCTAACCGAAAGTGCACCGCAGTTTTGTCTTCAGGTTTATATAATGTTAGACCAATGGCATTTCCCATGCTTTACTGTGCTGTCATCTTTGATTTCGTTCATATCTTTAGTGTGGAGTATCACCGCCCTTGAGCAAGCGAGAGAGACCAAAAACAACAACAAAAATTTCAAATTGGGATCCGCATTCGTATTTCTGTCGTGGCAGCTATTCGGCCTAATCTCAAGGCTATCTGCGATCGTGATTTTTGCTATCGTATTCCGATATTACGTGTTTTGCATCTTGGTTTTTCATTGGTTCGTAGTTACCATGGCAATAGCGGTTCATCGTAGGGACGAATTCAAGGGGGAGGTGGTGGGCGCGTGGATTTGTATGTTAATCACTTCACTGTTTTGCGTCTTCCCCCTCTTGTTGTTTGCGTCCGAACCCCTGCTGGCTTTCTACAAGAATCGAAGATTGTATACTTTTGTCGCATCTATCATTTTGGCCATTGAGAATATAATAATGTTAGCCTTATCGGTTGGAATTTCAAAATTTGGCGAGGTGACAATTAGTTTGACACAATATATAGACCTACTTTGGCCCATTGCAGTCGCGTGTGTGCTTGGAGGCCTCGCACTAGAAACTGTGTTCTGTGTAGGGTACTATAAATGTTGTTGTGGTCGAAAAGAAACTGAAAGCATGAATGAACATGTGACTTCCTTGGAAAACGAGGGTTTTAATAACTGTTAATAAGCCAGTGCATAATCTCGACCGAAGAATTTCTGTAATATTCTCTAAATGTACTGTTGCAGTTTCGTATGTTCGCAACAGGGAATGTCTCGTAACATAATGATTCAATATTAGATAATCTCTTTTAATCTTTAAAAATTTGTGGAATTGCAGAGTTTCGATTTCCTGCCTATTGATTATTTCTTGGAATTATCATAGGTATACTTTATTCCATTAATCTTCCGCCTCCAGATTTATAATTGGTGCTTCTAAGCCCTTTATATCCTTCCGTCAGCTGATAATTTAAGTCATTATCAAATATATTTTAAGGGTTGGTTATAGGTAAGCGTTTGGGTCAGGCTTCGTTTTATATTCAACAGTTAATAGACAATAGTGAACTTGTGGGCGATTATAGCGGGCGATTATATCTGTTTATACAACAATTTATATTGGTATAATACGACAGTGATTTACTGGTGCCGAGAAAAAATAGGTAAGAAATTGAGTTTCTAAATGTTGTTATAAGTATTTAATATGCACGTAAAATTAATATTGTCTCTAGCTTACACTGGGTTTAGATTTCTATTTATCAGGTTATTGCCTTATTGGTGGCAGCAGATGGTGGTCAACTTCAGAAATGTTGTCACAGATGCGCGCAAACTGAACACATGTATTATTTCTCTAGTACCTACAAATACATGACAACTAGACATCGAAGGAAATAAATAAACATTATTTTCTCACTCTAATAACTGCCAGTTTGACCACCATCTGCTGTACGATATTACGGTCGCGAACCATATCACGACCGATGTAATAGGATGTCGAAATATATGTACAATCAAGCGGCAGTTATCAGAATGAGAAATAGAGTGTATTCTTTTCATTATTTCAGGCAAATAGATGAAATTGGGAGATCTATTTTAGTTTATTGCTACTATAAAAGTCGGGAAACATTTACATTTCTGAAGTTGATAACCATCTACTAATGTACACCTAAAAGGCACAAGTTGTAACAAACCTGCAGCAGACTTGTACCAATGCTGTTTCAACAACTTGTTATTAGGATGTGTACGCACTGTTTGTTCCAAGTTGCCAACGTCTTGTTGATAACTTGCTACAAGTTTGTTAACTCAACATACTCGTTGTTACAACTTATTCCAACAACTTGCTACCGTCCTGCAATTCAACAACTTGTAGTTAACAAGTTGTGAGTGACAACTTCATAAAATGACGACATTGTTACAAATCGTTGACCAGCTTGCTACAAATCTGTTGCGAACACATCTTGTTGACAAGATGTGCGATTTTTACGTGTGTATTTGGTGGCAAATATATAAAATTGGGATCAATTGTAGTTAACGACCCCCTATGCCAAGGAGGTCGTATATGCCATTTTACTATACGACCCCCCAATATAGCTTATTCTTTATAATATATAGAAAGTGCTCATCTCTATATCGAGATTTCGTTTACTATCCTGTCTATAATTCATTGTGGTTCCTAAAGGAAACTTGTTGTTGCTAGCTCGTTCTCCCACATGAACTCTTTTGAATTTGTTTCAGATCGACAAGGGTACTCAAAAATGTTGCAGTGTCTAGATTTAAACAATTACCAATGCTCAAATATTAATGGAGTGTGTTAAATAGTCTTTCGAATTTGTTTCAGACAAGGGTAGACTAGCGTGTAATATTGATAGCTTGTTGTTGTTATTTTTAGTTTTAAAGTCATTCAAATTCCTTTAAAATGTTCATTTAAAATGTTCAAATTCAGTGTTCATTCGAGATGCTTGCAGGGCCTTTTTAAATTTTAATATATCAAGGCGTTCAGCAACAACAATGTTATCAGAAGGTCTGAGTATGAGGGGTCTTTAGATATCAGTTGTCAACTAATATCCATGCCAATTTCAGTAATAAAAAACTAACTACGTACGCCTTATTATTACGGAATGTATTGTATGACTATTATGAAATAATATCATTGACACAAACACCTGACAGACACTTATGTCACTCCACTAACCGCATAACCAAACCGTGACCTTTTCGTTTTACCGTTTGAAGTGAGTGCAAACATGAACTATGCGAACGTTCAAAGTTTGAACGTTCGCATTTCATGTTTGCACTGCCAGACAGGCCACTGGTAGGTACTCTTAGTCTTAGGCACGTCAAACAGGAAAACACAAACGACAATCCGAGTTTGCTAAAAACGTCAGGTCGTCAGTCGACATACAGTTTTTTTTAAATATCTGATTTTTCCGGTTACCATGCAAGATTGCGTGCTGGCGCCGTTGCTATAGTCTGGCTCTGTGCACGCAATCTGTGTAGAACATGCAGTTTACAACTGGTGGAGATATCAATGCAATATATATAAAGTTAGTTTAGACTTTAGTTCTATTTTAGTAACAAGAATAACTGAGAAAGCGCTCAGAGACTGCATACCTCCGCCGGCAAATTCGGTCAGGCCATGTTTAAAATATACATGCACTAATTACGCATTCAGTTCTTTTTGCCCAGGAAAGGAAGACAAATTTTTGTAAATTTCTCATCCAATTTTGATCCAAATTGAACTAAAATGTAATCAATTTGTCCTTGGCCTATGGCCATTAGCTCAAAACATTTTCGTATTAAAATGTTTCATATTTTTTTAGTTATCTTGCTTACAAACACTGAAACACATACACAAACAAACCCAGGTGAAAACATATCATCTTGGCAGAGGTAATAACAATATATACCATGCACCACTACCACCACCGACGACGACGACGACAAATGTCTTCTAATTACTTTATAAGTACAGGAAAATTGCTCGCTATTTGGTGTAGTGTATTTTGGTGTAGCTTCTTTTTGCGCTTGATTTTGTAAATAATTCCTTTTTTAAATACTGCTCTGCATGTAATCAAATGTTAGCCCCCTGATAAGCCTTGCCTTTTGGGGCAAACCTTAATAAAGTTTATATAAAAATCGGTATAGCTTTCCAAAGTAAACTTTCACCATATCACAACACATCTCATTCAACAAATCTATTTCGTAATTTCTAGATTGATTTTGGAATTAAAAATGAGAGGGAAAATCCAACTATTCTTCCTGGTATCAGGAATGCTGTTGTACATGCTCGATATGACCTCAGACGTTTGGTTAGCTATCCAGCATTACAGAGATCACGAATCGAAATGGTTCGCCTCAACATTAAGCCTTATCATTATCACCATTGTTATCACCAACATCGTAGCTTGTTTACACGCTTCTAAAGACTCGTTCGAAGGCCCTTGTAAGTGGTTATGGGTGTTTTGTACTTGTTGCCCGATTCTGTTCCGTTATGTTGAAGAATTTGCATATTGGAAGCAGGCGAATTTGGATAATTCTCCGTGTGACGAGGAGTGTCAAAAACCAACTTGTAAGGAATGCAAAGAACATCTGAAAAGGAAGCAAAGATTGGCTAAATCTACTTATTCGCTAACATGGCTGCATTTCATACAAACCCTAACCGAAAGTGCACCGCAGTTTTGTCTTCAGGTTTATATAATGTTAGACCAATGGCATTTCCCATGCTTTGCTGTACTTTCAGCTTTGGTTTCGTTCATATCTCTAGTGTGGAGTATTACCGCCCTCGAGCAAGCGAGAGAGACCAAAAACAACAACAAAAATTTCAAATTGGGATCCGCATTCGTATTTCTGTCGTGGCAGCTATTCGGCCTAATCTCAAGGCTATCTGCGATCGTGATTTTTGCTATCGTATTCCGATATTACGTGTTTTGCATCTTGGTTTTTCATTGGTTCGTAGTTACCATGGCAATAGCGGTTCATCGTAGGGACGAATTCAAGGGGGAGGCGGTGGGCGCGTGGATTTGTTTGTTAATCACTTCACTGTTTTGCGTCTTCCCCCTCTTGTTGTTTGCGTCCGAAACCCTGCTGGCTTTCTATAAGAATCGAAGATTGTATACTTTTGTCGCATCCATCGTTTTGGCCATTGAGAATATAATAATGTTAGCTTTATCGGTTGGAATTTCAAAATTTGGCGAGGTGACAATTAGTTTGACACAATATATAGACCTACTTTGGCCCATTGCAGTCGCGTGTGTGCTTGGAGGCCTCGCACTAGAAACTGTGTTCTGTGTAGGGTACTATAAATGTTGTTGTGGTCGAAAAGAAACTGAAAGCATGAATGAACATGTGACTTCCTTGGAAAACGATGGTTTTAATAACTGTTAATAAGCCAGTGAATAATCTCGACCGAAGAATTTCTGTAATATTCTCTAAAGATACTGCTGCAGTTTCGTATGTTCGCAGGTACTTTCATCAGGTTGCGCATCATCTTTAAAGATACCGTTGGAGACAGGAATGTTCCTATAGACTTGCTCCAAGTCCTATTAGGGTAGTCTCAGCATGCACGGATAAAAATGGTACGGGTGCCAATAATCGTGCGTAGTGTAAACGGGCCTTATGTAACTCATGTTATTTACAGTTGATCGATATACAGAATGACAATGAAAAAGAGACTTGGAGCAAGTCTAGAATGTTCCAGGATTTTTGGCGTATAGTTTGGCGACATCCATGAATGAATTGCGAGAAAAAACTTCAATTTCCTATTAATTGTTAAATATTTAAATTTGCTAGATAACAACTGTAAACATTTAGACAATATGTTTCCGTATTAGTTTTTGTTATTACCTCTTCGTTGGTCTTTCATTCGGTGGAAATTAACTCTTAATAAAATGTTGAATGTTACAATAGTTAAAATTCACGCAAATCTTCAGTCCATTGTTCGAATGAGGAAATGTGCGCACAAAAAGACGGTGGACATTGCCTGCGTTTCACTCCAGCCTGATCATTTTCGTTCATTTCTTTGTTGCCTTCTGGGCATGTTTTATTAAGAAAAATATCGGCAAAGTAAAACGAGATTGATGCTCACAATTTCTACGCATGCGAATATACTTTTACCTAACATCGTTCTGTGTCTGACTCGTACCCAGTCCCTGAATGATGTTCGAAAAAATAATGGTGCATTATGGGAACGACGAAGTAATTGTATTAATTAATTTTATTTACGACTGGGTACGAGTCAGGTTCTGTGTCCGAAAGTTGCAGCAAAAATTGCCTCGCGTAGCATGGTCTTTACTTCACTGATCATGCAGTATTGAAGTCTATATAATTTAGATCGAAATTTTTGCCGCCCTGCATCTAATTTGGCATTTTTCATAATCTAGATAATTCAATTTGTCTTCCCGCCTAACTCCATATCAGAAAACGGAGCGATTATAGAATACCTGGCGACTTTTTGTATAGTTCGTTTAAACACACAAAGAAACGCAGCAATAATTTCAAAACAGTAAACTTGAAGTTTAAAGATGAAATGCAATTATGCAAGAATATGTTATTTTTGATCACATTTGACAAGTTGTTTTGAAAAACGAGTCAGTTATGAATTACATACTTTGAGGCGGGAAATTTTTAATTTTTACAAGTGTTTATTAGGTGTAAGACTTCAAAATGGACAGCCACTCTATAATTTAGATGTAACGGAGATAATCGATTTATTTTTTGTGGGGAAACACCACGTTTATAAGGTCTATTTATTTTTCATAGACCGGGACTTTATCTGTACAAATATAATATAGTTTTCAGTGTAATAAAATTAAAGTTTTGCGAAATAATTATACGGGGTGTTTTGAACAAAAACAATTCAATTAAAGTAGGTTTCTCACTGTAAAATTCATGTAAAGCATCATCTTCTTTCGCCTAATCCTTTCAGGCCCTTAAAACCTGACTAAAAGTCATTGTCTAACTATATATTCAGCTTGCATGCTTTTAAATATTTGTTTACGTACAAGTTAAGCGTGCTCTTTAAATGTACCTGTTCACACGGGACCGTACTGGACGCTGATTGGCTAATTGGAGTCGTCGACGTCGCTGATTGGCTAATAGGTTGCATCGATTAATTCGCTGAGAATAGTTGAATTTAATATCGTGAATTTCAACTAGTGCTTATATCATCTTATACATTATACGCAATTTTGAGGCTATTATACCCAATACAGCTAGAAAAATTAGTCTGTGGACGCAAAACGTGTGTAATTTATAAAAATGTGATGTTAAATCGGTCCTGTTTTATATATGGAGGCGGAAAAATGGAGTAGCTTTAACGTGGAAGATTTATTTGGGTCGTGCGATTTGGACAAGTCTGGTTATATCGATCGAAACGAATTAGCCGCCGTTTGTGACCTAGATGACCAAGACTTAAATGAAATATTTTACCAACTTGACCTAGACAACGATGGACGTATTAGCGTCGAGGAATTTTCCAAAAACTTTCAGAATTTTAGCGACTTCGTGGCTGAACTAAAGTCGACAAAACAGGAGGAGACGGAACTATTAAAAAGTCGCAAACGGCTGACCGCATTTAAGAACGATTTGGGATTGGATTCGTGTCTTGTTACAAGGTAGGATGATTTTTTTGATAAAATATGGAAATAGATCGAGTTTTAAGCCAATTTAAGGAACTTTAGAAGTGAATTTTTACTATGTTAGTTTTAGCGATGATTCATGTGTTTGTGGTTAGACGAATTGTAACTTTTACACCAAATTTGTAACGCGTGTCCTTTAGGCCTTCATTAATGAATTTAATTAAATGTGCCCCGTTTAATTGCGACTTTTGGTATAAATTCCGTTTTTCCTTTGATAAAATACATTCATGTTTCAGAGAAATATTACTCCGGAAACTACAAACTATATTATATTGTTGATTTTAACTCAGTAGGAATATATATACATTTGTGACTTCTAAATAAAAGTTTGAATATCCTCCTTTTAAAGACTATATTAAAGTACACTTTTATTTAAAAGAAACGTGTACTCCGGAAGCTTTAAAACTATATTATATTGTTGATTTAAAGTTGAATATATATATAAGCCTAGCTATACACATATGTGACTTAGTCTAAACTAAAGTGCAGATATATTGTAACTATAAAGCGTTTGTTTAACTTCCGAACTACGCATATACGGCCTTCTTCATTTACCATGTAGGCTACGAAAGCCCTTCAAAACTAAGTACTTGGTTTTACCAATTTGGCTCTTTCAAATCATATTATGGCTATCGTAACTTTGCCTAAGTACGAATCCTTCCGAAATTATTAAAAATCTAAATTAGGCCGGACGGGTAGTTGACAGGTAACCAAGTATACACACATTATGGAAACGAAAAGGACAATAATTAAATATCACATTCGGCTATTTTTCTTCAAATTTATTGGCTTAACCGGCTTTTGTGCTTAAGATCTTATAGGTGTTTTGTGTTATTTTTTTGCAAAAACCACGCTGAAAAGGCATTTACTAGATTTAGTATTAAAATAGATTATTGGTCGCTGAGTTTCTTAAATATACACACAATTCACAATGTTTGCCGATATGCCTATGTTTAATAAATTTATATTGCAAACGTTTAACTGAATAAAAAGTATCATCCGCAGTCCAATACACGCAAGGTCATTGCAGTATTTTTTCATTATATTTGCAGCGAAAATTTAACTCTTTCCCGTCCGAGGACTTTCCTATTGAACGGTTAAATCGTCTAGTGTCGGACGGAGTAAAATACTAAAGTCAACAGTGTTCATATATGATCAATACGGACGCGGGAAAGAGTTAAGAAGTAGTATTTAACTATATGAATTACTCTTTTCCGTCCGAGGATCATCTTATGTTGATAAGTATGTAAAATCATCTGGCGTTAGACAGAGTAAAATACTAAAGTCAACATTGTTCATATATATATATACGATCTGCGATACGAACGGGAAAGCAAAATATATCAGTAAGAGTAACATTTAACAATTCTTAGTTAACACTTCAGTTAACAAACGTTTGGAAATTGAATACGTCGTACGTGGGTTTCATTATAATTTTGCGTTCTTTCCTGTTGTATAATATATTACTGGTTACTAAGTGTCAGTCCGATCAGTGTCACCCACGCGTTGAAAAGAATTTACTTTAAAAATTGTTTTCTTATACAATAAGTTGCCGTGGTTTGTGTCTGAACTATACCTGAAAAAGATATCTCAAACGTGGGGGTCCAGTGTATAGTGATTATACAATAACTGCAGCTGTGGTTTGTGTCTGAACTGCCTGAAAATATATCTCAAACGTGGTGGTCCAGTGTAGATAGTATTCTATACAATAAGCTACCTGAAAAACGGCAGAAAAAGAGATCTCAAACGTGGAGGTCCAGTGTAGGTAGATAGTTCGGACACAAACCACATGCAACAGCTTATTGTAGAATACTACCTACACTGAATCCGCACGTTTGAAATATCTTTTTCAAGTAGTTCAGACACAAACCACGACAGCTTATTGTAGAATACTACTTATACACTAGACCCCCCTTATATTTCAACAAAGCCATCACAATGAACGAGAGGACAGACAGAGGGGGTATCATATCGTAATATTTTAATGGCTTTTCGGAAATATGTTGTATATAGAAACTGAAAGTGGTTTACGTAATTGTGCCAATTGCTAGTTCTGTCATAACGAAAGCCTGAACGCATATACTAAGGTCGCCGATATGGAGGCGAGTCAATCTGGGTATCCAGTTCTAAGATCCAGCGTTTGTTATCAGTCTCACCGGCTGAATGTTTATGCTTTGTTTATGCTTTGTTGATGCAAATACATGCATGAGTGTTTTGTTTCGGCGAGCAAGCTAACGCCGACTGGTAAGTCACTAACTTCCAGACGAAGGGCCTTCACTCGAAACGTCGAAGTTCTTATTGTATTTTTGCAGGTAGACTGATCCAACTTAACGCAGTATCTTCGTGAGATTCTATCTACACCACAAGTTCGAGACTTATCTACACACATTATTTGGTCTATTAGAAAACTTGACTATATAGTATATATAATCGGGCATTATCAATTTTGTCCATTGCACATGCAAAACGTTTCAAATTCTCTTGAGAAACTAAGAAAACAGGGTCGCCACGAACCTATATATAAACTGGCTTTGTAATTGGTTGATTATGACAATAGAAGACATAAAACTATAGAAATTATGTTTCAAAAGAACGAGTCATAAACATTGATAACTTTTGTTTTAGAAAGCCAATCAAAAAATGTGTTCATATTAGGTATGTACCTGCTGAGAAAACATGCAAAATAGCATATAATTGCAGTTTCCCGCCACAAAACTCATTTTGTCATTCTATGAATACGATTGGTTAATTCTACTTGATGTTGATTGGTTAATTTTAACATTGAATTTTTAATTAGCTACGGAAAGAATATTACGAATTCCTTAATTTCGCGTATAAAATTCCTTCTATATATAAAATTCCTTTACCAAGCGACTTTTAATATTCATTTTCTTGTATTGGATAAAAGAGCAAATATTCAAGTCCGCATCGTGTAAATATTTCTAGTCAAAATTGATTTCTTATTTATAGCTCTTTGATTACATGAAAACATGACAGGGATTGACAGCCTAGGCAGGCCTGCTATTTTTATATCATGAAACTCGTGTGACCGAACGACAGTTCTAAGTAAATTTTGCAGCTGTGTTAGCAAAGCTCTTACAAAACACGTCATTTCTAGACGCGCCATATTTGTTTATATCTAATACACGTGCACAAACAAATGTAGTCGAATGAAACGAAGCCGAAACAGCACGTTTAAGATTTTTTCTTAACTTTGGTTGACAGTGGTTAGTGCATATGACTTCTCTGAAGTATGCAGTTGTCCGATTATTATTGGCAATGTTTTTCTATGTCACGTATTTTCGATGAAACGTATTCAAAACCTAAAACTGTATGGCGTATATACCTTTCAAAATCGTATTTGTATACAGTATGTCAGTTATATACCTTTTCAAATATACTATCTGGCGGTTGAGAAACCGATAAAATATATAAAATGTATAACTGACAATACAACTGTTAATGATGCAATTATTTTAAAAGCCATATTTACAGGAATATATTAAGCAAAATTAGCTGAATTTCAAACATCGTTTTCTTTTTGGCGTACTATCTAAAAATAAAATATCTGTATTTTATGCACTAAACATGCTTTTTAAGTTTGTTTGCCGAATGCAATCATAACCCAAACTTCTGAATGCAGTCGTTAGGTTTTGAGCGCGTGTTACATAACATAGAGTATGAATATCTCCTCTTATAATTAAGTTTCACGCCATGATCTGCCGTTCAAAGATGGAAAAGTCCGAAACGAAGTGCTAGTAGTAGTGTGGTGCCAGTGAAGGTAGCTTTGTAGCACACAATAAGCTTTGGGTCTTTAGGATCAAGTTTGGTTTAGGTTTCCTCCTGTAACACTGGATCAATTAAAAGCTAATAGCCCTTATAGTAGGTTTCAGGATACCGGCCAGGGCATTTTTTAATAAATCGTTAGTGGGGGTGGGGGCATCATCGAAAGGGAACCTAACAAGTAGGTGGTGTATTACAGGTGTGGGAAGTTGAAGGGGGGTCTGGAGGTCCTCCCCCAGAAATTTTTTGTATTCTTGAGTCTCTGTGGCTTGATTTCCTGCATTTTCAGGGACAATTTTTGATATATCCCATCTAAACGGAGCCAGGTTTTGTTGTGAGAATACCATAACTTTCCTCTAAACTCACGTTCACTGAGGGGGCCAAAATAGCTTACTGGGGGGGAGGCAACATGGGGGCTGGGAGGGGGGGGGGTTTTGGCCACTCCAGTACATTAGTTTAAAAAAAGCCATGATACTGGTAGCCATCTTGCTAAATGGCAAGATGACTGCCGGTATCGTGAAACCTACTATTGGACGTCTAGCGAGAACAATTTGGAACTGATAGCTAGAGCTATAGCCTGGAGCTATCCAAATAAAAGTTAACTGAAGTTTGGTCTCTCCGGGCTATATACCTGTAGTAACACTGCTTGCATGGACATGCCATACAATGTACGACTCTTACTTGACTTCTATAAGGAGAACAATTCAGAGCTGATAAGCTATCGAGTATAAATAAAGTTAGTTTACGTTACTTTACATAGCCATATAGGATTAATGATCTTTCCTCGCAGAGTAAACAATTACAAAACTATTTAAACTATTTCCAAAACAAAGACCTTCATAATCCCGACTCGAAATTAACGTGGGCTTAATGTGCCATTAATGCTTCCCAAATTGCTGCTCAATTTGCAAACTAGACAAAGTTTTTGAATTTTGGAACTCATTTCACACTTGAGCGCTTATTCTTTTGTCTACATTCAACTCTGCTTGCCTAATATGGACTAAAGCACTTGAACAACTAAAGTCAGTTAGCAACTTGAATTGGCGAAGTTGACAACAAAATATTTATAAAGTTGTGTTGATATCGTTCGGTAATTGTGGTGAGATTGAATGTGTGTATTTTAAAACGGTTTTCGTTGGTAATATAAGGATTTTTGTTGGTTAAAATTAACAATGAATGATGGAATTCGAAACACCAAACAAGCAAGCGTTGGTTCGTTTAGTTCAAAAGTGTTTAAGTGAAAATTCTGAAGGTTTTATCGAACGTGATCAATTTATTGATTTCTGTTCGGAGCTAAGCGTTAGTACGGACGAGCTGGACAATGTATTTAATGAATTGGATAGCGACAGAGATGGTAGAATCAATGTCAGCGACTTTGCATCGAGACTTGAACAAGTAGCAACGTTTAAATCTGACCATTCGGATGAGCCGACAGTAAATGGTGTTGTCGGGTCGGTTGATAAATCGTTATATGAATGTCAAGTGAACAGTCTTGAAAGCCCTATGCAAGTTATAAGCACCAGCGGGTAAGTATATAAGGCATTAATTATTGTTTTATTCTGTGTTTATATTATTAATGGTATCTCAAACGTGGCGGGAGACCTGTGTAGGTAGTATCAAGTCTACAAAATGCTGCCGTGGTTTGTGTCTGAACTGCCTGAAAATTATATCTCAAACGTGGAGGTCCAGTGTAGCCGGGTAGTATCGTGGTTTGTGTCTGAACTACCTGAACAAGATAGCTAAACGTTATGGTCCAGTGTAGGTAGTATTCAACAATAAGCTGCCATGGTTTGTGTCTGAACCTGAAAGTGAAAGATATCTCAAACGTGCGAGTCCATGCAATGCAGGTATTGATCGCGTGTCTACGATAAGTTGCAGAGTGGTTTGTGTCTGAACTACAAAAATATTAAAGTTTGACGGTTCAAGCGAAGGCTCTTCTTCAAAAGCTTAGCTTAGTGCCTACTTTCCTGGTAGTTCAGACAAACCACGGCAGCATATAATATTATATATTATGTAACTATAATGGGTCACTACATAGTTGAGTAAACTAAACGCAGGAAATATTAAACTATATTTACTTAATGTCTGTCAATCTATGTTTGCATTTTCGATCGGCGAAATACGTTTCAGCGTCAAGTCCGTCAACCGAGTTTTACAAAGCCAGGAACGATGTTTTTAATGGCATAAATTGACCTGCTGTTCTTTGAACGTTTTGTTCTCAGCGATAGCTATATAATCTTGGTAGATTCTCGCTACCCGACTAAGCTTAGCCTTGAGTGGTTGGTTCTCAGCGTAGAGAAATGTTTTGCATGCATAGTCGCAAGTCTAAACTTCACTGAATGGTTGGCAGTCGCCTTTGTGCCGTTGATTATATTTCAAACTGTTAGTTCGCAGCGAGTAGGCCGCAATGATCATGAAACCGGTCCCGTCCTTTGTGGTAGACTTTCACAAGCCTGAACTTGAAATGGTCAAACGATCGAATTCTCAATCGTTCATATATATATGGACGGAGATTTAAAACCCTAACGGCCTTAGCTATTTCGTACGACGTCGCATACACGAGTAAACAGCGTCATTAACTTTCTTGAGGCGAATTATTTTATCATATATATTTATGCGCTATTAAGGCTTCACGATCCGATTTGTCAGATTCGATTCTCCTCGTGATGCATGTGATTTCACATAATACAGCAACGACTACACTTCAAGAGGATCGTGTGAACAGGCTTTAATATGCATCATATATACAGTCGATATTTCAACCTTAATGAACTTGATTTACGTCAAGAGGATCGTGTGAACAGGCTTTAATATTATGCATCATATATACAGTCGATATTTCAACCTTAATGAACTAACTTTATTTATATTAGATAGCTCTATCAGTTCTAAGCTGCTCTCCTTGTTCTAAGCTGCTCTGCCTCTTCCAAAAGGTTCATTATATAAGGTCATTATTATTGGTCCTGTGTTAGTGCAGGAGGTAGCACAATACAGTGTTTGGAGTTAAACTCATGGAAACAATTTTCGCACGACACTGCATGTATATTTATAAGGCTAATTATATATATTTTTAGATAAGGAATTGCACCCGGCAGAAGAGGCGTATATATATATGCACTAATCACTGTGCCACTGCCACCAACACATTGTTTCGTATTCCTCATCTTTTTACATTTGGGAAAGAGTTTTTGAAATTACAAGTTTTAAACCGTGTAAAGGCCCTAAATGTAATTAAGCTTGAGTCAGGAAGTTTGGGCATAGCATCATAGCAACTAAAACTGTAAAAAAGATACAATGTTAAGTCACGTACATGAACTTAGGGGAGTGGTACAAAGAAAAATTTTTTTCGGTATAAAAATAGAAACACATGGTATATAATAAAGGATCTTTAGTATATAATGACTGTAATGAGAATATGGATAGAATACTCTAGACGTTTCTATCTCAATAACAAACTCATCCTATATTCAAAGACGGTCTGTCAGTTGTCTTATTACGTAGTCATTATGGTCCTCATAAAACCTCCATATTTTTCCTCCGTCCTCATGTCAAATTTCCTTTACCTCTGGTGTCAGAGTCATGCCGACACTGAGGCGCTAGCGATGTCGACTACTCGTCGCTACTAGTTAATCTTTAGACCATAGCCTTATAGTTCGTTACAGTTATCTCTTCTTTAAATTAAATAATTGTCCATTTCTAATGAAGCTGAATTTAAAATGTAGTTCCGGACCCATGCAGGGACGTACCGAAACATCTGGAGTTTCGGGGGCAGAGATTATATTCTAACTCCAGTAAATTTTAAGAAATCTCAAAAAAATAAAACATTCTATATAGCATTAAGTTTTAAGTATTGTTGGGGCATACTCGGCTGAAATAGTATCGTATATTTAAAGTTTGGAGAGGCCCAGCGACCATTTCCAAGTTCAGTACATGAGAAAGTACATAATATAACACAGCACTATATGCCATCGGCCTTATCATCAAGAACCGAGTCTCACCAAATTAAATGGTCCATGTAGGTGTTCGTGCGCACCCGTTTGCACACTTCATTATACACCTTGGGTGCAGAGACCGCTGAAGTAGCTGTAGAGTACAATCAAGTACTGTAGTTAATATATTTTCATTTAATTAAGTAGGCTATAGTGGCTGCATGAGTTTCCACACCAGCCCTCCATATTACTGGATGGCAAATCAGCTCTGCAGACAATATTTCCAATTCCGATTTTGGTTATTCATTTTCATGTGCGTTCCGGAATGAATAGTCCTAGCTATCTCAAGGTTTATATGTGCTTTCCTTGCAAATTACCTTATTATCGTGTTGGATAAAACTATCATATAAATAATAGTATTTATACAGTTTTGGTCTATTGCTCAAATTGGAAATAAAAATATACCCTAACAATTCCAGTAATTTCCATTTACAACTCCAGAAATATTTTTACAACTCCAAGAAGTAGTAGCAAGTCGGCAGCTTAGAATAATCCCTGTGCGGGGGGGAGGGTCAGGCTGAAGTGTAATAACTGTAATAGACCTTCAATATAATTTGTAATACTGATCGAGTTATCGAAAAATGGGGGGTGGGGTCTGGGGGTTTTCCCTCACAAAATTTTTCTATTTTTCTTTTATTTTGACTGTATTTACTGTACTTGAATGATCGCCTTCTGGACAAAAATTATACAATAGATAGAATTAACAGGCTAAACAATACTAATTTATATTGGATAGCTCTGCAATTTTACTGAAACTCTGTTTCCTAGAGGTCCAATAAGGTCATCTCTTATTGGTTCAGTGTTTTCACTGTGCCACAAAATTCACGATTGTTCATCCCGATTTATCATTTATGATAACGAAAAAATACGATGCGTGCACAACAGTACAACACCATTCCGTACAGCATCCAGTTAAGTTCAACAATTAAGTGCATGTCTTCTTTATCCAAAGCGATTGTTGCTTTGCCAACTCGCAGCTGGAAATTAAGTTCGTATGAAAACCGTTATTCAATACAAACAATTGCATGTGGAATTATAATGAGGCATTGTTAATAAATATAATAGAGAGTATAATCATTGCATGTAGGACAGGAAATATCTAAACAACACATGTTGAGTAAATCACAGCAAGAGAACTCGTCATAGTTTTTGTGGGTATTGACTAGAGGTGCAAACTAGGGACTGTTTATATTTTACCGAACTCTTAATTGTTTTCGTCGAAAAATGGATCACCCAAAGAATTCCCTTCGCGGTACCAATCCATGTATAATTCTTGAATGGTCCGCATACAGTTCTAGTAAATATAGGTAGGTTTCACTAAGCACTATATTATACAGCAGATGGTATAGTCAACCGGTACCATCTGTCTGTGATAATAATGTTAATTATTTTCATTATATACCTATACCTGTACCACAAAGTTCCTCCATCATCCATTGAAACGGATGAGGCAATTAAGTTTGGTCGATCATTGACTAGCTTGGCGAACTCCAATTTTGATTGTGCTCACTTCTTTGTCTCGTCAATAGAAAGTTTAAGAATTTCTGCATACTTTGTCCACGAATCACGATAATATCTTCTTGTTCATTTAGCAAATAGTAATATCTTTGTGTATATAGTGTACGTTGTGTATATATATGGCCGATGTTTACTTAAGATATTGTGCATTTAATTATGATCAAGTATCGTAGGGGAGTGTTTTTTTCAATACTCTGTAGGTCTGTCTTAGCATATTCAAACTTGTACTTTTCTAATCCTCAGGATCTCATCTTCTCCAGCCCCCTTTAACAATAATTCGTAGGCATTGAAAGCAGTGAAGTTCTATCAGTCTCGTGTTTGGTGGAAACTGATTGATAGAAATAGATAGAATTAAGATATGTAGTCTATTTTTCCTGCTACTATATATAAGTGCTGCAACCGTTCCCAGTTCAAACGCTCACAGAAAGCTACCTATAATTATTCTATATTGTTGTTAAACCCAACAACATTGCAGCGATGCCCTCAATATTTCGTTCTTTAGATGAAGATTAACCATGTATTTCTCTTATATCATTTTCTCTAGCCAACAGTACATCTCAGAACTTTACTACAATCTCACAAACTCCAACCAGCCAGACCTTCTTGATCTCTTTGAGAAACATTTGGCAAATGTTGTTAAGGACATCAAGGCCAAAGCCGCGGAGAACCAGAGATTGGAAGAAGCATTAAAAAGGTATAGTGTGATACATTTGGGGAGGGAGGAGGTTATTATCCTTACTTGCAGCTGAGAGCTAAGCTGAATTGCGAAGGACACAGCTCAACGTGACCAAGTCGAAGGCTTTCTAGGCGCGCATATTGCAGATTAAACCCAACCCACTCTGTTAACATTTTCGGCAGAGCGTTGACTAACTCTTTTCACATAGCTATCATAAATCAGAGGTGAAACTGATGATTGTGCCATGTGTTTCTTAGTTTCTATGATAGGGGAGGGGGCTTAATAAATTTATTCTCCAAAATGGAGGGCTTATTTCAGAAGAGGGCTTAATGGAGGATTTACTGTATCAGAAAATGCTGGAAATGCAATCCTATCGTAGTTTAAATTAATTAGCTACACCTAACACGTCTTTGACCGGGCGTTGACTGTGTCACGACAACGACACGTTCAAACCATCAAACAAAAGTAACATGGAGAAGCCCATTCAAACTGACTCACTGACATCCAAACACTTTAGCCAAATATTGAATGCCCTTGCGATTTGAAATAGAAGTAAAACCTCTCTTTAAAAACCGTAGCTTTGATAAAGGCAAGAAACATTTCATCTCGCAAATATACGTTGAACGAAGAATCTTCTGGTTTGAAAAATACGGAATGCGTTCCTGCTAAATTTAGTATATACTTGTGACGATTTAATTGAATGTTCATATTCGGAATTTGAAAATGATTTTAAGGCTGGGCAAAACAATTTGTTACCCTCGGATTCATTTGTACAGATTAATACTTCAAATCTGCATGCATGGTCAGGAAGCTACCATATACATCACATA
Source organism: Trachythela sp. YZ-2020 (assembly GCA_016169945.1). Lineage (NCBI taxonomy): Eukaryota > Metazoa > Cnidaria > Anthozoa > Malacalcyonacea > Clavulariidae > Trachythela > Trachythela sp. YZ-2020. The sequence continues at coordinate 7,844,443 of JADLSH010000260.1, forward strand.
TATATAGCACCATTTTTCTGCAATCGTCAGAGCACGCGCCTTTCACCTCCGATATCGTGGGTTCCTCCGTTTTGGGACAACATGAAAGAGCTATGAAAAAGGGTTAGTCAGTCAACGCTCTGCCAAGGTGGGTTTTCTCCGGTTGTCCCCGGTTTCCAGCTCCTCAGCTGCAAGTAAGGATAATAAGCACACCCCCCTTACTTACTTACATACTCACTCACCCACCCACCCACCTACCCACCCAAACTCACTCACTCACTCACTCACTTACTCACTTACTTACTTACTTACTAAATGTTGGTGCATGCAAAGTACCCTACCAGCAGGAAATGTCCTCGCCCTCTGCGCTTTCTCCGGTGCCCCAGAATACGTCTATGAGATATCAGAAGAAATGGTTGAAATAGTCGTTAAATTTAACAGGGATATTGTCAGGGGTGTTGGTATCACAGTTGTTAATGTATGCCTCTTAATTTCACCCCCGTGACCAGGATTTGATTCCTGCGGTAGAGTTTGGATTAGGTTTCATATATAGAGCACATAAAGTCAGTTTAGTTTAGGTTTCCTCCTGTATAGTAACATTGAACCAACACTAGACCTCTAGGGAGGAAAGTTTAGAACTGCAAGAACTATATCCAATATTAATAGAGTAAGTTTAGTGTTGTTCCCCGGTTATAGTAACACTGGAACAACAAGGAATGACTCTTCCTGGCTAGGACCACTAGGGAGAACAGTTTAGAACTGATAGAGCTATCGCCTATCCGAGATATATAAATATGCTTACTTTCGTCCAGTTTTATTTGTATTTATATATTGTATTCATGAATGTCTCTTCTCAGGGCAACAAAGCAACATGCAAGGCAAGTCAATAATTTGGACAGGGAGGTCGAGCAGCAGATGGAGAAACTGGAAGAAAAAGTTCGTCAAGAGGTGAGCATCAAAAATTACTTTTATATCAATTAAACTAAACCAACTTTAACTTTGTACTCGGGATACCTCTATCAGATCTAAGCTGTCCCTAGTCCAGTAAGGGTCATTCTTTCTTGGGCTATACTAAGTGTGTTACTTCACAAAGATATCTAAACCAAACTAACTTTGTTTATAGTAGATAGCTCTATCAGTTATAAACTGTTATCCCATAGATGTCCAATAAAGGTCATCTATTAGGCCCACTGTTACCACAGGAGGAAGCCGGAGTATCTGGTGTTTGGTAGAAGCATTCTTACATGCGACTGAGGTGAAATTATAATCAGGGATATTGCAGGATTTGAATCCCGGTCACAGAAGGTCAATATACGCTAGCCACGGCCCACTGTGACAGCAACACTCCTTAAGAATATGTCTTTTTTCCTATCGCTAAACATTTCCTTTCTCGTTTAGGAAAAATCGTCTTACGAAAAGAAATTTTCGGACTTCGAGTGGCAATTGGAAGGCAAGGACAAAGAAATCTCGGCAATGAATAAAACAATTGAAACACTTCAAACACGACTTGATAAAGAATCGAGCCGACCTAACACCCGTCGAGAAGAATTTGAAAATATCGCACAGGAAAATAGATACTTAAAAAGTCAAGTTACAGACTCTCAAACTACATTAGCATTGCTGAGAAGCGAGCTAGCCGAGCTTAAAAGTCAGTTTGTGGAGCAGTCTGACCAGTTACAAAAGCAACAGAGGACGGCTCATGCATGCTTGCAGGAGCATGACAATTTAGGAAGGCAATTGCAACTGTTGTACGAAGCGAATCAAAGATTGCAAGATGTAAATGATGAACTAAGGGGCGCGCTTGAAGCGAAGAACAATTCTAGTCCGGAGAGGAAGACCAGTTCGGAAGTTTTGAGTTTGTCTGGTGTTTTTCCAGATACTGTTGGGTAAGGCCTTGTTTCTTGTTTTAACGCATTTATGAATAAGTTGCGCTATAGTGCGCAGTATAGTAGGCAAACTAGGAGACATTCTTGCGCAAAGATTGTTTCCACGCCATGTTTCCCGAAGGTTGGCAAACCAGCAACGTTGTTTCCTAGTCATGTTTCCAGATGATGTTCAAACCCGGAAACATTTGTTTTCTAGCCATATTTCGCAAAGGTGGACAAACCAGGGAACATTACTTACTAGCCATATTTTCCCGAACGTGTGCAAACTAGGAGACATTGTTTCCTTGCCATATTTGCGAAGGTAGGAAAAACAGGAAACATTGTTTCCTAGCCATGTTTCCCGAAGGTGGGCAAACCAGGAACTCATATGTTTTTTCCTACCCATGTTTCTCGAAGGTGCAGGGCAAACCAGGAAACATTGTTTCCTTGCCATATTTCTAAAGGTAGGAATACCAGCAACATTGTTTCCTAACCACGTTTCCTGAAGGTGGGCAAACCAGGAAACATTGTTTTTTAGCCATACTTCCCAAAGGTGGACAAACTAGGGAACATTGTTTCCTAGCCATGTTTTCCGAAGGTGAGCAAACGAGGAAATATTTGACAGAAACATTTGTCTGTAAAGTAATTTTCTTTTAAGTAATTTGGATAATTACAACAAATAGTGGCTGTCATTTGTCCAAACATACAGGTTGAAAGTTGAAAACTTAGAAAACAATATTTGAGAAAAGATAATTGCACTTGGGAAACCAAATATTGCTTCCCGTGTTTTCGAGTGTGGGCAAACGGGGAAGCATTCGAGGTAACATTTTGAAATTGTTCCGCAACAGTGCTCCCGAATGTGCAAGTGAAGTGTTTTTAAAATTTAATAAAATTCAATTTTAAAAACTAGTTTTAAAATGAAGAAGAAAAAAGAAGATTTAATTTGCAGGTATATGTAGTCGTGTATGAAATATTTCACAAATAATCATTGAATTTTATTCGTTTTGTAGGAATCGAGAGTTCTCATCCAGTATGCGATCGAATACTTTCCCGCGCAGAAAATCTGCCACGCCATCAGTAAGGTCCAAACTCCCTGAGTACCAAGGCGCGGACTATAATGAAAATACGTTCAACGAGGATTCGTTATTTTCGGAGATTCACCGAGCGAGTACGGTGAGTATTCAATATTTTTAAGTGTATTTACAAGTATATATAAGTGGAATGTGGATGGCACAGTGTCAGTGGTTAGTGCATGTGCCTTACACCTCTGTGACTGGTGTTTGATTCCTGCAGTTGTCTGATTGAAATCTCACCTCAGTCGCATATGCATGAGAAGTGCTTCCAGTTTGACTCTACCAAACATTCGTGAATTTTGCGGGATATACTCCGGTTTCCTCCTGCATATAGTAATAATAATAAGGTAATAAGGGGGGGTGCTTATTATCCTTACTTGCAGCTGAGAGCTAAGCTGAATTGCGAAGGACACAGCTCAACGTGACCAAGTCGAAGGCTTTCTAGGGGCATATTGCAGCCACCTTTTGCTCGCCATCACGGAGCACAGCTACGGTTGAAGGGCCAGTTGGGGTTAAACCCAACCCACCCTGTCAACATTTCCTGTGGGAGGAAACCGGAGTACCCGGAGAAAACCCACGACTTTCGGCAGAGCGTTGACTAACTCTTTTCACATAGCTATCATAAGTCGTCCCCAACGGGAATCGAACCCACGATAAGAATTAATATACTAGTCTCCGAAGGCAAGCTGATTAAAAACGAGGGGCAAATCACTGATTTAAATCTCGTACACCTTCAGAAGAATCGCACAAAAAATTTAAAAATCACGAAAAAATAAGCAAAAAAATCACAAAAATGGACAAATCACAAAAATATAGAAAAATGTCAAAACAATCGAGAGAGAAAATCACAAAGAAATCACAAAAAAAAATCACATGATTTTTTAATCTCGTACACTTTTTAGGAGTGATTCGCCCCTCGATTAAAAACCTAAAATACTGAGCCGCGAAGTGTGAAATCCGTTGAGAAAGTGACGAAATGTTCAGCATTTTTCTTACTAGCTAATATTATAGCACAGATGCATATAGGACAGAAAACAAACAAAAAGATAGCTAGAGAGGCGAACACATAAACAAACGGGCATATTCAACGAACACTCTATCAGCAGGCACCTCTGGGTAGGGGTCTAGGGGATATTTTAGACTTGCTACAAGTCGACTCGCATTTTTCCAGATGCGCGATTGAGCTAATTTTCTTAAAGTGCATGCTGGATATGATGGAAATTCCTCACTTGTATACGCTCGGAAGCTCAAGCTCACTCACACTTTTTACTCGCTTGCACATTTTGAAAAATAGAAATTTAAAAAGAAGCGAGTTCACTTGTAGCAAAAGTCTATAGGGACATTTGTAACGTTTCACGTTGATGTACATTACTTAGAGGTCCAACTTTAATAAATTAACATTCTCGTACTTTTAAAACAGACACAATTCACAGATGGACAAACTTTGGACGAAATAAATACGACAAGCGACGATTACGTTGCGAACACTCACGACAACTACAACGACATACACAGACCAACTCCTAACAAAACCGACGTGAACAGACCAATCCAAACCGATCGTGAACAACCCAACGCTTTAGCCAAAATAATGAATGCCCTTGCGACTCGAAATAAAAGTATAAAACCTCTTTTTGAAAACGCGAACTTTGCGGTCGAAAGCAAGAAATATTTCACAAATACGCTGGATGAACGATCGGCTGGTTTTGGCAGCGTGGACTCTTTACCCACTAAATTAAGCACTTGTGACGATTTAGTTGAATGTTCGTATGGAGAATTTGAAAATGACCTTAAGGCTCATGGCCAAAACAATTTGTCATCCTCGGATTCATTTGTTCAGTTTCATGAATCAAAGTTTTTATCACCTGAGGTATAAATAGTAAGTTATAGAGAGTATTAAGGAATTCAGGATTTGACCTATATGATAGGAAATTACTACTATATATAATGGGCACTACTGCTATATCCCGCATGTTCTTTACATAAACACAAACAACGCTAAACTAAACGAAACTTATGGTGACTGACTATACTTATCACTACATTTATGGTGACTGACTATACCAGTTTGACTTCTCTCGCCAAAAGCCGGCCACCACAATCGGAAACCTATACACTTTATTACCACGAGATTATGTTTTCACCTGAATTTGTTTGTGTGCATGTGTCATGTATGTTGGCGGCACGATAACTAAAAAGATATTCAACATTTTGATGCCAGAATTTGTAGAGCTAATTGTCAAAGGCGAAGGACAAATTGATAAAATTTTGGTTCAATTTGGATGAAAATTAGATGTGAAATTTACGAACGTTTGTCTTGCTTTCCCCGGCTGAAAAAGATTAATTGAATGCGTAATTATGCATGAATAATTTACGCATGAATAATTTACGCATTCATAATTTACGCAGCATTACTTGACTGTATATTTGTTGACGGATGTATGCTGTCCGGCTCTGAGTTCTCTCTAGTTGACTTTGGTTTGGCTGGATAGCTATTCCAGTTCTATCTTAATTCTGTAAATATTTGTTCGATTGAGGCAAAGAAGTTACTGTTAAAATAAATCTTGTTAAAAGTTATACAAACAAATTTTATTAAAATGTTAACCACTCGCAGAGGTCACTCGAGATGCTGATCACTGCGCCACCAACACCACAAAATATAATCGAATAGATTAGATATAGATAGAAATCAAAGTGGTCCAATTAATGAATGTAACATGTATTTAATTTCTATAAACTCTCCATGCAGCCGTACAAGTCAAATTCTGTTGACGAAGAAGATGACGAAGCTTATGGTACGATGTCGAAATCAAGAAAAACTGAAGTTCAAAGACAGATCCAGATTCTCGAGTAAGAAATAATGTAGTTCTTCTGTTCGGCAGTTCTTGTCATATTTTTCTGGTAGTTTGATCAGGAAGTATATCGCCGTATGGCTACCAATACATTGGAACCACGCATTTAAGACATAGTTTATTATGAAAAAATTATGTTTCACAGCCATGCAAGCACAACCGACCGCGAAATTTACATTCATTCACATGCAATGTATTCTTATTCTTTCTAGGGACACAAATATGCGACTTAGTTCGAGTAATGATGAGTTAAGAGTTGCTCTAAAGGTAAGGCATTATTTTCGCGGAAAGTTTCATATATATTCCCAGAATACACACCATGCAGGGACCGGTTGTTCAAAAGCCGGTTAACTTAACCTGGTAACTTTCATACAAGTTTCCCGACATCGGTTATATTAATATGAATACTTTTTTCCATCAACCTTGTACTGGGTGATAGAAGTTTTTGTTTATAGAGTTTTGAAATAAACAAACATGTATATAGAAGTATACAAACCAGAACAGCAGATTAAAATTTAACCCGGGGTTAGCGTTAACTGGCTTTTGAACAACCGGTCCCAGGTGTTATAAATATGATCTGTAAAACTAAGTCATAAGAGTTTGAGAGTGGAAGTGAATTAAGGAGATAGATCTTAGTGACAACTAAATAACTCGTAAAATTTGTCTGACTTATGCAAAACTAAAACACATTGTTCTTTCTGTTTGTAGTTGATGGCGAGAAGTGGAAGCTTTCGTAAGGTGAGTTCTTTTCCATTCTTATATAATTTATTGAATAGTATGTATTTATGATCAAATAGACGTAAGCCAGCTTTTCAAATTTCAGTAAAGCAAATTTCAGGTTAACAAAGTCATAAATCTACATATCAAAAATAGTTGTATATAAAGACATATAATAATTATAGTAATAATGATTTAATAGCATTTCCACATAGTGGTTCTTTTATGCTACAAATGAAATACCGAATGAGTTTCATTACACGAAACTAAACATATTTTATGTAGTGTACTTAAGATAAAATTTAGCTAATATACTATACAATGCGATACCATACAATGCGATACCATACAACGCAATGCAATGCCATACAGTGCAATACTATATGATACAAATATATTATCACGTCTGCATAAAACCGGTACTACATGAATGCTGTTTTTACTAAACTTTTGAAATAGGCAGAAGAATTTCTGCAATGTTCCTTAAAGTTATGACAGTTCCATACATATACTAAGAAACAGTACGATTATATAAATGTTTTTCTGTTTCAGCCAAAGAAAACTTCATCTGGAAATCGTCGTACACAAAGTTCTCACAGTGACTATGGTTCTCTCTCAAGTAACAGAAGTAGTCGGAGCTTTTCACCAAAGCAGTGAGTACTGATATTCCTTTTTTGTATGTGAATATTTAGAGATTGTATATTTGGATTGTATGTTTGGATTGTACGTATATTTGGATTGTATATTTGGATTGTACATTTCGATTGCATATTTAGAGATTGTACATTTGGATTGTACGTTTGGATTGCTTGGATTGTATGTTTTGATTGTATATTTGCATTGTATATTATTTGCATAGTATATTTCGATTGTGTATTAATAGAGATTGTATATTCAGAGATTGCATATTTGGATTGTATATTTCGATTGTATATTTAGATTGTATATTCAGAGATTGTATATTTGGATTGTATATTTCGATTGTATATTTGGATTGTATATTCAGAGATTGTATATTTGGATTGTATATTTAGATTGTATGTTTGGATTGTGTATTTGAGAGGTGAAACGTAGAGAAATTGAAGTAGATATATAATTAGGAGAAGTGGGGGCATCTCTTTTCAGTTGACAAAGTTCTAATTTCTATTTGCTAATATATTTTTTGCCACTTTTTGTTTGTAAGCTTTATAAATTCGTCAGTCCACTTTATAAATCCAATTGTTTCCAACCGTTCGCTTTCTAACTTTTCTCCTTGGTCTTCCAGGAAACGTTTATCAAACGGAGATGTTGGCGAGGCAACGGACGAGTCAACGACTTATGACGTAGAAGAAGAGGAAAATGTTGGCACTGTAAGTGATGATATGTTAAGCATAAGCCTGTTCGACGACTGCGCATTCAAATGACGCGTTCTGCGTTGGTTTAAAATTGCAGTTGAATCATAACATGTAGCTGAGACTGGAGTTTATCTGCATATCAAAGTATTCAATTGTTCAATCGTTATTTCTGTTTTACAAACAGCCATAATGCAACTGCAATGTGATTTGAATATGCAAAACGTAGCCTGAGTTGCAGCCGCTTGTATTTCCGGAAGTAAAAGAGTATATATACTTTTTTACTTCCGGAAATACAAGCGACTGCAACTCAGGCTATGCAAAACGTTGCTCAAAGAACAATTAGTTTTCGCACGGTTGACTAGTTTCAAATTACACAAAAATATTCCCAGGGACGCCGGAGCGATAGTAGGGCAGGGGGGGGCAATGCGAACGTAAGGGCAGTCGAAAAAAAAATTTCGCTGCCACGCCCTTTAATTCGATGGGATTTTGATGATTTTCAAATTTCAACACATTTAATTGTTATTTCTATGTACAAATATAGATATAAAGAAGTATGGAACGAAAACAATAGCTTTCCATTATGCGCTGATCGTCTAATTTACAGCTGTATTCTCTCTTCTTTGCCAGTATTATTATTGTTTCATTTATATTATAAGGGCACTTTTGCCCCCCTTGCCCCCTTAGGAAAGGGCAGGAGGGGCGCTTGCCCCCCCGCGCCTCCCCTCTCCGGCGTCCCTGAATATTCGCTTAAGTTAAGCCGGCTTAAGTGCAACTTTCTATATTTTGAATGAATATAATTGAATGAATGATTGACCATGCAGTTGTTTACTTTGGTACTGACGCATGTTGTAAATCTTCCAGACTTAGCTATACATGTTATGATTCAACTGCAATTTATCCCGACGCAGAACGCGTCATTTGGATGCGCAGTCGACTTATACGAACTGGTCTATTATCTTACTAAGATAAAAATACTACTACCACTAAGATTCTGCGCATTGTGCAGGGTTTTTGAGATAATGTCCGTTATTATCAGTCCTAAACTGTGGTGTCCGAATGGAATCAAACAACTGCTTTACTTTAAATTTTTTTTTTTTTTTTGTTGAACCATCGCATTCGTAAACTCCGTACCAATTGCCTGGTGCTTTAAGCAGAGATTTTGGGTTCGACTATCTGGGTTGGGAAATGAATAATGAAAACGTTTCTTTTCAGCAAGCATTCTATCTACTCCATTGGTATACAATGAGTTAAGCTGTAATTCATAACGAAACAATTATATATTTATTTAACCATGTAAAAATGCAAGGACGTTAAATCCTAAACTAATATTTATTTTAGAAAAATATCGAAAACTATTTAAATATAAACATATAAATTTTAACAAAACTATAAACCTGACTAAGCTTAACCGACTTTAACTAAACTTAAATTCCTATAGACTTCAATAGACTTAAATTAACTAACTTAGTAACTAAACTTATATATTTCTAAACTTTTTAACATAAGATTGTAGAGGAGTCATTAAAAGACCTGGTTCAAGACTCTAAAGAAAGCAAACTTGCAGCCGACCAATCAATAAATGACTACATCATTAAAAACACTACAAACTATCAAAATAATAATCCATGTGAAGACAGGACAGAATTGCAAGAAACGCTTGAAGTAGAATTGCAAAATTTTAGTTCGGATGAAGTTAGAGTTGACCGTACTGACTATGAGACTTGTTTGGATCCAAGAGATCCCGCAAGCGATCAAAGTTTAGAGTTTTTGAATGAGAAACTGTCAAACGAAAAACGAATGAAGACAAGATCTAAAAGCTTGGAGATGTTTTATATTGAAAACTTCGCAAATTTGAAACGTGGCGAAGGTAGTGAACTCGACGACGGTGTTAAAGATGAAATTTGTGATACTGGGAGTTTTGAGGAATCACAAAGCGAGAATTTGGTCCAAAGTTTGGAGTTGGAAGATGATAGTTATAATCATAGCAACAACAACAACCACAGCGAAAACAACGACGAGGACAACAACCATGACGACAACAACGAGAGCGACAACAGCAACACCACCAACAACAATAGCAACAAAGGACTTTGGGCAATTACGGAGGCATTAAATGCTTTCGAACTGTATAAGAGTCAGACATCGTTAGACGAACTAAGTTGCATCGAAGAGGAGGAAAGTCATGAGGGGAAGAGCAGTGAGCAGGAGGAGAGCGAGGGAGAGGGGGTTGTGGGGGAGGGGAAGAGAGGTAACCCCATAGAAGAAAAGCTCGTAAATGAGGGATTCAAAAAGGTCGGGCCCAAAAAGGACAAACTCAAAAAGCTTGAGGAACAAGGAGACGAAAAATGGAGGTTTAAAGTGGAGGGGATTGAAGAAAGAGAGTCCGAAAAGGATTGGTTGGAAGAAGAAGGGTCTGAAGATGAGCTGCTCGAAGAGGAACGCTCTGATGATGAGCTGATCGAAGAGGGAGGATTCGGAGAGGAACAATTTGAGAAAACGAGGCACTCTAAGCATCAACGTAAGGGGCAAAGAATCAAAGAAGAGGTGCTAAAGGACCAGAAATTCACCGAAAACAGCTTTAAGATGCAGAGGCTCAAAGAGGATAAGCTAACTATTAAGGAGGTCGTAGAAAGAAACGATAAGCAAGGGCTCAGGGAGCGAAGGCTCATGGAAAAGGGATTTAAAAATAAGGGACTCAAAGAGGAAAGCCTTAAAGGGGAGAGACGCAAGGAAGAAAAACAAGTGAAAAAAATGAGCGATGAGCATATGCTCAAGAATGGGGGAGAAGTGGGTTTCGAGGAGAAGAGGTTTAACAATGAAGTGCGTAGAAAGGAGGACCCTAAAGAGGACGTGGACCTGCAGGAAAACGGGCTTGATGAAAACGGACTCAAGGAAAACGGACTCAATAGCGAGGAAAGCGAAGAAAATGACAGTGATGAAGAGGGAAGCGAGTGGGAAACTGACGAGGAAAACGAGGTCGGGGTGCGGATGGGAGGTGAGAAATACAATAAAGAGAAGAAAAATGTCTCCTTTGATGAAAGCATAGAATATGACGATGATGATGACTATGATGAATCGTATGGTGAAGATAGCGAATATTCAAGTGATGGAGAAATGTCAGATTCCTCGATTGAACAACAAAAGGTAGAGAATAGAGAATTTAAACATGTTAAACAATCTTAAATACATAAATACATTAAACTAAACTAAATTAACAAAACTAGCTCTATTTAGATTGAAAAGCCTCTTTAAAAATTTATCATTTTTAAAATTTAACTTAAAAATTTTAAAATCTAAATGAAAAGCGGTCATTAATTTCAAAAGTACAATCCTCTTCAAACGTTTTTCTACTGCTCTCAGTTCAAGAAGGACACAAGAAAGTTTGGTTTTAAGAACTTAATGAGAAAAATTGAAACCAATTTTTGAAAATGAATGTCAGTTTTGTGTATATTATGTTTACATTATATTATGTCGGGCAGACTAATTCTTTTTCTGTTGTTGTTCCAGGACAGCACAGCAACCATGAATTCAGAAACAATCGCCGATCTTGAAACTCAGGTATGTATACAAAATATTTGCCCTACAGTTGCAATATCGTTGGCAGAATAGATTGGGTACCTGGGTACCTGACTAGCCGGGGGCTCTGGAAAACTTTGCATTTTAGAAATCCAGAATGGCCATTTCCGTCATTTTCAAAGTGAAAACATATATAATCTTCTCGCACGTTTGGCACTTTGCGAACGCCTCATTCAGAGGGCCCTGTCATACGTCCTCCAACTGTGGTCCACCACTTTTGTACTTACTTCTAAATTTCTCAAGTTTAAGAAAATTAAAGAAGGCGAAGAGGAAGGAGAGGAGAAAGACTCCAAAAGTGACGTTGACGACGACGATGATGAGGACGAAATGGATTCTACTGAATTGGCAGAATTGGTTGCCATGGCATCAGACTTGACTGACGTCACCGACTCGGAGTCCGAAATGGGAAAATCGGGTAGCAATGAAACGGGCGAGATACCGACCATGACTGACATGACTAATTCTGTAAGTTTTAAAACTGATTTAAACTGGATAGATCTATCAATTCTAAACTGTTCTCTCCAGAGATCCAGTAAGAGTCATCCACTATTGATCCATGTGTTACTACAGGGTCAAACCTAAACTAAACTAACTCTACTTATACTGGATAGATCTACCGAATTCTAAACTACAGTAGAACTATCTCGAACTGTCAAGGCAGACCACAAAACGTCGAGATAGCGGGGGTTCGAAATGACCGAGTCAGTGTCAAATTTCAAAAAGATAATTACAATAATTATTCAATGAAATTGGATTAAAGTGGCTGATCCAATGACCCAATGATACGACTGTTATTTGTGAAATATACAATAAACACTGTCAATACAGTACATCTAATAATTGTGCTGTAAGAGTGTAAGTATCTTCTACTGAAAGAGTGCACTCTATAGTATAGTCCGTTTTACGTGCATTTTTACGCTGCATGTATTTCCTAATAACACTTACGAATTTGTCCGGTCCCAGGCCCTGGTCCGGTCTCAGCACGTGAACGCGTAATTTAAGCTAGCCTTTAGTTCAGTTAAATCTAGCTAGTTCATTTCAAAAATATAAATTTGAATTTTTTCTTTTTTCGTTCGCAGGCGAGTTACAGCACTCCAGAAAGAATGTATAAACTGGTTTTGGCGGGCGACGCCGCGGTCGGAAAGTCGAGTTTTATTCTTCGTCTTTGTAAAAATAAATTTCATTCCAGTCTCAACGCGACACTTGGTAAGTACCAACAAAATCGAATATTATTACTTCCGCCAGGATGTTCTGTTTTCACCTGGATTTGTTTGTGTTCGTGTGTGTTTTATTGTTAGCACGATAACTCGAAAAATATAAACCATTTTAACACGAAAATTTGTGGCAGTAATGATCACAGGCGAACGACAAATCGAGTGAATTTTGGCTCCATTTGGATGAAAATTGGATGAGAAATTTACAAACGTTTGTCTTGTTTTCCGGGATGAAAATAATTGAATGCGTAATTGTGCATTTATAATTTATGCATTTATAATTTATGCATTTATAATTTATGCATTTATAATTTATGCATTAATTTGCTGGCGGAGGTATGCAATCTCGATCTGAGTGCCCTCTAGTGTATATTTCTACTAGAGATGGATGATCCGTTTGGACGAATTTGGGCAAAGAAAAGATAGTTCGTCTGATAATTCGTCTATGTATAAACGCGGCAAACAGACGGAACATCCATCAAGACGAACTATTTGCGTACTCCGTATCAATACCAATGACTTTCCCACTGACAAATAATAAAATTGTTCGGTTTTTAAGCAAAATAAGATGCTAAGTGTGCTCCATTTCTTGTTTTCAGGTGTTGATTTTCAAGTGAAGAACCTCAAAGTAGACTCAAAAACTGTCGCACTTCAATTGTGGGATACCGCTGGTCAGGAAAGGTAATGTAAAGTTTTATCAGTTGCCACTTCATGTAAGGACCACAACACAGTTTGAACCAATATACCGGCGGATATACGATCGGTCAGGTAACTTATTCGAGGTGGTTTTCACCCTGACACAACCCCTGACCCTAACCCTAACATCATCTAATTATTTAACTCAAACTATTATGATTTATGTGTTCCTAGTTTTATCAAGGTTTTACCCAGGTTCAAAGTGTCTGAGGACTCCCCCATGCATTAAAGCGCGGTTTTCATTTTTTTCGTAGTTCTCGTGACCAAGTGATGGTTACCGATATGAAATAGTCTGGATTTAACCCGGGTCCAGGGCCGTCCTCAGAAAATTTATCAGGGGGGGTGTAAGGTCCTTTCAACCGACTGACTAACGAACTTGTACCGACTACATTATTAACAATTATTGGATGAGGCGGAGCAGGATATCGATAATTATTCAGACCAAGGTCAACGTTATCTGCCGAAGCGAAGCTGAGGCGGATAACGTTGACCGATGCATCAATTATTAGTCATCAATGAATCAATTGTTAGTCATCAAAAATATTTTTGTCTGCCGACTAAAATAGCACTTCTGCCGACTGAAACTCCAAACTTTGGGGGGGGGTGTGACACCCCCCCCCAAACCCCCGTAGGTCCGGCCCTGCCCGGGTCAAACGAGGATGAGAGTTGATGAGAGTTGCAACTCTCACTCGCGTTTGACCGCCAACTCTCATCAACTCTCCTATATACTCTCATCAACTTTGAGTTGGTTCAAATTTTGATGAGAGTTGGTGAGAACTTCTGCTCGTTTGACCGGTAATATCCAGGCCACTCTCATACAAACTCTCGCTTGCTACCTCTCATCAAATCTCATCCTCGTTTGACCGGGCTTTAGATCACCTCAGACTTCAGTATTAAGTAATATTCTATATAATATTATTTTCCAGGTTCCGAAGTATTGCAAAATCATATTTCCGTAAAGTCGACGGTGTGCTTCTGTTGTATGACGTCACATGCGAGGCATCATTTGTTAACATTCGAGATTGGATGTCCACGATAGAGGTAACTTGATCAACTTTCGTCCGATCCTAGGACTTATGTTGCAATAGAAACTTTATTCCCATCTAAATGGAGAATTTAATCAAAATTTAGTTGCAATATAAGACAACAAGCAAGTTGCTGAAGAAGCAATATTAGTTCAATGCCAAAAAAAGGACCGAGATATATTTTGAGATCCAGTCAAAAGCTTGTTATCACTTCAACCTTATCGTAATATACCGTAGCGTTTTCTGTGTGTCAATGTCATCAGTTCTGCCAAAACAAAGAAATACGCCTACGTTTCGTCGCGATACGAATAGAATGGCTTGAAGCCCGTTTTCCACTTCAACCGTATCGAAACGTCGGCGTAGCCTTTTCTTTTGTGTCAATGCCATTTGTTCTGCTTAAGGAGGCTCTCTACAGTCTCAAAAAAACGTGTTTTTGCAATAAAAAAAATTTGGCTCCGAGGAATTTTTTTTAAATCGCATATTTCAATACTTTGTACTTTAGGTGCTCGTGTGCAAAAAATAAAAAAGTTTTACCGAAGGAAAATCCAAAAAATTAAGAAAGAAGATAAAAATACGACAATTTCTAAATCGCGTTGTTACCATGGCAACGTAAATATTTAGAAACATTTTTTGTTTTTCGTAATCCGCAATATTGTGGCAATCTGATGGCTAAGTTTCGTGACCATACCTTGCAAAATGAGCAAATAATGGACCTTAGAGCACATTTGCGTGCTACAGAATTAAAATTGTAGGGAGCCTCCTTAAATGATCAGGATACGCTATGTTTTGGTACGATACGGTTGAAGTGGAACCCAGGCTTAAGGCTGTAACGTTTTCCACTGCACCCGTATCGTAACGAAACGTAACGCATTTCTTTGTTTCTTGAGCACTCGGGTAAAACTAATGACTTCGACACAAGAGAAATGCTACGGTACGTTACGATACGTTTTAAATGAAAAACGGCCTTTACTGCTGAAGTTTCTAAATGACATCTGCCATCTCGTAGACGGATATAGTCCATATCAGTAATAAATTTTTCCGCCAGGCCATATCCATAAACACAACCATGCACATTTTAGTTACAGCGATTTCTCACCCTTTAAATTTTCTAATCCTTACAATCTTAAATTACCTAACGCTTACCCTAACCTTATCTTCATCCTAACACTTATGCTAATCCCAGAACTGGGTTAAACTTCTTTTCAAAGTGGCATAATTTGTAATTGGAGTTTGATTGCTTCGTTTAGGAAAGCTCGCAAAAGAAAGTTCCCATCATGCTTTGTGGCAATAAATGCGACCTTCGTGACGAATATGCCAGGGAAGGAAGGAAAGTTGTCTCGACAGAAAGTGGTCAGCGGCTTGCAAAGGTGAGCGTCAACACGTCTTTTGAAGCGTCTTTTGTATTGGTTAAATTTGATGGTACAGTGGTTAGTGAATGTGCCTTTCAACTCTGTGACTGCGGTTTAATTCCTGCAATATACAGTTGTACGATTATGATTTCCGGCCCCAGTCGCATGTGAGAAGTGTGCTTCCAGTTTACCAAACACTCCAGGAGAAAACTCCACGGGTACTCTATAAGTTTAGGTTTTCTCCTGTAGTAACCCTGGATCAATACAGGTGACCCTTACCGGACTTCTAGGTGGAACAGTTTAAATAAAGTTAGTTTAGTTTATGTTTCCTCCTGTAGTAACACTGGATCAATAAGGGATAACCCTTACTGGACTTTTAGTGAGAACAATTTAGAACTGCATGATAGAGCTATCCCAGTATGGAAAGAATTCAGTTAAATTCAGTTCAGTTTAGTTCAGTTTAGTTTAGTTCAGTTTAGTTTAGTTTAGTTTAGTTTAGTTTAGTTTAGTTTAGTTTAATTGGTTTAGTTTAGTTTAGTTTAGGCTAATTCCTCCTGTAGTAACTTACACTGGATGAATAAGGGATAAACTTTACTGGATTTTTGGTGAGAACAGTTTAGAACTGATAGAGCTATCCCACTATCCCAGTATGGAAAGAATTCAGTTTAGTTTAGTTTAGTTTAGTTTAGTTTAGTTTAGTTTAGTTTATGCTTCCTCCTGTAGTAACTTACACTGGATGAATAAGGGATAAACTTTACTGGATTTTTAGTGAGAACAGTTTAGATCTGATTTGGTTAAGGTAGTTGATAACTGCACCAATAATGGATGATCCTTACTGGACATCGATAGAGAAGTAAAGAAAAAATTTATATCTGATAGACATATCCAAAATATTAATATAAGTGTGTAACGTAATGAGTATTTTCCTTTTTAAGCATTATGACGCGTTGTTTATCGAGACTAGTGCAAAGGATGGAAGCCACATTGAAAAAGCTTGCAAAGAACTCGCGAGGTTTGCAAAATAAAAAGCGTTTTATTTGTTTTATTTGCTGTGTTTATACACGAACGAATCATCTTTTCTTTGTCCGAGATCGCCCAGACGTATCATGCTAGTAAATAAATAGGGTCAACATGAAAACTGTCCATTTTCAGTACTGCACGTAAATATTTTCAAGGATGCACATCTTTTTTTAGAGCTGGACATGTGGCACTGATTTGCACGTTAAAAACTGATCCGGTTCCAAAAAGTTAATTATCAAAATTTTAATTTAGTTTCTTGTCTAACAGAATTCTCACTTCACTGGAGAATGAAGAAATCGAGCAATCAAGTGGACTGAGACTGGAGAAACGAGATAAAGAAAAGAAGAAGCGTCCATGTTGTCCCTCGTAACAGTCATGATCAACGATGGAATTTCGTATCCGGATTGAGCTGGTCTGTGAAGAGAGCTGCCCTAATCGCCTGGCCTTTACTAGCGACATAAACGCATCGTGGAATGAGGTGGAATATTGGAGTTTAAATAATTCCACATTCCCATGACAAAGTCTCTTTTTAAATTTCGTATTCCACATCATATCTTGAAAAAGTTCCTCATTTCGTCGAGCAGCAAACAAAAGATTCCATATTCCCCAATATAAATGAATCCCCCCCCGAAAACACACGAATAAGAGAAGACAAAATTAACAAAGAAAACAGTGAAGCTCGTGACATATGCTTCGAGATAAACGACCACTTTGAACATGCGCGCTAGATGTAAATAGACGTACAAAACATCCATGCATCGTGTAACTAAATCGTAACATTGGAACCAGTACATGCATAAAACTCATTCGTAGATGGAAGAACATATTTATTTAAGAATTAGTTAGTGGAGGTTAAAACAAAATAAACCATATTAATAGTAGGAAGACAAAAATGGTATAAATATGTGAACTTGTGTGCATTTGACTACTGGAAACTATTGCGTTTAGATGCTGGGTGATGAATAATTGGTTTGTTTTGTGGAACTGATCTGAAATATCAATTTTATTTATTTGGCAAATCGTTTGTCAATGCCAATAATAGAATTAATAGAAGGCACTCGGAGCCTGCATACCCCTAGCCGGCGAGGCAGGCTCATTGTAGCATACCCCCGCCAGCAAATTAGGTCGACAATTATCATGCATAAATTTATATACATGCACATGCACTAATTACACATTCAGTTCTTTTTGAACTAAAATTTAATCGGTCTATGACCATTATATTAGCTCCACAACTTTTTATGTCCAAATGTTTGATATGTTTTTAGTTATCGTGCTTAGAGTTACAGACAAACACACACACAACCTCCTGGCGGAGGTAGTAAACCGATTTTGTGTTTTCCACACAACAAAACAATTATATTTATTTTCGCCGTGCAAACCTACTTTTTAAGAAATCGTTAGTGTGGGGCCATAATAGAAAGGGGACGTAACAAGTAGGTGGTGTATTACAGGTGTGGGAAGCTGAAGGGCGGTCTGGGGGTCATCCCCCAGAAAATGTTTGTATTCTCCCATCGAAATGGATATATCCCATCTAAATGGAGCCAAGTTTTGTTGTGAGAATACCATAACTTTCTTCTAAACTCAGTTTTTTCCCTTTTTTTCTTATATTTTGGACAAAAGGGACCTTCACTGGGGGGGCCAAAATAGCTTCCAACACATTGAACTATAAGTGGGCCAACATGGGGACTTGGGGGACATTTCCCCCCCAGCCTATCCGTTAAAAAAGGCCCTGCTACAAGAATACCATTAGTTTTTTCCTTTAAAAAAATCGATAATCTCAAAAATCGCAAAGCATGCAATATGGGAACGCGGTTTCGTTAACCCAAAAAATTAACCTTACACAAAGTATACCGTACAACTCTCGTAAACCGCTGACTATTGCTGGCTCAAAAATCAATGTTCACGCTTTTCAATCGTTTTTGATCAAAAACTGTAAAAATTGTTTGTCGTTTTTTGTGGATTTTGGCAGTTCTTTCAAGGTTTAAAACGCCGATATCGTTACGGGGAAGTCTGTAGTGGCCTGCAGTGTTCAAATATGGATTTCCAAAACAGGGCAGGCGGTAAAACGGGCAGTGGCGGTGTAGCATCGTTCTCCGAAAGCAATAGAGATCGACGAGAAAGGTTGAGGCAACTAGCTTTGGAGACTATAGATTTGAATAAGGTTTGGATTATTTGATTTTTGATAAATCGTCATTGTTTCTTATGATATACACTGTTTTTAACGTATGTTTGTGAAAGTTTGTATATTTTTAGAGCACTAGTTTATTGTCATTTATTAACCCCCCCGGCAAATATTTGTTGAATACTTGAATGTATATATTAGAAGTATTTAATATGCAGTCGTCAATAGAGAGCTACAGTTTGGGGCAGGGATGGATAAAAGACAATTTTTTCAAAAAACAATTTTCTTTTTTCTTTTCATTAAAAGACAATAAAAGACAAAGACATGTCACGATATCTTTTTCTTATAAGTTTAGTTTTCGATTGATTTTCCATCATCCAAAAAAAGAGTAGAGAAATATAGTTGTTCTAAAATGTGTGATCAATGTTGCAAAAGTTTGAAGAAAATAAACTCTCAGTTTAAAAAAAAAAATATAAAAACATAAAAATCAAATCTCTCATATCTCAATTCTTCTTTTATTAATAAAAGACAATAAAAGACAAATTATTAAAAGACAGATGCCATCCCTGGTTTGGGGCCATTAACAAATGGGTGTTCTCTCGCAATCACAGACTTGTTCCATGATGGTGGGGGTGGGGTAGCAAATAATCCGCGATTAAAACATAACTAGGATGAAAACAGTAAAAAAAGACATTGTCTGGTCTGTGATTGGGGTTAAAGCAATCGCTGAGCAAATGTGTGATCGCAGAAATGTATTTTTCGATGGCCCATACCAACGTTCTTGGCAATGCTGATGTTACTCATACAAAATTTATCTTTTATATTATGGAGACAGCTAGCTGTTCTTGCTTGAAATTATGAACACGAAACTACTCAGACTGCTGATGATTCCTTGATTTCAATCAAGGACTGATGCCATGATTAACATAGTGTATTTGTGATGTCTGTGTTTATGAATACGTGTGTTGCATGGTTTTCTGAAAGCAATGCAGGTAGACAGATAGAAGTGAGATTGAGACAACATGTGATATAATCCAGGGCTTGAAATTTGCAGTATCCCGATATTCACAGGATACCAGATTCTATATTTGGATACTGGCCGGCCAGTCAGCAAATTTCTCTACTCCACAGAGATTTCTCGGTTTTTTATATTTCCATACCCGGGTATGTGTTCGTAAGTACAAATGTTCTTCATTGTTCACAGTGTTCATGTTTGCACATTTTGCATGCTTTTTCTAGTGAGTGTGTAATTTGGCAGTGCCATAACCTGCAACACAAGCTTACAAAACCTCTCTCTTCCATAGATTCATAAATCAACGTTTGAATATTGCTTAATAGAAAATCTACTATCCAAATGTGGGATACTAGATTCTGTGGGTGTATAGTTGTGTGAAAACTTCGAATTTCAAGCTGTGAAATCTGCAATGGGGAAGGCATTTAAAGCAATTGTGGAACAAATCCGAAATTATTGAAATGAAATTGACTGTCCCTTATTGACAAGATATCCAGGTTGCTCGCTGAACAGATGTTTTCTTTTTAATAGGATCCATATTTTATGAAAAACCATCTTGGTTCTTATGAATGTAAACTCTGCTTAACCTTGCATAACAATGAGGTAAGGTTAGATTTGATCAATGGAAAAAATATATGTTCAATATGATTAGTTGAGATAATATATTTATCAACTTACATTGTTTGTTTATTGCAGGGAAGTTATTTGGCACACACTCAAGGAAAGAAACATCAACAAAATCTGTAAGTTGTTAAAAGTACAGGACCTTGATCAGGGCACAATTTATGGATTTTATACAAGTTGTGAAGTTGGTTCCTCCTGAAAACATCCCCATGAAACCACCCCCATGAAAACATCCATATTCAAAGCAATTGGTGTTTTCCCAAATTTTTAGATAACTCATTATGTCACAGTATATATGCATTGGTGTTCCCTTATGTATTATTGCACTCTCAAAGGCCAGATATCTTCACTTGTCGAGGGGAAAGTGTTTAGGGTAAGAGGTTCATTGTCATGTTGTACATTTTGTATTGTAGGGCAAGAAGAGCTGCCAAGGAGGCTAAGGAAGCTCCAGCACAACCTCAACCTGTAAGATTTTTATTCTTTATATTGTTGTATTAAGATTCTTTGTATTTGCAATATTTGTTGTAGTATGCTAAGTACCAATGTAGTGAGTTATGAGCTGATCAAAAAAATGACCAATTACTCTGGCTGATTATTTGAAGGCCGATTGAAGCAAATAATTGGCGATTAATCGATATCTGCTGATTATCATTATGTTGCTTATAGCCGCTGGTTCAGTAGATATCTGTGTGTTAGGTTTAATATGTATTTTACAATTTTTCCTCCTCAAATGATTATTTCAAAATGGCCGATTAATCATCTTTGCCAATTATTTTCTGATTAATTGGCTCACCACCACCACTGTAATAAATTCTGTATACCTTTTTATCCAGGAAAAACCCAGAGTGTCACTTAAGAAGTTTGTCAAAATTGGAAGGCCTGGTTATAAAGGTAAGGGGGGGGGGATAGAACCTTTATACTGTGCTGCCATTCAATGTTTTTCAAACGCAGTTCTTTTCATGAAGAATCCTTTAAAACTATGGTTAGACATGAATGTATAACTTTCACCAGGAAGCTTGATTATGTATTCAAAATGGTGACATAAAAATAGATTTGACCAAATCAGTAAATCAAAGTTATTTCTGGCATGCTCCCTTGATGATAGCTCTGAAATATAGTTTAACCATTAACTGGCAGTACCCTACCACTGACAAGTAAAATTGTCTGCTGTTAGACAGAGTAAAATACTAAAGTAGGGCATATCTGGGCGCATTGCAAGCCAATGAGTTAACAAGAGACACTGGCAGATAGTTTTGTTAACCCATTAATATGGAAGTATCCTATACAACTGACGAGTAAAATCGTCTTGCATTAAACAGAGTAAAATACTATAGGATTAGGTGGGCGCATTGCAAGCTAATGGGTTAAGCACTGTACTGTTGTATTCTATTTTAGTAACAAAACAACGCGAACAAGGGTCTGGACAACACAGTCTACTGTTTCAGGTACAATCAATATGTGGCTTGGTTGAAGACATTGTTTAGTACAGTCATGCTCCAGTCAAACAAGAACAAGAATTGCATGAGAGTTGACTGGATATTACCATGCAAACCGGTCAAATATGCAATCTCTCTCATCAACTCTCATCAAAATTTGAACCAGCTCAATGTTGATAACAGTTGGTCTGTTGATGAGAGTGCACAAGAGTCTATGAGAGTTGGCGATCCAAACGAATTGCAACTTCTCATTAACCTCATTAATGCATGGATCAATCCTTGCTGTTACCATCCCCCCGGGCAACCCCGGGGACAATGCAGCAAATCATGTTCCGGGGGCCGGGAATTGGTTTGATGATTTTGTCCTGGGGGGTAGGCGGAGAATGCGTGAGATCTGGGGTTTGGTGACTGGCAAAGTACAGACTAGTCCCTAGTCCTCTGTGCGCGCGTTATTTTTCCGTGACAGGCAAAAGCCCATCAAATGTTGGATATACAGCATCTCAAAAAGATTGTTTACAATAGAAGAAGGGCTGCTGAGAAAGCAAAACAAAGAAGCGCTTTGATTTTCTGTTGAAAATTGTTTACAAAGATTGTTTACAATAGAAGAAGGGCTGCTGAGAAAGCAAAACAAAGAAGCGCTTTGATTTTCTGTTGAAAATTGTTTACAAAGATTGTTTACAATGGAAGAAGGGCTGCAAGTCCTTGCATTAGTTTTTCACCCTTGCCCGGGGGTTGGGAATTGTTAATTTTCAAATTCCCGGGGCTGGGAATGTGCAGTGAGCTTTAAAAAATTTTACAAATCCCCGGGGTGTTGCCCGGGGGGGATGGTAACAGCAAGAATTGATCCATGCATAAGGTCTGTTTCATATACGTCGAATTTAATTCAGACGAATTTAATTCGCTATTAAATTCGTCGATTAGTCGAGTTTAACATGGTTTCATTTCAAATGACGAATTTAATTTATTAGACGAATTGAACTCATAAGAAGCCATATCATGGATTTCAAATTAATACGAACCATAATCAGAAGTTACTCACATTAACTACATAATTCCGATGTATTTAATTCGACACAACGAAAGTCGATACGACGTCGTATGAAACGAAGACGCGCTACAGACGTTGTATCCGTCTGACCATGACGGATAGAACGTCTTGGACGAATTTAATTCATTTCATACGACGCACTAGCGTCGAATTTAATTCGTTCAATTAAACTCGACGATAGTGCGACGTATGAAACAGTCCTAACTCTCATCCCTCGTTTAACCGGCGGGCTTTATGTGTAAATACATATGCTTCCAATGTTTGGAAAACAAAAAAATCGGTGGGAAGATAAAAATGTGTCGGAATAAGCTTATTGTATTTTTCTGTTACCCAGATTGACTATCCAGAGATAACAGATGGTTTGACCCCCAGACATCGCTTTATGTCAGCGTATGAACAGAGAATTGAGCCTCCTGATAGATCTTGGCAATATTTACTATTTGCTGCAGAACCTTATGAAACTGTTGCTTTTAAGGTGAGTAAATTATTGTTAACTTTTGGTCACATTTCAAATTTGGACGTTAAAATAGATCATCTGTGCTGAACACTTACACTGGTTTTCATTTCATTAGATTCCAAGTAGAGAAATCGACAAAAGTGATGGGAAATTTTGGACACATTGGAACTCGAACACGAAGCAGGTATTTACGAGTATTATTCGCACTGATGATGAACCGGGCTTAGGGATTGAAAGCTTTGCGAAATAAATGTGGTGTTTTCACAAAACAAAACAATTATGATTATAGTAATTTCCAATCAAACACTTTCAATAAAAGAAGGAGTGGGACACCTATAATGCAGGGTGTATAAAAAACGTTAATCCAACTTTAGCGTGTTATCGTGCGTTTATTATTTAGTTTATAGATTTACTTTTTTCATAGCAATAAAGACCAATCTTTTAGCTGTCAAATGATACCATTTTTGTATCATTGCCATAACAAATACGATACGATTGAAAATTGCCGGTCGAAAACGCATTTTTCCACCATTGGGAATTGAGTGCAAAGCTATTGTCTGCCTATTGAAATTACTCTCATTTCGGATACAAATTTAGAAATTTTAATAAGATGGCGTAACCCATGGGCTATTTATCAAGTCTTGAAACATTTAGTGTTTGAAACATTTTTCGAAACAGAAAGTTTGCAGACTTGAACTGGCAATGCTGAACGTTTCACAAACAGGCAACGCCAACTATCATTTCGGCGAATGGTCGAAATTTGAACGACGTTTAATTCCCAAAGTGGAAGAATGTGATTTCGACCACTCTTTTCTCATCAGATCGTATTGGGCCGTTCTTGATCGTAGTGATACAAAAAGGTATCAATTGACAGCTAAAACCCTGATCTTTATTTGTGTGAAAAAGGCAAATCTATGAACTAAATATTATGCGCGCAATAGCATGCCAAAGTTGGATGACCTTTTTTGATACACCCTGAATATCAACCAGTTTAAGTAATATATTTCGGTAGTTAACCAAAATTGCCCTGCCATACATATTTTTGTCAGTCAATTACCTGACAACAACGATTTTCAATTAACACATATTCATTGTAGTTAACCAGCTCTGCTTGCAGAAGAATAGACCTTAGAAGTGCTTGACATATGAACTTCTTGACTAAGGTCTATTGCGGACTTAAAGATGCCGTACAGTTCGTTTGCCCCTGTTAGCCTTGTCCATATTTTGTTTCCAAATAATAAACTGACAGTGTATATAAACGACAATTATATCTATTTTCCTGCGTCCAGAGTAAAATCGATTATCAAGGTAGCACGATTAGGCTTTGCAAGAACATATAACCCAGTTAAACAGTTTGTAAGACGTAATGTAATGTACACATGTCCAGAATAGACTGTGTCCGCATCTTTAAGCAATGCTTGATAAAATGAAAAAATACACTGACTATAGCTAAACCTATTGACTATAGCTAAACCTTCGTAAATAAAGGCGGAAAAAGAAGAAGGACGTTACCAAATTTGTTTGTCACGTCCACACACTAGATTAAGCGTTGTATAAAGCATGGCATGTCAGTCTTTAAGCAACGACGTTTAAAGATTTTTGTCATGGCGATTTATCACTAGATATTAACCTAGAATCTCTCATTGTATTTTCCTTAGTTCTTCTTCCAAATGCATTTCAAGATCTCAGCGCACCAACAACAACTCATGCAACAGATGAAACAACAGTCTCGAAACCCTCGTCGTTCTAACCCGTCCTCAGGCGCTCCGCCCCCACCCCCCGGCGTAACTAACAACCCTCAAGGTCCATCTCAGCCACGTCCCCCACCCCCTCCCGGATTTAACCCTCCTTCAGGTCCGCCACCAGGCCAAGGGCCACCCTCGGGCCCACCAAGGCCCCCCAGTTTGATTCCACCCCCACCTCGTAATGTGCCCTCAGAGAACCCTCTCAATCCGTTTGTACCGAGATAACAAACTTTTGGACACTTTTGTTTTAGATATTGACACATTGTTTAAAGTCCTGTTCACACGATTCTCCTCCTGACGTATGTGATTGCACACAATACAGCAACAACTACACTTTTCGCCAGGTATGAGCCAATAGCTTTACTCTTGTCAGCAAATCCAGTAAATCACATACGTCAAGAGGAGAATCAGATCCGACAGATCGGATCGTGTGAACAGGCAAAAGATGTTGCGACAAAAAAGATCTCACTCAAACGGCCAAAACACCCACCTCTTTCATCAAAAGTCAAATGGTAAATGGTTGGTTGGCCCCTAAGTATAACATTATATTATATACATTCAAACTTTATTCTCGTTTCTGATCTCAATATCTCACGTTATTTCAGCTGCTGACGTAATCAGCGTGCAATAATTGTTTCTTTTTGGTCCAAAAACTTCGGTCCAAAAATTATTATTGCCTGCTGTAGAGCCCAAGCCCCCAGCGCGGTCGGCAGCTTGTATATTAAAAGCCGAAACTAAACGACTTGTTGCAGATTCGCCTCTTTAAACGAAGAGGGACTGTCCAAAAAGTTGTCAGAAATGGCCACGAAACAATGCAAAACCGTCTTCGACAAGTGTTTGTTGTTTTATCTTTGAATGTTATGTATTTTTTGCATCTTTCCCACCGGCCGCTAGTCTTGGCTTTCTTGTCTATTCTTTTAAATGTATAATAAAACAATTATTGAATACGCAATATATCAAGAATTATTCAGACCTTGGTCAATGTTATTCGCTTCGGCAGATAACATTGAGTCATTGACGTCGGTCTGAATAATTCTTGATATCATGCTCAACCTCGTCCAATAATTGTTTATTAATACTTCTAAATATTAATGCGAATGTACACTATGTATAAACAGCTCGTTAAAATGCTTTGGAATTGAACGATTTATTTGCAACGGGTACAGAATTATACTTTTCTTGTATCATTGGCATTGCGGACAGAAATGAGTATGACCATGCATGATGGCATGAAATCGACAGTTTTCCTAAAGTTTCGGTAGACGGTTTCTTTTGTCTCGTGGGTGGTGAATAATTTTTCTCAATTTATCAATAATTACCAACCAAATTGTCATTTGTTGGATCAAAATTCGCTCGAGTGCGCAGCGTGAGAAATTTTATTAAATTTCTAGAAACGTCCTTCAAGCGTCGGAACTGATGGTTGAACACTTGAATTACTCCTTGACCTGACGATGGGCTTTCGCTTAAGATAGCTAGGATTCTATGACTATGGTTTGGACCTCCTAAACCTGTCGTGTATAACTTGTACACCGCTAAATATTTCATCTTCCCCATGTTCGGTAATTTTATGTCACTACGGCATAGTTTTGTTCTGAACTATCTGGAAAAGATCAGCCTCGTACCCAGGCGCTTTTAAGGAAAAGAAAATGTACGCATTCAGCTAATTTATAGAGATCAGTGGCTAAGCTGAGCGAGCGCGCGGGGGTGCTTGGGGAGGCATCAAGACCTCCACTGGACCGTACAATAGCTACCTACACTGGACCGTACAATTCAAGATTTTATAAGGTCTTTTTCATGTAGTTCAGAAACAAACCAAGACAACATATTTTTACTCACACTGTCGCTATAAGAAAAAAATCACAAATATAAAATAATTTCTTTGAAAATAAAAACAAAATCAAATCAATATAAAATCAAATTAAATTAAAAACAAAATGAAATAAATTTCACATTAAAGTGAAATAAAATTCAAAAACACTACAGGTTGACCACCATCTTCAGCACGGTATGTTAATTAAGCATGGTGGTAAAACGGTAGTTTTCAGAGTGAGAAAATAATTCTAATTATTTTCATTATATGTAGCTGGTATTTTATTTAGAGGCAAATAGTGTAGTTAGCCTTACTCACCCTGGGCTTATCCGTCATTTTTGGGGTACTGCCTACAGATCAGAGAATGTAAGCAAAATGCGACTTTCTGTAACTGCAGTTGTAATTATAATCATGGCCGTAAATTTGCAGTTAAATTTTTGAAAAGTCGTTTTTCACATCGTTTACAAAGCAGTACTCCGAAAATGGCGGATTTAGGCCTAAGTGAGAAGGAAGGCTAATTTGTTTGCCCTGTAAATTAGCCCGATTTTATACATTGCGCTAGTTTTTTATTGTGACGTCTCATGCGGGAAAATATTCATTGCGGGCTGACTTCGTAACCTGGCCTAAAATACCCTAATTCCGATCGTGCCCGACTATTTGATGGCATTGCCTGAGTAGCCAACGGCCGGCCGCCATAACTTCGTCACACCCTAGATAGTTCATGGACATATTCTGATTATTTTTGGACGAATAATCGCTTTTTTAAAGACTTATAAACACGGATCTACTTTGTCTACAATCAAGGAGTGTTTTTGGATCATTTTAAGAGCGATCGCGGCGGATTTTGCCCCGATTTCAAGGCATAGAACGTCGACAAAGTTGGCGCTTATAGACTGGTATGTAGTTTGACTCATGCTATAGGCCATTAAACCATATTCAAATTAACTTTAAACTATCCGGAAAATGCTAGTTCTTTCATATATTTCTACCCTGTTTATACATAAGCTACAGTGCTGAACTCAAAACCGAAATCAGGCTATTTCTATGCTAATTTTTGTCTAAAAATTTTCGCAAATTCAAAATTCCTCGTTCGATTTTATATCCGACAGATTTTGAAATGTGAACCCGTCGAGGCTTGAAGCAGCTCCTATGTTATTTGCTTTTTTTATTGGGGGCAAATTAGCAGCATTTTTCTAAAGCGATTTCGCTTAAATAATGTAGAAAATAATATACTGATAAAAGTCTGCATTCATTCTAGATTTTAAATATTTGTTCGAGCCTTCGAGAGGCGATATTTATGATAAAGTACAAACCATTTACGAATTCCACACTATAATTTTGATTTTTAGCTTCAATTTGTCCACAAAACTATGCTGTTTTGTCTTTTCTATAATCCAATCGAATTTTATAGATCTCCCATTCTATTTTCTAATTTATTCAATAAACTGTTTATAAAAAGTTGAGTTGAATGGAAAGTATTGTGTAAATCCTTGTTAAATATGAGTAGTTGTTTCCTAATAACATGGGATTATAAGCCCAGCCTATATAACTGAGCACATCTAGCTGCTGTTTTTATATGTGTGGAAAAGATTCCCTTTATATGTGAATTAATTGTTTTCATTTAGAAAAATTTATGCCTTGTGTTATGTTTTGTTAGGAATTTTGTTGAGACAAAACTATTGGGGTTAATTTGTATTCATTTATTATTTATGTATTTGTTTGCATGTCATATGGGGCTGTTAAAATAGATCCAGCTAGCCCTGCTAGTCAGCGAAAACTTAGGGTAAATGCAGGGGAATTCATAGCGTTATCTATATTTGAATGTCCAGTTTCATGCTTTTCGTGTGAACAAGAAAGACGAAATTGCACAAATTTGAGTACAGTTTTGAATTCATTCTATCCTAATTAAAAATATATAGAAAAAGCTTTATATCTTTACTATAAAAGTGCAATGTTTATCGGAATCATATCATAACATCTCTATTTTCCTAACAAGGGCCTTCTTTCAAGATGTTGAAGTGTTTTAAAGGCTCATGAGTTATTGACACTTGTTAGACTTGTCCGTATATGGAAAAATGGGGTTTGCCATGTTCTCAGCCTAAGAGGTCTCGCCCATCTCCCATATACATGACCTCCTGGTTGAAAATATTTGAAACTCTCCAATGGGAAACTAGCAGCTTGAAATAAAAAGCTTCCGTACGAAAGCTTCCAAACGATGCGTTTCTGCTATGCCTATGTCCATCAAAGTTTCTGTGACCAAAGTCTTTGGTCAAGAACTTCAAAGCAACCTCCATCTTTGAAAAGTTTTTACACTGCCGTCTTGCTACTTACAATAATCGGTCGATGAGTTGAGATAATCGGCCTACAAATAATCGGCCTACAAATGATCGGCCTTAGTAATTGGCAATTTTCGTTATCGGCTCATCCATGCCAGACTTTCAACATTCATGATGCCAACTTATTCACTGTCTAGTTGTTGACTGTTGAGTCTCCTGTTATTATTGTTATTTAACACAGACAGACAGGATACTTATTTGGATGGGTCATGGATGAAAAACTTATAGTATCCAGTGGGATACCAGATTGGCAGGGGAGATACTATAACTTTGAATTCTGGTATCCCAGTTGGATACTGAAAGTATATTTAAATTTCAGACCCTGGTCAGAGCTTGTGTTCCTGGTTCTGCAATGACCAAGTAAAAGAGTTGCTAGAAATATCTGTAAACATCTACACTGTGAACAATGAAGAACATTTGTATTTACAAACAAATATGGCAAAATATACACAACAGAGAAATCTTTGTGGAGGAGAGAAATTTGTTTACTGATGAGCTTGTCGTGTCCAGTGTTAAAATCTAAAACCTGGTTCCCCCTTGGATATTGGGATACTGCAAATTTCAAGCCCTGAATTGATAATTGCACATCAAACAGTGCCCTGCAAGCCTAATTTATAACTTCAACATTTTCCTACAAAACTGCATCTAATTTTTGTGAACTAAACATTGTCAAAAAAATCATAACTCCAATGTGTGGTGCCAGTGTAGATAGCGTCTATAACTTCCAGACGAAGGGCCTTCGCTCGAAATATCAAAGTTCTTGTTAACTTTCCGAAAATGCTAATTTTAAAGTAGTGTGTGATTGTAATCTAAAGTCTTGTGTTTTTGTTAGGTAAGTTATTGAGGCTCGTCTTCAACAATCAAGATGGGCAAGTTACTGTCCAAGATCTTTGGCAACAAAGAAATGAGAATATTAATGTTAGGACTAGATGCTGCTGGTAAAACAAGTATCCTTTTGCAGATTAAGAAACAGTGTTCCAGAGCTTTCGGTCTGTGTGCCCGGATCTTTAGTTCATCAGTGCCAATAATATATGAATTTATTGTTATTAGCACTGACGAAGATCTGGACTTGGGGGTCGAAAGCTTTTCTATTATTAAAAGAGCCTGAGTTGGAAAACCAAACTACATTTTTAACAAACAAATGCTCCATTCGGTTGGACATTTTGTCTGAACAAAACAGGGCAGTCTATTTTCTCCGAAGACAGAGTTAAACAAAGAATGACTATGAGCCATTGAACTATAATAGACTGGAACGCTAACGCAGGGGGGGGGATTTAAACCAGCTTAATTCAGTTTTTCTGAGTTTTGAGTTGAAATACTTAATGCCGAACATTGGGCTGTATATGAAATTGAAGCTATTAAAAAGTTCTATTTGATATAAAAACTTCAAGACTTTAGGTAAAAGGGAAATACTTAAAACTTTGAGGGAAAATTTGCGGTTGTTTTTGTATTTTTTAAGTATTTCCATTTTGCCTAAAGTCTTGAAGTTTTTATATCAAATAGAACTTTTTAATAGCTTCAATTTCACATTCCGGCCATGCAGGCTATTGGGATTACAGTGTCAAAATATAAAACATTTCCATTTTTTGTTCTATAAATTTAATTTCAATTACTGCTTGAGGGAATTTCCAAACAGAGGCCAATGTCTGAGCAAATTTGAAAATTGCAGAACAAATTTCATGTTGGTCGGAATTTCTTTGCCGCCTTTGTGGTAAGACCCTATTTCTAGCCAAGGGCTGCCTTGCGGAGCTCCACAACTCAATCTTCTGTGGAATAGAGGACTCAACAAACTGACAAATTTTATTGAACAAACCATAATGAATGTTTAGCTAGTGTTGTTTGCCTTAACAATTTTTTTTAGCTATATTATATAAACTAAAACTTGGTCAATCTGTGACGACCATACCCACCGTAGGATTCAATGTTGAAACAGTAACGTATAAAAATGTTAAATTTAATGTCTGGGTAAGTATTTGTACTAAACTTTTTTAGTAAAATTTTACCTTCGTTGGCATCTAAGCAATAAGCATGAACAGTCGCAGAAATGACGATTAATTATCTTACATGAAACTTCAATGTTTATAACAGACATTTGACAGGTTTCAATTGGTTCTGTCAATCGGTGATGCTACTTAAAAGTGATTGGCAGATCTTGACAAACATGAATGTTTTGCACGAGAATGGACAATGCTTTTATCAGCGATTGTTTCATTACCTAATATATGCATAGCGTGAATTTATTGACTTTATGTAATATAATAACGATTAACGTTCTATTACAGTATGAATTGTAATTTCAACGAACGATGTCTGATTTTAACAAGAATTTCTGTCAGAATAACCGCTTTTTACAAATGACATTTGATTTGATGACATGATACATGGGGTGGGGGAAAAAGCGGGCAATTGGTGCCAGAAAATATTTGTGGTCCGCAGAAAGAAAATAGAAAAAATATCAACATCAAAATATAATCCAAAAAAATAAAAATTATACAGTCAGCAGATGTACATGAAGTATATCCTCAACCCCTTGATCAAGTGGCTCTCAACAATAAACCCATTGAGCTTAAATATTAATATAGAGATAACATGGTTAGGAAACTCTTCAAACTGCAAAGCAGCTAACAATTGAATGGGATTGATGTTGAACGGTACCTGACCGTGCACAAAGCTTTTGTTTTACATCAATATTTCAGAAACACGGTTTGGAGATTAAGCCCAAACATTCCTATTGGTCGATTCATAAAACTACAATATATTCACTGACCGTGACCGTGCACAAATGCAAACAAAAACATAGAACAAAACCGAAAACCGAGTTTCCTAACCATGTTATCTCTACAGGGTGTCCCCCAAAAAAGTCCCCCTATAGAAATCACTCTTTTGTTGTTAAACGTGCGTTGTTATACCTCTGGGAATTTAAAATAGGTTCTAAAACGAACAGCAACACAAAAATGTCTAATTACAAATTCGTCTTACCGTCAGTTCTAGTAAGAATGGTCCAACTGACTACAGAGCAACGAGTATTTGTCGTAACAACTTATACGTCGCGTTAAATTATTCCGCCGTTCATGTGCAATTAAATTAAATTCCCAAAGGTATAATAACGCACAAGAGTGATTTCTAAAGGGGGACACCCTGTATATTAACTATGCCCTAACTATTCCAAGCTGCAGTACACCTATACTGTACACTGGAGTGCAAGCTACCTTAAACAGTAAACCTAGACACAATTTCAGCAGTAGTTTTGGTGTTATAAATGTTGCTTAATCCACCGGAGCATTCAATTTGAGACTTTGTCAAAGTAATAGAGTGAGTATCATGCAAGTGATCCTTTGCGCGCTTATATTTTGCGCGCTTTGCGAAATTATAAACGACATTTAAATATTATATAAACGTTTTGCCACGTAAGAAAACACAAAATTTCACAAGATAGAATTATTGCTTAGAAGTGAAAGTAAAGCCTGTTTTTAATATGTCGCCGATGGCCGGCAATGCACTCGTGTACCATTGTTAGTGATCATGATCATTGAAGGAGAAAATGACTTCAGGTATAGACAAAGGATTTTACTCATAAAGATCTTGTGAAACTCATTAATAATTCATGATGAAAACACAAGAAATCATGAGCGTGAATGAGTTTGTATGTCTGATACAGAATCATTTTCTCACCAAATATCATTCATTTCTTTTAAATTGTTGAAGAATACGAATGTTCTCATCAAGACGTTTCACAAGTTGTTTACAACACTCGCATCAGTGTTGTATCGGATATACAAAATCTCGTCTTCGACTCGAGTTAGTATATCCGATACAACACGGCCGCTCGTGTTGTAAACATTACTAAGACAATGGCACTGCGAAAGCATCGGTGATATATGAAAACCAGGCTTCAAGTTGTTTTTCAATACGACTGGGAAAAATGAACCGATACAAATTAAATCGCAGAGATTACTCATAAATGTTTTAAAAGGCAGCCATTTTGTGGGACACCAAACGCGCAAAGGATCACTTGCATGATACTCAATCTTTAAGCAGTTCTAGTACAGTCAATAAGAATGAACTTTGTTTCGAGCGAAGGCCCTTCGTCTGGTAGCCTGATTATCAGGGGGAGCGAGAGACGACAACGAACCGTCTGATAATCAGGCTATTCGTCTGGAAGCTAGTAGCGTGGGTCGGGGAAACATGTGCTTTTATAGTGAATACAAAAGCGATCACGTGATAAAAAATAAACCAATCACATGGAGTTAATCAAAACAAACTATAAACAAAATATGGAATCACATTACAAAATATATTAGCATGTAAGGAGAAGCGAACAAAACAAGAATATGAGAAAATATGGAACTAAGTTGTTTTTATTTTGTTCGCTTCTTCTTACTTGCTAATATATTTTGTAATGTGATTTCCATATTTTGTTTATAGTTTGTTTTAGAGACTGGAAGAATTAAAATATGCAAAAAGAACTATATTTTGCTCGATCTAATGATAGCGTGTTTTGTCCAGCTCTG
Organism: Trachythela sp. YZ-2020; assembly: GCA_016169945.1. Classification (NCBI taxonomy): domain Eukaryota; kingdom Metazoa; phylum Cnidaria; class Anthozoa; order Malacalcyonacea; family Clavulariidae; genus Trachythela; species Trachythela sp. YZ-2020. Next base: position 7,878,247 of record JADLSH010000260.1, read on the forward strand.
CATAATATGTAAAGCAAAATATAGAAAATTGTACATGAGAAAATATTTTGTAATATTAAGCAAGTGAACCGCGCAAAACCTGAACAGCTTTTTGCATATTTAAATAACGTTAATTTAAAGAGTCATTATCATGCAAGTGATCCTTTGCGCGCTTGGCGTCCTACAAAATTTTACTTTCACTTCTAAGCAATAATTATATCTTGTGAAATTTTGTGTGTTTTTTACGTGGCAAAACGTTTATATAATGTCGTTTATAATTTCGCTCCCGAATCGTTCTCCGAGTCGGACACTTTGAAGGGAAACAGCATGAAAACACGTATGCTGCTTATTGCTATATTCTCACTCTATGCCCACGCATATTTATGAGATGCGACCGGATGTAAACATAAAATGTAAACACAAGCGCGCAAAGAATCACTTGCGTGATACTCGCTCTTTAAGACAGGTACATATAAAATCCAAACTCGTCACTGGCGCATCATGAAATATTATTTTGAGCTCCCGGCCAGCTTTCAACAAATGTAATGCTGTTTTTCCACATAGGACGTTGGTGGGCAAGACAAAATACGACCACTATGGCGGCATTACTATACTGGTACCCAGGGCCTGATATTCGTTGTGGACTGCGCGGACAGGGACCGTATCGAAGAAGCGAGACAAGAACTACACAGAATTATAAACGATCGAGAAATGAGGGATGCTATCATTTTAATATTTGCAAACAAACAGGATTTACCCGACGGTAACTAAGAGCAAACATAACTAGATAGCGTTATTTCTGTTATAATCCACACTGACTCCAACTAAAATCCTTTTCGTTTCGTTTTTTAGCGATGAAACCACATGAAATTCAGGAAAAACTCGGTCTAACTCGAATTCGCGATCGAAACTGGTATGTGCAGCCATCTTGCGCCACAACAGCTGATGGCCTTTACGAAGGATTAACATGGCTGACATCAAATCACAAATCGTGAACCCGAATATTTTCCAGCCACAGGAAAAAACTGACAAATATTAGACCTTAAAAAATGTATGATAGACAGAAAAGTTATTTTCTAATTTTCAAATATGCACAATGGTGTACAATGTGCTCAATTGCTCGTTTCAGAGCTATGGTGAAAGCTTGAAGACTAAAAGTTGGGAAGGGTAAGAGTGTTAGGATGAAAGCTAATATGTATTAACTCACTGATCTCAAAAGTATAGACTGGATAGCGAAGCCAATTTGTTCGCTGGTGAAGAAAACGAAGCCAGTTCGACATTGCTATATAATAGAAGTAGTTTATCAGTTGGTCACTTAGTAATGGCTGACTTCTGGCTTCATTTTTCTCACAATATTTTATTTCTAGATCAATAATTACTACTACTATAGGCATGTTTATAGCACTGATCTGAAAACTAGACTGGATAGCGCAACGTTCATTAGCGCACAGAATGTAACCTGATTATCAGGCCTATATTTGGCCCGCCTTACGCTAAAAGGGAAAATCAGGCGGAGGAGAGACGTGCGGGCGATGGGAAATATAGGCCACGATTGGCATGTCATTCAGGTTACAGAAAATGAAGCTAGTTAAATATTGCTAGGCAATACAAATCCGCCATTTCTAAGGGACCCTATACGCAGGGGGAATCTCTTTATTTCTTTTTTAAACGTCTTCGAAACTTAAAATTTCCAGATAAATACATTCTTTTGATATATAGAGCATCTCAGCAATGGCTTCATTTTTAGGACAATAGATTCTCCAGTCCAGTTTTATTTCCTGATCAGGGATAACTGTAGGCAGTACTCAACAGCACATAATGATATAATGGTCGGTGAGTGGCAGTGAACTCTACGTGGTGAGTGGTCAGTGGTTACTGAGTAAGAATACTGACATTTAAAGGATGTGTGTCAGGGTCATATGCGTTTGCGTGTCTAACTATTTTTTTTGCGGGTCAAACGAATTTAATGTAGGCTGCAATTTCTATTTTTGAACTACCAAATGCCCCCACTCGACTGAAAAAGAAATGAATGTTAATTTTCTTCACGCATTTCAATCATTTATGCATTTGGCTATTGGCCCTACCGAATTGTTCTATTTGACTATCGACTCCTGTATCACCACTTTGAAGAAAATTGAGGATACTAGAATGTGGTAGCCTGTGCACAGAATGTATTGTATTACAAGCGTACACAGTCTGTGCACATGCAGGCTAGAATGTGGTAAACAAAAAAACAATCTGTAGAATTTCGCCTGGCATGTATTTTTCACTTGGCAGTTCAAAAGTATTTGCGTTTGCCATTTCTCATATATGACCTGCTATTTCGAGCCTTGGTTTACATATGTTATATATTTTATGTTTCCATCACCATGGTTATAGGGGCCCGTCTTTTTTAAACAGCTGCATAGATGTATTTCTTTACGACTAACGATGAAATGCTAGTCTTTTATACCGCGAGTCGACGACAAAAGTTGGTCTGAGTTTATTTGTCTTATTGAGTGTCTCAGCCATACTCAAGTCAACAGCAACAAATAGCGATAAACATGCTTTAAGATAAGTCCGCAGCATAATTTCAGCCCAAAACGACCTTCACACACGTCCTTTAAAGTTTTTCACTCGTTATATATATACAGAAATCTTCTAGAAACATTCATGATCTTTCAAAGTGATGAGAATTTTACTGCCTAAAGGTAATTGGTATAACTCACTCTTGTAAATTTAATCTGTTTATTACTAGGAAAAATAAATTGAAACGAAACCTGTATAAATCATTTTGTTTTTGTAATTATAACAATCCTTATTTGTTCAGTGTTACTACTGAACTCAGAAGAAAACTTAATGCTTGGATAGTTCTGTTCGCCCTAGAGTGGCTGTTATTCACAGGCTAAAGCCTGTAAAGGCTCTTTTCCACTCGTCGCAAAAACCAAACTGACTGTCTGTCTGTCTGTCTGTAAGCACGATTAAACTCAAGAAACATCAAAATTTTAACACGAAAATGTGTGGAGCTAATGGCCATAGGCTAAGGACAAATCCTATAAATTTTTAGACCTAGCCAGGAGCAGTTGCGAAAAATGCAACTTTAGGCGCTCTGGCAGGAATCGAACTGCGGCCCTTCGATTCCGGTGCAGCGCTCTAACCAGCTGAGCTACAGAGTCGTTGCTGAGCATTAACCGCAAATATAAATTATGGCCTATGGGAGTGATGCCAGTACATGAGGTTTGGATAATTTCTCGTGAACGAGTAGTTACCCATCAGTATATTATGATTGCTGCAAATTTTGTTATTATGTGCTAGATCCCAATGGAAAATGAATTTTATTCAGGGCAACCAGTTAAGTTACACCACTGTTGAGCTTTATAATTTATTGAGAGCTATTTACTAGTGAAACATAGGGTCAAAGAATGTTTCTTTCCAACATGCATGCCAGCGCTTTTTCTGAAATTCTTTTAAGTTTTCACGAAATTTATTGAGCATGTCTTGATTTCTAGGAAAGTCAACTAACAATTCTTGTAACTGTTCGGCAAGTTGTTCCGGGCCGTTAAACACCAGGCCATTTTCACCATGTTTGACCAGCTCGTGAAGACTAAAATATACGAAGATTTTTATAAGTAATGATGAAATGGCCTGATCTATACTGGTGACAGACGGATCCGTCTGAATAAACTTTTACTTGGTAATTAATGTATGCATCATGTTTCACCTCTATGACCGGGTTTGATTCCTGCAATATGCAGTTGTCTGATTATAATTTCGTTTCAGTACCATGTGAGAAGATTGCTTCAGTTTGACTCCATCAAACACCACAGATTTTCTCCTGTAGTAACTCTTACACTCAATAATGGATGAAGAACAATTAAGAACTGATAGCGCTATCCAGCAAAAATAACTTCAGTTTAGTTTAGGTTTCCTCCTGCGGTAACACTGGACCAAGGATGGCTCTTACTAGACCTCTAGGAAAAAACAGTTTAGAACTGATAGGAGGGTCTAGATGGGGTTTAATGTTAGGTGTTATATGCCCCTATTTTATCATGTTCAATGTTGCTACGCTAAACATTTTGCTGTTTACTGTCATAGAAAAATTAGCAGTTAAGTGTTTTAATTACTACAAAAAGTCTAACACATTCCAAAAAATACCGACAAGTAATACGAAACTATAAAAAGAGTGGTCAGATTGCGTTTACAGTCTTTACATCACTTGTCTACACGACCTCCCACCCCTTGTCCAAGCCTGCATGCAGGTTACACATCGAATGGGGCAAGAAATTGCGTGGTTTTAACATTTTCAGGAAATTAGGGAAATGTTACTGTTATGCGAAATTTCTTACTGTTAGGTGTTAAATTGCTAAAATAATATGATTACTGTTTTGGGTACCCCCCTCCCCCATCTAGACCCTCTGATAGCTCTATCTCGACTCTCGTATATATAAAGTTAGTTTAGAATGTCTAAAGAATGTGTCCATTTTAGAAAGGTACTTGTTTTGTAATATGTCCATATTAGGGAGATTTCTGTGTTAAAGAAATGTGTGTATTAGACAGATATCCATCTTAGGCTTGTATTAGGGGGGTTTGTCCTATGGCTATAGAAATACATTCAGGCATAGATTCAGCCTCATTCAGGTCATTCTCAAACCCTTACCACGGAAAACCAACAGCGCACACTGGCACACCACATCCAAACATATCAACAACTTTCATAGGCAAATCCAGCCCAGAGGAAGATGTGTGCAAACATATACCCAAGTCAGCTGACCCAACAAGGGTGGGGTAATCCTCGGCGTCTAACCAGGGAGTGCATATCTCGACATGATTTAAGGTTGTTCTTGATATTATATCTTGGTAATAGGACTTCAATGGACCTTTTCCTGTGATGGCACATACAAGGTTTGGGAGTGTCAAGGTTTGGGTGTTGGCCATTTTGTCATATTGTTCCAAAGCATCCAGGAGGATTGAAAAGTCCTCATCTTCCGTCCAGCTAGTGCTGCTGATTAGCAAGGCAGGACGTTCTGGTCTTAAGGTGGCTCTGCTGCTGGTTGTAGTTGTAAATCGTGTTTCAATGGTACCCTAGACATATAAATGGTTAGGGACTGGTCATCAATTGCAGCGGTGTGGTACAAATGAAAATGATATTCACCTTTTGTTGCTCCCCCTTTTGAGTAATATTAGAGACATATTCAAGTCATGTTGTGCCTGAAGGTATGGGCAATGGGAGCAGAGATAAGACCCTAGGAATGAGGTCATGAAGATTCTTATACTATTCAAATGGAATGAAGTATACATACACAGGGTGTTTGTGGAACTGTGTACTAAGCATGTGTGTTTCACCTCTGTGGCCAGGGTTAAATTTCTGCAATATGCAGTGGTCTGATTCAGTCCTTCCAATTGCAAGGAAATTTCCTTGCAAGAGGAAATTTTGGCATATGCAAGGAAATGTGCAAGGAAATAAAATTTACAAGGAAATGGCAAGGAAATTTAGCCTCAAGCAAGGAAATTGAAAGGAAATTTTAACATTATTTTAACAGTTAATAAATGTGCTTCCAGTTTGACTCTACCAAACACCACAGGTTTTCTCCAGATACTCTAGTTTCTGCCTGTAGTAACATTGGACAAATAAGAGATGTTCCTTACTGGACCTCCCGGGAGAAAAGTTAAGAATTGATAGAGCTATATAGTATAAATTAAATATATGACCCCAGAGGTCATGGACCACCAATCTTATATATCAGACCCCATTCTTGAACGGCAAACAAACCTGATCGCTAACAGGCTTAAAAACATCATAACTTTCAGATAATTTCAGAAAGATTTTATGTCTTTCACTCTCATCTACACTTTTAAACCTCTTGGGCGGCCTGTCATAAAGCATGGTAGCTGTGACACCCCATCTCTGCCATAAATCTTCTTTCATAGCTTGCGTCACACATATATTGTATGCCGCCCTACGTCCGAGGATGCCCTCGTAAAACTTGGAAAACTTGACAAGCGGGTTTTCACTGCCAACAGCCAATGAGAGAATGGTATAACCGTAGTTATGCCAATCTATGATGAAATGCGATCGGTGGATCAGGCTTATTAGCCATGCTGCGGCAAGCGTCGGGATCGCAGGAGGGTTTTGTACTAGAACATAAGAATGCTTAGACGTTTTCCACAAGACAAGCATAACTAGTTGTACAAACAAGTATATTGTCTTTGATACATAATAAAGTAAACGAGGTAGCCAGCTCGGCTTTTTGGGTGGTTCGGAGAGTGGTACAATGCGGACTAGCTGTTCGTCCTGTAATTCTTGAATTAGCGGTGAATGGTCAAATCCGACAAGGTCAACTTCAAAGCCTTCTTTTGCAAATGACAAGGCATGGTACTGCATCCGAGGGCTGCGGCCAACATCCCCTAGAACTATAATCAAAATTCTCTTTCGAACGACCGTCTTGAGATGATACATCCATCCAAACACTATAATAATTATCATAGACATTAAAACCAATCCAAAGACAGCCAGAAACATATTTTATATATTATTTTATTCAACTATTATTTTACACCATTAATTCATATTATTGTGCTATTTGACGGATTTTCGTCGCGAAATTTTTTTCCAGACAAATTTGTTGATAAACTATCCACCATCTTGGTTTTCTATATTTAATTATTTTAACACTGTTTCAATAAAATAAACGAGCTAAGTAAAAATACAAAGTCAGTTTGATATTTCGGGACATTTGGATGCAAATTTTGTTTTCCCGCCAAAAGTTTTACGTAAAATTTTTTATTCCACTGTCCAAATTCGCTGGCTCATGTTTATTAAAGCTCAGTGATTTTAAATTCGAAGTCACGAAGTAATATCTTGTACAATTTCTTTTGTTTAAAACTTTGGAAATCGCTGCGATCTTTGTTGTACATAATATATTTTGACAGTCTACAATTTGTCTGGTTATAGCAAAGTGTTTGTGGACTGTTTTCGCAAGCATTTTTTGAGTGCACCATTTGACAGTTTTGTAGTTGACAAATCTACATAACTTCCTTATTAATTAAGCTTTCACTTTCGGTATTAAGACTGCTAGAAAAGAGCACCAGTAGCCTCTACAGAAACAATTTGCACTTTCTAGATATAAAGGTAAGTGATAATGGTATCTTAGTATGCTGATTATTATTAGGAGTAAGGTTGTTCATAGGTTGATTGGCGATTTGGCGGTATTAAATTCTGCTTCAAATATATGTTATTATTTTCGTGTGTTTCTGCATGCCTGTGTTATTTCTAAACATTTGAAAATGAGATTCCAATAACAGACAGATCTATACTATAAAAGACAAATCATTTGTCAAGATCACACATTATCTGTCTAAAAATTACTGTGTGTTTATATGGTCAAGCGGGCTAGCCCGGTTCCTGAGATCTTGCATGAAACAGACAAGATCTTGGTAAGGGAGATCTCACCATGTAGTAATTTATATATAGAAATTGCTTTGTGTTTGTAAGGACAACCGGGCTGGCCGGTTGCCAGGATGAAAATTAAAAAAGATGCTGCTTGCGAGCTATTTTAACTGTCAAAACAATGTGAAAACAGCAAATCATTCGGCAAGCAGATGAAATTTTCTCACGTAAGCCAGGGTGCATTCGGTGTAAATGCTACACCGAAGATACGCCAAAGCAGTCGCAACGCTATGCCAACATCCCACCCTGGCCCATTCTTCCGACTCTCACCCACGCTAGGGCGTATGACTGTACGAGTCAGTTCTGCAAAAATTCCACACGTTTTAGGCCCATTTTTGAGAAGTTTAAAGTCATTCGCCGTTTAGTGACATTATTTTGGGCCGTAAACCTGTTACCGTGTTACGCCGTTTTGAATCGTTTGACGTATTTATTATTTTATTGGTATTTATGCGCCGCCAAGTTAAAAACAGCGCATACGCCACTACGCCAGGAAAGATGATTGTGCGCCAGTACGCCAAGGCTTACTGTAACTCTACGCCGAAGATCTTCCGATTAGACTACACCGAATGCACCCTGGCTTACTGTACATAGGTTGTGACCTTGAGAACAAATATTTCTGTTATTGTTTATAGTTATGTCGGCAACTAACAGTTCTATCATTGGAAGTTCAGTAAAGGCAAACGGCAGCAATGTTCCAATAGGGCATCTTGATTACAATTATGTAAAAGATTGCACAAATGCTAAAGAGCTTGAAGAAATTATTATGGTGTTAAGGTTTGTCAGAAAAAACATACAAGCATATGAATAAATTAACAGGCAAATGAACAAACAGACATATAAGCAAATAAATGACGGACAGACAGAAAGACAAGCAAACTAATTGACATATATGCTATCTAACAGACAAACAGACAATAGGTAGAAACCTTTCTCCTCCGCAGAAGTTTTTTGGTATATATTTATCATGTTTACGAGCGTCTATTACATGTAATTACGGTATAATTTCGAGTGAATAAACTAGAAAGATCTAGCTAGAGTGCAATAGAGCAAAATATGTGAAAAACCAATTTTCAGTGGTTATCATACTCGATGTTCACACAATCATAAATAGATGTACATAAATAGCCTCTGCAGATCGAGGAGAGAGGGTAGAAACTCAGAGATTGACAAACAGACAGATCTAGAAAATGACAAACAGACATGCAAATAAGTGAACAGATAAACATGCAAACATGTAGTCATACTGGCAATATGCAGACAAGGGGGGCTTCGGTGGCGAAGTGGTTAGCGCACTTGCCTTTCACCTCTAAGGCCGCAGGTTCAAGTCTCAGTGAGAACTTTCTCAAAGCGACCCGAACCCAGTCCTCAAGTGAAAAGAGTAAAGTCAACGCTCTGCCGAAAGTCGTGGGTTTTCTCCGGGTACTCCGGTTTCCTCCCACAGGGAAAGTTGACAGGGTGGGAAACTAACCCTTAAGCACTAATCAGTACTAACCATGGTGTTATTATCTAGTAGGGGACCTTGAGTCCTATTGTAATATCACCAGCCTTTGGGCAAATACATATATATATATATAAATAAACAAACTGACATACAAATGAACTTATAATAGACAGACAAACAGACATGCTAGCAAATTAAGACATACAATAGACATGCTGACAAACAGATGAACAAATTGATCAACACACAAGATGACTAACTTGCAAACAGACATATGATCAAACAGAAAACTAATGCAGGAATAATTGATAGAAAAACAATAGGCTGATATGTAATAGTGTGGTTCTAGTGTAGACAATATGCTTGAGGATTTGTTGGATCAAACTACCTGAGTGGATAATCTATGACAAGAACTTCCATGTTTCAAGCGAAGGCCCTTTGTCTGGAGATGTTGCTACTAACTTCCAGACGAAGGGCCTTACTTATATTTTTCAGGTAGTAATTGATCCTACAAAGTAAACCCTCAAGCATATCAGCCTTTGGCGACCTAAATGCTGACCTGCAAAACAATATAGATTTAGGTTGGCAAAACATTGCCGAAGTCCTTTGAAGATCCTCTCGGCACTTTTTCTGCAAATGCACTTTTTACATACACATTACAACATACAAACCTAGTGAACACGTGAACAAAACATGTGCGTATTTTTCCACAAACGTTGTTCATTCCATTTCCTTGTGTAAACATTGCACTTTCATTGTTCAACGGTGACACTTGAAATTTTGAAAGGAAACAAACGTGCTAAAATCTTCAAGGTTTAACGCAATTATCCTAATAAAGTACCGTCTGTCACAACATGGACTGTCCGATCGGAGTTCAATTGTTTAATCGATTGTTCCTATGTTTTGTTGGCTGTTTTGTTCACCATTGATTGCTGTTCATAAATACATACTTGAAGTAAGCAATAAAATCAAATTTTGTCTTGGAAATTGTCTATTTGTTTCGAAAATTTTGCTGACCTAGATTGAGAATTATTGTTTTTATGTCGGCAATTTCTTGCCGACCTAAAATTTCGGGAGTTTCAAGGGCTGCATATGATATTTAATCCATTGAGCTGCAATGTGGCCAAATGCACCCTACTTTGTTGTTTTACTCTGTCTAATTAATGTCAGGTAATTTTACTCGTCAAGGAAAGGTTATCTTGCACACTGATAGGTTATTAATGACCAAATAGATGTACAGACAGGATTTGACTGTTCAGACTATTCTGGTTCCATTCTAATAATTATTACACCAACAGGTCAGGGAGTGAAGGGTATTATCCTGATCTTGTGGACTTCACTGAGAAGAAACTGAAAGAAATGAATCCAAAAAGGTTTGCTTTGAAACATTCTATTTTACATTATTTTTGTATTTCAATTTTTCATAGAAACATTTTGTCAGAGATTTTACTATCCTTTGCTCATTGCATTGTCTCTTTGCATTGTCATGTTGCATTGTCTCATTGAATTTACCTCATTGCATTGTCTCATTGCATTGTCTCATTGCATTGTCTCATTGCATTGTCTCATTGCATTGTCTCATTGCATTGTCTCATTGCATTGTCTCATTGCATTGTCTCATTGCATTGTCTCATTGCATTGTCTCATTGCATTGTCTCATTGCATTGTCTCATTGCATTGTCTCATTGAATTTACCTCATTGCATTGTCTCATTGCATTGTCTCATTGCATTGTCTCATTGCATTGTCTCATTGCATTGTCTCATTGCATTGTCTCATTGCATTGTCTCATTGCATTGTCTCATTGCATTGTCTCATTGCATTGTCTCATTGCATTGTCTCATTGCATTGTCTCATTGCATTGTCTCATTGCATTGTCTCATTGCATTGTCTCATTGCATTGTCTCATTCGGTTCTAGTGAAATACTATGTAAAGTCAAACCTGCACCAACTGTGAAAGATCTTGATGCCGATGACCAAAAAGCTGTGACAGACGATTTCTTGGTAAAGTTAAAATTGTTATTTTTGAATGATTCTAAATTTCAATGGTTATTATAAGTTTTAATTGAGTTCCTCTCTAGAGTCAACACATCATTGGTAAGTTTTTGTATTTCCGTCATAGTATATATCAGTTTATCAGTACAACAAAAGGATTTTAACTAACCAAGATATCTGCCGAGTGGGTAGCCTGGAGTCCTGGATCATAATTGTACAGGTCCTTAGTATTATAAGATTTGACCTTGTAAACCCATGTTTCAAACTTATTGTAGGAATGGACGAACCAAGCAAATGATATGGACAAGAAATTAAGAGACTCTAATGGTCAGGCTGAAGTGAATAATGTTGATGGGTTAATACCAGTTAGGTCAAAGAAGAATATTGTTGGTGATACTGACACTAAAAATGTAAGATACTGCAGAAACTTTAATTGTTTAAATTTTGTGATCTAGTCACTAGTGTAGCAGTAATCTTTTGTGATCTATGACAATTTGTCGGAGATATTGACCTAAAAAGGGCTAAAAGCAGCCTATTTCGAGTGTAAATGGGGGGTTTGTAGGAAATTTGAAAGTTTTATCGGAAATTTAGGAGGTATTGCCTCCCCATCGGAAAATTCGCCACTGGTGTGTCACTATAAATACAAACGGTGCTAATTCTCTATGCCATGATCACGCCAAAAAATTGTTTATCTCTACATTTTTAGGTTGCAAAACCCACAACTGATTCAAAGAAAAGAGTGAAACCTAGAGATTATAATGAATGGGACAAGTACGTTATCGTTAATATTTTACTATAAACGTTTCCGCTCATAAATCATTCATTAAAATACACTTCTTGTTTCAAAAATGTCGGGCCATTTATTACAATAAGCTGCCGTGGTTTGTGTCTGAACTACCTGAACTCCAACACAAATGTTGATTAATTTAAATTGTAGATTTGACGTCGACAAAGAACTGGAAAACGTAGACAAAAAACGAGAAACTGTAAAACCTAAAGTCAGTGAAAGTAAAAGTTCAATCAAAATACAACCTGTTTCAACCAAAGGTAAGAACACCCAAAGCCTGGTTTATCAATAGCAAATCAAGCGTACACATAAGAATAGATAAATGGGAAAGAAGGGAAGCATGCAAATAACCTTCAACAATCAGCACAAGGCTGTAAGCATATGCTGGGACAACAACAACGAGAGCGACAACAACAACAATGACAACGACAACAACAGCAGCAGCAACGACGACGACGACGACAACAGCAACAACAAACAACATCAGCAAACAACATATAACAACAACATATAACAACAACAATAGACAATAACATTTACATTAACAACAGCAACAATAACAGCGACAGCGACAACAACAACGAAAACAAGCAAAACAACAGCAACTAAAGGTGGAGTAATACGAGCAACAAAATTGCCGCAACTTGCAACAAGAGACATTTACGAATGTTGTCTCATGTTTTGTAACTTATGTGTAAACATTTTTAATAAACATGCATTGAAATCAGCTTTTGTTGCAAGTCGCAGCAATTTTGTTGCTCGTATTACAACACCTTAACACAATAACAAAAACAACAGCAAACAATGAAAGCAACAACAAACTACAACGACAATAATATATAAAAATTATGAAACAAAAATATACAAACAAGTGTTAACAAACAACAACAACAACAGTAGACAAGCAATCAAGAAGAACAAAAAACAAAAACAACAACTAAAACAACGGCAAAAGTAAATAAACTACCACAACAACAACAACAAACAACAATTACCAAACAAACAACAACAACAACGACAACAACAACAACAACAACAACAACAACAACAAGCAACAAACAAGCAAACAAACAATAAAAACAACAACACCATCAACAATCACTTTCTACAGTATGACAAATTTTCACATTATTTTCTCAGATTTAAATGCAGAAGAACGACTATTTCGTGCTACCAAGGAAAAAGAGAAAGGCAACGAAGCATTTCGTGCTCAAGATTATGACGAAGCGGTTGTTTACTATACAAACAGTTTGCAATACGAACCTACTGCAGCAAGTTATAACAATCGCGCTGCCGCAGGTGAGAAATATTAGGCGATCCAGTAAGAGCAATCTCAGTTGGTATAGTGTTACAACAGCCTACAGGAGGAAAACCGTAGAACTCGGGGAAAACCTGCGGTGTTTGGTAGAGTCGAACTGGAAGCACTCTTCTCAAACTCATTAATAATTCATGAGCAAAACACCACGGTAATAAACACCAATAAATTAACTCAACTTTCGCGTTGAATTTCTCTTTAAATACTGGTTTGTTTGAGAAGCTGTTTGAAGTCGTATCATAGTGATACATGTATATAAGTCGTGCTCTTATTATACCCGTGTTTGGATCAGGCCATCCAAACACGGAAGACTATCGTGTTGTTGTTATTTTATAAAAAATTTTTTTATGGTTTCTCCGTTTTGGATGGCCTGATTCAAACACTTGGGAATGTTGCTCGAGTTAAGAAAAGCTCGCAAAATCACTCGCCTTCGGCTCGAGATTTCGCGCGCTTTTCTTAACTCTCGCAACATTCCCGCGTGTTTGGATCAGGCCATCCAAACACGGAAACCATAAAGTAATTGTATAATCAGACAACTGCATATATGTCAATTAATAGCGTCGACTGCGCATCCAAATGACGCGTTTTGCGTCGGGATAAATTGCAGTTTAATCATAACCAGGGCCGCCGAGAAACCAACGTCCGGGGGCCCCTATGACGTCATTATTTTCAAACAGCAGAAAAATACGAAAAACTGTGCTAAGGCATATAAGGGCATCAAGTAGAATGCATGTGGAGCTAACTTTGAAAGGGGCCCTCCAATTTCAAAAATACTCTCAATCTGCAAGTCGACCCCTACATTTTGCGAGGGCCTGCTCAATTTTAGGCTCTCTCAAGTTGGGGGCACCCGTTTGGTTGGGGCCCGGCAGCAAGTTGCTCCCCCTGCCCCCCCCCTCTCGGCGGCCCTGATCATAACATGTAGCTGAGACTGGAAGACTTAAAATATGCATATCAAAGTATTTAACAGTTCAATCATTATTTTGTGTTTCACATATAGCGATGTCCAATAGAACTGTTTATTAAATAGTTTTTGTACCAGCATATATTCAGGTTGTCTTCTGTGTAAAGCATAATGGAGAACGGGGCAACTAAGAAAATATATTTTCTAACTTAAAGCGAGTCGACCGTGCGGAAACTAATTGTTCTTCGAGCAACTTCTCGCATATTCAAATGATGCAATCTTTGAATACTTTGATATGCATATATTAAGATTACCAGTCTCAGCTACATGTTAGGATGCAACTGGACTTTTATCCCGACGCAGAACGCGTTATTTGGATATGCAGACGACACTATTAATTGGCTCATTCCAGGTATGGAACCCTCGTCACAGCTAGAGGTGAAAGGCACATGCACCAACCACTGTGTCGCCAATCCTCCTCTCTCCGTACAGACGAGCAAGTTTTCCTTGACAAGTTCCTTGTCGAGTTTACTTGTTCGTGTGTACGGCAAACAAGTTTTTTTCCATCAATTTTTCCTTGACAAGTTTTGCGAGCCCGTGTATTAACGACACAAGTGAATACTTCATGTTTATAATGGCAATGGCCGCTGGACTAGATCGAAAATAAGTGTGCAGTGGCGTACTACGCATTTCCTTGTCAAGTTTTCCTTGTCGGCCGTACACACGAACAATTTTCCTTGTTCGGAAGCTGGCATGACTAGCTTTTGAACATGGCTCCTTGTCAAGGAAAACTTGTTAATTTTTTGCCGTACACACGGGCAAATAAAACTTGTCAAGGTTTTCTTCTTCAGAGAAAGTTAAAATGCCTCTGATTATCTTGTTCTCTTCTGTATATTTTCGACCTGTCTTTATTTAATATAGATTTCCACTTTTGCATTCACCAATTGTTCTTGTGCTTGTTCAAATTTAGAATTGAAAATTGAAAAATATTCTGAAGCGATCGAAGACTGTAATAAAGTGCTGGAAGTGGAACCAAATAATATAAAAGGTATACCATACGACATGTTGTTATAACAGGCCTTGTAGTTTGGGCGCAAAATACAATTTGGGGATAACCTAAAGTTCTTAACATCATTTGACGAAGGGCCCTAGCTCAAAACGTCCAAGTGTTTTTAGTCCTTTTCAGGTAGCTCACTCAGACACAAACCACGGCAGCTTATTGTCGAATACTACCTACACTGGACTCCCACGTTTGAGATATCGTTTTCATGTAGTTCAGACACAAACCACGACAGCTTATTATAAAATACTACCTACATTGCACTACCACAGTACCACGTTTGACATCTTTTTCAGGTAGTTCAGAGACAAACCATGACAGCCTATTTTAGAATATACTATCTACATTGGACCTCGCGTTTGAAATATTAAGACCATTGTTCACCCTAGCCTGCTTGCCGCCTGATATAAGTAGCGTTCGTTGATTGGTTCATAGCCTGATTATATTTTGGGTTATGTAAGAAATGCCGTGATTGGTTCAAAATACAAAATATTATAATTTAGCAGTGATTAAATATTTTATACTAAAAGCAAAATGGCGTCGACTTTCCAAATGATCTTTGGAATGGTTTGTTCTGTGTTTACCATCAAAGATCTTTATTCAGAGCAAAAAGAAGCCTTGGAGAACTTTTATGTATGGAGAAGAATCTAATACCTCGAACGGCAATTGCTGAATGGCTTCTTTAATGTTGAATTTAGACTTGCCGATGATTAAATATCTTTCGTGTTTAAGTTTAATCACACGGAAACACAAAATACAACAAATATTGGCTTCTGAATATGAAACAGAATGTGCGTCCGCCATGAATATTTATGACCGGAAATATTTTTGAGCTATTAATTTATTTAATTATGCACGAAGTTGTCATACGTCACGGAACACGATTATGCCTGCAGTTTAGCAGACTGGAATAATCCCCCCTTGGAAATTCCAGGCGGCAAGCAGGCTATGTTCACCCCTATTGTTTCTTTTCTTCAACAGCTTTCGTACGACGTGGTATGGCATACAAGGCGTTAGAACGGTACGAGCTGGCTGTGAAAGATTTTAACTCGATGTTGCAGATTGATCCGAATAATAAACGGGCAAAGGTATTGTGAAAATTTCCGAGTAACCTTTCGACGTGTAGATATTTCTGTTTGCCATTATACTTGTTTTAATATTCGGCTCTCATTTTTCAGGACTTATTAGCAGAAATACAAGCTGCAAAGAGGTAAGCTTAGTTTTCCTATTTTTTAGCTTGAAGAAGCTTTTTATCATTATTATGTTTATAACTTTTCCTAGTTTAAATGCCGCAATGTTTTCCCGACGACTGGATCGGGGAGTGGACATCCGTCCGGTAAATAGAAGGGGAGGGGGGATAATTGAATTTGAGTATACTTTATTTGAGAATAAAAAGTTCGCCAGAGAATGTTATCACCGAATATAAATTCTATTTGTAAATTTATATCTTTGAAAAACTTACTGTAGGGCAAATCATGAGCAAACCAAACCGGAAGTGAAAAGTATTGATGCTGAAGTAAGGTGTAATGATGACGTCAAAACTGAGACTGAAAATAAGGATATCGCGGGCGCAAAAACGAAGAAAAAGCGGTTAAAGATAGTCGAAGTCGAGAGCAGCTCCGAAATTATGGAACCTGGTAACGAACAGAATGACGAGAATGGTTTGTCCAATCATGTTGAAGAAAGTGGTTTGGAAACTAGTAAAGGGATATTGGAGGACCACAAGGTGGTAAATGAACAAGAAGGAATGTCAATGGATAGTGGCGAAACTTTGGCAGCTGATGTGGACCTTAACAGCAAGGGTAATCTTGCAGGGGTGAATGAGCCTGAGGAGGAAAATGGCGTAGACCGTTGCTTGGCAACAGAATCGGAAGCTAAAGTAAAAAGTGAGCATATAAGTCAATCAACAAGCGAGGCTGGTGATAGTCCGAGTGTCAGTGTCACTGAGAGTGAAACTTTACAAAAGACAGAACCGGTGGAGAATGAGAAAGAGAGTGTTTTGGAATTACCCGAGGAAGTGAAAAATTTGATGAAAAAAGGGAATGATTTATATAAGATGGGACATCATTCCGAAGCTTTGGAGAAATATAGTAAATGTGTTGAACATCTATGGGCAGGTAAGCGGTCGTTAGAGTAATAGAATTCACTGCAAAAACAAGAACTGGATAGTGCATCTGCTATGTATAAATGAAGCCAATTGCGGTCATATTGGTGTGCCAACCACAAATCTACTGTGATTTACTGTGGTGTTGGGGACATGTTTAAAGAGCTTCTATAAGTTTCTAGTTATTGGCGGGGAAGGACAAATATTGTCTAGATAAAATTGATCATCAGTGGCCTTTCTTTCTTCCTATATTTGCCCGTGAATAACTAATGAGGTCACACCAATATGGCCGCCATAAGCCTCATTATTTGGTGTTTAAAACGTTCTAAAACTCATTAGAAGAGCTGTTGTAAGCTATATTTCTCAAGTTACATAGGAAAAGATATTTGCTTCATAGTATAACTAATTTAAACAGCTAACGATTTGAGTAGTCAAGAATTTGACAAATTTATATATCTGATCTCACTAAAAATATTCTGGCTTCAAAATTGGCTCATTGAATTCAATAGGATGCTCTATCCAGTTCTAGTTTTCAGATCAGTGTTATCCATCTTGTTAGCCGATGATATCATCCCCAAAGTACATTGTCGCTTTGGAACTTTAGATGAAGACACTAGACTGGAGTGTCGAAGCGTTTGGTCGTGAATTCATTTACTTAAAGGGATATGGCAATACAAATTTAGTTTATCTTATTTGAAAGAACTTTTAAAATTATATATAAACCTCCCTTACCGATTTTTCGTATTTTGACTTAAAACAATGAGCTGTCCGCCATCTTGGATTATTTTTGATCTCGTTAACGGTGGTTTTAGTGACGTCACAAGCAGGGTTAGCCATATAAAACTACTCCTAGGTGACAAAATAACAACGAGTAGATGTTTAAAAAGTTGTCAGTCAATTTGTTATTTGAAATAGTGACCGAAGTAGAATTTTGGGCTTGTAATGACCGTTGGCTTTCTTGGTAAAATACTTGCGTGACCCTGCTTGTGACGTAACATGCATATCCACAAAAATCCAAGATGGCGGACAGCTCGCTGATTTATGATTATTTCTGTCAAAATATCTCAAGAATTAAGAAAGATACAAAAAATCGGTAAGGTGATTTATATGTAATATATACAACATGAATTATTAATAAGTTTTACAAATAATTAAATGAGACAAACTAAATTTTTATTGCCATATCCCGTTAAACCAGGGTATCGAGCGAAAATGGGTTAGTTTAGCTTTGTGTAATATGCTTATGGTTTTCTTTTTAAATTTTCATAGACCGAGAATCGTATGCTAGTGCTGTATCAGGTCTTCTTAACAACAAGGCAGCGTGTTACTTCAAGATGGGTGACTGTAAGCAATGTGTGTTGGAGTGCAATGAATCATTGAAGCTGATTAATGATAATCTCAAAGCTCTATTACGGCGTGGGACGGCTTTTGAAACTATGGAAAAGTAAGGATCATATTTGCAGCAATTAAGCCGACTTTATTTATACTGGATAGCTCTATCAGTCCGAAACTGTTCTTCCTACAGGTCCAGTAAAGGACATCTCTAACTGGTTCAGTGTTACTTGAACTAAACTTTTATACTGCAAAATAGCTCTATCAGTTCTAAACTGTTCTTCATAGAGGTCCCACATAATCGGTGACAATTATAAGAATCTTATATTAATGGGTGTTTTATTTTCAAGGTATGCAGAGGCGTTCAGGGATTTTAATCGTGTTCGACTTATTGATGTATCAAATAAAATGGCGCAGGAACATTGTTCAAGGTAAGAACGAAAATTTATTTGCGTGCCATGGACAGCCAACGAATATTGTCAAGGGTTAGACCAATTAAATTCTAGAGCCTCTAAGATTGAAGCTAATTGAATCCTGCTGTTTACTCAGTTCACGAGCTGTAACAGTCTAACAAGTGGACGTGCGTGTCTGGTTTTACACTTTTGCAAAAGATGAACAAGTTGGCATTCTGCTATAAGACTGTGATGTTTTGTTTCTTTACTCTTGTAAAACACATGCAAGTATCCCTAAACGACTTATTTAATGTTTAACAGTTTTTATAGTAAATAAATGTTCTAACTTGTAGTTAATACTGTCTAAAATTATGTTTTTAAAAGATTCAAAACATTTATCAGTAGATTTTTTGTTCAAGCGATATTTGTATCATAGTTAAAATTGCTCCTCGGTGTTACTGTTGCTTCAATTTATTTGTCACACAAAACTAAGGATTATTCAAAATCCTTTTTCATTACAAATCTTTCAGAATAGTAAAAATTAGTTTCAAAAACCCGCCCAATTTGTGCCTGTTTTAATCGTGGAAGTTGCGTGGGATAGTCCGTGTACTCGCCACGCGTTTGAGACTTTCGTCCCGCGTGTCATCCGTATCGATCATATATGAACGATGTGTTGACTTTAGTATTTTGTTCTGTCTAACACCACACGAGTTTATTTGTCAATGGAAAAATCCTCGGACGAGAAAATTTAAATAGATCATTCGTTTGCTTCATAGAGTAATAAAACATCTCGAAGTGCTTCATGGGAAATCCTGGCGAAAAAAGATATTTGAAATGAGCGATGACGACGACAGCAAACAACAGAAATTCCCGGATGTTGATAAATCCGCTAAAAATTCGAGTCAAGTTCAGCCTAATCTTAAGAAAGGAAATGAAAATGCGCAATTACCTAAAAAAGCTAGCCTGCAGCCTGACAACAGCCCGAATGCGGGGGAAACTGGGCCCGAGAATGGCGTGGCGGGTGCAAGTAAAGAGGAGTCTGGGGCGAGTATAAAAGCAAAGTTTCTCAAATTAAAGGAAAGTGGGAATTTATTAGTTAAAAAGGTAGGTCAAGGTCAGGGTTAGATTTGGCTATATTTGTATCATTAGGTTATTTGCAAAATGCTAAATATGTCAAAACAATGAGTGACTGAATGCCATGGAGAACAGTGGGCTTTCCAAAACAATGAAAACTTGAAAAGGCAATGGAATATTCCGATCACTGGATCGTGGCTGGATATAATATCAATATGAAAATGAAATTCCCATAGTGTTTCCACATATCCATAGTATGATCCATAGTGTTTCCATAGTATGAAAATCGCAATTAGTACATGGAATTAAATTTATGGAATTAGTATAATTTCCATACTAATTGCCATTTTCATACTATTTCAAATTAGGATCCCTACTATTTCCGTAGTAAGGATTTTGAAAAGTATTTTCAGTAAAGTGTTAGTTCAAAGGGCTCATTGAATTATCCAAGCCATTATAACTAAAGGTAGGTAACGCTGTATAGAATTGCTTCGTTCTGGGATAGTCCAATTCATGAATTACAATTGTCCTGGATAAAGACAACGGAAATTTATGAAAGAACGATGCAATTCAATACAGCGCTAATTTTGGGGGGTTCGTATCAATGACCTATGTACTAAATAGTATAGTATAGGTCAGTGGTTAGTAGTGGTTAACGTGCAACCTATAAAGCTGGCCGTTTAACGTGTTTTGTATGTCCTTATAACAAGTACTCATAACAAATTTCAAGTCGATACAATTATTCCCTCCTTGGCTTTTAAAAGCAATATATAATATCATAGTAAACTGAATTAAAACACATCTTCCCCTGCGCATATGTCATCCAACATGGCCGCCAAAAAACAAATGCTCAAGGAAGGACGTGTTATATTACACATGTCTATATTCTGTTTACTATATGATACTATATATTGCTTTTAAAAGCTAACTTAAGCTTTTCGCGCTAGGTTTGGAGAAAACGTTGCTTTTAACGACATAACAGCAAAAAGAATTATTCAAACCTTCTTATCCCGCGAGGGAATAATTGTTCTAATGACATGCAAAACATTTTAAACGCCCCGGCCAGTTTTATAGGTTTCACGTTACAGTCAAACCGGATGTTCTCTTGCGAGGAACATTGCAATATTGTCACGCAATTTTGATTTGGAGATTGCTCTGAGCAATTTGCAACCGACGCGAACAAATTGCAAACTGAAATTCACAACCAGTTTTGTAAACTAAGCCTCTGATTGGCTACTAGCATAAAGGAAGCTCCAATCCAATTGCTCAGAGCATTTGATTGGTTTCTTATTTTGTTAGTAGCCAATCAGAGGCTTTGTTTACACACCTGGTTGTGAATTTCAATTTGCAATTTTTCGCGTCGGTTGCAAATTGCTCAGAGCAATCTCCAAATCAAAATTGCAATATTGCGTGACAATATTGCAATGTTCCTCGCAAGAGAACATCCGGTTTGACTGTAAAGGTTTTAGCATTACGTGATGGTGCAAAACCTCTATACGCAGGGCCGGATTAACATCGCGCGAGGCCCGTGGCAGATTTTCAGCGCGAGGCCCCAACCCCCCCCCTCGTTATGAATTCAAAGACACACAAAATTGTTAAATAATTGTTTTCAATTTTATCCGCAAATCACCGCAATTTCGCAGCCAAGCTAAATTCGCGAGGTCCCTAAATTCGCGAGGCCCCTAAATTCGCGAGGCATCTAAATTCGTGAGGCACCTAAAATGGGCGTGTCCCAATAGAAAATGGGCGTGTTTTCGTAAAAATGGGCGTGGCACAGTAAAGCGCGAGGCCCCCATAAGCGCGAGGCCCGTGGCATATGCCGCATCTGCCACGTGGTTAATACGGCCCTGTCTATACGACAAATTTGGCTACCGCTGTTTACATCGTTACTACCCAAAGCACAACTTTGGGTAACTCACATGCCTAGTTACCATTGTTTTAGTTTGCAAAAGAGCTATTACTGTTTATGTGTGAGAGCTATTACTCTTGTAGATCATTCTAATGCTTAGTTACCTTTGTTGTGAATTGGGTATGAACAAGGCGATGCCAATATTTTATATTTTAGGGTAAACACGAAGAAGCAATAACACATTACACAGATTGTATAAAATTATGCCCGGAAGAAGTTGCTATATATACCAACAGAGCTTTGTGTTATTTACAATTAACCAAGTATGATCTGGCAGAAGCTGACTGTAATACAGCGTTGAAGATCAAAACAGACAACATTAAAGCTTTCTTTAGACGTGGAAAGGCGAGAAAGGTAACAAAGATGTGACAGGCTATTTTAGTTCTGAACTAAGCTAACTATCTATTTATACTGGATAACTCTATTATGTCTCTATCAGTGCTAAACTGTTCTCCCTAGAGGTCTAGTAAGAACCATGTTCCTTGTTGGTTCAGTGTTACTACAGGAGGAGACATTACTAAACTAACCGTATTTATACTGCGTAGCTCTGTATGTAGTTTCTGATATAATTTCTCCTTTTTTTGATCCAGAGAAAACCTGCGGTGAGGAGGGGCGCGCAAAAAAACGATACAATGTTTTGTTGTTCTGTTACAAGAATGTCACCCTGAAAGCGCACGAAATGGCCATTCTGGGCTACAAAAACTCAAAATTTTCCGAGGGAGCATGCCCCCGAACCCCCCCCCCTACCTCTGTAAGACCCATAGGATGACTACACAATCAGGCTCAGTCTTGCAACTGCTGCTTAAATAAATCCTGACACATCTTGAGCAAGATATTTACAACATAGTTACAACTTGTTCTATCTGTTGATAGGTATAACTTGAAAATATATTTACAGTGTTAAAAGTTAGCCAATGAATGATCACAAAGCTTTTTGCTCACAAAAACGAGTTTTTAAGGTTACATGTACTTTGGAATTTTTAGGAGAGAAGGTGGGGGTGGGTCATCTGAAAATGGGTGGGCCACTGGGAAAAAGTTGAGTGTGAAGAGGTGGGCCATGCCAAAGATTTAAGAGCGCTCACTGAATTCCACCAGCCCCCCCCCAGATAAAAAATGAACGATCCCTAACCCCATAAACAAGCATATTCCTTGTTTCATCCAGGGTTTAGGTCGGTATCGTGAAGCAAGCGAGGATCTGGTTCAAGTTTTGAAACTGGACAGCAAGAATGGCGCGGCAAGAAATGAGTTAACGGATGTACTAAATTTATTAAAAAAGGTATGTTTTAATTAGTTAGTTTTTTGCAGTTTGTGTTTTGAGTATTTTGCCAGCTATAGAGGGTTCGTATACAAAACTTGAAAGTCCTTGAATTTGAAAACAAAAATTCAAGGCCTTGAAAGTCCTTGAAAGTCCATTAGTTTTTGGATATTATATTTATTTATTATTTAGTGTTTTTTGATACTTAGTAACCGGTCAGAGACATAAAAAAATGTTGGCCTGAAATAATGACGTCAAAAAATTGCCAAAATGTCAGAAAATATGCCTTACGAATTGCGTTTTTTGAACGAAGCTGTAACTTGTCTCCTCATTATGCAAATGGTAATTTTAGTGTTTTTTGATAGATTAAGGTGTGCTCTTTCACACTACATGCACCATAACTTAGTAACTGGTCGGAGACATAAATAATTTTGGCCTGAAATAATGACGTCAAAAAATTGCCAACATGTCAGCAAATATGTCTTGCAAATGTCGTTTTTTGAACGAAATAGTAAATTTAGTGTTTATTGATAGATTAAGGCGTGCTCTTTCACACTACATGCGCCATAACTTAGTAACTGGTCGAAGACATATTAAAAAAAATTGCCAGAATGTCAGAAATATGTCTTGCAAATTGCGTTTTTTGAACGAAGCTGTAACATTTTGTTTAATGAATTTTGTTCATGTCTTACGAAGCTCTTCAAAAAATTCATTAAGCTGCAATTTGAACAGTTTAACAGCACTTTTACCGACTTCTAACGTCTCCTTTTCAGCCCTAAATAGTCCTTGAAATGGCCTGGAAAGTCCTGAAAAATGTCCTTGAATCTTATTCTTCCTGATCTGTACGAACCCTGTGCAACCAATTTCCAGGGATTCAATTCGCCATGTTGGATGAAATTTGAATTGCAAACAAGGAAAATCCTTTGTCCAGTTCATCCAACATGGCGGCGATGACGTGCGCATTTTGTGAATGTTAGGCAGGCTTTCTTGCCGTCCTACTTTTCTACTTTTTTTCACACTCCTACTTTTCCTACTTTTTATTAAAAATTGATCGATTTTCCTACTTTTTTCTTAAAATCCTACTTTTTTAAGAATTTTAACAATTCCCGCATAAATCTAAAAAATCTAATGATCCCATTGAGTCCATTCAAAATCGCAAAAATCTTTTTGGAAATCCCAAAAATCTCGTTGGAAATCCAAAATCCTCGTTGGAAATCCCAAAAATATTTTTTGAAATCCCAAAAATCTCCTTCCAAATCCCACAAATCTCCTTGGAAATCCCAAAAATCAGCTTGGAAATTCCAAAAATCTCTTTTAAATCCCAAAAATCTCTTTTAAATCCCAAAAATCTCCATGGAAATCCCAAAAATCTCTTTGAAAATCCCAAAAACCTCCTTGTAAATTCCATCGATCTCCTTGTAAATTCCAAAGATCTCCTTGAAATCCCAAATATGTCCTTGGAAATATCAAACATTTTCTTCAATTCAAAAACACCCCTCCAGTCCAGGATAATTAGTGAAAAGAGAGATCACATAATATTTCTGTGGTATTTTCATGCAAATTATTCACCAAATATTCCTATTTTTGTCCTACTTTTTTTGTATATTTTCCTACTTTATTCCTACTTTTCCTAAAATTTTAGTCCTACTTTTAGCCTACTTTTTTACATATGTCTGCCAGAAAGCCTGGTTAGGGTTAATGTTACTATTAGAATCAGGATTTGAGTAGTAGCTTGGTTAAGCAGGATTCGGATTAATCTCAAGGATGAGAAGTTGAATTTATGTTTCATGAATATTTGACAGGAGAAAAAAGAGGGAGAAAAGTCTGTGCCTAAACGAAAGAAAATTGTGATTCAAGATATTGATGGCGATGACGATAAAAAAGTACGTTGCTTTAAGATACAAGAAAAGTGATAAAGGCCTGTTCACACGATCCGATTTGTCTGATACGATTCTCCTCCTGACGTATGTGATTTCACACAATACAGCAACAACTACAGTTTTCGCCAAGTATGAGCCAATAGCCTTACATCCGGTTGTATCTCATTCATAAATATGCGTGGGCATAGAGTGAGAATAGCGATAAGCAGCATACGTGCATGTCTTCATGCTGTTTCCCTTCAAAATGTCGGACTCAGAGAATTATTTGGGAGCGAAATTATAAACGACATTTAAACATTACATAAACGTTTTACCACGTAAAAAACACAAAATCTCACAAGATATAATTATTGCTTACAAGTGAAAGTAAAGCCTGACCATATGTCGCCGATGGTCGGCAATGCAGGAGAAAATGACTTCAGGTAGACAAAGGATTTTACTCGTCAATGATCTAAGACAATGGCATTGCGAAAGCATCGGCGATATGTGAGAACCAGGCGTATTGTTTTTCAATATGACTGGGAAAAATGAACAGATACAATTTAAATCTCTGAGATTACACATATAAAAGGCAGCCATTTTGTGGGACGCCAAGCACGCAAATGATTACTTGCGTGATACTCACTCTTTAAGGAGGCTCCCTACAGTTTTAATTCTGTAGCACGCAAATGTGCTCTAAGGTCCATTATTTGCTCATTTTGCAAGGTATGGTCACGAGACTTGGCCATCAGATTGCCACAATATTGCGGATTACGAAGAATAAAAAATGTTTTTAAATATATACGTTGCCATGGTAACAACGCGATTTAGAGATTGTCGTATTTTTATCTTCTTTCTTAATTTTTTGGATTTTCCTTCGGTAAAACTTTTTTATTTTTTGAACACGAGCACCTAAAGTGCAAAGTATTGAAATATGCGATTTTAAAAAAATTCCTCGGAGCCGAATTTTTTTAAATCTCAAAAGAACGTTTTTTTGCAATAAAAAAAATTCGGCTCCGAAGAATTTTTTTAAAATCGCATATTTCAATACTTTGTACTTTAGGTGCTCGTGTTCAAAAATAAAAAGTTTTACCGAAGGAAAATCAAAAATTAAGAAAGAATATAAAATATGACAATCTCTAAATCGCGTTATTACATAACGTAAATATTTAAAAACATTTTTTGTTCTTCGTAATCCGTAATATTGTGGCAGTCTGATGGCCAAGTCTCGTGACCATACCTTTCAAAATGAGCAAATAATGGACCTTAGAACACATTTGCGTGCTACAGAATTAAAACTGTAGGGAGCCTCCTTAAGAGATGCCTCTCCTCCTCTAGGCTGCCTGCAAACTTTATGTCTCTGTGTTGTTTTAGTCTAGGAACGCTACACAGAAACAAAGTAATGTATCTACTGCCAAAAAGAAAGAGAGCCCTAAAATTGTTGAAAAAGACCCATCTCCTGAAAATAATCAGAAAGAAAATGTGAAGACAAAAGCTTCAAACTCTAAAGTTAGTCAAAAAGAAAATACGAGGACGAAAAAACAAGAATTGAACCCAAAAGACGACAGCAGTTCGGCTCCTGTTAAATGTAACGTAAGTAGAGGGGGAAACGTACATGATAGACCTTCATTATATTTACCTCCGTGAGGTTATGTTTTCACCTGGATTCGTTTGTGTGTGTGTGTTTGTCTGTAACCAGGATAACTCAAAAACTATTAAACATTTTAATACGAAAATTTGTGGAGCTAATGGGCGTAAGCCAAGGGCAAATCGATTTAACTTTTGGTTCAATTTGGATCAAAATTGGATGTGAAATTCTGAAAAGTTTGGCTTGCTTTCTGCATGCATGGATACTTGACTTAATTTGCTGGTGGAGACTCTGAGTCTCTTCTAGTTACATAGTTATCAGGGCCTTTTTTAACATATAAACTGGGGGGCAAGGCCCCCCCCCAGTAAACTATTTTTGCCCCACCAGTGAGGTCCCTTTTGTCCAAAATGTGAGCAAAAAAGGGGGGAAATGACTTAGATTCGGCGGTGGAGTAGAATACAACTACCTGAAAAATACAATGAGAACTTCGACGTTTCGAGCGAAGGCCCCTCGTCTGGAAGTTAGTTTGCAACTAACTAGTAACTTCCAGACGAAGGGCCTTCGCTCGAAACGTCGAAGTTCTTATTGTATTTTTCAGTAAGCTGTATCCTACTCCACCGCCAAATCTTTGTTAGACTCTACCTACACTGCCACCACGCGTTCGAGTTATTATCAAAAAATTACTTAGTTCAGAAGAGTGTTTCCATAACAAAACGCTTGCCTTTGTACTGAAAACTCAGTCCGTTCAGATGGAATATATCAAAAATTGTTACTGAAAATGCAGGAAATCAAGCCCCAGAGACCCAAGAATAGGAAAATTTTCTGGGGGAGGACCTTCAGACCCCCCCCCTACCGCTTCGCACACCTCCAATTTACCACCTCCTTGTTAGGTTCCTTTTCCTTCATCGCCCCTCCGCCGATGAATTCTTAAAAAAGGTCCTGATGGTTACTCATTTAGTTTTATCATTTTCTATTCTAGAAAAGTGCCTTTCAGTTTCTTCAAGCTTGGAAAAGCGTCAAAAAGAATGATACTTCAGAATATCTGAATATTTTAAAACAAGTCAACTTAGCTGACCTGCCGAAAGGTAAAAATGTTACTATCCAAGGTTTAGAGATTTAAATTGTCATACAGTAAAGCCCCGCATAAAAGAACCAGTGAATTTTGACTTCAGGCTCAAGTGGTTCTTTTATAACGGGTACTTAGAAAGAAATCAGGCTGAAGTGGTTCTTAACTGGTTCTTATTTCCAGTCAAAAACAATTGTTCCTGGTTTAGAGTTTTAAACCTCTTATTGTATACAATGAAACTAGTAAATGAACTGTAATTTAACTGTTAATTATATAAACTTTATACCCATCAAGTACTGAGTGGCCATCATGATGTAAGTTTTTTGAATATAGTTATGCAAGTTGAATTATGTTGTGAATTGATTGCTGTTTTGATAAAATAAATGCATGCATGATGTGGTTGAAAGACATAATTCCTGCTAGCAAGATTACAGTATTTTGTTTTCTTCCTAGTACCTGCTTACTAATTCAGCTTGAAAGTTTAATAAGGTTTTTTAAGAACCAGTTTCATTTGTCAGCCTGAAGTGGTTCTTGTATTTTGGGTGCTTAATTGCCCAAATTTCAGGCTGGTGGTTCTTAACCCACTGGTTCTTTTATGTGGGGCTTTACTGTATAGAAACTTTTAGCTCGAAACGAGAAAATACACTGTACCATATAAGTCTAAAACATAGAGTATATTCCTTTTAGTAATCAGTAACAAGCTGGATGCAGATATGATCAAGTACATACTCGAAGCCCTTAATCTCGAATTGAAGAATAATGGTAAAGTCCAAATGCAGTCTGCATAAATATTGTGGAAAATATTTCCTTTTTAGACCAGCGAATTAAGGACTGTATTTATCTTGTATTTTATAGGTGACGTTAAGTTTGTGTACGAGTTTTTTCAAAAGTTGATGTCCGTAGATCGTTTTGATATGACACTGATGTTTCTTTCATCACACGAGAAACAAGGTAATATGCATGCTTAAACGTATTGTGGTGGTTAGTGCATTTAATTGTCTTTCATCTCTGGCGCTGGGTCGACTCCTGCAATGTATTAAAAATGCAGTTTTCTGATTTTGCCTCAGTTGCACGTGAGAAGAGTGCTTCCAGTTAACTGGACCAGAAACGAGTTCTCCTTGACAAGTTTTATTTGCTCGTGTGTATGACAAAAAATTGACAATTCCCAGGCAAGAAAAAAATGATCGAAAAAACTTGTTTGCCGTACACAGGAGCAAACAAACTCGTCAAGAAACTCGTACCTAGACGACACGAGTGACATTTAACACAGACAGTTTTAACCGTTTGTGGAATGTTAATGTCATATATAAGTTCATCGGAACGTTCATTGTAATATTGTTATTTGAACTACGCCTGGTGACACGATTACTTGACTTGTTGGGATAATTTGACTTCATTGCTTTGAAGAAATACACCAAATCCAGGTACTTAAGTTATAGCAATCCAGCAATTTACTTGACTTATTATCTATGCACATTATTGTCCAATCGCATGTCTACGTCATTGACTGTTTTGTATCACATGCGATTTTTTTCGACTGAACAGATTGCATACATGAATCAAGTAAATTGCTGGATTCGGAAGCATTTTAACACAAACAAGTTTAAACATTGCTAAACATAGATCTTACACAACCGTATTAATTGTGAAGATAACATTGTATTTGCTGGGCTGCCTACATGGTCTAACGTCAGCTAATTTTACTCGTCCTTCTTTAGTGCTGCGGAATCTGTTTGATGATATCACGAAGCAAAATAATGAAAAGATTGGAATAAACAGTACAGACTTATCCGAACTGAGACAGAAATATCGAGTGTAAGGTATGGTCTGCAATAATCTGCCGTGGTTTGTGTTTGAACTACCTGAAAACGATACGAAAAAACACTACGTCATCGACGTTTTGAAGGTCCTTCCACGGTAACTGAGTAGCCAACTAGCCTGCATATAAGCCGGTTACAGAAGTTTTCTGTTTTCAAAATTTGTACTTTGGCAATTTTTTCTATGACAGGTACACTTGTTCAAAAGCTTGCATGTGTTGGGAATTGTGTGGACACTTTTATATTATTATTATGTTGGGATATGGTGTTAGGATTAATTAGTTTAGAATATAAGTACATTTAATATAGCTACAGTTATTAGTGTTGACTGATTGATAAGAGCGAGTGTAATGTGAGAGTGTATGACGTTCGATACATAAGATAGATAAAGCTGGTAAGATGAGATAGTAAGAGTGTGGGTGGGAGTGATGCGAGTCAACAAAATGAGACGTTAAATATATTTTATAAAAACCTACAAATTCGTGTGAATGTTTGCGTAGTAGCCGCGGTACTTTACTGCATTCGCAACACATGCTAGCTTTTGAACAAGTGTACTTGTCATAGAAAAAATTGGCAAAGTTGCGTATACAGACGAGCAAATAAAACTTGTCATATAAAAACTTGTCATAGAAAACTTGCTCGTCTGTATTAAAGAGGGTTACACGGGCAAATAAAAATTGTCAAGGTAAAAATTGCCAAATAAAAATTGCTCGTGTAAATTACGCTTAGATGCGGTTGGTCAGCGATCTATTGTTGTATTAGCGTGTATTAGCTATCATGGCGGTCAGAAAACCAAAAACTTGTCATAGAAAATTTGTTGTATGTACACACTAACACACGTGCAATTGGTAAATAAACCTTGCCATATGAAAACTTGTCATAGAAAACTTGCTCGAAGGGCTTTCTTTTGACACGTCAAAGATTTTCAGGGAGTTCAGGCCAATGGTTCAGGCACAGCATTATAAATTAAGGATACAAATTGAGTTAATATCAGCAACTGTTCATCCTTGGACGCAAACGACGGTAAAGGAAAAAATAATTTTTTCGAAAGGATTTGTGAAGTGTGATTATGTCTAGTGGAAGCACTCCTTAGACGCCATCTTGGATTTTGATATTTAAATGATAAAATTTCTAGAATTTTGAAAAGGATTTTGTCCGATTTAAACGCTCTTTAAGCAAGCTTGGCGATTTCTGGTGGACTGTTGCACAGTTTGTGGATTGTAAGGCAATTATTTTATTAAACAGACATTAAAATATGCCAAAAGTTGTTTCCAAAAGCTTTGTTGTTTCCGATACAAGGGATAAAGAAGAATATAATGACCTAAGTTCGAAAGTTTATGTTTACTATTGCCTTTGCGGGCAATTGGCATTAATTATTGACACTACAATCGAAAACCTGCCTTTAAGAAGGCTAGATCATGCTCGGGTTATCGATACGAAAGCGCATGCATATAAACTAAGTTGCGTTGACGGTGATGAGGTTTTCTTAAAACGAGAGAAAGGGGTCGAAAGACAGTTTCGGCAAAAGTGTAAAAGCTGTGGGTTGTGGATGTTCTATAATCATGTTAAGAAGGATGCCAAAGTGACGTTCATTGTTGATGGTGCGCTGGTTTTACAGAAAGATACGGGTGAGTATGTTTGACAGAGTATGAATTAACTGCTCATGTGAAGCATCAAATCGCAGCAAAAATTGCTAATGTAAATGGGCCACATAAAAAAAAAATACTTGTTTAGCGTCCACCTCATCAAAATTTTTCAGGTCGGGCAGGCGGATTTTTTTTTTTTTTTAAATACATAACAATGTATTTTATACTTAATTCATCAAAAGATAATAACATATGGCTCAAAATCCAAAACAGTAAAACGGCGGCCATTTTGAATTTTAGCCAAGGCCGGAAGAGGACTGGGTGCCAGGATCAATTTGAGGTTAAGCGGAAGTGAAGCTACAGAATACGAATATATACGATTGAAATCATCATTTTAACGTTTCCACAAGCACAAAAGCGTTGTTTTGAGAGTTTTTACACGAATTTTGAAGGCTTTTTAGAAAATAGAAAAGAAAAAAAAGTTGAGGTTGGGTGCTATGCTCGGTCAGGCGGGGATGCTAAACAAGTAATTTTTTTTATGTGGCCTTAGTATGTATTTATAACTATAGTTTAACCAGATAGTTTTTATCGTTACAGATGAGAAAAACCCCTTAAAACAGAAGAAGCCCAAGAAGGTCATGATGACAAAACGAACAAAGGAATTTGGCAAGTTCAGTTCTGTTACCGTGTCGACTGTTGACGAAGAAGAGGAGGAAATTGAACAGCAAGAAGTGGAAACATCGTACGCACATAATGCAAGAATTATTGAGAAACAGCTTGAGAGGAAAACAACTGCACAAAAACGTGCGTCAGACGCTGGTGCTGAGGGTCAGGCTAAAAAACCTAAAGGAACATTGATTGATAGATAGAAAGGGGCCCAAAGGCTGTCCCCATTATGTTAAAAAAGTGTTTTGTATTTCATATGTTTTACAGTTGTTGATAGTTAGATTGTTTTTTGCCCATTCTTGCACAAGCCATACCTATTTGCATCTCATGCCCCACAACTTATTAAATATTAAAATTTTTCCCTACCAATTTTCTTTCTTGCATCCTGTTTTTGTCCCTGTAATTATATTAAAGATTTTTTTGCACTTCACTTGGTGGAACTAGAATACTGGGTTTGGTGGATAATCCAAGTGAGTAGATATATACACAACTTTAAGACCTAACCAGGAACGGTTGCGAAAATCAGCAATTGGCCTCTGTAGCTCAGTTGGTTAGAGCGCTGCACCGGAATCGCAGGGTCGTGGGTTCAATTCCTGCCAGAGGACCTAGTGTTGCATTTTTCGCAACTGTTCCTGGTTAGGTCTTAAAATTGTGTATATATCTACTCACTTGGATTATCCACCAAACCCAGTATAATTGTATTAAAGCCTACTCACTTGGATTATCCACCAAACCCAGTATAATTGTATTCCTCTCAGGTATTTATTATTTACATCCTATTTTCCCACATGGAATTTGCCTTAATGAATCTATATTATGTTTTTAATTTGTCTAATAGCAGATAATGTTATTTGCCAATGGAATACCCTTTACTGTTATTAGTGTTACCTGTGGTATTACTGTCCAGTATATTCATAGGTCAGTGATGGTAGCGCCTTTTGCGAATGGTTACACTAAGTATTGTCATTTAGCAACACGCTGGCCAAACAAGTATGCATCGCAGACACAATCAATGTTCTGTACTTCATGTAACCAAGTAATGAACAGGCTTCTTTTCCCCAAAATTTTATAAATGAAAAATGGTGAATTTAACATCAATTGCATTTGCACGGCCTCCGCATTTGATCTATGGCGTGAAAAGAGGAAAAGTTCCTACTTCGTTAAGACCACATGTAATCTTGAAGAAACAAGCGTTAGGAAGTGAGTATTTCTGTTATTTTGAGAGTGATCTCAGCTGATTCAGTTCAAAACAGTTTTCCGGTATTTAAGGACTATTTGCCCAGTGTCTACTCTCGGACCGTACTAGATGAGGAAACCTAAACTAGGCTAACATTATTTATACTGGATAACTCTATCAGTTCTAAACTGTTCTCTCTAGAGTTCCAGTAAGGACATGCAATCCCTTTTTGTAAGGACAATCCCTTTTTTATCCAGTGTTTTACTTTAATTTACTACAGGAGGGAATCCGAGTAAGGCGAGTATCTGGAGAAAACCTGCGATGTTTGGTAGAGTCAAACTGGAAGCACTCTTCTCACATACGACTGAGCCTAAAATATAACCAGATAATTGCATATTGCAAGAATAGGACCCAGTCACAACAGGGCTGGATTAACGTCGCGCGAGGCCTGTGGCAGATGCCCCCCCCCTCGTTATGAAAACCTTTGAATTCAAAGACACACAAAATTGTTAATAATTGTTTTCAATTTTATCCGCAAATCACCGCAATTTCCCAATGCGCGAGGTCCCTAAATTTGTGAGGCCCCTAAATTCCCGAGGCATCTAAATTCCCGAGGCATCTAAATTCCAGAGGCATCTAAATTCCAGAGGCATCTAAATTCCCGAGGCATCTAAATTCGTGAGGCACCTAAAATGGGTGTGTTCTCGTAAAAAATTGGGCGTGGCACAGTAAAGCGTGAGGCCCCCATAAGCATGAGGCCCGCGGCATATGCCACATCTGCCACATGGTTAATCCGACCCTGAGTCACAAAGGTGATTAGGTGAAAGAGACGTGCACTAACCACTGTGCTACCAACATCTAGATATGAAGATGAAACAATGTATATGTTATTATTAAGATGCATCATGTACAGAAGAAATGTCCAAACTCATGAACTGTTTTAAGAGAAAAAACTTTGAAGATCAGAAATGTTCAAAAGAAATTGGCGAGTTCTTAGAATGTGCTAGAATATCGGTAGGTATAGACGTCAGGTTTAGTAGGTAGATTTCCTTGAGGTGCAGATGGTATAGGTATGCAACATCTGCCCCCCCCTGGAAAATCTGCTGCCCTTATGTGCGCATCTAATGCCTGATATTATATTTGTGAAGGGGAAGTGTTGGATATTAATAGCCGGGTCCTTTTAGGGATATTCATTGTGAAATGATGACATATTATAAAGCAGGGGCAGATCCAGGCTAATATCTGATAGAAGAGGTGCAGATTTTTCTGGGGGGGTGCACCCTTCCGCCACCAGCGCAAATTATGTCAAAGATGCCGTAGATTGTGAAAATTTCAATGTGAACTTGTTGATTCTGACTTTTTGTGGGGAGGGTACTGACGTTTGCTAGGGGGATGTGCACCCCCCAGTAGATCCGCCTATGATATAAAGAAAACAACAGCATTACAAAAACAACATGGCAATCTTTTGAACAAGGCCATCAAGAAATGCAATTGGGTGTTCATGTATTTTAACCTTGTTTTAGGCGAAAAACAAAATGGCTAAAAAGTCAAGTCAAAGTGGCTGGACGTTAGATGAACTTAATGATGTGTTGAAAGAGAACACTCAGACAATAAAAAAATCTCGGGTGAGAACATAATATGCAAGGTTTGTGTTATGTTGAAGTTGTGATGTGGTCTGCTATTTCATAATGGTGCTATTTCATAATGGTGCTATTTCATGGTACCAGAAGCCTCTTAACAGGTCCTTGTCATGATTGTCCATTGTCGATAATTGTGCTCTTGAAACAACTGAAAGATATGGAAATTTGTATACGTTTGCATCAGTGTAACTTTGACCCTCTCAATTCACTTGGTCACAGAATACAGGGAGAGAATTTGTCTTATTAGATTCAGTACACCACCATTACTGACAATAAAGCTATACAACATAATCTTAAGATAACAGATGCTACACAAAGTAAAAATGTTCATAAAAAATTCATTGATAATTCTGACTTAACATTGTATTGAGGTGAAAAAGCTGGAATCTACATATTGCTTTCAAAAATAGATTAACAATAAATATCATTCATATGGTCTGGGCATAGTTTTTGTATCTCCAGGATACCTTACACCCTCACCACAACACCACTAAAGCCAGATAAGAAACCCTTAGCATTTAAAAATCTAATTTTAGTATCCTTTGGATATTGGGATACTGCAAATCTCAGACTCTGGCCATAAGCATTTCTGTTGGTCTTAGGGGCAGATCTGGAAAAAGTGTTCAATGTTCCTCGGATCCTAAATTTGCCTTTTTCAAATGTTCCTCAAATTCGGCTCAATAGTGGATTAGAACAATGAAAAAGTGTTGACCGTGCGTTGCGTGTGCAGCAATATAGTTGTGATAGTTACCATAATATACACAATTATACACAGATTAAAGCCAGGAAAGTCCATTGTATAATGAGGAACTGAACATTCCTCAATCAGTGCAGAAGCACTTTTCAAACAACACATGTGAAGTTAGGCGCTGTATATTTCCATGTTGTTGAGTGCATAATTGAGTTTCTTCACAACATAAGGAGGTTCCAAACCAAAAATATATTTCTCACAGCATAAGTCAGGCTTTGTATGATTGCATGTTATCAGAAGAAAGGTTCCTCAGAGAAAATTTCAACTGAGGAAATTCTTCAGATGAAATATTGAGGAAAAATAATAATTCCTTACGCTGGAAAATTCAAAATGTTCCTCGATCGTGTTGCTAACTAAAGGAAAATGTTCCTCGGGATCTAGGATCCCAAGATCCCACTTTTTTCCAGATCTGTTTAGGGGTGCAAAGAAGTTCCTCCTGCTAATTTGGTTATCAAAATTGCTAAGATTTATGTGACCTTTGATGGCACCTGGGGCCGGTTGTACGAAGCCTGTTTACCCTATCCGGTGGATAAATCGAAAATATCGATCAAGTCTATACATTCATCAAACAACCAAGCTAAAATATTTCAACTTGAATAGAATAATTATGTTTGCAACTACATATTAGGTGCATAAGATTTACAGTCAAACCGGATGTTGTGTTCCCCTGTGTATTGCAACATACCTGTCAATTTCGTAATGTTCATTGGCTAATTGCCCCGCGCAATTTGCAATTCGAAGATTCAAATTGCAATTCGTAAATTCGTAGGTTCCTCACTTGCTCAAAACATTTTATGGCGTTCACACAAAAAAATAAAACGATTTCTTTACCAAATCGAGAACGTGTTGTAGCATTATGGGCGCAAGGTGAAAGCTTTAAGAGTATTGCTTCTAAATTAGGAATATCGAACAGAACAGCGTCGAATATCGTAACAAATGTTGCGGAAAGGGAACATTTACTAGCATTAAAACCTGGGGAAAGGAGAGGCAGATTGCCAATCCCAATGTAGTTGAACATATTGAGTATCAAAAATTTGATAAACCGAGCACGACTACAGTAGAATTACAAGCTGCTCTAGTACGCGATGGAGTATGTACGCCTGAAAACCTTCCCGCCAGTTCAACGATAAGTGACATTTTACGTAAGGATTTGCAATATACTTACAAAAAATTGCATGTAGTACCTGAAGAATCTTGCACAGAGGCAAATCAAGTACGAATGATAAATTATATACGGTGGCCCAGAGGTGCAATACACAAACACAAAACCGAATACACGAACGCAAATTCAAATACACGAACACAAATTCAAATACACGAACGCAAAACCAAATACACAAATGCAAAATCAAATACATGAACGCAAAACCAAATACACGAACGCAAATTGAAATACACAAACGCAAATTCAAATACACGAACGCAAAACCAAATACACAAATGCAAAATCAAATACACGAACGCAAATTCAAATACACGAACGCAAAAGCAAATACATGAACGCAAAAGCAAATACATGAACGCAAAAGCAAATACACGAACGCAAAACCAAATACACGAACGCAAAACCAAATACACGAACGCAAAACCAAATACACGAACGCAAAACCAAATACACGAACGCAAATTCAAATACACGAATGCAAAACCAAATACACGAACGCAAATTCAAATACACGAACGCAAATTCAAATACATAGTTCAAAATATACAAGTAAACAAAGTAAAAGGGTTAGTATCTGCAGGGTCTGTGTATACAATACGTACCGCATTCGTAAAGGACGGATTCTCCGAGAATGGAAGAAGCGATCAGATACTATTTCAAAAAAAATTACCAATATAAAACAATAATAGACTTTTTAGATAAGTTCCATGATATAAAAATATCCAAGAGAACACTTATCAATAAACTAAAAGAATATGGACTGAGCCGAAGAACACATAATGCAAATCGAGACCAGGTAAGAGAATGTATCCAACGAGAACTCGACGGCAGTGGTCAACTGCTAGGTTACAGGGCAATGTGGAGAAGACTACAGTCTAAGTATGGTATACATGTTCCTCGTGTAATGGTGCAAACTATTCTGTGTGAGCTCGATCCAGAGGGATCGAGATTAAGAAAGGCACATCGACTTCAAAGGAGAGAATACTTGAACCCTGGCCCAAATCACTGTTGGCATACTGACGGCTACGATAAATTAAAGCCTTTCGGTTTTCCTATACACGGATGCATTGATGGTTTCAGTAGACGTATCATGTGGCTTGAGATTACTAGAACTAACAATAACCCTCATGTTGTTGGAAACTTCTTCCTTGACTGTGTCAAAGAACAACAATGCTGTCCTACAATCTTAAGAACAGACAAAGGAACGGAGAATGGGATGATGGCTGCTGCACAAAGCTTTTTACGCCGTAATCATTTAGATGCACTTTCAGGAGTAAGAGCGCATCAATACGGCTCGTCTCATAGCAACCAGCGAATCGAGGCATGGTGGGCCATGCTGCGTCGCTCATGGTCATCATGGTGGATTAATTTTTTTAAGGATCTTGTTGCAAAGGGGACACTGGATTCCAGTAACAAATTGCATCTCGAGTGTCTCTGGTTTTGCTTTATTAAGGTACTGAAAAAGGCTCTAAATGAAATTAGAGAATCGTGGAACAACCACTACGTTAGGAGGTCACGCTATTACACAGCAAATGGCATTCCAGATCAGCTTTTCTTCTTGCCAGAGTCCGTTGGTACTACAGATTATAAAAAGATGTATCTACAGCAAGATTTGCAAGAAATTGAGCGCCAAGTTAACCTACCAAATGAAGACGAAACTCATGATGTCTATCAAGAATACTTTGCGTACAGTTCTGCCATGCTAGAATTAGAAGAGCCACACAACTGGAGAAAGCCTGGCAATGTTTGAACGATTGACTGAAGTAGCCGAGTGACATGCACCGTGAATTCTTAGCGATTTTTGAAAGAAACCTATGATAATCATTATGAAACCTATGAGATACTTGCAAACAAGTATTATAAATTTAAAGGAAAAAAAAGAACATCAATATACTTTAGACTTAGTTAATACAACGCTTTGGCGCAACACATTCACAGACGGCGCTTCTTCGAAAATTCCTCATTACTTCATGGCCTACATTTAAGTTGCACTTGCACTTGGCTTTTGTCTCATGAGCTTTCATATATTATTTAACTCATCAGAAATCTATTCGATTTTGAATTTTCACAATAAAAATTTCGCTTTGCGCGAAAAATATTAATAAATATAAATCCAGCTTGAGACAAAGATTATATTCTTGTTTACATGCACATTACGATTAATCGGACCAATTTTCAAGTACCCTGAGTACGAGGTTGGTTGTTCCTTTCTTGATATATATTTAAACCAAAACGTTAAAAGGTGGAGTTACTAATAACCAGAGGTTTTGAGCATAGCCCTTCATCAGATGCGATTAATCGCAGTATGTAAACGCAACTTTAGGATATTTATATCTTGACCGGAGTAATTAACTCCATCTGTGATATTTCCCTAGTAAGAATCAGCGCTGCAAATAATTTCAGCAACTTGAAGGTCATGATGACCAGGAAAATTAAATTACGCTGGTCAAGTACAAAATCCTACCGGTCAAACATTAACAATTGTTCATGACGAAAAACAAGAACATTTTCCTTCAGCAACTTAAATATTACACATCAGTTCTTATTGTAGTGTCTTTGTATTTCTTAAGTACATTATATTACTATACTTGATATTACTATACTTGATATTATATATAGATAACTATTACAATATATTATTGTTTATGAACATTAACATTAACAGGAACGTTGTAAAAATAACTGCAACGAAAAGATGTTTGAGAAACATCATAAACCAAAACACTTCTTAGAGTTAAATATTGGCATGGAGTTATATAATTAAACAACACCTCAAAAAGTAGTCCGCTACATATATCCCATTCAAACGATATCGAACGACCAAGCACTTTTTTCCTGAAGAATAGCAGAGAATTCCTCCACCAGTTCGTTATAGCATTGGTAAGTACTGGGGATCTCAAGCAACAGACCACAAGTATGAGCGATTGGTCGACGAGCCAAACCATCCAGTTGAGTAAAGGAAACTTCTATCTTCTTCCCTGGCAAAATAACACTTGCGCCGGTCGTAAACTGAAGAAATGCCAAAACGTTTCCTCCAAGCGACTTAATGAACCGCTTCAAATGATCAAAGGTATTTCGCTCAGCATCGTTGTTGGGAGAGGCATGTAGAATTTTAACAACCTTTTTAGATGTTGGTTTTATTTGTTCGTAAAACTCACATAGATTTGCTGCACTCTGGAAGCTATCGTGTGTGTTGAGAGATCGCAGGATCGGGCTCCAACAATTAGCTACATATCGAGGCCTTTGGATCAACTCTTGATGAGCCAGTTGACAAAATATGCTCTGAATATTCTCTTCTTTAGGACCTCTGTAGCATTTGTAGCTACTCAATAATTCCATCAGGTCGGAGTTACCAGAGAGGTTGTCTGGATTTTTCAAGCAGTTATCCATTGTGTCCTTCTCATCTGCTGAAATGTACGTTCTGAAGCTTTCCAACAGCATTTCTTCTGAAATGCTGTCTTCACCCAATATGCAACTGCAAATAAAGGCTGGAGACAAGGCAAGAGTGAAGATTCCTTCTCTGCAATACCCATACAGTAAAAGTCTTCCGATAGCTTTCCACTGTTGCTTTTGGTAATCGTGTCGAATTACTGGAACCTTAGACGAAGCACCAATTGCCAACGATTGCAGAAACAGAACCCAGAATTCGGTAAAAACGTCTCTCAAAACTCCTGTTCCTTCACCTGCTTCCACACGACCGTCATTATCTACAACTTTGACAAATACCGATGAATTTAAAATTTTGGGATCTGAGAAGGCATTTATCAAATCCTTTAAGAGATTTGAACGATGGATAAGCAGGTGAACAGAGTCAAATATATGCTCATGTTGGTCTGCTATTATTTGTTCCAATGGGCCACCTTCAGCTACACACTCTTCTTGCAATGTATTATTAGTTTCAACTAAAATAAAAGGAATTTAAACAACAACAGGAATTTAAAGATGTCTTACAAAATGTGAATCTGTTCACATACATTTGATAAATGTATAATTATTAATTAAACATTCCTTGTTTCAAGCGTTTGTGCATATTTACCTGATAATAAGCTCTGGGTTTATATTTGTTCAAATTACTTTTTGGGGCTTATCATTCGGGAGGATATTTTCGACGGATTATTCCTTTCTTAAATTGGGGTGTAGTTATTTTCACACACAAAAACTTGCGAGAAAATTAAAGTTCTAGCAAGCATGTTTTGGTTAGGAAACCGATGGGGAGAAACTCAAATTCATCAGATATTTCCTAATTAGTGTATTTAAAGTTTTTCCCACACGAAAATATTCCTTGAAATTTTTTTTTACATAATTTTACAGATACTGTGAATCTGTGATGGTCTTGACAAAAACATTAAACCTTTTTTTTTTTTTTTTTTGAGGCTATGACATCATATAGGCATGTCAACTGATTAGTTATACATGTTGGTACAGTATGGTATTATTAAGAATAACAGACCTTCAATAAGCCATTGCAAGAAATGAGGATCAGGTAAATCCCCCTGGCAGTGGTTGAACTTGGAATGGTGGTAATGCTGGTTCTCCCCCAGACAGTGGTTCAACTGGTGGTGGTTCTACTGCCAACAGTGCCAATTCAGGTTCTTCCCTTGACAGTGGTTCTTCTGTCAATAGTGCTAATGCTGGTTCTTCAATATTTGTTTGTTTCACAATCAATGGTTCTTCTGTGACATCATCTATTAATTCATTTCCAACTAAAAATAACAAAGGAGGATATTTACCATTATCACAAAAAGGTTTCAATATTTCAAGGTACATACAGTATCAATATCTGTTGTCAGACAGCATTGCTACAGTAGTCATCACTGAAAGCAATGGTATAATTAACACCTGACACAAATTATTGACACACGTTATACAGGGCGTAAATGTGGGGTGGTACACCCCAGACACATGCTCCAGTCGGTCTCGAAATGAGGCAGTCGGTCTCAACATTATGCATCGTTTAATTAGATGCGATTCTAAGTTCTAACAAACAGTGACCGTACTGACCAATTGACCGACTAAATAGTTTCGAGACCGACTTCAATCATGACAAGATATTAAGATTATGATGAGCGAGTTTACTCGTAAATCGTATTTTAACGTAATACCGGTAATTACAAGACTATGTGCACATGGTAACGTTTTCGAGTGTTTTCGTTTCTAAATGCATGCCTTGTCAGAAAACGTTGCGAAAAACAATCAATTTGAACAAGGCGCCAAAACGCTTAAGTTGAAAACGCCACTACGAAAACGCTCAAAAACGTTACCGTTTGCACATAGTCTAATAGTCTACAAATATACGACTCAGCGAAAATCCCGCTTGCAACTGTTGGACAGCGTTCTTCATCATTAAAATAACAGAATTTTTCGATATGATTAAAATAACAGAATTTTATGTGCCGCGTGCGTGGGTTGCATACTTGCGAAGACGCTGTTAATGCTAATTAGATAAAGCGAGAAACATTATTTCACAGATTCACAGTACTTTGTACGTTCTTGTAAAATTCTTAATAAATAACATAAATTACGTAGTACTCAATTTATAAGTGTTTTCTGACCATCAAAATGCTGCAAAATTTTCCCCCAAAGTCCAGGAAATGGCATTTCAGGGACTCTAGATTGAAAAGTTTCCTGGGGGAGCATGCCCCCGGACCCCCCTAAAAACCTCGTGCCTGCGGCGCTCGGCTCATGGCAGCGCCACTCGTATTAGGGGACGGTGCATCAGTCGGTCTCATTTTGGCTATACATCCCCTCAAACAAAATCGATATGTACGCCCCTGACGTTATAAAATAACAGTAATTACTAAATTCAATATAGAAATAATTACATAATATAGTACATACTTTCATAATCCAGCATTTTGCAAATGTACAAATTCACTCGGCTATATGGCCTTCCAAGTGACTCCTTGTACTTTTCAACTGAAAATGATTCTTTTGTTCCTGGTAAATATAACACTGTGTCCATATCTGGATATAACAGAACCCAATTATTATTTTCTTCATCTCTAAGTTGCTTGTTGTGAGCAAGTTGCTTCTCTACCCCAGCATTTTCACAATAACATGAGAATCCGATTTTTAACATCGATTGGAAGAAGAGACCCTCTTTTATTCTAAGGTGCTTTCCCTCCAACTCCACAATTCCAATGTTAATCTACAATGGATATGCACAATCTGGGTTAATTACACTGTGTTTTAAATGTAACTATTTCATTATGTAATATTTAAAACACGAGCAGCAGGTTTTATCATATATAAAACACAAGACGTATAATCACAGACGTAGTAGAGTGTTTTAGATGTGATATGATATGTACTGAGTATTTTAAATAGCTTCAAAAACGAATCGGTTTCTTCAGCACATTGGCGAAGTAATTTCGAAAATAAACACTATCTGAGCTGAGGAAATCAAAGTTAAACTTATGCAAATCAGGAGAAATCTTTATCAGATATAAAACACTCATTAATTAAACATGGCGTTCTTTCTAATTTTCTTCATGATTTATTAATTAGTTTTTGAAGTTTGTTTAACCTTGCACAGTTGTGGAGAAAAAAGTCAATAATTCAATTGGTCTGTATGTACTAGAATACAAATATATGCACATTCAAAATCTCATTTAAATTGTTGTTCATTGGTTCTTCAATGTTGATTCATTGTTGATTGGTTGTTCGTTGGCTATGAACATTGAAGAGCCAATTAATAAACAACCAAATTTTATTTTAAAAAATTTGTCCAGTAACAGGATGCGGGCATAGTTGCAGAAATTTTGTTTGACAAAACACCGTAAACTTTCGTTAATTTATCAACATTTAAAGCTGTACTTTGACAAGAAAAGTTACAGACAGGTTAG
This sequence comes from Trachythela sp. YZ-2020, assembly GCA_016169945.1. Classification (NCBI taxonomy): domain Eukaryota; kingdom Metazoa; phylum Cnidaria; class Anthozoa; order Malacalcyonacea; family Clavulariidae; genus Trachythela; species Trachythela sp. YZ-2020. The sequence goes on from JADLSH010000260.1 coordinate 7,921,376, forward strand.
TAAAATTAATAAACTACGGATATATTTCGTGTGTGTATGGGAAATAGTTCAAAGACTTACCAACCTTATGTAATTTATACTATACGTCAATTCGCTGCGTTTTTATGTAAATTTGTACGATAAGTGGGCTGCCTATGGTAGAGATGGTTTAATACTATTCATGCCCTTAGTTTTATCAGAAATGAATAACATTTAGCCATGAGCAAGTTACAATTGCATTTTGACCACTATCCTGGGGGACACAATTTGTTTCCCAAGATGGCAACCAAAAACAAAATGCATTTTGATATTGAAATACAATAATAAGTTCTACTAAAACTTGGCATGCACAATATCATACAATCTATTCATCTGTCTTTTGTGTTTTGATTGTAAATATTGTCTTTAAAGGATATTTTGGACATGTTGACTAAAATTAAGATGATTAAATAGCAATAATGTCCAGCATTCCACTAGCTACCACTAATGTACCAAGGTGACAGGGTTCGAATTAACGGTGTGCAATTTACACATCATTTTGGCCAAAATTATGCACAGTAGCCCAGGCTCTGTGTGGGTATTTATTTATTTTATTATATGGAAACTGGAAAAAGAGGACAACCTTTTTAGGCAACCCATTCAAACCGGAAATTTTTCGAGCGGACCAACCAGAAACTGGTGTTCCATTTACTTTTCATCTAGAATTACCGGAATTTCCATGTAAATGGTAAACAACCATAGCAACCTACAGTATTTAGTTAGTTTCACGAGTTACCACAAGGCAATTTTTGGGGATACTAGCCAATGGGGATGCAGAATCGGCTTGCGGGGAAGGTATGGTAATTGCCCTCAAAACCTGGTCACACTAGTACTAAATTGGAAACTACTGTACCTTGACAGTCTCATCCTTCTTCCCTTTCTTTGTTGACATAAAACGATCAATCTTTTTTCTCTTTTGTATATCGAAGAACGACACATCTTCATCATCACACTTCCTTTGCATATAATCTTTAAAACTTAGTGGTTTGTTATCATTTAAACCATTTGCATGGCTTGAAGACCCAGTGGATGGTTGATTATTATTAATAGAAGACGTATTTGTTTCAGACCTTCGGCAATCTGCCCCACATATTTCGCAAAATTAGTATTTCCATTCGCGAACTACCACATGTTGGACAGAACATCTAAAACGATATAAACACCATATTTCATTATAAAATGTATTCAAATTTTAAATGACACTATACGCTTCGGCACATGAAGCAGTTACTTACCGTTATATTCAATTATTCTCCTCTTTATTAATTTAATAGTATTGTTTTCGTCTGATCCACGCTTGCCACTCAGTCATGTGCCTCTTGTTTACAAGCTTTCCTGAGGTTATATAGCCTGAAAATAGACAGGTTGCTCTGCTCTAAAAAAAATTCACGGGTCAAGGAATGGCGACCCGTGAATTTTAGGGCGGGCGAAACGTAGGTCTGTTTTCAGGCTAGAGGCCAGACGGCCAGCTGAGCAGACTGCCTGAGCCCGCTTTACCTGTGGTCTGCGGTTTCGCATTTTGAATTTGCGTTCGTGTATTTGGTTTTGCGTTCGTGTATTTGAATTTGCGTTCGTGTATTTCAATTTGCGTTCGTGTATTTGGATTTGCGTTCGTGTATTTGGTTTTGCGTTCGTGTATTGGTTTTGCGTTCGTGTATTTGGTTTTGCGTTCGTGTATTTGGTTTTGCGTTCATGTATTTGATTTTGCATTTGTGTATTTGGTTTTGCGTTCGTGTATTTGAATTTGCGTTTGTGTATTTCAATTTGCGTTCGTGTATTTGGTTTTGCGTTCATGTATTTGATTTTGCATTTGTGTATTTGGTTTTGCGTTCGTGTATTTGAATTTGCGTTTGTGTATTTCAATTTGCGTTCGTGTATTCGGTTTTGTGTTTGTGTATTGCACCTCTGGGCCACCGTAATTATATAATGCAAATGAGTGAAGCTGATCCGAATAAAGTTCATTTTTTCGATGAATGCTCAGTCAAAACAACGACTGGAAATCGCATTTATGGTCACGCGCGAAAAGGAAAGCCTGCCATAGAGATCAAGCGATATGCTTCCAATTGCAACTATACTGTAAATCTACTACAAAGTGTGTTTGGTATCAGTCACTTTGGAATTTTAGAAGGAGCATCGAATGGCCTGGAAATGCTCCATTTTTTTAATGAAAGCTTACAGATTGTTGATCCAATTTATGGGAATCCCGTATTATCAAATGGAGATGTTGTTGTGATGGATAATTGTGGCTTCCATCACGGCCGATTTGCTGAAGCAGAATTACGGCGAATTTTAGGTGAAAGAGGAGTAACTTTGGTATTTCAGCCCCCATATTCCCCAGAATTCAACACTTGTGAGTTTAGCTTTAGAGTTCTTAAACAATACTTGAGAAAACACGAGCATTTATCAATAAATTTTACTGAAGTAGCAATATTGCGTGGATTAGAAGAATTAACACCAGAGATGTGTCGCAGGTTTTTCCATCACTGTGGATTCTTAGTTTAAACCAAACTTTGTATATAAATTAGTAAACAAAACAGCGTAGGCTATTATGTTTTACTGTAAACATGTAACGCAAAATGTTGAATTTAATTTTACAGTGTAATATGAATTACCCTAAATATTAACGTGAAATAAACAGTTACAACTTCAGCACAAAATCAGTTGCAAAGATAGGAATTGGCAAGTGGCCATGCCATGCCAAGTGAACCTACACCTAGTATATAAGACAAAAAAAAACAATACACCTCTCAACTGTATTGTTTGTTTGAATATTACTATAATGCAAATATTACAATTTGCATATCGTATTACTGTAACTACTTGCTCTCCCTAGCTACCTTTGCAACTGTAAAAGACTGAAATTTTATAACTAAAAACATATACAAGTACATATAGCTATTAAAATATAGAGTTTTATGTGACTTGTGAAACACAACTGTGTGAAACTAAACAGTTTATCAATGTAAAATATACAAGTTTGTTTTTCAAAAGTCTAACTTCTATGTAACATTGCGATGTCTGCCAGATCGTTCAACGTCAAATTGTGTGGCATATTTGCCTGTTCTCCTACTTCTGAAAATGATGGCATTGCCAGTGGCATATGTGGGAATTTATCCTGTTGCCTAAAACTTACATCAGGCTGTGCAAAAACAGAGGTCTCACACTGCCCAGTTGCAGCAGACAGTTGAGGCTGAAACGGCCTCCATATTTGCTGCTTTTCGTTTACAGCTTCCTCAGGCTCAGTTGACATATGTATAGAATTTGAATTCAGTTCCGAGAGATTTTTTTCCCTTTCAAAATAAGTGTTTGCACGTACCTCCCGTCGACTCTCTGACTTTCTACTCTTGCGCTTTTTCGGCTTGGCGTTACGTTTCCGTTTGTCACTACGTGAGTGCTTATGTCTTCGTCGAACATATTCGTCTGAATCGCTCGAAGCTCGGCTCGAAGAGCTGCTACCAAGTGAACTACTTGAACGAGAACGACTTCTGCGACGCTTTTTCTTTGACTTTTTCACAGCCACGGGCGAAGAAATATTGACATTCTTTACAATTGGTGCAACTGAATATACATTACTAAAAACGTTTTGTGCATCTACGTTTTTGTTCATTGTGACGTGGTCGAGAGAGTCAGTTCTGTCAAATTCCTGTTGTTGTTTTCCCAGGAGATAAAGGAACAATGATCTGTCGTTAGTTGATACAGCAGGAACCTTGTTGTCACACGCAATGCGAATGGCAGCTATATCTTTCTGTAGTTTGATCTTACCCGTGGCAGTTCTCGTATTATAACGGTCTGGAAACGCCTTCACTAATCGACCAGTAACTGCGGTCGTAAAAGCCGAGATAGTCTTTGATTCAAAGGCGGCTAAGTTTTTCTTATTCTTGTCTAAAATATCAAGGTCCTCTTTTAGTTTTTACGACGCTTTGTTAATTTTTTAATTTGTTCAAAATGTTCAGGATGTTTCCTTCGTTGCCCGCACGAGACGTAGAGAACACATGGTGGGTTTTTGCAAGTAGATTTGTTTTTGTTTCCGTCTGCGCGATGACCTCTTAGGTGGCAATTTCCACAGATTATACTTCTGTACTGTCCTTCTTGTAGCGGTTCGGTCACATTTCTTGACAGCTCTTCAAGTTGGGAATCAACAGCCAAAAGCTCGTCTTCAATCTTTTGAAATTCAACATTCATACTCTCCACTTTTGTCTTCTTCCATTTACTCGCTACTTCGTCTTCCTCGTCTTCAGATTCGCTCTCAAAAGTCTGTTCTGTGCGTTCTGTCTTGTCATTAGTGAGGGTGTTGTCAAGCGTGCTTGCTCAGCAGAATGTGTGTTTGTTTCACACTTTCGTGTAGTCGTACTTTCTCCGCAACTGCCGAGGTTCTCACGCCTGCTTTTCGCCACGAAAGGTGAATCTATCTCTCTTATCTCAAGCTCCAGTCGTTTAAATGTTTCAGCGCCACAATCGTACGCATTTCTAAATGCCTCGCGAAGAACCAGATCGTCATCGGGGGGAATTGCGATGAACACACCAAGATTTGTATCTTTATAAGCAGTTCTTATTTTCTCATTTGGTACGTTCCGAATGTAAGGAACCGCTTCCTTTATCTTGTAAATTAAGTCATAGTGAAATTCAATAGGTTTCTCTGTAAAAAAACACGCATAACGTCCGCCTAAATACGATACAACAATTTGAAATTTGTTTGCCATTGTCAACAAGCATGAGCAAATTGCAATATGGCCGGAAGAGAGTTGCAACTTGCACGAGCAAATTGCTATGGCGCGTTTTTACGGTCAAAATTCAATAGTTACAAGTCGAGCGTCAATGGTTTAAATCGATCAACACTTACTCGAAACGAACAGAGCGATATACAAATCGAACAGTCAAATCGCCATCACTGGTTTAAATCGATCAACACTTGTTCGAAACGAACAGACCGATATACAAATCAAATCGAATCGATCAATGCATATTCAAATCGAGCATACGTTACTCGAATCGATCGTCAAACTTGCAGCGAGCAGTGTTTCCACCTTTTTGAAACGTAACTTCCATTGCCGCTTTCCAAATGAAATTTTCGTCTAAAAATTTCCTTGAATTTCGAATTTACTTCCTTTTTTCCTTGTCAATATGGCTCGGTCCTTTCCACAATAATGGCTCGGTCCTTTCCACAATTCTCACACGCACGCGCTAGACTTGCTCTAATTATTTATATTTTTTAACTTATTCTATATTCTAACAAATATAATTATCTTGATGAAAAGTATAAAATAGTGCGAATAAATTTAAAGAGATCTTGAACACCCAAAATGTTTATATATCAACGAAAAAGGTAGATGGTTATATTTTGACTTTTAATATAAATTACTTTATAATGCGCTGTAGTCGAAATGTAAGTACAAGTATATACCCCAACCCAAGAAAGGGCGGGGAATAGCTGGACAATGAAATAATGATCCCCGGTTTGCTTTTCCCTGTTGGGTGGGCAATGTGTTTGCTTTCATTGCCTCGCCAGACAGGTAGGAGAAACTGAGCAAATCACATTTGTTATTGACAGGTGCCAGATAATATAACCAGGCACATGCGGTGACATTGGAACACAATTATTGTCCCTGGGGTGAGATGACGGCTCATTCGGTAAGGCTGCAAAGTCCAAGTCTCCGCCTTTCCCGGGTTGGGGTAGGCGGGGAGGGGGGAGGGTTACATCGGCTGGTGCATAATATAGACCATTGCTTGGAATGTCTGTATAATTATGGACCATGTTGTATTTCCGTAGCCCCCCAAATCTAATACCTAGTATATTAACCATTAAGCCACGATGCGCTCTGGTGCTCTCTTCTTTGTTATTTTACGCTTAATTACTCGTCAAGGGAAGGCTCCTATAAATGTTCATTTCCTTGTCAGGAGTGAGACAAAGCAAAATAATAAAATTGGGTTGGGTGCATGCCCCTTTAATATATGGGTGTAACAGGTGTTAATAAAACTCAATGCTGTTGCCGTTTGGCGTTGGCTGTATTCTTGCCCAATGGCACTGTTTCAAACAAATACCTTTTTTGTCTGGTCCTCCTGGAAACGCTCTGACTCACAAAGGGCTTTCGCTCGAAACGTCGAAATTAATATACCATAAATACGGCTATGTCATTCCGCGAACCTGAGGCGATGTTCGAAGACCCGTTTTTATAGAAATTCACGTGAAAATTTTGGACTTATTTCAACAGCAAAAGAGCCAACGCGAAACGAAAACACAAAAGGTTTAGAGGCACAACAATATCAATCAAGATTATGTTTAAACTGAACTGAACTGAACTTTTATTTAGTCACGGTAAACTCATCAGGATTTACAGTAGAGTAAAAATTTAAATATATATATATACTGTATTACAAAAATTTACGTACACGCTTATAAAACACATAACTATTAAGATATATACCTGGCTTCCAAGAGTGCCGTGAATACAAGTTTAAAATTTATCGAATAAAATTGCTGCAATCAGACTTAAATTTACGCAAAGTATTAACTTGACGTAACTCATTAGGAAGAGAGTTCCACAGTACCGCACCACTGTAGCTGAAACTATTTTTTAGAAAATTTGTTCGTGGTTGAGGTACTGCTAATTTGCCACTGGTGTCCCTCAATATGTAATTTGTTACTCTACTGCGATCAACAAACATTTCAGAAAGGTAGTCTGGTGCAAGATCGTTTAGAGATTTGTGCACCATGACAGCCTTGGCAATTCTACGTTGAGATGTAAGATTTTTCCAGCCAAGCTTTTCAAACAGATATTCAGCATTTGTATCATAGCTTGATGACGTCAGAACTCTAGCGGCTCGATTTTGCAGTTTTGTAGTTTATCAGCAAGAGTCCTACCGCATGTATCCCATACAATGGAACAATAGTCAAAATGAGGGTGGACTAATCAATTGTATACTTGTTGCAAGATGGAATAAGGAACAAAAGGCTTTATGCGTTTTAGAGCACCTATACCTGAAGCAACTTTTTTACACAATTTTGCAATATGAACATTCCAAGACATATTTTCATCAATATGTATACCAAGCGATTTTGTATGAGAAACTTGCCTAATCGGAGCGTCATTAATTACCAACGAAGGAGTAGATTGAAATGTACTAATTCTTTGATAAGAGCCGATTAACATGAATTCGGTTTTAGATTGATTTAGGGTAAGTCTATTTGCCGACAACCATTCACTGACATTTGCAAGATCTTCATTTAGACGATGGTTAATATCATAGATATTATTACTCGCATATGTCAGGTTGGTATCGTCAGCAAACATACGTGCCCGAGAATGTGAGAGGCAATTAGGTAAATCATTGATGTAAATTAGGAATAAAAGCGGTCATCAGTGTAGTACCCCACACAACGAAGCAAACGACTTGTCGAGAGATGTCCATTAACGAAACACTTTTGTTTACGCTCATTAAGATATGATCGAAACCAATTGCCAGCGACTCCACTGATGCCGTATGCATTAAGTTTACCTAGCAGTATTTCATGATCTACAGTATCAAAAGCTTTCTTGAGGTCAAGGAACATAACAGCATTAACATTTCCATGGTCAATGTTATAGGCCCATTCATTAGTGACTTCAAGAAGAGCAGTTACAGTTGAATGCAGACCACGAAACCCTGACTGGCAATTAGTTAATAGTTTATTTTCAGATAGATATAATTGCACTTGATCGTAAATGATCCTTTCAAAAACCTTTGCCACAACAGGGACAATCGAGATCGGTCGATAGTTATCGACACAGTTTCGCTTTCCTGTTTGTGTATAGGACGACTTTAGCACATTTCCATTCATTAGGAAATATGCCAGTAATAATAGAACGATTGAAAATAAGACTAAGGGATTCGGCAATTAGATCTGGGCATTCTCGAAGTAATCTAGAAGAAATTTTATCAAGACCAGTTCCTTTTGATTTACTTAGCTTGGATAAAAGTATAAAAACCGTTGGTTGATTAGTTTCCTTTAGATGAAAGGAGACATTATCATTTTGACAAGATAAAAAATCAACATATGACCGGTCCTTTTCATTAAAACTTATTTTATCTGCAAGCCTAGGGCCAATGCTAGAAAAGTGATCATTGAAAGCATCTGCAATTTTATTAGAATCGTTAATTAAGTCTCCGTTCAAATCGATTTCATTAATAAGCGAACTTTTGCAATTCTTAGATGTAAGTTCACTAATAATATTCCAGGTCTTTTTTGGATTACATTTATTTTCATAAAATGCATATTTGAAATATCTTTCTTTCGCTTGAAAGATTTCAAGTAGTACTCTCGAAAGTAGCCAGTTGACGAAAGAGGCCCTTCTCGAAAGTAGCCAGTTGACGAAAGAGGCCCTTCTCGAAAGTAGCCAGTTGACGAAAGAGGCCCTTCTCGAAAGTAGCCAGTTAGAATATAGAATAACTTTGTACTTTGTATATATATACGCGCGCACGTGTGAGAATTGTGGAAAGGACCGAGCCCGCGTATATTGACAGTGGATACCATTTTGAAGGAAATTTAGACGTAAGGAAAAAAGGAAGTAAATTCGAAATTCAAGGAAATTTTTAGACGAAAATTTCATTTGGAAAGCGGCAATGGAAGTTACGTTTCAAAAAGGTGGAAACACTGCTCGCTGCAAGTTTGACGATCGATTCGAGTAACGTATGCTCGATTTGAATATGCATTGATCGATTCGATTTGATTTGATTTGTATATCGGTCTGTTCGTTTCGAACAAGTGTTGATCGATTTAAACCATTGATGGCGATTTGACTGTTCGATTTGTATATCGCTCTGTTCGTTTCGAGCAAGTGTTGATCGATTTAAACCATTGACGCTCGACTTGAAACTATTGAATTTTGACCGTAAAAACGCGCCATAAATTGCGCGGGACAATTATCCAATGAACATTACGAAATTGACAGGTATGTTGCAATACTCAGGGGAACACAACATCCGGTTTGACTGTAAGTTCAATCATTCACAAAATGTGTGAAAGTGTTTTTTAATTTTGGCTTATCCACCGTTTAAGCTAAACGGCCTTCGTACAACCGGCCTCTGGGCGTTAAAGTGCTTAAAAACAACAACCCTGCCACCTCACTGATGCTGAGGCTAGATACCCCTCATGCTTTCTGCTTGTTCACATAGCTCAAGATACAATAATTTATAAATCACTGCATTTTCAATTTTATTAAAGAAACAAATATTACATATTATATTATTTTATGTATGAAATATAATCATTACAATTACAACAGATATTATTGGCCATGCGACAACACCAGGCTGCAGTATGGCATTCATTTGCAATTTAATTAAAAATACTCTAAATACGTAAAATACCATTAAACACTTTTGTAATCCTATATATTAATTTATGCACAACGTATTCTTATATTGGCACACACTAATTAAATTTTAGTATAAACTTAGTAATAGACTATCACTTTTCCTGCGTTCTGATTGGCTACGCTACTCGTAGACTATTAGTGATAGTCTACTAGTAGCAAAATTCAAAACAATGGCGTGAAAATTCACGTTTAAAATTAATATTAATACTTTTGTTTACTTTTGTATTGTGTTCCCTAGTTCTCAATAAATGCTATAGTTTATACTAAAACAATTAGACAACTCGGCCTCGTTGGCTATGAGCGAATAGTCAACTCGGCTTCGCCTCGTTGACTATTCGCTCATAGCCAACTCGGCCTCGTTGTCTAATTGTTAAATATTAAAAGCGACACTCAATAGTGATAAATTCCATTAAATTTTATTTCATGGGATGTATACAAGCACTTTAGTCTACTACCGTTTTTCAGAAGGCTGAAGGCTTTTTAGTTGCTGTGAAGTGTGTGCTTACTGCAAATCCCTCTGGGAGGAAGGGCGGGTGGGGCTCTGGGGGCATGTTTCGCCAGAAAATTTTCTGACTTTCACAAGCCCAAAAATTAAAGAAACGTGTATCTTCAGCGATTTCTGTGAGAAGTCTACCAAAAACTGGCTCAAAGGCAAATATATAAGTGTCTGAAGTTATTCACTAAAGTGATTGTCAACTGATTTTCGAATATTTTCTTCCTTTTACAAATGAATAATCACATTTGCCACACTTTCTTTCGAATAAATTGTGAAAAAATAATTACGGAGAAAGAATGAGTTTCAAAACTCAATTGAAGATTGAGTATTTTACTACCGTTTACCAATACTCGATAGTAGAAAAGTGCTTGTATAAATCCCTGTTCGTCTGATAATTTTCCTGACAAGACGAAAAGTATTCTAGTTCACTCAGAGAAGTTACGTCCGTAGACTCGTAGTTCGCGTTGAGGGATGATCTATCTATATGTGTGATTACTCTGAGGAAAATATCAGGCATGATTCGTTTCCAGAATCATTGCCAGTATTAGATCAAGCTTGGGTTGGAACTACGTGGAAAAACATCGAAAGTTCAGACACAAGACGAGCTATCCAGGCGAACTACAGTAGTTCAAATAGCGCGATCTAGGATGTCTGGCTGGGAGACCTCCCGAAAACAAACTATAGTCTACACCATCTTAGTTTTGCTGCGAAAATCCGCTAACTACGGGTAACAAAGCATCGGTTTTTCCTGATAGTTCGTCTAATGCTGTGATAGATCATCCGTCAAGAGAAACTACGCACGGAACCGCAGGTTTATCTGAGTAGACGAACTACGAAGATAGTTCGTCTTGATATTACCAAAACCGCGGACGCACCTCTCGCGCGAAAAAACGTATCATGTTTTCGTGTCAAAACATTCAGGAATGCGACTACATTCCTATGTCTTCTACTGTTAAAATGTCAAACTATTATTAGCTAATATCAGTGCAATTACGCGCGGACCGATATTCTCGAAATGTCGATTTCACAACGTTAGGAATATAGTCGCATTCCTGAATGTTTTGAGAGGAAGCATCCGCGGTTTTTGGTAATATCTTTTCCTTGTAATATATTTTTTTACTTTTATAGGTGTACAAAAAAATTACTGCGTCTCCAAAAATCCCCTCCCCCCCCCCATCACTTTTCTAATGGACCGTCCCTATTTACTCTAAAAAAGTTGTTTAACCATAAAACGCTTCATGCTCTCGCTTCATCGTGGCTTCAACTTCGCTCAAGACTTCATTTAAGTTACTCAATAAGAATTCAGCGTCCGTACGGCCGAAGCACATTGGTGGCTTGAACTTTAATACGTTCTCATCTGGGCCATCCACGCTTAGGATTATGTATCTGTCTTTCAGTCTGCGAACGAAGAAAATATAAAGTATTTATTAATAAGTTTACCATTTAATCAATGGGCCGATGGCCGTTGAATATTTTGTGGACATGTTTCCCAAATGTGTACAAACCAGAAACATTGGTTGCTAAAACATTGCTTCCTAGTCATATTTTCCAAATGTCATGGGTAAACCGCTGGCACTGATCTGAAAACTACCCTATTGAATTCAACGAGCCAATTTTGAAGCCAGAATATTTTTAATGAATAATGAGATCAGATTTATGAATCTGTCAAATTCTTGACTAGTCAAATCGTTAGCTGTTAAATTAGTTAAATTACTATGAAGCAAATATCTTTTCCTGTGTAACTTGAGAAATATAGCTTCCAACATCTCTTCTAAATGAGTTTTAAAACGTTTTAAACACCACATAATGAGGCTATGTAGCGGCCATATTGGTGTGACCTTATGGCAGCCATATTGGTGTGACTTCATTAGTTATTCACCGGCAAATTTAGGAAGAAAGAGAGGCCACTGATGATAAATTCTTATCTAGACAATATTTGTCCTTTCCCACCAATAACTAGAAACTTATAGAAGCTCTTTAAACATGTCCCCAATACTACAGTAGATTTGTGGTGGTCACACCAATATGGCCGCCATTGGCTTCATGTCTGCATAGCAGATGCACTATCCAGTCCTTGTTTTCAGATCAGTGGGGTAAACCAGGAAACTTCCTATTAATATCTAATCTGCTCCTTTTCAAAAACCCTATTTTTTATTAGTTTTATAGTCACATGGGTTTTATGCACCGAGAATGCACTTTCTTGCAGCAAATCTAGAAATATAAGAAATGAATACACGAAGTCCATATACCCTTACGTAAAACTTACTTTGATTTGACTTGTAAAGCTTCGGCCGTTGCAGGAATCCTCTTTTCTCTGTCCGTAACAAGTTCTATCCCAATATAAAATCCTTTACCTCTGGCAAAGACAATAAAAAGTGTTGTTTCGAAAAGGTTTTGGTTGAACCTATATCAATTATAGCCCCATGAAAACGAGCAGGTTTCCATGACAAGTTTCCTTATAAAGTTCAGTTGCTCAAGTGAAATATTTTCCTTGACACGTTTCGCTGACAAGCTTTCCTTGCCGAGTACCTTAATATACAAGGTAATCCAACTCTAGCATGTTATCGTGCATGCGTTTATTATTTAGTTTGTCTGTTTATATATTTACTTTTTTCATATACCAATAAAGATCAATCTTTTAGCTGTCAAATGATACCTTTTTTGTAGCATTGAGATCAAAAATGGCCACATACAATACGATTGAAAATTCCCTGTCGAAAACGCATTTTTCCATATTCATCGGATTCATATTATTATTGAAGAATTTTAATAAGATGGAGGTTCAAATCTCGAGAAACATTTTACGAGACTTCTGTTTGCAGACTGAACTGGGAATATGCCGAACATTTCACAAACAGGCAACTATATCATTTCGGCAAATGGTCGAAAATTCGAAAGACGTTTAATTACCAAATGCATCGAAAAATTTGATTTCCACCACTCTTTTCTCATCGGTCGTATTGGGCCATTATTGATCGTAGTGATACAAAAAAGATGTCATTTGACAGCTAAAAGCCTGATCTTTGTTTGTGTGAAAAAGGTAAATCTATAAACTAAATATTACGTGCGCGATAGCATGCCAAAGTTGGATTACCAGTTTTCTTATACACCCTGTATATAGACGTCCAAGTTTTCCTTGGCGACCGCACACGCGAATACGTTTTCCTTGTTCAAAATCTGCCACCGACTTGGTTCTTACAATTTTTACTCGTATACAGCAAGAAAATAAAACTTGTCAAGCAAAAAAATGCTCATCTGTATGGGGGTATACTCCATTGAGTAAAATAGCGCTGACGAGCCACTGCGGATTTTATTGCATGTATACTTGCAAGGCTGAACTTATATTACTACCTGACATCTCCTATTAGTGGATGTACTTTCTGAAGTTCTTTCAAATGTTTTAACATGAAGTTTCCAACTTGCAAAGCATTTTCTTGTAGTCCTTCTTGTTCAATAACATCCAACACTGCATGAGCGACTTCGCAGGAAACTGGGTTGCCACCAAACTAAAGAATATAAAGAAAAATTGACACTTTGAAACATTGTTCAATGTTGACAACCACAGGTGAAAGGTCCTGTTAGCGCACTGCATCTTACGCTAAGTTAAGCTTGCTACTGAAGGTAGAGAGTAGGGTATTTACTTGGGATGGGTGATTGCCCTGTGCTTAACCTATGCAGACCTCGGTGCTTCAAGGTTTTTTCTCCAGATACGCCAGTTTTCCTCCTTCACCATATATTCTACCCTTTCGACATGTATTTAGCTCTGCTAATCGGACATGGGTCGGCAAGGATTAAAGTTACCGTATTAAAGTAAGTTGCTCCAGTTGAACTAAACGAGTCTGCTATTTCTTGTGTCGTCACAACCAGAGATATTGGATGACCGTTCGCTATCGGTTTACCCATCGTGACAATGTCAGGAACAACATCTTGAAAGATGCAAAGTACAAGTTATTCAATTATTGTAATCTGATCATCAACTAAACAACAGCAACATCACCATCATGATACCACCATCATCACCACGACCATCATCATCACCATCATCACATTCATCACTGCCACCATGACCACTATCATCAACAACATCATCACCATCATGATACCACCATCATCACCACAACCATCATCTCCACCATCAATCATCACTGCCATCATGACCACTATCATGAACAACAACAACATCATCACCACCTTCATCGCTGCCACCATAACCACTATCATCATCAACAACAACAGCATCACCATCCTGATACCATCATCATCATCACAACCACCATCAATCATCACCTTCACCACCACTATCATCATCGTCAACAAGAGCAACAAAGACATATAAAGTACATTAAAAATATAAACTAACCTTGTCCTTCAAAGACCCAGAAGTTATCACCTATTCTACCAAATCCTGTCTGAACTTCATCAGCAATGCACACTCCCCCTGCCTCGCGAATATGCCTATAGCGATAGAAAATAACTCATGAGTATCTGGATTTAGTTTCTATACTAAACAACATCATTAATAACTAGACATATATTTCGTTTCAATGTAAACTAGTTTTGGTTAAAAGGTGTAAAATGCAGATAACACAATTGTATTTCTTACTTGAAAGAGTGTTTAAGAAAACCATCCGGAAAGATAATCTGTCCTCCGCATCCTTGAGCTGACTCCACTAAAAATGCAGCTATCTACATAAACCAGAATTAAATAAAATATATTGAACGGTGATGCTATATGTATTATGAAGAAGTCCAAGAGGGAAATGCCTAGCAAAATAAAAATAACATTAAACCATAGCTTTCTGTTTCGCGCAGCTGTAAATGGTTGTAAATTTACGGTATTTAACGGTCCTTTAGTGGACAAGAGTCGTTCTAACTAAGTGTCCTTTTCAACTATTTAAGAGTCATTTTAACTAAAACTCATTTTAACTATAAGAGCAGAGATGGATATAAGATTTTTTTCAGAAAAAAAATTTCTTATATTCATTATAAGAAGATTTAAGGCAATATAAGAAGATTTTCGACATTCAAACAAAAATTTAATGACGTCACGATATGATGTCATTTTGGTGATTTGTATGATGTTATATGAAGTGACAGGCAGTTGTCGTATAGATCTATTGATGAAAAACTAACAAATTTACATTAAAAATGACTGATTTACATAACAGACAATTTTTTCTTGAATAATTAATTATATAGAATTTTTTAGCTTAAGTGTCCTTTTATCGTCTTATTTTTGTGTATCTGACTATATATTCATTATTTGCTAAATGATAAATGATCATGCAGTGACGTTTCACGAATCACCCATATATTTAATTACTAAAGAAAAAATTAAGTTGGTTATAACAAGTTGGTTATCACTGCACCTTAAAATAATCCCCGCTTAGTGGGATTTAAATGCAGGTCGCATTGAGGACAGGACTTCTTTTAAGAATTCGATAGTGGGGGGACCTAACTAAGAGGTGGTGAACTGGAAAAGTACGAAGTTGTAGGGGGTCTGGTGGTTCACCCGCAGGAAATGTTCGTGTTTTTGAGCATTTGGGTAATGATTTCCTGCATTTTCAGACACAACATTTTGATATATTTAATCCGCCAGACGAAGTTTTGGTCATGGGAATATTATGAATCAGTATTTTAAGGGAAATTTGTGTTTAAAGTTGACGAAATTCTATGCTAATTGAGATCACGTAAATGTGCGTATGAATGTGTGTGGATGGCCATGGTTGATATTTGTGCATGGCCATGGTTGATATTTGTGCAATGCTTACCTTACGTCCCCTACTATGAGCGTTTTCTATCGTATCCTTTACTTCATTGGCGTACTTGACCCCGGTCTCTTCGGTATAACCTCGGTATTTTCCACGGTAGGGGTCTGGGGACGTGATCACGTGTACAAAATCTTTATCGCATACTTTGTTAATTTGCTTTTGTTTGTATGAGGATATATCCATTAATAGACTCGTATGACCGTGGTATGCACTGGAAATATGATAGCTCAAGATTTATACAGTACCTAGAATAGCGCAATCTATAGTACCTGAAACAGGGCGTTTATATACTATATATCACCTGAAACAAACCCTGGAGCATCGTACAAGTACAAAACGCATAGACGTATCATTTAACACAAGAAAAACTATCCAGACGAACTAGTGAGAATAGCGCAATCATTATTGCAATAGGTATAGAGAGATCACCTGTGTGACGGATAATCTGTCTTAGTGTAAAAACAAGATGCACTATCCAGACGAGGTAGAATAACGTGATCTATACTGGCAATAGGTTTGGGAACAAACTATGCATGATCTTTCCCTGAAAATTTGTCTAATGTCGTATTCACACACATAGACGGATCATCTTTCAAGACGGAACATCCGTCCGACTGACTGACTCATCACATTATCACTATCACGACTATCATCATCACTCTCACCATCAACATCATCATTACCACCATCATCATCACCACTAGCATCATCACTCTCACCACCATCATCACCACCAGCATCATGATCATCACCACCATCATCATCACCACTACCATCATCACTATCACCACCATCATCATCACCACCACCCATCAACAACAAAAACCTACAAATCTAAAACGACTCACATACTTGTCTAAAACGACGATGTCTTCGTGTCCTGTGTGTATTCTTGCCATTCTTAACGCAAGGTCGTTTGCTTCTGATCTGAAATGAAGGTTGAATAAAACGATGTGCTATTTGGCTTAAGAGCACAAACATAGTATACGTCCTACAAAAACTAACCTTATACTGGAAAGCTCTATCAGTTCTAAACTGTTCTCCCTAGAGGTCCAGTAAGGGACGTCCTTTATTGATCCAGTGTTACTACAGGAGGAAACCTAAACTAACTTTATTTATACTGGATAGCTCATCAGTTCTAAACTGTTCTCCCTAGAGGCCCAGTAAGGGACGTCCTTTATTGATCCAGTGTTACTACAGGAGGAAACCTAAACTAACTTTATTTATACTGGATAGCTCATCAGTTCTAAACTGTTCTCCCTAGGGGTCCAGTAAGAGCCATCTCATATTGATCCAGTTTTACTACAGCAGGAAACCTAAACTAAACTAACTATATTTATACTTGATAGCTCTATCAGTTCTAACTGTTCTCCCTAGAAGTCCAGTAAGGCTCATCCCTTATGGTCCGGTGTTACTGGATAGTTCTATCATTTCTAGCACTTACCCAGTACAAGTAAAGAAACAGACTTTAAGTTTCTCAGGTAATTTGGCGACAATTCTCTCAGCATATTGAACAATACTGTCGTGAAGAAATCGATTGTTCGTATTGAGTTGCTTCATCTGGTTGTCGCACGCTCGTATCACATGTGGATGACAGTGACCAACTGTACGGAACGAGAAACATTTTATAAATAGTTGCGCACATTATAACTTTTCAGAAAATTTTCGGAACAGTACCCAAATTTGCGCGATTGTGCCCTCGCGTTCCCACGGGACGCATGAAACGGGACTAACTAGAGCACAGCTAACCGCACGAATTCCCGTGTGAACCAAGAGAACCGGACGAATTTGCCTTACGCTGCAATTCATTTTCGCGCGTGCAAACTGAGTGCATGCATGCTATTTTGGAAGGCTGATGTTATCAGAACTCGCTGCTGAGTTAAGGCCGTTTCCACTCCAAACGTATCGTAACATTTTCTTTTGTGTCGAAGTCATTAGTTCTACCCGAGTGCTCAGGAAACAAAGAAATACGTTGCGTTTCGTTACGATATGGGTGGAGCATTAAGCACGCGCGCTCGCTCAGCTTAGCCACTGATCTCTATATAATAGCTTAGCGCGATTTTTTATTTTTTCCTCTAAAGCGCCTGGGTACGAGGCTGGGACGTCATAAGCCGGTAAGAACGTCAGTGACCCGCGACTTGCCCCACTCATTCGTTCTTACAACGTTGTGACGTCATACTGTGTATCTGTAACTGAACGGAGAACGGCAAAAGCACAGAATAGGAATTGACCAGAAAGGCCACTCAGCAGTGCAACATGAGACCCTATTTTTATGCAGTTATCTGGCCAGAATAATGGCGGACCAGCCAGTTCAGCGTGTTTATTGGTCAGAAAATGCAGTTGACTGGCTAGAATAATGGTAATGAACATGCGTAATGCGACATGCGCAGCGTCAAAAACTTCAAAGGTTCGGCCTCAAGTGGCCCTTCTAGTCATTTGCTATTCTATGGCAAAAGGTTATCTATTTGTTAACCAGATGCTAGCCTCCATTGAACCGGAGTGTCATTAGTGTCTGCAACGCCACAAGCCTATTAAGCTACGTGCTCCTCAAAACAGCGAGATTTAATGAAAAATAAAAGAGATGAATAATGCTTGGAAAGGTAGTCCAATAAGTGAACGTTAAAAGATGTCTGAAAGACACTAACCATGAGTAACATTATTGACACAATCTAGATATCTACTGCCTTGCTCATCATATAAATATGCGCCAAGACCTCGCACTATCTTGATAGGGTTATCTTTATAATGAATCGCACATGCTTTGCTAAAACAAAAAAATACAATATTAAATAATTGTAATAATATATGAAAATCCGCTTTGACAATTGGGTATTTAAAGTCGCAAAGGCTGCAACATCCCAATGTCGCAAGATACAGAGTATCAAACCTGCGTTGAAAGATCAGAATATTTTGGCAAAGTTTGATAATAAAGTCAAATACCGTAAATCCTGTATTAAGGCTCCGTAAGGAGGGCTTATTGGAGAGAGGGGGCTTAATGAAGAGGGAAGTTGATTGCAGAGGGGGTCTTAATAAGGAGAGGGGTTATTGATTTAGCCAAATTGAAATGAGAGGTAGAAGGGCTTATTGGAGAGGGGGCGTATTTGAAGAGGGGGTCTTAATAGAGAGGGGAGTTATTGATTTAGTTGAAACAAGATGAAAGGAGTGCTTATTGGAGAGGGGACTTAAATGGAGAGGGAGGTTAATTGGAGAGGGAGGCATATTGGAGAGGGGGTTATTGATTTAGTCAAAATGAGATGGAAGGAGGGCTTATTGGAGAGGGGTGCTTATTAGAGAAGGGGGTTAATTTGAGAGGGGGGTTAATTGGAGAGGGGGGTTAATTGGAGAGGGGGGTTAATTGGAGAGGGGGGTTAATTGGAGAAGGGGGTTAATTTGAGAGGGGGTTAATTGGAGAGGGGGGTTAATTGGAGAGGGGGGTTAATTGGAGAGGGGGGTTAATTGGAGAAGGGGGTTAATTGGAGAGGGGGGTTAATTGGAGAGGGGGGTTAATTGGAGAGGGGGGTTAATTGGAGAGGGGGTTAATTGGAGAGGGGGGTTAATTGGAGAGGGGGGCTTACTGATTTAGCCAAACCGAGATGAAAGGAGGGCTTATTGGAGAAGGGTGCTTAATAGAGAAGGGAGTTAATTGGAGAGGGGAGCATATTGGAGAGGGGGCTTATTGATTTAGCTGAAACGTAAGTAATTTCCACACCGTGACCAAACATGAACTTCCAGGCCAACTAGTACATCTGATCAATACACACATGTTCCTTTGTTGTGAAGGGGGAGGGGGTTTAATAGAAAGGGTGAAGGTTAGTAAATTTCATCCTCAATTAACATGGGGGTTATTAGAGAGGGCAGGCTGGTTTAATAGAAGACTAATTGTTAGAGAGGCATGGCTTATTTACGATCAGGGAGGGCTTACTTGAGGTGGGGGGAAGGAGAGGCCTATTTGAGAGGGGGGCAAGTACTCACCCAATTAAATTATGTCTTAATCTGATAGTTTCATCCTTTGGAAGTGATTCTTTGCAATCCACATCTTCCGTTGATGACAAGTTTGTTTTGAACTACATAACAAATGTTAAATCACGGTACTTGATACAAATAACACATTAATATAATAGACTCTATTTGGTGATTAAAATCATCTTGCATTAGGCAGAGTCAAATAATAGGGGCGATACATTAGGACACATTGCTACTTAATGAGTTGGTAAGAGACATGGGAAAATAAAAAAAAATTTGCTTTACAAAATCCCATGTATCTATTATGACCACCCTAATAATGAACGTTGACCACTCATGGCTTCAGTGGTGCAATTATTAAAGGTGATTTTCTTGCTAAATTGTGGGCTTTCTCTGGGCCTGATTTATAGTCTTGTCCATCTGATGGAACCAATGGTCTGGGAAAATCATTCCAGACCTGATATTTTTCTGACAGTTTATCTAATGCCGTATTTATACAGATGGCGGATTAAACCGTCAAGACAAACTATGCGCACAAATCATTTAAATAGACAAACTATGCAGATACTTTGTCTTGACAGATGATCCATCTGTTTGCTGCATGTATATGATAAGACGAACGATCTCTAGTACACATTGGTGCATTTGGGGCCATCGACAAATAGATTTCATCTCGCAATTGCAGACTTGTTCCACTTTGGGAGGGAGGGGGTAGCAAAGAATCTGCAATTACAAAATAAGCAGGACAAAAACTGACCTTCCTGTGTAAAAAAGACATTGACTGGTCCTCGATGGGGTAGGGGGTTAAAGCATTTGCAGAACGTAATCTATTTCTTATTTTGTTTGATCTGATCATCTGTCACTAGGGACTGTATATAGAATCTGGCCATATACATATAAAACACAAGATTACATGCCTGGAAAACATCATATGGTAATGAATGGGTTTCAGTAAGCGTTACGGGGCAGCAGATGGTGGTCAACTTCAGAAATATTTACACTTATAGCAGCAAGAAAATTAAACTACATCTCTCAATTCTATACTTGTAATGAAAATAATTAACATTATTTCCTCATTCTGATAACTGCCAGTTGACCACCATCTGTTGCACTGTAATAATGGTTAATAAAATCCACGTATGGGGAAAGCCCCTGGTTTTCCCGCGGGTTAATTGGGGAGCGGGGTTTCCACTGACAGCTATCAGGTCACATGAGATCAAACCTCTGAGATCAAACGGTAAATGACACTTCATCAAAAATATTTCACAAAATCGTCGTGCTATTATACACGTATTGTTGTTAAATAAAAATAGAATAAGTATTACAATAATCAAAACATAATCACACTTCGATTAAAAATATTAGGATTTTTTATTTGAGCATATGACCGTCGGAAGGATGTCAAAGTCAATAAATATCAATTTCATATTATTACGCAAGGCAATAAATATATAATTTTCTACCTGTGATGGCCAGCTTAAAACTTCTGTGCCTTTCTTCGGCGTATTATTTACACCATGGAGCAAAACTGTAGAAAAAGGCAGCACAGTAAACATTTTTAATCAAAATGTTGCCTTGTGACCGTGGTGACGGGACGATTATATTTCTTTTGCGTAATTGCGTTTCAACACCAACTCACCGGAAGTGCATTTCTCTTTCATTTACATAGATATAAACCGGTAGAAACTCGTTTTGCCGGTTATTAGTGGTCATTAGACGTGAACACAAACATGAACCAGAGCATATTATCACTATGATATTATATACTTTACATTTTCAAGTATATAAATCGGTGGAGCACTTCTTCCAGGGCAGAAAACCTATTTATGTATTTTGGTCAGGTCATAGAATAAAGATGACGATTTAAGACTTAAATGTGTATGGGGGAGTCATTGGGGAGTGGCATGGGCTGGCAAAAAGGGGCACGTCGCCTGACGGTTCAATATAGACTTGCTACAAGTCGCATTAAAAATTGTTCTAAAGTATAATGACTGGGTTACTACGGACTGGGTTAATACGTAGCCAATTTCTGTAGCAAGTCTACTCCTTCTCGTGTGCTTTTGTAGGCATGCACGATTGTATCGTTGAATTTCTCCATTCATTCCTATGGGTGACTGACTCATAATCCTTATGTATCCTAACCTTAATCTTAACCCTTACCTCGTCCTAACCCTAATTTTAATCCTAACCATAATCCTATCCCAAATCCTGACCTAGGACCTCATTTCGGGATAGCTATATGGAAAATCACTTATCTTAATCCTAATCTTCATCTAAACCCTTAACCCAATGCCTTAACCTAGTCTTAATCCTGCTAATCCTAATGTATATGCATGTACAAACGGCAACGTAGGCACACTGAGCTGATATAATATTATTAAATTAAGCTCAGTGCGTGGACATCAATGGATTTTTGTGGATACTTATAATACCACAGTTAATATATATAGCTCAGTGATTATACCACAAACCATTATGATAACATCATAGATTATCACATTTACACAAAGTATTTTCTACAATTTTGTGTTATTTTTTATCCCTGAAACTCGGTTGATCGTACTGTTTATGTATTAAATCGATATTAAAGGAAGAGTTTTGTGGTGAAATGAGCGAGAGATTGAAGGCGATCAAGGAGAAATCTAAGCTAAGGAGGCAGCTTCTTGCGCCAATAGTAAGTATATTAATATTTAATATATATTTCCAAGGCAATCAAAGCATGTGGTTTTCAGTTATTTTGTGTATTGAATATAATAGTTAACGGGTGTTACATATATGAGCCGTATGTTACTTAGATTATGTCATTTTGTGATGGTTAGATTGTGTCAACTCAGGTTGCAGATAGGAGTGGATTGATCGATCTTGACCTAATGCATCAGTCAAATCCAAGCGTGCCTATCCCCCGGCAAACCCTGGGGATTTGACAAATGTTGTAAAAATGGTGCTAATGCCCCACAGTGGGGATCACAAACAAGTGAAAATGCCATGTGTGGTCACAAGTCGGTGGCAAATTCCCCACCCCGGGGAACCTTATTCCACTTTTGAAAGACGATATTATTTTAATACAAAACATAAATACTTTAATGTTGGTACAAGGCAAAACAATTACATAGCTAATAATAATCATTTTGTACACATGTACTGTATGTTAAAAACTATATATCAAATTGGCATTGTGTCCATATGAACAAATTATGCTTCGTTAGGAGTAAAATAATGTGAAACATTCATAGCGAAAGTCTTATGGTTTTAAGTACGTTCAAAATAGAAAATTATCTAATGCCCCACCCCCGGACAAACATTAGTTTTCAAATTCCCCACCCCAGGGAGGAGCCAAAGTGTCAAATGCCCCACCGTGGTCTGGGGGGCATGCTTTGATTTGACTGATGCATAAATAGATTTTGACCTGCAATCACAGATTTGTTATGCAATTGCTTTAACCCCCTACCCCATTGTGGACCAGTCAACGTCTTTTTAGACAGAAAAGTCAGTTTTCATCCTAGTTATTTTGTAATCACAGATTCTTTGCTACCCTTTCCATCGCGGAACAAGTCCGATGCCAGATGAAATCTATTTGTCAATGGCCCAAAAGTCATAGGTATCTTCAGGGTAATTAGGTTTCCACGTACATGTTGTCAGGCCATAGTGGAAAGTACTCAGGTTCAGCTGCCACAGGATGCTGCCATAAGTCCTACGACCACACCCTTTTACCTTGCTGCAGTACTGCTGATCACTTAACATTGATATCTCAAATTTTAGCCATAAGTTATTCTGCTATATCAGCAATTTTAGACATTTTCCAGCTGCAGATCTCTACCCTGCAGGTTGGGGTAATATGCACCTGAGTGCATTCCATGTAAACTGTGTGCCGAAGATATAGCAATATTTACTATTAATACTAATTTTTCAAAACTGACGCCGAAGAACTTTTTTTGTGACCTACAAATTGGAATATACATAGGTTTGTAGATTTATAGTAGATTCATGACCCCATCAGTATTAGCCACAGTTAAATGCATATTATGATTACATAGTTGATTTTACTATTAGAAGTGATATAAATTTTAGATCCACTGGCCAGGGTTCAATTTAATGCACTAAATGCGCTGTGCAATGTGCACTTTTGACGTTGTTTTCGCCCAAGTAAGTGAAAATTACATCACTTTTCCAAATGATGTGCAAACTTTATATTGCAAACTCAACAAATTCAACTTAAATTTCGCTTTGTGCTTTGCTCCTTATTCAATTTTTGTACTAAAAAGATGTGTAAAAAGCAGAATATAGCTGATGTTCTTTTGAAATATTCACAGAATTTGCAACAAAAGTTGAGGAAAGGGCCAATATTTTGTCAGTGTTTCCACTTTGCAAATTTGAAATTTCGTTGAAAATTGCACTGCTCCCTGACTTAATATATGCATACTCTATGGAAAGTTGTACCCCCCCTCTTTTCAACCAAATGACTCTAGATCCACCCCTGAAGTGGATATCATGCATATACACTGATAATATCTTATTTCCCCCTAGCTTGGTGCAAGTGATGCTGACACTATTGGTCATGTTTTGGGAAACAAACCAGAAGCCGTTGTCAAACCCGATGTGGAGCAAAAAGATCAGTCTAAAGTTTCCGAAAAGAAATCTAAGGAAGAATCATCATCAAAAAAGAAAGCTGTTGAAGCATTTTACATTCCTGGTATACAGACTGAAACACCTCCCAAGGTATAACATGGTCGATGTTCATCATGTTCTTGGTATTAACAGGGGGCCCTTTGTGGACTGTAGAATATGGGTTAAAATCTTGATTGTGTGGTTCCAATGTAGATAACAATAAATTATATACATGAAGGTTTGTAAGATCAAGCTACTTGAAAAATATAACTAGAACTTTTCAAGCGACGGCCTTTCAAATTAAGGGTTTTTGCTCGAATTGTCAAAGTTCTTGTCATATTTTCAGGTAGTTTGATCTCATAAATCCTCAGGTGTGTAGAATACAGGTCAGCCTACACACACACCTCCAAGCACATGAAGGAACAATCATGACAGCAGTTGAAGTGTTCAATAACTCCCCCTTCCCACCCCGAATTACTTGAAAAAATTGGTTATTAAAATCAGGAATGGTACTGCCAAGTTTTGTGCTTATCGATGTTTAATAACATCTATAGCTGTGACGGTTGGTCACAGGATGCTGCCCTAAATCTACCATTTTTCATGTAAGTTTTTCATGTAAATTATTCAGATTGTGACACCAGAAGAGAAGGCACCAGCAAAGAAGAAACCTAAAAAAGAGGTATAGTTTTAAAATGTCTCTCCTTAACTCATTTAGCTGCAAAGTGTCCCAGTGCACTCCAACTTCTGTGTTAAAGGGCTTTTCTAGATGGAAATTTCAAGCAAAAACTATATATTACATGTTTTAGATCTAACCATGAGCATGTGACTAATGTGACTAATTAGGTCCTCCGGCAGGTTCAATTCCTGCCCGAGGGCAACCTCGTACCC
Source organism: Trachythela sp. YZ-2020 (assembly GCA_016169945.1). Classification (NCBI taxonomy): domain Eukaryota; kingdom Metazoa; phylum Cnidaria; class Anthozoa; order Malacalcyonacea; family Clavulariidae; genus Trachythela; species Trachythela sp. YZ-2020. The sequence continues at coordinate 7,946,470 of JADLSH010000260.1, forward strand.
AGGGCTTCTCCACCTGAGAGCCACAAGCGGGGAAGCCCTGGGTACAAGGTGGCCCAAGGGCCTATAGTTGCATTTTTCGCAACTGCTCCCGGTCAGGTCTAAAATATAGTTTTTACTTGAAATTTCCATATGCAAAAACCCTTCAACTTTCTGTTCTATCAAGCGAGATGCCAAACAGGCAACACTTTTCATATTAGTCTGTCTAATGCCACAAGATTTCACTGGTCAAATCAGGGACGTCGCTACTGGGGGGGTGTGGGGGGGTGTTACACCCCCCCAATAATTTTAAGTGGGAAAAGTTGGTCAAACTGGAAAAATTTTGGTCAAAATAATTGGTCACTTATAAGCTGAAAGTGCGAAAGTATATAGTCAAACACCAAAATACTTATTGACCAACAGGGAGCGAATTAGCAGCAAATTGACATCCGGTTAACAATCAACATTTTCTGTTTTGTTTTGCATAAATACGAACTAGCTAAACCAGTAAACCTCACCTTGATTATTCTTGATCCACTATATCCTTGCAAGATGATCGGAAGTGCTTATCAGTCAATATAAGCTAAGTTGCTTTTCTAAGCTGAGTTCAAATAATTTGTAACAACTGTGCAGTAATTTAGTTTGGAGTAAAGATGTTAAAGTCATTGAAATATTATTTTCTTAAAAATGCTGTTTACAGTTTTACGGGAACTTAAATTACCTAGCACACCCCCCCCCCCCCCCCCAACGAGCATTCAGTTTCTCCTTCACGTAAGTGACGTTGTAAAAATTTAAAACTTGAAAGTTGGTCAAAATGTTCCCCAAAACTTGGTCAAAATTTCAGGACACCCCCCAATGTTCATGCCTTCGCGACGTCCCTGGGTCAAATTGAAAGTGTTGGGTACATTTAATATGCATTGTCATAATTTAAAACAATTCTGATTCTTTTCAGTATACTGATGAGGATGATTATTCTGAAGGGGAATTTGAAGAAATGCAAGAAGCATTTTATAAAGATTCAAGTACATTTTTAAAGGTTAGTAATAATTAAAACTGCAGAGCAGTATGCAAGGAAAGAACAGCTTGTTCACCTGTTTGGGTATTTTGTTACAATTGCTTCTACTTCCACAGGGCACCCAAAGTGCAAACCCTCACAATGATTACTCTCAGCATTTTGTGGACACTGGACAACGACCCCAGAACTTCATTCGAGATGTTGGTAAGCAGTTTTAGACTGACTTTAGACTTTTCCAGTCTTCCTAAATTTTCTTTGAAAACTTGTCTTCAAAAGTTTTGGAAATACTGGTTGTCCATTGGATGACAAAAATTGCAGCTTTTCGAAACAGTATTTCATATTTATTTTATAGGTTTGGCAGATCGCTTTGAAGAATATCCAAAACTTAAAGAGCTTATTAGACTTAAGGTAAAAAGTTAGCCCCTGTTTATATGAGCGCTGCATGAAGGGCTGACCCACCTAGGCGAGATACCGCGTGCCAATAGAAATCCCTATTCAAAATTGTTTTCGTTTATATGAGAGGAGGGCCAGCCTTCCTATTGTTTACCCAGATCTCGCCTAGTAGGGCTGGAAATTTTGCATATAAGCGCAACAGGGAGGGCTAGCTCTCCTAGTAAGGCTGAGTAAAAATCTTGCCGTATCTGTGTCAAACTTCGCTTTTCGAAGTCATTTTAGATTTGAATATTTAGTTTTAGAACAATAGTCAATTGTGTGCTGGTTTCTATTCGAAAATTTGCTCGGCAAAATATGGTATTGGACTTCGTAAAAAAATAAATGAGTTGAAGCCACTTAATGCTGTAAAACGTGGTGAAACCAGCCCTACTGATAGAGCAAGCCCTTCATGTAGGGATCATGTAAACAGGTGCATAAAGTAGAGTATTTCTATTGTAATTTGTTGCTGATTTATAAGGGGGGTGTGCTTATTATCCTTACTTGCAGCTGAGAGCTAAGCTGAATTGCGAAGGACACAGCTCAACGTAACCAAGTCGAAGGCTTTCTAGGTGCATATGGCAGCCACCTTATGCTCGCCATCACAGAGCACAGCTACGGTGGAAGGGCCAGTTGGGGGTTAAACCCAACCCACCCTGTCAACATTCCCTGTGGGAGGAAACCGGAGTACCCGGAGAAAACCCACGACTTGGAAACGCTTGAATGTAAGCCCGGGTTCCATTTAGTTGTGGCGGCGCGCCCATGTCAAGGTGGCTGATGAGAATGTCCTAAAATAATGAAGAAACAAATTCTGAATAGAAGTTCCATCTTGAAACTTATCTGTTCTGATGATGACGTAATAATACATTCTAAATATAGCTTTTGAATCTCGTCTTTTGTTTTTCTCAAATATCGAGTTTCAAGATGGAATTTATATTCGGAGTTTGTTTCTTAACTCTATTTGACGAAGTTATCAGTCTAAGAATGTCATATTGTCTCAGTCTGTAATCAGTAAAGACTGATTTGTATACAACAGACAAATAGAAGATATAATTACATCAGTGAATAGGACTCTGCGACCAAATATAGACAAGGCTTTGTTTCTGTTAACAGGATGAAATTATTGCTAAGAGAGCCACGCCACCGATGTAAGTCACATTTGCTTTCACGAGGACAAAATGAACGCAACGAAACGAACGAGAAAACACGAAACGCAAAATAACGAAACGAACGTCACGAAACGTAAAAGAAAAAACGTACGTCACGAAACGAACATCACGAAATGTGAATGAGAATACTGTAGCATTTTAAGGCCAATTAAAAATTTTTTTAGTTTTTCATCAGATTTTTTGAAAAACGTGGGACGGGCGGGCGGATTTTTATTTTTTTTATTATTTATTTTTTATAGCGTAAGTAGTATATTTCCTCTTTTAAAAACGGGTTGAAAGGTTGTTTTTCATTTCACACATTTTGTCTGCGCAAGAAATAGTCACAGTCAAGAGCTCTTCGTATTTGTACGACAGCGAAAGGCATGTTGAAACAATATGGCCGCCAACGTTCGGTTTCCGACTACTTCCGATTTAATAATAATAAAAAAAATTATTTCGGGCGGCCAATTTTTCAGGGGCGTGCGGCGATGAAAAACTAAAAAAAAAATTTAATTGGCCTAAGCTGAACACAACATGAAATCTTGAGGGCTGTTCATATGAGCGCGGCAATTTACCAACGTGAGATCCGCATCCGTATTACTTTCAGGTATTTACAATGTAATTTTGAAGCATTTGACCTACGAGAGTTGGAGTGTAAGTTTGATGCAATATTAGTTGACCCGCCTTTGGAAGAATATCAACGGCGTGGCTCTGGGATATCTCACAACTGGCGTCCTTGGACCTGGGACGAGGTATAGGAACTCTATGTATAACTGGAGTAACATTTTAGATTTTATGTTAAACTTCGTTATTTAAAGTTTAAAATAGTATAAATTGGCAGCTTTCAGTAAGCGTTATACGGGGCAGCAGATGATGGTCAACTTCAGAAGTCATTTAGTCTTATAGGAGCAAGAAAACTAAACTTCATTTGTCAATTCTACTTAGGGACGGGTCATAAAGTACAGGGGGGGTGGCTATTAAAAATTGGGGATGGATCACTATTTTTCAACATGTAAAAAAGGGTGGGTCAGGAAAAATAATGCACTGCATTAGGGGTGGGTCATAGTTAAATTATTCACGTCTCACAATTCTTTTAACGACAAAAAACATTTGTGAAATCTCTTTAACCTAACTTTATATGACAACAGGAATTCACATTTTATATTGGGAAGTGCACTATTCAATGTACTATCATTATGTTTCCAAATATAATTTATAAATTTGAAGAAACATGGTAAGCCAATGCTGCCAACATACGGGACCTATCCACATTATTGGTTTTGGTTGGGGGGGAGGCTACGTTTTTCTGCACTACTCCAGGGCTGGACCACCCCAATTTTTTCTCAACTTGGGGGTGGGTCACTGTAAACCAGTCTTTAAAAAATCAATCTTTATAGCCTCCCCCTGTACTTTATGACCCGTCTCTTATTTGTTATTAAATGCAAGACTACTGACTGCCGGTTGAACACCATCAGCTGCATGGCTTAGTAAAGCCCACCTATTAGAATAAACATAGTCACTATACCCATGTGATTGTTTATTAAAAGAGTTATTTGCCATTTATAACAGATTATGAAACTAGAAATTGAAGAGATAGCTGCCCAGAGGTCTTTCCTTTTCTTATGGTGTGGTTCACACGAGGGATTGGTTGAAGGCAGGAAGGTATGTATCCCCACTTTATTATCCAGTATATAAATAAAGTTAGTTTAATTTAGGTTTCCTCCTGTATTAATAACACTGGATCAATAAGAAGTTATCCTTACTGAAATTCTAGGGAGGACAGTATAGAACTGATAGAGCTGCCCAGTCTAAATAAAGTTAGTTTAGTTTAGGTTTCCTCCTGTAGTAACACTGGATCAATAAGAGATAGGCTCTTACTGGACCTCTCTGGAGAACAGTATAGAACTGATAGAGCAGTCCAGTTTAAATAAAGTTAGTTTAGTTTAGGTTTCCTCCTGTAGTAACACTGGATCAATAAGAGATAGGCTCTTACTGAACCTCTGGGGAGAACAGTTTAGAACTGATAGAGCTGTCCAGTCTAAATAAAGTAAGTTTAGTTTAGGTTTCCTCCTGTAGTAACACTGGATCAATAAGAGATAGGCTCTTACTAGACCTCTAGGGAGAACAGTATTGAACTGATAGAGCTATCCAGTCTAAATAAAGTTAGTTTAGTTTAGGTTTCCTCCTGTAGTAACACTGGATCAATAAGAGATGGTCCTTACTGTATCTCTATGGAGAACAGTATGTAACTGATTGAGCTATCCAGTATAAATACAGTGAGTTTAGTGTAGGATTCCTCCTGTAGTATAACACTGGATCAGTGAGAGATAGGCTCTTACTGGACTTTTGGAGAGAACAGTTTAGAACTGGCAGAAGTATCCAGTATAACTAATGTTAGTTTAGTTTAGGTTCCCTCCTGTTGTAACGCTGGATGAATAAGAGATGACCCGTACTGAACCTCTAGGGAGAACAGTTTAGAACTGATAAAGAGCTATCCAGTATATATAATCGACTTACTTTATATCTACTCATACAAACTATCACAAGTTTCGTTGCCAAGACTTAAAACAAGTTCAATTAAAATATCCAGTGTCTTCGTAAGTGGGGCTTCCGTCGCTGCGAGGATATCTGTTGGATCAAAACGAACAAGAAAAATCCTGGAAACGTGAAATTCCTGGAACCGAATGCAATATTTCAACACACGAAAGAACACTGTCTAATGGGGATCAAAGGGACGGTCAGAAGAAGTACTGATTTTGATTTTATCCACGCCAATGTCGATATCGATCTTATTATTACTGAAGAGGTTCGTACCCCCAAAAATACAATCTAAATCATCTTCAAGGTTATGTTTTCACCTGGAGTGCTTCCAGTTTGACTGTATCAAACAGCAGGTTACAGTGGTCGTGTAACTTAACTTTTTTGACCACTTGCGATCAGGGCAAGTTGGCCATGAAAAATGGTTGCCCTGATGAACTGACATTAAGAAATGAAGTCGAATTTACAGTCTCTCGAAACGTGTTCATGTATTCATATTTTTGAATTTCAAAATGATATTATTAATTTGTTAACTGGTCTATATTTTCCTTATAATACTGTACTTGAGGATAATAACAGATGGCCAGCTTTTTCTTAGCCAAAGCTGAAACGAAAGCATACACCTCCCCGGGCAACAAGAATCTTCTACTTGAATCTTCTACGTCCGATATTTTCACTTGCCCCGGAAAATAAGCGGCAAGCATTAAGTTACACCACTGCGTATTATTTTCTTTAGTAACGGTTTACCTTGGACTGGAAGTTATGATTAACAGCATTAAATAGTTAACTCAATTTTTGCGATATTTTTATTTTTAAAAATAAAATGCTTTTTGATTTTTTTTTTTTTTGGGAGAGAGCTCTCCTTTGTACACACTGGCTAAGCATCGGTTACGCAACATTAAGTTTGATTTGATACAGTTCCTCTGTATAGTTTCTACTCTGTGTCTGTGTCTGTTCCAGTTTGTTTGTATAAGCACAGGTTTTCTCTGCGTACTTCGGTTTCCTCCTGTAGTAACACTAGACCAATAAGAGATGAATGTTACTGGACCTCTATGGAGAACACAGGGATGGATTCAGCGGGTGCTAGTCATGAAGCAGGGTGTGGTCGGCATCCGAAGCAGGGTGAATCATCACTAAGGACCCCCAGCAGGGTCAAGGGTGTCATCTTGTCGGAAAATGTTTGAAAAATATGATTGCCTCAAAAAGGCCTATCAATGACCAGATACTTGATTTTTGTTTGATAAATGCCCTGTCAAATCCACAAGATTTTCAGATTTGATATGGAATTTGCACCCCTCCTGCACCCCCCTTGGCCAAGCATAGAAGGGCACTCCCCCCCCCCCCCAGTAAATCCATCCCTGGGAGAACAGTTTAGAACCGTCCAGTATCGATAAAGTTAGTTTAGTTTAGTTGATGGTGTTTGTGGATGGATTATTCGAACGAAAATTCATATACATATTCCCATCGAACGAGATGCCGAGAAAAATCTTATTTACCCAGGATTTACCCATATACCATATACTGACATCCCTCCCATCTATATACACGAACTTGCGGTTAATGCTCAGCAACTGGACTCTGTAGCTCAATTGGTTAGAGCGCTGCACCGGAATCGCAGGGCCGCAGAGAGGGCCTAAGGTTGCATTTTTCGCAACTGCTCCTGGCAACATATAAATCTTCGTTCGAATATTCCATCCACAAACACCATCAACTATTATTCCCATCGAACGAGATGCCGAGAAAATTTTTAGTTTAGTTTAGTTCAGGTTTCCTCCTGTAGTAGCACTGGATCAATGAGCGATAGTTCTTACTGGACCGTTGGAGAACAGTTTAGAACTGGTAGATCTTTCCAGTATAAATATAGTTCGTATATTTTAGTATTTGAAATATTGTATATTTCCAGCCTCCAATTGAGAGTACAGAGAAACCCGAAGAAATCTTTCATATCGTCGAACATTTCTGTTTGGGAAGAAGACGTCTTCATGTGTTTGGTAATGACAGTACTTTGCGACCAGGTAAATTAATCTGTAAGCTTGAAGCTGTCGTCGTTTGTTTCTGAACTACCGGGTCCTCACATTTTCTTTCTCACCAAAAACTAACCTTTAGACTTTAGGCCCGTTTCAGACGCCGCTCCACTCATGCGCCGAACTTAATTGTATTAGGTGCGACGCTGGGGCGACACAAGAGCGACAGTGATTCAAACGGCGTATAAAATATAATGTTGTTGACGAGAGAGGAGGGTAATTCGCGTGGGAATTCCAAATACAATTCAAAAATATGTAAAAATAGCAAAGTGGCTAATCTATTCCTAACAAATTACAGTAAATTTTTATTTAGGTTCGGCACATGAGTGGAGCGGCGTATGAATCAATGTCGCTCTAACGTCGCATAATGCGACAGGCTCTGTCGAACTTCTGCCGAACTTATGTCGCTCTAAACTCTGCCGTACCTAATTGATTCATACGTCGCTCTTCTGTCGCACCTAATTCGTCATTTAAGTTCGGCGCATGAGTGGAGCGGCGTCTGAAACGGGCCTTAGTTGTCGACCACGTGTATTATGATCCTCCGGGATTGCTCTGACTAGACCTCTTAGGGCCTGTTTATATGAGAGGCAGGACGGGACGTTTGCCGGGACGGGACGATGATCGGGATCCCGGCATGTATATGTTTCTATAATATTTTTCGTCTCCTGTTTATATGGAAGCGGGACGTTTTTCGTCCCGTCCCGCCCAGGCTGGATCCGGGATCCCGCCTCAAGCGGGACGTTTTTCGCCATATAAACGCTCCATCCCGATTACCGGGACAATATTACGCTGACATTGCGTTATTTTATCACTGTCATGTGACATCTGAACAGTCAAATCATTCAAAATGGCGTCCTGCAACAATAAAAGAATATTTAGCACATGACCCCAAAATCTTTCAGAATGGAAAATAGACAGGGCCCCAATATTTTTTTTGCCCCGGGCCCCCAAATGTCTCTGTGTGTCCCTGATATGAAGAACAATTTAGAACTAATAGAACTGTCCAGTATAAATGAAGTCAGTTTACTTTAGATTTCCTCCTGTGGTAACACTAGACCAAGAAGGGATGAGCCTTTACCTCTAGGGAGAACAGTTTAGAACTGATAGAACTATCCAGTACTATTTTCTCACGCACGCTGTGACGATCACACGTGCACAGTTAATGTGAGCTTGTTAGAATGCTACATGAAGCATTTTGTACGTTGAAGCCGCGGATTTTCAGATTAGTACTTAGCAGGCTCAGTTGAACGAACTCGTGTCCACTGCTCGTGTCATTGTGTGGTACCAGAGTGTGTAATAATAATAATATTTAATATTTATATTGCGCAAATTAATATGCTATATATAATATATGATCAAATGCGCAAATGTACCGTCGTTAGGAACTAAGGACGAACAGCTACAGATAAAAACACAATCTCGTACCCAGAGCCAAAAGGATCACAGGCTCTGGGTACGAGATTGATAAAAACATTGTTTATTCTCCCGTGAAACTTCAATGTTTGTGGTTTCAATTCGCTCAGCCAATCAACGTAAGGCTAGTTGAACATGATTGCCTGGCCAGATTATTAATACCTGTCAAATCAAATGCTCTTGACAAACGTTAGACCTGAGTATTAGACCGTTAGAGTTATAAAGTTGAACACCCAGGTGAATATTTTGCTCAAAATAGGCTATTTCGTTCCCTTTTGAGAATTATTCAACTTAATTTCACCATGGATTATAAAAACATTACAATCACTGTTAGTCATGGTAAGCTAATTTGTGCGATGCATCGCACAACCGCACATGACAACCACACTACAATCACTGTAAGTCATGGTATGCTAATTTGTGCGATGCATCGCACAATCGCACATGACAACCACACTACAATCACTGTAAGTCATGGTATGCTAATTTGTGCGATGCATCGCACAACCGCACATGACAACCACACTACAATCACTGTAAGTCATGGTATGTTAATTCGCACAATGGTGTTTTTATAATCCATGATTTCACCAAACGTTTTGAAGGAAATTCCAATACTTTTTGAAGAAAATTTCAATACATTTTGAAGGACATTTCGACAAAGTTAAGGACAAAAAGGAAATATTCAGTTTGCAAAGTGGAAGCACTGAACATAAGCCTGTTTTGATATTCCTATGTTATGTTTATGTCGGAACCTTTGATCCTTGTGTTGTAGTGAAAGCCAGGCTTTATCTTATCTTTCTAGGGTGGTTGACAGTTGGTCCAGACCTCTCCAGTTCAAATTTCTCCAGTGAAACTTACAACTCGTATTTCAACAGCACACCGAACGACTACCTCGTAGGAGACACGCCAGAAATCGAGAATCTGCGACCGAAGTCTCCGAAGGCGAAGAACAAGGGCGATGGCGGGAAAGGTCGCGGGGGGCCTGGTGGTCCCGCGTGGGCAACGCGTGGAATGCGTGGAATCGGGGGGCGAGGAGGGATAGGAGGAAGGGGTGGATTAACTAGGGGTATTGGGTTTTCTATCCGTGGTAACCGTGGGTTGAGCAGAGGTGGTTTCCCAACCCGATAGGTGGAGGGTCAACATGGGATCATACCGAACAACTATGTACATAGTTTATAATAAATAAACATGTTTTATTGGTTTGTTTTGCAGCTCGTTAAAATGTTTTTTTTGCTTACTTAAGCTTGGTGTTAAGATCTATTAGCTCAACTGGCAAACGTCAGAGTAGAAAACGGTTACGATTTTTTAAGAAACGGCTACATTTTTTTTGGACATATAAAAACAGAAGGGTTTCGTCCAGCGGGGTGTTTGTAAACAGGGACGTAGTATCAGAACTAGCCATGACTAACATTATTGGAATTTAAGTCTAGAATTACACCAGACCCCTCTACGTTGGTAGCGCTACATTCTAAGCCTCCCCCCCCTCCCTCTCAATACAGATCTTCCGCCGCCTATGCATATACTGTAAACATCAAAAGAACTATGTCTATCTGTTCTTCAGTGTATCTCAACTCTTCCTCTGTCCTTTGGGCCTGTTGTTATATATAATTGTTATGCCTATATAGAAACACTGTCGTATGTACGCGCAAAAAGAGAATTGTCGAAAAGACAACGGATTTCGAAACGAGAAAAGCGTAAATGTAAAATGGTACATTTTACTGAATTCTGGAAAAGACCATGCTTGTGATAAATGCTTACGAGTTGCGATAAGGAAAAAAGAAGAAAGCAACAACATAAATTACCTTTATGGACTTACCACTGACATATTGGAATTGTCTTTGGAAACGTTACGATTCGAATCAGAAGCGTTGGGGAATTCACTGCCGCTCTCTTCTGCAGATACTTTCGAACTGTGAAATTCGGCGAAAATGGTTGTAGGCTACAGCCTATAGAGATTATATTTCAACGTCGGTGAAACAAATTGAATATTTTTGTTTTCATTTCGATTGGACAATTCGACACAGGCAGAGGAGGGTGGACAGCAGGCCGCAAAGCATGATGGGTAATGAGCGTATGTTTCCACGTGCGGCCTCATTTATGCGTTGACTGCCGTGAAGTCAACATCTCTGGCCATAGCAAATTCTGCGAAAATAGACGCTATTGTTACAGAGACTCAATGCCATCATTATGGATGTGTTTAGTGTTTTGTAATGGAGGTATAACAAGGCTCTTTGAGTCTCTCTGAGGATTTATTGTGCAGAAATCTCAAAGGCTGCGAGTGATCGTCTGTATTTGTAATGTACATTGTGCAACTAGTGAGGAGTGCAGTACAGACAGTTAACTAAATATTTATTGGCCAGATTGATTCTGCTGGCATCAAAGGTTCGACTTTTAATATGTATTTAGTTATTTATTTATCCCAATAGCACATTGTGACTACTGAAAACCCCCATATTGAGCTTGTCAAAGAACTTCTATATACTTTTTTGCAACAGAAATTACTGGTGAAATGTAGACAAAACAAACTTTACAATAATATACAGTTTCATTTTTATTGAAAATACATAGCAGTGATAGCACATGCATATTCTCTACATATATAAAGAAATATTAAGGAAAGCAAATATTCACCAAGAAAGGCATTTTTACAATACAATGATAGAATTCAACCCAAAATACAAATCTGTAAATAAACAACAAATTTTACTTCTAAAATTTTCTTCCAAAACTCAGCACTTATTTTAAACAGTAAAGTCCACTTCTTCAGAAAAATCGAGCAATCACTGCGTCAATTGTGGAAATTCGAGGTGTTCAACTTCAAAGATTGTTGACAGAAATGGCATCGGATTAATACAATATGACGACGTACAGCCTACAAAAAAGATCAAAATAACGTTTACCTTACAAAATACTGCTCACATAGGTAGATCAATAGTTATTGAAATAGCATGGATGCATTCCAGAAAAAAAATTGAATAACAATGACAAAATAGTCGATATTTGCGAGTCGAGCGGGCCATCAGACAACAAAACGGCAGACAGAGCCAGACGCTAGCCCAGATATAAAATCTCTAAACAACACGCAAATAACTCCTAAATCTCCTAAAATTCATTCAAAAGTATTTTAACGCTTGCTCTAAAGAATAACGCTCTTTCTGTTAAAGAAGTTTCAAGATTCATTGGGAAAAACAAGCTTTGGTGGCTCAATATCTTCCTAAACTATTAGATGCCATTTTGGCAAACGTCGAAATGACTATGATCACTTTGATGCCTAATATCTCGAAAACTGCCAGGGGATCACCAGGATCATTCCAGCAGATTTAAAGTTTATACATTTGTCTTCATCATTATACAAAAATTACGAAAATCGAACCATGGAAATTCTAGATACTTTAGTTTGAAAATTGTAAACAGACGCGGACTTTAGTCAACACGTCGCGAAGACACGACTGACTTCAATCATGAAAACAAACAAAAACACGTTTCATAATTTCTAAAATATCCATCAAAAACTGATCAAGCAAATGCGTTTAAACATATAATTCATTGATATTACAAAAAGTTTAAAATATTTTAATAAAATGCAAATGATAAGAAGGGAAACTTCAAAAGTTGGAGATAGTTATTTTTAGAAAGTGCAAAATCGTATTAAAAATTCAGCAGCGAATATCTCGAAAACGGTGAGTTGGGCGGATAGGGGGGGGCAGTTAAAACGAAAGATTAGGCTTTAATCTATCACATTATGCGAAAATTAGCGAAATCGAACCATGGAAATTCGATATTTTCTATTTCAAAAGTTGATAGTTGAAACAGCCTCGTATTTCCGCGTGACGCATAAGTGCCTGCATTAAATATAAAAATATAGTACAAAACGACGTTTACCTTCCAAAATTCTTCGCTTGGGAGTAGATTAATATTCATTGAACGGGTGTGCATCGAATTTAATTGCAAATTTGAATAACAAAGCGAAATATTTCCGTATTTATGAGACCAATGCAAATTTCACAGTCCACTTTCTTCTTGCGAGCGCTGAGAAAATAGCGTCTCCTCATTGGTCGAAAAATATCATGTGACAGCTGTCCACCCTCCTCTGCGACACAGGGATGTCGGAAGTTGCTGAGGGCAAGGGGTGGGATTTGTTATCAAAAGGACATACTTTTTAACAAAAGGGCACAAATAAAAATCAAAGGGCACTTACTTATAGCGTAATTTAGAATCAAACACAAAAAAAAACCTATACGAGTTATTATTACCCATATTTTAATTTGTGCAGCGATATTCTTGGGATTTCAGATTTTCATCTTTATTCCATTGGTATTATTAGAGGAATATGACTTATGTTATTTTATGTTACCATGCATATATCTCTGCAATGATTGCTCTGAAATAAAGTTGAAACAATCTACCGATGCAAGATTAACGTTTTAGTCAATAAATTGCAAAAATATGTCGTACGTTCAGATAAGTTTGCGCTTTCCTTAGTTGATTCGATTCAGGGCCTATATTTTAGTGTGCAGCATATTTGTTTAATATAGGAAATTGATGTCATGACCTTTGATCATATGATTTCATATTTCCAAGTATTTTGAATAATTAAGGTTTGTTATCGAAACCTGAAACCAAAGCGAAGGAGGAAATGTTTCAATACCCCTTCTGTTTCTTGATCTCGATATATTTGCTTTACAATGTAAAATAAATGTTATAAAGGAAGAACATTGGTATCTATTCTTACAATGGAAAGTAGAGCAATGTTTTGTGAGCTGTAAAGAATGGCTTGTTGCCCAACAGAAGAGAAATATGGCTACGAAGACAGCCGATTTGAGAGAGATGTCGACGAAAATTTTCATTGTTCAATCTGCTACAATGTTCTTAAGGAACCAAGGACGTGTAGAAATAATGAACACATCTTTTGTCTTGCTTGTATCACAAAACATCTCCATGTCAATTCGCCAACTTGTCCGGAATGTAACGAACATTTGACTGTAGATACGCTTCGTCGGGCGCGTGTGTTGAATAATTATTTGTCAAAGCTGAAGATTAATTGTGATTATGCAACTCGAGGATGTCCGGAGTTTACCAGTGTTGAAGATCTCAAAACTCATGTTGCGAATTGTGGCTTTGCCCCTGTGTTGTGTTCAAACGAAAATTGTGGTGCGGAGATCAACAAGGAAGAGATGTTCCACCATGAGACTGAAGTTTGTGAATATAGGAAAGTGAAATGTCATGACTGTGGACAGATACAGAAACACGTGGAAACATTGACAGGAGGTTTGTTGCAACTGGATGGGAAAATGGAAGCAGTGAGTGAAGAGGCGAAGAACAATCATGCTAAAGTGAAAACGATTGTGGAGAAATTGGAAGGAACTTCATTGGAAATGAACGAAAAAGCGGAAGCACTAAATAACAGCCAAGATGAAATCAAGAAAGAAGTAAAAGATGTGAAAGAAAATCTTTCTAAAATGAACAAAGACGTGGGCGAAGTCAAAGTCATGATAAGTCAAATGTTAGAGAAAATGAATATGCTTGAACTGCTCAACAAACTGTCATCACCAAGAGAAGACATTTTGATTGCAGGTGGCGATAAAACTGACAAAAAGACAGAAATATATTCCTGGGAAAAGAATGGTTGGTTTGAGGTGTCGTCAATGAATACTGAGCACTTCGGAGCTTCATCATTCATTTATAACGATGAGTTATTTGTTGTTGGGGGACTTGGTAGTAAGGCGATAGAGACCTTGCATCTCAATGAATTACCTTTGAAATGGATGAAATTTCCTGGAGAACTTCCTTATATGGATTGTGATCATCAAACTGTTGTTTACCAACAGCGTATCATTCACATTGGTGGATATAATAATGATGAAATTGAATGTTCTAACGTGATTAGTGAATTACAACTTACATCGCCCTGTACTATGAAAGAGTTGTGCCAAATGCCTGAGCCACGAGATTGTCATAGAGCTGAGATTATTGAAAATAGAATCTTGATCCTGGGAGGAGAAGATGATGATGATGATGCTACGGACAGTGTGTTGGAGTTTGATCCAAAGAAGAATGAATGTAAGGAGATGCCACCATTACCACATCCCTTGAGCAGAATGGCAACAGTTCGCTGGAGAGATCAAGTAGTTGTGCTTGGAGGTCTTGATAAGGATTATGAAGTTCTGAATGATGTTTTCATGTATGACTGCAAGACGGGCAAGATCACAGCCTTACCATCCATGTTGGAGAAGAGATATAATTGTTGTGCAGTTATTACTGATAATACAATTGTGGCCATGGGAGGTGAGAATGATGAGGACTATCTCAATTCAGTCGAGTGTTTTACAATGGGAGATTCTACATGGGAGTATCTTCCTGCCATGAATGAACGCAGGCGGAGGGCAGTTGCTGACGTTTTACCTTCCACAAGAAAATATGTGTAAGTTTGATATTTACAAACACTGTTTTAACAACTTAAAAGCTGTTTATATAATGTCGTTTTAGAAGAGGTCAAATTCTCTGGTTTTCACTGTAGCTAAGAGGGAATTCCGCTTGTGTAAGGCGAAAGTAATATACGAAAAGCACTTACTTTATTATTTGTCCTCATATGAAGATCTGGGCTTACGGAACGACTGCTTTAATAAACAAATATACGTTAATACGTGGTCTATCCTACGAAACAAAACAGTTATAGCCTTACTGTGTATATATGCTAGGTAAATTAGCATGCACTAAAGTTTGTGATAATGTGATATGTAGCTAATGTAGGATGAACACTTCTTTGTTAACGGTTAAATAGTCACTAGAACATTATACTAGTTTAGACAAAGGAACAGTGATTTAGTCAAAGAGTTTTTGTATAAGGTATTCGAATTAAGTTGTTATAAAACGAAAATTAGAGTTTGTGCAGTTGTATTTCCAGTCTGGGTATAATGTAAAACGATGAACACTCGTTGGTCTTTTGTGAGTTGAACCATTATTAACTTTGAAACTATTTTAAATTCCCAGGGGCCTAAAATCTTTTGTGCTTAAGAACAAAGTGGATTTCTTGGGAAATTCCGAGGTTGCATTTTTTTATACACCCTGCAGATTCCTATTCTAAAGGCTCTTTTCCACTCATCGCAAAACCAACTCGCAAACGCGCTGCGAGTTCTTGCATGTAATTAAAATAAACTGTCGAGCATTGTGATTGGATGAAAGTACTCGCAGCGAGCTTGCGAGTTGGTTTTTGCGACGAGTGGAAAAGAGCCTTAAGTGCAGTCATGCGTAACATTGGCCGTATAAAACAATGAGATCTCAATAAGTCGGGATCAGTTTGTTAAACGCTCTGCCCGGAAGGTATTTCAGTTATAACAGAGGAAGCTCCAGTACCAAATGATGGCCAGCCGTCCAGCCGGAAGTTGAAAATCAAGTCAACGAATAAGTGGCACAAAACCAAGTCCAAGCGCAAACTACAAGACCATTGGCCATGTTGAGGTCTGTATTTGTTTTATGCAAAAATCGTAATCTCTTTGTTCGTCGGTTGGGGCCGAACGATTTGGCAGTTTTCGTACTCACTTAGTGAGATATTATGAACGAACATGCTGAATGTAAGGTGGAATGGGTCGTGGCCCTTTCACGAAATTGTTAGCTAAGCTTTAAGGCATGTAAAGCATTTGTAGGACTAGGTGAGTTTAGCAAGCGGTTGTAAATAGGACTCATCAGACGTGTCGCTTCATTTCGCACAGGCCACATACATATCCTTGCGGTGGGCAACCTTTAAACCCGGTTCACACGAGTGAGATAAGCACAAGCATAAGGAAAGACAAAAGCCAAAACAAAGGGATGCAGTGAAGTGTGCAACATAAACGTCGACATAAGCACAAGCCTCTAAGCATAAGCTAAGCCAGAACAAAAGACATTTCTAAAGAAAATTCTTTCCGTTTTGTTTTTTTAAGCCTATACATGTATACAGGGTGTATCATAAAAAAGTGAACCCTTTGAAATTAAATACAATAGGGTACAATAGATTCTTTGAAAGAAAATGCAAATATGAAGTTCAATTTCAAAAGGTTCACTATTGTATTAAATCAAAGAGAAGAGTTTATTACACTTTTTAATAATCAGAAAAAAAAGTGATGCTTTGAAATTTAATACAATAGTGAACCTTTTGAAATTGAACTTCATATTTGCATTTTCTTTCAAAGAATCTATTGTACCCTATTGTATTTAATTTCAAAGGCATCACTTTTTTCTGACTCACCCTGTAGAGGGAAAGTTTTCTTTTGTATTTCTGCTTCTGCTTATCTCACTCGTGTGAACCAGGCTTAACGCCTAGCCTGTTTCAACTCATGGATGCTTTAAGTTTAGGCTTTACATCGGTTTAACTTTCATCAATTAGGCCTTGAATTAGTCGTTTATGTTGTGATGTATACATTCACATGACGGTTAATCCTGGTAGGGGCCAGAATCAAGGAATAAATAAAACAGAGTCGTTTATTACGCTTTTCGTAACTAATTGAATTTGGTCGGGGCCAGAACAAAGCCAATTTTCAATTGTATTTTAATACTTATTCCAATGCAAATCGATATGTTGGTTGAGGCCAATGTTCGAAGTTTACTTGATATAGTCTATACAGTGTATGTGGAATATGGAAAGAAATTCACCCACCGTTTTGAACTAATTGTAAATATTCTCAGAGGATAATTAATGCCTTGATAATAAACGTTTACCTATTACTACTATATGCTCTACTTAAGCTTGGTGTTAAGATCTATTAGTTCAACTGGCAATAAACTCCTGCACAAAGGAATACACTATATACATATACTGTAAACATCGAAATAACTATGTCTATATGTGCTCTTCAGTGTATGGGTCAATATCAAGATTTTTCTCGGCATCTTGTTCGATGGGATTAATAGTAGAAGGTGTAGTAGTAGATGGAATACTCGAACGGAAATTTATATACATTTTTTAGACCTTGCCAGGAGCAGTTGCGAAAAATGCAACTTAGGCCCTCTGCCAAGAATTGAACCTGCGGCCCTGCGATTCCGGTGCAGCGCTCTAACCAACTGAGCTACAGAATCCAGTTGCTGAGCATTAACCGCAAGTTCGGTATATTTATTTATTTAAAATTTATTTGGAAACGGTAGCCCTTCAGCGGTAAATAAAAAACTGATTTTCAAGGGGCCGTTTATCAATACATACATTAATTAAGAATACAAACACTATCTTTTTTAACAGATCGCAATTAAAATCACCGGATATAATTATTTCCTTATTTTTATCATCAATTTTCTGAAGAAATTTGTTAAAGCATTCAAGTAATTCAATATTTGAATCTGGTGGGCGGTACCAGGTAGAAACTAACATTGATTTGTTTTTTGGTTTTCTATAATCTCAAGACATAATGCTTCAACGTTTTCGGGAATTAGATCACTTCGTTCAACATATGGAATGTTGTTGCGTAAGTATATTGCAACTCCTCCTCCATTTCGATTTCGATCTCTTCTTACTATTTCATAACCACAAATTTCAACCTCTGTACTGGAAATGGAATTGTCAAGTCGTGTCTCATTAATGCATAAAATGTCAATGGGTTGTTCATGGATAAATATTCGAAGTTCTTCAATATGTTTAACTAAGCTTGTAATATTTAATTGCCCAATTTTAAAACCTATATATGATCGTATATATGGTATATATGATGGTAATGATGCCAGTATATGGTGTATGGGTAAATATCAAGATTGTTCTTGGGGAGGATTCCCCCGAGAACCTCCTACGTTGGTAGCGCTACAGATCTTCCGCCTATGCATATACTGTAAACATCAAAAGAACTATGTCTATCTGTTCTTCAGTGTATCTCAACTCTTCCTCTGTCCTTTGGGCCTGTTGTTATATATAATTGTTATACCTATATAGAAACACTGTTGTATGTACGCGCAAAAAGAGAATTGTCGAAAAGACAACGGATTTCGAAACGAGAAAAGCGTAAATGTAAAATGGTACATTTACTGAATTCTGGAAAAGACTATGCTTGTGATAAATTCGCGAAAATGGCTGTAGGCTATAGAGATTAATAATATATTTCAACGTCAGTGAAACAAAATGAATATTTTTGTTTTCATTTCGATCTTCACATAGCGAAAGTCAACTGTGGGATGGACAATTCGACACAGGGATGCAGGAACTTGCTGAGGGGTAAGGGGTGCGATTTGTTATCAAAAGGACATACGTTTTAACAAAAGGGCACAGACAACAATCAAAGGGCACTTACTTATAACGTAATTTAGAATCAAACACAAAAACCTTACGAGTTAGTCTAAATCTGTTCGTGTTAAATACTTACATCTGTTCGTATTAAATCTTCTGTGCACCCGTTGCACCCATAGTCTGCACCCGCATTGCACCCAGAAAGTTGTGAATACAAAATTAAGGCAAGGGGTGCACTTGTGGAATGCGAGTCAACTGTGGGAGGGACAATTCCTAACCCATGACATTTTAATTTGTGCAGAGATATTCTCGGGAGATTTTGAATTATGTAAACATGTTTGCGTTGGTATAGTATTTCAGATTTTCATCTTTAATATTGCATTGGTATTATTAGGGGAATATGATTTTTATGTTACCATGCATATCTCTGCGTGAACTTATATAATTAAAATTAGCGGAGCACTGTGCAGGAAGTGGTTGGTGAGGTAGTAAAATGGGCAACCAACAACAAAATGGAGTTAAACCCAAAGAAAACTAAGGATATGTATCCTGATCTCCTCTGTGGAACGGAAACAATCGAAAGAGTTGAGATTTTAAACTTCTGGGAGTACATATTAAACTTCTGGGAGTATTATATATTGTTGAGACTCACTGTCTCACTACATATATATATATATATATATATATATATATATATATATATATATATATATATATATATATATATATAAAAAATAAGACCTATTTTGGAATATGCATCCCCGGGTATGGGCCTCTCCAAATACTTAGAAGATGGAATAGAACAAATAGAAACTAAAAGTATGAAGATCATTGGCCTGCCGAAGAACCATCTGCCTACGCTTAGAGAAAGAAGAGTTGAACTAACTAGAAGAAAATCTAGATTTAAAAAAACAATATCAAATACGGATAGGCACAAGAACTCGTTTATCCCTAGGGCGTGCTCATTAATTAATTAATTGTGTAATTTTAACGATGTATGTTAAATATGCAAATATTTTAAATGTAAATCCATTGTATTTTTTATCTAAAGATGGATTAATAAAACCTCTATTCTATTCTGCAATGATTGCTCTGAAATAAAGTTGAAACAATTTTATACCGATGCAAAATTATTTGCAAAAAGATTATTTGTCGTACGTTCAGATAAGTTTGCGCTTTCCTTAGTTGATTCGATTCAGGGCCTATATTATAATGTGCAGCATATTTGTTTAATTTAATATAGGAAATTGATGTCATGCATGACCTTTGATCATATGATTTCATATTTCCAAGTATTTTGAATAATTAAGGTTTGTTATCCAAACCTAAAACCAAAGCGAAGGCGGAAATGTTTCAATACCTCGTCTGTTTCTTGATCTCGATCTATTTGCTTTACAATGTAAAATAAATGTTATAAAGAAAGATCATTGGTATCTATTCTTACAAAGGAAAGTAGAGCAATGTTGTGTGAGCTGTAAAGAATGGCTTGTTGCCCGACAGAAGAGAAATATGGCTACGAAGATAGCCGATTTGAGAGAGATGTCGACGAAAATTTTCATTGTTCAATCTGCTACAATGTTCTTAAGGAACCAAGGACGTGTAGAAATAATGAACACATCTTTTGTCTTGCTTGTATCACAAAACATCTCAATGTCAATTCGCCAACTTGTCCGGAATGTAACGAACATTTGACTGTAGATACGCTTCGTCGGGCGCGTGTGTTGAATAATTATTTGTCAAAGCTCAAGATTAATTGTGATTATGCAACTCGAGGATGTCCGGAGTTGACCTGTGTTGAAGATCTCAAAACTCATGTTGCGAATTGTGACTTTGCTCCTGTGTTGTGTTCAAACGAAAATTGTGGTGCGGACATCAACAAGCAAGAGAAGATCCACCATGAGACTGAAGTTTGTGAATATAGGAAAGTGAAATGTCATGACTGTGGACAGATACAGAAACATGTGGAAACATTGAGAGGTGGTTTGTTGCAACTGGATGGGAAAATGGAAGCATCGAGTGAAGAGACGAAGAACAATCATGCTGAAGTGAAAACGATTGTGGAGAAATTGGAAGGAACTTTATTGGAAATGAACGAAAAAGTGGAAGCACTAAATAACAGCCAAGATGAAATCAAGAAAGATGTGAAAGAAAATCTTTCTAAAATGAACAAAGACGTCGGCGAAGTCAAAGTCATGATAAGCCAAATGTTAGAGAAAATGAATACGCTTGAACTGCTCAACAAACTGTCATCACCAAGAGAAGACATTTTGATTGCAGGTGGCGATGAAACTGGCAAAAAGACACAAATATATTCCTGGGAAAAAAATGGTTGGTTTGAGGTGTCGCCAATGAATGCTGAGCACCACGGAGCTTCATCATTCATATATAACAATGAGTTATTTGTTGTTGGGGGATTTGGTAGTAAGACGATAGAGACCTTGCATCTCAATGAATTACCTTTGAAATGGATGAAATTTCCTGGAGAACTTCCTTATGTGGAGCGTGATCATCAAACTGTAGTTTACCAACAGCGTATCATTCGCATTGGTGCATATAATTATAATGAATTTTCTAGCGTGATTAGTGAATTACAACTTACATCGCCCTGCACTATGAAAGAGTTGCGCCGAATGCCTGAGCCACGACAGTGTCATAGAGCTGAGATTATTGAAAATAGAATCTTGATCCTGGGAGGAGAAGATGATCATTTTGCTGCTACGGACAGTGTGTTGGAGTTTGATCCAAAGAAGAATGAATGTAAGGAGATGCCACCATTACCACATCCCTTGACAGAAATGGCAACAGTTCGCTGGAGAGATCAAGTAGTTGTGCTTGGAGGTCGTGATGAGGATGGTGAAGTTCTGAATGATGTGTTCATGTATGACTGCAAGACGGGCAAGATCACAGCCTTACCATCCATGTTGGAGAAGAGATATGGATGTTGTGCAGTTATTACTGGAAATACAATTGTGGTCATGGGTGGTGAGAATGAGGAATGTGAATTTCTCAATTCAGTGGAGTGTTTTTCAATGGGAGGTTCTGCATGGGAGTATCTTCCTGCCATGAATGAACGCAGGTGGAGTGCAGTTGCTGACGTTTTACCTTCCACAAGAAAATATGTGTAAGTTTGATATTTACAAACACTGTTTTAACAGCTTAAAAGCTGCTTATATAATGTCGTTTTAGAAGAGGTCAAATTCTCCGGTTTTCACTATAGCTAAGAGGGAATTCCGCTTGAGTAAAGCGAAAGTAATATACGAAAAGCACTTACTTTATTATTTGTCCTCATATGAAGATCTGGGCTTAAGAACGACAGCTTTAATAAACAAATATACGTTAATACGTGGTCTATCCTACGGAACAAAACAGTTATAGCCTTACTGTGTATATATGATAGGTCAATTAGCATGCACTAAAGTTTGTGATAATGTGATATGTAGCTAATGTAGGATGAACACTTCTTTGTTAACGGTTTAATAGTCACTAGAACATTATAGTTTAGACAAAGGAACAGTGATTTAGTCAAAGAGTTATTGTATAAGGTATTCGAATTAAATTGTTGTAAAACGAAAATTAGAGTTTGTGCAGTGGTATTTCCAGTCTGGGTATAATGTAAAACGATAAACACTCGCTCGTTGGTCTTTTGTGAGTTGAACCATTATTAACTTAGAAACTATTTTAAATTCCCAGGGGCCTAAAATCTTTTGTGCTTAAGAACAAAGTGGATTTCTTGGGAAATTCCGAGGTTGCGTTTTTTTTATACACCCTGTAGATTCCTATTCTAAGTGCAGTCATGCGTAACATTGGGTATAAAACAATGACATCTCGATACGTCGTGATCAGTTTGTTAAATGCTCTGCCCGGAAGGTATTTCAGTCATGACAGAAGAAGCTCAAGTAGACAAGTACCGAACCAATGCGGCATCAACACGATTGTCTGCGTCGCTGCGCAGTAAAAGTTGAACCATAGCATTTCTATGTCCGGCGCTTTTTTCATGGCGTGAAATTGCTTGGGTAGCACGTTTTCAATCTTTACATCCCAGTTTTCCAAACAATTCAACGTCTGTCATCAGTTTACATTGGAAGCAGTAGATGGCTAGCATAGACGGTGAAAAACAAAGCCAGTTACGCGGATACTGCTGTTTTGTACACAAGTGTGCGAACGTGAATAAACTTTTCTGGCATTGTCGATTATACTTCTCTCCTTCAAATCTTGTAGACGTTGCACTGAAGTCGGCGTCCAGATTCTGGCATTCACTACTTCCTTTAGCTATCCAGTATTCTCTCATATCTTCAGAAAAGTTAGTGCGCAATGTTTACGCATGGTTGCACAAGCATGACGCAAACGTGACTATGCATTTTCTCAGTAAAATGTTCTGGAACGTTCTATGTAACATATTGATTAAGTAGGTTTAACTTGTGACGGAACTCGGAAGTATTAACACAATAGCAGATTATAGTAGAATTATCAAGCATAAACCCACATACAACGGACTGACTTTCTATGTACGGCGGTTTTACTGTAATGCACACGCAATTAAGTGCTACAATGTCGGCGGAGTTAATTAAGTGGTTTACAATATATTTGTAAAGCTATATTCGTAAGTACTGTCCCCAAATACATCAAAGCTCCGCTGCTAACTAATTTATCCAGTGATGGATCTAGCATCATAAATATAAATAATAATTATAATATAGCATCAGGCATTTATAAAATTCCAGGCATTGCCGGCATTTACCTAAATCGTGGCCCATCTGCCACTGTGTAAAACCGGCGCTGGTTGTAGGCTATAGAGATTAATAATATATTTCAACGTCAGTGAAACAAAATGAATCTTTTTGTTTTCATTTCGATCTTCACATAGCGAAAGTCAACTCTGGGATGGACAATTCGACACAGGGATGCCGGAACTTGCTGAGAGCAAGGTGCGATTTGTTATCAAAAGGACATACTTTTTAACAAAAGGGCGCAAACAAAAATCTAAGGGCACTTACTTATAACGTAATTTAGAATCAAACACAAAAAACCTTGTACGAGTTAATCTAAATCTGTTCGTGTTAAATCTGTTCGTGTTAAATCTGTTCGTATTAAATCTTCTGTGCACCCGTTGCACCCATAGTCTGCACCCGCATTGCACCCAGAAAGTTGTGCATACAAAATTAAGGCAAGGGGTGCACTTGTGGAATGCGAGTCAACTGTGGGAGGGACAATTCTTACCCCTGACATTTTAATTTGTGCAGAGATATTCTCGGGAGATTTTGAATTATATAAACATGTTTGCGTTGGTATAGTATTTCAGACTTTCATCTTTAATATTCCATAGGTATTATTAGGGGAATATGATTTTTATGTTATTTTATGTTACCATGCATATCTCTGCAATGCATGATTGCTCTGAAATAAAGTTGAAACAATTTTATACCGATGCAAGATTAACGACAACGTTTTAGTCAATAAATTGCAAAAATATATCGTACGTTCAGATAAGTTTGCGCTTGCTTGGTTGATTCGATTCAGCCATTCAGGGCCTATATTTTAGTGTGCAGCATATTTGAATATGGTGTCATGACCTTTATTGATCATATGATTTCATATTTCCAAGTATTTTGAATAATTAAGGTTTGTTATCAGCTGTTATCGAAACCTGAAACCAAAGCGAAGGCGGAAATGTTTCAATACCTCGTCTGTTTCTTGATCTCGATATATTTGCTTTACAATGTAAAATAAATGTTATAAAGAGAGATCATTGGTATCTATTCTTACAAAGGAAAGTAGAGCAATGTTGTGTGCGTTGTAAAGAATGGCTTGTTGCCCGACAGAAGAGAAATATGGCTACGAAGATAGCCGATTTGAGAGAGATGTCGACGAAAATTTTCATTGTTCAATCTGCTACAA
Organism: Trachythela sp. YZ-2020; assembly: GCA_016169945.1. Taxonomy (NCBI): domain Eukaryota; kingdom Metazoa; phylum Cnidaria; class Anthozoa; order Malacalcyonacea; family Clavulariidae; genus Trachythela; species Trachythela sp. YZ-2020. Next base: position 7,971,091 of record JADLSH010000260.1, read on the forward strand.
TGTTCTTAAGGAACCAAGGACGTGTAGAAATAATGAACACGTCTTTTGTCTTGCTTGTATCACAAAACATCTCAATGTCAATTCGCCAACTTGTCCGGAATGTAACGAACATTTGACTGTAGATACGCTTCGTCGGGCGCGTGTGTTGAATAATTATTTGTCAAAGCTCAAGATCAATTGTGATTATGCAACTCGAGGATGTCCGGAGTTTACCAGTGTTGAAGATCTCAAAACTCATGTTGCGAATTGTGACTTTGCCCCTGTGTTGTGTTCAAACGAAAATTGTGGTGCGGAGATCAACAAGCAAGAGAAGATCCACCATGAGACTGAAGTTTGTGAATATAGGAAAGTGAAATGTCATGACTGTGGACAGATACAGAAACATGTGGAAACATTGAGAGGAGGTTTGTTGCAACTGGATGAGAAAATGGAAGCAGTGAGTGAAGAGACGAAGAACAATCACGCTGAAGTGAAAACGATTGTGGAGAAATTGGACGAAAAAGTGGAAGCACTAAATAACAGCCAAGATGAAATCAAGAAAGAAGTAAAAGATGTGAACAAAGACGTGGGCGAAGTCAAAGTCATGATAAGTCAAATGTTAGAGAAAATGAATACGCTTGAACTGCTCAACAAACTGTCATCACCAAGAGAAGACATTTTGATTGCAGGTGGCGATGAAACTGACAAAAAGACAGAAATATATTCCTGGGAAAAGAATGGTTGGTTTGAGGTGTCGCCAATGAATACTGAGCACTACGGAGCTTCATCATTCATTTATAACAATGAGTTATTTGTTGTTGGGGGATTTGGTAGTAAGACGATAGAGACCTTGCATCTCAATGAATTACCTTTGAAATGGATGAAATTTCCTGGAGAACTTCCTTGTGTGGATTGTGGTCATCAAACTGTTGTTTACCAAAAGCGTATCATTCACATTGGTGGATATAATAATGATGAAAATGAATGTTCTAGCGTGATTAGTGAATTACAACTTACATCGCCCTGCACTATGAAAGAGTTGTGCCAAATGCCTGAGCCACGACATTGTCATAGAGCTGAGATTATTGAAAATAGAATCTTGATCCTGGGTGGAGAAGATGATAATGTTGTTATGGACAGTGTGTTGGAGTTCGATCCAAAGAAGAGTGAATGTAAGGAAATGCCACCATTATCACATCCCTTGAGCGGAATGGCAACAGTTCGCTGGAGAGATCAAGTAGTTGTGCTTGGAGGTCGTGATAAGGATGATCAAGTTCTGAATGATGTTTTCATGTATGACTGCAAGACGGGCAAGATCACAGCCTTACCATCCATGTTGGAGAAGAGATATGGATGTTGTGCGGTTATTACTGGAAATACAATTGTGGCCATGGGAGGTAGGAATGATGATGAATCTCTCAATTCAGTGGAGTGTTTTTCAATGGGAGGTTCTGCATGGGAATATCTTCCTGCCATGAATGAACGCAGGTGGAGTGCAGTTGCTGACGTTTTACCTTCCACAAGAAAATATGTGTAAGTCTGATCTTTACAAACACTGTTTTAACAACTTAAGAGCTGTTTATATAATGTCGTTTTAGAAGAGGTCAAATTCTCCGGTTTTCACTGTAGCTAAGAGGGAATTCCGCTTGAGTAAGGCGAAAGTAATATACGAAAAGCACTTAGTTTATTATTTGTCCTCATATGAAGATCGATCTGGGCTTACGGAACGACAGCTTTAATAAACAAATATACGTTAATACGTGGTCTATCCTACGGAACAAAACAGTTATAGCCTTACTGTGTATATATGATAGGTCAATTAGCATGCACTAAAGTTTGTGATAATGTGATATGTAGCTAATGTAGGATGAACACTTCTTTGTTAACGGTTAAATAGTCACTAGAACATTATAGTTTAGACATAGGAACAGTGATTTAGTCAAAGAGTTTTTGTATAAGGTATTCGAATTAAGTTGTTATAAAACGAAAATTAGAGCTTGTGCAGTTGTATTTCCAGTCTGGGTATAATGTAAAACGATAAACACTCGTTGGTCTTTTGTGAGTTGAACCATTATTAACTTAGAAGCTATTTTAAATTCCCAGGGGCCTAAAATCTTTCGTGCTTAAGAACAAAGTGGATTTCTTGGGAAATTCCGAGGTTGCGTTTTTTTTATACATCCTGCAGATTCCTATTCTAAAGGCTCAATTAAAATAAACTGTCGAGCATTGTGATTGGATGGCAGCGAGCTTGCGAGTTGGATGTGTAGTCATGCGTAACATTGGCCGTATAAAACAATGAGATCTCAATAAGTCGGGATCAGTTTGTTAAACGCTCTGCCCGGAAGGTATTTCAGTCATGACAGAAGAAGCTCAAGTACCAAATGATGTGCCAGTCTTGCCAGTTGCCAGCCGTCCAGCCGGAAGTTGAAAATCAAGTCAACCAACAAGTGGCACAAAACCAAGTCCAAGCGCAAACTACAAGACCATTGGCCATGTTGAGGTCTGTATTTGTTTTATGCAAAAATCGTAATCTCTTTGTTCGTCGGTTGGGGCCGAACGATTTGGCAGTTTTCGTACTCACTTAGTGAGATATTATGAACGAACATGCTGAATGTAAGGTGGAATGGGTCGTGGCCCTTTCACGAAATTGTTAGCTAAGCCTTAAGGCATGTAAAGCATTTGTAGGACTAGGCGAGTTTAGCAAGCGGTTGTAAATAGGACTCATCAGACGTGTCGCTTCATTTCGCACAGGCCACATACATATCCTTGCGGTGGGCAATCTTTAAACCCGGTTCACACGAGTGAGATAAGCACAAGCATAAGGAAAGACAAAAGGTAAAACAAAGGGATGTAGTGAAGTGTGCAACATAAACGTCGACATAAGCACAAGCCTCTAAGCATAAGCTAAGCCAGAACAAAAGACATTTCTAAAGAAAATTATTTCCGCTTTGTCTTTTTAAGCCCTATAGAGGGAAAGTTTTCTTTTGTATTTCTGCTTATGCTTATCTCACTCGTGTGAACCAGGTTTAACGCCTAGCCTGGTTCAACTCATGGATGCTTTAAGTTTAGGCTTTACATCGGTTTAACTTTCATCAATTAGGCCTTTAGTCGTTTATGTGGTGATGTATACATTCACATGATGGTTAATCCTGGTAGGGGCCAGAATCAAGGAATAAATAAAACAGAATAGTTTATTACGCTTTTCGTAACTAATCGGGGCCAGAACAAAGCCAATTTTCAATTGTATTTTAACACTTATTCCAATGCAAATCGATGTGTTGGTTGAGGCCAATGTTCGAAGTTTACTTGATATAGTCTATACAGTGTATGTGGAATATGGAAAGAAATTCACCCACCGTTTTGAACTAATTGTAAATATTCTCAGAGGTAATTAATGCCTTGATAATAAACGTTTACCTATTACTATATGCTCTACTTAAGCTTGGTGTTAAGATCTATTATAATTAAACGTCAGAGTAGAAAACGGTTACGATTTTTTTACGTACGGTTACATTTTTTGGACATATTTTCCTGCTCCTATAAAAACAAGCTACAGCAATAATGTCAATGGTTTCGTCCAGCGGGCCGGGGTGTTTGTAAACAGGGGCGTGGTATCAAAACTAGCCATGACAACATTATTGGAATTTAAGTCTAGACTTACAGTAATAACTCCTGCACAAAGGAATACATATATACATATACTGTATTACTGTAATGTCTATGTGGTCTTCTATGTGGTAATAACTATGTCTATGTGGTCTTCAGTGTATGGGTCAATGTCAAGATCTTTCTCGGCATCTCGTTCGATGGGATTAATAGTAGAAGGTGTTAGTAGATGGAATACTCGAACGGAAATTTATATACATTTTTTAGACCTAGCCAGGAGCAGTTGCGAAAAATGCAACTTAGGCCCTCTGGCAGGAATTGAACCAGCGGCCCTGCGATTCCGGTGCAGCGCTCTAACCAACTGACCTACAGAATCCAGTTGCTGAGCATTAACCGCAAGTTCGGTATATTTATTTATTTAAAATTTATTTGGAAACGGTAGCCCTTCAGCGGTAAATAAAAAACTGATTTTCATGATCAAGGGGCCGTTTATCAATACATACATTAATTAAGAATACAAACACTATCTTTTTTGGCAGATCGCACTTAAATCACCGGATATAATTATTTCCTTATTTTTATCATCAATTTTCTGAAGAAATTTTTCAAAGCATTCAAGTAATTCAATATTTGAATCTGGTGGGCGGTACCAGGTAGAAACTAACATTGGTTTGCTTTTTGGTTTTCTAATCTCAAGACATAATGCTTCAACGTTTTCGGGAATTAGATCACTTCGTTCAACATATGGAATGTTGTTGCGTAAGTATAGTGCAACGCCTCCTCCATTCTGATTTCGATCTCTTCTTACTATTTCATAACCGCAAATTTCAACCTCTGTACTGGAAATGGAATTGTCAAGTCGTGTCTCATTAATGCATAAAATGTCAATGGGTTGTTCATGGATAAATATTCGACGTTCTTCAATATGTTTAACTAAGCTTGCAATATTTAATTGCCAAATTTTAAAACCTATATATGATCGTATATATGGTATATATGATGGTAGTGATGCCAGTATATGGTGTATGGGTAAATATCAAGATTTTTCTTGGGGAGGATTCCCCCGAGAACCTCCTACGTTGGTAGCGCTACAGATCTTCCGCCGCCTGTGCATATACTGTAAACATCAAAATAACTATGTCTATCTGTTCTTCAGTGTATCTCAACTCTTCCTCTGTCCTTTGGGCCTGTTGTTATATATAATTGTTATACCTGTATAGAAACACTGTTGTATGTACACGCAAAAAGAGAATTGTCGAAAAGACAACCGATTTCGAAACGAGAAAAGCGTAAATGTAAAATGGTACATTTTACTGAATTCTGGAAAAGACTATGCTTGTGATAAATTCGGCGAAAATGGTTGTAGGCTATAGAGATTAATAATATATTTCAACGTCAGTGAAACAAAATGAATATTTTTGTTTTCATTTCGATCTTCACATAGCGAAAGTCAACTGTGGGATGGACAATTCGACACAGGGATGCCGGAAGTTGCTGAGAGCAAGGGTGCGATTTGTTATCAAAAGGACATACTTTTTAACAAAAGGGCGCAAACAAAAATCAAAGGGCACTTACTTATAACGTAATTTAGAATCAAACACAAAAAACCTTGTACGAGTTAGTCTAAATCTGTTCGTGTTAAATCTGTTCGTATTAAATCTTCTGTGCACCCGTTGCACCCATAGTCTGCACCCGCATTGCACCCAGAAAGTTGTGAATACAAAATTAAGGCAAGGGGTGCACTTGTGGAATGCGAGTCAACTGTGGGAGGGACAATTCCTAACCCATGACATTTTAATTTGTGCAGAGATATTCTCGGGAGATTTTGAATTATATAAACATGTTTGCGTTGGTATAGTATTTCAGATTTTCATCTTTAGTATTCCATAGGTATTATTTGGGGAACATGATTTTTATGTTATTTTATGTTACCATGCATCTCTCTGCAATGATTGCTCTGAAATAAAGTTGAAACAATTTTATACCGATGCAAGATTAACGACAACGATTTAGTCAATCTGAATTGCAAAAATATATCGTACGTTCAGATAAGTTTGCGCTTCTTTATAGTTGATTCGATTCAGGGCCTATATTTTGGTGTGCAGCATATTTGTATATGGTGTCATGACCTTTATTGATCATATGATTTCATTTTTCCAAGTATTTTGAATAATTAAGGTTTGTTATCGAAACCAGAAACCAAAGCGAAGGCGGAAATGTTTCAATACCTCGTCTGTTTCTTGATCTCGATCTATTTGCTTTACAATGTAAAATAAATGTTATAAAGAGAGATCATTGGTATCTATTCTTACAAAGGAAAGTAGAGCAATGTTGTTGTGTAAGCTGTAAATAATGGCTTGTTGCCCGACAGAAGAGAAATATGGCTACGAAGACAGCCGATTTGAGAGAGATGTCGACGAAAATTTTCATTGTTCAATCTGCTACAATGTTCTTAAGGAACCAAGGACGTGTAGAAATAATGAACACGTCTTTTGTCTTGCTTGTATCACAAAACATCTCAATGTCAATTCGCCAACTTGTCCGGAATGTAACGAACATTTGACTGTAGATACGCTTCGTCGGGCGCGTGTGTTGAATAATTATTTGTCAAAGCTCAAGATCAATTGTGATTATGCAACTCGAGGATGTCCGGAGTTTACCAGTGTTGAAGATCTCAAAACTCATGTTGCGAATTGTGGCTTTGCCCCTGTGTTGTGTTCAAACGAAAATTGTGGTGCGGAGATCAACAAGCAAGAGAAGATCCACCATGAGACTGAAGTTTGTGAATATAGGAAAGTGAAATGTCATGACTGTGGACAGATCAGTGAACTGGGACAGATACAGAAACATGTGGAAACATTGAGAGGAGGTTTGTTGCAACTGGATGGGAAAATGGAAGCAGTGAGTGAAAAGACGAAGAACAATCATGCTGAAGTGAAAACGATTGTGGAGAAATTGGAAGGAACTTTATTGGAAATGAACGAAAAAGTGGAAGCACTAAATAACAGCCAAGATGAAATCAAGAAAGAAGTAAAAGATGTGAAAGAAAATCTTTCTAAAATGAACAAAGACGTGGGCGAAGTCAAAGTCATGATAAGTCAAATGTTAGAGAAAATGAATACGCTTGAACTGCTCAACAAACTGTCATCACCAAGAGAAGACATTTTGATTGCAGGTGGCGATAAAACTGACAAAAAGACAGAAATATATTCCTGGGAAAAGAATGGTTGGTTTGAGGTGTCGTTAATGAATACTGAGCACTTCGGAGCTTCATCATTCATTTATAACAATGAGTTATTTGTTGTTGGGGGATTTGGTAGTAAGACGATAGAGACCTTGCATCTCAATGAATTACCTTTGAAATGGATGGAATTTCCTGGAGAACTTCCTTATGAGGAATGTGATCATCAAACTGTTGTTTACCAACAGCGTATCATTCACATTGGTGGATATAATAATGATGAAAATGAATGTTCTAGCGTGATTAGTGAATTACAACTTACATCGCCCTGCACTATGAAAGAGTCGTGCCAAATGCCTGAGCCACGACAATATCATAGAGCTGAGATTATTGAAAATAGAATCTTGATCCTGGGAGGAGAAGATGATGATGACGTTGTTATGGACAGTGTGTTGGAATTTGATCCAAAGAAGAATGAATGTAAGGAGATGCCACCATTACCACATCCCTTGAAAGAAATGGCAACAGTTCGCTGGAGAGATCAAGTAGTTGTGCTTGGAGGTCATGATAAGGATGGTGAAGTTCTGAATGATGTTTTCATGTATGACTGCAAGACGGGCAAGACCACAGCCTTACCATCCATGTTGGAGAAGAGATATGGATGTTGTGCAGTTATTACTGGAAATACAATTGTGGTCATGGGAGGTGGGAATGATGATGAATTTCTCAATTCAGTAGAGTGTTTTACAATGGGAGGTTCTACATGGGAGTATCTTCCTGCCATGAATGAACGCAGGTGGAGTGCAGTTGCTGACGTTTTACCTTCCACAAGAAAATATGTGTAAGTTTGATATTTACAAACACTGTTTTAACAGCTTAAGAGCTGTTTATATAATGTTGTTTTAGAAGAGGTCAAATTCTCCGGTTCTCACTATAGGTAAGAGGGAATTCCGCTTGAGTAAGGCGAAAGTAATATACGAAAAGCACTTATTTTATTATTTGTCCTCATATGAAGATCTGGGCTTACGGAACGACAGCTTTAATAAACAAATATACGTTAATACGTGGCCTATCCTACGGAACAAAACAATTATAGCCTTACTGTGTATATATGACATGTCAATTAGCATGCACTAAAGTTTGTGATAATGTGATATGTAGCTAATGTAGGATGAACACTTCTTTGTTAACGGTTTAATAATCACTAGAATATTATAGTTTAGACATAGGAACAGTGATTTAGTCAAAGAGTTTTTGTATAAGGTATTCGAATTAAGTTGTTATAAAACGAAAATTAGAGTTTGTCTTTTCGTATGGTATTATTATGTACAAAATGCGATTACTAGCCTTTTACTAGTATAAGTGTATGCATAATATATGGGTGCTTACTGTATCAAGTTCATATTTTCACTGTAAGCTTTAAGTCTGAAAAGTGTGAAATTTCCCTATTCGTAAGGCTCTTTTCCACTCGTCGCAAAAACCAACTCGCAAGCTCGCTGCGAGTACTTTCATCCAATCACAATGCTCGACAGTTTATTTTAATTACATGCAAGAACTCGCAGGGAGTTTGCGAGTTGGTTTTGCGATGAGTGGAAAAGAGCCTTTACAATAATCTAATAAACGGCGAAATTTCGTATTAGATATCTGTAATCTGGGCGACTGTCGACTGGAGCATCCAGAATGAATTTTTCTCCGGTTTTCTCTTATCAAGTAAGAAAACAACGAACGAGATTTGCGAAGCATTGATGAGTGCAATTCATAATTTTGTCGTAAAAACAACAAACAAGTATTAAACCATTGGCATGTTGCATTTTTAATCCGTACACCCCCGGGTGAGGACATTGGAAATTCCAGGAGGGGTTAAGTTTTTTTGGCTTGGAAATTCCAAGGGAAGGGTAAAACTAAAAAAAAACTATTTCCAGAGGATGTTGTTCCCAAAATGTCTTGGAAATTCCGCAAGGGAGGGGTAAAAACAATCCATTTCCAGGGGATATTCCCCCCAAATGTCTTGGAAATTCCAAGGGACACCCATGAAAAACATTGTTTTTGTAAATTCCGGGAGGAAAAAATCCCAATGTCGTCACCCGGGGTGTATGGCATTTCATATTCCTCGGACAAAATGATTTAGATTTACGTCATTGATGTTTTAAAATTTTGCCAAATAATTGCAGTAACTATTTATGCAAAATGTTCAGATATGACTCGTAGTGTCAAATCCTTAATTGTACGCGCCGTCATATGATTACCTATACAAAGCAAACTGCATGAACAAATTATTTATCTTCGCTTAAGACTTGACACACGTCTTGACACTTCGGATTTTCGCATGATATTCTGATGAACGATCTTACCTAAGCAAGCCCACTAAATTCCATCCGTCATAAGAAGAATGGGACCTAAAAACCTGAAGAATCGAAAGTTTCAGATAATCATACATAATAGCTATAGCTATTCCAGTATAAAACAATGACATCTCAATAAGTCGGTATCAGTTTGTTAAACGAGGCGCCCGGGAGTGTAGTTGGGAAAACCTAGCTTTTGGGATAACTCTCTGCCTGTAAGCCAATGCCAATGGGAGCAGGAGTGCAGTTAGAATAGATTCTTATTCTAAGTGCAGTCATGCGTAACATTGGGTATAAACAATGAGATATTAATTAATCGGGATCAGTTTGTTAAACGCTCTGCCCGGAAGGTATTTCAGTCATGACAGAAGAAGCTCCAGTACCAAATGATGTGCCAGTCTTGCCAGCCGTCCAGCCGGAAGTTGAAAATCAAGTCAACCAACAAGTGGCACAAAACCAAGTCCAAGCGCAAGCTCAAACCACAAGATCATTGGCCATGATGTTGAGGTCTGTATTTGTTTTATGCAAAAATCGTCGGTTGGGGCGAACGATTTGGCAGTTTTCGTACTCACTTAGTGAGATATTATGAACGAACATGTTGAATGTAAGGTGCATGCATGGATTGTTAGCTAAGCCTTAAGGCATGTAAAGCATTTGTAGGACTAGGCGAGTTTAGCAAGCGGTTGTAAATAGGACTCATCAGACGTGCCGCTTCATTTCCCACAGGCCACATACATATCCTTGCCACAGTATAGAGACGACCAGTAGGGCCACTCATTTGAAATTTTGTGTGGCCGCTCATTACGCATTGGCAGCCAGTCAATTGCTTTTTCTGGCCAATAAGCAAGCTGGACTAACTTTCCTGGCCAGTAAACTGCATATTTTTGCATAAAAAGCCGGCTACAGTTGCATCGCCGAGTGCCCCTACTGGTCGTCTTTATACTGTGTCCTTGCGGTGGCCAACCTTTAAGTCTGGTTCACACGAGTGAGATAAGCATAAGCTGAAATACAAAAGAAAACTTTCCCTCTAGGCCTAGGGCTTAAAAAGACAAAGCGGAAATAATTTTCTTTAGAAATGTCTTTTGTTCTGGCTTAGCTTATGCTTGTGCACGTCCACGTTTATGTTGCACGCTTCACTGCATCCTTTGTTTTACCTTTTGTCTTTCCTTATGCTTGTGCTTATCTCACTCGTGTGAACCAGGCCTTAACGCCTAGCCTGGTTCAACTCCTGGATGCTTTAAGTTTAGGCTTTACATCGGTTTAACTTTTATCAATTAGGCCTTTAATTAGTCGTTTATGTGGTGATGTATACATTCACATGACGGTTAATCCTGGTAGGGGCCAGAATCAAGGAATAAATAAAACAGAATCGTTTATTACGCTTTTCGTAACTAATTGAATTTGGTCGGGGCCAGAACAAAGCCAATTTTCAGTTGTATTTTAACACTTATTCCAATGCAAATCGATGTGTTGGTTGAGGCCAATGTTCGAAGTTTACTTGATATAGTCTATACAGTGTATGTGGAATATGGAAAGAAATTCACCCACCGTTTTGAACTAATTGTAAATATTCTCAGAGGATAATTAATGCCTTGATAATAAACGTTTACCTATTACTATATGCTCTACTTAAGCTTGGTGTTAAGATCTATTAGTTCAACTGGCAATTAAACGTCAGAGTAGAAAACGGTTACATTTTTTACGACACGGTTACATTTTTTTGGACATATTTTCCTGCTCCTATAAAAACAAGCTATCAGGAACAGTGCTTCCACTTTGGCAAAGTAAAATATCTCGTTTTTGTCCTTTTTTCGCAGAATTTCCTTCCCAAAATCCTAAATTTCCTTCCATTTTTCCTTCCAATTTTTTTTTAAATAGTATAATAAATTTTGTATTGTACTGTACTCCCGATGTAAATTGAAGGTGTACTGCAGTATTCAAATAGTGAATCTCTAATTTAATATTAGAAAAATAATTAACCATTGTACGGTACAAAGTTCGTATCCAACATTAGTGTTCCAGATGACTACAGAGTAGAGTAGTATATAGTCATTAGTCTATACCGTTCAAAATTAATTTGAATAAGGATAATTAACCTGAAAAAACATGTTCTGTTTTCTCAAACGACACGAGTTTTTTATGAAATATTTTTCTTAAATCTTTTATAAGCCATTTTTTTTGGTTTAGAAATTACAGTTTCCCTTTTTTCGACTGTTTGTTTTTAGTTTATAAAAACCCGCGAAAAAAATTGAGCCCGCGTTATTTATGTACAAGTACTCTACTCACCCACTGAAGACCTGTTAAGTCCCAAATTACCCCCATTCATCCTTGATGGTTATGTAAATATTCGATGTATTATTTTTATACATGTTTTTTAACTCAAAAGTTAATAAAGTGTTTAACCATTATTAAATTACTAGAAATTGCTGAAAAAGTTTAAATTGTAAAATTTCCTTCCCTTTTCCTTCGAAATGGCCAAATTTCCTTCCAATTTCCTTCCAAATCTCATTTCCTCTTATTTTTCCTTCCAAATGCCAAAGTATCCTTTTGGAAGGAAATTTCCTTCCGAGTGGAAGCTCTGATCAGGAATTATGTCAATGGTTTCGTCCAGCGGGGTGTTTGTAAACAGGAACGTGGTATCAAAACTAGCCATGACAACATTATTGGAATTTAAAGCCCCGTACAGACGAGCAAGTTTTCCTTGACAAGTTCCTTGTCGAATTTACTTGTTCGTGTGTACGGCAAACAAGTTTTTTTCCATCAATTTTTACTTGACAAGTTTTACAAGCCCGTGTATTAATGACACAAGTGAATACTTCATGTTTATAGTGGCAATGGCCGCTGCACTAGATCGAAAATAAGTGTGCAGTGGCGTACTGCGCATTTCCTTGTCAAGTTTTCCTTGTCGGCCGTACACACGAACAATTTCCCTTGTTCGAAAGCTGGCATGACTAGCTTTTCAACAAGGCTCCTTGTCAAGGAAAATTTGTTAATTTTTTACCGTACACACGGGCAAATAAAACTTGTCAAGGGAAACTTGCTCGTCTGTACGGAGCTTAAGTCTAGACTTACAGCAATCACTCCTGCACAAAGGAATACACTATATACATATACTGTAAACATCGAAATAACTATGTCTATGTGGTCTTCAGTGTATGGGTCAATATCAAGATCTTTCTCGGCATCTCGTTCGATGGGATTAATAGTAGAAGGTGTTAGTAGATGGAATACTCGAACGGAAATTTATATACATTTTTTAGACCTAGCCAGGAGCTGCAGTTGCGAAAAATGTAACTTACCCTCTGGCAAGAATTGAACCTGCGGCCCTGCGATTCCGGTGAAGCGCTCTAACCAACTGAGCTACAGTTACAATTGAGCATACAATAAATGATTTATTTCTTTATTTAAAATTATTTGGAAACGGTAGCCCTTCAGCGGTAAATAAAAAACTGATTTTCAAGGGGCCGTTTATCAATACATACATTAATAAAGAATACAAATACTTACTATCTTTTTTAACAGATCGCAATTAAAATCACCGGATATAATTATTTCCTTATTTTTATCATCAATCTTCTGAAGAAATTTTTCAAAGCATTCAAGTAATTCAATATTTGAATCTGGTGGGGCGGTACCAGGTAGAAACTAACGTTGGTTTGCTTTTTGGTTTTCTAATCTCAAGACATAATGCTTCAACGTTTTCGGGAATTAGATCACTTCATTCAACATATGGAATGTGTGCGATTTGTTATCAAAAGGACATACTTTTTAACAAAAGGGCGCAAACAAAAATCAAAGGGCACTTACTTATAACGTAATTTAGAATCAAACACAAAAAACCTTGTACGAGTTAGTCTAAATCTGTTCGTATTAAATCTTCTGTGCACCCGTAAAAAGTTGTGAATACAAAAGGCAAGTGGTGCACTTGTGGAATGCGAGTCAACTGTGGGAGGGACAATTCATAACCCATAACATGTTAATATGTGCAGAAATATTCTCGAGATTTTGAATTATGTAAACATGTTTGCGTTGGTATAGTATTTCAGATTTTCATCTTTAATATTCCATAGGTATTATTAGGGGAATATGATTTTTATGTTATTTTATGTTACCATGCATATCTCTGCAATGATTGCTCTGAAATAAAATTGAAACAATTTTATACCGATGCAAGATTAACGACAATGTTTTAGTCAATAAATTGCAAAAATATGTCGTACGTTCAGATAAGTTTGCGCTTCCTAATTAGTTGATTCGGTTCAGGGCCTATTTAGTGTGCAGCATATTTGTATATGGTGTCATGACCTTTATTGATCATATGATTTCATTTTTCCAAGTATTTTGAATAATTAAGGTTTGTTATCGAAACCAGAAACCAAATTAAGCGAAGGCGGAAATGTTTCAATACCTCGTCTGTTTCTTGATCTCGATATATTTGCTTTACAATGTAAAATAAATGTTATAAAGAAAGATCATTGGTATCTATTCTTACAAAGGAAAGTAGAGCAATGTTGTGTGAGCTGTAAATAATGGCTTGTTGCCCGACAGAAGAGAAATATGGCTACGAAGATAGCCGATTTGAGAGAGATGTCGACGAAAATTTTCATTGTTCAATCTGCTACAATGTTCTTAAGGAACCAAGGACGTGTAGAAATAATGAACACGTCTTTTGTCTTGCTTGTATCACAAAACATCTCAATGTCAATTCGCCAACTTGTCCGGAATGTAACGAACATTTGACTGTAGATACGCTTCGTCGGGCGCGTGTGTTGAATAATTATTTGTCAAAGCTCAAGATTAATTGTGATTATGCAACTCGAGGATGTCCGGAGTTTACCAGTGTTGAAGATCTCAAAACTCATGTTGCGAATTGTGGCTTTGCCCCTGTGTTGTGTTCAAACGAAAATTGTGGTGCGGAGATCAACAAGGAAGAGATGATCCACCATGAGACTGAAGTTTGTGAATATAGGAAAGTGAAATGTCATGACTGTGGACAGATAGAGAAACATGTGGAAACATTGAGAGGAGGTTTGTTGCAACTGGATGGGAAAATAGAAGCAGTGAGTGAAGAGACGAAGAACAATCATGCTGAAGTGAAAACGATTGTGGAGAAATTGGAAGGAACTTTATTGGAAATGAACGAAAAAGTGGAAGCACTAAATAACAGCCAAGATGAAATCAAGAAAGAAGTAAAAGATGTGAAAGAAAATCTTTCTAAAATGAACAAAGACGTGGCGAAGTCAAAGTCATGATAAGTCAAATGTTAGAGAAAATGAATACGCTTGAACTGCTCAACAAACTGTCATCACCAAGAGAAGACATTTTGATTGCAGGTGGCGATGAAACTGGCAAAAGACAGAAATATATTCCTGGGAAAAGAATGGTTGGTTTGAGGTGTCGCCAATGAATACTAAGCACCACGGAGCTTCATCATTCATTTATAACAATGAGTTATTTGTTGTTGGGGGATTTTGTAGTAAGACGATAGAGACCTTGCATCTCAATGAATTACCTTTGAAATGGATGAAATTTCCTGGAGAACTTCCTTATGCAGATTGTGATCATCAAACTGTTGTTTACCAACAGCGTATCATTCACATTGGTGGATATGATGATGATGAAAATGAATGTTCTAGCGTGATTAGTGAATTACAACTTACATCGCCCTGCACTATGAAAGAGTTGTGCCAAATGCCTGAGCCACGACAATATCATAGAGCTGAGATTATTGAAAATAGAATCTTGATCCTGGGAGGAGAAGATGATGATAGTGTTGCTACGGACAGTGTGTTGGAGTTTGATCCAAAGAAGAATGAATGTAAGGAAATGCCACCATTACCACATCCCTTGAAAGAAATGGCAACAGTTCGCTGGAGAGATCAAGTAGTTGTGCTTGGAGGTCGTTATAATAATAATCAAGTTCTGAATGATGTTTTCATGTATGACTGCAAGACAGGCAAGATCACAGCCTTACCATCCATGTTGGAGAAGAGATGGGGGTGTTGTGCAGTTATTACTGGAAATACAATTGTGGTCATGGGAGGTAGAAATGAGGAATGTGAATCTCTCAATTCAGTGGAGTGTTTTTCAATGGGAAGTTCTGCATGGGAGTATCTTCCTGCCATGAATGAACGCAGGTGGAGTGCAGTTGCTGACGTTTTACCTTCCACAAGAAAATATGTGTAAGTTTGATATTTACAAACACTGTTTTAACAGCTTAAAGCTGTTTATATAATGTCGTTTTAGAAGAGGTCAAATTCTCCAGTTTTCACTGTAGCTAAGAGGCAATTCCGCTTGAGTAAGGCGAAAGTAATATACGAAAAGCACTTACTTTATTATTTGTCCTCATATGAAGATCTGGGCTTACGGAACGACAGCTTTAATAAACAAATATACGTTAATACGTGGTCTATCCAACGGAAGAAAACAGTTATAGCCTTACTGTGTATATATGATAGGTCAATTAGCATGCACTAAAGTTTGTGATATTAATGTGATATGTAGCTAATGTAGGATGAACACTTCTTTGTTAACGATTTAATAGTCACTAGAATATTATAGTTTAGACATAAGAACAGTGATTTAGTCAAAGAGTTCTTGTATAAGGTATTCGAATTAAGTTGTTATAAAACGAAAATTAGAGTTTGTCTTTTCGTTATTTCGTATGGTATTATTGTGTACAAAATACGATTACTAGCCTTTTACTAGTATAAGTGTATGCATAATATATATGGGTGCTTATTGTATCAAGTTCATATTTTTACTGTAAGCTTTAAGTCTGAAAAAGTGTGAAATTTTCCAATTCTTAAGGCTCTTTTCCACTCGTCGCAAAAACCAACTCGCAAGCTCGCTGCGAGTACTTTCATCCAATCACAATGCTCGACAGTTTATTTTAATTACATGGAAGATCTCGCAATGAGTTTGCGAGTTGGTTTTGCGATGAGTGGAAAAGAGCCTTTACAATAATCTAATAAACGGCGAAATTTCGTATTAGATATTTGTAATCTGGGCGACTGTCGACTGGAGCATCCAGAATGAATTTTTCTCCGGTTTTCTGTTATCAAGTAAGAAAACAACGAACGAGATTTGCGAAGCATTGATGAGTGCAATTCATAATTTTGTCGTAAAAACAACAAACAAGTATTAAACCATAATTTTCATATTCCTTGGACAAAATGATTTAGATTTACGTCATTGATGTTTTAAAATGTTGCGCAATAATTGCAGTAACTATTTATGCAAAATGTTCAGATATGACTCGTAGTGTGAAATCCTTAATTGTACGCGCCGTCATATGATTACCTATACAAAGCAAACTGCATGAACAAATTATTTATCTTCGCTTAAGACTTGACACACGTCTTGACACTTCGGATTTTCGCATGATATTCTGATCAACGATCTTATCTAAGCAAGCCCACTAAATTCCATCCGTCATAAGAAGAATGGGACCTAAAAACCTGAAGAATCGAAAGTTTCAGATAATCATACATAATAGCTATAGCTATTCCAGTATAAAACAATGACATCTCAATAAGTCGGTATCAGTTTGTTAAACGAGGCGCCCGGGAGTGTAGTTGGGAAAACCTAGCTTTTGGGATAACTCTCTGCCTGTAAGCCAATGCCAATGGGAGCAGGAGTGCAGTTAGAATAGATTCTTATTCTAAGTGCAGTCATGCGTAACATTGTATAAACAATGAGATATTAATTAATCGGGATCAGTTTGTTAAACGCTCTGCCCGGAAGGTATTTCAGTCATGACAGAAGAAGCTCCAGTACCAAATGATGTGCCAGTCTTGCCAGCCGTCCAGCCGGAAGTTGAAAATCAAGTCAACCAACAAGTGGCACAAAACCAAGTCCAAGCGCAAGCTCAAACCACAAGATCATTGGCCATGATGTTGAGGTCTGTATTTGTTTTATGCAAAAATCGTCGGTTGGGGCGAACGATTTGGCAGTTTTCGTACTCACTTAGTGAGATATTATGAACGAACATGTTGAATGTAAGGTGCATGCATGGATTGTTAGCTAAGCCTTAAGGCATGTAAAGCATTTGTAGGACTAGGCGAGTTTAGCAAGCGGTTGTAAATAGGACTCATCAGACGTGCCGCTTCATTTCCCACAGGCCACATACATATCCTTGCCACAGTATAGAGACGACCAGTAGGGCCACTCATTTGAAATTTTGTGTGGCCGCTCATTACGCATTGGCAGCCAGTCAATTGCTTTTTCTGGCCAATAAGCAAGCTGGACTAACTTTCCTGGCCAGTAAACTGCATATTTTTGCATAAAAAGCCGGCTACAGTTGCATCGCCGAGTGCCCCTACTGGTCGTCTTTATACTGTGTCCTTGCGGTGGCCAACCTTTAAGTCTGGTTCACACGAGTGAGATAAGCATAAGCTGAAATACAAAAGAAAACTTTCCCTCTAGGGCTTAAAAAGACAAAGCGGAAAGAATTTTCTTTAGAAATGTCTTTTGTTCTGGCTTAGCTTATGCTTGTGCTTACGTCCACGTTTATGTTGCACGCTTCACTGCATCCTTTGTTTTACCTTTTGTCTTTCCTTATGCTTGTGCTTATCTCACTCGTGTGAACCAGGCCTTAACGCCTAGCCTGGTTCAACTCCTGGATGCTTTAAGTTTAGGCTTTACATCGGTTTAACTTTTATCAATTAGGCCTTTAATTAGTCGTTTATGTGGTGATGTATACATTCACATGACGGTTAATCCTGGTAGGGGCCAGAATCAAGGAATAAATAAAACAGAATCGTTTATTACGCTTTTCGTAACTAATTGAATTTGGTCGGGGCCAGAACAAAGCCAATTTTCAGTTGTATTTTAACACTTATTCCAATGCAAATCGATGTGTTGGTTGAGGCCAATGTTCGAAGTTTACTTGATATAGTCTATACAGTGTATGTGGAATATGGAAAGAAATTCACCCACCGTTTTGAACTAATTGTAAATATTCTCAGAGGATAATTAATGCCTTGATAATAAACGTTTACCTATTACTATATGCTCTACTTAAGCTTGGTGTTAAGATCTATTAGTTCAACTGGCAATTAAACGTCAGAGTAGAAAACGGTTACGATTTTTTTACGATACGGTTACATTTTTTTGGACATATTTTCCTGCTCCTACAAACACAAGCTATCAGGAACAGTGCTTCCACTTTGGCAAAGTAAAATATCTCGTTTTTGTCCTTTTTTCGCAGAATTTCCTTCCCAAAATCCTAAATTTCCTTCCATTTTTCCTTCCAATTTTTTTTTAAATAGTATAATAAATTTTGTATTGTACTGTACTCCCGATGTAAATTGAAGGTGTACTGCAGTATTCAAATAGTGAATCTCTAATTTAATATTAGAAAAATAATTAACCATTGTACGGTACAAAGTTCGTATCCAACATTAGTGTTCCAGATGACTACAGAGTAGAGTAGTATATAGTCATTAGTCTATACCGTTCAAAATTAATTTGAATAAGGATAATTAACCTGAAAAAACATGTTCTGTTTTCTCAAACGACACGAGTTTTTTATGAAATATTTTTCTTAAATCTTTTATAAGCCATTTTTTTTGGTTTAGAAATTACAGTTTCCCTTTTTTCGACTGTTTGTTTTTAGTTTATAAAAACCCGCGAAAAAAATTGAGCCCGCGTTATTTATGTACAAGTACTCTACTCACCCACTGAAGACCTGTTAAGTCCCAAATTACCCCCATTCATCCTTGATGGTTATGTAAATATTCGATGTATTATTTTTATACATGTTTTTTAACTCAAAAGTTAATAAAGTGTTTAACCATTATTAAATTACTAGAAATTGCTGAAAAAGTTTAAATTGTAAAATTTCCTTCCCTTTTCCTTCGAAATGGCCAAATTTCCTTCCAATTTCCTTCCAAATCTCATTTCCTCTTATTTTTCCTTCCAAATGCCAAAGTATCCTTTTGGAAGGAAATTTCCTTCCGAGTGGAAGCTCTGATCAGGAATTATGTCAATGGTTTCGTCCAGCGGGGTGTTTGTAAACAGGAACGTGGTATCAAAACTAGCCATGACAACATTATTGGAATTTAAAGCCCCGTACAGACGAGCAAGTTTTCCTTGACAAGTTCCTTGTCGAATTTACTTGTTCGTGTGTACGGCAAACAAGCTTTTTTTCCATCAATTTTTACTTGACAAGTTTTACAAGCCCGTGTATTAATGACACAAGTGAATACTTCATGTTTATAGTGGCAATGGCCGCTGCACTAGATCGAAAATAAGTGTGCAGTGGCGTACTGCGCATTTCCTTGTCAAGTTTTCCTTGTCGGCCGTACACACGAACAATTTCCCTTGTTCGAAAGCTGGCATGACTAGCTTTTCAACAAGGCTCCTTGTCAAGGAAAACTTGTCAATTTTTTACCGTACACACGGGCAAATAAAACTTGTCAAGGGAAACTTGTCAAGGGAAACTTGCTCGTCTATACGGAGCTTAAGTCTAGACTTACAGCAATCACTCCTGCACAAAGGAATACACTATACAGTATACATATACTGTAAACATCGAAATAACTATGTCTATGTGGTCTTCAGTGTATGGGTCAATATCAAGATCTTTCTCGGCATCTCGTTCGATGGGATTAATAGTAGAAGGTGTTAGTAGATGGAATACTCGAACGGAAATTTATATACATTTTTTAGACCTAGCCAGGAGCTGCAGTTGCGAAAAATGTAACTTAGGCCCTCTGGCAAGAATTGAACCTGCGGCCCTGCGATTCCGGTGAAGCGCTCTAACCAACTGAGCTACAGTTACAATTGAGCATACAATAAATGATTTATTTCTTTATTTAAAATTATTTGGAAACGGTAGCCCTTCAGCGGTAAATAAAAAACTGATTTTCAAGGGGCCGTTTATCAATACATACATTAATAAAGAATACAAATACTTACTATCTTTTTTAACAGATCGCAATTAAAATCACCGGATATAATTATTTCCTTATTTTTATCATCAATCTTCTGAAGAAATTTTTCAAAGCATTCAAGTAATTCAATATTTGAATCTGGTGGGGCGGTACCAGGTAGAAACTAACGTTGGTTTGCTTTTTGGTTTTCTAATCTCAAGACATAATGCTTCAACGTTTTCGGGAATTAGATCACTTCATTCAACATATGGAATGTGTGCGATTTGTTATCAAAAGGACATACTTTTTAACAAAAGGGCGCAAACAAAAATCAAAGGGCACTTACTTATAACGTAATTTAGAATCAAACACAAAAAACCTTGTACGAGTTAGTCTAAATCTGTTCGTATTAAATCTTCTGTGCACCCGTAAAAAGTTGTGAATACAAAAGGCAAGTGGTGCACTTGTGGAATGCGAGTCAACTGTGGGAGGGACAATTCATAACCCATAACATTTTAATATGTGCAGAGATATTCTCGGGAGATTTTGAATTATGTAAACATGTTTGCGTTGGTATAGTATTTCAGATTTTCATCTTTAATATTCCATAGGTATTATTAGGGGAATATGATTTTTATGTTATTTTATGTTACCATGCATATCTCTGCAATGATTGCTCTGAAATAAAATTGAAACAATTTTATACCGATGCAAGATTAACGACAATGTTTTAGTCAATAAATTGCAAAAATATGTCGTACGTTCAGATAAGTTTGCGCTTCCTAATTAGTTGATTCGGTTCAGGGCCTATTTAGTGTGCAGCATATTTGTATATGGTGTCATGACCTTTATTGATCATATGATTTCATTTTTCCAAGTATTTTGAATAATTAAGGTTTGTTATCGAAACCAGAAACCAAATTAAGCGAAGGCGGAAATGTTTCAATACCTCGTCTGTTTCTTGATCTCGATATATTTGCTTTACAATGTAAAATAAATGTTATAAAGAAAGATCATTGGTATCTATTCTTACAAAGGAAAGTAGAGCAATGTTGTGTGAGCTGTAAATAATGGCTTGTTGCCCGACAGAAGAGAAATATGGCTACGAAGATAGCCGATTTGAGAGAGATGTCGACGAAAATTTTCATTGTTCAATCTGCTACAATGTTCTTAAGGAACCAAGGACGTGTAGAAATAATGAACACGTCTTTTGTCTTGCTTGTATCACAAAACATCTCAATGTCAATTCGCCAACTTGTCCGGAATGTAACGAACATTTGACTGTAGATACGCTTCGTCGGGCGCGTGTGTTGAATAATTATTTGTCAAAGCTCAAGATTAATTGTGATTATGCAACTCGAGGATGTCCGGAGTTTACCAGTGTTGAAGATCTCAAAACTCATGTTGCGAATTGTGGCTTTGCCCCTGTGTTGTGTTCAAACGAAAATTGTGGTGCGGAGATCAACAAGGAAGAGATGATCCACCATGAGACTGAAGTTTGTGAATATAGGAAAGTGAAATGTCATGACTGTGGACAGATAGAGAAACATGTGGAAACATTGAGAGGAGGTTTGTTGCAACTGGATGGGAAAATAGAAGCAGTGAGTGAAGAGACGAAGAACAATCATGCTGAAGTGAAAACGATTGTGGAGAAATTGGAAGGAACTTTATTGGAAATGAACGAAAAAGTGGAAGCACTAAATAACAGCCAAGATGAAATCAAGAAAGAAGTAAAAGATGTGAAAGAAAATCTTTCTAAAATGAACAAAGACGTGGGCGAAGTCAAAGTCATGATAAGTCAAATGTTAGAGAAAATGAATACGCTTGAACTGCTCAACAAACTGTCATCACCAAGAGAAGACATTTTGATTGCAGGTGGCGATGAAACTGGCAAAAAGACAGAAATATATTCCTGGGAAAAGAATGGTTGGTTTGAGGTGTCGCCAATGAATACTAAGCACCACGGAGCTTCATCATTCATTTATAACAATGAGTTATTTGTTGTTGGGGGATTTTGTAGTAAGACGATAGAGACCTTGCATCTCAATGAATTACCTTTGAAATGGATGAAATTTCCTGGAGAACTTCCTTATGCAGATTGTGATCATCAAACTGTTGTTTACCAACAGCGTATCATTCACATTGGTGGATATGATGATGATGAAAATGAATGTTCTAGCGTGATTAGTGAATTACAACTTACATCGCCCTGCACTATGAAAGAGTTGTGCCAAATGCCTGAGCCACGACAATATCATAGAGCTGAGATTATTGAAAATAGAATCTTGATCCTGGGAGGAGAAGATGATGATAGTGTTGCTACGGACAGTGTGTTGGAGTTTGATCCAAAGAAGAATGAATGTAAGGAAATGCCACCATTACCACATCCCTTGAAAGAAATGGCAACAGTTCGCTGGAGAGATCAAGTAGTTGTGCTTGGAGGTCGTTATAATAATAATCAAGTTCTGAATGATGTTTTCATGTATGACTGCAAGACGGGCAAGATCACAGCCTTACCATCCATGTTGGAGAAGAGATGGGGGTGTTGTGCAGTTATTACTGGAAATACAATTGTGGTCATGGGAGGTAGAAATGAGGAATGTGAATTTCTCAATTCAGTGGAGTGTTTTTCAATGGGAAGTTCTGCATGGGAGTATCTTCCTGCCATGAATGAACGCAGGTGGAGTGCAGTTGCTGACGTTTTACCTTCCACAAGAAAATATGTGTAAGTTTGATATTTACAAACACTGTTTTAACAGCTTAAAAGCTGTTTATATAATGTCGTTTTAGAAGAGGTCAAATTCTCCGGTTTTCACTATAGCTAAGAGGGAATTCCGCTTGAGTAAGGCGAAAGTAATATACGAAAAGCACTTACTTTATTATTTGTCCTCATATGAAGATCTGGGCTTACGGAACGACAGCTTTAATAAACAAATATACGTTAATACGTGGTCTATCCTACGGAACAAAACAGTTATAGCCTTACTGTGTATATATGATAGGTCAATTAGCATGCACTAAAGTTTGTGATAATGTGATATGTAGCTAATGTAGGATGAACACTTCTTTGTTAACGATTTAATAGTCACTAGAATATTATAGTTTAGACATAAGAACAGTGATTTAGTCAAAGAGTTCTTGTATAAGGTATTCGAATTAAGTTGTTATAAAACGAAAATTAGAGTTTGTCTTTTCGTTATTTCGTATGGTATTATTGTGTACAAAATACGATTACTAGCCTTTTACTAGTATAAGTGTATGCATAATATATATGGGTGCTTATTGTATCAAGTTCATATTTTTACTGTAAGCTTTAAGTCTGAAAAAGTGTGAAATTTTCCAATTCTTAAGGCTCTTTTCCACTCGTCGCAAAAACCAACTCGCAAGCTCGCTGCGAGTACTTTCATCCAATCACAATGCTCGACAGTTTATTTTAATTACATGGAAGATCTCGCAATGAGTTTGCGAGTTGGTTTTGCGATGAGTGGAAAAGAGCCTTTACAATAATCTAATAAACGGCGAAATTTCGTATTAGATATTTGTAATCTGGGCGACTGTCGACTGGAGCATCCAGAATGAATTTTTCTCCGGTTTTCTGTTATCAAGTAAGAAAACAACGAACGAGATTTGCGAAGCATTGATGAGTGCAATTCATAATTTTGTCGTAAAAACAACAAACAAGTATTAAACCATAATTTTCATATTCCTTGGACAAAATGATTTAGATTTACGTCATTGATGTTTTAAAATGTTGCGCAATAATTGCAGTAACTATTTATGCAAAATGTTCAGATATGACTCTTTGTGTCAAATCCTTAATTGTACGCGCTGTCATATGATTACCTATACAAAGCAAACTTTTTCCTTTTTAAGCAAACTTTGTTACCTATACAAAACATGGTTTTTCCTCCACGGGGAGGTGGGGGAAAAACCATGAATATATACAGAGAACCCAATCTGTGATATTAAAAATTATTGCAACATCCTATATTCCTCGTCAACTGCGTAGATAGATATAATATTTATCGTTTCGTCCCAAATATATAAAATCACGCAGGGATATATTGTATTTCATATATCAGTCGAAATGGCAAAAAAGCTAGGTTTTCCCAACTACACTCCCGGGCGCCTCGTTTAACAAACTGATACCGACTTATTGAGATGTCATTGTTTTATACTGGAATAGCTATAGCTATTCTAAGTGCAGTCATGCGTAACATTGGGTATAAACAATGAGATCTTAATTAATGGGGATCAGTTTGTTAAATGCTCTGCCCGGAAGTTATTTCAGTCACAGTATAAAGACGACCAGTAGGGCCACTCGGCGATGCAACATGTGGCCGGCTTTTTATGCAAAAATATGCAGTTTACTGGCCAGGAAGGTTAGTCCAGCTTGCTTATTGGCCAGAAAAAGCAATTGACTGGCTGCCAATGCGTAATGAGCGGCCACACAAAATTTCAAATGAGTGGCCCTACTGGTCGTCTCTATACTGTGTTTCAGTCGTGACAGAAGAAGCTCCAGTACCAAATCACAGAATAAGAATTAACCAGAAGGTTCACTCGGCGAAAATCTGTCCTCGAGCTAAACAAGTGTAATGCAACCTCGTACCCAGTTCACTCCTATACTATTTCCTATTAAAATGCGCAGCCCGCGCTCGTTTCAGATCCCTAAACAAGTGTAGCAAGCGTGAAAAAGCGTGACTAGTCTTTAGTATTAGAGTGAACCTTCTGGTTTATTCTGTGACCAAATGATGTTCCAGTCTTGCCAGCCGTCCAGCCGGAAGTTGAAAATTAAGCCAACGAACAAGTGGCACAAAACAAAGTCCAAGCGCAAGCTCAAACCACAAGACCATTGGCCATGATGTTGAGGTCTGTATTTGTTTTATGCAAAAATCGTAATCTCTTTGTTCGTCGTTTGGGGCCGAACGATTTGGCAGTTTTCGTACTCACTTAGTGAGATATTATAAACGAACATGCTGAATGTAAGGTGGAATGGGTCGTGGCCCTTTCACGAAATTGTTAGCTAAGCCGCCTTGAGGCATGTAAAGCATTTGTAGGACTAGGCGAGTTTAGCAAGCGGTTGTAAATAGGACTCATCAGACGTGCCGCTTCATTTCCCACAGGCCACATACATATCCTTGCGGTGGGCAACCTTTAAGCCCGGTTCACACGAGTGAGATAAGTACAAGCATAAGGAAAGACAAAAGGTAAAACAAAGAGATGTAGTGAAGTGTGCAACATAAACGTCGATATAAGCACAAGTCTCTAAGCATAAGCTAAGCCAGAACAAAATATTTCTAAAGAAAATTCTTTCCACTTTGTCTTTTTAAGCCTATAGAGGGAAAGTTTTCTTTTGTATTTCTGCTTATGCTTATCTCACTCGTGTGAACCAGGCTTAACGCCTAGCCTGATTCAACTCATGGATGCTTTAAGTTTAGGCTTTACATCGGTTTAACTTTCATCAATTAGGTCTTTAATTAGTCGTTTATGTGGTGATGTATACATTCACATGATGGTTAATCCTGGTAGGGGCCAGAATCAAGGAATAAATAAAACAGAATTGTTTATTACGCTTTTCGTAACTAATTGAATTTGGTCGGGGCCAGAACAAAGCCAATTTCAGTTGTATTTTAACACTTATTCCAATGCAAATCGATGTGTTGGTTGAGGCCAATGTTCGAAGTTAACTTGATATAGTCTATACAGTGTATGTTGAATATGGAAAGAAATTCACCCACCGTTTTGAACTAATTGTAAATATTCTCAGAGGTAATTAATGCCTTGATAATAAACGTTTACCTATTACTATATGCTCTACTTAAGCTTGGTGTTAAGATCTATTAGTTCAACTGGCAATTAAACGTCAGAGTAGAAAACGGTTACGATTTTTTTACGATACGGTTACATTTTTTTGGACATATTTTCCTGCTCCTATAAAAACAAGCTACAGCAATAATGTCAATGGTTTCGTCCAGCGGGGTGTTTGTAAACAGGGACGTGGCATCAAAACTAGCCATGACAACATTATTGGAATTTAAGTCTAGACTTACAGTAATAACTCCTGCACAAAGGAATACACTATATACATATACTGTAAACATCGAAATAACTATGTCGATGTGGTCTTCAGTGTATGGGTCAATGTCAAGATCTTTCTCGGCATCTCGTTCGATGGGATTAATAGTAGAAGGTGTTAGTAGATGGAATACTCGAACGGAAATTTATATACATTTTTTAGACCTTGCCAGGAGCAGTTGCGAAAAATGCAACTTAGGCCCTCTGGCAAGAATTGAACCTGCGGGCTGCGATTCCGGTGCAGCGCTCTAACCAACTGAGCTACAGAGTGCAGTTGCTGAGCATTAACCGCAAGTTCGGTATATATGATGGTAGTGTTGCCAGTATATGGTGTATGGGTAAATATCAAGATTTTTCTTGGCATCCCGCAGGTTCAATTCTAGACTTGCTCCAAGTGTGTCTCTTAAAGGGATTTTTATTGGGGAGTTGTAAAGGATTTAGGAGTTATAAAGGGCGCACGAAAATGCGGGCGGGAGGAAAATGAAGCAGGCACAATTTCCTCGCCTCCCGCCAGCCCGCCTCCCTCTTTAATTTCCCCCCGCTCACATTTTCGTGCGCCTTTATAACTTCGTGCGCCTTTAACTCCCCAATCCTTTATAACCCCCCAATAAGAACCCCTTTAAGATACAGACTTGGAGCAAGTCTAGTTCAATTCCTGCCAGAGGGCCTAAGTTGCATTTTTTCGGAACTGCTCCTGGCTAGGTCTAAAAAATATATATAAATTTCCGTTCAAATATTCCATCTACCAACACCTTCTACTATTAATCCTATCGAACGAGATGACGAGAAAAATCTTGATTTTTTCATATGTACCACTTGTTTTTATTACTCGAGATGAAAGCTTGTAACGAGGAAATGCGGTTTCAGAGATACTAAATTTCAGAATTTACTAAATTTCAAAATTTTCTAAATTTCAAAATATTACTCAGACCCCCCTACGTTGGTACGTTGGTAAGCCTCCCCCTCCCCCTCCTCAATAATACAGATCTTCCGCCGCCTATAGACCACTTTCATAATTCAGATGAGTTTAAATATTATTTTATGTGCATCTTATAATAAGCCTTATCAGCCTCGTTTCTGTGACTGAAATTGAATAGAATTCAAACTGAACCTGAACGAGGTCAATGAGGCTTATTAAGATGCACATAAAAGAATATTTAAACTCCTCTGAATTATGAAAGTGGTCTATGCATATACTGTAAACATCAAAAGAACTATATGTCTATCTGTTCTTCAGTGTATCTCAACTCTTCCTCTGTGCTTTGGGCCTGTTGTTTTATATAATTGTTATACCTATATAGAAACACTGCTGTATGTACGCGAAGAAAGAGAATTGTCGAAAAAGCAACGGATTTCGAAACGAGAAAAGCGTAAATGTAAAATGGTACATTTTACTGAATTCTGGAAAAGACTATGCTTATGATAAATTCGGCGAAAATGGTTGTAGGCTATAGAGATTAATAATATATTTCAACGTCAGTGAAACAAAATGAATATTTTTGTTTTCATTTCGATTTTCACATAGCGAAAGTCAACTGTGGGATGGACAATTCGACACAGGGATGCCGGAAGTTGCTGCGAGCAAGGGTGCGATTTGTTATCAAAAGGACATACTTTTTAACAAAAGGCGCAAACAAAAATCAAAGGGCACTTACTTATAACGTAATTTAGAATCAAACACAAAAAAACTTGTACGAGTTAGTCTAAATCTGTTCGTGTTAAATATGTTCGTGTTAAATCTGTTCGTGTTAAATCTGTTCGTGTTAAATCTGTTCGTGTTAAATCTGTTCGTGTTAAATCTGTTCGTGTTAAATCTGTTCGTGTTAAATCTTCTGTGCACCCGTTGCACCCATAGTCTGCACCCGCATTGCACCCAGAAAGTTGTGAATACAAAAGGGGTGCACTTGTGGAATGCGAGTCAACTGTGGGAGGGACAATTCATAACCCATGACATTTTAATTTGTGCAGAGATATTCTCGGGAGATTTTGAATTATGTAAACATGTTTGCGTTGGTATAGTATTTCAGATTTTCCTCTTTAATATTCCAGAGGTATTATTAGGGGAATATGATTTTTATGTTATTTTATGTTACCATGCATATCTCTGCAATGCATGATTGCTCTGAAATAAAATTGAAACAATTTTATACCGATGCAAGATTAACGTTTTAGTCAATAAATTGCAAAAATATGTCGTACGTTCAGATAAGTTTGCGCTTGCTTGGTTGATTCGATTCAGCCATTCAGGGCCTATATTTTAGTGTGCAGCATATTTGTATATGGTGTCATGACCTTTATTGATCATATGATTTCCGTATTTTGAATAATTAAGGTTTGTTGTCGAAACCTAAAACCAAAGCGAAGGCGGAAATGTTTCAATAGCTCGTCTGTTTCTTGATCTCGATCTATTTGCTTTACAATGTAAAGTAAATGTTATAAAGAAAGATCATTGGTATCTATTCTTACAAAGGAAAGTAGAGCAATGTTGTGTGAGCTGTAAAGAATGGCTTGTTGCTCAACAGCAGAGAAATATGGCTACGAAGATAGCTGATTTGAGAGAGATGTCGACGAAAATTTTCATTGTTCAATCTGCTACAATGTTCTTAAGGAACCAAGGACGTGTGGAAATAATGAACACATCTTTTGTCTTGCTTGTATCACAAAACATCTCAATGTCAATTCGCCAACTTGTCCGGAATGTAACGAACATTTGACTGTAGATACGCTTCGTCGGGCGCGTGTGTTGAATAATTATTTGTCAAAGCTCAAGATTAATTGTGATTATGCAACTCGAGGATGTCGGGAGTTTACCAGTGTTGAAGATCTCAAAACTCATGTTGCGAATTGTGGCTTTGCCCCTGCGTTGTGTTCAAACGAAAATTGTGGTGCGGAGATCAACAAGCAAGAGAAGATCCACCATGAGACTGAAGTTTGTGAATATAGGAAAGTGAAATGTCATGACTGTGGACAGATAGAGAAACATGTGGAAACATTGAGAGGAGGTTTGTTGCAACTGGATGGGAAAATGGAAGCAGCGAGTGAAGAGACGAAGAACAATCACGCTGAAGTGAAAACGATTGTGGAAGCACTAAATAACAGCCAAGATGAAATCAAGAAAGAAGTAAAAGATGTGAAAGAAAATCTATCTAAAATGAACAAAGACGTGGGCGAAGTCAAAGTCATGATAAGTCAAATGTTAGAGAAAATGAATACGCTTGAACTGCTCAACAAACTGTCATCACCAAGAGAAGACATTTTGATTGCAGGTGGCGATGAAACTGGCAAAAAGACAGAAATATATTCCTGGGAAAAGAATGGTTGGTTTGAGGTGTCGTCAATGAATACTAAGCACTACGGAGCTTCATCATTCATTTATAACAATGAGTTATTTGTTGTTGGGGGATTTGGTAGTAAGACGATAGAGACCTTGCATCTCAATGAATTACCTTTGAAATGGATGAAATTTCCTGGAGAACTTCCTTGTGTGGATTGTGGTCATCAAACTGTTGTTTACCAAAAGCGTATCATTCACATTGGTGGATATAATGATGATGAAAATGAACGTTCTAGCGTGATTAGTGAATTACAACTTACATCGCCCTGCACTATGAAAGAGTTGTGCCAAATGCCTGAGCCACGAGATTGTCATAGAGCTGAGATTATTGAAAATAGAATCTTGATCCTGGGAGGAGAAGATGATGATATTGATGCTACGGACAGTGTGTTGGAGTTTGATCCAAAGAAGAATGAATGTAAGGAGATGCCACCATTACCACATCCCTTGACAGAAATGGCAACAGTTCGCTGGAGAGATCAAGTAGTTGTGCTTGGAGGTCGTGATAAGGATGGTGAAGTTCTGAATGATGTTTTCATGTATGACTGCAAGACGGGCAAGATCACAGCCTTACCATCCATGTTGGAGAAGAGATATAATTGTTGTGCAGTTATTACTGGAAATACAATTGTGGCCATGGGAGGTGAGAATGATGAGGACTATCTCAATTCAGTGGAGTGTTTTTCAATGGGAGGTTCTGCATGGGAGTATCTTCCTGCCATGAATGAACGCAGGTGGATTGCAGTTGCTGACGTTTTACCTTCCACAAGAAAATATGTGTAAGTTTGACATTTACAAACACTGTTTTAACAGCTTAAAAGCTGCTTATATAATGTCGTTTTAGATGAGGTCAAATTCTCCGGTTTTCACTATAGCTAAGAGGGAATTCCGCTTGAGTAAGGCGAAAGTAATATACGAAAAGCACTTATTTTATTATTTGTCCTCATATGAAGATCTGGGCTTACGGAACGACAGCTTTAATAAGCAAATATACGTTAATACGTGGTCTATCCTACGGAACAAAACAGTTATAGCCTTACTGTGTATATATGACATGTCAATTAGCATGCACTAAAGTTTGTGATAATGTGATATGTAGCTAATGTAGGATGAACACTTCTTTGTTAACGGTTTAATAGTCACTAGAATATTATAGTTTAGACATAGGAACAGTGATTTAGTCAAAGAGTTTTTGTATAAGGTATTCGAATTAAGTCGTTATAAAACGAAAATTAGAGTTTCTCTTTTCGTATGGTATTATTGTGTACAAAATACGATTACTAGCCTTTTACTAGTATAAGTGTATGCATAATATATGGGTGCTTATTGTATCAAGTTCATATTTTTACTGTGAGCTTTAAGTCTGAAAAAGTGTGAAATTTCCCTATTCTTAAGGGTCTTTTCCACTCGTCGCAAAAACCAACTCGCAAGCTCTGCGAGTACTTTCATCCAATCACAATGCTAGACAGTTTATTTTAATTACATGCAAGAACTCGCAGGGAGTTTGCGAGTTGATTTTGCGATGAGTGGAAAAGAGCCTTTACAATAATCTAATAAACGGCGAAATATCGTATTAGATATCTGTAATCTGGACGACTGTCGACTGGAGCATCCAGAATGAATTTTTCTCCGGTTTTCTCTTATCAAGTAAGAAAACAACGAACGAGATTTGCGAAGCATTGATGAGTGCAATTCATAAATTTGTCGTAAAAACAACAAACAAGTATTAAACCATAATTTTCATATTCCTCTGACAAAATGATTTAGATTTACGTCATTGATGTTTTGCCAAATAATTGCAGTAACTATTTTATGCAAAATGTTCAGATATGACTCGTAGTGTCAAATTGTACGCGCCGTCATATGATTACCTATACAAAGCAAACTGCATGAACAAAATGAATACAGAAAATCCAATCTGATACACAAAATTATTGCAACATCCTATTCCTCGTCAACTGCGTAGATAGATATAATATTTATCGTTTCGTCCCAAACATATAAAATCACGCAGGGATATATGTATTTCATCTATCAGCCGAAATGGCAAAATAGCTAGGTTTTCCCAACTACACCCCCGGGCGCCTCGTTTAACAAACTGATCCCGACTTATTGAGATGTCATTGTTTTATACTGGAATAGCTATAGCTATTCTAAGTGCAGTCATGCGTAACATTGGGTATAAACAATGAGATCTTAATTAATGGGGATCAGTTTGTTAAATGCTCTGCCCGGAAGGTATTTCAGTCACAGTATAAAGACGACCAGTAGGGCCACTCGGCGATGCAACATGTGGCCGGCTTTTTATGCAAAAATATGCAGTTTATTGGCCAGGAAAGTTAGTCCAGCTTGCTTATTGGCCAGAAAAAGCAATTGACTGGCTGCCAATGCGTAATGAGCGGCCACACAAAATTTCGAATGAGTGGCCCTACTGGTCGTCTCTATACTGTGTTTCAGTCGTGACAGAAGAAGCTCCAGTACCAAATGATGTTCCAGTCTTGCCAGCCGTCCAGCCGGAAGTTGAAAATTAAGCCAACGAACAAGTGGCACAAAACAAAGTCCAAGCGCAAGCTCAAACCACAAGACCATTGGCCATGACGTTGAGGTCTGTATTTGTTTTATGCAAAAATCGTAATCTCTTTGTTCGTCGGTTGGGGCCGAACGATTTGGCAGATTTCGTACTCACTTAGTGAGATATTATGAACGAACATGCTGAATGTAAGGTGGAATGGGTCGTGGCCCTTTCACGAAATTGTTAGCTAAGCCTTAAGGCATGTAAAGCATTTTTAGGACTAGGCGAGTTTAGCAAGCGGTTATAAATAGGACTCATCAGACGTGCCGCTTCATTTCGCACAGGCCACATACATATCCTTGCGGTGGCCAACCTTTAAACCCGGTTCACACGAGTGAGATAAGCACAAGCATAAGCATAAGGAAAGACAAAAGGTAAAACAAAAATATGTAGTGAAGTGTGCAACATAAACGTCGACATAAGCACAAGCCTCTAAGCATAAGCTAAAGACATTTCTAAGAAAATTATTTCCGCTTTGTCTTTTTAAGCCCTAGAGGGAAAGTTTTCTTTTGTATTTCTGCTTATGCTTATCTCACTCGTGTGAACCAGGCTTAACGCCTAGCCTGGTTCAACTCGTGGATGCTTTAAGTTTAGGCTTTACATCGGTTTAACTTTCGTCAACTAGGCCTTTAATTAGTCGTTTATGTGATGATGTATACATTCACATGATGGTTAATCCTGGTAGGGGCCAGAATCAAGGAATAAATAAAACAGAATCGTTTATTACGCTTTTCGTAACTAATCGGGGCCAGAACAAAGCCAATTTTCAATTTTCAATAAACGTTTACCTATTATTATATGCTCTAAAGGCAAACGTCAGAGTAGAAAACGGTTACGATTTTTTACGATACGGTTACATTTTTTGGACATATTTTCCTGCTCCTGAAAAACAAGCTATCAGGAATTATGTCAATGGTTTCGTCCAGCGGGGTGTTTTTAAACAGGGACGTGGTATCAAAACTAGCCATGACAACATTATTGGAATTTAAGTCTAGACTTACAGTAATAACTCCTGCACAAAGGAATACACTATATACATATACTGTAAACATCGAAAGAACTATGTCTATGTGGTCTTCAGTGTATGGGTCAATATCAAGATCTTTCTCGGCATCTCGTTCGATGGGATTAATCATAGTAGTCGAAACGTTACGATTCGAATCAGAAGTGTTGGGGAATTACACCGCCGCGCTCTTCTGCTAGAAAGTATCTACTTTCGAAACTGTGAAATTCGGCGAAAATGGTCGTAGGCTATAGCCTATAGAGATTATATTTCAACGTCAGTGAAACAAAATGAATATTTTTGTTCTCATTTCGATTTTCACATAGCGAAAGTCAACTGTGGGATGGACAATTCGACACAGGGATGCCGGAAGTTGCTGAGGGCAAGGGGTGCGATTTGTTATCAAAAGGACATACTTTTTAACAAAAGGGCACAAACAAAAATCAAAGGGCACTTACTTATAACGTAATTTAGATTTTAGAATAAAAAAAACCTTACGGAGTTAGTCTGCACCCGCATTGCACCCAGAAAGTTGTGAATACAAAAGGCAAGGGGTGCACTAGACTTGCTCCAAGTCTGTCTCTGAAAGGGGTTTTTATTGGGGAGTTATAAAGGATTGGGGAGTTATAAAAGGCGCACGAAAATGCGGGCGGGAGGAAATTAAGGGGGGAGGCGGGCTGGCGGGAGTCCCAATTTTCTCGCCTCCAGCCCGCCGCTGCCCGCTTTCATTTCCTCCCGCCCGCATTCTCGTGCGCCCTTTATAACTCCCCAATCCTTTTTAACTCCCCAATAAAGACCCCTTTAAGAGACAGACTTGGAGCAAGTCTAGGGGTGCACTTGTGGAATGAGAGTCAACTGTGGGAGGGACAATTCCTAACCCATGACATTTTAATATGTGCAGAGATATTCTCGGAAGTTTTTGAATTATATTTCAGATTTTCATCTTTATAACATAGGTATTATTAGAGGAATATGACTTATGTTATTTTATGTTAGTAATGAAATGTTACAATGCATATCTCTGCAATGATTGCTCTGAAATAAAGTTGAAACAATCTACCGATGCAAGATTAACGTTTTAGTCAATAAATTGCAAAAATATGCCGTACGTTCAGATAAGTTTGCGCTTTCCTTAGTTGATTCGATTCAGGGCCTATATTTTAGTGTGCAGCATATTTGTATCATATGATAAACTTTATTCAAACAAAGTCCCAATATTGGTACATTTAATACATATATGGATGGTAACACAACAAATAAACACTATAATAATAATATATATATATATATATATTATATATAGATTTTCGCTTACCTCAAAACTTGTCTGCAACAGGCTGTTTCATCTGTAAAATGCTCTAACTATATGTTGTCGAGCACTCTTTGCGTTTCGTAGACCTAAACCTACACGTATATTATATATATATATATATTTGACTATATATGCTCCTTCACTTGTGTTGTTGAGCACTCTGTGAGGTTAATTGGTGGCTATAAGCTATAATGCAAAAAGCTCACTTCCCTTGTGGTCGTTTGAGCACTCTGGCCCCAAGACACTTCACGCATGTCTGGATGCGCATGTGTCTGAGTATTTTACCACATGCATGCGCTTGGTGAGGGCAAGAGTATGGTGTATAAATACGAAGTCACTCGCATCTAGACTGCGTTACAAGCTGCACTGACGAGCCGTTGAACGGCGAAACATGCATGTCTGCAGCCGTTGAACGGCGAAACATGCATGTCAAGCTGCACTGACGAGCCGTTGAACGGCGAAACATGCATGTCTGCAGATTTGACTATATATATGCTCCTTCACTTGTGTTGTTGAGCACTCTGTGAGGTTAATTGGTGGCTATATAAGCTATAATGCAAAAAGCTCACTTCCCTTGTGGTCGTTTGAGCACTCTGGCCCCAAGACACTTCACGCATGTCTGGATGCGCATGTGTCTCATGAGTATTGTACCACATGCGCTTGGTGAGGGCAAGAGTATGGTGTATAAATATGAAGTCACTCGCATCTAGACTGCGTTACAAGCTGCACTGACGAGCCGTTGAACGGCGAAACATGCATGTCTGCAGATTTGACTATATATATATATATATATATATATATATATATATATATATATAGATTTTCGCTTACCTCGATCTATAATTTGCTCTAACTATATGTAGTCGAGCACTCTTTGCGTTTCGTAGACCTAAACCTACACGTATATATATATATATATATATATATATATATATATATATATATTAAGATATGATATAAAAGTATATCTTTTAAACCAACTGAAGCATATAAAAAATTCTGAATGTGTCAAAACAATACTTAGCAGATAGTATCAAAATATTTCTGTCTTTCATACTTAATATATATTGAAACAAACTTTGCGTATCAAAAGATTCAAAAGATTGATTAATTTTATATAAACTATTAATGAAATTCTGACGTAGAGACACAAACATTGTGTTACCACATGACATTATGCAATGTTCTTCATTTCCAACTTCATTTTGATCACAATGCTTGCATCTCCTATCACTCAATAAGCAACTTTTTTATATCTACCAGTTTCAACTGGCAATCTGTGTGCTGAAACTCGCAAACTTGTTACTGCTTGACGGTACTTAAAATTTTTCACTTCTAGCAAGTAATTTTCAATATTTATCTTAAGTTTTTTTATAGACTTTCAGTTTACCGCTATCACCATTCTGGTGAACCAGGTCTTTCCAAAATTTACTAAATTCATCATTTAGTATATCACCCAAACAATGGCAAAAATCTCCTCTGTTTTCAGAGTTTGAGTTGTTTGTTGGCAAAAATCTCCTCTGTTTTCAGAGTTTGAGTTGTTTGTTGGAGTTTGAAACATTTTTAAAATCTTTAATTTCTATACAGTTATAGATGTTATACAGATTTTTAGCAGATATTCAATGAAAATTATTGGTTTTTGATTCATACTCAAACAAACATTTCTAGCTTCACCAGCTAGTGTATTATTAAAATATGTCTTACTAATACGAATCCAGTATTTGACTACAAAAGTGGAAATTTGACCGTAATGGGACTTTTCCTAATTCAGCATAAATAGCCAGATTTGTTGTTTTTGAGTGTACCCCAAGAATTCGTTTGTAGAATCTTAGTTGAATTCTTTCAATTTCTTTAATATTTTTGAAAAAATTATTTTTAAAAGATTCAAATGAATTTAGTCTACAATTCATATAAGGTTCCCATATTTCACAGCCATATAACAGAATGGGAATTATCATCGTGGAATTTTTATTGGCACATTTTCAAAGTTAGAGAACTTTTTTAGAAGGTTATTGTGTGCTCTTAAAGCTTTATCGCATAATGAAATGGTAATTCCAAGATAACAATATTCATTTACTTGCTCCAGGAGTCCAGGGCCTCGTTTTCGTAGTACCATTTTGTCAAAACGTATGAACGTCTCTGAGCTGTTGTTCCAAATAATAAATTAGACTTCTTTTTGTTAATATTTAATTTCCATTTTTTTGCATATATTTCTAATTTTGACAAACACTTTTGTAATCCTGCTTGCGATTCAGATAACAAAATAAAATCGTCTGCATACAGTAAACAACTTAAATCTGTATTGCCAAGTAACAAGGTGGCATGATTGACCAAACAAATTTGGTA
Source organism: Trachythela sp. YZ-2020 (assembly GCA_016169945.1). Classification (NCBI taxonomy): domain Eukaryota; kingdom Metazoa; phylum Cnidaria; class Anthozoa; order Malacalcyonacea; family Clavulariidae; genus Trachythela; species Trachythela sp. YZ-2020. Next base: position 8,007,718 of record JADLSH010000260.1, read on the forward strand.
TATCATTTATAAATATATTAAATAACGTAGGACTAAGATTACACCCTTCAGTGCTTTACGCCAATACGAGATTCAAAATAAGGAGTTGTTCCGTCTTCCAATTTAACAGAGTAACTTACGGATGCATACATACTTGACATCAAACGTAAAAATGGTTTACTACAACTGCAGCAAATAAGTTTAAAGAGGAGACTTTTTCTCCAAACACTATCGTATGCTTTTTTAAAATCAATAAAACAGGCAAAAATTGGTTTCCGACGAGATTTGTAATAATCAATTAAAGTTTTTAAAACTAAAAGATGATCAGCTGTTCGATGATGTTTTCGAAAAATAATCTGACACTTATTAATTATATCATTTTCTTCCAAAAATATATTTAAACGAGTATATATTCATTATCATAGTGAAAAATTTTCCTAAGCAGCTACTGATACATATTCCTCTATAATTACCATATGATTATCATATGATTTCATATTTCCAAGTATTTTGAATAATTAAGGTTTGTTATCGAAACCAGAAACCAAAGCGAAGGCGGAAATGTTGCAATACCTCGTCTGTTTCTTGATCTCGATCTATTTGCTTTACAATGTAAAATAAATGTTATAAAGAGAGATCATTGGCATCTATTCTTACAAAGGAAAGTAGAGCAATGTTGTGTGAGCTGTAAAGAATGGCTTGTTGCCCAACAGAAGAGAAATATGGCTACGAAGATAGCCGATTTGAGAGAGATGTCGACGAAAATTTTCATTGTTCAATCTGCTACAATGTTCTTAAGGAACCAAGGACGTGTGGAAATAATGAACACATCTTTTGTCTTGCTTGTATCACAAAACATCTCAATGTCAATTCGCCAACTTGTCCGGAATGTAACGAACATTTGACTGTAGATACGCTTCGTCGGGCGCGTGTGTTGAATAATTATTTGTCAAAGCTCAAGATCAATTGTGATTATGCAACTCGAGGATGTCCGGAGTTTACCTGTGTTGAAGATCTCAAAACTCATGTTGCGAATTGCGGCTTTGCCCCTGTGTTGTGTTCAAACGAAAATTGTGGTGCGGAGATCAACAAGCAAGAGAAGATCGACCATGAGACTGAAGTTTGTGAATATAGGAAAGTGAAATGTCATGACTGTGGACAGATACAGAAACATGTGGAAACATTGAGAGGAGGTTTGTTGCAACTGGATGGGAAAATGGAAGCAGCGAGTGAAGAGACGAAGAACAATCACGCTGAAGTGAAAACGATTGTGGAGAAATTGGAAGGAACTTTATTGGAAATGAACGAAAAAGTGGAAGCACTAAATAACAGCCAAGATGAAATCAAGAAAGATGTGAAAGAAAATCTTTCTAAAATGAACAAAGATGTGGGCGAAGTGAAAGTCATGATAAGTCAAATGTTAGAGAAAATGAATATGCTTGAACTGCTCAACAAACTGTCATTACCAAAAGAAGACATTTTGATTGCAGGTAGCGGTGAAACTGGCAAAAAGACAGAAATATATTCCTGGGAAAAGAATGGTTGGTTTGAGGTGTCGTCAATGAATACTGAGCACTTCGGAGCTTCATCATTCATTTATAACAATGAGTTATTTGTTGTTGGTGGATTTGGTAGTAAGACGATAGAGACCTTGCATCTCAATGAATTACCTTTGAAATGGATGAAATTTCCTGGAGAACTTCCTGATGTGGATTGTGATCATCAAACTGTAGTTTACCAACAGCGTATCATTCACATTGGTGGATATAGTAATGAAGAAAATGAATGTTCTAACGTGATTAGTGAATTACAACTTACATCGCCCTGCACTATGAAAGAGTTGTGCCAAATGCCTGAGCCACGATATTGTCATAGAGCTGAGATTATTGAAAATAGAATCTTGATCCTGGGAGGAGAAGATGATGATGATGTTGTTATGGACAGTGTGTTGGAGTTTGATCCAAAGAAGAATGAATGTAAGGAGATGCCACCATTACCACATCCCTTGAAAGAAATGGCAACAGTTCGTTGGAGAGATCAAGTAGTTGTGCTTGGAGGTCGTGATAAGGATGATCAAGTTCTGAATGATGTTTTCATGTATGACTGCAAGACGGGCAAGATCACAGCCTTACCATCCATGTTGGAGAAGAGATATAATTGTTGTGCAGTTATTACTGGAAATACAATTGTGGTCATGGGAGGTAAGAATGATGAGGACTATTTCAATTCAGTGGAGTGTTTTACAATGGGAGGTTCTACATGGGAGTATCTTCCTGCCATGAATGAACGCAGGTGGGGTGCAGTTGCTGACGTTTTACCTTCCACAAGAAAATATGTGTAAGTTTGATATTTACAAACACTGTTTTAACAGCTTAAAAGCTGTTTATATAATGTCGTTTTAGAAGAGGTCAAATTCTCCGGTTTTCACTGTAGCTAAGAGGGAATTCCGCTTGAGTAAGGCGAAAGTAATATACGAAAAGCACTTATTTTATTACTTGTCCTCATATGAAGATCTGGGCTTACGGAACGACAGCTTTAATAAGCAAATATACGTTAATACGTGGTCTATCCTACGGAACAAAACAGTTATAGCCTTACTGTGTATATATGATATGTCAATTAGCATGCACTAAAGTTTGTGATAATGTGATATGTAGCTAATGTAGGATGAACACTTCTTTGTTAACGGTTTAATAGTCACTAGAATATTATAGTTTAGACATAGGAACAGTGATTTAGTCAAAGAGTTTTTGTATAAGGTATTCGAATTAAGTTGTTATAAAACGAAAATTAGAGTTTGTCTTTTCGTATGGTATTATTGTGTACAAAATACGATTACTAGCCTTTTACTAGTATAAGTGTATGCATAATATATGGGTGCTTATTGTATCAAGTTCATATTTTTACTGTAAGCTTTAAGTCTGAAAAAGTATGAAATTTCTCTATTCTTACAATAATTTAATAAACGGCGAAATTTCGTAATAGATATCTGGACGACTGGCGCATCAAGAATGCATTTTTCTCCGGTGTTTTGTTATCAAATAAGAAAGAACGAACGAGTTTTGCGTAAAAACAACAAACAATATTAAACCATTTCATATTCCTCGCACAAAATGATTTAGATTTACGTCATTGATGTTTGAAAATTTTGCCAAATATAAATTGCAGTAACTATTTATGCAATTCAAATGTTCAGATATGACTGGTAGTGTCAAATCCTTAATTGTACGCGCTGTCATATGATTACCTATACAAAGCAAACTGCATGAACAAATTATTTATATTCGCTTAAGGCTTGACACACGTCTTGACACTTCGGATTTTCGCATGATATTCTGATCAACGATCTTACCTAAGCAAGCCCCCATACATAATAGCTATAAAACAATGACATCTCAATGAGTCGGTATCAGTTTGTTAAACGAGGCGCCCGGGAGTGTAGTTGGGAAAACCTAGCTTTTTTGCCATTTCGACTGACATATGAATATGTTTGGGACGAAACGATAAATATATCTATCTACGCAGTTGACGAGGAATAGGATGTTGCAATAATTTTGTGTATCACAGATTGGGTTCTCTGTATTCATCGTTTTCCCCCCACCTCCCCTCCCAAGGGAAACAATTTACTGCCTCGCTTCTCGGCTCACGGGCTCGCATTTCCCATAACTCTCTGCCTGTAAGCCAATGGGAGCAGGAGTGCAGTTAGAATAGATTCCTATTCTAAGTGCATGAGTCATGCGTAACAATGAGATCTTAATTAATCGGGATCAGTTTGTTAAACGCTCTGCCCGGAAGGTATTTCAGTCATGACAGAAGAAGCTCAAGTACCAAATGATGTGCCAGTCTTGCCAGCCGTCCAGCCGGAAGTTGAAAATCAAGTCAACGAACAAGTGGCACAAAACCAAGTCCAAGCGCAAGCTCAAACCACAAGACCATTGGCCATGTTGAGGTCTGTATTTGTTTTATGCAAAAATCGTAATCTCTTTGTTCGTCGGTTGGGGCCGAACGATTTGGCAGTTTTCGTACTCACTTAGTGAGATATTATGAACGAACATGCTGAATGTAAGGTGGAATGGGTCGTGGCCCTTTCACGAAATTGTTAGCTAAGCTTTAAGGCATGTAAAGCATTTGTAGGACTAGGCGAGTTTAGCAAGCGGTTGTAAATAGGACTCATCAGACGTGTCGCTTCATTTCGCACAGGCCACATACATATCCTTGCGGTGGCCAACCTTTAAACCCGGTTCACACGAGTGAGATAAGCACAAGCACAAGGAAAGACAAAAGGTAAAACAAAGGGATGCAGTGAAGTGTGCAACATAAACGTCGATATAAGCACGAGGCTAAGCATAAGCTAAGCCAGAACAAAAGACATTTAATCCCTAGAGGGAAAGTTTTCTTTTGTATTTCTGCTTATGCTTATCTCACTCGTGTGAACCAGGCTTAACGCCTAGCCTGGTTCAACTCATGGATGCTTTAAGTTTAGGCTTTACATCCGGTTTAACTTTCATCAATTAGGCATTTAATTAGTCGTTTATGTGGTGATGGGCCAGAATCAAGGAATAAATAAAACAGAATCGTTTATTACGCTTTTCGTAACTAATTGAATTTGGTCGGGGCCAGAACAAAGCATGCACTCCCTAAAGGCCATGTTACACGAGGCAATTTTCGCTGCAACTTGTCTCGCAACGGCGTTGCATTGCAGGTCGCAAGGGAAATTTCCTCGTGTAACACCCCTATTTTGCAACTTGTGTCGCAACGAAAAATTGCGTTGCAAGTTGCAGAGAAAGTTGCAGCAGCTTCTACTTTTCGCAACGCTACGAGACAAGTTGCAGCGTGAGACACCCCCACTGCAACTTGTCTCGCAATGTTTGGGAAAAGAACCAATCACAAAACAAAAGTCCGCTGTAAAATTGTTAAAATGGTGAAGTCCGCTGTAAAATTGTGCATACGCATTGCAGGAACATTGCAGGTCGCAAAACAAGTTGCGTACGTCTGACATGTCACTGCAACCTGCAATGTTTTTTTTCCAGCAAACATTGCGAGACAAGTTGCAGCGAAAATTGCCTCGTGTAACATGGCCTTAATAGGGAGTTTAAGCTTTACATTTGAGAGCAACGGGAAACGGCAGAGTCGAATTTTCTTGGCAGAATTTTCGCTTAACTTCTTCGCACCATATTTTCTTTCTTATATCAAAAGAATCATCATACATTACAGTTTCAAAATAGCAATTTCATTTTCCCTTTAATGCTTTATAGCACAAAATTTTTCTTCGCCTGGCGTTTGTCGCGTTTGACGTATGAACGCGAAGCTTAAACTCTCTATTACCTCAACTGGCAAACGTCAGAGTAGAAAACGGTTACGATTTTTTTACGATACGGTTACATTTTTTTGGACATATTTTCCTGCTCCTATAAAAACAAGCTATCAGGAATTATGTCAATGGTTTCGTCCAGCGGGGTGTTTGTAAACAGGGACGTGGTATCAAAACTAGCCATGACAACATTATTGGAATTTAAGTCTAGACTTACAGTAATCACTCCTGCACAAAGGAATACATTATATACATATACTGTAAACATCGAAATAACTATGTCTATGTGGTCTTCAGTGTATGGGTCAATGTCAAGATCTTTCTCGGCATCTCGTTCGATGGGATTAATAGTAGAAGGTGTTAGTAGATGGAATACTCGAACGGAAATGTATATACATTTTTTAGACCTAGCCAGGAGCTGCAGTTGCGAAAAATGCAACTTAGGCCCTCTGCCAAGAATTGAACCTGCGGCCCTGCGATTCCGGTGCAGCGCTCTAACCAACTGAGCTACAGAATCCAGTTGCTGAGCATTAACCACAAGTTCGGTATATTTATTTATTTAAAATTTATTTGGAAACGGTAGCCCTTCAGCGGTAAATAAAAAACTGATTTTCATGATCAAGGGGCCGTTTATCAATACATACATTAATTAAGAATACAAACACTATCTTTTTTAGCAGATCGCAATTAAAATCACCGGATATAATTATTTCCTTATTTTCATCATCAATCTTCTGAAGAAATTTTTCAAAGCATTCAAGTAATTCAGTATTTGAATCTGGTGGGCGGTACCAGGTAGAAACTAACGTTGGTTTGCTTTTTGGTTTTCTAATCTCAAGACATAATGCTTCAACGTTTTCGGGAATTAGATCACTTCGTTCAACATATGGAATGTTGTTGCGTAAGTATATTGCAACGCCTCCTCCATTTCGATTTCGATCTCTTCTCACTATTTCATAACAGAAAATTTCAACCTCTGTACTGGAAATGGAATTGTCAAGTCGTGTCTCATTAATGCATAAAATGTCAATGGGTTGTTCATGGATGAAAATTCGAAGTTCTTCAATATGTTTAATTAAGCTTGTAATATTTAATTGCCCAATTTTAAAACCTATATATGATCGTATATATGGTATATATGATGGTAGTGATGCCAGTATATGGTGTATGGGTAAATATCAAGATTTTTCTTGGGGAGGATTCCCCCGAGAACCTCCTACGTTGGTAGCGCTACAGATCTTCCGCCGCCTATGCATATACTGTAAACATCAAAATAACTATGTCTATCTGTTCTTCAGTGTATCTCAACTCTTCCTCTGTCCTTTGGGCCTGTTGTTATATATAATTGTTATACCTGTATAGAAACACTGTTGTATGTACGCGCAAAAAGAGAATTGTCGAAAAGACAACGGATTTCGAAACGAGAAAAGCGTAAATGTAAAATGGTACATTTTACTGAATTCTGGAAAAGACTATGCTTGTGATAAATGCTTACGATAAGGAAAAAAGAAGAAAGCAACAACATAAATTACCTTTATGGACTTACCACTTGCATATTGGAATTGTCTTTGGAAACGTTAGGGACCGGTCATAAAGTATGTGTACTGGGGGGGTGGAGGGTATTCAAAATACTACCATAAAATTTGGCACCCCCCCGAAAAGCGTCGGAAAATATTTAATATCCCCCTCAAAGGTGATGAAATGTTTCCTCCCCCCCCCCACCCAAGCAATCACCCTCCCACAAAAAAAATATAAGAACATACACTCAATTTTATTAAAGTTTGTAGTTTTAATCATAGATATAGTATTGCACTCATTTTTTGTTTCGTACCCCCCACAAATGTCGTAATTCGTCTCATGCCCCCCAAAAGGTTAGATCATTTGTTTCGTACCCCCAACTTACCCTCCACCCCGAGTACACATACTTTATGACCGGTCCCTTACGATTCGAATCAGAAGCGTTGGGGAATTACACTGCCGCTCTCTTCTGCAGATACTTTCGAAACTGTGAAATTCGGCGAAAATGGTTCTAGGCTATAGAGATTATATTTCAACGTCAGTGAAACAAAATGAATATTTTTGTTTTCATTCGATTTTCACATAGCGAAAGTCAACTGTGGGATGGACAATTCGACACAGGGATGCCGGAAGTTGCTGCGAGCAAGGGTGCGATTTGTTATCAAAAGGACATACTTTTTAACAAAAGGGCACAAACAAAAATCAAAGGGCACTTACTTATAACGTAATTTGGAATCAAACACAAAAAACCTTATAAGAGTTAATCTAAATCTGTTCGTGTTAATTCTGTTCGTATTAAATCTTCTGTGCACCCGTTGCACCCATAGTCTGCACCCGCATTGCAACCAGAAAGTTGTGAATACAAAATTAAGGCAAAGGGTGCACTTGTGGAATGCGAGTCAACTGTGGCAGGGACAATTCCTAACCCATGACATTTTAATTTGTGCAGAGATATTCTCGGGAGATTTTGAATTATATAAACATGTTTGCGTTGGTATAGTATTTCAGATTTTCATATTTAATATTCCATTGGTATTATTAGGGGAATATGATTTTTATGTTATTTTATGTTACCATGCATATCTCTGCAATGCATGATTGCTCTGAAATAAAGTTGAAACAATTTTATACCGATGCAAGATTAACGACAACGTTTTAGTCAATAAATTGCAAAAATATATCGTACGTTCAGATAAGTTTGCGCTTGCTTGGTTGATTCGATTCAGCTATTCAGGGCCTATATTTTAGTGTGCAGCATATTTGTATATGGTGTCATGACCTTTATTGATCACATGATTTCATATTTCCAAGTATTTTAATAATTAAGGTTTGTTATCGAAACCAAAGCGAAGGCGGAAATGTTTCAATACCTCGTCTGTTTCTTGATCTCGATATATTTGCTTTACAATGTAGAATAAATGTTATAAAGAAAGATCATTGGTATCTATTCTTACAAAGGAAAGTAGAGCAATGTGTTGTGCGTTGTAAAGAATGGCTTGTTGCCCAACAGCAGAGAAATATGGCTACGAAGATAGCCGATTTGAGAGAGATGTCGACGAAAATTTTCATTGTTCAATCTGCTACAATGTTCTTAAGGAACCAAGGACGTGTAGAAATAATGAACACATCTTTTGTCTTGCTTGTATCACAAAACATCTCAATGTCAATTCGCCAACTTGTCCGGAATGTAACGAACATTTGACTGTAGATACGCTTCGTCGGGCGCGTGTGTTGAATAATTATTTGTCAAAGCTCAAGATTAATTGTGATTATGCAACTCGAGGATGTCCGGAGTTTACCTGTGTTGAAGATCTCAAAACTCATGTTGCGAATTGTGGCTTTGCCCCTGGGTTGTGTTCAAACGAAAATTGTGGTGCGGAGATCAACAAGCAAGAGAAGATCCACCATGAGACTGAAGTTTGTGAATATAGGAAAGTGAAATGTCATGACTGTGGACAGATACAGAAACATGTGGAAACATTGAGAGGAGGTTTGTTGCAACTGGATGGGAAAATGGAAGCAGTGAGTGAAGAGACGAAGAACAATCATGCTGAAGTGAAAACGATTGTGGAAGCACTAAATAACAGCCAAGATGAAATCAAGAAAGATGTGAAAGAAAATCTTTCTAAAATGAACAAAGACGTGGGCGAAGCCAAAGTCATGATAAGTCAAATGTTAGAGAAAATGAATACGCTTGAACTGCTCAACAAACTGTCATCACCAAGAGAAGACATTTTGATTGCAGGTGGCGATAAAACTGACAAAAAGACAGAAATATATTCCTGGGAAAAGAATGGTTGGTTTGAGGTGTCGTCAATGAATACTGAGCACTTCGGAGCTTCATCATTCATTTATAACAATGAGTTATTTGTTGTTGGGGGATTTTGTAGTAAGATGATAGAGACCTTACATCTCAATGAATTACCTTTGAAATGGATGAAATTTCCTGGAGAACTTCCTTATATGGATTGTGATCATCAAACTGTTGTTTACCAACAGCGTATCATTCACATTGGTGGATATAATGATGATGAAAATGAATGTTCTAGCGTGATTAGTGAATTACAACTTACATCGCCCTGCACTATGAAAGAGTTGTGCCAAATGCCTGAGCCACGACAGTGTCATAGAGCTGAGATTATTGAAAATAGAATCTTGATCCTGGGAGGAGAAGATGATGATGTTATGGACAGTGTGTTGGAGTTTGATCCAAAGAAGAATGAATGTAAGGAGATGCCACCATTACCACATCCCTTGAAAGAAATGGCAACAGTTCGTTGGAGAGATCAAGTAGTTGTGCTTGGAGGTCTTGATAAGGATTATCAAGCTCTGAATGATGTTTTCATGTATGACTGCAAGACGGGCAAGATCACAGCCTTACCATCCATGTTGGAGAAGAGATATGGATGTTGTGCAGTTATTACTGGAAATACAATTGTGGTCATGGGTGGTAATAATGGGGAATGTGAATCTCTCAATTCAGTGGAGTGTTTTTCAATGGGAAGTTATGAATGGGAGTATCTTCCTGCCATGAATGAACTCAGGTGGAATGCAGTTGCTGACGTTTTACCTTCCACAAGAAAATATGTGTAAGTTTGATATTTACAAACACTGTTTTAATTAACAACTTAAAAGCTGTTTATATAATGTCGTTTTAGAAGAGGTCAAATTCTCCGGTTCTCACTATAGCTAAGAGGGAATTCCGCTTGAGTAAGGAGAAAGTAATATACGAAAAGCACTTAGTTTATTATTTTTCCTCATATGAAGATCGATCTGGGCTTACAGAACGACAGCTTTAATAAACAAATATACGTTAATACGTGGTCTATCCTACGGAACAAACAGTTACAGCCTTACTGTGTATATATGATAGGTCAATTAGCATGCACTAAAGTTTGTGATAATGTGATATGTAACTAATGTAGGATGAACACTTCTTTGTTAACGGTTTAATAGTCACTAGAGTATTATAGTTTAGACATAGGAACAGTGATTTAGTCAAAGAGTTTTTGTATATAAGGTATTCGAATTAAGTTGTTATAAAACGAAAATTAGAGTTTGTGCAGTTGTATTTCCAGTCTGGGTATAATGTAAAACGATAAACACTCGTTGGTCTTTTGTGAGTTGAACCATTATTAACTTAGAAACTATTTTAAATTCCCAGGGGCCTAAAATCTTTTGTGCTTAAGAACAAAGTGGATTTCTTGGGAAATTCCGAGGTTGCGTTTTTTTTATACACCCTGTAGATTCCTATTCTAAAGGCTCTTTTCCACTCATCGCAAAACCAACTCGCAAACGCGCTGCGAGTTCTTCCATGTAATTAAAATAAACTGTCGAGCATTGTGATTGGATGAAAGTACTCGCGAGCTTGCGAGTTGGTTTTTGCGACGAGTGGAAAAGAGCCTTAAGTGTAGTCATGCGTAACATTGGCCGTATAAAACAATGAGATCTCAATAAGTCGGGATCAGTTTGTTAAACGCTCTGCCCGGAAGGTATTTCAGTCATGACAGAAGAAGCTCAAGTACCAAATGATGTGCCAGTCTTGCCAGCCGTCCAGCCGGAAGTTGAAAATCAAGTCAACGAACAAGTGGCACAAAGCCAAGTCCAAGCGCAAGCTCAAACCACAAGACCATTGGTCATGATGTTGAGGTCTGTATTTGTTTTATGCAAAAATCGTAATCTCTTTGTTCGTCTGTTGGGGACGAACGATTTGGCAGTTTTCGTACTCACTTAGTGAGATATTATGAACGAACATGCTGAATGTAAGGTGGAATGGGTCGTGGTCCTTTCACGAAATTGTTAGCTTAGCCTTAACTCTTAAGGCATGTAAAGCATTTTTATGACTAGGCGAGTTTAGCAAGCGGTTGTAAATAGGGTGCCGCTTCATTTCCCACAGGCCTTTTTAAGCCTATAGAGGGAAAGTTTATTTTGTATTTCTGCTTATGCTTATCCCACTCGTGTGAACCAAGTTTAAAGGCCCGATCAAACGAGAACGCAAGTCATCGCAAGTAAACTTGTTTTGACTTGCGTTGAGTTGCGACGCGACCGATCAAACGATACGCAATAAATTTAGGGCGATTTAGCCCGTGTGCTTTTCTCTCATGTTCTTACTCTTATTGGAAAGTTTTTCGGTGTTTTTTTGAAGCCATTTGGAACGAACGGTATTCGACTTCGGCGTTTCAGCTTTTTTTAACAATCACAGAGATAAATAGAGCGAGAGAACAGAGGGCATGGCAACTGGTCACGAAAAACCATGGCAACTGGTCACGAAAAACTTGCTTGAACTTGCGCTTGGTGTTCAAACGTGTCGCAAGTGCTGGCAAGTTTACAAAAACTTGCGATGAAGTTTGAACCAGTTCAAATCATTCGCAAGCTAACGCAAGTCATCGCAAGTTGGTGGTCAAACGAGGCACAAGCAAGTGCAAGTAAAAACTTGCGATGACTTGCCTTCTCGTTTGATCGGGCCTTAACGCCTAGCCTGGTTCAACTCATGGTGCTTTAAGTTTAGGCTTTACATCGGTTTAACTTTCATCAATTAGGCCTTTAGTCGTTTATGTGGTGATGTATATATTCACATGACGGTTAATCCTGGTAGGGGCCAGAATCAAGGAATAAATAAAACAGAATCGTTTATTACGCTTTTCGTAACTAATTGAATTTGGTCGGGGCCAGAACAAAGCCAATTTCAATTGTATTTTAACACTTATTCCAATGCAAATCGATGTGTTGGTTGAGGGCAATGTTCGAAGTTTACTTGATATAGTCTATACAGTGTATGTGGAATATGGAAAGAAATTCACCCACCGTTTCGAAATAATTGTAAATATTCTCAGAGGATAATTAATGCCTTGATAATAAACGTTTACCTATTACTACTATATGCTCTACTTAAGCTTGGTGTTAAGATCTATTAGTTCAACTGGCAATTAAACGTCAGAGTTTTAGAAAACGGTTACGATTTTATTACGATACGGTTACATTTTTTTGGACATATTTTCCTGCTCCTATAAAAACAAGCTATCAGGAATTATGTCAATGGTTTCGTCCAGCGGGGTGTTTGTAAACAGGGACGTGGTATCAAAACTAGCCATGACAACATTATTGGAATTTAAGTCTAGACTTACAGTAATAACTCCTGCACAAAGGAATACATTATATACATATACTGTAAACGTCGAAAGAACTATGTCTATGTGGTCTTCAGCGTATGGGTCAATATCAAGATCTTTCTCGGCATCTCGTTCGATGGGATTAATAGTAGAAGGTGTTAGTAGATGGAATACTCGAACGGAAATTTATATACATTTTTTAGACCTTGCCAGGAGCAGTTGCGAAAAATGCAACTTAGGCCCTCTGCCAAGAATTGAACCTGCGGCCCTGCGATTCCGGTGCAGCGCTCTAACCAACTGAGCTACAGTTATAATTGAGCATACAATAAATGATTTATTTATTTATTTAAAATTATTTGGAAACGGTAGCCCTTCAGCGGTAAATAAAAAACTGATTTTCAAGGGGCTGTTTATCAATACATACATTAATTAAGAATACAAACACTTACTATCTTTTTTAGCAGATCGCAATTAAAATCACCGGATATAATTATTTCCTTATTTTCATCATCAATCTTCTGAATAAATTTTTCAAAGCATTCAAGTAATTCAAAATTTGAATCTGGTGGGCGGTACCAGGTAGAAACTAACATTGGTTTGGTTTTTGGTTTTCTAATCTCAAGACATAATCACCTTCAACGTTTTCGGGAATTAGATCACTTCGTTCAACATATATAACATATGGAATGTTGTTGCGTAAGTATATTGCAACGCCTCCTCGATTTCGATCTCTTCTTACTATTTCATAACCGCAAATTTCAACCTCTGTACTGGAAATGGAATTGTCAAGTCGTGTCTCATTAATGCATAAAATTTCAATGGGTTGTTCATGGATAAATATTCGAAGTTCTTCAATATGTTTAACTAAGCTTGTAATATTTAGTTGCCCAATTTTAAAACCTATATATGATCGTATATATGATGGTAAAGTTTCCCTGTATATGGTGTATGGGTAAATATCAAGATTGTTCTTGGGGAGGTTCCCCCGAGAACCTCCTACGTTGGTAGCGCTACAGATCTTCCGCCGCCTATGCATATACTGTAAACATCAAAAGAACTATGTCTATCTGCTCTTCAGTGTATCTCAACTCTTCCTCTGTCCTTTGGACCTGTTGTTATATATATAATTGTTATACCTATAGAAACACTATCGTATGTAAAAAAAGAAATTGTCGAAAAAGAAAAGAGATTGAAACGAGAAAAGCGTAAATGTAAAATGGTACATTTTACTGAATTCTGGAAAAGACTATGCTTGTGATAAATTCGCGAAAATGGTTGTAGGCTATAGAGATTAATAATATATTTCAACGTCAGTGAAACAAAATGAATATTTTTGTTTTCATTTCGATCTTCACATAGCGAAAGTCAACTGTGGGATGGACAATTCGACACAGGGATGCCGGAAGTTGCTGAGAGCAAGGGTGCGATTTGTTATCAAAAGGGCATACTTTTTAACAAAAGGGCACAAACAAAAATCAAAGCGCACTTACTTATAACGTAATTTAGAATCAAACACAAAAAACCTTACGAGTTAATCTAAATCTGTTCGTGTTAAATCTGTTCGTGTTAAATCTGTTCGTGTTAAATCTGTTCGTATTAAATCTTCTGTGCACCCGTTGCACCCATAGTCTGCACCCGCATTGCACCCAGAAAGTTGTGAATACAAAATTAAGGCAAGGGGTGCACTTGTGGAATGCGAGTCAACTGTGGGAGGGACAATTCCTAACCCATGACATTTTAATTTGTGCAGAAATATTCTCGGGAGTTTTGAATTATGTAAACATGTTTGCGTTGGTATAGTATTTCAGATTTTCATCTTTAATATTCCATAGGTATAATTAGGGGAATATGATTTTTATGTTATTTTATGTTACCATGCATATCTCTGCAATGATTGCTCTGAAATAAAGTTGAAACAATTTTATACCGATGCAAGATTAACGTTTTAGTCAATAAATTGCAAAAATATGTCGTACGTTCAGATAAGTTTGCGCTTCTTTATAGTTGATTCGATTCAGGGCCTATATTTTAGTGTGCAGCATATTTGAATATGGTGTCATGACCTTTATTGATCATATTATTTCATATTTCCAAGTATTTTGAATAATTAAGTTATGTTTTTGAATAATAATGTTTGCGTTGGTATAATATTTCTGATTTTCATCTTTAATATTCCATAATATTAGGGGAATATGATTTTTATGTTATTTTATGTTACCATGCATATCTCTGCATGAACTTATTATATCTTTAAACTCGCAGAGCAATATGCAGGAAGTGGTTGATGAGGTAGTAAAATGGGCAACCAACAACAAAATGGAGTTAAACCCAAAGAAAACTAAGGATAGGTGGATATGCTTCTCAAACAAGATCCCAGAACCACGTGGAACGGAAACAATCGAAGGAGTTGAGACTTTTAAACTTCTGGGAGTACATATTAAACTTCTGGGAGTATTATATATTGTTGAGACTCACTACATATATATAAAAAATAAGACCTATTTTGGAATATGCATCCCCGGTATGGGGCGGCCACTCCAAATACTTAGAAGATGAAATAGAACAAATACAAACTAGAAGTATGAAGATCATTGGCCTGCCGAAGAACCGCCTGCCTACGCTTAGAGAAAGAAGAGTTGAACTAACTACAATCTTAGAAGAAAATCTAGGTAGGCAGAAGAACTCGTTTATCCCTAGGGCGTGCTCATTAAGTAATTAATTGTGTAATTTTAACGATGTATAATATGTAAATATTTTAAATGTAAATCCATTGTATTTTTTATCTAAAGATGGATTAATAAAACCTCTATTCTATTCTGCAATGATTGCTCTGAAATAAAGTTGAAACAATTTTATACCGATGCAAGATTAACGTTTTAGTCAATAAATTGCAAAAATATGTCGTACGTTCAGATATAAGTTTGCGCTTTCCTTAGTTGATTCGATTCAGGGCCTATATTATAATGTGCAGCATTTAATTTAATATAGGAAATTGATGTCATGCATGACCTTTGATCATATGATTTCATATTTCCAAGTATTTTGAATAATTAAGGTTTGTTATCGAAACCAGAAACCAAAGCGAAGGCGGAAATGTTTCAATACCTCGTCTGTTTCTTGAGCTCGATCTATTTGCTTTACAATGTAAAATGTTATAAAGAAAGATCATTGGTATCTATTCTCACAAAGGAAAGTAGAGCAATGTTGTGTTGTGAGCTGTAAAGAATGGCTTGTTGCCCGACAGAAGAGAAATATGGCTACGAAGATAGCCGATTTGAGAGAGATGTCGACGAAAATTTTCATTGTTCAATCTGCTACAATGTTCTTAAGGAACCAAGGACGTGTAGAAATAATGAACACATCTTTTGTCTTGCTTGTATCACAAAACATCTCAATGTCAATTCGCCAACTTGTCCGGAATGTAACGAACATTTGACTGTAGATACGCTTCGTCGGGCGCGTGTGTTGAATAATTATTTGTCAAAGCTCAAGATTAATTGTGATTATGCAACTCGAGGATGTCCGGAGTTTACCTGTGTTGAAGATCTCAAAACTCATGTTGCGAATTGTGGCTTTGCCCCTGCGTTGTGTTCAAACGAAAATTGTGGTGCGGAGATCAACAAGCAAGAGAAGATCCACCATGAGACTGAAGTTTGTGAATATAGGAAAGTGAAATGTCATGACTGTGGACAGATACAGAAACATGTGGAAACATTGAGAGGAGGTTTGTTGCAACTGGATGGGAAAATGGAAGCAGTGAGTGAAGAGACGAAGAACAATCATGCTGAAGTGAAAGCGATTGTGGAGAAATTGGAAGGAACTTTATTGGAAATGAACGAAAAAGCGGAAGCACTAAATAACAGCCAAGATGAAATCAAGAAAGAAGTAAAAGATGTGAAAGAAAATCTTTCTAAAATGAACAAAGACGTGGGCGAAGTCAAAGTCATGATAAGTCAAATGTTAGAGAAAATGAATACGCTTGAACTGCTCAACAAACTGTCATCACCAAGAGAAGACATTTTGATTGCAGGTGGCGATGAAACTGGCAAAAAGACAGAAATATATTCCTGGGAAAAAAATTGTTGGTTTGAGGTGTCGCCAATGAATACTGAGCACCACGGAGCTTCATCATTCATATATAACAATGAGTTATTTGTTGTTGGGGGATTTGGTAGTAAGACGATAGAGACCTTGCATCTCAATGAATTACCTTTGAAATGGATGAAATTTCCTGGAGAACTTCCTTATGTGGATCGTGATCATCAAACTGTAGTTTACCAACAGCGTATCATTCACATTGGTGGATATGATTGTGATGAAATGGAATGTTCTAGCGTGATTAGTGAATTACAACTTACATCGCCCTGCACTATGAAAGAGTTGTGCCAAATGCCTGAGCCACGACAATATCATAGAGCTGAGATTATTGAAAATAGAATCTTGATCCTGGGAGGAGAAGATGATGATTATGCTGCTACGGACAGTGTGTTGGAGTTTGATCCAAAGAAGAGTGAGTGTAAGGAAATGCCACCATTACCACATCCCTTGAAAGAAATGGCAACAGTTCGCTGGAGAGATCAAGTAGTTGTGCTTGGAGGTCGTGATAAGGATTACCAAGCTCTGAATGATGTTTTCATGTATGACTGCAAGACAGGCAAGATCACAGCCTTGCCATCCATGTTGGAGAAGAGACGTGGATGTTGTGCAGTTATTACTGGAAATACAATTGTGGTCATGGGAGGTAGAAATGAGGAATGTAAATTTCTCAATTCAGTGGAGTGTTTTTCAATGGGAGATTCTGCATGGGAGTATCTTCCTGCCATGAATGAACGCAGGTGTAGTGCAGTCGCTGACATATTACCTTCCACAAGAAAATATGTGTAAGTCTGATCTTTACAAACACTGTTTTAACAACTTAAAAGCTAATTATATAATGTCGTTTTAGAAGAGGTCAAATTCTCCGGTTTTCACTATAGCTAGGAGGGAATTCCGCTTTCAGAGTAAGGCGAAAGTAATATACGAGAAGTAATACAAGTAACAAAATTGATGCAACTTGCAACATGCAAAATATGATTCCAACGTACGTTAAGGGACGGACCATTAGAAAAATGAGGGGGGGAGGGGGGCAAAAGAAGGAAAAAAATCTGCCCAGGCATTAATGCAAAAAAAACCTGCCCAAGGAAGATATGTGCAAGTAAAAATAAATTTCACTTAAAAAAATCCAGCCATCGAGGAAAACAATATTTTTTTTAACTTTTATAGGTGAACAAAAGAAATTACTGCGTCTCCGAAAATTCCTTTCCTCTCCCCCCCCCCATCACTTTTCTAATGGTCCGTCCCTAATACTAATGATTGTATATGTATATTTTCTTGCAGCCTTTATTGCAAGTTGCAACAAATTTGATGCCCGTGTCAGTTCATGAATAAAAGCGCCGTCATAAAGTACTGCGTGCTTTATCATGGATTCTATTTCTTACCCCAGCAGGATATTTTACATAGTTGGTATCCCAGCCTTTAAAAATGACTGCCAATAAAATACTCTATCATTAACTCGAGTGACAACATAGGGACATAATTAATGAAATTTCAAGTTCATAGATAAGCTGCCCATATTTAGTCTTGCTTTAGTCCACTCAGTGGCCACTATTTCTTTCAATTGATGGCTGGATGTTGAACTCATCTATATATGTTGAATGTATTTCGCACCCCACTCCAAGATAAAGAAAAGAGCAATCATAAATACACCCTGCAATATCCTTAATTCGCTCCATAAAGCACTTTATTATTTGTCCTCATATGAAGATCTGGGCTTACGGAACAACAGCTTTAATAAACAAATATACGTTAATACGTGGTCTATCCTACGGAACAAAACAGTTATAGCCTTACTGTGTATATATGATAGGTCAATTAGCATGCACTAAAGTTTGTGATAATGTGATATGTAGCTAATGTAGGATGAACACTTCTTTGTTAACGGTTTAATAGTCACTAGAATATTCTAGTTTAGACATAGGAACAGTGATTTAGTCAAAGAGTTCTTGTATAAGGTATTCGAATTAAGTTGTTATAAAACGAAAATTAGAGTTTGTCTTTTCGTTATTTCGTATGGTATTATTGTGTACAAAATACGATTACTAGCCTTTTACTAGTATAAGTGTATGCATAATATATATGGTGTTTATTGTATCAAGTTCATATTTTTACTGTAAGCTTTAAGTCTGAAAAAGTGTGAAATTTCGCTATTCTTACAATAATCTAATAAACGGCGAAATTTCGTATTAGATATCTGTAATCTGGGCGACTGTCGACTGGAGCATCCAGAATGAATTTTTCTCCGGTTATCTCTTATCAAGTAAGAAAACAACGAACGAGTTTTGCGAAGCATTGATGAGTGCAATTCATAATTTTGTCGTAAAAACAACAAAGTATAAACCATATTTTCATATTCCTCGGACAAAATGATTTAGATTTACGTCATTGATGTTTTAAAATTTTGCCAAATAATTGCAGTAACTATTCATGCAAAATGTTCAGGGGCCAGTTATGACTCGTAGTGTCAAATCCTTAATTGTACGCGCTGTCATATGATTACCTGCATAAACTGCATGAACAAGTTATTTATCTTCGCTTAAGACTTGTCACACGTCTTGACAATTCGGATTTTCGCATGATGTTCCGATCAACAACGATCTTATCTAAGCAAGCCCACTAAATTCCATCCGTCATAAGAAGAATGGGACAAGAATCGAAAGTTTCAGATAATCATACATAATAGCTATAGCTATTCCACTATTATATTCTAAGTGCAGTCATGCGTAACATTGGGTATAAAACAATGAGATCTCAATAAGTCGGGATCAGTTTGTTAAACGCTCTGGAAGGTATTTCAGTCATGACAGAAGAAGCTCCAGTACCAAATGATGTTCCAGTCTTGCCAGCCGTCCATCCGGAAGTTGAAAATCAAGTCAACGAACAAGTGGCACAAACCAAGTCCAAGCGCAAGCTCAAACCACAAAACCATGGCCATGATGTTGAGGTCTGTATTTGTTTTATGCAAAAATCGTAATCTCTTTGTTCGTCGGTTGGGGCCGAACGATTTGACAGTTTTCGTACTCACTTAGTGAGATATTATAAACGAACATGCTGAATGTAAGGTGGAATGGGTCGTGGCCCTTTCACGAAATTGTTAGCTAAGCCTTAAGGCATGTAAAGCATTTTTAGGACTAGGCGAGTTTAGCAAGCGGTTGTAAATAGGACTCATCAGACGTGCCGCTTCATTTCCCACAGGCCACATACATATCCTTGCGGTGGGCAACCGTTAAGCCCGGTTCACATGAGTGAGATAAGCACAAGCATAAGGAAAGACAAAAGGTAAAACAAAGAGATGTAGTGAAGTGTGCAACATAAACGTCGACATAAGCACAAGCCTCTAAGCATAAGCTAAGCCAGAACAAAAGATATTTCTAAAGAAAATTCTTTCCGCTTTGTCTTTTTAAGCCCTAGAGGGAAAGTTTTCTTTTGTATTTCTACTTATGCTTATCTCACCCGTGTGAACCAGGCTTAACGCCTAGTCTGGTTCAACTCGTGGATGCTTTAAGTTTAGGCTTTACATCGGTTTATTAACTTTCATCAATTAGGCCTTTAGTCGTTTAGGTGATGTATACATTCACATGATGGCTAATCCTGGTAGGGGCCAGAATCAAGGAATAAATAAAACAGAATAGTTTATTACGCTTTTCGTAACTAATCGGGGCCAGAACAAAGCCAATTTTCAATTGTATTTTAACACTTATTCCAATGCAAATCGATGTGTTGGTTGAGGCCAATGTTCGAAGTTTACTTGATATAGTCTATACAGTGTATGTGGAATATGGAAAGAAATTCACCCACCGTTTTGAACTAATTGTAAATATTCTCAGACTCAAGGCATTAATTATCCTCTGAGTCTCAGAGGATAATTAATGCCTTGATAATAAACGTTTACCTATTTAAGATCTATTAACTCAACTGGCAATTAAACGTCAGAGTAGAAAACGGTTACGATTTTTTACGATACGGTTACATTTTTTGGACATATTTTCCTGCTCCTGAAAAAAAGCTACAGCAATAATGTCAATGGTTTCGTCCAGCGGGCCGGGTGTTTGTAAACAGGGACGTGGTATCAAAACTAGCCTTGACAACATTATTGGAATTTAAGTCTAGACTTACAGTAATCACTCCTGCACAAAGGAATACACTATGTACATATACTGTAAACATCGAAAGAACTATGTCTATGTGGTCTTCAGTGTATGGGTCAATATCAAGATCTTTCTCGGCATCTCGTTCGATGGGATTAATTGTAGTAGTCGAAACGTTACGATTCGAATCAGAAGTGTTGGGGAATTACACCGCCGCGCTCTTTTGCTAGAAAGTATCTACTTTCGAAACTGAAATTCGGCGAAAATGGTCGTAGGCTATAGCCTATAGAGATTATATAGAGAATGAGGATTGTGAATTTCTCAATTCA
This sequence comes from Trachythela sp. YZ-2020, assembly GCA_016169945.1. Lineage (NCBI taxonomy): Eukaryota > Metazoa > Cnidaria > Anthozoa > Malacalcyonacea > Clavulariidae > Trachythela > Trachythela sp. YZ-2020. Next base: position 8,028,647 of record JADLSH010000260.1, read on the forward strand.
GTGGAGTGTTTTTCAATGGGAGGTTCTGCATGGGAGTATCTTCCTGCCATGAACGAACGCAGGTGGACTGCAGTTGCTGACGTTTTACCTTCCACAAGAAAATATGTGTAAGTTTGATATTTACAAACACTGTTTTAACAGCTTAAAAGCTGTTTATATAATGTTGTTTTAGAAGAGATCAAATTCTCCGGTTTTCACTATAGCTAAGAGGGAATTCCGCTTGAGTAAGGCGAAAGTAATATACGAAAAGCACTTACTTTATTATTTGTCCTCATATGAAGATCTGGGCTTAAGAACAACAGCTTTAATAAACAAATATACATTAATACGTGGTCTATCCTACGGAAGAAAACAGTTATAGCCTTACTGTGTATATATGATAGGTCAATTAGCATGCACTAAAGTTTGTGATAATGTGATATGTAGCTAATGAGTGATGAACACTTCTTTGTTAACGGTTTAATAGTCACTAGAATATTATAGTTTAGACATAGGAACAGTGATTTAGTCAAAGAGTTTTTGTATAAGGTATTCGAATTAAGTCGTTATAAAACGAAAATTAGAGTTTGTCTTTTCGTATGGTATTATTGTGTACAGAATACGATTACTATCCTTTTACTAGTATAAGTGTATGCATAATATATGGTGCTTATTGTATCAAGTTCATATTTTTACTGTAAGCTTGAAGTCTGAAAAAGTGTGAAATTTCGTAAGGCTCTTTTCCACTCGTTGCAAAAACCAACTCGCAAGCTCGCTGCGAGTACTTTCATCCAATCACAATGCTCGACAGTTTATTTTAATTACATGCAAGAACTCGCAGCGAGTTGGTTTTGCGATGAGTGGAAAAGAGCCTTTACAATAATCTAACAAACGGCGAAATTTCGTATTGGGAAAACGATGAATACAGAAAACCCAATCTGTGATACACAAAATTATTGCAACATCCTATTCCTCGTCAACTGCGTAGATAGATATAATATTTATGGTTTCGTCCCAAATATATAAAATCACGCAGGGATATATTGTATTTCATATACAGCCGAAATGGCAAAATAGCTAGGTTTCCCCAACTACACCCCCGGGCGCCTCGTTTAACAAACTGATCCAGACTTATTGAGATGTCATTGTTTTATACTGGAATAGCTAGATTCCTATTCTAAGTGCAGTCATGCGTAACATTGGGTATAAAACAATGAGATCTCAATAAGTCGGAATCAGTTTGTTAAACGCTCTGCCCGGAAGGTATTTCAGTTATAACAGAAGAAGCTCCAGTACCAAATGATGGCCAGCCGGAAGTTGAAAATCAAGTCCACGAATAAGTGGCGCAAGCTCAAACCACAAAACCATTGGCCATGATGTTGAGGTCTGTATTTGTTTTATGCAAAAATCGTAATCTCTTGTTCGTCGGTTGGGGCCGAACGATTTGGCAGTTTTCGTACTCACTTAGTGAGATATTATGAACGAACATGCTGAATGTAAGGTGGAATGGGTCGTGCATGGCCCTTTCACGAAATTGTTAGCTAAGCCTTAAGGCATGTAAAGCATTTTTAGGACTAGACGAGTTTAGCAAGCGGTTGTAAATAGGACTCATCAGACGTGCCGCTTCATTTCCCACAGGCCACATACATATCCTTGCGGTGGGCAACCTTTAAGCCCGGTTCACATGAGTGAGATAAGTACAAGCATAAGGAAAGACAAAAGGTAAAACAAAAATATGTAGTGAAGTGTGCAACATAAACGTCGACATAAAGCCGGATTTCCACTGAGGAAGATTTTGCGGTGCGAGCGGAATTTTTCTTTGATTTCAGGTGGAGCTAGTGAAAAGACGAAGAAAAGAAAAAAGCTCACTTCAGAATTACGCCTGAGGTGGAAACAAGCCTCTGAGCAAAAGCTAAACCAGAACAAAAGACATTTCTAAAGAAAATTCTTTCCGTTTTGTCTTTTTAAGCCCTAGAGGGAAAGTTTTTTTTTGTATTTCTGCTTATGCTTATCTCACTCGTGTAAACCTGGCTTAACGGCGGCCTGGTTCAACTCATGGATGCTTTAAGTTTAGGCTTTACATCGGTTTAACTTTCATCAATTGGGCCTTTAATTAGTCGTTTATGCATGTGGTGATGTATACATTCACATGACGGTTAATCCTGGTAGGGGCCAGAATCAAGGAATAAATAAAACAGAATCGTTTATTACGCTTTTCGTAACTAATTGAATTTGGTCGGGGCCAGAACAAAGCCAATTTTCAGTTGTATTTTAACACTTATTCCAATGCAAATCGATATATGTGCTGGTTGAGGCCAGTGTTTGAAGTTTACTTGATATAGTCTATACAGTGTGTGTGGAATATGGAAAGAAATTCACCCACGGTTTTGAACTAATTGTAAATATTCTCAGAGGATAATTAATGCCTTGATAATAAACGTTTACCTATTACTATATGCTCTACTTAACCTTGGTGTTAAGATCTATTAGTTCAACTGGCAATTAAACGTCAGAGTAGAAAACGGTTACGATTTTTTAACGATACGATTACATTTTTTGGACATATTTTCCTGCTCCTATAAAAACAAGCTACAGCAATAATGTCAATGGTTTCGTCCAGCGGGGTGTTTGTAAACCGGGACGTGGTATCAAAACTAGCCATGACAACATTATTGGAATTTGAGTCTAGACTTACACTAATAACTCCTGCACAAAGGAATACATTATATACATATACTGTAAACATCGAAATAACAATGTCGATGTGGTCTTCAGTGTATGGGTCAATGTCAAGATCTTTCTCGGGATCTCGTTCGATGGGATTAATAGTAGAAACCTACAGAATCCAGTTGCTGAGCATTAACCGCAAGTTCGGTATATTTATTTATTTAAAATTTATTTGGAAACGGTAGCCCTTCAGCGGTAAATAAAAAACCCGATTTTCAAGGGGCCGTTTATCAATACATCTTTTTTAGCAGATCGCAATTAAAATCACCGGATATAATTATTTCCTTATTTTTATCATCAATCTTCTCAAGAAATTTTTCAAAGCATTCAAGTAATTCAGTATTCGAATCTGGTGGGCGGTACCAGGTAGAAACTAACATTGGTTTGCTTTTTGGTTTTGTAATCTCAAGACATAATGCTTCAACGTTTTCGGGAATTAGATCACTTCGTTCAACATATGGAATGTTGTTGCGTAAGTATATTGCAACGCCTCCTCCATTTCGATCTCTTCTTACTATTTCATAACCGCAAATTTCAACCTCTGTACTGGAAATGGAAATGTCAAGTCTTGTCTCATTAATGCATAAAATGTCAATGGGTTGTTCATCGATAAATATTCGAAGTTCTTCAATATGTTTAACTAAGCTTGTAATATTTAATTGCCCAATTTTAAAACCTATATATGATCGTATATATGGTATATATGATGGTAATGATGCCAGTATATGGTGTATGGGTAAATATCAAGATTTTTCTTGGGGAGGATTCCCCCGAGAACCTCCTACGTTGGTAGCGCTACAGATCTTCCGCCGCCTATGCATATACTGTAAACATCAAAAGAACTATGTCTATCTGTTCTTCAGTGTATCTCAACTCTTCCTCTGTCCTTTGGACCTGTTGTTATATATAATTGTTATACCTATATAGAAACACTGTTGTATGTACGCGCAAAAAGAGAATTGTCGAAAAGACAACGGATTTCGAAACGAGAAAAGCGTAAATGTAAAATGGTACATTTTACTGAATTCTGGAAAAGACTATGCTTGTGATAAATTCGGCGAAAATGGTTGAAGGCTATAGAGATTAATAATATATTTCAACGTCAGTGAAACAAAATGATCATTTCGATCTTCACATAGCGAAAGTCAACTGTGGGATGTACAATTCGACACAGGGATGCCAGAAGTTGCTGAGAGCAAGGGTGCGATATAGATTTGTTATCAAAAGGACATACTTTTTAACAAAAGGGCGCAAACAAAAATCAAAGGGCACTTACTTATAACGTAATTTCGAATCAAACACAAAAAACCTTACGAGTTAGTCTAAATCTGTTAAATCTGCTCGTATTAAATCTTCTGTGCACCCGTTGCATCCATAGTCTGCACCCGCATTGCACCCAGAAAGTCGTGAATACAAAATTAAGGCAAGGGGTGCACTTGTGGAATGCGAGTCAACTGTGGGAGGGACAATTCCTAACCCATGACATTTTAATTTGTGCAGAGATATTCTCGGGAGTTTTTGAATTATATTTCAGATTTTCATCTTTATTCCATTGGTATTATTAGGGGAATATGATTTTTATGTTATTTTATGTTACCATGCATATCTCTGCAATGATTGCTCTGAAATAAAGTTGAAACTATTTTATACCGATGCAAGATTAACGTTTTAGTCAAAAAATTGCAAAAATATGTCGTACGTTCAGATAAGTTTGCGTTTTCCTTAGTTGATTCGATTCAGGGCCTATATTTTAGTGTGCAGCATATTTGTTTAATATAGGAAATTGATGTCATGACCTTTGATCATATGATTTCATATTTCCAAGTATTTTGAATAATTAAGGTTTGTTATCGAAACCTGAAACCAAAGCGAAGGAGGAAATGTTTCAATACCTCGTCTGTTTCTTGATCTCGATCTATTTGCTTTACAATGTAAAATAAATGTTATAAAGAAAGATCATTGGTATCTATATATTCATACAAAGGAAAGTAGAGCAATGTGTTGTGCGTTGTAAAGAATGGCTTGTTGCCCGACAGAAGAGAAATATGGCTACGAAGATAGCCGATTTGAGAGAGATGTCGATGAAAATTTTCATTGTTCAATCTGCTACAATGTTCTTAAGGAACCAAGGACGTGTAGAAATAATGAACACATCTTTTGTCTTGCTTGTATCACAAAACATCTCAATGTCAATTCGCCAACTTGTCCGGAATGTAACGAACATTTGACTGTAGATACGCTTCGTCGGGCGCGTGTGTTGAATAATTATTTGTCAAAGCTCAAGATTAATTGTGATTATGCAACTCGAGGATGTCCGGAGTTTACCAGTGTTGAAGATCTCAAAACTCATGTTGCGAAATGCGGCTTTGCTCCTGTGTTGTGTTCAAACGAAAATTGTGGCGCGGAGATCAACAAGCAAGAGAAGATCCACCATGAGACTGAAGTTTGTGAATATAGGAAAGTGAAATGTCATGACTGTGGACAGATAGAGAAACATGTGGAAACATTGAGAGGTGGTTTGTTGCAACTGGATGGGAAAATGGAAGCAGTGAGTGAAGAGACGAAGAACAATCATGCTGAAGTGAAAACGATTGTGGAGAAATTGGAAGGAACTTTATTGGAAATGAACGAAAAAGTGGAAGCACTAAATAACAGCCAAGATGAAATCAAGAAAGAAGTAAAAGATGTGAACAAAGACGTGGGCGAAGTCAAAGTCATGATAAGTCAAATGTTAGAGAAAATGAATACGCTTGAACTGCTCAACAAACTGTCATCACCAAGAGAAGACATTTTGATTGCAGGTGGCGATGAAACTGACAAAAAGACAGAAATATATTCCTGGGAAAAGAATGGTTGGTTTGAGGTGTCGCCAATGAATACTGAGCACTACGGAGCTTCATCATTCATTTATAACAATGAGTTATTTGTTGTTGGGGGATTTGGTAGTAAGACGATAGAGACCTTGCATCTCAATGAATTACCTTTGAAATGGATGAAATTTCCTGGAGAACTTCCTTATGTGGATCGTGATCATCAAACTGTTGTTTACCAACAGCGTATCATTCACATTGGTGGATATAATTATGATGAAAATGGATGTTCTAGCATGATTAGTGAATTACAACTTACATCGCCCTGCACTATGAAAGAGTTGTGCCAAATGCCTGAGCCACGACATTGTCATAGAGCTGAGATTATTGAAAATAGAATCTTGATCCTGGGAGGAGAAGATGATGATAATGTTGCTATGGACAGTGTGTTGGAGTTTGATCCAAAGAAGAATGAATGTAAGGCGATGCCGCCATTACCACATCCCTTGAGGAGAATGGCAACAGTTCGCTGGAGAGATCAAGTAGTTGTGCTTGGAGGTCGTGATAAGGATGATCAAGTTCTGAAAGATGTTTTCATGTATGACTGCAAGACGGGCAAGACCACAGCCTTGCCATCCATGTTGGAGAAGAGATCTAGTTGTTGTGCAGTTATTACTGGAAATACAATTGTGGTCATGGGTGGTGAGAATGAGAAACGTGAATCTCTCAATTCAGTGGAGTGTTTTTCAATGGGAGGTTATACTTGGGAGTATCTTCCTGCCATGAATGAACTCAGGTGGAGTGCAGTTGCTGACGTTTTACCTTCCACAAGAAAATATGCGTAAGTTTGATATTTACAAACACTGCTTTAACAGCTTAAGAGATGTTTATATAATGTCGTTTTAGAAGAGGTCAAATTCTCCGGTTCTCACTATAGGTAAGAGGGAATTCCGCTTGAGTAAGGCGAAAGTAATATACGAAAAGCACTTACTTTATTATTTGTGCTCATGTGAAGATCTGGGCTTACGGAACGACAGCTTTAATAAACAAATAATAGTTAATACGTGGTCTATCCTACGGAACAAAACAGTTATAGCCTTACTGTGTATATATGATAGGTCAATTAGCATGCACTAAAGTTTGTGATAATGTGACATGTAGCTAATGTAAGATGAACACTTCTTTGTTAACGGTTAAATAGTCACGAGAACATTATAGTTTAGACATAAGAACAGTGATTTAGTCAAAGAGTTTTTGTATTTAAGGTATTCGAATTAAGTTGTTATAAAACGAAAATTAGAGCTTGTGCAGTTGTATTTCCAGTCTGGGTATAATGTAAAACGATGAACACTCGTTGGTCTTTTGTGAGTTGAACCATTATTAACTTAGAAACTATTTTAAATTCCCAGGGGCCTAAAATCTTTCGTGCTTAAGAACAAAGTGGATTTCTTGGGAAATTCCGAGGTTGCGTTTTTTTTATACATCCTGCAGATTCCTATTCTAAAGGCTCTTTTCCACTCATCGCAAAACCAACTCGCAAACGCGCTGCGAGTTCTTGCATGTAATTAAAATAAACTGTCGAGCATTGTGATTGGATGAAAGTACTCGCAGCGAGCTTGCGAGTTGGTTTTTGCGACGAGTGGAAAAGAGCCTTAAGTGTAGTCATGCGTAACATTGGCCGTATAAAACAATGAGATCTCAATAAGTCGGAATCAGTTTGTTAAACGCTCTGCCCGGAAGGTATTTCAGTTATAACAGAGGAAGCTCCAGTACCAAATGATGTTCCAGTCTTGCCAGCCGTCCAGCCGGAAGTTGAAAATCAAGTCAACGAACAAGTGGCACAAAACCAAGTCCAAGCGCAAGCTCAAACCACAAGACCATTGGCCATGATGTTGAGGTCTGTATTTGTTTTATGCAAAAATCGTAATCTCTTTGTTCGTCGGTTGGGGCCGAACGATTTGGAAGTTTTCGTACTAACTTAGTGAGATATAATGAACGAACATGCTGAATGTAAGGTGGAATGGGTCGTGGCCCTTTCAAGAAATTGTTAGCTAAGCTTTAAGGCATGTAAAGCATTTGTAGGACTAGGCGAGTTTAGCAAGCGGTTATAAATAGGACTCATCAGACGTGCCGCTTCATTTCCCACAGGCCACATACATATCCTTGCGGTGGCCAACCTTTAAGCCCGGTTCACACGAGTGAGATAAGCACAAGCATAAGGAAAGACAAAAGGTAAAACAAAGGGATGTAGTGAAGTGTGCAACATAAACGTCGACATAAGCATAAGCCTCTAAGCATAAGCTAAGCAGGAACAAAAAACATTTCTAAAGAGAATTCTTTCCACTTTGTCTTTTTAAGATAGAGGGAAAGTTTTCTTTTGTATTTCTGCTTATGCTTATCTCACTCGTGTGAACCAGGCTTAACGCCTAGCCTGGTTCAACTCATGGATGCTTTAAGTTTAGGCTTTACATCGGTTTAACTTTCATCAATTAGGCCTTTAATTAGTCGTTTATGTGGTGATGTATACATTCACATGACGGTTAATCCTGGTAGGGGCCAGAATCAAGGATTTACGCTTTTCGTAACTAATTGAGTCAGGGTCTTTTTTAAGAAATCGTTAGTGGGGGGGAGGAAAGCTTTGTGGCTTGATTTCCTGCGTTCTCAGACAGGAGCCAGGTTTTGTTGTGAGAATACCATGCATAACTTGCTTATACTTTGGACAAAAGGGACCTTCACTGGGGGGGGGGCAAAATAGCTTACTGGGGGCCAACATGCATGGGGGCTGGGGAGGGGGTGCTTTGGCCCCTCCAGTACATTAGTTAAAAAAGGCCCTGAATTTGAATTTGGTTGGGGCCAGAACAAAGCCAATTTTCAATTATATTTTAATACTTATTCCAATGTAAATCGATGTGTTGGTTGAGGCCAATGTTTGAAGTTTACTTGATAGTCTATACAGTTTATGTGGAATATGGACAGAAATTCCCCCCACCGTTTTGAACTATTTTCTGTCGAGGTTTTATTTAAACAGTGACTTGAGGATAAATATTCTCAGAGGATAATGCTTTGATAATAAACGTTTACCTATATTACTATATATTCTCTACTTATGACTCGGTAGGTGCCGCGATAAGTAATTTTTTGCCTATGGAGTAGAAAGTATATTGTGCTTTACAAAAGCTCAGTAGGGGCCGATATAAGTTACTGTCTCGTGAATAGTTTTTGTCTCGTGGCTCGGTAGTTGCCGAGAAGTTAACTCTTGCTTGTAGAGTATAGTTATGCTTTACACTTAAAAATTCGGGGACAAGTTTCTGTTTTGGCCATAGTTATGGCTCATGCATTGCAAATGACTCCGTAGCTGCTGCGGTTCATTTTTGCCTCAATGCAAATCGGGCGGTATAGAGGCCTAAAAAGTTAGTATCGGTATTCAAACATCTAGAGTTCAAACAGTTGTCACGTAGTGTGTAGAAGCTACACCTAACAGGACTATACAGTTACAGAAATTTGTGTCGTCAGGAAGATCGTCATTTTGGGGTTACACTCGACATTTTAAATGCTTTAAATCGATTGGTGAGACGTTAAGGCGATCTATTATCATTTGCCCCGAGGAAATCGATAATTATTGTTACGAATGGAAAAATTGTTCCTGGGAGAGAAGTGGACAAGTATTGTCTTTCGTCTGGAATGGGATCAGTTGATATATAAGTGTGTTTTAGGCGCTAAAAAGCTCATTTGCGTGACAGGACCATGATTCACCCCATCCTCTTATTAATTCCAGAGTTGGATTGATTCTATCCTTCTGTATCACCTAATTAAGATGTATAGTTTTGGGAAGGGGCGTAAAAATGTAGGGATAGAGTTTGAGTTACGGGTAATGTTGGGATAGGGATAGGGATAGGGATAGGGGTAGGCCGCTGTGCCCCGGGGATTACCCGGTTTGAAATTAAGGAGGTGTTGTCCGGCGACAGGGCCAGCATTTCGGTTATAAGGCCATGTTGCGAGTCACGAATATTTCTCTTTGATCTTGACCCCAATCCCTAACATTAATAGTATACATGAAAAAATTTAACACGAAGTCGAAGAGAATCTTTCAAATCAGAATGTGCAAATAACATTAAAAAAATGTAACAGGGAGAGGTTTTTTTAGTCAAGTATTTTTTTGTCAAGCGTAGCTTTCTATGCTTTAACAGAGTTGTATTCGTATGGTGTTAGGGCAAGAACAGTACAAGCATTTAACCAGTCACATGCCGACCGGAAATTCCTTTCCTTTGCCCTTTGACTTCGGTTTCCTTGAATTTTGAATAATACTAAGAACGTTTCAGTTGCGCATTGTTTATTCTACTGAAGTAGTCGCGTTCAGTCCCAAACATTTTGGTGCTTTCGAAATTTCGCTTTGTTGATAGAGTCTAGGCAAAGCCAAAGGAACGACACGTCGGGGAATGCACTGTATTACAGGAATTCACCTTGAAGGACTGTCGACACTTTCAAAATGGGAGCAACTACTTCTATCGAAGAACAGCCATATTCTGTACAGGTATATTTTGATTCTTTATATTTTCAATTATATAATCTCAGTCTAGTCTACAGGATGGCAACTTCTCAAAACTGCGATCCAAATCGATCGTCCATCATCGAATCCCTGAGCGCATCAAATATCTGGCTGAATGCAATATATATCCTATATGCATTATGACCACTATGCAAGACACAAAGAATGCTCAATGGCAACGCGTACGTAAATTTTAATACAAAGTTATTTAACATAAGGAAATCATGACAGTCAAGAAGCATGTATATCTGATACAAAATCATGCTGATTTACCGATGAACATCGTTTTCTCACCAAACATGAACACGAACGTTTGTATCAAGATGAATCACAAGCTACATACAATATTCGTCATGCCCGTGTTGCCTCGTCTTCGACTCGTATTTTCTATCTTACACAACACGACCGCTCATGCATGCTGTTTATGTATTACATGATCGGATAACAAAAAGAATAGACCAATTCGCAGTGTCATCCAAATGACGTGTTCTGCGTCGGGATGAAATGCAATTGAATCATATAACCAGTAGCTGAGAGCCTGAGACTAGAAATATATGAATATCAAAGTATTCAAAGCTTCAAAAGAACTGTCATTAAACAAGTTTTATTGTAGTATAATATTTGTCTGCCCTGTAAAGCGGCAAAATAGGTCCATTAATTAACTTTTCTTTTTGACCTTAGGAAACAGTGCCTGTTATTAGCAAACGTACTATTGGTAAACTGATGGTGAGGCATTGTGGGAACGAAGGCCAAGAAGACGATCCAACACTTATTGTAACTCTGAGACGAATACTGCAAGCAACAATCACGAAACTCGACACAGAATCTGAAGAAACTTGGAAGAATGCCGAAATAGTTATTTATGATCAGCGTGGAAACGATTTCTGTATTCGCTCAGGAGATGCTGAAAATAAATTTGTTGTTCAACTTGACGAAAAGGATGAGATTAATATAACGTGTACACACAGAAAAAAGCGAAGTCTATCTTCCCTTTTCACGTCCAAACCGTCAAAGCGAACTTCGTCCAAGCGAATTGCGATTGAACATAATAACACTGACTCTGCAGAATAATAGTCACGTATCCGAAGGGGCGAAGGACACTTGCAATTCGAGAACTCGAAAAGTGCACAATGATATTCGTGTTATTACTCTTTAAAAATATGTGAAAATAACGAACACATCATAATATTACTTATATAGTAAAGTTTATCAGTAAATGAACAGGATTTTGTATGAGAAATGTATGCAATTATTAAGCTCCTTCACAGTCCTGATTTCCTTTGTCACTGGCGGAAATTCGCTTTTCCCGGTCGGGGGTGGCAAAGCTTCCTAAATTTCCGACAAAACCTTCAAATTTCCGACAAACTCCCCATTTGCACTAAAAATAGGCTGTTTTTAGCCCTTTTTAGGTCAAAATTTCCGACAAATTGTCAATTTTCCGTAAAGGTGGGGGGGCAATTACCCGCCCCGTTGCCCCCACCCCTTGTCCCCACCCCTTGTCCCCACCCCTTGTCCCCACCCCTTGCCCCCACCCCACCGAAATTTCCGCCACACTGTCCTTGGTGTCTTGGTTGGGTCATACGTAGTGGGTGGTATATATTGTCTTGTCCGGGAGTACTTTGGTGTCACGTTGGTGTCACGTGGTCTGGTAATGTAACTGCTATTGTTCCATGAGCTGCCTGATACAAGATTGCTGGTCGTGCCTCTTTTCGCCTTTGTTCTAGGGTAGGCCAATGAAGGTCGTTCAAAATTTGGGTCACTGTTCCAGGTGTTCTTCGTTAAAAGTAGTTGCTCAAATTTTGAAAGTGTCAGTCCTTCAAGGTGAATTCCTGTGATACTTTCTACAAGTGCACGCACCCAACGTGTCGATCACGTGTCGTTCCTTTGCTTAACACTATGTCTACAAAGAGAAATTTCGAAAGCAACAAAATTAACCTTTGGGACTGAACGTGACTACTTCGGTAGAACAGACATTGGACAATGCGCAATAAATTTTCTCAGCATTCAAAATTCAAGGAAGCCGAAGCGAAAGGAAAGTAACTTCCGGCAGGTCATGTGACTGGTTCAATGGTTTTATTCTTGATTTCCCAAAAACCATTCATTATCTCTAACATCAAATCAATATAATTCTATTAAAGCTACGATGATAAAAACGATAGTTTGCCGTTTTGCTATGTGAAAGTCGCCATGAAAACAAAAATATTCACTTTGTTTCACTGATGATGAAATATGATACCTAATAAGCACACACCCTTTAACAAACCATTTTCGTCGAATTTAACAGTTTCCTCGAAACTATTCGCAGAGGCAAGAAGTGAAGTTCCTCAGCTCACTGCTTTTGATTCAAATCGTAACGTTCTCAATATGGTAAGTCCACAAAGGCTATTTATGTTGTGTTTTTCTTCCTGCTTTTTTACCATAACCTTACCATTTCAGAATTCAGTAACTTAGAACAATACCATTTTACATTTACGATCAAAATGCCCCACACTTTCGCTTTAACGCTTTTATCGTTTCGAAATTCGTTAACCTTTCGACAATTCTGTATTTTTCGCGTACAGACAACAGTATTTCTATATAGATATAACAATTATAGAAAAAAAGCAGCCCCGGCGAAGGCGTTGAGGTATACGGAAAAGCAACGATTTCTTTCGATGCTTACGCTATTCATAAAATAAGCGACGCAAAAACCATATCGTTTACATTAAGTACTCCACTTTCTGGGTCATTTTTGGCCAACGGAGAGACGTTGTGGTGCTTCATAGCGTCAGAAAATGGTACGTTTCGTATTGGATAGGAGTTTTACATTGTATCTGTCTTGAATTCGTTTATGCGCTGTTTTGGGCGTTATACGAATAGCTAGTTTTTAGTAAGCCATTGTTATAGTATAGTATCATTAAATTTTGACGATCCTCTGACACGGTTGCCCGTGTTTTGAACTTTATCATTATTGTATGTGTTTGTATTTGTCGTTGATAATAGCCATAAAGACTGTATTGCCAATGATCAACTTAGAACCATTTTACTAGACGAAAAACTTGCGCCATACGAATAGAAATGAAAGAACTTCGAGCGTTTGTAGATTGTAGAGACTAATAAGAAATATGACGACGTGATAATATACCTTCGGTTTTATAAGAATCTTGTTTATTAAGAAAATTTAGCCTGTTGAGGCTGAAATTAATGTAGCAAAATTTTACGGAATATGCCGCCACGGCTGAGATTCTTCATCTTCTTTCGTTGTGGACAATATTAAAATGGAAATATAGATGATGAAGTATAAGCCATAGCTAGGGCGTCATGTAATTCGTTAATATACAGTATTGCCTATTGATATGGCCTACCGAAACGCCATTCTCTGCAGCAATTTACAAGCTAGACGGGTTCAAAATCCATATTCCTTATGATATACAATCAACTACTGAAATACCTTATACACGTATTCTGAAATCTAAGAATGTACGTTAATCAAAATACGAATATTTTAAGCGTAAATTTGTCAGAAAAATAGAAAGATTCAGCCTCAGCATGCATGAAATTTCGTATTCTAGCTTATAAAACGAAAAGAGTCCTCCGAAATTTGGCATTTGGCCATTGGGCATTGACCATTGTCGATGAAAATAGGATGCGGCATGAGATAAATGACTAAGGAGACTCAAGTAAACCAGCTTAGACGTTGAACATGCAGAATAGTATAGAAGAAAGTGTTCGAAATACAAGACATTCCCGAAATCGAAAATGAAAATACTGATCATATTATAGCTCAGAAAGCCAGAGAGTTGACTTGTATGGGCGTATGGGCATTAGGCTCAATAAGAATTTCTGTCAGTTGAAGCGCTTCACCGAGCAAAAGATCTTAGCTATATAAGATAGGATAAAATCGTATCTAAGTCATGCAATGAAAACCTGACAAAAAAGAACAGGGATCAGTGTAAAGGCAAAAAGAGAACCTTAATAAATGACTGGGATAACCCTGGCATTCTCATCAATCAAGGACGTGGACTAAAAGGGCAATTTGTAGAAGCTCACAGGTCGGATAAACATGAATAATTATTTTAAGTAGTTATGTCAACAACACATACTTTAGTCAATATGCCCATGGCCATGGGGCTTACATGAACAATGATCTTATTGATAGGGTACCTGGGTTCCAGAGGCATCCGAGAGTTTCCATTGATAGAGTTAATTTTACTGAGTAATTTGCTGAGTAATTTGCCATTTCTCAGTATTACATCTCCTGTCCCAAATATCCGGCCCTCACCTTAACTTAGTGTTGATGCACCATTATACAGCAGGCCATTATTAAATTCGTTACTGCAGTATTGATATACTTCATCCTATATAATTTACGTTTTAATATTTTCCACAACAAGAAGATGTTCTTTAATAAAATCTCAGCTTTGCCTTTGGCAATACTTTTGGCTTATTGTTAAGATTTTGCTAATTTAATTTTCACCCTCAATAACATTCATAGGCTATATATAAACCAATTCTTATAAAATTAGAGTGCTGACTACATAATTTTCATGGCTATTATATAATTAATGATTTTCGCTCAAATACTGATATAAATATCTGAATGTTGCACAAACTGAAAGGTATGCATTTTTCTGTTTTGCACTGCAATATCCTTACACAGTTTGTCCCCTATAAATATGATAATATTAATCACATGCAATCTGAGTTAAATCATTATATTTTTCAATTATGGTCTGACAAAGATAAAGTACAGAGTTGATAGGGAAATCCAAATAAAAGCCAAGTTGCCAGATTAAAATTACATTTCTATCCGAAGTCATTCAAATGCAGGAGGTATTACATTTTATGTAGAAATAACCTAATTCGAAGCCTGAATTTTCCATATCTGCTCCTGATTTTGAGGCATTGTGGATAGAAATTGATGTTGGTTGGACAAGCTAATTTGATTTGTGATATAATTTACCCCACTAGAATAGGTTTTGACAAATTTATGAACTATATCAGTTCTATACTATTGATGCTATTCATCAAAAAGACAAACTCTGTTCATTCATTGTTGACTTGAATATCTTGACTTGCTGAAAATCGATAGCCACCATGATTGTGAAAACTATATTGATACATAGTTTTATGGTTCTTCCTAACTTCAGCCCCAAAATATTCAGCCTACTAGGATACCTCATCACTCAGCCATTTTAATCGATACTGCATATTCTATAACCATTTTACTATTTGTCATCCAATGTTAAATTATGCAAAAGAGACTGTTTTCAATTTTGATGAGTTTGCTATATATGTTTCATGAAGTAAGGTCAATTATTGGCAAACTTTAGTTGGGTCAGATTCGGATCCTTCTTGTCTGTTCGATTCCTTCTATGGTTAAATCTCACAAAAAATAGACAAGCATGTTCCAATCGAACAGCTGTCCAGGAAATTTAGAATTTATATTTTTGTCTAAACCCTGGACGATTTCAGTAATAAAAGTTTCTATAACTGTCAAGAATAACGTTTATAAAACTAAATTCTTGAAAACTAAAATGGTTGTTCTTCTATAGAAGTAGTTGCTCTCATTTTGAAAGTGTCAGTCCTTCAAGTATCCCTCAAGGTGAATTCCAGAAATACTTTCCACCAGTGCATGTCCCGACGTGTCGTTGACGTGTCCTTGCCTGTCGTTGGCGTGTCGTTCCTTTGCTTAAAACTCTATTTTCAAAGAGAAATTTCAAAAGCACCAAAATGTTTGGGACTGATTATAGACTTTATACGCTGTATAATATGGCCATGCTGTGGGGCTTACATAAATAATGATTTTATTGATATATTATGCAGGTACCCTGGCTGGTTCTAGAGGCTTTAGAGAGTTTATATTACTAGTAAGAGTAAATAGAGTCACTGAGTATAATTTGCCATTTCTCCTGTCGTAAATATCTCTCAGATGTTGATACACTCTTTTCGTTTGAGAACAATCACGAAATTTCATGCTGAGGCTGGACGGATATTTTATCATAGGGATTTCGAATGTCTATTGCTTACATTATTAAATTCATTATTGCTGTTTATAATATTTTCCACATCCAGCAAGAAGATGTTCTTTAATAAGATCTCAGCCTACTCAAACATTCTTAATTTAGATTTAGAAGATCTGACGTTTTGTTTCATACTTAATATTTATATACTATATACTACAAGTATTGCTACCGCCTACAATCGCTTATTGCGTGAAACAGGCTGTAGTGGATACCTTGAGGTAAGCGAGAACTATATTTGCTCCATCTATATATGATACCTAGCACTCTTTGGCATTTCGTGTGTCACGTCCTCAAATGTTTTGCAAAATAGTCAATGTGCAATCTGGCACCTTGCCTTGGCATTTTTAGCTTTTTTATACAATTATTACAGGAGGCCAGTATCCTATTTGTTTTAATTCAAAAATGGTAACACTGTAGAAAAACCTTCAAGGATAAAATATAGGGTCAGTGCAGGTTCAGGAGCGGACTGAGCGGTCGGGCAATCGGACGCGGAACGAGGTCCGGGGAACTTTGGGGGGCGCAATTACTCCAACGAGGACAGGTTCAGACTATTTCCTTTTGCTGAAAATTAACCTGGCTTCTAAGCTATGATTATTGGAAAACGATTGGTCACTTTCGAGTGCATTTATACACTCGTACATGGGCCAGGATTATATTCCTGACCGAGGCACAAAAAGCAGTCAGTCCGCCCCTGGGGTGGTTTGTTGTTGTCGTCGTTGTCGTTGTCGTTGTGTGTTTTTTTTGTACGATGAAAAACAAACCGAATAGCATTTTATAACGAGACAAAACGTAGGTGCTTACGCTACTATACTATTACTGGATAACTGAAAACTATCAGATACAGTGTAGACGTACAGCCTAAGTTCTATCATGTTAGTCGCAGGCCCGTAGCTGGGGGCGGGGCACGGCCCCCTGGCGAATATTTGTGCCCCCCTGTGCCCCCCCTGGCGCAATTGTACATCTTCCAAAAAAAAATAAAAATTAAGTATCGGTGTGTTAAATGTGATTTTTTTGATAAAAACACTGGTTTATATTATAAAAATTCAGGTTTTGTACTTGAAAAGAGAAGAAAAAGGTAATAGTTTCCGGGAAAATTTTTTAGATGTCGATTTTAGTCCACTCCCCGTCGACAATAAAAATAGAAGAATTATGAACGAAAAGCAAAAGTGTGCCCCCCTAAGAAATGAGAGCCAGCTACGGGGCTGGTTAGTCGTCTGGCGTGCGCTACAAATTTCAAGGCAATGAACTAGAGAAGCGCTGGGTATCCGAGTTCAGACTTTAGCGTCAAGAAAAAACGGTATAAATCAGCCACAACCGTGTTATTTTGGTGAATTTTGTGCGGGTAGTTTGTCCTCCTTCATAACTAGTAAGTTGCAAATAAATTGAAAAGATACGATCCCCAAACCGTTCAAGCATTAGCATAAAAAACGTTTTATCTGTGGTTGTACGTTAGTTTGTTGCATAACTGTGCGCAAATTTACAGGCGAATTAATAAATCTAATCAGTATATAGACATCATAGCCTCCTCCGCAGGCATCTCACGGGTCACTTGGGTTGCTTGGGTTTAGAAAGTTGGTGCTTTTTCCCCGCAACCAAATTCCTCCCGCGCGGCCAAGCTAAAGGCGATGCCTGCGGAGGAGGCTACAGTAGACACGCGGCGGTTGACTAGTAGGATAAAACTGCCTGAAAAATACAATAAAAACTTCAACGTTTCGAGCGAAGGCCCTTCGTCTGGAAGTCGTGGCTATACTAACTTCCAGACGAAGGGCCTTCGCTCGAAACGTCGAAGTTCTTATTGTATTTCTCAGGTAGTCAACCGCCGAATCTTCGTTTAGTTGGACTCTACCTACACTGGCACCACGTATTCGAGATATTACTACAGTAGACATGCGTTTCTTAGTTGTGTAGAGGGACTGGGCTGAGTAAAGAGGGGGCTTAAATTGTTTTCCTCTAAAAAGGGGGGCTGAATAAAGAGGGCTTAATTTTTTTTTCTATAAAGGAGGCCTATTAGGAGGGTCATGAAGGGGGTGCCAATTCCCAGTTCCCAGCCAAGTTTTGGTTCAAATCCCAGTTCCCAGCCCAATTTTGCCCCAAATCCCAGTTGCGAAATCTGAAATCCCATTCCCAGTCAGGCTATTTGCAAACTGATAATGAACCACTGATAATGAACCACTGATTACTGCCACCTACACTGAACAAAATGATGACGATTTTCAGGGGCTGTTCATATGAGCTGGGCACGTGCCATTGTTTTTATATGTTTTCGAGATTTTATTCACATGGGATTGTAGCTTCACGAGCTCATATATATAAATGCATTTATGGGGCCTTGTACAGTGTATAGTTTATTCCGCCTAGAAATAATCTAAGTCTAAACAGGTAAGGAATTAACGAAACTGAACCTTCTGAAGCAGTTGCCGAAGACAAAAAAGCATTTTACGAAACAAACGTGCGGGAATTTCTTGCTAGCGGCTGCCGGGATAGCCCGCCCCATAAAAGCAAATGACAAACTGGCCCGGCAAAGCGAGCCAGCCCGTTGAGAGGATATAAGAAGGGGGAGGGGACTGTAATTTTTCGGCAAATATTCTACTACTCCTTATTTCATATAAAACATAATGGTGAATACTATACAACACTACAACAGTTAGCCTGTGCACAGCCGTCAACAGGCTATACAACAGTAGACAAATAAGTATTTTTTTCGGAGAGGGATGTCAAAATCAATTTTATATAAAGATATAATTTAATTTGTGCTAGGCCCCCACCCCCTGTAATTAAAGACCGGTCCCTGGTTATTTGAATATACTATCATAACGAAGAATGAAGCGCTAGTAACTTTTAGCGAACGAATTAATGCTGGGGAGTGGAACCACTGGCCTTGGTAGCTAGAACTTGTTTGCGTGCTGAGGCGAAAAATACTGATTCTATGATTGTGTCTGCTCAGGTAAAAAATGGGATAATTTAAGCAGATATGTCAGATTTTAGAGAAATCCCATTCCCATTTC
This sequence comes from Trachythela sp. YZ-2020, assembly GCA_016169945.1. NCBI lineage: Eukaryota > Metazoa > Cnidaria > Anthozoa > Malacalcyonacea > Clavulariidae > Trachythela > Trachythela sp. YZ-2020. Next base: position 8,047,719 of record JADLSH010000260.1, read on the forward strand.
CAAAATTGTTTATCCCATTCCCAGTGCAGTGAATCCCATTTTCCCAGTCCAAAAAAGGCAAATCCCAGTTCCCATTTTACCCCTTCAGGACCCTCTATTAGAGAGGGAAGGGTGTATCTGAGAGGAGGGTTCTGTAGAGAATTTATGCTATGACATGCTTGTAACTGAACTGAACAAAATTTTGACTATTATGTTACTAGGCTACTCAAGTCCGATGCAGCCCAGCGGTGACTCATCGCGACATAAATAGATATTCTAACCAATTCAGCTGCAGCAACTGCAGGCATGTGATGCAGAAGGCAAGTGTGATTGTCACAGAAGCCGAAGAATGGGCTCGCAAGAATTTCGAGATCACGTGCTATGGTGATCATATTTCCTTGTGTTTCTGGGCTGGTGCTCGACAGCACGAAATTGTGGTACAAATGTTTGGAGGAGAAATACAAGTAAAAACGAATATTAATAGTTGGACAGAGTGGCTTCAGTCGGTGGTTCGACGCAACTGGACTAAATTCGTGGATGCTGCTTTCATTGTTGCGGGATTGGTTTTAGGCGGTGCCGGTGCAGTAGGAAATTTCCTTCGTGGTACGGTGTTCAAAGCTCTTACATTTGGTAACTGACTGAGACAATATCCAGAAAGCAAGGAAATGCTGTGAACAAATGAACTTAACTAAACAAGCGAATATAGCTTAAGTAATTGCGAGTCTTCATAATCATCAATGTAGTTTTCTACAGAGTTTATATGAAGTTAAAATTAATGCATAAGATGAAAGCGTGTAAAAATAACGTGTCTCTCTGCTGGTGGGACCGGATTTTCGCAGTAGTGGGTTTTCATGAGCACAGGTTTTATTAAGCCTTACCAGGCAGCAGATAGTAGAAATGTCGACACATATCTAGAGCATGAAAATTAAGCTAAATCATTCATTCAACTTAGTACAAACTGTAAAAGCTCGGGAGAAATGCCTGGTTTGTCATGTAAGGAAACCTGAACCAAACTAACTTTCTCTATACTGGATAGCTCTATCAGTTCTAAACTGTTCTCCTTAGAGGTCCAGTAAGGGTAATCTCTTATTGGTCCCGTATTACTACTACAGGAGGAAACTTAATCAAACTAACTTTATTTATACTGGATAGCTTTATCATTTCAAAACTGTTCTCCATAAAGGAATCATCCCTTATTGGTGCAGTGCTACTCCAGGAGGAAACCTAAACTAAGCTAACTTCATTTATACTGGATAGGTCTATCAGTTCTAAATTGTTCTCCCAAGAGGTCGATCCAGTAATACACTAGTCAATTCAAACCCCGGCCCCCCAACCCCCGGGAGTATGCGGACATTTTAACATTTCTCAAGTGTTAAAATCCCGGCCTTAAAAAGTTTTCCATTTGTTAAAATGCCCGGCTTGCCAGACCGATCATATAGCTTTCCAAAGTCTAGCTTTTCATCTACAGCTGTTACAGGCAGCTATCAAAAGAAGAAAGTCTGGTGAACGTGTGTGTCAGTTTATTAAATCGAAGACTCTACGAGAGTTAAATCCCCTACATTTTATCCCTGCCCAAATGTCCAGTGTTAAAACCCCGGGTAGCATGATGGCAAAATTTGTTAAAACTCTGTAGTTCCCCCGCCAAGTCACGTTAAAACCCCGTATATGCCCGGGGGTGGGAGGGGGCTTCTATTTACTAGTGCATAAGAGCAATCCCTTACTTCGAAAGAAGCCTGGCTACGAACCTCTACGAAGAACTTCACTTGAAACATTTTTAAATCCTTTTCTGGTAGTTCATGGCTAATTTACCTGGCCTTAAACTGGCCACCATGCAAGTGGTTTCTACTGACAAAGGGCCAAAACGTCGACATGTTTTTCAGATAGTTCAGAAACAAACCGCGTGCGCAGCTTTACTTAAGCTTGTAGATTCATTTACCTGGTCTTCAGTAAACTGCTGTCATTCCAAACAGATGAAGCCGCCTTCTTTCCAAGCAGAAATGTTCAATAATATGAAAGATTTCTTCAGGCCGCGGGTTTCTCCGTGCTCTCAATTGGAGGCTGGAAGAAAATTGAAAATATTTACTCAAGTACTAAACTAAACTAACTATATTTATACTGGTAAGCTCTATCAGTTCTAGACTGTTCTTTCTAGAGGACCAGTAAGCATCATCCCTTATTGTTCCAGTGTTACTACAGGAAATAAACTAAACTAACTTTATTTATACTGGATAGCTCTATCAGTTCTAAACTGTTCTCCCTAGAGATCCAGTAAGAGACATCTCTAACTGACTTTAGTATATCCTACATAGCTCTATCACTTTTTAACTCTTTTGGCAAAAAGTAAGAAACAACCCCTAATTGGTCAAGTGTCACTACAGGAGAAATCTCGGAGGGAAACCTGCGGTTTTTGTTAGAGTGATACGGAGTCAAACTGGAACCATGGGGCGGCGTTTATTAGATAAGAAGCATAGGCAGGGGCGTCTATTGCAATATTATGGTTTGATCGAGGCGTCCACTAGATAGGGACGTTTATTACAGAGTGGGCGTTTATTGGATCATTTGTTGTAGCTATTTCTTTAAGACAAAGATGACAAGTTGAACTGTGCTTCAAAACACCGGAACGATGACTAAGACATGTTCCAGTGAAACTATCAGTTTCTACAAAATAAACAAATTTGCTCATAGAACGTGTTTTTTGTATTGTATTTTTGCACTTTTTAATTTTTTTCAAGAAACTCACTTGCTCGTTCGCTAAGTGAAAACAATGCGTGCATAAATACCACGGTACCACCATACTTCCCATGAACAACCCAAACAACCAGGATTTTCGCGCTTGTGGCGCTCAGTCTGTTTCACTGGTCTATTTTTACCCAACCCTCTACCATTTGGAGCTGTCAATTATTTCAGCCAATCAGCGTGTGGTTAGTAACAATAATTTTATTTGCGACTGTTCATCGTTAGATGCAAACGATGGCGTGATGGATGCGTTTATTATAGAGAGGCGTTTATTAGCAAGAGGGCGTTTATTAGAGGGACGCGTTTATTTGAGGGAGCCGTTTATTGGGAGGCGATTAATAGAGAGTGGGCGTTTATTAGAAAGAGGCGTTTATTAGCGAGAGGGGCGTTTATTAGAGGGACGTCTTTTTGGAGCAGTATTCTATTTCCCAACACTCGCATTCCAGCTCAGTTGATTTAGGTATGGAATAAACGTTAGTCAGCGGAAAGAAAGTGAGTCAAAGACGAACTTCCTGCGGTGATAAGTGCACGAATTTTCCAGGTGGGTGGGTGGGATCGTCTCGCTAATACGCTCACTTTGTTGCTGACTTGAAGATACTGAGCTAAAACCGAGCTGAATCGCCCTCTTATACGTGTGGTTCTCCATCCACATACTTATCTTTTATTCAAAACTCCTTATTAGGTGTTATTTATTCCTAAATCACTTTCGCATATAATTACGAGTATTGAGAATAGTATTCTATTTCCCAACACTCGCATTCCAGCTCAGTTGATTTAGGTATGGAATAAACGTTAGTCAGCGGACGCCTGTCTCATCCTTTTCCTTCTTTACACACACGTCGCCTTCAAAACAATCCTTCTTAACTCACCCCATACCTAAATCCCATCCCTTATCCCCAAACCTCCCCAAACCTCGTATTTGGGATAAAAACAATGCAAACTTAACAACCGCATAGCAATCATATACATATATATACATATACATACACGTAGATATACACATATTCTCGTACACATATACCAAGTAGACACTAAGGTATAAACATATAATATGTAAACACATAACTAGATCGATAACTTCCAATTAAGTTGAAGTGGGTGCAGGGAACGCACAAACAAAACGTTTCAACTCATTTAGTTCCTGCCAATCCGAAGTAGTTTCGCCAGTAGTCGCCGCCGCTAACCTAGCTGACGCCCCCATAGGGTTGAGCACCCTCGCAAGCTTAAGATAATGGAGAGCGGTGTGGCGACGAGTCCAACCTACATGATCCATAATGTCGGATAACTCAGACCCAGTCAACGCCAAAGTGATGGCACAACCCGCCCGAAAACCATGCAAGGTCTCGCCTCATCTTCCTCCATTTCAGCCAAATAATGCTTTAACCGCGCTTCCGCTGCCGAAGAGGTCAAAGGTGAATTTTTCACTCCACCATTAGGGGTCGTAGGGCGAAACAAATAGCCTGTTGTCAAATCAACCCCCAACCCGTGTGCAACAGCTATATATTGCTCAATGGCAGCGACAGGACAGATAGTGAGATTAGGGTTTCGTCTGATACCAAACACGTTAGAATCTCCATCTCTTAAAGTCTTACCCCAGACATGGTTAAACAGCAATCCATCGTCATTGGGAAAACGCAATAGCTCGGGCACCTTAACCTGGCCCATGTCGCCAGGGCGGTCCCCACTAAAGAAGACCGCCTTAAAATAAGCCTGATCTCGCGCAATCAGAAAACATTGTGAAGACGGGATCGTAGTAACTTCTGCTAATCGATTCAAATGCAACGCCAACCGAACCAACTTATCAATAAGAAACGGTGTAGCTTGTTTTGGGGTAATTCGAGCTTGAAGCTGCTCGGCCGTCACCAATCGCAAATAATCTCGAACCACCTTATCAGCGGCAGGATTCCCCACACCCAATCTCGTATCCCATTCGCCATCACGTCCAAGGGCGGAAAAAATGGCACGCAATTTCCCAATATATGAATCCACCGTCTTAAATGACAAGCGCATAGGGCATCCACATGCGTATACCCCCCTTTGTCCAAGAAACAAGCAACCGTTTTTGTGGACTTGAGTCTTCCCATTCTGGTCTTTAAATACCAAAAACCGTGTCAAATCTCCCGGAGTTGCCGTCATCAGTCCCCGCTGACCTGGGAAAGCTGACAAAAATGCTTCCAACTCCTTCCGCAAAGAGTCCTTCTGTCGTACATAACTAGTAGCCTGATCCGACCTCCACAATTGATAGAGACGATTATCTATGACCGCCAAATCAACCTGCGGAGGTACGCCCGACTGTAACCGAGAAATAAGTTGTCGCTGATACCCACAACGTTGACAAAACCGGAAGTCAAAATCATTAGCGTAACAACAACCCGGACAACGGACGGACGATACAAACAGCTTGGCCATAGGCGCGCAGTGCTAAAAACAATAGACAAACAAAACGCGGCGATTCAATATATGAGAAATAAACACACCGATTCAATATATGAACAAAAGCAATTTATTAATACACGTCTTCTTCCTTTAAATTAATTAGAATTACTAAATGAGAAATATCAAAGCCATACCAATCAATGTTAACGGATAATAAAGTCACCAAATTACACAGAAATGAAATCTAACGCGAAAACCCACAAGTCACCAGGAAGTCCCGGATGTGGCATCCATCCCCCTGAACTTGGCAACCACAGCGTACCCTTATCCCCCCGCTGAGCTATCCGTAACGATAGAGTAGCATGCTCATGCAGCACGGGCCACCAATATTTCCTGGGATATACATCCAATGTGACAAAAGTACACGATCTTCGACATTTCCTCAAAAAACGCAACACCGCACCCACCAATAACAAAGGTGGAAACACATACGGACGGGACAACATCGTGTCTGGTCGAGACAAATTCTGGGCAAAGACATTTACCCCAGCTGAACCAGGAGACGGCCATGGCGTAAAATGGGGTAACGGATGCCCTTGTAAATCCCGCATCACATTCGAATCGAGAGCCATCAAATCACACGTATGGCCTCCCGAGCCACCGAATCGTTGTTGGACCAGACCCCATGCCTCAGCGTCCAAATGACAATCGGAAGCCGACAAACGACGAGACGGAGCATCCGCTGGATTGTCTTGACTAAAGACATGACTCACGCGAAGATGCACATTCAAGGTAACGGTGGCGAAGAACAAACGCTTAACAGCCCAATTAAGTGCGGGACTACGTCCACCACGACTATTCCACGCGCATACAACCGCTTGATTGTCCACCATAGCATCGACCCGCGTATTCTCAATCTCATCTCTGAAAGAAAATAACACTCTCTCCAAAGCGATTGCCTCCTTAACCGAGATATCCCATCGTGCTTCCTCTGGAGACCAATAATCGGACACCTCGAGAAGCGCCGGTGACATCATTTGACCACCCCAGCCAAACGCCGATGCATCTGACGCAACTGTCACACGAATATGGCGTTCTTCCCTCCAAGGTAACGATTGGCGCCAAGTATCCAAAGAAGACCAATGAGCAATCTCCTCTCGCAATGGACCACGCAAAGGAATCGATTTGCCCGTTCTTTGAGCCATAGAAATCGCTGCATTCATTTCACGGGTAAATAAAATAGCCGCAGGAATGGCCAGCGAGAACGAAACACATTTCCCCACCAATTTTTGCAAAACTTTGACAGTGACCTTCCTCCCCTTTAAAATCTCCGACACCAAAGCCAGAAAGCTAGCTTGCTTCTCTGGAATCATTTGAAATATCTCCTCCAGAGAATTAACCAAAAACCCAAGATATGGCACCACCTTACGAGGCACCAGAATAGATTTCGACAAATTCAGAAAATATCCCAAACGGACCAAAAAATACGCCACTAGAAACAGAACTGATTTCGCGGCCAAAAACGGCGCTGGTCAACATCCTCCACAAGTGAATATGCCCCCTGTGTTAAGGAAACGCGTAATTGCCCATTGTGTCGGTCATCAATATACAACGAACACGGTACATGAATTGAACGGAAGTAATGAGACACCACCAACCCAGTAGTATGATACACGTATCGAGACGTTTTCCACCCAAAAGGAAGGGAATTATATAAGAAAAGCCATCCTCCCCATTGAATACCAAAATATTGACGCGTATCATGGTCAAGCAAGAGATGATCATAACCCGACTTATCATCGAGGACCGTCTGGTAGGAATCACGCTCAATATACCGAGGAAGGTCACTCAACCGGTCTAACTGAAAAGGATGGTCTTTAATCCACAAGTTTAAAAAACGTGCATCATAACACAATCTAGGCTTATTAGGCTCAACCGTTAATGGAAGGACCAAATGAGGCATTTCAACTGTACCAACTCTCCCCAGTAATGATATAGCGCCATTACTAGTCCGTTCAATCAACGTTGCACGAATAAATTGGGCAAACGGACGACAAGAAGGATTATTTGAAAAATGACACACTGGCGGTCGATCAGAATCATATGTTTGACCCTTAAAAACTCCTCGATAATGTTGAAAATGCGGAAAAATAGACACTTTATCCCGGATCCAACTTAAAACTTGAGCCTGCTGTGTAGTAGGACAATTGCCCACCATAGCATCCCAATTATCAGCATGGGCATGAAGTTCCCCTGCCCGAAACGATGAAGGATCACGGTAAACTAAATTGGCAGGGTCACCCAAAGAGTGACCATTAATAATACGTTCCAATTTTTCTTGACTAACTGTCATCCCGCCACTAGCATCCACAGGGGTCCCATTAATGTCCACCCATCGTATTGATGCTTTCTGGGCAACTTGGACAATTTTCGTATCAAACACACTATCATATTCCCAGTCCAAAGTAATGGGCGTCTTCGCCTGAAAACAAGATTAGAACCCCAATGAACCAATGGAACCGAAAAAGCCAGCGGAAGGATGACAGTTCTGACCTGGCCTAGCCAGGGGAGTTATTTTAGAGACTCTGTTTCAAAACTGCCAAGCCCCAAAGACTCTCGATTGCTCAACGAGGGAACGAACAATTAAACCCCCCAGGAATGCATGAACACACAATTTTCCACAACACAAGATGTATTATATATTTATATAATAAATATTCTTTCCTTTTAAGAATTCACATAATATAAATCAGAGCATATATAAGTAACAACAACATCACGATAAAAATATATCATCAATCATACAATTAGTTATTAAGGTTATTTGAGGAAGTTGAGGTTGAAGCAGAATCCGCTCCTGAATTTCGGCTTGCTTGGATATCTCTTGTCCTCTTGAAACACGTGGCCTGAAAGTGACCCGGTATACCACCAGAAAAACACCGCCGATCTTGTATTACTCGCTGGCCCTCGCCCTCTCTTTGCTGGTGTGCCGACATCTTGCACAGCCTTGCGTGAATATCGCTTATCCACCTTGCTCACGCGCTCCAAAACTTTCTCATGATCTCTATCCCCCAATAACGCTAACATCAATTGTCGAAAATACTCGGATGACTCGCCAATCTTATCCCGCATAGTATCATAGGCCGCCCGATAATACGAACTCTTTTCATGTTTCAAGTCATGTGCAGTGTCTTTCAAAGACTCCAACAATTCCAGAGCATCATATTTGTTAAATTCGCCACTAGGCCGAGCAGTCATGCCCAGAATTTTCTCTGAAGCATCTCAACTGACGGTTTCGACAACATTTCCATATTTTTCCTCAGAGCAGCAAACTCCTGTTTGATGTTCTATAAGAAACAAATACACCATAAAGTACGACTTAATCATACATACTACGAAACAGCCACTCAAAACCAAGTCACATAACTGAACTGTCGCACTGGCAGTTAAAATAACCATCCATGCACGCCGATGGTGCTACACGCAAAATACTTCAACTCACATAACTTCACTGGCCAACTGGCAGTTAACAGAACCATCCACGTCGGTGGTTCTACACACAAAATACTTCAAAGCACATCTCTTAACTGTCCAACTGGCAGTGAAAAATAACCATCCACACAGGTGGCGATACTCAAGGTCACATAACTTAACTGTCCTACTAGCAGTTAACAGAACCGTCCACGCAGGTGGTTCTACACACAAAAAATACTGCAAGTCACATAACTTCACTGTCCTACTGGCAGTTAACAGAACCATCCGCGCAGGTGGTTCTACATACAAAATACTTCAAACCGATATCACATAACCTAACTGTCCAACTGGCAGTTAACATAACCATCCACACTGGTGACTATACCCAAGGTCACATAACGCAACTGTCCTACTAGCAGTTAACCGAACCGTCCACGCAGGTGGTTCTACACGCAAAATACTGCAATTCAGATAACTTAACTGTCCTACTAGCAGTTAACAGAACCATCCACGCAGGTAGTTCTATACACACAAAATACTTCAAATCATATAACTTAACTGTCCAACTGGCAGTGAACAGAACCATGCACACAGGTGATTCTACACACAAAAATACCTGCAATCGCATGGCAGTCAAGACAGTCTTTCTTACCCCTAAACAGGTCAACTACAATACGTCTAGTCCAACAAAATGCAATGGCGTCTCAAAGTGGCAGTAAAGCCGTAACGAGAACGATTATTTGCTAACATTTAAAGCTGAGCTTAACTATAGGCGTACAAATAAGGCATCGTTCATGCAAATTTAAGCCATAAACACGCTCAAAAACAGCACAAAGATCGATAACACGCTTCAACAAACCAGCAATTAATACAATTCTAAAACAATACTCAATAGACGGAACCTACATCGCAAGTTCAAACGTATAAACCTAATCTATTATAAAACAAGCTAACAGCAAATAACATGCAATAACCGGCTAACTGCATTATGGAAACTTAATCGTTCATCCCCACAAATAAACTCTCATATCCATGCGATAACCGCAGGAACCGTTTCAGCAAAACGTTAAAACAGTGATTAACCCGCTTTAGCGAACACTACACCCACACACTATTCAAAAAGAACGACCACACTATTTCGCAATGCAAAAATATACGTTTAACTATAGCCAAAAGAGTAAAAAAGAAACCAAGGAAAACGTCAAATTATCTGTAAGCGAGTACACAATGTACACACCAAAAAAAATATATAGATATTATACCTCCAATTCTGCATTCGGATTGTCGGCCATATACGGGGGTGCGGCGGCTGCCGCCTGAGGCTCTTGCCGCGGCTCTGCTTCTGGGCCTTGAGGCACTTGAACCTGGTCATTCTGTTCCTGAAGAAACTGCACGTCGCCTTCAACAGCCTCTGCCATGGAAAATTCGTGCCTTGCTTGTGCCACCAAAAAATCGTCTCGCTATAAATACGCTCACTTTGTTGCTGACTTGAAGATACTGAGCTAAAACCGAGCTGAATCGCCCTCTTATACGTGTGGTTCTCCATCCACATACTTATCTTTTATTCAAAACTCCTTATTAGGTGTTATTTATTCCTAAATCACTTTCGCATATAATTACGAGTATTGAGAATAGGGAGGCGATTATTAGAGTCGGCGTTTATTAGAGAGAAGCGTTTAATAAAGTATATTAATTTTTTGGCACCCTTTTTATCCCTACGTCACCCTACCGTTTTGCGACAGCTCGTGCCAAGCCTCCAATCTCTCACGCGTTCTTTTTAAGATTTCTCTTTTGCTGTAACTTAAAAATGGTATGTTTTGAAAAAAATACATTTAGAATCCTTGTGATTTCTCATCAATCCGACTCAGAATTGAGATATAAGATACGAATCGGTATAGCCTATATAATATTTTACAAAAATATGCCCTTATTTTTAAATAGATTTCGATTAAAACACGAAAAAATCCGTAGTTTTTTTACTGATTATTTTCCAATAGTGCTCTCTTGCTCCTACAATTTGTGTGCAAAAGACGGAACTCATTGGTATATGAGCAAGTTAAATTGCTAAATATATGTGAAATAAGATAACTTCTTATTCCGTATAGTGTTAAAGTGTGAAGTTTAATCTTGCACGGAATAGAATTGCACATATATTTGGTAATCGGTATACTATAGACATAGGCTGTTTATACGAAGAACGTGTGGTTTAAACCTTGCACTTGTTGTACATGTCATGCTACCTCCTCTGGGACCTTTGACAACTAGATTTTGTCCCACATTGCGGAATCGTTCAACATTTGCTCCCCTACCCTATTGCAGACCTGTTAATGTCTTGTATGCACAGTCACCACAGAAAAGTCAGTTTTTGGCCCAATTAATGCAATCATTAAATCACAGATTTTGAGCTAACCCCTTCCTCCTCAGTTTACAAAGCAGGATGAGATCTATTTGTCAATGGTCGTTTGAAAAGGTCGAATGTTTAAATACATTGCAGATGAGGGCATCCCAGATTGGATGTTTGTCTCACAGAGACTGAAATAATGGCCAAAAGTTGTCCAGAGAAATGTCCGACCAATATCTGAAAAATACAATAAGAACTTCAATGTTTCGAGCGAAGGCCCTTCAGACAGGCCTTTGCTTGAAATGTTGAAGTTCTTAATATTGTTTTCAGGTAGTTTTACACATCTCAACTGCCGAATCTTTGTTTTACTCTACCCACACTGGCACCGCAGGGTTGTAATGGAATAACATTGAAATAAAAATGAAATATAAACATGGACTACTTCATTTTGTCCACACAAGATGTACAACTAATTTAGCATTTGGTCTGACAAATTGGAATTTTATTGAAAAATGTCCGATGTCCAACCGTTATTTCAGGCTCTATAGCGTCTCATCTGCAAGATATATACAGCAAACTCTTTGGTAATATGCAGTTGTGCCCAAGGGTGAACAGTTGCAGATAGTATGTTGTCAATAAATTGTTGTGTGTCAGTGAAACTTTAATGTTTGTGATGAGCATTTGAAGGTTTCAAGAAATAGTTTTGTTTACCTAAGATGCAATTAACAATATTACAAAATATTAATTTTTATTACTGACTACCTTTTAGAGTGAAGGCACAGCAACAATTAGGACAAGAAAGTTCTTAACCAACCGCCTGCTTCAACGCAAGCAAATGGTAGGTTGTCATTTCATTACTTTACTATGTTACTTTGTCATAATATGTTATGTCTTTTGGAAAACTGCAAATGTTACAATTTGCAGCCCTAATAATGGGCTGTTTGCATAACATTTAGCATAACAAGTAAAAAAAAAAACAATAAAAAAAAACAATAGTGCCATCTAGTCATGATTCACTGATCAAAATGTTCCATTGTCATTTCATTGTTTTGAAAATCTCACTGTTTTCCATGCTATCCAATCACTCATTGTTTTGACTTATATGTAACGTTTCGGTTATACAAATGGCTTATTTTTATCTTTTATAGGTTGTGGATATCATCCACCCAGGACGGGCAAATGTACCAAAAACAGAAGTCCGCGAGAAACTTGCGAAAATGTACAAGACAACAGCTGATGTGATATTTTGTTTTGGGTTCAAGACTCAGTTTGGTGGTGGACGTAGTACAGGCTTTGCACTTATTTACGATAATTTGGACATAGCTAAAAAGACTGAACCCAAATACAGATTAGTCAGAGTAAGTAAACACATTTTAAGAATTTATTCAAGGAAGTTTGGGAACATGGAAATACTATTTGCCAAAACAAAAGGTGTCGGTTAAACTATATATACCACAAATATCAAATGTGTTCAGAGTTTGCACAACTGTATTAAAAGTAGATAAATTTTGTTAATTCGATGCAAAATAGGTTGAATTGGTTCAAGTTTTCATTCATAAAGTTATTTGTTTCTTCGATGCAGCCTGTAAATTGTGCCGTACTCATAGAGCAACCTAAACTGTTGTTACTGTTTGGAAATGTCCACATAGTGTTCAATTCAGGGCCTTTTTTAACGGATAGGCTGGGGGGGCAAATGCCCCCCCAGTCCCCATGTTGGCCCCCCCAGTAAGCTATTTTGGCCCCCCCAGTGAAGGTCCCTTTTGTCCAAAATATAAGCAAAAAAGGGGGGAAAACTGAGTTTAGAAGAAAGTTATGGTATTCTCACAACAAAACCTGGCTCCATTTAGATGGGATATATCAAAATTGTCTCTGAAAATGCAGGAAATCAAGCCACAGAGACTCAAGAATACAAAAATTTTCTGGGGGAGTAGCCCCAGACCCCCCTTAAGCTTCCCACACCTGTAATACACCATCTAGTTGTTACGTCCCCTTTCGATTATGGCCCCCCACTAACGATTTCTTAAAAAAGGCCCTGGTTCAATTAGTTTGGCAGAAATTAGTTTTCATAAATTAGATGACTAAGATGACTTGTTCTCTAGCATGGTTTGATGGAGAAAGTAAAAACAGCTCGAAAGCAGCTGAAAGAAAAGAAAAACAGAATGAAAAAAGTCAGAGGCACAAAGAAAGCCAAAGTAGGAACTGGAAAAAAGGTAATATTTATAAAATCTATTTACAAAGGCAGCCATATATTCCTATATTATGCCAAGAAATTGGCCCCTATGAATTTGTTTTCATATGTGGAATTGAAACAAATTTTAACTGTAAAACTAAGACATAATTTGCGTTGTTTTTCGTTCTTTTTCAGTAATGGATGATCTCCAGCCAAGAATGCTTTTAATTGTTCTGAAATAAAATTTGTAAATTTATACATGTTTGTTGTTGTTGTTGTTTTTGTTTATAAGACTAACATAGACCAGATAAATTCACAACTGGACACAAGTTTGTCCAGTTACATTTACATTCACACCGGAATTCCTACAGTTAGCTGTTCATGGATATTGTGTGAACTCCAAAGGCGGAATCGTGCAAATTGAAATGAGGGAACATGAATTTGAATGAGATAAGGGAAATATAGTCCAATTATTTCTGAGATCAGCAGCACCTGTATGTACAGTCCAACCTTTTAAGAGATCAGTGGGTATGTGATTAGGTTTGATACAGTGAACTATAAGTATACTGGAACGCTAACTCCTATGATCAAGTCCTATGATTCGTTGAAGCCAATGCGCGGGAATTTGAACTTTCAAAAGGACTGAGGAGAGTTCCGAGGAGTGAGAAAAATTCCGTCAAAAGTTTGTTTTTGAGCGAAAATTTGCAAGAAAAGTACTTTTTACATCAGAAGACTTCAATGTTTTGGATTCAAATGTGGTTTTGCGATTAGTTTTCACTGTTTTACATCTATCTGCAGCAAAAATGAGGCGGATCGTTATCGTATATGGAAAAAAAATGACAAATGTTTGAACGTGCCGAAGCAAACTTTGCTCTTTAACTCAGAAAAAATATACTAGAAAACACTTAGGCAGCCCCCAAATTGATTTTGCACTATACTCCAGGTATTGCTTTTTATCTTGAGCTTTTAGTCCTTGCTTTAACCCTTCTAAAATATAAACAAATTGACGATTTTCAAGTGGTATTATTTTTGTCTTCGCGCCTTTTTGTTGGTCATCAGTGAGCACTTTGAATATGACGGCTGAGCTAGCTTATATAATCCTTATTTTAACTGTCAAAAATAAGTTACTGCATGCTTGAAAAGCAATTTTTCAATGTATCTTATATTTTTCTACATAAATTGTATCATAAAATCTCTTAACTCTTTTTGGAAAGTCTCATAACTCAGAAAAACCAAACATTTTCGCGCGGTTTTTTGACAAATTTTGTTTTTTCCCAGTAATATTTCAGAAACTGAACGACCTTTGTTCATTGTAAGTACTTGAGTAAAAAGTTTAATTGTTCTAGTGTAGTCAAAGATAAATAGTGAAAGTATAAAGGAAATTGAAATGGGTAAAATTTGCAATATAAAAGTGTATTTAAAAAAATATGTTAAAGATGTGGCACTACCAAGCACGCTTATTTCCCCTGAGTTGTTCCAGCTTATAGTTCACTGTATGATATAGTGTAAAGTTTTGAAAAGAACAGTGGGTATGTGATTAGGTTTGATATAGTCCAGTTTCTTTCTGAGATCCAGTGACACGTGTATGTATAGTCCAGATATTTGCAGAGTTCAGTGGAAACTTGAATTTTAGTGACAAAAGTCCAGTTCATAACGTGCAGATTTTTAGAGATCAGAGCCTGAAATTTACTGAGCTCAAAAAACTGAGTCACGTGAGGTCAGCGTGTCTCAGCAATTTTTGGCATGCGTGATGGCAGAAAATAACACGTGACGTCAGTCGAAACGAAAGCAAATTTTTGTAGTTCGACTTTGATTTCTGGCACGTGTGGTCTAAAAATTGAACAAAAACTACGATTTTTCTTTAAAATAATCAGCTTTAATGGCTTCTGGAGACGAAACAGGGGGAAAGGAGAAAAAGAAAAACCCTAAACCGGAGGTATGAGCGAAATCAAGCGGCAAAAAGGGTCTTAATTTGGCCACATTTTAGGGACATGAGTTGTACTAGAATGACTAAGGTTTATCGTTTATAATCGAATTGTTGTGTATAAGTGAATTTAAGGTTAGGTTTTTAAATAGTTTATTCTTAAAGGAAAGATTTCTGTTCAATTTGTATTAGTTTTTGTACTGTATAGTTAAAAAGGAAGTTAGATGTTTATTTGGTTCCATATATAATAAACAGCAATTATGCAATTTACTTAAAACAAGGTCAAACCTTGTATATAAATTGTCCGTAAATGGATTTGACTTGGGAATTTATGTTCAGGGAGGGATAGATTTGGTGAATATGGTAGAAAGTAGGTTAAATTTGATGTATAATGGCAGGAAAATATCTTAAAAGTATTAGGTGTTAATTATGTAAGGAACAGATTAAAATGTAATGTACATTTTTTGTAAACTGGGTAACCAACCAATGCCCAGTAGTGCTGTTTAGTTTTGAGCGTATAATCCTGGCTGGCAAGTTGTTTTGCCCATTCAGAAACTTGATGTACCAAAACTGTGAATGAGTTATTCCAGAAAAAAATAACACTCCCCCCACTCATTTCATAGGTGGGGAAGGTGTGAATGTTTTCTGGAATGGCCCAATGCATCCTCTGGCCTGAATATTTAATCTGTCATGTTTTTTCAACAGGGTACAACTACATGAATATAGCACTATCCTAACATTGTGAATGTTTTGAGGCGAAAACAGGACACATAACTTCAGTCTTCCATCCATGGTTTTGGTTATATTGACTGATAGAAATTTTGGCTATTTCGTGAATTTCAGAATGAATTCAATAAAAATGGCCAGTTTATAAAGCAAGTATAATGCATAAATTGTGTCACAACAAACAAAGTGGGATAAATTTTAACCTATGGATAGCTCTAATCGAGCTTTGAGCAAATTGGCCCAAGTTATTATAATGCATTATTTTGAAAACTTGGGGAAAAAACCTAAAAATATGTTGTTGTGTCATAGAGTGTAGCTGAAGGAAGCAAGAATGAACCAGATATGTCAAAGGAGTTAGCAGTCAAACATCCATTACAGAATAAATGGGCTTGGTGGTTTTATAAAAACGAGAAGGGTAAAACGTGGGAGGCGAACCTGAGACTAATAACTACATTTGATACTGTATCCTTTGTAGTAGTATTTGTTATATTTGTGCCCCCAGTTTGAACAGTTAATTAACCAACTACCATTTAATTCTAACTTTCCCCTTGAATGCAAGATGTCAGGGCTCGAAATAACGGCCAGTCAACGGACATTGTCTGGTCAGAATTGAGTATTGACCGGACAAAACCCTTGAATGCCAGTCTTTTTGTCCGGTCAAATAACAATTCGTTTTCATCAAGATTGAGTTGTTGTTTTTTTGTCAAATGATTTGAGTGTGTATGTAACTTGTCTAATAATTAAGCATCATGTATTGTAACGCAGTTGCAGGATCTGAACGTCATTATTAAACGGGTTAGTTTAGGCAAAATATTTGTCCGTCCAAAAATGCGTCATGTCCGAGCAAAAACACATTTTACCGGACAATGTGACCACCGCATGTCCGTTCGTTATTTCGAGCCCTGAGATGTAGTTCAAATGTTTAGCATTTGGACGATGACAAATAGAACAATTGTTTGTCATCACATTCTGAGCGAAAGCTGAGCCACAAAGTATCTCATACAAGAGTTGCAAGTGTAGGTTATTGGTGCAATGCTTGCCGCTGTGTTTTGAGAAGCGAGACTTCCACTTTTCTCCAAACAAAACACAAGAATTTGCTGGAAATAAAGACCTGCTCATGCACACATTTTTTCCTTGAAAATAACCAGTCTTGTTATATAGCTAGGGTGAGCACCAAACGTGATTGGCTGATTTGCGGTCACGTGACTTTAGATAAATGCAATGTATCTCGCCGTGCAACAAGTGAAAAATTGTTGCCCGCCCGACTGGCTACGTACATAAATAAACAAAATGGCAGCACAACTCGCAAGTTTATAAACTACGATTTTCCAAGTTTGTGTTAAAATAAAGAATGTAAAAGAGAAGAAAAATACACAACAGGCAACAGGATATGCTGCTGAAACCGTTTAAGTAGGTTCTTTTAATTTTAAATATGTGTACACTACTGTATAGAGTTTTTGGCCGCGAACATAATATATGAATGTTGTTGATTTTTCTTTCGTCGCTATATAACAAAACACTTAATGTCTGTTCCCTCGGGAAATAGTTAGTTTTGTTTTCCCTCGAGCCTCAATGTTTCCCTCGACTTCGTCTCTGGAAACATTGAGACTCTCGGGAAAACAAAACAAACTATTTCCCTCGGGACCAGACATTAAGTGTATAATATGTGTCCGATAAGCAATGATATTTGCCAGTCTACCTAAAATATTTACTGTTCGTTGACCGATGATCAGCATCTATATCCGCCCTTGTCATTGTTTATCGAATTTATATCATGGTGTGTTTCCCATCTTAGATGGAATCCATCTTCTGATATGAATTCAGCTATTATATTAGAGTATGTGTTGTGTTGTCAATCCTTGATGAAATACTCAAATACTAAAGGTTGAAGATTTTTGGGCGATATACAATCATATAAAGAATGCTGGAAAATTGCAGTCTGGTTGTGACTATAGTGTTTTTAAGGTAGTATTTATATCAAAATTGTGTATTGGCCGTGTATATATTATTTTGTACATTTGCAATAAGCCAGTAAATGTAATAAATGTCAAATTTAGGATGGCATAAAACCGATGTGGGAAGATGACAAAAATAAACTTGGTGGTCGTTGGTTAGTGAATAATAATAGAAATCAACGAGCAGAATTAGACAGAATATGGCTAGAAACGGTAAAACTTGTTGTTAAATTCAATATAATGTTAGAGTGCTGAACAAATTACACCACAGCCAGGCATTTAGCCAGGCGGCCTTCCAACCATACTATGGGCGGCCACTTCTGAATTTTAATAGACGGTCATGGACGGCCTAAGAAAATAATTTCTTTAAATTGGCAACTTATAAACTGTTATATTTCTTGAAGATGTTTGCTTTAGCTGTTGTATACATTTCAATGCCTCTTCGTCGAAAACACGCTGAGTTATGAGCATCAGACAATTGATTTCAAGCACCATGTATTTTACCACTGCCAGGAAAATTGGTGGCCAGACCCACAGAATTTATTGGATGACCACTTTTGGCATCCTGGCTAAAAGCCTGACTACATTTGAAACTGATATTCAATTCACTTGTTTTGGTGTATAATTTTATTGAAAAATATAATATAAACATTCATACCATCCCTTGCAGTTATTATGTCTAGTTGGTGAAGCTTTTGACGACTATTCAGATCTAGTATGTGGTACAGTAGTTCAAATACGACCTAAAATGGATAAACTTGCAGTATGGACAGGAAATGCTAAAGAACAACAAGCTAATGTAACGATAGGGTAAGAAAACAATGGTGTAGCAGAGGTACCCTTTGTTCCATTCACCACCCATTCCCCCAGGCCGTACAGAGACATTTAGGGCCCGGGAAAAACATAACTTTGGGGCCTTAGCTATTTTCCATCCTCAAAGATCTTTGGCATCATGCACTTGTTTAGAAAACTGATTTCCATACCCTTGAACTTCTTTTGTAAATTACTCGCCTCCCTGAGTACGTATCTACGAAAAATCACTCACATCGATAAAAATAAGAACTTTTATAACTTTTTACTAACAATAATACCCCGGCACATGTAAATATAGCATTCCTATTGGTTCCTATCTACTTCCGGTCACGCAACTTAATGTTTTTATCTAAAATCTTCAACACTTCTGTATTATGCTCTGCATTAAACCTGCATTGAGTACTAACATACCTTAATATTCTGAGAGACTATTTACTGAGTAATATATATCCTTATTTTTTTTGAGGTCCGTAACTCAGGTCCGTAACTAAAATAGAGCCTTTTTTTGATTGGTTTTCAGAGGTTTAGGTCCAGATTCACACCAGTACGTGGACTCTCTCGTGAACTTTCAAACACAAAAACAAAATAAAGGAAATATGAAATAAACAAAATAATAAACATCGCTATTTTGTCGGTCTGAGACTGGAGAGCATTTTTCTCGTTCAGAAAGCAGGCTCTCGACTCAGTCCTCAGTCAGCTTGAGACTTCGGGAAAATATTTTTTCCAGTACCCACTATATATTTCACTTCATTTCTATTTGATTTATTTATTTAGCTTCGCCAACTAGCGCAGGGGTCACCAACAGCATATAAAGCAATTATGGGGCTCCCCTTTTACTAATCACTGTCCTGGGTCAACCTTCTGTGAGAGAAACTGGAGTACGAGGAAAAACCCGACTTTTTCGGCAGTGTTGGCTTTACTCTTTTTTCATTTTCTGAGGACTGGGTTCGAAATGTAGAAAGTTCTCACTCTCATTCTGAAACCCCCCGCTGGCCTTATAGGTGGAAAGTGCGCTTCTCACACTTTCTCCGAATTGGGGGCCCCTTTAGTTTGGGGCCCAGGGCAAATTGCCCCCTTTTCTCCCCCCCCCTCTGGATGGCCCTGCCTTCCCCTATCTGGCATTACTAAAACTGCCATGACTTATATCTCTTTATATGCAACATCGTGGGAAGTAGGTTGGTGGAACAAGGGCGCTCACTCCCCTGGAAGATTGGCTTCTCTCTCCTGCAATGAAAGCTTAGAGCTTGACTTGTGTTTCGGTCATAGAAGTTGGTTTTGAATTTTCTAAACAAATCTTAGATTGTCTGAAGAAAAATTGGTCATAAAGTAAATTGCCCTGTAAATTGTCAAAATTCTAATGTGATTTTGATACTGAACTTGAATTTTGATTTTGATTTTACAGAAGGGTAATTAAAGCGAGATTACAGATTTCTGGTAAAATGTCTATTGGTTTTCAGGTGAGAAAATTATTAGAGAAATATTTAGAGCTCAAAATAGTGCGATTTGAGCCAATCAGATTTCAAGAAACATTAATAAATCAGTTGTGAAGTTTTTACACCTAAGAATTCAAGATTTTGTAACACACTTTCAACTTTTTACAACCTCATCCCTAAGTTTCGCTCTGTATACAATTGCACACGTCAATGATTGGTTTTGTTCCTATTGATATACACACAATGTCAAAATAACGACAAACTATTACAGATATAAGTTGACTAGTTGGCTCTGCAAGAAAATATATATATAGTATGAAAAGAAGTAAAATCCTCAAAGTAAAATGAGGCAATTATTGGGGAGGCCCAGGTTCCCCCAGACAACGCCCCCCCTCCCTTCCCCGCTTCCGACGGCCTTGTAATATGTTTGATAACGTAAGTCTCAAGCATTGAATCATGTGGGCAAAACTGCCAAAAAACCAATATGGTTGGGTAATTTCCTCGTACATTATTATAAGTACAAGATACCGTTTTCTCACCAAAGTTATGTATTTTTCAGACACATGCAGAAACTATGATAAAGACAGGCTCTACAACTAAGAATCTATATACCGTTTGATGTTGGCTGAACATTGGATATATTCTAGGCCACACATATTGATATATATATTTAAGACGAATCCACAAAGACCAACAATGATCGTTTGCCTTGGGCCTTCGCGAAAAAAAGGTTAAGGCTTACTAAATTTCATCTGAAGCCCTTTTTGAACAAAATGAGAGTTGATGAGAGTTACTACTCTGGCCGTGTAGTCTGTCCAATGAAAGCTAAAAACACTCTCATGTAAACTCTCTCTTGCCAACTCCTATGCAACTTTTCTTGTTTGATCAAGCAATGAAAGTAGAGAAAACTCTCATGAAAACTCTATCTTGCCAACTCTCATGCGACTCTTGTTCTCGTTTGATCAAGAAATGAAAGTTGGAGAAACTCTCGTGTAAACTCTCGCTTGTCAACTCTCATGTAAACTCTCGTGTAAACTCTTGTTTGGCAACTCTCATCGACTCTTGTTTGGCAACTCTCATCGACTCTTGTTCTCGTTTGATCAGGGCAGAGAACTTGTATGAAAGTGGCTATCAGATAGATGATTTTTTCCACTGAGCCATATATATCGAGACATCTTAAACGTTTGACTTTGTTGTGCACAACATTCATGCATAGTGATGCATTTATCATCCAATGAAGCATTGAAACATATATTTTATTTCGTAATGTCCGTATGTGTATTTTGTTGGAAAAACAAGGGAATCTGTGTCATATCTGTTTTGTAATCTTGGTTTGCACATGCGTGACGTCATGTTGTCACATTGTCTGCCATTTTGGTTGAATCTAAAATTTAATTTAGCCGTTACAATGAGTAGTTGAATTCATTTACGATTTCCTGGCTTGTTTTAACAACAGTTAGTCGTAGTTTTACAGCCATCGGCTCTATACGGCCAGGAATAAAGAATATATTATTTATGTCATATGATGCTAGCCAAGTTGGCAATGGACAAGATTTTATTGTTTTTATCAATTTTTTCTTGATTTTCTTTGATCAAGGAAATATAATCTAGCCCAATTTGCACTACGAAAACTCGCCTGGGAATGGTGAACCATGGTTAGTTTTCGTGGTTTAAGTTGGACTATTTAATGTTGTGTGTACCATTTCCCTTGTTTTTCAATCGTTTTGAGATTTTTGTAATAAACATATTTCAGTTTAGTGTTAAAATATTTGATTCTTCTCTACTCTACATAGACTATAGTTTGATATTTAGTACTATATAACTAGCGTTGTGTCAGAAGCATGATGGGGCTGGCCCTTACCTCTGAGTTATTAAAGCCAACTATACAGCAGGTCGAAGGCAGGGATTTACTTCGGTTGGGGTTGGGCGCCTTCCCTGTGCTTGGAAACTTGTGTAAGTTGATGTTGGTTTGTTCTCTCCTGTGCTTCGAGGGTTTTTCTCCGGGTACTCCGGTTTTCTCCCTCGTCAAAACTAACCCTTAGGTATTAACCATAACTAACACGCGGAGACCTTTGTCAATTGGGTTGTAAAACCTGCTAAGGCTTGCCGTCCACCTTAGAGTGGTAAACACAATAAACTAACTGAACTAAACTTTAAAATACATCCAGTAAACTTCATCTATATTGGATCGCGAAGGCCATTAGCGAGCCATTAGTTATTACAGGAGGAAACCTAAATTAACTTTGCTATTAAACTACGATGTAGTTGTCCAGAAAGGGCCATCCCTTATATACTGGTTCAGTGCGACTGTCAGAGAAAACCAGCGGCGTTTGGTAGTGACTAGAGTCAAATTGGAATGAGTATTTTACATTCGACTTGCTTTATACCCGAGTCAAATTGACTCAAAACAGTTGAAGAAAGTCCATTGTTTTAACGTTTGACTTAACAGGGTTTAATCTTAACAGTAAATTTAGATTAAAACTAATACGGCTTGCAAACAAATCCCGTTGTGTTTTTATTTACATTTGCTCACATAATTCCATGACAACGGTAATTAGAACAGAGTAATTTGATACACTACGTTATTTATTAATACCACACGTACTGCAAAAGGCCAAGAATATTTTGAAAAACTTTGATGTTTAATCTTTGGGTGTGAAACCTCAAAATATGGCCACTCTGCACGAATTGGCGACAGACAGAAAGCTTTTAAGCCGTGGGAAATTGATTTCGGACAGTTTAAACGAGTTGCCGCGAACGAGTCGTTATGCGTTCGATTCGAAACCTCCTTCGAGACAGGGCCTACACAATCGATGTGCAAGTTTTCCTCAACGTTCGAGCAAAAGTCCCTTCTTTGTACGACATAACCCACATCCGAAAAGAGTTATCCATCTTAAAGGATTACTAGATGTGCCTGTTTGTACTGTGATAGATAGCAATTCTCACGAAGACCCGGCAAGATTTTTAGTGCGAACGCCAGCTTTGCCCACAGACGGAGCCGGTCGGCTAAGAGGGCTTCGAATGCCTCTAAATTCGACAACGTTTGGGACAATAAGAGAAAAGGCTGTGCCGGGAATTGGCTTAGGTAAGGAACTTTTTATGTATATATTTTGTTTGGGGATTTTGGATTTGGTAAATAAGTTTTAGAGTTTTATTTGGTTGGGCATTATGGATTTGCCTTTTGTGTTTGCAAAAGCGTGACTTTGTTGTCATAGTTACGTGTTGACTTGACTTGTCCTTTACATTTTGTAATTTTTATGAGCAGTCCTTGGTTTTTAGCATTGAATATTATTGTTGGAAATCGTAGTTAAATAATTAGTAGTTGAATAAAGAATACGTTGGCATTAGGCTGTAATGTATGCCTATGTTTTCTACTCTGGATAATTTGTTGCATTTAATATTTGTCTGGTGCACTAGCTGAACTGTTGACTAGTCATAGGTGCATGGTTACTATAAAGCAGATGGTGGTCAACTGTATGACTCCATGTCGGACCATCTGACAAACTAAATTATTTACAGTGTCAGATTGATGGAAACATTGGTTGACTGTCTGACGGTCAGGCTGGCCAACCAAACAATCAACCAACTGAAGGATTGTCTGACCAACTCACTACCTGACTAATAGATGGACCAAAAGACCAATTAACTGATTATTTCTAATTTGTACCATATTGTACCATCGTATTTTTCTTCAGTACCTATTACCCAGACGTGGAGAGAAGAGCTAGCGAAGTTAACTGAAGCGGCAGGGTTAAGGAAACGACATCCAACCATCAGTAAAACTGGACTACTACATCCACCATATTCTCGACAGAGTGAGAGACCAGTTGCATCAAGGGAAGGTGTGAATGGAGATGTGCCACCATCCAGAAATGGTAAGATTGTCAGTAACATCACCATTATTACCATCATCACTATCACCACCATTATCACCATCATCACCACCACCAATACCATAATTATCACCCCCACCATTATCACCATTACCAATATCATCATTATCAACATACCATTATCATCACCATCATTATCACCACCACCATTATTACCATCATCGCCACTATCATTATCATTATCACCACCACCATCATCACCACCATCATCATCATCACCATCCTCATCACCATCCTCATCATCATCACCATATCATCATCACCACCATCCCTACTTGTATTCATTCATTCATTCCTATATCATATTTTCAGGTGATAAACCCAAAACTCCAGGCAACCATGAAATTCCACCAGCATCACGACAGTGTTCGCGACAAGCCTCAGATAGACCACTGGAACACATCATTTCTGTCACAAACAACGAAGGATGGGTATGTTCAGTTTAGTGTATAGACAATAGTCGTGTAAACTAATTGAAAAATAAATTAGCGTCTGTTCGTTTTTGTGGCAACGAGGGCGCTCATATAAGCACAGTATATAAGCGCCCTGGTGACAACTCGATGATACGCAATTCTTCAATTGCAAGAGAAAAAGTATGGATAACTTGTGGTCCAAGGGGTATCTTAAACAGCGTTGCCATTCAACAACCTTAAACTAACGTTTGACCGCCAACTCTCATTGATTCTCATGCATGCACTCACGTCCAGGGACACCGGAGCGATGGTAGGGCAGAGGGGGAGTGGGCAATACGAATTTAAGGGCAGTCAAAATCTCAGTCTTTCGGTGGGATTTTGATGATTCTCAAATTATTCGTTCTTTCTATGTACAAATAGATATAAAGAAGTACAGAACGAAAAAAATGGAAAATTGGCTTTTCCAGTATGAACTGATCGTCTAGTTTACAGTTGTATTCTCTTTTCTTTGGCAGTTTTATTATTATTTCATTTATATTAAAAGGGCACTTTTGCCCCCCCCCCCCTCTCCGGCGTCCCTGCTTACATCAACTTTGAGCTGGTTCAACTGAATAATGATGAGAGTTTTTGCACGTTTGACCACTACGCGCGGTAATATCCAGTCAACTCTCATCAGACAACTCTTGTGCTCGTTTGACCAGGGCATGACTGCCATGAGAGTTGACGAAACTTTCGTACAAACTTTCGCTCTGTGCTAGCTCTCATCATGATGGCCTGAGGGTTGAAAACGAGGATGAAAGTTGACGAGGGTTGGCAAGTGAGAGTTTGCACGAGAGTTTGTTCAACTAGTCTCATGCTCCGGTGAAACGAAAACAAGAGTTGCATGAGAGTCGCGACAGAAATAATTTAGCGCGCGAAACGGGGCCCTGAGAATAATTTTAAAATTTTGGTAAACTAAGTGTTTAAATTTCTTTCTTAGCTTTTCTTGTTATAGACACAGTCATAACATGCTATTTTGTAGCGAATTCTTATAGAAAGTGCATAACACCAGTCTGCAGACTATAGACTATAAATTCTTGACCTCTCATGACCGGTCAAACGAGCAAAACTCTTAGCAGTTTGTCTAATATTCATGACCATGCACCAACTCTTGTGCACTCTCATCTTGCTTCATCGACACATCTTTACTTTGTAGGTAATGGAAACATTGTGCAATATTTTACAAACGGATTCAATCACTGCTGTTCAATCTTGGCTTGTCAATGCGCCCGGTAGAGGTGAGATTACATGTATTAATCATACCATCAACATGCGTTTCATTATGTACAGTGCTGAACCTAGCCTGCGCAGCAGATGCCCGCCTTCAAATACTTGGGTATTACGCCTATGTTTCGCAGGCTATACTGAACCCCGCTATGTCTAACCTGCGTGGCAAGCTCTGAAGCTCATTGTGTACACGGGTTAGGGTTACGTTATGTCGAACTTGCTTGATCTCGATTCTCGAACTCCCCCGCTATCTCGAACTTAAACCCATTTCCCGTGGATTTGCCGCCCACATTATTTCCATAATTTTTATTATTTTATCTCGATTATTTTGTTGTTGTTTCCCTTGGACTTGGCTGTTTGAGATATTGGGGTTCTACTGTACTTACCCTTTTTTCACTTAATTTTAGACAGTTATTGTCAAATTGTCGGAATGTAAAATGTGTCTGCACAAATTCAAAATGTGCCTGTGAGCGGCTTACGCATTTTATTAATGATCACATTTCGTCTCGCGGGACATAAAGTTTTTAACTAATAGTTCCAGAAAAAGAACATTCGTTGGTTCGCGCAAAGGTTAAGCGCGAAGTTGTTCTTACCTGTTGACAACTCGGAACCAGCTAGTATCACATCAAGGCAGAGTCATGCATTGATAGCCTGTGCACAGACGTTACTCTCGATCGCATCGGCACGAATGCATGCATTGACTAATGCTAGCAGGGTTTGTCCACCTGTCGATTCCAGGTGATTTTCACATGCGACAGGTGCTAAAATTACAGTTAAATTACTTCTGAGAATACACGATATGTGGTATATGTGGACCGTGGAAATTTTGAGCACACGAGATGCTTTTATTCGGAGTATGTTTTGTGTAATATTTTCTAAAATTGTCGGCTGGAAATGGATTTTGGTAGAGTCTAATTCGAGACACTCTTTCTCACATGTGATGTGACTGAGGTGAAATTATAATCAGACAACTGCATGCATCTTTGCAGGAATCAAATCCTGTTCACAGAGGTGAAAGGCACATGCACTATCCAAAATTCAAACTGCTCGAAACCGTTCCTAACTACATGCATATCTTGCG
The DNA here is from genome assembly GCA_016169945.1 of Trachythela sp. YZ-2020. Classification (NCBI taxonomy): domain Eukaryota; kingdom Metazoa; phylum Cnidaria; class Anthozoa; order Malacalcyonacea; family Clavulariidae; genus Trachythela; species Trachythela sp. YZ-2020. The sequence goes on from JADLSH010000260.1 coordinate 8,074,299, forward strand.
AAAGACTACAGTAGTCTCCTTTGCAGACGTTCTTATAGCTCCAACCCTCGCTCAAGAACGAGGACTGGAAAGACTATTAGTGAAAGACTGGATTTGAATATTTTTTAATTAAATTGATTGGCATGCAACATATTAATCCGTTGAATTTGACTGTTGCTAGAGCTTCACTGTTGCTTAAGCAACAAATGGGTATACATAAAATAAGCATTGTTCAATTTTAAGTGTTCAAGTCACAAATTTTAATTAATATATTGAAACTGAAAGTCGTTTTATTTGACATGCATGCTAAGTTATATTATGACTGAATGTATTTTTGCCTGGCTTGGGTGATTCTTTCATCCATTTTACACTGACACTATTCCTTTACAAACAAATGTTTGTTCATGGTCGGTGATTCAACTTCGCTCTTCTCAACGCACTAAGCTAAGAAGAGCCTCCGAAGCTGCCAACAACCGTGCCAACAGCTTCATTGATTTGAGAAGACGGCACTATTTTTCCCGTCTGGAGCCATGTAGCAAATATTTCACAGTTGTTTGCTAAGATATCATAAGCTGGATATGACTCAGGATTTTGTAGTATCAATTTAGCTCTTGCCACTATTGCATCGAGAGACGATTCCGGCAATGCCGCTGGATCGTCGCGTACAACACGATATAATTTGTTATCCACTCCACGTTGCATGAATGTAACTATATCACAACTGCGAGGTTTTGCATCTGTCTTGTTTGCCCCAGCAAAGTGAACAACTTCACAATTGTTTTCATTGTTTAGTCTGTCACCTAAATACACGCCATGATGGTCGTAATACTTAGATTTACTGATCATAGGATAAAGGAACTTTAACGGCGGATCTAAATTTTCAAATAGACCTTTAACTGCAATTTGGGTTCCTGGCGATATGTTGCCAATTTCTTCAATCTCAATCTCGATTAACTCGTATGCCATCTCTATACCGTTTTAGCGTTAAATTTTCTTCCTGGAACGCTTGAAGTGTGTGTGTTGCGTTTCCTCTAGCGTCGTTTTGTCTTTTTTTTTATTCAAATTCAATTATTCAAATTTACGCTTCGTCAAATGCATTGATTGGCACAATAAAAGAAAGCTAGCAGGGAATCGGTATCGATTACTGACCTGGTATCGTTTGAAATCATTCGATACTTGTACCTGTTTCAGTTTACAACACTGACAATTACCTTGCTGCAAACAACTAGCCCAAAAATAAGAAGAAACAGCTTTATCTTGTTGAAATTCTTTACTATTTATGCTTCAGAGTTATCAACGTTGAAGTTTCTTGTGCTTGTTGGAGACTACTTTTTCACAATGTGAAAAGTATCGGAAGTGACCGATACCAGCGTTATAATAGTACTCACTTCCGGTATCGAAAACGAAATATTTTACCATTTTTGGTATCGAAATAGGTATCGACCGATACCAATTTTCAAGTACCCGGTATCGGTATCGAAATAAAATTCCTGGTATCGTCCAGTACTATATAATGGAAGCCGTGCTGGCCCGGTTAGCGGGACAGTCCGGTGAGAGAGATCTTGCTGTGTAGTTATTTTTATACCTGTATATGGACTACCGGGCTGGCCCCCCGGTTGTATAGTCTGCGAGCCCACACGTCTTTTCTCACGCTCATTCTTCGCTCTGAAAGTAATATCTGCGAACCCGAGCGAGATTTGGATTTCCCATAGCGATTAGCCAATCAGCATTTTGCTCATTAAAACATACTTCGTTGCGCGACTGCAGCTCGCGGTATTGGCATGGTTACCTTGAGTTATTCGTGGGACCCTGCGGGATTTTTACGCGACGGAAAAATCGTATCACAATAACTGAATAACATTCTACAATGCATACCACAATAACTCATGACTTGGGGTGATTTCAAAACTTTTCCCCGCCAGGAGAACGTAAAAACGCAGGGGGTCTATTGTTTTAATGTTCACATGCAGTGGCGCAATCGTCTGAGCGCGCGCCTTTCACCTCTGATATCGTGGGTTCAAGTCCCGTTGGGGACGACTTATGATAGCTATGTGAAAAGAGTTAGTCAACGCTCTGCCGAAAGTCGTGGGTTTTCTCCGGGTACTCTGGTTTCCTCCCACAGGGAAGTTTGACAGGGTGGGTTGGGTTTAACCCCTTACTGGCCCTTCCATCGTAGCTGTGTTCCGTGATGGCGAGCGAAAGGTGGCTGCCATATGCGCCCATAGAAAGCCTTCGACTTGGTCACGTTGAGCTGTGCCCTTCGCAATTCAGCTTAGCTCTCAGCTGCAAGTAAGGATAATAAGCACACCGTCTTACTTACTTACTTACTTACTTACTTACTTACTTACTTACTTACTTACTTACTTACTTACTTACTTACTTACTTACTTACTTACTTACTGATGACTTTTCGACGAAAGATGCATCTTTCATAGGATTTACTCGGACGCCGGAACGACGAGAGGGCAAGGGGGGGAGATTTCCATGGAAGGTAACTTTGCATGGGGCGTGACAAAATATCAACTCGAGGTATTTTATTTTTTGTTCCGAAGCTTTTGCAAAAATATATGAAGTGACACGCAGTTTAGCAGCAATTGGAACAAGACTTAATTATAAACTAAGTTAATTTCATTAAAGGATTACCAAATGGTTTTCCGTGCAGGATTGTGTGATCCTAACACGCGGGATGTTGCGAGACTTTCTGAAAGCGTAAAACAATACGAGCCGATAGGCGAGTATTTTTTAGCTTTGGTCATTATTTTATAAAATAACGACAAAGAAACAACGGACATTTTAAAAACCCCGCGAAGCGCCTACAATTTCCCGTGCATGATTGTCTCATCCTGCACGGGTATTGACCAATCACAGCTCGCGTAGTAAACATGTTATTTTATAAACATTATTTCTTACACTACACTTTTTCCAGCAAAAGTTCGTTGAACGTGGTTATATCATCAAATTAAGCGAATGATGAAACTGGATACTGATGAAACTCAACTAAGTTGATAATGAAATTAAGTTGATAATGAAGCGGATAATGAAACTCAACTAAGTTGATAATGAAACTAAGTTGATAATGAAGCGGATAATGAAACTCAACTAAGTTGATAATGAAGCGGATAATGAAACTCAACTAAGTTGATAATGAAATTAAGTTGATAATGAAGCGGATAATGAACTCAACTAAGTTGATAATGAAATTAACTTGATAATGAGTTAACTCAACTAACTTGAGTTTCATTATCCACTCCTGACGATGACTATAAAATATAGTCGATACGTATAGAAGAAATAAAAATATGCTTTCTATATTCGGAGTTACCGTTGTTGTGTATTATATGAAAATACTCACTGGTTCCCATAATTAATGTCATGACCATGGACATGTATTAGGAACATTTCCAACCTCGGCCGATTTACCCTGATTTCATCCATTAGTGCTACTTGTGGATTTCATTAGGTCTAGGCACTATCGTGCAACAGGTGGTAGCAATAGCAGTTATCTGCAGAGTGAGAAAATTTAGTCTGTCAATTCTTCACTATGCGCAGTAGCGTTTTATTTGGTGGCAAATTAATAATACATTGAGAGGTTTAATTTTCTTGCTGCTATTAAGTGTTAACAGTTCTAACGTTGACCACCAACTGCTGCTCAGTATAAGTGGATAACGCCACCGATAAGTTAATAGAAAGCAAGGATAGGCACTGACTCAATGCCAAGCTTGTCTCGTGGAGCTATTTGGTATATATGAGTACCACTATATTTTCAATTTCAGAGAAAGAACTTGTCCTAGATATGATTCGCGCTATATCTACATCAGACTTCGAGTTTCGCGAAGGCTACCAACAAGCAGTGCGGTCACCTATATATGAAGATCAGTTATTACAACATGAAAGTACGCTAGATATAGACGCCATAAGAGAGTTTAATGAAACTCATGGGAGGAGATCCAAAAAGGATCAGGAGAACGACAAGGAAGAGAGGCAAGGAACTCCCGCAGTTGAAGAATTACAAAAACCAAGGTATGAGAGTTAACTCTGTTATTGCCGAGAATACGCGTTAAGCTTCCAAAGAGTTAAGATGTGCCCAAAGTACCTTACTCGATCTCTGGGAAGAGCTATCCAGTGTGGCACCGTAGTCAGTGCATGTGCCTTTCATCTTAACCAGGGGCAGGGTTCGATTCCTGCAATTTGTCGATTTCCTCCTGTAGTGACAATATAGATGAATAAGGAATGTCCCTTACAGCTGGAACTCTAAGGAGAAAAGTTTAGAATTGATAGAGCTATCTAGTAGAAGTAAAGTTAGTTCAGTTTACTCAAGTTTAGGTTCCCTCCTGTAGTAACACAGCTCGGAGCAATAAGGGAGGGCCCATACTGGAACATTTTAAACAGTAATTTTTTTCTTAATACAGTCGAACCTGTATTAAGCGGCCCTGTATTAAGCGGTCACCCTGTATTAAACGTCCAGTTATTCAAGTCCCGGTTGTTTACTCAGTAATATTCTGTAAACACTACCTCTATTAAACGGCCACTTCTATTAAGCGACCGCGGCCACTTCTATTAAGCAACCGCGGCCACTTGTTCGTAGTCCCACTGAACGGATTAACCTGTACTAAACGGCCAGACTGAATTTACATGGTGCTTTCAATGCTTCACTTGGTTGTTTTGACAAAAAATTCAGATTTTCAATTGCAGATCAATATGAATACATCTGGGAATACAGTGTACTATTAGTTGAATAAGTAACTCGAAACCTCGCTTACCACAGGCTATAATTCAGTGTTATACAGGAGGCTTTTACCGAAACGGATTCTGTAATTTGTTTTGTTGTTACATTGATCTGTTCTTTACTTACTCAATACATTTAGTTTAATTTGAAATTTACATCTTTAACGACTTTGTAGCTATCTTTTGCGACTACGCTTTATTTAAATAGTATACAATTGAATAGAATGATAACTTGATCACGTCCAGAGTGTATTCTTAGTGAACCTGCGCGACCACTCTGTATTAAATTAAGCGGCCAGCAACCCATTCCCCAAGGGTGGTCGCTTAATACAGGTTCGACTGTATTACTTGTGTTCCCTTATCCTTATAGAACAATACGCCAACTGTTACCCATTTTGTTTGTGAAAAATCCAGTTATTTAAGTTCTAACCTACTGTTTGTTCACAGAACACCAGCATCGCACAATGGGGTGAAATCAGACTGGATTGCGAGCGAATTGAAACCTAGTTCACCATTTAAACCCCGACCGGGCACGAGTGACGCTCAAATTGAAGGTGGGTCTTTAAGTCAGTGTATGATTACCCAGTAAATAGACCAATCGATTCATTTGAAGCATCATTTTAATATATCGATGTTTGCTGAAATGTTTTCCTGTTTTGATTACCCTTGACGATGTTTTTGCCCACCTTTGGGAAACATGCATGGCTAGGAAAAACAATGTTTCCTGGTTTGCCCACCTTCAGGGAACAAGGCTAGGAAACAGTGTTTCCTGGTTTGTCCACCTTTGGGAAACATGGCTAGGAAACAATGTTTCCTGGTTTGTCCACCTTTGGGAGAGATGGTTAGGAAACAATGTTTCCTGGTTTGTCCACCTTTGGGAAACATGGCTAAGAAACAGTGTTTCATAGTTTGCCCACCTTCGGGAGACATGGCTAGGAAACAGTGTTTCATAGTTTGCCCACCTTCGGTAAACATGGCTAGGAAACAATGTTTCCTGGTTTGCCAACCTTCAGGAAACATGGCTAGAAAACAATGTTTCCAGGTTTGGCCACCTTCAGTAAACATGACTAGAAAACAATGTTTCCAGGTTTGCCCACCTTCGGGAAACATGTCTAGGAAACAATGTTTCCCCGTTTGTGACCAATGGTAAACATGGTTAGTAGGGAACAAAATGTTTTTTTTTCTTCTCCGAGATTAATATAAGATTTATATGACAATTGTTATTTCAGAAATACGCAGTAAACTCGAATCACGCTGTTCACCTCGCGTGTTCTCGCATCAGAGTCGCGTGCCTCCTTCCCGTCATTCCTCACGCGCTGTGTCTCAACAAAGCGTGTACGTCCCCCCTGCTAACTCCCTGGACGCTGCTGCCCAGAGGCCGCCTAGCCACCAGTCCATCAAGTCACAACAGAGCGTTTTGAAAAGTATATTGGAATATAAGCCGGAGAAAGAATAATGGTGTTTATAATAAGAATGAATTTTTCCCTGGGACATTGCAAACTGACCATATTATAGAGAACTATCCGTATTAGCCTGCGAGACAGGCCCCCTCAAAACCCGAAGAGCCTGCCGCGCAGGGTATGTCCGTATTAGAGAGCTGTCCATAAGAAGAGTTCGACTGTATTCCAATAGTCAATTTACTTTTATAAGTTTTTTCACAAAATTTCAATTTTTAATATTCAGTTATTTTAACCATATTTAATGTTATTATGTTAAATACATTACATTTGTTACAATATGTATGTATACTTGACATTACTTGTTGCTATTAAATGGTGTTTCAAGAAACCTACGCATAATTAATCCGTCAAAAATGATAATAAATTGCTATAACTATTACTATTTAGTGTAAATTGTTCGTTAGTCTTTTGAAATTGCGCGAATTGCTGAAGACATTTCCTTCACGTCGTCCGAGAAATCGTTTTCTAAACTCAGGATTAACCCTAAAAATACAACACGAGAATAGATTTCGTTACATACTACACAAAATAATGTTTATAATTAGGAACTATAAGGAAAATATCGGGCATAATTTGTTCCAGACCATTACAGTATGCATCGAGCTGCTCTAGCTAGTTCTTCTCTTTTCGTTTTGGTCCGTTCAAACGAGACCAACAACGTCCAAAGTTGGACGATGTTGCACAATGTTGGATGAAAATTTTAAACAAAGTCAAACCTGATCCAACCAGGGGTGGATCCAGCTTGGTTTGATAGGGGGGGGGCGCTAAGTGGGATTTGGTCATGGGCGTGACCTGCCACCGAGGAAGGGTGAATCACCACTGAGGACCCCACAGGGTCAAGGGGGTTATCTTGTCAGAACATGTTTCAAAACAAAGGCCTAGATGGTCAAAAAGGCCCATGAATTGCCCAATATTATATTGATAAATGCCCTGTATGGGAATTGGCACCCCTCCTGCACCCCCCTTGGCCAAGGCTAGGAGGGGTGCACACCTCCCACACCCCCCTGTAAATCCATCCCTGGATCCAACATTTTCCAACATTACCCAACATAGTGTTCAAACGAGGTCAACAATGTTGCATTCAACAATGTTGGGTGATGTTGGACCAACATGGTTATTGGTGGCTTCGTTTGATGTGATCAATTGCGTTATAGCGAATGATCCGACCCTGGTCTAGACAGATGATTTGGCGTGCGTGCGTACGTCTTGAAGGTTGAACCATCTAGTATGTGTGTTATAGGCAGGCTGTCCAAAATTGCGGTAACCAAACGTGGGTTACCGCCGCGTTACCGCAAACTTTGTTTTGCGGTAACCTAATCTGTTTCGCTATTACCCTAGAATCAATAAATGCGTTAACAGTTAATATATTTGCTTTACAACGCGCTTTCTTATATACATTGCAAAATGTGCTTTTCGCCGGTGGTTGCATAATTGCGGCTTTTATGCACGGCTCGTTTTCCATAAATTCTGACAAGCGTTTGTCTTGGTAAACAAATAACCAAATTCGGTTTCCGCCACAAGAAATTTTGAACAGTCTGATAGGTAAATAGGTATAATACGTTTATAAATGTGTATAAATAGGAACTACCAGGAAAATGTCGGGCATAATTTGTTTGCAGAACCATTACAGTGTGCATTGAGCTATTTTTGCTAGTTGTCTGAATAGTTTGTCATGTGTTTACACTATGGTCCATCAGACCGATAACGCGTCCTGACAAATGATTCGTCTCTAGTAGAAATCAAGACAATCCTTAAGTAACCGTCCCTATTACCAACCTGTATTAGCCTGACTTGTTGCAATTATTGTCACAACTAGCGGAAGATAATTGAATTGAACAACCTGAAATGTACAATCAATATTTGAAGAATTTATACTATGTTCTACTGGATTGCTCTATCAGTACTGAACTGTTCTTCCCAAGAGGTTCAGTAGGGGCCATTCCTTTATTGATCCAGTGTTGCTACAGGAGGAAACCTGCATGGGCAGGGATGAGCTGATAATCAGTTCTTTATCAGTAGAAGCCGATAATCGGTAACTTTTAGGCTTATCGGTTATCGGCCTATAATATCTGCATATCTGTGAATATCAGCAATATATCGGCTATTCCGATATTTAAAATGCTTGCCTTTTCAGTTGTTTTTTCTTATATTTATACACTTCCTTCATTTATCAAGAAAAACGAGTGACATTACATTTGTTCATTACATTTGTTACGATGCATTTTGTTCAAATAATAAAACTCATCCATTTAGCAGATAGCCCCTGATAGATATGCTTAAACATTCGATGCACATGCACAAGCAAGCAAAACTTGTCATGGAAAACCTGTCCAGAAAAACGTGATGAGCATACATATGAGGAAGTTAACTTGTTACAGAAACTTGCCAAGAAAATATTGCTCGTTTGTGGGGAGCTTAATTAATACCGAATACGTTTGCCCTAACGTTTTGACCAATATCGGTAACTACCGATATATCGGCCGATAAGCCCACATATCGTATCGGAATTGATTGTATCGGTAAATTGGATTTTTCGTTATTGGCTCATCCTTACTGCAGAGTCAAACTGGAAGCACTCTTCTCACATGAGATTGAGGCAAAATTACAATCAGACAACTGCATGTTGCAAGAATCAAACCCCGGTTACAGAGGTGAAACCACTGTGTCACCAACACCTTATGATAAATGGTCATAAATATATGAAATTGAAGAATGTCAACAAGAAAAATAGATTATTAGAAAGCACAATAGTAATTTGATAAAAATAAATTAATTGTTGTGAACAATTATTTGACATACTTGAAAGGACGAGAATGAACAAACGATAGTTTTGTTTTTAGAAAGGCCAAGTTTACTTGCCTAAAATAAGAAAATAACGAAATGTCAAACATGGGTTCCAGTTAGTGTCTAGGTACCGTAGTATTGTACAATAAGCTGCTGATCTATGACAGATAGTTCGGCTTACTTGCTCAGTTGCTGAGGCAAAAGTAGCCAGAAAGCTTCCTCTTAAAACATTGTTTGGTACTTTGTCTTGGGTAGCTGGTAAATGAAAGGATTTTTAAATGGCTATATACCATGATGCTGGTGATGATGGTGGTGACAATGATGGTGATAATGATGGTGTTGATGGTGATAGTGATGACCATGATACTGGTGGTGAATGGTGATGGTGATAATTCTGATGATGGTGATTACAATTTGGCCAGTGGTACCTTTCACAATGGGCACACCATCTTTGTCAGTGACTACAGCAGCCAAAAAATCTGTGTTCCTGTAATGATGTATACTATATGAGAATTACGCATGTCCGGACATGAGAAACAGTCTGTCATAGAGAGCTGTTCGTATTAGAGAGGTGCCCCTTTGGCCGTACATTTCAGCATGACCTTGGAATGGGGTAGGTCAAACAAAATGTGTCCCTGAATACTATTTAAGTGATAGCGAGACAGTCACATGACAACAAGCTAATAATATAGGCGTATTGAATTCTGTCATTTTTATTAGGGGTTACAATTACTTGATCAAAGTAATGCTATGTTAATATCTACTGTATTATATTGAATATTGTATTTTAGACGCAAATATTAAATGCCAAATATAATATATATATTATAAACACTATAAAAAAGGCTAAAAGTAACAAATTTAAAACTACCTCCTTAACAGGGACTCGAAAAGCCTTTTTAACCTCTACAACATAAGAAATTAACAACAAATAAATATATAAACGAATTTTGATGAATAAAAAATAATAATTCTATAATTTTAATACCTCAGACATAATTTTCGACTTGGTTAGTTAATTGTTCAAAAATTATTTCAAAATAATGGATCCACTTTGTTTAAGCTTACATGAAAATATAGTGAAACAAACATTACTCATCGCTGAGCAAATTTATGCAAATTTAGGCTCATGTCATCATCACACGTGCGAGAATCGAAAACACTGAGAGATGTGTTGCAGTTTTCTTCAAAAAATCGTTTAAAATTTTGTTTAAAGCCGGGGAAAGGCGGTGGATAGTTAGAATATATGCAGAACTCTTCCGAGAAGGCAAGTTTCGGCGCCGATCCCTCGTCGATGTCGGAAAAACAGGATCAGATTTCGCGTGTGCAAAGTAGTGTAGAGCCTGAGCGAAAAGTATGGCAGGCTACGTTTGATGTTTATGTGGGCAGAATTCCGCCAGATTGGACTAAGGTTTGTGCATAAATATTGGATCATTTGATCTATTGTAGTGTGTGATTGTAGTATTATCGATATTGAGTTTATTATACAAATGTTTATAGTGTAATAATAATAATAATAAATAATGTTATACCAGTCACGATTTAGGAAGAGAGTATTTGCGTTAGGTTTTCAGTTGGCCCAACAAAACAAAACCCAACGCCTAATTCAGGGGCGTAGGAATGTATTAAATATTGGGGGGGGGCCAAGCTCACGAGGCGTCACCATGGTTGGCACCGAGCGAAATTTTTTTTAAATTTGAAACCCCCAGATTGCCGGAAACAGCCGTTTCAGAGTCTTATCTACCTCTTTTAGTAAGCTTGTTCAGGGAACTAAGCTGTTTCCATCATTTTCATGAAAATTATTTTATTTTTTGGGGGGGCCGAAAGATATTCGGCCCCCCCTCATATAATATTGGGGGGGCCGCGGCCCCTACGCCACTGGCCTGATTAGTTATTCCAGAATCCACTGGCAAGTAATTCATCTATGCCCAAAGCCTATACTTCATGTAAGCCTGTCCCCAATCCAACCCGAAATCCTAAAGTCACTCGGTAAAAAATAACACACATACACGAAGTAGGCTTGAAACCAGGAAAAAAGACAAGAATTGACAACAAAACCCAACAGCACAACAAAACCAAACAGCCCAACAAAACCCAAGAAAACCCAACAGCACAACAAAACCCAACAGCACAACAAAACCCAACAGCCCAACAAAACCCAACAGCCAACAAAACCCAACAGCACAACAAAACCCAACAGCCAACAAAACCCAACATCCAACAAAACCCAACATCCAACAAAACCCAACAGCACAACAAAACCCAACAGCCAACAAAACCCAACAGCACAACAAAACCCAACAGCCCAACAAAACCCAACAGCACAACAAAACCCAACAGCCCAACAAAACCCAACAGCCAACAAAACCCAACAGCACAACAAAACCCAACAGCCAACAAAACCCAACAGCCCAACAAAACCCAATAGCACAACAAAACCAAACAGCCCAACAAAACCCAACAGCACAACAAAACCCAACAGCCAACAAAACCCAACATCCAACAAAACCCAACAGCCTAACAAACCAAACAGCCCAACAAAATCCAACAGACCAACAAAACCCAACAGTCCAACAAAACTTGTTGGGTTTTGTTGGGCTGTTTGATTTTGTTGGGCTGTTTGATTTTGTTGGGCTGTTCGGTTTTGTATGGTCTGTTAGGTTTTGTATGGTCTGTTAGGTTTTAATGGGCTGTTGGATTTGTTTGCATGGGTTTTCCTTCTTGGTTCTAGTTTTGCTACCCTCTGTTCTTCGCAGTTTTATATTTTCCCTTCATTATTTTTTCCATTGTCTTTTTTCCTGGTTTCGAGCCTACTTCGTGTATGTGTGTTATTTTTTACCGAGTGACTTTAGGATTTCGGGTTGGATTGGGGACAGACATACATGAAGTATAGGCTTTGGGCATAGATGAATTACTTGCCAGTGGATTCTGGAATAAAGAATCAGGCATTGGGTTTTGTTGGGCCAACAGAAAACTTAACGCAAACACCCTCTTCCTAAATTGTGACTCATATGAATAATGTGTTCAACAGTGTTGTTTTTCTTTCGGTTTTGGATTCAGCGTTTGTTATTCTTTTGTATTAAATTTCATCTTGCATCTGTTTGGGAACCGAGTTGGCTCACCTAAGCGAGATCCTTTCTGGACTGACCCAGGATCTTGCTTTTCCAGATTGGATTTTCCGTATAAATGCAATGATTTAATCTGGCTCACTTATACCTGGGCAAACTTATACCTGGGCAAACTTGTGCTATGCCAAGGCAAGCACCAGTTGGGAAGATCTGAAATACTCTCACATTTAAAGTAGTATAAACCCTACAAGCAGAAGAGAACATGCTAAAAGGCTTAAAAATATGTATGTCAGACTGGATGAAAAAGAATATCTCATGCCACTCTGCCAAGCTATATCGTAACTCCATGAGATCTTTGAAGTTTTGTGCACAGAATGCACCCTGGTAAAGTATACAACCCCCACTAAATCGTCTCTGTGCTGATCTGCCCATTCTTCAATAAATCACATGTATTTAATTTTATGTATCAGACAACTTTAAGTCAGAAATTGGACTATTACCAGACAACTACAGTATTACTATTACTGCCACGTTGGGTAGTACCGTGTGCCAATGCCAGCACTCATCAGTGCCACTCAGCCCTCACACCAATGTGGACTTTTCTGCCCTGCACTCAAATGGTATCAAATAATTCTCTATAGTGGATTTTATTGATGTAAACAATACTATTAATGATTATTTGGTGTAATTTAACAACAGAGTTCATGTCGTATTGGGTAACTAGTAACTTGGTAAAAAGCAATGTCAATCTAAAGCCAAATTGAATTAATTATCTTATGACCATCAATTAAAATTTGAAAAGTTGTCAGGGGAAGCATGTTTCTGGGCCAGCAAGGTACGTACCCAACACTCACCTGATCCTGGACAGGACCCTGATATTCATGTACCCATTTATCGTTGTTTCTGTAATATGATGTTTGGTTATATTTCCTAGGAAAACTTAATGGAAATTTTCCAACCCTTTGGTGAAATTAAATCAGTGGACTTAAGGACAGGTCCAGAGTTTTATGGACAACAGGTTGGGTGAGTAATTTTGACAAGTTAATGGTGATCTTTTTGCTGGTTATTTTGTGATTTCAATCGACTCTGTGAAATATTTACCTCTGCCAGCTCATCTCTAGATCAAATGGCTTTCATTAATTGTATTTTCTTTATATGCTTTCATAGTTTTGTCCGATATCCAAAAGAGGAAATGGCAAGAAATGCAGTTGATTCCCTTCTCCGTAATCCAGTTGAAAACGTCAGCTTACAAGTATGGTAGTAATTCTATAAAGGCATTTTACATGCTGTGGTTTGTCAGGTTGATTTCAGATGCACTTTAGAAAAATATGTGGCAAATGTCTAACAACATCATCTGAAACTGAAAATATTTGTCATCAGATGAAAATTCAGCAAAACCTACAATTGACATGACAAATTGCAGGCTGCATGTAAATGTACCTTAACTGAAATAAGAAATAAGTGACATGAAATGAAATCTTACAATTTTCTTGTTCATGCAAAAGCAAGTTGTGGGCATTTATTTGATTGTTTTTTTTGTATTTTCAGATAAATATGGCTAAAAGAAGCAAATACAAACAGGAAAGGTACAAAATTACAGTGTCCTTAACCACCAGTTCGACCATAACCACCAGTCCACCACGGTTGATCATCACCATCATCATAATCACCACTGCTATCACTAACATCATCACCATCATAATCATCACCATCAAAATTTAACCTTCTACTATTCTTTCCAGACAAGGCAATTTAGATTTCAGTCAACCCTGGAATAAGACATACTCAGAACTCAAACGAACAAATCAAACTGAATTCAGACGAGGTCCGACGAGGCAGTTTGGTCGTAACGAAACATCAGACTATGGAGGGGGGTATGGTGCTTTGTCGCATGGACAGAAGAAGGAATGGATTCCGGAAAGACAGAAAAGTCGTGAGGTTAGATAAAATGTTGAAAATTCAAATATATCTATTTTAATTTCTGATTTCAAAAACCATCTCAACCTTGTACCCAGGAGATATTAGAGCCTGTGAAAGAGGTTGAATCTATCTGCCTACACTGTTGTTATCCCATTCATGGGTGATGCTTACTTACCTATGTAGTATCACAGAAAATCATGAATTTACTCATAGTACCTGACAGGTAAATGGGTTTTAGAACCTATTAACCTGCAAAGCTGTTTCCTTACAATGCTTAGAATTTTCAACCCTGAACCATTTTCTAGGAACAAGAAAGAGTTATTCTAGTTACAGAAGTTGATTCACCAGTGAGATTTTGGGGTCAGGTTGCCAAGCCGGCAGTTGCTCATCATTTGTCAACAGCAAGTGAAGAGCTGCAGTTATATTGCCCCACTGGGCTGAAGGTCGCTGACATTAATTCTCTTCAGAAAAATAAGGTTTGTTTACCTGTAATGCTCCTGTAGTTATTACCTGTAGTTATTTATTAACCCATCAACTGGCAGTACCCTACCACTGATGAGTAAAATCTTCTGGCATTAGACAGAGTAAAATACTAAAGTAGGGTGCTTCTGGGCGCATTGCAAGCTAATGGATTATTAAGAAGAGACACTGCCAGATAGTTTTGTTAACCCATTAACAGGCAGTACCCTACCACTAATGAGTAAAATCGTCTGGCATTAGACAGAGTAATGTACTGAAGTAGGGTGCACCTGGGCTCATTGTGAGCTAACGGGTTAAGGCACAATGTGCCCTAACTGTATGTGCCCTGCTTTGGTATTTTTACTGTCTAACACCAGACAAAGGGGAAATTGTTGGGTGTTAATGGTTGTAGATAAATATGTATGTTAAAGAGTATATTAATTGTTCCTCCAAATGTCTAGATCTATGGTGGAATGTACCCTGTTGATAATCTCTGGTATAGATGTTCTGTTGTCAGGTTTCTTCAACAAGGGATGGTGAGTTTTAGTCAGTGTTGCTGGCACAGTGGTTAGTGCACGTGTCTTTCACGTGTCTTTCACGTGTCTTTCACTTGTATGACTTCAAAGAGCTCTGCAATATTCAGAACTTTGTCTGTTTATAATTTCACCTCAGTTGCATGTGAGAATAATGTTTCAGTTTGACTCCATCAAACTGTAGTAACATTGGACCAATAAGGGATTGGTCCCTTTATGACATCTGGGCAGAACAGTATAAATACATCTACTTTAGTTCAGGTTTTCCTCCTGTAGTAACATAAGGATGACTCTTGCTGGACGTTTGGGGAGAACAGTAGACTGAAAGAGCTATCCAGTGTAAATAAAGTTAGTTTGGTGTAGGTTTCTATCTGTAGTAACGCTGGAGAAATAAGAGATTGTCCTTATTGGACCTCTTGGGGGAACAGTTCAGAACTGATAGAGCTATCCAGTATAATTAAAGTTAGTTTAGTTTAGCTTAGGTTTCTTCCTGTAGTAACACTGGAACAAATAAGGATGATTCTTACTGGACCTCTAGGAAGAACAGTTTAAATCTGATACAGCTATCCAGTATAAATAAAGTTAGTTTGACGTGGGTTTCCATCTGTAGTAACGCTGGAGAAATAAGGGATGACCCTTATTGGACCTCTAGGGAGAACAGTTTAGAAATTAAGAGCTATCCAGTATAAATAAAGTTAGTTTGGTTTAGGTTTCCTCCTGTAGTAACCGCACTGGAACAAGTAACGATGACTCGTACTGGACCTCTTGTGAGAACAGTTTAGAACTGATACAGCTATTCAGTATAAATAGAGTTTGTTTAGTTATAGATTAATTCACTACCAACTGCCCAACTCACTGAGTGGCTGACTGATGAACAACTAACTGATTGACTTTTTTGTTTCAAGGTAACCGTAAGATACATTGATTTTGGCAACACAGAAACAATTAAGAAGGAAACATTAGTTGAACTGCCACCCTCCTTAGCCGATGCTCGACCATTTGCTCAACTTTACCATCTTGCTGACTGTGCTGTGTCCACCGATCCTGGGGCGAATGAGATGACTTACGCATTGGTAAGGTGTTTCTTTGTTTAATATATAATAAATGTATAAACTAAAGAGCACTCAACCTCGAAGAGCACTCCATACCTCCGCCGGCAAATTAAGTCAGTGTTCATGCATAAATTATGCATGCACTAATTACGCATTCAATTCTTTCCAGCCCAGGAAAGCAAGACAAATTATTGTAAATTTCTCATCCAATATTCATCCAAATTGAACGAAAACTACATCGATTTGTGCTTGGCCTATTTCCATTAGCTCCACAAATGTTCGCATTAAAATGTGTGATATTTTTCGAGTTATCGTGCTAACAGTCAAACACACAAACAAATCCAGGTGAAAAAGTGAGAACATAACATCCCTTGGTACGGACCCAACATACGTTACTTGTTAACCGTATCTTTTCATCTTCGTGTGTTTGACAGGGAATTGAGCAATTAAAAAATCTCATCGTTGGTCAATTGGTGAACGTGAAATTTCTTTCTGAAAATTCGCATGGTAAGTGTTGATTGTTTCCTGGAAACGTCGTGATAGCCCATAGTGCATGAAGAGTTAATAGGACAATCTAGACTGAACTTGTTTGTTTATTTATGTGTCTATCAGTTTTAAACTTCATTCTCCTTTGAGATCCAGTAAGACGGCTATGGTCCAGTGTTTCTACGGAGGAAACCTAAACTAAACTAACTTTATTTATGCTGGATAGCTCTATCAGTTCTAAACTGTTCTCCCTAGGCGTCCAGTAAGTGTCGCCTCTTTTTGATCCAGTGTTTACTGCAGGAGGAAACCTAAACTAAAGTAACTTTCTTTATGCTGGATAGCTCTGCCATTTCTAAACTGTTCGTCCTAGAGAGGGAGAGGGTCATCCATTGATGCTCCAGTGTTGCTACGGGAGGAAACCGGAGTATACGGAGAAAAACTGCAGTGTTTGTTGGAGTTTAAACTGGAAGTACTCCTCTCACGACAAAGGAGGCGAAATTTTATCACAAACTATCATATTTCAGGAGTCAAACCCTTGTCAAAAATGTGAAAGGCAGATTGCACTAAGGACTGTCTTGTATTAATACACGTTAATAAGGTGGCTCCCTACAGTTAGTACAGTTTGAAATCCGATCTATATAGATCAGACGTCATGATCGCGTCCCACGCGTGGAATATTCGTGACCCGGCAAAAATGTTTGAAGCAAGCCGCGGGAAGTTATTTTCGGAGACTTTTAATATATCTGCGAAGAAACCACAAATTTTTCATTATAATCGTAAACCTTTGAAATTTAAACAGTATGTATGTTTTTAACCAGTTTCTAAGCTTTCTTTTAATGTGTTTTTTACCTATATACGTTCCGTATATTCTTTTATAATGTTCAAAATCTTCGACTGGTTGCATTGACTATTACTATTAGATTCTGAAATTATACTTTATACTGTGTTCAAGGAAGTCTAGAACTGCCAAAGTAATATAATATAATATAATATGTTACTCCTATCTTTCAACTCAATTCACAATTAGTGTTTGACCTGCTAAACTAGCACATAAAACTACAATACAGACAGTTTTATACGGTTTTATACGAGTTGTCTTTATATGAAAAATACATGTTGTTTGAATGTTTTGAAACGTTTTCACATTAATGTGTTGCTTGTTAAACTTCCTTTTTCACCTCAAACATGTAAATAATATAAAGCACAAGCCAAAAAGTAGGAATGAAAAAGAAGTCAAAGAAGTGAAAGAACCAAGCATGAACAAGCATGAACTAAACTGACACGTTTCGCTTCATTATTGTGGTCACAGATTGTTGATTGTTGTGGTTTCATTTCGTGTTGTCACGTATTATAATTTCTACGCATGCGCAAAGTGCGATCTTGTCGAGTCGATATTTAATCACGTCAGCAACTTCAAATGGGTTTTCAAGCTGTTTTTCTCGTGTTTCCTTCGGTGAAATTTTTTAAAACTTTGTACACTTGTTAAATAAGACAAGAAGAAAAACATATCCAAATTTCAAAACATTGTACAAGGAGGTTTCTCGTCAATCGAAATTCCAAAATATCTCGAAACTAGCCTTATAAACTACCCTTCAAATTTTGATATGTTATTCTTTGGTGGACCATTAATCTTCCAAAAAAATTTCAGAAAAATTGACCGAAGGAGAAAGAAGATATTATCTATTCAATCTGAAATTAGACAATATAAACGCAAAAGATAAGACAGCATGGTTGCCATAGCAACACTAACACTATTCCTGTTTGTCCATAAAGAGACAGCCCAATGCCTCTTTACATTCCTGGAAATTCTCATTTTGCCCTGTCGTAAGTATATCCAATATAAATTTAGTTGAAAGCGAAATTTACTGAAGTGCCCAATTTACAGAACTGTAGGGAGCCACCTTAAAATTCGAGGCGCGAATGTACTCGAAAGCGGCTTAAATAAGTTATTACGAATTGCAAAAGCCAAACTTCTAACTTGCTTATTGTATATTTTCCAGGAGGGGTGAATGTCGCCGTCTCATATCCGGGGAATGCAGGCAAAAGTATCAACGAAATAATGCGAGACGGGGGGTGCGTTCAGAAAATTACGGTAAGAAATAAATTGGACTTTTGTCTGATCTTTTTCATTTCATAATTTGTTGGCAAAAATGTCCGCAACGATGTTTTCAAGGGTGGATAAACAGTGAAACATTTGAGGAAATATCGAGAGTTTCAGATGTTTCTGCGACGATGTTCTCAAAGGTTGGGAAACATTTGAGGAAACATCAGGATTTTCAGATGTTTCTGCAACAATCTTTTCAAGGTTAGGAAAACCAAGAAACATTTGAGGAAACTTTGAGATTTTTAGATGTTTCTGCAACAATGTTTTCAAGGGTGGGAAAACCAAGAAACATTTGAGGAAACATCAGGATTTTTAGATGTTTCTGCAACAATGTTTTCAAGGGTGGGAAAACCAAGAAACATTTGAGGAAACATCAGGATTTTCAGATGTTTCTGCAACAATCTTTTCAAGGGTGGGAAAACCAAGAAACATTTGAGGAAACTTTGAGATTTTTAGATGTTTCTGCAACAATGTTTTCAAGGGTGGACAAACAGGGAAACATTTGAGGAAACATCAGGATTTTTAGATGTTTCTCCAACAATGTTTTCGAGGGTGGGAAAACCAAGAAATATTTGAGGAAACATCAGGATTTTCAGATGTTTCTGGAACAATCTTTTCGAGGGTGGGAAAACCAAGAAATATTTGAGGAAACATCAAGATTTTTAGATGTTTCTGCAACAATGTTTTCGAAGGTTGGAAAACGTTAACCAAGAAACATTTGAGAAAACTATAAAATTCTCAAATGTTTCCACAAAAGAGAACATATTCTTACAGAGAACAGCGAAAGATTTGTTGTCTTCAGTGGAAATCGAACTCGCATCTTCGGAAGAACAACGGCGAAAACAACAAAAGCAAAAAGACAACAATGACGGCGACAATAACAACAATATCATCATCATCAACAACAACAACAACAACAACAACAACAACAACAACAACAACAACAACAACAACAACAACAGGAACAATAGTGACAACAACAATAGCAAAATCAAAACAACAATAGTAACAATTACAATAGTAACAAAATTGAATCAAATTCTTTAGCTCTTATAACTTTTTGACCTATTTAAACTATTTTAAGCTGGTAAAGTCGTGTAACCTCTTGAGCGGTCAAAGCTTTTCTGAACAATTTCACTTCATCCATGTAGCCTGTAAAATACACGTCTTTGTTGTATCTGCCATATTGCGTACTTTTCGTGTGTCCAATCACAACGTCCGTATTTTTGCTGACGATGTCGCCATAGCAACACGAATCGGTTAACTTAAGGTGGCTGTTGTGGTAAAATGTGGTTGTCCAACCATCGTGAGTCATCACAAAATGATGCCAATGATGAGAAATGGCCGTCGTTATATTTCCCCAGGTTTTGGCCGAGTATGACGTCACAACTGACGCACTAATAGTACAACCCGGCGACAGAATTCGTATTTCCCAGCTGCCTAAACTGCTTGGTCCATTGTTAACCGGACCATTGTTGATAAGGCCTCGGAATTCGTTTGTCCGAGTTTCAACTTCTTTGAACCAGAAGCTGACAGAGAACGTCGAGCCCCATTCGTAACTGTTTAGACTAGGTACACGGAGATTTGACTGACCCCGATAGAAATCGGCTGCACCATTCAATATGCCTGATAATGGTTGCAGTAATATGCGATCTCTCTCTATCTGAGCGTTGTAGCCAAAACATACGTCTCGAAAAGATCGGTCAAATTTGTAGTATGCGATGACTTCTCCACTGCATTGGTCGGGTTCTATAATATGAGCTTAGAAAACATGCGCAATGGTTATTTGTAATTTTCATTAATAGTTCATGAGAACACACAAACTGAAGGAAATCATGACCGTCAAGGAGCTTGTATATCTGATAGAAAATCCTGTTGATTTACATAAACTTTAAGTTCGTTTTTCTCACCAAATATCACTCGTATCTTAAATATTGCTGATGATATTGCAGCTCACCTTCATGCTTCCATGTTTCAAATGCTGTTTCGCTATTCGTCCAAAGCTTCGTTTACACCCTGCGATTTGTCGGGCCGATATCAGATGCACGTTAATGATATTTGAAAAATACGTGGCAAACGTCATCTGACAACATCACCAACTGAAAATATTTGTCATTAACACTCAGCAAAACCTAAAGTCTGCCCGACAAATCGCCGCGTGTAAACGTACTTCAACACAATATTACACATGCGTACATACAACATCCAGGTTGTTTTAGATTATTAATTAACGTGAACCTTACCCGCACCCCACCCTGACCCTGACCGGCCCTCATCCTAACCTTCGATCAGGCATTTCATCCTACGTGCGAGCGATTACAACTTACAAGGCGGACGCCTAAATCACTCGACTACCGAGGATTTGCTTGAAATCAAATGAAATTTACGTGGTAGCTTTTAAGCATGTTTGAAGAACGAGGAAAAGAATTGTGTCGGACGAATAACGTTTACACATGGGGATCTGATGTCGGACGGACATAAACATGCACTTTGTATATGTATAGGTTATCATATGAGGGATGAGGTGATATCAGTTTTATCACTCGAACGAGGGACAAACTGATATCACCGAGTCATGAGTGTGCTAACCTTTTTATCACATCTAGTTCCTTTATCAGGGTGATAAGCAGGGGAAATAAAAACGATATCGTCCCTAGGGACATATCGTTTTTATGACACCCTTTATCAGGGCGATAACAGGGTGACATAAACACGATATGTCACTGATATCGTTTTTTGTCACTGATATCGTTTTTTGTCACTGATATCGTTTTTTGTCACTGATATCCCTCTTTGTCCTGCTATATTTGCCGCTTTCCGGTCGTTGTCAAAACAAAGATGGCTGACTCGAGGTTTGTGTCAGTTGATGGGTCGCCACTTGTTTCCATCTACCAAACTGACGTTACGTCATTTTTTCAACTTTGAAGTAAAGTTAGAAACTTTGTAACTAACCCTAAAACCTACCCTAAACCTAACCCTAACCAAATTGATGAAGAAAAATCAAGAAAAACAAATATGAAAATCGGGAAAGTTGTGTAACGTCAGTTTGATAGATGGAAACAAGTGAATTGACTGTTTTATTTTGTATTTATTTGTTAATAAATATTGAAAATTGTTTAATATTTAAATGATTCTATTTTTTAATAATTATTGCATTAGGGCAATGATTAATATTCTAATAAATTCTGACCCAGATAAAGGCACAAGTATATAATAGTCGGGACAAGGCGATATCCGTTTTATCGCTTTCAGGAAATTTTTCTTTCAGGACGATATCATAAATGTCCTCGTTCGCTGCGCTATATAAACGATTGGGGATTAATAGTCGTCTCTCAAGCGATAAAACTGATATCGCGTTGGCCCTCATACGATAACCTATACATATATGAAGTGCATGTATATTACCACGTTACGCATTGATTAAACAATTTGTATGAATTTAAATAAACGTAAAGGAAGACCACTAACCTAGCATATCCCTTAAGTAGTTCCAGTCAAAAGCAGTGCTTGCATACAATTTAATGAGAAATATCGCCAGAAAAGCAGTCAAAATTACTACGGCTTTTGCCATTTTGAAATCGGATCTGCAGTCAATATGTCTGTGTTAACATTCCCGGAACGGGCTTTTCAACGGCAATTATGGGTTAGGATAAAATGCGGATACGGACGGATGAGTGGCAGACGGACGGATGGATGGCTTATGTTGTCATGTAACGTTATTTTATCCTTTTGGATAAATCCGTTTGGGTTATCAATGTGTCTTGAATTGAAATATGAGACTTCGAATATGCCGAGGCCTTTAGAGCCGCTTATTTCGTTCCTGTTTTAAGTCTAGGTCCTAGAGTAGTCTTAAGTCAAATATACGACTTTAAAAGGCACGAAAAACGTTTTTATACCATATCTGCATTTTATCCAAAAGGATAAAACGCGGATACGAATTTCTAAGGGCGAAAAGCATTTTTATACCATATCCGCGTTTATGATTTTTTATACTATAAAGGATAGAGAAAACGCAGATATGACTTTTGAAGGGACGAAAAGCGTGTTTTATCCCGTATCCTCGTTTTATACAGAAGGATTAAACGCGGACATGACTTTTAAGTAATACGAAGGACGTAGCTTCACTTGATCAAGTCGAGAATGAAACAACAACGACACAAACCACAACAATAACAGCTGTATTCTCATAAACACTGATATATATGTTATTTACCGGTTGCGAGGTCCGGATGAGAAAAACTGTTCCATGTTTCAATCGCGACTTACAGTGATTGTAGTGCGGTTGTCATGTGCGGTTGTGCGATGCATCGCACAAATTAGCATACCATGACTTACAGTGATTGTAATGTGGTTGTCATGTGCGGTTGTGCGATGTATCGCACAAATTAGCATACCATGACTTACAGTGATTGTAGTGTGGTTGTCATATGCGGTTGTGCGATGCATCGCACAAATTAGCATACCATGACTTACAGTGATTGTAGTGTGGTTGTCATGTGCGGTTGTGCGATGTATCGCACAAATTAGCATACCATGACTTACAGTGATTGTAATGTGGTTGTCATGTGCGGTTGTGCGATGAAACGCAGATATGACTTTTGAAGGGACGAAAAGCGTGTTTTATCCCGTATCCTCGTTTTATCCAGAAGTAGCAAACGCGGATATGACTTTTAAAGGGACGAAAAGCGTTATTTATACCGTATCTGCGTTTGATACAAAAGGATTAAACGCGGACATGACTTTTAAATAATACGAAGGACGTAGCTTCACTTGATCAAGTCGAGAATGATAACAACAACAACACAAACCACAACAATAACAGCTGTATTCTTATAAACACTGATTAGATTTTAATCACATTTAAATTTTTATAATAATTACATTTGTAAGTCAATGTTATTACCCCATAATGTTGTTAACATTAATTAACTTTTAATTGAATTTTGATGCCCACATTACAAATAATCACTTCCATAATGGATTAATTAAGTTTCATAAAATTTTTGTTAAATGTTCTATAAATCGTGCCACGATTATGATTTTTCAATCTCAATAACATTTCCATGAATTTCGTAACTACTGTAAATCCTCTATTAACCAAGCACGGGAGAAGGAGGGGGGGGGGGGGTTATGACGTCAGGCACGTTGGAACAGATGTGCTTAATAGAGGGGGTAGCTTGCTGATTTTACTAAAACGAAGCGAGTAAGAAAAACGCAAGTAAACTGAAGTGAAATTCCAGCATATTAATCATTACACATGCGTTTCTTTGTTGTGAAAAGCGGAGGGGGAGTGTCAGTGTCAACAGAGAGGGAGTCTTAATGAATTTCTTCCTTTAGAAAGGGGGGCTTATCAGAGAGGGGGGCGTGTTAGAGGGGGGGGGCTTAATAGAGGATTTACGGTTTTTCGAAAGTCTCTGTTTAAACGACTTTAAGCTGATAAAGTCTTGTTACCTCGCCAGTGGTTAAAGCTTTTCTGAACAGTTTCACTTCATCCATGTAGCCACTAAGATACCCGTATTCGTTGTTGTATCTTCCGTATTGCGTCTGTCCAAATACAACGTCCGTGTTTTCCTTCACGATGTTGCCATGGCAACACTGCGTGTCGCTTAACGTAAGGTGGTTGTTGATGTAGAAATTGATGGTTAGACCATCGTAGGTCATAACCAAATGATGCCAGTGTCGGCAACGGATCATGGTAATGTTGTCCCAGGTTTTGTTTGCATGTGACGTCACGATGGTTGCACCAAGTAGACGTTGCTCACGACTTTCGCCTTTTTTAATGAATATATCCCAACTTCCAACGGTAACTGTTTGGTTCGATTTATCGGTGGTAGTTAAATAATTGTTTATCAGACTGGGATCAGGTCCTACGGAGTCAGACGGTTCGTCAGTAATTTGGAACCATAGGCTAATAGAGAACTTCGAACCCCATTGGTAGCCGTTTAGCGAAGGCACACTGTAAAAAATAACCAAGAAAATGTTATTGGTACACGGACTTTAGTTTTAATGAGTGTACCACTCTGATGTGATTATAGTTCAATTGCTGAAGAATGTTACTTAGGTCGGATTATCAGGGGTGTATATAGTTACCAGCGTTTTCCCCACCCCCAATTTTACAAGGGCAACTTTCTTCCCTTATCCAGCAGCGATCTGAAGAAATACTTTGAAGTCCTTTTCACCTGGTATTAGGTTTTGAGCAGCTTTGGGGTTACGGGGCCTTGCTGCCCCGAAAAAACTGATCTCAAACTGAAGATGAATTTCAGAAGGTTGCACAACACTTGGCTATCACCGTGTCTTTCACGTTTCTAGCGATTGTCACTATTGATATATATCTCTCATCTTTCCATCTTTTTGTTTGTCTGTAATGGTCATATCCTTGCTGAAACCTTCCAATATGGAGGTTCCACTGTAATTCAAAAAACGTAAGCTTAACCTCACCTTAGTCGAGTCCTCCTATTGAAATTTGCAGCCCTATCAGAGATGCCGTACTGCCACAGTATGTCAGGAAAGTAACCAGTTTTTTCACCGAAGGCATTGTTTCCAAAACACACGTCACGGTACGAGCGGTCAAACTTGTAGTAAGCGATGACGTCATCATTACATGGCTCAGCTTCTATTAAATTATACAAATTAGTGGGTTTCAGTATAGACGTCAAGGCCTGTTCACACAATCCGAACATTGTCCGAATCTTCTCTCGACGTATGTGATTTACTGGATTTGCTGATAAGAGTGAGGCTATTGGCTCATACCTGGCGAAAAGTGTAGTTGTTGCTGTATTGTGCGAAATCACATACGTCAGGACTTTACAAAACAGGAGACCACCCAGTGGCGTAGGAAGCGGGGGGGCCGCGGCCCCCCCAATATTATATGAGGGGGGGTCGAATATCTTTCGGCCCCCCAAAAAATAAAATAATTTTCATGAAAATGATGGAAACAGCTTAGTTCCCTGAACAAGCTAACTAAAAGAGGTAGATAAGACTCTGAAACGGCCGTTTCCGGCATTCTAGGGACTTCAAATGTTAAAAAATGTTTGCTCGGCGCCAACCATGGTTGGCGCCTCGTGAGCTTGGGCCCCCCCAATATTGAATACGTTCCTATGCCCCTGAGACCACCAGCTTAACTTCAGAAATGTTGACACTTGTACTTTGTAGGAACAAGTTATATTTATTTGCAACCAATTGTGACATAACTATCTAAAAATAATTCTGTTATATTATAAAGTAATTTTTTTAAAAATTCGTATTCCTTGCATCACAATCAATATTTTTAACGATTGGATCTCTTCACAGTGTACCATATCCTGTTAATAATTAACGTTGTATCCCCTGACCTCTTATAGGCGCAAAAGCACCATGAACGTGTATATATGAACAACCCTGCAGGCTGCAGGCAAAATTATAACAACACGTATTGTGGATTGCAGTTACGAAAGAAACGTTTTCTGACCTGGTCTCATGTAAATATACTGTGGGATTTCAATTTGTGTCCTGCTCTGACTTCGTCCCGGTCTCATGTAAACAGCGACTATAGAGACAACACAGTTCTGTGACCGACACGAAGTTATCCCGCTTTGATGCCGTTCTGGTCTCATGTACAAAACAGCGACTATAGACCGAATACTATGTCTATGACCTAAACGAAATTATCGTGCTTCGACTTCGTCGCGGTCTCATGTAAACAGTGAGTAGAGACAACACAGTACTGTGACCGAAATGAAATTATCCCGCTCTGAGTTCGCGCTGGTCTCATGTCACAACTGCAACTAGAGACAACACTATGACCGAAACGAAATCTTCCCGATCTGACTTCGTTCTGGTCGCATGTAAACTGTAAACATGTTCTGCAATTTCGATTTTTGTCCTGCTCTGACTTTGTCTCGGTCTTGTGTACTAAACAGCCACTAAAATAACACTATGTTTACGACCGAAACGAAATCGCTCTCTTCTAACTTCGTCCCGGCGTCATGTATTTTATAACCATGTAAAACGCGGCCATATTTCAAGAGTTTTATAGCTATTGTATAGAAATTTTTATATACAATGCATAAAAATGCCGATTATCCATCTACCTTCCGTCTCGGTCTCTTTTACGGAACAATCCCATCTCCAGAATCGACTGAAATAACTTGCATCCACATTTATGACCACTACCGTAAGAAAGACAGCAAACATTGGCAAAAATTTTGCCATTTTGAAACTTTGTGCGTGTGCGAGCGATATTACTCTTTCCTGTTTATAAAGTCTTTCTAAGAAGCTAAGGCGATTTTGTATGAAGCAAAATGACGTCATACGATGTTCATATAAAGAGCTTTTGTCTCTCGCTTAAACTTTGATATTTGCCAGAGTACATACTAAAGCAAACATCCATAATATAGCATCGTTCATATATGATCAATACGAATGGAAAAGAGTGTACGAAATAGTACTTAACTACTAAATAACTCTTTCCCGTCCAAGGACTTTCCTATTGAGTATAAGTGGGGGTGTGCTAATCATCCTTGCTTGCAGCTGAGAACTGAACTTAATTACGAAGGACGCAGATCAATCTCGAGATCAATTATATATCAATGACGCCTGTAGCTGCCACCACATGACTCTCATGTCTCTGCATAGCTAATTTCTAAATAATGCTCTGGAGACGCCTGGGTACGAGGCAGCTCATGTCTGATCAGTCAGCACAGCTACGATCGAAGGGTTAGTTTCAGAGGCTTATCTAAACCCAAGATTTTTTTCCCAGCATCTCGTTCGATAGAACTTATAGTAGAAGGTGCTTGCATGTAGATGGAATATTCGAACGAAAATTTATATACATTTTTAAACCTAGCCAGGGGCAGTTGCGAAAATGCAACTTAGACCCTCTGGCAGGAATTGAACGTGCGGCCGTGTGATTCCGGTGCAGCGCTCTAACCAACTGAGCTACAGAGTCCAGTTGCTGAGCATTAACCGCAAGTTCGGTATATATGATGGGAGTGATGCCAGTATTAGGTATGTGTAAATATCAAGATTGTTTTCTCGGCATCGCGTTCGATAGGACTAATAGTAGAAGGTGTTTGTAGATGGAATACTCGAACGAAAATTTATGTACATTTTTTAGACCTAGCCAGGAGC
The DNA here is from genome assembly GCA_016169945.1 of Trachythela sp. YZ-2020. Taxonomy (NCBI): domain Eukaryota; kingdom Metazoa; phylum Cnidaria; class Anthozoa; order Malacalcyonacea; family Clavulariidae; genus Trachythela; species Trachythela sp. YZ-2020. The sequence continues at coordinate 8,101,977 of JADLSH010000260.1, forward strand.
GGTTGCGAAAAATGCAACTTAGGCCCTCTGGCATTATCTAAACCCACCCTGCCAACATTCCCTGTTGGAGGAAAGAGCGTTGACTCTCTTTTCACATAAGTGCCATAAGTCCGCATGCGAGAATCGAACCCGCGAGGTCAAAGGCGCTTGCTCTGACAACTGCGCGACGAAATAAGTAAAATCTCCTGGTCGATAGCGAGGCGGGAAAGACTAAAGAAGATCATTTTTAACTATTAAATAACGCCTTCCCGTCCGTGGAGTTTCCCATTGATAAGTAAAATTGCCTCGTGCCGGTTTGACAGAATAAAATACTATAGTCAACATCGTTCATATATGATCAATATGGATGGGAAAGAGTTAAGAATTAGTTTTGCCATAGATATACAAGTTGGTGCAAAGTGTTGCAAAACAAACAGCTACATGATGTGTACATACAGAACTGCTAGGTCCATTGTTAACCGGACCGTTGTTGATAAGGCCTCGAAATTCGTCTGTCCAAGTTTCAACTTCTTTGAACCAGAAGCTGACAGAGAACGTCGAGGCCCATTCGTAACTGTTTAGACTAGGTACACGGAGATAAAACCGATTCCCATAGTTTGATTTGGCTGCACCATTCAATATGCCTGATAATGGTTGCAGTGATATGCGATCTCTCTCTATCTGAGCATTGTAGCCAAAACATACGTCTCGAAAAGACCGGTCAAATTTGTAGTATGCGATGACATCTCCACTGCATTGGTCGGGTTCTATAATATGAGCTTAGAAAACATGCGCAATGGTTATTTGTAATTTTCATTAATAGTTCATGAGAACACACAAACTGAAGGAAATCATGACCGTCAAGGAGCTTGTATATCTGATAGAAAATCCTGTTGATTTACATAAACTTTAAGTTCGTTTTTCTCACCAAATATCATTCATGTCTTAAATATTGCTGATGAATAAGTAATATATACAGCATTCGCGTATTTACTGTAACAGCTCACCTTCATGCTTCCATGTTTCAATCGCGACTTACGGTGATTGTAGTGCGGTTGTCATGTGCGGTTGTGCGATGCATCGCACAAATTAGCATACCATGACTTACAGTGATTGTAGTGTGGTTGTCATGTGCGGTTGTGCGATGCATCGCACAAATTAGCATACCATGACTTACAGTGATTGTAATGTGGTTGTCATGTGCGGTTGTGCGATGCATCGCACAAATTAGCATACCAAGACTTACAGTGATTGTAGTGTGGTTGTCATGTGCGGTTGTGCGATGCATCGCACAAATTAGCATACCATGACTTACAGTGATTGTAGTGTGGTTGTCATGTGCGGTTGTGCGATGCATCGCACAAATTAGCATACCATGACTTACAGTGATTGTAATGTGGTTGTCATGTGCGGTTGTGCGATGCATCGCACAAATTAGCATACCATGACTTACAGTGATTGTAATGTGGTTGTCATGTGCGGTTGTGCGATGCATCGCACAAATTAGCATACCATGACTTACAGTGATTGTAGTGTGGGTTGTCATGTGCGGTTGTGCGATGCATCGCACAAATTAGCATACCATGACTTACAGTGATTGTAGTGTGGGTGTCATGTGCGGTTGTGCGATGCATCGCACAAATTAGCATACCATGACTTACAGTGATTGTAATGTGGTTGTCATGTGCGGTTGTGCGATGCATCGCACAAATTAGCATACCATGACTTACAGTGATTGTAATGTGGTTGTCATGTGCGGTTGTGCGATGCATCGCACAAATTAGCATACCATGACTTACAGTGATTGTAATGTGGTTGTCATGTGCGGTTGTGCGATGCATCGCACAAATTAGCATACCATGACTTACAGTGATTTTAGTGTGGGTGTCATGTGCGGTTGTGCGATGCATCGCACAAATTAGCATACCATGACTTACAGTGATTGTAGTGTGGTTGTCATGTGCGGTTGTGCGATGCATCGCACAAATTAGCATACCATGAGTTACGGTGATTGTAGTGTGGTTGTCATGTGCGGTTGTGCGATGCATCGCACAAATTAACATACGATGACTTACAGTGATTGTAGTGTGGTTGTCATGTGCGGTTGTGCGATGCATCGCACAAATTAGCATACCATGACTTAAAGTGATTGTAATGTGGTTGTCATGTGCGGTTGTGCGATGCATCGCACAAATTAGCATACCATGACTTACAGTGATTGTAGTGTGGTTGTCATGTGCGGTTGTGCGATGCATCGCACAAATTAGCATACCATGACTTACAGTGATTGTAGTGTGGTTGTCATGTGCGGTTGTGCGATGCATCGCACAAATTAGCATACCATGACTTACAGTGATTGTAGTGTGGTTGTCGTGTGCGGTTGTGCGATGCATCGCACAAATTAGCATACCATGACTTACAGTGATTGTAGTGTGGTTGTCATATGCGGTTGTGCGATGCATCGCAGAAATTAGCATACCGCGACTTACAGTGATTGTAGTGTGGTTGTCATGTGCGGTTGTGCGATGCATCGCACAAATTAGCATACCATGACTTACAGTGATTGTAATGTTTTTATAATCCATGAGCCTATTTTGAGAAAAATATTCACCTGGGTGTTCAACTTTATAACTCTAACGGTCTAATACTCAGGTCTAACGTTTGTCAAGAGCATTTGATTTGACAGGTATTAATAATCTGGGTCCGGTTGTATAAAAAAGCAGTTAAAGTTAACTATAGATAAACAATGTTTTTTATCAATCTCGTACCCAGAGCCAAAAGGATCACAGGCTCTGGGTACGAGATTGTGTTTTTATCTGTAGCTGTTCGTCCTTAGTTCCTAACGACGGTACATTTACGCATTTGATCATATACATATATTATATATAGCATATTAATTTGCGCAATATAATATTAAATATTATTATTGCACACTTTTGTACCACACAATGACACGAGCAGTGGACACGAGTTCGTTCAACTGAGCCTGCTAAGTACTAATCTGAAAATCCGCGGCTTCAACGTACAAAATGCTTCATGTAGCATGCTAAAAAGCTCACATTAACTGTACACGTGTGATCGTCACAGCGTGCGTGAGAAAAATATAATCAGGATATAATGGAACAGATTGCGTGACTGTTATATATATATACACTTTTATGGCGAGAGTTGTGTAATTATTTGTCAATATTTCGAATATATTCTACCATTTTGTCAAAATCTCCTTTCAAAAGGAAATGGCCTTCAAAGTGGAACCAGTGATACTTCAATGTGTCTGTGTTAACATTCCCGGAACAGACTTTTCAACGGCAAATTATGGGTTAGGATAAAATGCGGATACGGACGGACGGATGAGTGGCAGACGGACGGATGGATGGCTTATGTTGTCATGAAACGTTATTTTAAAATCATATCCGCGTTTTATCCTTTTGGATAAATCCGTTTGGGTAAAACGCGGACATGGTATAAAAATTATCAATGTGTCTTGAACTGAAATATGAGACTTCGAATATGCCGAGGCCTTTAGAGCCGCTTATTTCGCTCCTGTTTTAAGTCTAGGTCCTAGAGTAGTCTTAAGTCAAATATATGACTTTAAAAGGCACGAAAAACGTTTTTATACCATATCTGCATTTTATCCAAAAGGATAAAACGCGGATACGAATTTCTAAGGGCGAAAAGCATTTTTATACCATATCCGCGTTTATGATTTTTTATACTATAAAGGATAGAGAAAACGCAGATATGACTTTTGAAGGGACGAAAAGCATTTTTATACCATATCCGCGTTTATGATTTTTTATACTATAAAGGATAGAGAAAACGCAGATATGACTTTTGAAGGGACGAAAAGCATTTTTATACCATATCCGCGTTTATGATTTTTTATACTATAAAGGATAGAGAAAACGCAGATATGACTTTTGAAGGGACGAAAGGCATTTTTATACCATATCCGCGTTTATGATTTTATTTATACTATAAAGGATAAGAGAAAACGCAGATATGACTTTTGAAGGGACGAAAAGCGTGTTTTATCCCGTATCCTCGTTTTATCCAGAAGGATTAAACGCGGACATGACTTTTAAATAATACGAAGGACGTAGCTTCACTTGATCAAGTCGAGAATGATAACAACAACAACACAAACCACAACAATAACAGCTGTATTCTTATAAACACTGATTAGATGTTAATCACATTTAAATTTTTATAATAATTACATTTGTAAGTCAATGTTATTACCCCATAATGTTGTTAACATTAATTAACTTTTAATTGAATTTTGATGCCCACATTACATTTAATCACTTCCATAATGGATTAATCAAGTTTCATAAAATTTTTGTTAAATGTTCTATAAATCGCACGATTATGATTTTTCAATCTCAATAACATTTCCATGAATTTCGTAACTACTGTAAATCCTCTATTAACCAAGCACGGGAGAAGGAGGGGGGGGGGGGGGGGGTTATGTTAGGCACGTTTGAAAAGATGTGGTTAATAGAGGGGGTAGCTTGCTGATTTTACTAAAACGAAGCGAGTAAGAAAACGCAAGTAAACTGAAGTGAAATTCCAGCATATTAATCATTACACATGTGTTTCTTTGTTGTGAAAAGCGGAGGAGGAGTGTCAGTGTCAACAGAGAGTGAGTCTTAATGAATTTCTTCCTTTAGAAAGGGGGGCTTATCAGAGAGGGGAGCGTGTTAGAGGGGGGGGGGGGGGCTTAATAGAGGATTTACGGTTTTTCGAAAGTCTCTGTTTAAACGACTTTAAGCTGATAAAGTCTTGTTACCTCGCTAGTGGTTAGAGCTTTTCTGAACAGTTTCACTTCATCCATGTAGCCACTAAGATACCCGTCATTGTTGTTGTATCTTCCGTATTGCGTCTGTCCAAATACGACATCCGTGTTTTCCCTCACGATGTTGCCATGGCAACACTGCGTGTCGCTTAACTTAAGGTGGTTGTTGATGTAGAAATTGATGGTTAGACCATCGTAGGTCATAACCAAATGATGCCAGTGTCGGCAACGGATCATGGTAATGTTGTCCCAGGTTTTGTTTGCATGTGACGTCACGATGGTTGCACCAAGTAGACGTTGCTCACGAGTTTCGCCTTTTTTAATGAATATATCCCAACTTCCAACGGTAACTGCTTGGTTCGATTTATCGGTGGTAGTTAAATAATTGTTTATCAGACTGGGATCAGGTCCTGCGGAGTCAGACGGTTCGTCAGTAATTTGGAACCATAGGCTAATAGAGAACTTGGAACCCCATTGGTAGCCGTTTAGGGAAGGCACACTGTAAAAAATAACCAAGAAAATGTTATTGGTACACGGACTTTAGTTTTAATGATGTGATTATAGTTCAATTGCTGAAGATTGTTACTTAGGTCGGATTATCAGGGGTGTATATAGTTACCAGCGTTCTCCCCACCCCCAAGTTTACAAGGGCAACTTTCTTCCCCTATCCAGCAGCGATCTGAAGAAAAATTTTGACGTCCTTTTCACCTGGTGTTAGGTTTTGAGCAGCTTTGGGATTCCGGGGCCTTGCTGCCCCAAAAAAACTGATCTCAAACTGAAGAGTTTCAGTCACTATTGATATATCCATCATTTTTGTCTCTCATCTTTCCATCTTTTTGTTTGTCTGTAATGGTCATATCCTTGCTGAAACCTTCCAATACGGAGGTTCTACTGTAATTCAAAAAACGTAAGCTTAACCTCACCTTAGTCGAGTCCTCCTATTGAAATTTGCAGCCCTATCAGAGATGCCGTACTGAATCAGTATGTCAGAAAAGAAACCAGTTTTTTTACCGAAGGCATTGTTTCCAAAACACACGTCACGGTACGAGCGGTCAAACTTGTAGTAAGCAATGACGTCATCATTACATGGCTCAGCTTCTATGAAATTATACAAATTAGTGTGTTTCAGTAGGCGTCAAGGCCTGTTCACACAATCCGAACATTGTCGGATCCGAATCTTCTCTCGACGTATGTGATTGACTGGATTTGCTGACAAGTGTGAGGCTATTGGCTCATACCTGGCGAAAAGTGTACTGGTTGCTGTATTGTGCGAAATCGCATACGTCAGGACTTTACAAAACAGGAGACCACCATGTTGACACTTGTACTTTGTAGGAACAAGCAAAATAAAACCTATATATCTAAGTTCTATTTATTTGCAACCAATTGTGACACAAATATCTAAAAATAATTATGTTATATTATAAAGTAATTTTTTAAGAATTCACGTTCCTTGCATCACAATCAATATTTTTAAGATTGGAACTCTTCACAGTGTACCATATCCTGTTAATAATTAACGTTGTCCTCTAAAGTTCAAAACCCTTGACCTGTTAGGCGCAAAAAGCACAATGAACGACGTGCATATATGAACAACCCTGCAGGCAAGATTATAACAACAATGAAATGATTGTGGATTGCATTTACAAAAGAAACGTTTTCTGACCTGGTCTCATGTGAGCATGTTGTGGGATTTCAATTTGCGTCCTGCTCTGACTTCGTCCCGGTCTCATGTAAACAGCGACCAGAGACAATACAGCAGCGTGACCGAGACAAGATTATCCCGTTCTGGTCTCATGTATAAGACAGCGACTAAACTGAACACTATGACCAAAGCGAAATTATCCCCCTCTGACTTCGTGCTTGTCGCATGTCAACTGCAACTAGAGACAACACAGTACTGTGACAGAAACGAAATCTTCCCGCTCTGACTTCGTTCTGGTCGCATATAAACTGTAAACATGTTCTGCAATTTCGATTTTTGTCCTGCTCTGACTTTGTCTCGGTCTTGTGTACTAAACAGCCACTAAAATAACACTATGTCTACGACCGAAACGAAATCGCTCTCCTCTGACTTCGTCCCGGCCTCGTGTATTTTATAACAATGTAAAACGGGGCCATATTTCAAGAGTTATATAGCTATTGTATAGAAATTTTTATATAATTATATACAATGCATAAAAATGCCGATTATCCATCTACCTTCCGTCTCTTTAGAACCATCCCATCTCCAGAATCGACTGAAATAACTTGCATCCACATTTATGACCACTACCGTAAGAAAGACCGCAAAAATTGGTGCAAATTTTGCCATTTTGAGACTTCGTGCGTGTGCGAGCGATATTATTCTTTCCTGTTTATAAAGCCTTTTTGAGAAACTAAGGCGATTTTATATGAAGCAAAATGACGTCATACGATGTTCATTATTATAAAGAACTTTTGTCCGTCGCTTGAAATTTGATATTTGCCTGAATAAATACTAAAGCATCAATACGGAAAAGAGTGGACGAAATAGTGCTTAACTACTCAATAACTCTTTCCCGTCCAAGGACTTTCCTATTCAGTATAAGTGGGAATGTGCTAATATTACATCCTTACTTGCAGCTGAGAGCTAAACTGAATTACGACGGATCAATTATATACCAATGGCGTAAACTAACACTGGGCTCTGTAGCTCAGTTGGTTAGAGCGCTGCACCGGAATCGCAGGGCCGCAGATTCAATTCCTGCCAGAGGGCCTAAGTTGGATTTTTCGCAGCTGCTCCTGGCTAGGTCTAAAAATGTATATAAATGATCTAAACCCACCCTGCCAACATTCCTTGTGGGAGGAAACCTGGCTACCCGGAAAAAACTCACGACTTACCGCAGAGCGTTGACTCTCTCTTTTCACATAAGTGCCATGCGTCCGCATGCGAAAATCGATCCCACGATCTCCGAGGTCAAAGGCGCTTGCTCTGACGACTGCACAAAACAAATAAAATCCCCTTGTCGATAGCGAGGCGGGAAAGAGTAAGGAATATAATTTTTAAATATTAAATAACTCCTTCCCGTTCGTGGAGTTTCCCATTGATAAGTAAAATTGTCTGGTGTTTGACAGAATAAAATACAAAAGTCAACATCGTTTATATATATATATATATATATATATGATCAATATGGATGGGAAAGAGTTAAGAAGATCCAAGGACTTTCCCATTGACAAGTAAAATTGTCTGATGTTAGACAGAGTAAAATACTAAAGTTAATGTCGTTCATATATGATCAATACGGATGGGAAAGTGTCGAGAATTGGTTTTGCCATAGATATACAAGTTGGAGCAAAGTATTACAAAGCAAGCAGCTACAAGATGTGTACATACAGATTACAGACAAACAAACGTTATAAACCTGCTGCACGATATAGATGGGTTTAGTCATCAGTGGGTTTAGTGAAATTCATCTATAGATTCTCAGTCCAGTGGTATTGCCAGATCAGTGTCTAATTCTTATTCTTTATTTTTCAGCCGCTTAGTGACAAAGGAAGAATAGAGAAGAGTGTGGCTGAGAAACCGCTGAACGAGGATCAAAAGAGCTCAAGTCCAGAGAAGTCTCCCAAGGACAACAAGACGAACTATAAACAAGAATTGGATAGTCTTAAGTTAACAGTCAAGGCAAGTCACTATAAGTCTTATGACGTTGACAGATGCGGTTAGCGCGCTGCCTCTTACATCTGAGTGATGTCTGCTACTGTAGGTCGAGAATAGCCTAGTTTCTCAGTGGCGCAGACGCAAGCGCGAAGTTTAAGGGCGAACTGATGCGCGGTATTTGCACATTTCGCAAATCCTTTACACCTGATTTTAGGCTATTCCAACATGGCATTCGAAAAATTAAATATCAATGAAAGCAGATTCTTTTATATTGTATCGTTAGTTGCAATTTAAGTGTATCTGCAGATAGACGGGAAAAAATGGTTGCTAGAAGGGGAAATATGCGAATTATGCTATCGCTTCCAGCCACTCACCAGGCTCCTCACTCCAGCTCACCAAGCATTGCGGAAGTGGAAGGCCAGAAACTAGGCTAGGTCGAGCCCTAGGTCGAGGTCCTAGGTCGAGGCCCATTTTACTCAACATTTTAACCAATATTTTACCCAAAATTTTACCCAACATTCTACTCAACATTCTACTCAACATTCTACTCAACATTTTACTCAACATTTTGCACAACATATTGCACAACATTTGCACAACATTTGGCAAACATTTTACCCAACATTTTACTCAACATTTTACCCAACATTTTGCACAACATTTTACCCATTGCTGGAAAATTTGCTGCAGAATTTGTTGCGGAATTTGTTGCAGAATTTGTTGTAGAATTTGTTGGAGAACTTGTTGCAAAATTTATTGCAGAATTTATTGCAGAATTTTACCCAACATTTTATCCACCTTTTTATCTAACTTTTTTTCCTATTTTACTCGACATTTTACCCAACATGTTACCTAACATTTTACTCAATATTTTTTCAACATTTTGCTCAACAATCTACTCAATAATTTATGCTGGTGTGGTGGTGCCACCGATATATTTAAATTATTCATATGATAGATAGTTAAATGAAAATCATTTCTATTTAGTTCCAAGCCGAAACTATTTGCAATTTGAACAAGCTGTTTGAGACTGTCAAGCAACAGAACGATGATCTCTGTTTAGAATTGGACCAAGCAATCAAGGTATGAAAATATTGCTTTGTTTGACGTCAATGTCATTGTAATAGCGTCTGATCGAGAATCGTTCGTGGACATCAAAGGTGAACACAAGCTTAAAATTATCTATAACAATGCAGATGTAATATATGGAACATTGGATCTTAACATTTCTAGTCCGGCTGATGTTTTGTACATACGCTCAAAACAAGTCGATGTCAGATTGTGTTCACGTAGCATTGAGTATAAATTTTTCTTTGTTCTTATAGATGAAAACAATCTTAACAGCAATGACAGATTTACATCAATCAAGGTACATGTAATAATGTTTTCCAGGTTATATATCAAGATTTTTAGGGCAAGTCATTCGATAGAACTAATAGTAAAAGGTGTTTTGTAGATGAAATACTCGAAAAAAATTGCGATACATCTTTGGACTTAACCAGGAGCAGTTGCGAAAAATGCAACTTTAAGCCCTCTGGCAGGAATCGAACCTGCGGTCTTGCGATTCCGGTGCAGCGCTCTAACCAACTGAGCTACAGAGTCATGTTTCTGAGCCCCAGAGGGCCTAAAGTTTCATTTTTCGCAACTGCTCCTGGTTAGGTCTACAAATGTATCTAAATTTTCGTTCGAGTATTCCATCTACAAAACATCTTCTACTATTAGTTTTATCGAACGAGATGCCCACAAAATCTTGATATTTTCCCATACCTTGTACCGGCATCATTCCACTATGTATACACGGATTTGCTCTTAATGCTCAGCAAGCCCGTAGCTGGCCCTGATTTCTTGGGGGGGGCACTTTTACGGAAACTATTACTTTTACCAACTTCTTTTAAGTCCAAAACCTGCATATTTAACTTATAAACTATAACTTTTTTCCACAAAATCATATATTTCACACCGAAAATTGCATTGTGTTTTTTTTTGGGGGGGGGGCCTGATGCTCAGCAACTGGGCAGTACACTTCAGTTGGTTAGAGCGCTGCACCGGAATCGCAGGGCCGCTGGTTCGATTCCTCCCAGAGGGCCTAACGTTGCTTAAAGTTGTGCTGGTTAGCAAAAACTTTCAGCAGCAACTCATCAAAATTTGAACCAGCTCAAAGTCGATGAGAGCTGGTGAGAGTGCACGAGAGTCGATGAGAGTGCATGCATGAGAGTCGATGAGAGTTGAGAGTTGCAACTCTCGCTGACTCTCATCAACACTCATCCTCGTTTGACCTGGGTTAAAACTATAACTACCGATTGACCACCATCTGCTGCACGATAGCGTTTAGTGAATCCCACCCATTGGTGTGTTTACCTTACTTATTCAGATGTGCGACCGCTTGTGGTCAGGACAGAACAACAAATATTGACATCGCGATATCGTTGGTAACTGATTCTGAAAACCGTCTTACGTTGGATCGAGTTGAAAGTTTTGAAAAGGTATTTTGGTATATTTTGCTAACATTTGTTCAACAAATGCAATGGTAACTTCATATAAGATTTCTATAATAATTTGTATATTGCATTTTCTTTTCAGCTATGCTGTTCGTCAGATGCCTTAAACAGAGCACAAGAGTCTATAAGAACTTGCCAAGATAAGGTAATTTATTTTATTTTATTTTATTTTACAATCAATGATAATGATAACTAGATGGACCAAAAAGGTCCTAAATTAAGTCCTACCATTTAGTATAACTTAAAAACTAACTTGAACTATACTTGAACAAGGTACAAGTATTTAGCAATGTCTAACTTAAATTGTGATATACACCGTGTGCATTTTCATGCATTATTGACCGAGATAGCTGTGTTTAAACTTGAGTAAATATTTTTGTATCTAGAGTTAGCTAAAAATGCCTATTAAATAATTTGATATTAGCATTTTACGTAAGTATTCGTTTCAATGAAGTGAAGTTGAAGTTAGAAATGTTTCTTGAAGGGATATGCTCTTTTATTCTAACATTTGGCCTTCTAACCAGTTCAACTTCACTGAAAAACGTTGAAATTTGTTTTCTTAAAAGTGCTCTAGAAACCAGCTTTTGCGCATTATATCTTTTTGCGAAAACGTCTAAAACTGTTTGATAATATTTTTAAAGGGCAAAATTAAAACACTCCATGTAAATTGAATAGCACAAAATTCCACACGCGAATGACATATAGATGTTATTGCAGGATAAATTAAAAGAAATTGTCGAGAATCGAAACAGGGCAAGACAAGAATTGTTTGAAAATACCAAAAGCTTTCTGGAGGAATTCACATTGTTGAATATTAATGAACGAGGGCGGAAACTCGAGGTATGCTATATTTCAGTGCTGATTTTTTAAGACTCTGATTAGTTTACTCTGCAGCAGACTTGAATCAATGTCGTTCCAATTAGGGAACATATACCTTATTGGTCTGTTGTTTGGTAGAGTTCACTGATCTGCAAACTAGAACTGGATAGAGTATCCTATCGAATTCAATGAGCCAATTTTGAAGCCAGAATACTAGAATATCTATAATGAGATTAGATTTTTAAATCTATCAAATTCTTGACTGGTTAAATCGTTAGCTGTTTAAATTAGTTATACTATGAAGCAAATATCTTTTCCTAATATTTAACTTGAGAGATATAGCTTCCATGCAACATCTTCTTATGAGTTTTAGAACGTTTTAAAGACCACATAATAGCGGCCATATTGGCGTGACCTCATTAGTTATTCACCGGCAAATTTAGGAAGATCAGTGGTAGAGTTAAACTGGTATCACTCTTCCCACATGTGGCTGAGGCAAAATTAGGATCATGCAAACAACAGCAAACTGAAGTATGACAAAACGGTTTTACTGCGTTTTGCCTCGCTTAGATAAGGTGTACACAAAACTGTTCATTTTGTCTGCCATTCTAAAAGCGAGAAGATCAAAGTCTGGAACTTTTCACATGCAAAAATCTCCCCGTATCTTTGTGTGTAGTAAACGCCAGAGACATAGCTATAAATATTTTGAATTGGGGGCTACACTAAACTAAACAAATTCAAATACTTTATCATTTAGCCGTAACTAGCTAAGCAAACTCAAATTCACTCAACTCAATTGACTATATTTATACTAGATAGCTTTATCATTTAGCCGTAACTAGCTAAATACATTGACACTTACATATAGTTATTCATTCAGCTGTACTAATCTGTTCTCCCTACAGGCCCAGTGAGGGTCATCCTTTATTAGTCTAGTGTTACTACAGGAGGAAACCATGCAGGGTACCTAGAGAATAATTGTATCGACTTGAAATTTGTTTTGAATACTTGTTATAATGACATACAAAACATGTTAAACAGCCAGCTTTATAGGTCGCACGTTAAATATTTTAGAATTTAGTCACGTGATGGTGCAAAACCTCTAGTGTACTCAGATTGAAACAACCAAAAAGTGATTCTACTTTTCTATTTTTAGGAAGCACTAAAAAGGCTGAGTGTTTTTCATCATCGATGTAAGTTCACCTTTCACCCTTAGTGCCATCCAGTCACGATCCAGTGATCGGAATGATCAATTGTCTTTTCATTGCTTTGAAAATCCCCCTGGTCTCCATGCCGTCCAGTCACTCGTGGTTTTGGCTTAGTTTAGCCTTTGTGCAAAGGTGCTATGATATTTTTCTTCATTCTGCTTCTAGATGATGGGAACGAGTCGCTTGAGGAAGCTGTGAAGAATTACAAAGATTGGAAGGTAATACCTAACTGAAAAGTGTCATCATCTTAAAAGTCATATATCTAGTCTGAAATTGGTCATTTCGAAATAAGCCATCATGACGTTTTCCATTTCTTGATAATTATGTTGTTTCGTTCTTGGAATATTGACCTCTCAAAATATGGAAATTGACTGACTTGTGTCGTCATTCAGAGATGTATATACTAAAATACCTAAAATACTGTGTAGGGGAAAGAACAACAAACTGATGTAAAATCTGTGCGACAAACAACCGACGACATCTCAAGAAAGCTAGCTGGGGAATTTGTGAAGCTGGGAAAGGTACACTGTCAATGTACTAACTTATATTTAAACTGGATAGTTCTATCAGTTCTAAACTGTTCTCCCTGCAGGTCCAGTAAGAGCCATCCCTTATTAGTGTTACTACAGGAGGAAACCTAAACTAAACTAACTTTATTTATACTGGATAGCTCTATCAGTTCTTGACTGTTCGCCCTAAAGTTGCAGTAAGGGTCATTCCTTATTGTTCCAGTGTTACCACAACAGAAACCTAAACTAAACTAACATTGTTTATGGTAACCTACAAGATGTTTTTTTTCTGCATCTCACTCGATTGAAATTAAGATAGAAGGTAGAACAAAATTGTTCAATTCCTGTCGGAGGACTTAGAGTTGCATTTTTCGCAGCCGTTCCTGTTCAGGTCTAAAAATATTGTATATATTATTTCACTCGAAATATCCATCCACCTAAACCTTCTACCCTAACATTTTTTATACTGGATAGCTCTATCAGTTCTAAACGGTTCTTCCTAGAGGTCCAGTAATGACCATCTCTTATTGATCCAGTGTTACTACAGGAGGAAACCTAAACTAAACTAACTTTATTTATACTGGATAGCTCCATCAGTTCTATAAACTCTTCTTCGTAGAGGCCCAGTTAGGGTCATCTCTTATTGGTCCAGTGTTACCACAGGAGGAAACCTAAACTAAACTAACTTTATTTATACCGGATAGCTCTATCAGTTCTAAACTGTTCTTCGTAGAGGCCCAGTTACGGTCATCTCTTATTGATCCAGTGTTACTACAGGATATTTTTCTTTCTAAACATGCCCAGAAGGCAACAAAGAAATGAACGAGAATGATAATATCGGTTACTCCAGTTAGGGTCATCTCTTATTGATCCAGTGTTTCTACAGGAGGAAACCGGATTACCCGGAGAAAACCTGCAGTGTTTGCAAGTAGAGTTGAGAACTGGATGTATTCTTCTCACATGTGACTGAAGCTAATATTGTTTACAATTTCTGCCGCTAGATGTTGGATCCTGATAACGACTTTACCCCAGAGGATTGTGGGACAGTGGGTGTCAATTCAGTTGCGAAGCAGTTGAGTGAAGCTGTGGCTGCAGAAGTTCAACAAAATCAGGTACTTAGAACTTATCAGAGAGAATTGGCAGGAACTCAGATATCTAGATTGTGCGAATGGAATGGGAAATTCCATCTTTCACCGAATGAAAAATTGAAAATATTTTTACCATTGCACGATGAAAACATTCATTATTTGTTCCATATGACACCAAAATATACTGATCAATGTTATTGAAAGATTTATTGAATTAAATACAAAACAAATACATACCTGAGTTACATGATTGTATAATTCAAAACAATAAAATAAACAAGTCCCAATGCAGTTTGTTTGCATTTAAAAATGCCATCGGCCTCATTATGGAATTAGGGTTAATAGACGGCCGGCCAACTCTTAAAAATGTGCCCAGAAAAAGTGTTTGATGCCATTGTTTGTTACAAGCTGCCAACAGGCATTTTCTTAAAGCTCAGGCATTGACGAGCAAGACTATATATGTTGCCATCTCTGATTTTGAATTTACAGCCAAAAATTTGAGAATTTAAAAAATTTTCCTATTGAATTACTATAACAACAAAAAATCAAAATTTCATATTGACGTTTTATAAAAATAAACTATATCATTAGAAAGTTAACAAAAAAGTATATATAAGACATTTAAACGAGTTGTACGTTTTTCATACCGTATTTTGAGTTGTTGACGCTCAAAAATGCAGAAAATGCACCAATTAATGCTATTCAGTTACTATTTGCCAACTTTAACCTTCTTTAACTCAAAACGGGCTTGAAAAATCGCATTAGCCATTTAATTGTCTTATGTATACTTTTTGGTGAACGTTCTATTGGCACAGTTTATTTTTGTTAAAAGTGAACTTGAAATTCTGCATTTTTTGCTATTATAGTAATTCAATAGGCAAAACTCTAAAATTCTCAAATTTTTGGCGGTAAATTCAAAATCAGAGGTGGCAACGTATATAGTCTTGTTCGCCAATGCATAAGCTTTAAGAAAATGCCTGTTGGCAACTTGTAACAAAAAATGCCATCGGAGTCTAACTTTTATAACTTTGGCCGGCCGTCTATAAATGAGCTACGGACATGATACGATTTGGATTTTTGACGGATGGAATTTAATGAACACCAAACCGTGCAATGGAAAAAATCAGTGATTATAATCAGTGATTCATAAATCGTGATCATAATCAGTGATATATAATACTTTTTGATGAGAATGTTGTCAGTACAATATTCTTATACTGTATAATATATGATATAGTAATTAATAATTGTTTTAGTAAAATTACATAGGTGATTATTTGGAAAAAAATAAAAAATGCACATTTCAAAAATATTTTAATTGAATATTTGCGATAAAAGCGGCTTAAAAACGCTTTAGGTGATTATCGCGTATTAATCCGAGGTAGCGCAACCAATCAGCGTTGAGAATATTCAATAATCACCTATGTAATTTTACTAATGATATATATATAGGGCGACCTGGCAGCCACTTGGGCAACTAAAATTTTTTTCCAATTTCAACCCCCGAGTATGGGTCATAGCTAATAGCTCTACAACATAAGAAAACCGGAGTATAACCGGAGAAAACCTATGTTGTTTGGTAGAGTCAAACTGGAAGCACTCTTCTCACACGCGACTGAGGCGAAATTATAATCATAAAAGAGCAAACTGAAGTATGACAAATACTGTTTTACTGCATTTACTTCGCTTAGATAAGGTCTGCAAACTGTCCGTTTTGTCTGACTTCCTAAAAGCGAGAAAATTAACGTCTGGATCTTTTCACATGCAAAGATCTCCCCGTATCTTTGCGTGTAGTAAACGCCAGAGACATAAACATTTTGAATTCGATTTTCAATTTCAACCCCTTGCCAGTCTGAGAAGTGAATGCCACATTTTATAACCACTGTCATGCAGGGCTTTCAAAATCATTTTAAGTTAGCGGCTGTGGTGAGAAAGTAAGCGGATGAAAGAATCATTTTACTAATTAGATATGGGATAAGTTTGGACAACAAGATTTCGATGGATGCGAGTTAGGACAAAAGCAAAGAAATTTCTAACAAAATGTACTCCTTCATTTGTTTTACTGTATTTGTAGCCTAAATTTTGTTTTAGATAATAGTTAATGTTAAAAATCACTTCTATATGTACTTTTGGCAACGGTTAAATGTTATTAATGCAATGAAAAATACAGATTTTGAAGTACACGTAGAGACAGTATAGAGTAATGTTTTAAATAAAGTAGCCGGCGGTTAACCTTGTAACACCCGCCGGAGCTCCAACGGCCACGGACTTGTTTTGAAAGCCCTGCACTGTTCCATCGACATCCGTAAAATAACACTCTTCATTTTACTTAGGAAGGCGATGATGCAGATGGGATCCAAATTCTCGCGGCATTGATTAAATGTCTAAAGAGAGAACTTCAACAAGAAATTACTGATGTTAGACAACTGAGGTACGGTACCCTATGAGTGAATTAGGGAAAAAACTATTATTTTAGTAAAACGATATCGAACTTCATGAAACAATGTTCACCAACGCTGATAGTGTCATGATGAAACTTGTGGACAAGCTTGCTACAAGTCTGTTGCAAACACAACTTTTTGACATGATGTAAGATTTAACCTGCGAATAACGAATGTGAAAACGCAAGTTTCATAAGGTCGAAGACTCTCAACAGACTTGTTACAAGTTGTTTCAACAACTTCTTATCGTTTCTTCGTTTTAAAAACTTGTTAACAAGTATAGTGTGAATGACAACCTTGTATATAGCAACTTGATAAAATGACAACATTGTTACAACTTGTTGACAAGCTTGTCACAAGTCTGTCGCGAACAAATCTTGTTGAGAACACTTGAGATTTTAACGTGTTTTACAGTATAATAGAGACCTTACGATGTAGGACGGCAACGCGGACGACGACGGCCAAAAGAAACTGCTTCAAATTAATCAATTAAATAAAACTTGTCGTGTATTATCAATCGTATGAATTCACTTCAGCTTTTTGGTTTAGAAGATTTCTACTTCAGTACTGAGCCAATTTGCTGAGTACCACTTCTCGTGGCTTGAAATGCAGACGTTGAACACAAGGCGTAAAAATCTGTAGTTTACCGTTGTAAACAGAGCGAGGATGACGTCTAAAACTCCCGTGGGATTTTAATTATTCATTTCTATTCTAAAATACTATAAATTTCATTGTATTTATAGCCGTCGTCGTCACGTTGCCGTCTTGAAATCGTAAGGTCTCTACTACACACGTAAAAACGCACAAGTTGTAACAAACCTGCAGCCGCAGACTTGTACCAATGCTGTTTCAACAACTTGTTATCATGATATCTTCGCACTGCTTGTTCCCAGCTTATTGACAAGTTGTCAACGGCTTGTTGACAACTTGCACCAAGGTTGTTGACTTAACAGACTTGTTATACAACTTGTTATCCTCCTGCAATCCAACAACTTGTTAACAAGTTGTGAGTGACAACCTTGTAGCAACATGGTTACAAGTTTGCTGCAAGTCTGTTGCGAACACATCTTGTTGACAAGATGTGAGATTTTACGATTGTTACTATATACTAATGTACTAATTTTGTCATATTCTAGGTCACGTGCGGAAGAGTGCGCCAACATCCAGGTACCTGACTTGAATTGTTTTTTCCTGTAGATTTTAGGCTATTTTGGATGAATGGCCGTATTTATATTATAGAAGACGTCTTAAACGTGTTAAATACGAGAAATTAGACGGACGAAATAGGACATTAACGCCGTCTGTTAAGACGTCTTAGACGTTTAATTCGTCTAGTATAAATAGGAGACGACTAAACTTGTATTCACTTATATAATACTAAACTTGGATTCACTTAGTAAAGAATTATTCTAGTAAATGAGTGAAATCGAAACATTTTATGTTTTCTTGGTTTCGTTCTGGTATAGTTTCCAATGTTCATCTCGTATCTATATCAGTCGCACTAAACACAAGACGTTTAATTCGTCCAGACGTGTGTAAGGCGTCTTGTAATATAACTATACGACCAATATCTGATTTTTGTAATATTTGTTATTTCGTTCAGGGTGATTTGGAAACATCGCTGAATACGGAACCTGATGTTTCAAAAATACTCGACGTTCGCAAGAATTTGAAGGCTGTAAAATCAAAGTTCCGACACAAATTGGCTGACAAAAAGGACTTGGAAGAGGTTTGGACAAAGGTTTTTCATTTTTGTTTTTCATGAAAATTTGTCATTGTTTTGTCGCACACACGAAAAACCTTGTCAGCGAAAACATTCTCGTCTGTACTGGACTTAATTGCCGAAATGGTAAATTGTTCTGCATTTTGGGTTTGGTTGTATCTCGTTCACCAGAATTGTAAATTTGGGTTTTATTCTAAACTTCGCCCAACAGAATACAATGACGTTAAATGTTTTTCGTGGATGGAAATTTTAAACAAGAGAACTTAACTAAACAAAACAGTTGCAGCGAAAATGCAACTATAGGTCCTCCGGTTGAAATCATATCTGCGGCCCTGTGATTCCAGTGCATGGAGCTCTGACCACTGAGCTATATAGAGTCCAGTTGCCAAGAGCTGTGATGTCAGTGTGTGGTAAGGGTAAATTTTAACTAAATATATTTACATATTACATGAACTTGTTATGACTCTCTGTAGTTCAGAGATATTTGACCCAACATGTATATTTTATGTAAATAAAGTGTTTTGAAAGATCTTTTGTCTTTTGTACAGAGTGATGAAGTCGTGGACGAAAAAGAGCTGCAACAAGTGAGAGTAAACTGAATTTTTCTTTTGTTTTCGAAGGACTACACACGCAAAAATCTCACATCTTGTGTTCGCAACAGACTTGTAGCAAGCTTGTCAACAGGTTGTAGCAATGTTGTCATTTTATCAAAGTGCTTCAAGGTTGAATTGCAGGGCGATAACAAGTTGTTGGAACAACTTGTAACAAGTCTGTTGAGTCAACAAGCTGGGAACATGCAGTGCGAACACATCCTATAGCTGATAACAAGTTGTTGACAACAGCATTTTTGTCGACGTCTGCTACAGATTTGTGCGTATTTACGTGTGCATGTAGATTATTTACGTGTGTAGATTATAAACCTCAATTTGACAAACAAAATACAGTCGAACCTCCCGTAAGCGGACACCCTCGGGACCACGACCTGGTGTCCGCTTACGGGAGGTGTCCGCTTATGAGAGGTTGGTTAATATTTAACTGATTACGTAATTGTTGAAACATGATTCTTTTAATAATGATGTTAATGACTATTGAATTAATAGTTTCCGTATCAATTCTGTCATCAGCTCATTCTAATAACACAATATATCAAACACATATGTTTCCATTCTAATACTGTATTAAGTCAACTAGGCGGCATAATTATTAATTTAACAGAAAATAAATCAAGTGTGTCCGCTTACAAGAGGTTATAATGTTGTTTGGGAAGGTTGTTTTGGTGTCCGCGTCCGCTTACGGGAGGTGTCCGCATAGGAGAGGTTGTAAATATAGTAATATAATAGCGTATTGGCCGGGACCCAAAAACAGTGTCCGCGTACAAGAGGTGTCCGCTTCCGGGAGGTGTCCGTAAGTAGAGGTTCGACTGTATCACGACTAGATTATCAAGCTCAACTTTACATTTCAGGTCGAAAGTGATCTCACAGATTTACGTTCTCAGCTGCATGGCCTTCTTGTTGAAGAAAAGACAGCTTTAGTATGTATATCGGCTTTTAGCTTCAGCCACGGCTGATAACTTAGACTAGAAAAAGACTTGAGCTGTTCATTAATAGCAGAAAATATCCATAAAGTTGCAAACACGCTTGATTTGGAAAAACTTAAAAGCAATCAGCCTTTAAACGTGACTTAGTCAAGTGATTTGCTTTGAACGAAAACAAACGTACTTGATATTAAGTAATATACTCGTCAGTCAAAGCGCTCATTTTGTTGCGCCCACTACAACAATAATGAAATGACATGATGTATATTGTTGTTATATTGTTCTTTGTTTGTCTTTATTTTTGCCATTTTGACGGTGTGCTCTGTGATTGTGAGAATGGCCGGAGCAGATGGCCAGACCTGAAAAATAGAACAGACAACAATACAATCCTGGTAAAACGAGGATGAGAGTTGATGAGAGTTGGCAAGCAAGAGTTTGCATGAGAGTTTCATAAACTCTCGTGCCCCGGTCAAACGAGAACAAGAGTTGCAGGAGAATTGACTGGATGTTACCGCGCCTGCCTGCCACACGAGGAAAAACTCCCAGGGCTTAGGTTTACACCGTCGTTCGCATCGTCGGATGAACTGTCAAAGATAAAAATGTCTATATTGTTTTTATTCATAAAGGGAGAACTTGCTGAAGTCGCTGTTGAGAATTTTCCAGAATTACCTGTGCAATATCCAGAGTTTGGTCTGCAGAAATTTATCGTATGTTTATCTTCATATCTAAACCGGTTACAGACGAGCAAGTTTTCTATGACAATTTATCAGTAGACCGCTCACCAACCTCATCCAAGTACCCTTAAACAAGTGCACTTTTCATAGAAAAACGTGACAATGTTGCTTTATATATACAGACGAATTGCCATATGAAAACTTGTCATAGAAAAGTTGCTCGTCTATAACCGGCTTAATTATATAAAATATGTGGAAATTCAGAATTTTTAATAATTTGAGTATAATGATATGATCGGAATAGGGCGGGTATAAGTATTTTATATGGTGCTACAAATGGTGGTCAACAATTAAACAGGGTTCGTACGGCCCCTGGAAATCCTGGAAAGTCCTGGATTTTTCTTATCCTGGAAACCCCTGGAAAACCCTGGAAAAGTCCTGAAATTTTAAACTAACTCCTGGAAAACCCTGGAAAACTGAACTTGTGTTAAATATGTTTATCTAAATAGAATTCAAAATGCAATAAATTGTCGACATCTTGGTAAAAGGATTGTTGTCTTGTTTCAAATACTCCTGGAAAACCCAGGAAAAGGACAGAAAATGTCCTGAAAAAGGACAGAAAAACGTCCTGGAAAGTCCTGGGTTTTTAAAATTATGAAGGTGCACGAACCCGGATTAAATGTATTGACACTTATGGTAGCGAGCAAATGATGCTGAATCTTCCATTACATGTATTTGCCAACAAACACAAGTTAAGAGAATATAGTTTGATCATTCCGATGACTGTCTATTCTTTTAGAGTTGACCACCACGTGATGCATTGTCCCACTTAGTGTAAAGGCAATTTTCCATTACAGCCGCTTTGCCCGCGCGGGCGGAGCGACCATGTTTCAACTTTCGCTGTAGGTGTCTAGCATGAGATTTTTTGTCCGCTTTACACCTCGCGGACACGCCTGAAAGTTGAACTACATTCAACTTTCTTGGCGTGCCCGCGCGACTAATTATTCACGTGATTCGAATCGGTCGCTTCGCCCGCGCGGGCAAAACGACCGTAATGGAAAATGGCCTTAACGACCTATATGGTGCTACACATAGCGGTCAACTTGGAATGTATTTACACTGATGATGCTAAATGTTTCCATTTCATGTATTTGTCACCAAACAGTAGGGCAATACATATAGTGAACTATTTAGTCACTCTGATAACTGTCTTTCCCACACCATGTGCCGCACTATCCTACTTAGTGAAACTAGTGGCGAAGTAATATATCATACACGAGAAGGAGTTTATTATAGTGATTTGAAACACCGAAAAGTTTGTTGAAAAACAAGGCGCTAGCCGAGTTTTTTAACATACTTTGAGGTGTTTTTAAATCACTATAATAAACGACTTCGAGTGTATGATATAGCTTCTCAAACAAACCCGTATTTAAAGAGAAATTCAACGCGAAAGTTGAGTTAATTTATGGGTGTTTATTACCGTGGTATCAAGACAACGATATGGTGGTGATTTCCTTTGTGTTTTGCTCATGAATTATTAATGAGTTTGAGAAGCTAAACATAGCAACTGGTCATGCTATGCAAATTTTTAATTATTGAAATTATTCAAACTTTAGAAATGTACAATCTAAGTGCACGTTTATAAGCATAGCATGACCAGTTGTCATGGCTAGCTTCGCTACTGAGTAAAACCCACCTATAATTGGCCTATTACATCAATGATATACGATTATTACATTATTACATTATGAATGCATTCTTATTTTCAGACAAGCAACGGTCTTGTTAAACAAGGCTGGGAACTAACGTATTACTTGCGTGGCGAGATGGAGAAAGTGATGACGTCATCTCAAGGCGAGGTTGCATTTGTAACGATGTTCAATGGAGAGAAATGTGTACTTAAGGTTAGTCACTGATCTCAGAAATAGACTGGAACGCGCAGTACAATGTTCAAAATGAACCCAGTTAAACAGTGTTGGGTAATAGAAATCTGCTATTACTAACTAAGTTAGCTAATGTCTCATTTTCTTTTTAAAACGTCTTCAAAACCACATTATGTTGACATATAAGCATGGCTTGAAATAGAAAAAATATATGGCCTGACAAACTATTTTCTTGGCAGATCAAATTGATTGTGGCCTGAATTAGTATTTGATTATTTGCTAAGTGTTTGATTATTTGCTGAGTATTTGAGTGCTTGATGAGAATTTGAGTATTTGCTGAGTATTTGCTGAGCATTTAATGAGTATTTGCTGAGCATTTAATGAGTATTTGCTGAGCATTTAATGAGTATTTGAGTATTTGCTGAGTATTTGAGTATTTAATGAGAATTTGATGAGAATTTGAGTATTTGCTGAGTATTTGCCGAGTATTTGCTGTATATTTGCTGTGTATTTGCTGTGTATTTGAGTATTAGCTGAATATTTGAGTATTTGCTGAGTATTTGAGTATTTGCCGAGTATTTGAGTATTTAATGAGAATTTGATGAGAATTTGAGTATTTGCTGAGTATTTGCCGAGTATTTGCTGTATATTTGCTGTGTATTTGCTGAGTATTTGAGTATTTGCTGAGTATTTCAGTATTTGCTGAGTATTATAGTATTTGCTGAGTGTTGGAGTATTTGTTGAGTATTTGAGCACTTGCTGAGTATTTCAGTATTTGCTGAGTATTTGCTTAGTATTGGAATGTGTTGATAAACGAGGCTGCTAGCCATGTTTTCAACATGCTTTGAAGTGTTTTAAAATCACTTTGCATTATATAAACGACGTCAAGGCTATTATGATATAACTTCTCAAACGAACCAGTATTTAAAGAGAAATTCAATGCGAAGGTTGACTATATTTATGGACGTCTATTATCGTGGTATCAAGACAACGATACGGTGCTGATTTTCTTTGTGCTTTGCTCATGAATTATTAAAAGCAATGTTAAATAGGCCCGTTTCAGACGCCGCTCCACTCATGCGCCGAACTTAATTGTATTGGGTGCGACGCTGGAGCGACACAAGAGCGACAGTGACAACGACGTATAAAATATAATGTTGTTGACGAGAGAGGAGGGTAATTTACGCCAGAATTCCAAATGCAATTCAAAAAAATAAGTAAACATTACAAAGTGGCTAATCTAATCCTAATAAATTACAGTAAATTTTGATTTAGGTTCGGCACATGAGTGGAGCGGCGTATGAATCAATGTCGCTCTAACGTCGCATAATGCGAGAGGCTCTGTCGAACTTCTGCCGAACTTATGTCGCTCCAAATTCTGCCGTACCTAATTGATTCATACGTCGCTCTTCTGTCGCACCTAATTCGTCATTTAAGAATTAAGTTCGGCGCATGAGTGGAGCGGCGTCTGAAACGGGCCTACGTAGTTTCGATGAGAAGTATCTAAAACCTAAAATATTTTTGGCGTACCTCTCAAAATTACTTTCTTTTAGCTTGATTGTCTAGTATGTTACCTTTTTAAATACATCTGGCTGTGGAGAAACGTAAAATGAATAGAAAACGTGTAACGGAAAATGCAACTATTAGTGATGCAATAATATTGAAGCCATATATTTACAGGAATATAAGCAAAATTTTCTGAATTTCAAACATCGTTTTCTTTTTGGCGTACCATCTAAATTAACGATTGAGAAACGTACGAAAATTCGAAATTATATATAGTTTTGAGCGCGTGTTACGTAATGTTGAAAAGTAACAATATCCTCTTAATGAGTTTAAGCAATTGTGTGAACACACTTTTCGTTGTTTAAAATCAATGTAATAAACTCCTCTCTCAGTCTCTCGTGTGCATTAATGTTTTCTTATTTTCTAGTAGCTTACAGGGATATTTTATATTGATAGGAGTTCAGCCTTGAAGATATAACAGATATCGACTCATTCGAAGCTCAGGCAGCTGCTTACAGTCGAGTTGAACATTCCAATTTGATGAAAGTTGAAGCTCTGTTTTATGACAAGGTGAGCATATTTTGGTTTATCTATGTCTGTTTTTAGTGTGTCTGTTTGTACTGTTTATATATATATTTATCGCCTTGTTTGTCTTTATCTGGGTACCGTAAGTGAAAGTACAAATCTGAAGCAGACTTGTACCAATGCTGTTTTAACAACTTGTTATCAGGATGTGTTCTTACTGCTTGTTCCTATCTTGTTGACAAGTTGTCATCGGCTTGTTGACAACTCGCTACCAGGCTGTTGACTCAACAAACTTGCTACAACTTGTTCCAACAACTTGTTATAGTACTGCAATTCAGTGAGTGTGACAACCTTGTCGGAAATTGATAAAATGACAACATTGTCATAACTTTTTGACAAGCTTGCTACAAGTCTGTTGGGAGCACATCTTGTTGACAAGATGTGAGGCTCTTACGTGTGTAGTGGGAGATAGCGATTGTTAATGGTAATGATTGTATGGCCAGAGACATTGCATCGTAGCGTGACATATAAATACGAATCATGACACTGAATAGAGATGACGGTAGCTATCTCCCACAAGATATCTCCACCTTATTGGATAGTGACCTCATCACACTTGATGCGACTTTAGATCACACCTGATGAAGATACTAGACTCGAGTGTCGAAACGTTGGATCGTGAATGTAATTCATTCGGAGATTGCATACATTTTACTTAAACCAGAGTAACAAGTGTCTTCGTTTTGTTCTATTGTAGACCCACAGAAAAGCTTTTATTCAGCTTCCCTGTTATGAAACAAGCTTGAGAAAGTGGTTGGAAAGCAACCCTTCTGATAAGGTGTGGTATTTAAACTTCAATTTGCTTGTATTTCCAAGTAAATTATTAATCTACTCATTGACCAGTGTGGATTATAATAACGGTCGGAATTCGGCTATTTACCGGACAAAGACACCAAGTGGCAGATTGGTTTTATTCAACACAGACATTTGACCGATCAAATAAACTACACAGTTTAAAGGTATAAAAACGGATACTAAAAAGTACCAAAAGTCTCTTTGAAGGAAAGAATGTTAAGTTCCAAATGTTAACATTGTACTTTTTAATGCAATTATAGGTTACTTTATAGGGCATTTCATGTGAATTTATAGGTGTATCAGTAACAACATCAACATAAATGTTTCATGTGTAATGTGTTATCTGACCAGTACACGTAAAAAACTATTGAAGGCAAGACCGACTTTTCTTAGCCAATGTCCGAGTAACTGTCATTTGATCGAACATTGTCAGACCCAAGCGAATCCGTTATAATCCACGTTGTCATCGAGTTATTTTAACCTTTTACCAGAAAATCTAATTGTTATGTGAATATCTGTATTTGTCTATACAGGTTACTTCTGAGCCAATATTGAGCCTGTCCTTGTATTCCAAATTACGAGATCTACAATTGTTTGTATGATCTCAACTGACACAAGGGAAATTAAAGTCTGGATCTTTTCACATGCAAAGATTTTTCCATGTCTTTGTGTGTAGTAAACGCCAGAGACATATAGCAAGTTTGTTGTAACTAACTAACTAATTATTTTTTATTGGTACTGGGTAGCTCTATCCGTTCTGGATTGGTTTTCCAAAATTCCCAGAAGGGCAATCCCTAAACTAACTATATTTATACTGGATAGCTCTATCAGTTCTAAACTGTTCACCCTAGAGGTCCAGTAAGGGCCATTTCTTATTGTTCCAGTGCTTTTACAGGAGGAAACTTAAAGTAAACTAACTTTCTACACTGGATAGCTCTATTAGTTCTAACCTGTTCACCCAGAGGTCCAGTAAGGGCCATCTCTTATTCTTATTGTTCTAGTGTTTTGTCTGGTGTGGGAGCCAATTGGTGCCACACTTTCGAATAGACTCCAGGCACTCCAAAATAGAGCAGCAAGGATCATATTAGGATATGAAAATGAACATGGCAATCAGAAGCAGCCTTAAATACGCTTCATTGGTAAACCGTAAAGGAACGCAGATTAGTTATGAAGGCCAGACTCGTGTATAAAATTACTCATGGGCCAGCACCATTTATTCTAACAGAAATCTTTGAAAATCGTCCTATTCCTCAACATAACTACAATTTACGCAACTCCGATCTTAAGCTTATATTTGCCAAAACCTAGAATTGAGTCAATAAAAAAAAAGTATTGCTTATAGTGGAGCAAAACTTTGGAATGGCCTACCACGCGAGCTTAGAATTTCCACTTCATTAAATTATTTTAATGAGTTAATTTCTGACACTAGCCTACCCTAATATTCCTTCTTCTTCATAATATTTATATTCTTTATATTTCTAGTATATTTGTTAACAATTTAATGCTTGTACAGTCGAACCTCCCGTAAGCGGACACCCTCGGGACCACGACCTGGTGTCCGCTTATGAGAGGTTGGTTAATATTTAACTGATTACGTAATTGTTGAAACATGATTCTTTTAATAATGATGTTAATATGACTATATTATTGACAGCTATTATTGCAAATTTACTCTAAAAACCCCACCGTAAAACCTTTGTGTCCCTAGATTATATACAAACATTACCAATTTAATATCTATATTGCCGTTGTAAATATGAGACTATAGTTCAGCTAAGATGGCTTGAAAAAATCTGTTATGTGCGCTTGCTTTTGTCCCGCTAAAACGTATGTCTGTAAGAATGTCATTAACATTTAAGACAGCTCGGCAAAGTTCTTCGTTGCCCGTGAAATACGCGAAAGATTTTCTGCAACATTTGCAGCTTTGGCCGTTGTTTTAATGTCGGGTTCTCTCAAAGGGACGTATTCTAATACTGTAGTAAGTCAACTAGGCGGCATAATTATTAATTTAACAGAAAATAAATCAAGTGTGTCCGCTTACAAGAGGTTATAATGTTGTTTGGGAAGGTTGTTTTGGTGTCCGCGTCCGCTTACGGGAGGTGTCCGCCTAGGAGAGGTTGTAAATATAGTAATATAATAGCGTATTGGCTGGGACCCAAAAACAGTGTCCGCCTACAAGAGGTGTCCGCTTCCGGGAGGTGTCCGTAAGTAGAGGTTCGACTGTATATAGTTTTTATGCTGTTGTCACGCCCCCCTTGGAAATCAGTATTAGCTGAAGGGGTTAGCGTGAATAAATATAGTTTTAATAATAATAAATAAAAATTTTACAAGGGAAACCGGAGTACCCGGAAAAAGCCTGTGGTGTTTGGTAGAGTCAAACTGGAAACACTCTTCTCACATGTGACCGAGTTAAACGATGTACAGTCGACTCTCGTTATAGCGGACACCCTGGGGACCGTCATTTAGTGTCCGTAAAAGCGAGAGTGCGATGAGAATATCCCAATTTTAGGTTGTAAAATGTCACTACAATGTATTACTCCTTTTTGTTTATAATATCCAGTTTCAACTTCTAGTTGAGGTTTACTGTGATACATGAGTGCAAAGTACAAGTCAAAGTAAAATGCCTCGAAAGTAGTGTAAATAAAGCGAGAGTCTTCAAAGTACTTCCGCTGATAAATAGAAAGAGTAAAATATGTCACTGTATAAATTAAAAAGTCATTCACTTTTATATTGTGTCCAGAGAAAACTACGTCCAAGGTGTCCGTTGTAACGAGAACAACAAAAATGTTTGTTGGGGTGTCCGCAATACTGTAATAGCGATCGAGAGTCCGTAATAGCGAGAGTTATTTCAATACATTTCTTAGTAGTTTCGGCCTTAATAGCGGGTTGTCCGTAATAGCGGGTTGTCCGTAATAGCGGGGTGTCCGCAAGGCGAGGTTGACTGTTTAATCAAATAACTGCATATTGCAGGAATGAAACCTTAGCTGCAAAAGTGAAAGGCACATGCCCTCACCACTGTGCCGCCAGGGGCCGGTTGTTCAAAACCCGGTTAGCCTAACCCTGGGTTAACGAAAATCTTCAAATCAAACTTCCCAACAGCTTGTTTATAAAGTTGAATATGTTTTTCCAGAAATCTTTTCTGGATCAATAGAAGTCCTATTTTCTAAAGTTTTGAAACGAACGGCCGTGCAGAAATACATAACCCAAAACAGCGGGTTAAAATTTAACCCTGGGTTGGCGCTAATCGAGCTTTGAACAACCGGCCCCATTAGTCCATGACAATTATAGTTGATTTTATTACTGTTTCATCTTTAGGCAAAGCGTGACGTCATCTGTGACGTAATACGCGCTTTATTCGCGTTACACCAAGCTGGTATTACCCATGGTTCAGTCGTAATGGATAATATTTATGTTGACGATAACGATAGAGGAATTTTGGGCGAATATTGTTTCATCCGTGACACGGTAAGTAACGTTTGTGACACGTAAGGTTCTATTCGTGGCGTGATAATAGACATGTTATAGCTGATATATATATACCCAATTCACAACTTTGGATAAGTTACATGCCTACTTATATTTGTTGTAGTTTACCAGAGCTTTGAATAGAAAAAAGATAACTAAGCATTATACATCCAGTTTACATGAGACTGGAACAAAGTCAGAGCGTTTCGTTTTAATCATAGTGCTGCCCCCAGTCGCTGTTTAGATTGGGTTGAAAAATTGCTCACATCAGTTCTGAAGTCATCCTGCTAGCTAGATCGAACCGACTATCTCCAAGCCTGGACAAATTCGCAGCGGGATGAATGTAAACACAAAATATTTTCGGACTGGTCTGACTTATGGAACGACGCTAACAATTGCAGGCAACGAAACAACTGCAAACAAGATTAACAACTGCAAACAAGATTAACAGTTGTAATAATTCGTCACCTTTGTTCTATTGTGTGGTCTCATCGACTAAACGATAGAACTTGGGCATGGGTGTTATCCGAAGTTGTGAATTGAACAGCAAAGATGTAAACAAGCGAATTGGCTAAATTTGTTTATTTTTGTTGAGATATGAGAAGGTAAAACCATTGAACTATAAGTAAACTGGAACGCTAACGCAGGGGGGGAAATTGAAGCCAGCTTCATTCAGTTTTTCTGAGTTTTGAGTTGAAATACTTAACGCCGAACATTGGGCTGTATATGAAATTGAAGCTATTAAAAAGTTCTATTTGATATAAAAACTTCAAGACTCTAGGTAAAAGGGAAATACTTAAAACTTTGAGGGAAAATTTGCCGTATTTTACAAAATTGCGGTTGTTTTTGTATTTTTTAAGTATTTCCATTTTACCTAAAGTCTTGAAGTTTCAATTTCATATACAGCCCAATGTTCGGCGTTAAGTATTTCAACTCAAAACTCAGAAAAACTAGCTTGGCTTCAACGAATCATAGGACTTGATCATAGGAGTTAGCGTTCCAGTTTACTTATAGTTCACCGGGTAAAACCTGTAATTAACAGTTTGGCAACATTTGGTTTCCTAGCAACAACGTGTATCTTCGACAGCAGAATTATTACTGCAGAACTCCGCTCCAGTCTCTTGTGATACGTCTCCGGTGTTTGATATGTTTTGTCTTGGTGATATCGCGTGGGTGGTGAGTACACCGACTTATACGGGGTGGGTGGGGGCATCCAACGTATTTGGGAAGGGCATTGAGTAGATTTTGTATGAAGCGTTTGAGTAGAAAATACGTGATAAGAAGTGACACTCCCTAGAACATAGTCCATATAACAGTTTCTGGAAACGCATCTAAAGCTTTTGTTCTATGTTTTTGTTCATGTTTGTGCACCTTCACGCTCAGTAAACACATTGTTCTCTTAGCATAATGAGGGAAGCAGCCAATAAACTCCGTGCAGCTGAATATTAAAATTTGTAAAACAAAGAAAACGTGCACTCTCAGTACACCCTCAACATCAACCCACGGACATGGCTATAAACTTTCAAGTTTGCCGCGTTTCCAGACACTGTATTATAGGGACTATGCCTAGAACTATCATAATATACTAATTGATTTGATTAAATAATCAGTGAGTTAACCTTGTACAGAAGAATGTACGGCGCGATGCGAATCGCTCTTTCAGGGACAAATGTAGCAGGGCAAAAAGGCGCAAGACCATTTTGTGAGGGGGTGCGACATTCAAGGTTCGTACGGGTCCTTAAGAACCATTAAAGTCCTTAATTTTCATTTCCCCAAATTTAGTACTCAAAGTCGTTAATTTCTTAGAAAATTTACATTAGTTCACGAAAAGTCCTTAAATTTAATGAATCTTGAATTTATACCGAGGTCTATTCCCAGAATTGCAAAACGTTTTCAACTTTCGTCCGGGTAGGATTTTGGGTTTTCCCAACCTTCCTCGAAATACAGTAACTGGTAATTTTCCGACATGCAGGCTTTTGCCTGGATAAGTTTGCCAGTTGGCCATTGCAGTACTGCTAGCCTAACTGAGTCCTGACTGTTGCTACTAATACTAGCCTGAGTAGTCTAATACTTACTGCTTTTCAATGTTTTATTCCACCTTCCTCAATGCCTGTATACGTTCCTCGCCGGTAATACCCGCAGCCTTTCTCCAACTCTGATATATACTCGCTCACATTCTCGTTTCCAGACACATCCGTGGGTAAAAGGCATAATGAGGCATACAATCACTAAATCGCTTCAATTTCCATTTCATGACCCACGCACGTTTATTTTTAGTAGTATCAGTTTTTGCATGGAACTCCTGGCAATTGGTCCTTAAAATTACATATTTACACAATGCATAGTCCTTAAAATGTAACTGCCACCGTAACTCCCACTGAAATTCCATACTGTAAATCATGGAAATTATGGTAGTTAATAGTCGATGAGAAAATTTTAGCGGTGTGCTTGAGATTGCAAGAGGGTTTGCACCCCGCTTCACCCCTAGTTTCTATCCTGATCGGTGTATGTTGCCCAGGGGATAAGATGTTGTGGCCTTGGAGAGTAATCATCGACAACAGTTTCGATAACGTTGTCCTTTTTTGAATCGGCAAACCAGGAAACATTGTTTCCTAGCCATGTTTCCCGAAGGTGTACAAACCAGGAAACGTTGTTTTCTAGCCATGTTTCCCGAAAGTGGGCAAACCAAGAAACATTGTTTTCTAGCCATATTTCCCCAAGGTACCAACCATTTAACCAGGAAACATTGTTTCACAAAAATCACATTTGGGAAGCAAAATACGTTCCTGGTTTTTTTGGAAACATTTTGACTTCCTCGGAACGGTTGAGGAAACATTAAAATTTTCAAATGATCTATTTTTAGCAATTGGACTCGCAACACAGTTGTGGATGTGAAATGAACCTTTAATCTATATTTTGTATTTATTAAAATCAGCGTGCTTGGTTTAGTCCTATATTGTATGACAATTCTATGACTGAGTATTGTAAAATCAGAATTGTTTAAATCAGAATTTCAAGAGTTCGGTCGCGTGTCTTTACCAGGAGTGAACTGAAGTCAGATTTATATGTCATTATCGCAATAGAAGTTTCCCAAGATAGCTTCACAACCTCGTCTCGGGCCAATTTTCGCGCGATTCTTGTACATTTTCCGAATTTATATACTATAAGCTTTCTTTTCATGTATTATTTGTAAATCTGAATTCATTTTCTACAAAAATATCTCGATTTTCGTCGGTGTCTAAGCAAAACAAAGCCAGTCCAAGTTTCACTTCCAATCCTGTTATTTCTGTCAAGAAAGTAATTCTCCATCGTAAGTCTTGCCTGTAAGCCCTATGCATAAGGTATTCTTTGATATATCAAGCGATTGATATTAAAGAGCTGTATTACTTGTAAATATGCAAATATGATAAATGCTCACCACTTGCTTAT
Organism: Trachythela sp. YZ-2020; assembly: GCA_016169945.1. Taxonomy (NCBI): domain Eukaryota; kingdom Metazoa; phylum Cnidaria; class Anthozoa; order Malacalcyonacea; family Clavulariidae; genus Trachythela; species Trachythela sp. YZ-2020. The sequence goes on from JADLSH010000260.1 coordinate 8,134,536, forward strand.
CCCATAATATCTCATTCCCATTATACACTTTGCGCTTGGATTGTACAACCTTAATTTAAATAGCTGTATAATAACTGTTAACAATGCGTTGCTCTTGATATTCTGACGGCTTTTCAACCATATTTCAACACAATTCGGAAAATGTACTTACCAAAACCGCGGGTAAAAGGCCTTGAACGACGTTATGAAGCTATCTCGGGAAACGTCTATTTAGTATGAAACGAGTAATCTTCCGGTGTTAAAATATTGGAAGTGTTTAAAATAGATTGTCTTTGTACGCATTGCAGATATTTTTGGGCGATGAAGCTGCGCCAAGGGACTTAACGTCATTACAGACACACTCACAGGTGAATACTTATCTTACCTTTTCACAGATAATAATTCATGAGCAAAACACAAAGGAAATCAGTAACGTATCGTTTTGCTCTTTAAATACTGGAGACTTGCAGTTCGTTTATTATAGTGATCTTTAAGGAACCTCGAAGTATGTTTAAAAAACTCAGCTAGGCACACTTTGTGGTGTTTCAAATCATTATAATAAGCCCTTCTCGCTACTTTCTAGAGCAAAGCCATATCGTTCGTGTTGACCTATCTCCTGGCCTTAAATGGCGGCGCCCGGCCGACGGCTAGCCAACTTATGCAGCATCCCTTCTTTACCGACGATAAATACTTTGACATAATGGACAAAACCGGACCGCATGCCCCCGACCAAATTACGCCTCAAGAAACCGGAGAAAAAGCATTACCGGCAGAAAATACCGAACCGGAAGAAAGTACCCAACCGGAAGAAGGTACCCCACCGGATGTAAATACCTTACCGGAAGTAAGTACCCTACTGGAAGTAAGTGTCCTACCGAAGGAAAATACCTTACTGGCACAAAATACCCAGCCAGAAGTAAACACCCCACCGGAAGTAAGTAACATACCGGAAGTAAATACCCAACCAGAAGATAATTCCCCACCGGATGTAAGTGCCCCACCGGAAGTTAGTACCCTACCGGAAGTTAATACCCTACAGGAATTAAGTGTCCCATCCGAAGAAAAACCCCTCTCGGTAACTCGACCCCTATCGGAAGAAAAGACCCCGGCAGGGATTGTAGTACCGGATGAAGTGCAACCACTGGAAGAAGCTTTACCGGAGGAATATGCAGTCACACAACGCAAGCCATTGTTAGATGAAAATGGTTTAAAATCGGTCGTGATTAACGGGATACCAGAGGGAAATTTGAATGGGGAAACTGAGCAACAAAATTCGTCTGAAAGCTGGGAGGGAAAACTAAAAAATGAGGTAAAACACTAGCTGTAAAATGCAATTTATGAGCAAGTGAATGGAATTGAATCATTTACTGAATAATTTATTTATTGATTGAGGTGTTGAAAATACTTTTCAGCAAGTTATTCATACTGAACACAAGTTACTGGTCATACATACGTATTATGTCTGACTTACGTTCACACCTGGTAAAGGCCAAGGCAACCAGGGCGTGGCAACCTAGGAAACGATTGCGAGAAATGCGACTACAGGCCCTCTGGCAGAAATTGAACTTGCGGGTCTGCGATTCCGGTGCAGCGCTCTAACCACTGGGCTACAGAGTCCAGTTGCCAAGAGCTAAACACAAGTTCAAGCATATATACCAGAGTGATGCCGGTATCTGGTGTAAGGGTATATAATTTAAATTTTGGACATTCCTTCAACATTCTGTCAATCGAGCAAGATGCCCAAAATTTCAACCTAGCAAACATTGTTTCCTAGCCATGTTTCCCCAAGATTGGTAAACCAGGAAACGTTGTTTCTGCAACCAAAAAAATAACACTTACAAAACAAATGTGTTTCCGAATTTGTTTGGAAAACCTTTAACGAATTCGGGTGAATGATATAGCTTCTCAAAGCTATAATGGTACGCTAATAATGGTACGCTCCAACATTGATACGGTGCTGATTTTCTTTGTGTTCTACTCATTAATGGGCCTTTGAATGATCAGAGTGTTCCATTGTCTTTTCATTGTTTTGAAAATTCTACTGTTTTCCATGCCATCCAGTCAATCCAGTGATCAGAATGTTCCATTGTCTTTTCATTGTTTTGAAAATTCTACTGTTCTCCATGCCATCCAGTCACAATCCAGTGATCAGAATGTTCCATTGTCTTTTCATTGTTTTAAAAATTCCACTGTTCTCCATGCCACCCAGTCACAATCCAGTGAACAGAATGTTCCATTGTCTTTTCATTGTTTTGAAAATTCTACTATTCTCCATGCCATCCAGTCATGATCCAGTGATCTGAATGTTCCATTGTCTTTTCATTGTTTTGAAAATTCTACTATTCTCCATGCCATCCAGTCATGATCCAGTGATCAGAATGTTGCATTGTCTTTTCATTGTTTTGAAAATTCTACTGTTCTCCATGTCATCCAGTCGCAATCCAGTGATCAGAATGTTCCCTTGTCTTTTCATTGTTATGAAAATTCTACTGTTCTCCATGTCATCCAGTCACAATCCAGTGATCAGAATGTTCCATTGTCTTTTCATTGTTTTGAAAATTCTACTGTTTTCCATGTCATCCAGTCACAATCCAGTGATCAGAATGTTCCATTGTCTTTTCATTGTTTTGAAAATTCCACTGTTCTCCATGCCACCCAGTCACAATCCAGTGAACAGAATGTTGCATTGTGTTTTCATTGTTTTAAAAATTCTACTGTTGTCCATGTCATCCAGTCACAATCCAGTGATCTGAATGTTCCATTGTCTTTTCATTGTTTTGAAAATTCTACTGTTCTCCATGCCATCCAGTCACAATCCAGTGATCTGAATGTTCCATTGTCTTTTCATTGTTTTGAAAATTCTACTGTTCTCCATGCCATCCAGTCACAATCCAGTGATCTGAATGTTCCATTGTCTTTTCATTGTTTTGAAAATTCTACTGTTCTCCATGCCATCCAGTCACAATCCAGTGATCAGAATGTTGCATTGTGTTTTCATTGTTTTAAAAATTCTACTGTTGTCCATGCCATCCAGTCACAATCCAGTGATCGGAATGTTCCATTGTCTTTTCATTGTTTTGAAAATTCTACTGTTCTCCATGTCATCCAGTCACAATCCAGTGATCTGAATGTTCCATTGTCTTTTCATTGTTTTGAAAATTTCACTGCTCTCCATGTCATCCAGTCACAATCCAGTGATCAGAATGTTCCATTGTGTTTTCATTGTTTTAAAAATTCTACTATTCTCCATGCCATCCAGTCACAATCCAGTGATCAGAATGTTCCATTGTCTTTTCATTGTTTTAAAAATTCTACTGTTCTCCATGCCATCCAGTCACGATCCAGTGATCAGAATGTTCCATTGTCTTTTCATTGTTTTGAAAATTCTACTGTTCTCCATGCCATACAGTCATGATCCAGTGATCAGAATGTTCCATTGTCTTTTCATTGTTATGAAAATCCTGCTGTTTTCCATGCCATCCAGTCACAATCCAGTGATCAGAATGTTCCATTGTCTTTTCATTGTTTTGAAAATTCTACTGTTCTCCTTGCCATCCAGTCACGATCCAGTGATCGGAATGTTCCATTGTCTTTTCATTGTTTTGAAAATTCCACTGTTCTCCATGCCATCCAGTCACGATCCAGTGATCGGAATGTTCCAATGTCTTTTCATTGTTTTGAAAATTCCACTGTTCTCCATGCCATCCAGTCACGATCCAGTGATCGGAATGTTCCATTGTCTTTTCATTGTTTTGAAAATTCCACTGTTCTCCATGCCATCCAGTCACGATCCAGTGATCAGAGTGTTCCATTGTCTTTTCATTGTTTTGAAAATTCTACTGTTCTCCATGCCATCCAGTCGCAATCCAGTGATCTGAATGTTCCATTGTCTTTTCATTGTTTTGAAAATTATGCTGTTCTCCATGCCATCCAGTCACAATCCAGTGATCTGAATGTTCCATTGTCTTTTCATTGTTTTAAAAATTCCACTGTTCTCCATGCCATCCAGTCTCTCATTGTTTAGGCTAATATTTTAATAGCATTTATGCAAACGTTCTATTAAACAATATATACTCATTCCAGATCTATTTTTTGAGATCAGTTGTAATAAACTCTTTCTGAACATTGACAGGTTGTTAACGGCGGTACTCAGGGACAATGATGTTTCTTTATGGATAAGAGCGGTAAGATGGGATCACAAATGGTGAGTGACCCTTCACCGAACATTTGTGATAATGCTCTAACATGTTCATAGGCTATTGTCCGTTGGGCTAGGTCATAATTTCAAAATGTATATAGATTTATAGAGATTTTATTGAACTGTGTTGTTGCGCACGGGATAATGAACTTTTTATAGTTAAATGTTGTGTTATAAGGATGACTTTATATGTTGTTGTTATGAAAATTATTTGTAGTCATTTGAGAGTAAACTAAAATATATTAAAATAACTTTACTTATACTTGATAGCCCTATCAGTTCTAAACTGTTCTACGTAAAGTTCTAGTAAGTGCAATCCCTATTGCAGTATTGGTGCAGTGCAGTAACCCCGGCAGGAATTTTTAATTAGGGGGCAAAATACTTTCAAGAAGTTCTGTGACTGTTTGCTCTACAGGGTGGGTTTCGTTTAAGACTAACTAGACTACTAGAGTAAAGTGTTCATGTTTATATTCATTTTAAAGCGTAACCATTCAGCTTTCTAATGCACATCCATGGTGGGTTTCGTTTCAAATTTGAACGATTGGTTTGCGAATAATAATATTTTAAGTGACTGTGATTGGAGAATCTAAAATTTGAGATGCGATAATAATTGATACTAATATCAACAAAGCGATAAAATTGAACGTTTTTGCAATGAATCATTAAAACCAAACAACTACGGCTTCCTCTGAGTTCATTTACAAACTTTACATGCTTTAAAGGTGGTTTAAGCCATGGTTTAAGCCATGGTTTAAACATGAACCAACTTGCCAATTTTGGAACTCTAGGGAGAACAGTTTAGAACTGATAGAGCTATCCAGTATAAATAAAGTTAGTTTAGTTTAGGTTTCCTTCTGTAGTACACTGAATCAATAAGGGATGGGTCTTACTGGACCTCTAGGAAAAACAGTTTAGAACTGATAGAGCTATCAAGTATAAATAAAATTAGTTTAGTTCAGGTTTCCTTCTGTAGAAACACTAGGCGAATTAGGAATGGTCCTTACTTGACCTTTATATGAGGAGAACAGTTTAGAACTGACAGAGCTATCCAGTATAAATACAGTTAGTTTAGGTTTTCTCCTGTAGAAACGCTGCATGGGTGAATCCTAGAAACAATTAGTCTTATATTGGAACTCAGCTAGGGAGAATATAGTTTAGAATTCCAGTATAAAGTTATTTTAACAAAACAAGGCGTTTTATTATATATACCAAGTGTCAAAGTTCATGTTTTCTTGCATCTCATTGGACAAGAGCGTATCCCGTGGAAGTCACGAAATTCGACTGTCTCCTGGCTAATCTTTCTTTTTGTTTTTTTTTTTGTTTTCTTTGACACTTTTTTTTTTAATTTAGCTTCGCCAACTAGGGCAGGGTCAATTGCCAATTGGCAGATGCCAATTATTGTGGGCCCTTTTACCTAACCCACCCTGTCAACTTTCCCTGTGGGAGGAAACCGGAGTACCCGGAGAAAACCCACGACTTTCGGCAGAGCGTTGACTTTACTCTTTCACTTGAGGACTGGGTTCGAGTCGCATTGAGAAAGTTCTCACTGAGACTTGAACCCGCGACCTTAGAGGTGAAAGGCAAGTGCGCTAACCACTTCGCCACCGAAGCCCCTTGGTATATAATAAACACTTTCGCCTCGGGCAACAACGGCGGTCTCGGGGCCACAAAACACGCCGTTTCCCTCTGTCTCAGTAAATAAGTGATAAATATTAACCAGTCGACAAGAGGAGAAAATATTGAACAGGTAACTGTTTGTATGCATAACGCTATCATGTGTGACAGATTGCTATGCTTCATTTGATGTTGAAGATAAAGAAACCGCTCGCTTTAGTGCCATACATCCGCTTTGGCAAAACATTTTTCTCGCAAAACTACTACATAGCCGTAGGTAACAATGTGATGGTATAACACAGTGGTTTGTAGTATAGTACATGTGCCTTCCACGTCTGTGATCGAGGCTTGATTATAGTTTCACCTCAGCTGTGAGAAGAATGCTTCTAGTTTGAGTATATGAAACACAGCAGGTTTTCTCTGAATACTTCGGTTCCCTCGTGTAGTAACACTGTACCAATAAGTGGTTGAACCTTATTGGATCTCTAGAGTGAACAGTTTAGAACTGATAAAGCTATCCCGTATAAAGGCAGTATAAATAAAGTTAATTTGGCAATGAGAAGAATGCTTCGACTTTGTCTTTGACTTTGTGCCACCAACATGTCGCTTGCGATAAGATAGGAGCTGTAAAATAGAAAATTTAACTTCGTTGTATTTGTAATGCGGTGTATACCCTTAAGTCTTAACATTATTGATCAATTAGCCAACCTGCCTAAAATCTGATGTGAGTAAACTTTAAGCAGGTATCGCATTGTATTTTAAAATTATGAAAGCATCGTAGCAACATGGGACAATGGTTAAATGTTTATGTCTTTAAAGTTGACTGAGTTTTACCAAAGCAACAAATAAAACGATCTTCAAATTATTCTATATACTATTTTGTACAAAGTTCATTAAAACCTTAGGTAACGTTGTCCGCATTTATGGAGTCGTTATGCATTTGTAATTCATAAAGGAAGTTAATAAGTGGATTACTTCCCAAAATCTCAAGTATCTGTCTGTTCGTATATTGGCAAAGTTGCCAGACACAAGAACTTGTCGCTGGGTTAACGAACTAATGTGGTTTGTTTAACGAATTTTAACGACTAAACGTAATTATTTGACGTCTTCTTAACCGATTTTTTACATTGCTAGTGAATATTCTTTGTCTTTTGAAAAGGGTATTCGACCGTGGTCAGTTCAAGTAGACAGAGTCGAGTGTATATTAAAATCATACGTGTCAATTGTTTGTATTGGCGGTATTTTGGACCGTATTTGTATGGTCTAAGCTTCAAACTTACTGCTATTTCGTTGGAGTTGGTGGTGAAGTGCTATTCAAGCTGTGGCCTGTAGTGAAAATGGTTTCACTCAGCTATGTAGCGGCTCTATTAGCAGCCAACTTTCTCTGTACTTTGTCGAGCAATGGAGACGACGTAGTTTCAACTTGTGCTAAAGGGAAGCGGACGCTTCATGAGTTCAACGACCAGTTACTTCTGGGAGAAAAGAACATCTCGTTCTTGCAAAACGCAGGTCAAATTGTGATCATCACAAACGTGGCCACATTTTGAGGTTTAACTGTCGAACAGTATCATCAATTGAATGCATTAGTTGAAGAGTTTAATGGCCCTCTGTGCCCGTTGAAAGTCTACGGAGTGCCTTGTAATCAGTTTGGATTGCAGGAGCCGGGCGAGGGAGTCGAAATTATGAATTCAATAGAGTATGTAAGACCGGGTAACGGTTATAAGCCGAAGTTTGACTTGTTGGTTAAACGGGACGTCAATGGCAAGGACGAAAATGGACTTTTTACTTGGCTTAAGGTAGGATTATAATAATACTCCCTTCGTATTATGCTGCGAGTCTGTATCTTTTGAGACCTTGGCAGTCGGGTTCGATTCCCGCGTTTGGGACATTGAAAAATGTAAAAATAATTTTGACCCCATTTGTTCACCACTAATAGACGAATTCGTAGTTTCTACTGCGCATCCAAATGACGCGTTCTGCGTCGGGCCAAAATCGCAGTTGAATCATAACATGTAGCCACAGTATACAGGGTGTATAAATTTCCCAAGAATTTCCCAAGAAATACACTTTGTTCTTAAGAACAAAAGATTTTAGGCCCCTGGGAATTTAAAATAGCTTCTAATCGTTTTCCAGGAGCATAACTGTCGAATTACTAATACGATTAGAAGCTATTTAAATTCCCCAGGGGCCCAAAATCTTTTGTGCTTAAGAACAAAGTGGATTTCTTGGGAAATTCCGAGGTTGCGTTTTTTTTATACACCCTGTAGAGACGACCAGTAGGGCCACTCGTTTGAAATTTTGTGTGCCCGCTCATTACGCATTGGCAGCCAGTCAATTGCTTTTTCTGGCCAATAAGCAAGTTGGACTAACTTTCCTGGCCAGTAAACTGCATATTTTTGCCGATAAAAAGCCGGCTACATGTTGCATCGCCGAGTGGCCCTACTGGTCGTCTCTATACTGTGATGTAGCTAAGACTGGAAGAATTGAAATATGCATATATCAAAGGCAATTCAACTGGTTCAATCCGTGCGATAGAAATGCAAAGCGTTTCAACATGCAAGTACAATTAGTTTTTTATTCGCAAGGTAGAATTGCTTCCTTCAAATTACAAAATATATTCCCCTAAGTGCGCGCCTATACTATAAAATTGTTTAATGACAGTTCTTTTGTGTCTATATCGGAAAACAGAAATTAATGACCCAAGCTGTTGATATAAACCCATTTTATAAAAACAATTCAAACCCAGGGGAGAAGGGGTTCTGGGGTGTGAAGACTCGTATTATCACAAACATCATCCCTACTCACGTCGCATCCTAAGCTGCACTGATTGACTGAACTGAAGCCTGAATGCTCTGTGCCATATTGCAGAGCCTTGCCAGGCGTAGCCCATATTGCAGAGCCTTGCCAGGCGTAGCCAGTCCCTGACTAGCCTGCCTTTTTTTGAGAGTGCGCGCTAGGTGATCAGCCTCAGTGCAAAATGTCGCGCGATCGACCTTTTGCGATCGTTTTCTTTTGAATTATGAGCCCCTCGACTGGAACGGATCCTCGCAAGAGAACATCCGGTTTGACTGTAAATTGGCTCCCAGTTGCATCCGTGTCGTAACTGTCAGGAACGATAAATTATTATTAAAAGAACCTAAATATAAGAAGAAAACATTTTTAGCCCGAGCATTTAGAGTTAGAGGAATTGAAATATGGAACAACCTTGAATATAGGAATATAGCTTGTAAGTCCCGGTTTAAATCTGCCGTTCGTAAGAAGCTTGAATATAATGTTTTAAATCTAGTTTTATATATTTATCATATATTTATCCATATATTCTATAGAACTATAGTAAATTGTTTATATTATTTATTACAACTAGACCTCGTGTAAACTAGCTTAGGCTAACTGAGGATCTTATTAATACAAATACAAACTGTCGTGGAGATAGACTGCAAGCCTATCTCCACGACACGTTTACGACACGGTTACGACCATATGGAATATATGGAGAAAATCGGCGGTGCGTCTAAAATTGATTCACTTTTATTTCTTCCAGTCATTGTGTCCAAATCCTACCACCCTGATTGGTGATCCAAAGAGACGTTTCTACTCTCCAATTCGTACCACAGACATCAGCTGGAATTTTGAGAAATTCTTGATCGACCATCAGGGGCACCCTAGAAAGAGATATACGCCAGAATTCAAACCACTGGACATGAAGAAGGATATAGAGAAGTTGGTTGACGAGTGTAGGAAGGAAAAACAGCGTAAAGTTATTTTTCAAGATGTCTTTAATGAAGTTTAGATAGATTTGGTATATCGAAGTACGATATAACGATATTCAATTTATCATATAGTTTTCTAGTGAAGGTCAAAACGTACAGACTAGTCCCTAGTCCTCTGTGCGCGCGTTATTTTTCCGTGACAGGCAAAAGCCTAGACTTTCGCAAAGTCCTTCGTCTTTGTTAATAACAATAGAAGAAGGGCTGCTGAGAAAGCAAAACAAAGAAGCACTATGATTTTCTGTTGAAAGTATCTGTTTTTATGTTAAAGTCCTTGCATTAGTTTTTCACCCTTGCCCGGGGGTTGGGATTGTTAATTCCCGGGGGCTGGGAATTTGCAGTGAGCTTTAAAAAAATTTACAAATCCCCGGGGTGTTACCCGGGGGGGTGGTAACTGCAAGAATTGATCCATGCATTAGGATCAATCTACCCTACGATACTTTCAGGTAGATTGATCCTAAAGATCCGAAGCTTATTAGAAGCAGTCCATGCTTACTGATTTACTGTTAATACTTTTAGCATAACATCGCTCTATGTCCGAAATTACGTCGCAAGTTGCAAGAAATATTGCCTCGTGTAACATGGCCTTTGTGCCTCCATTTGATCGTGGCTTTTGCACAACCCATACTCGATTACGTATACAGTTTCACAGGACCTTTTTTAACTAATGCACTGGAGGGGCCAAAGCCCCCCCCCCCAGTCCCCGTGTTGCCCCCCCAACATGGCTCTACCAACATGGTATTCTCACAACAAAACCTGGCTCCGTTTAGATGGGATATATAAAAAATTGTCTCTGAAAATGCAGGAAATCAAGCCACAGATCAAGAATACAAAAATGTTCTGCCACACCTGTAATACACTACCTACTTTTCTTAAAAAAGGCCCTGCAATTTCATCGTGCTTTGCGCGCTTAGATATTAGAGGTCGAGGTTTTGAGTTTAAACTCTCAAAAGATTATTGTAAGCTAGTGCCAACTTAAAGTTGTCATAGCATCACTCCCATAGTCCCAGACAATGAAGAGGCCATAAAACTATGCTTTAGGAAAATCTTTCAGATTATATTTACAGTTTTGCGTAGGCCAAGTGATATCAAGTCAACAAAGACAAAAGTATTTTGTCCACCTTGAAAAAATATTCTGTTTCCGTCAACGCGCGTGTCATTTTTAACTGTGCGCGTCAACAATCAACTAATAATTTTTGCGATAATAGTAGTTCTCATTTTATTCTATTTAGACCTGCAAATTAATTTCGTGACTCTAATATCAAAAGCATAAAAAATCATTATACACTTTATAAAAACTTTACAGTAGCAAAAATATTCACCCATTTCTGCAAAAAAGTGCCTCCATATCAACCCTTAAGAAAAAAAAGACGAAAAATCGCGTCGCTGCGGCAATAACAGGCAAGATGCATTTGCAAAAGTGCTTAGGTATTAAAATACCTCTAATTGTTTGTATTCAAAATGTGGGCGTTCTGGACATCGATATATATGATCTACTATAGTCTGAAAATGTTTCCTTTGAACTCAAAAGCACAAATTTAACAACTCCCACATTGTTAAACAGAAACTAAGGTATGATGGAGTGTTGACAGCGTTAACTTGCCACTAGCTTGTGTTCAACGCCTCGGGCGTTAGTGTGTTTTAACTGTTTGCTAGGCCAGGTGTTTATTTATGCCTTGCTACGACAAAGTGTGGCTATCGAGTGAGGATATAACTTACTGCACGAAATCGTTTTTGGGTAAGTTTGTTTTGTATACTGTGTTTGAAAAAGACTGTAGAGTCATTTTGGGTATAGTGGCTCCATTTGTATACTAAAAGATGGGGTCGTTAATCGTCAAAACCGCGCATGTGACTTATCGTCCGATTTTGTTCGAACACAAGACGAAGTAGCAAACGTCTATCTTCTGGCAATGGTTCTGGGAATAAATTATGCCTGATATTTTCTTGATAGTTCGTCTAAGCTGTATTTATAGACATAGACAAATCATCCGTCAAGACGAACTACGCGCGCAAGTTCGTCGGAGTTGACAAACTACGCATATGGTTCGTCTTGATGAATAATCCGTCTGTTTCGTGTTTGCCGCGTTTAAGGCCTGATTCCACGGCGAAATTATTCGCGAGAAATTGTGTCTGCAGAATACGGATGGCTGCACATCAGTGATTCTATTCAATTTCCCCACTTTTTTCGCTTTCGCAGTGAGTCGAACTAACTTCTACTCACTGGCGAAGCGAAATTTTTCTCGCGATCAGCCTGTTTTCTGCGTATGCGTCAATTCATTTCGTGCGAAATTTTTCGCGTTTCGCTGAGGAAAAACACTCGTGGAATCCGATCTTAACATAACGATATTTCCTCATCCGTTTCTGGTATGAATTGGGACCATATCGACGTAGCAAACAGACGGATTATCCGTCGAGACGAATTATATTTGCGCTGTTTTAAAATACGGTATATGGGGAAAATATCAGGCATGATTTGTTCTTTGGATATTTGCTTGTATAGATTTTGCTATTCTAGCCTCGCTTGTTATAATTTTTTCAATTTTCATAAGCTCGTAGAAAATTTGCGTTTCAAACGGGTGTAACAACATCTATGTTCGTAAACAACACTTTAAATTTCTGATCCAAAACTCAAAAGAGCTATTCTGTCATCGTTTTTGCTCCGAAAGAATTCGTTTGACATCGTTTTTGGAGTTGAATTTACTCCTTCAAACTTACAGTGAATTTGGGACACTATAGCAGGTAAAAAAAAAGTAGATAAAACTTTCCAATTTTATTGTGAATAAAATTTTCATTAAAATAATCTACGATTGTAGAATAGATAGAAGTATAGCTTTTGTAATACATCTGATTGAGGTGTGTTGAAAACACTGATTAATCTAAGCTAATGAAGGCCTGACTATAAACTGCCTTGGCAGCTGGTTCGGCCTGATGTAAAAACTTTATCATTGTGAAGTCTTTAATGCATTCAACTTTGTAATGTGCGAGTTAATGTGCTTGGAATTATATTAAAGTCCAAAAAAGAACGATAATAAATTTTTGTTATACTGTGTTTACTTGCCTTTTGTAACGTTTCTGACTTATAACCGTCCAAGGACTTTCCCGCTGACAATGAAGTGAAATCATCTGACGTTAGATATATATAGGACATTGGAAACTGTCCATAATAAAGAGGCGTCGGTATATAGTAGAGACGGGGCGAGATGCCCCCACACACACTTTTTTAAAATGGAGAAAGTGCCCCTTTTCTGGAATGAATAGTATTTCTGATATAATAGTCGCCTCTTTTTCTGGAATAAACATGCCCTTTCCCAATGATAGGCAAAATCCATGTACCTATAACCTTAGATTTAGTAAAAATATTGCGGGAAATGGTGTTGCTGTTATTCCTTCAAATTTACAGTGAATTTGGGACACTATAGCAGGTAAAAAAAAGTAGATAAAAATTTCCAATTTTATTGTGAATAAAATTTTCATTAAAATAATCTACGATTGTAGAATAGATAGAAGTATAGCTTTTGTAATACATCTGATTGAGGTGTGTTGAAAACACTGATTAATCTAAGCTAATGAAGGCTTGACTATAAACTGCCTTGGCAGCTGGTTCGGCCTGATGTAAAAACTTTATCATTGTGAAGTCTTTAATGCATTCAACTTTGTAATGTGCGAGTTAATGTGCTTGGAATTATATTAAAGTCCAAAAAAGAACGATAATACATTTTTGTTATACTGTGTTTACTTGCCTTTTGTAACGTTTCTGACTTATAACCGTCCAAGGGCTTTCCCGCTGACAATTAAGTGAAATCATCTGACGTTAGATATATATAGGACATTGGAAACTGTCCGTAATAGAGAGGCGTCGGTATATAGTAGAGACGGGGCGAGATTCCCCCCCCCATTTTTAAAATGGAGAAAGTGCCCCTTTTCTGGAATGAATAGTATTTCTGGTATAATAGTCGCCTCTTTTTCTGGAATAAATATGCCCTTTCCCAATGATAGGCAAAATCCATGTACCTATAACCTTAGATTTAGTAAAAAATTGCAGGAAATGGTGTTGCTGAGACTTTTGAAATCCAATTTTTTCCCGGAGGAGTGAGCTCCTGGACACTCTACTATGCTTGTTCCCTACACTATACCATCAGGATATTTTCAACTTCACCCCCCAAAAAAGAGGAATCTGGATACGCCACTGATAGATGCCCCTTTTTGGTGTTGTACCCCCCCCCCCCCTCCCCCACTTTTGAGATGCTTTCGCGGCCTTTAATTATAGAGAGGTGTCGGCAAGGATATTAAAGGTTCGACTGTTTAACTACTAAACAAGTTTCCCGTTCGAGAACTTTCACATTGTCAAGTAAAATTGTCTGTCGTTTGACAGAGTAAAATACTAAAGTCAACATCGTTCATATGTGATCGATACGGACGGGAAAGAGTGAAGAAGATCGGTTTAACTAGTAAATAACACTTTCCCGTCCAAGGACTATCAATTGTCACTGACAAATATATTCGTTTGGTGTTGAACATACGATCAATACGGACAGAAGCCCGGTTCACACGAGTGAGATAAGCACAAGTATAAGGAAAGACAAAAGCTAAAACAAAGGGTGCAGTGAAGTGTGCAACATAAACGTCGACATAAGCACAAGCATAAGCACAAGCCTGTAAGCATAAGCTAAGCCAGAACAAAAGACATTTCAAAAGAAAATTCTTCCTGTTTTGTCTTTTTAAGCCCTAGAGGGAAAGTTTTTTTTTGTATTCCTACTTATGCTTATCTCACTCGTGTGAACCAGGCTTAAAGCCCGGCGCACACTAGTGCAAGTTGTACGCACAGATGTCATTCGTGACCAATTACGTGCGACGAAAATCCTAGTGTGCGGGGAAAATATACAGGATTTTTGTCACTCGTGTCGTGAACAACAAATATCAAACGTGTTTGATATTTTCTGTCATTCGTGACAAAAATTCCTCGCAGCAAAGAAGTGCGCATGCGTGTTATTTCCCAAAACAACATGGCGGATAGTGAACAAACACTTGCAGCTAGCGACAGGAATTGCGGCGGGCGTTCATTGGTCAATATTCTTCGTTCTTTAAATGACTAGAAAGGCGGTATATTTAGCATTATATATAGTGGTTTATTGCAATTGCATTCAGCGAGCTAGTCGGTGGCGTAGTGGTTTAGGGCGTGCGCTGGCTACAGTTTCTTAGAGCGGCTGTTCAAGCCCGGTCAATCCCGGCCAAAACTTTTTTCTCACTTAAATTATTTTTTCTTTCAAATAATTTTTTCCGACTTGTTTTAACCCCAAAATTCCTTTTCAGACATTTCTGGTTAGGGTTAGGTTAAGGGTTGGAGGTGGGAAAGGTTTATTTTATAAGTATTTGACTTAACTATAGTCAGGCAAATGCCCGCCGCAATTCCTATCGCTAGCTGCAAGTGTTTGTTCACTATCCGCCATGTTGTTTTGGGAAATAACACGCATGCGTACTTCTTTGCTGCGAGGAATTTTTGTCACGAATGACAGAAAATATCAAACACGTTTGATATTTGTTGTTCACGACACGAGTGACAAAAATCCTGTATATTTTCCCCGCACACTAGGATTTTCGTCGCACGTAATTGGTCACGAATGACATCTGTGCGTACAACTTGCACTAGTGTGCGCCGGGCTTAAGGCTCGTTCACACGATACGATTTGTTTATAGCTCCAATTGTATCGTGTCCGATTATTGGATACCTGCTCAGACGATCAGATTTTACCGGTGTTTAACCCGCGATCGGGCCCTTAGCGATGCCTGTTTAGGTCTGGGGATATAGTCGGCTTCTTTTTATCTTGTCGGATGGAAATAGAGCAGGTTTATTATTTCCATCCGATTTTTCAGACTGACGGATCCGACTGTCGGAAGGTCACTTTAAGGGTGTTCACACGATCCGATTTCTCGGATCCGACACAATCGAAATCGTGTTTAACACTTCGACTTTTCTGTCCAAGAATTTTTTCATTGACATTGACTAAAATTTTTCCATTGAATTTTCCTGTTAGGCCGCATCGATCGTTCATATATGATCGACACAGGCGGGAAGGAGTTAAAAGCATAAAAAACATACCACAAATTAGAACAGTAATAATATAGAATTCAGATTTTTCATTCCACTTTTGAAATGAAAGTACTTAGCATTAATTATTAATACGTTTTAATTACTACACAGAAATTACTAATATTCAATCCAGTCAAGGTGCATGCCACATCTGTCAGCGTCATTTGCCTGTTACGAGCTTCTAATAAATGGGGAAAATATTGGCATATACCTTTACCTAAACAAACAGTCAGTGTGTATAGGCTAAGAATACGTGTGACTAATATATTTTCCATCTTTGTCCAGCTATCATTTTGACGGCAGAAATCTGTTGAGGCAAGAGAAGACAGTACGAGGTAAAAACTGGAGTCTAACTTGAATTCAGGTAAGAGTTTAGACTGGTTCAGGATCGATGTATTTTCAAGATGGCCGCCGAAATTTGTTCGGCAGGTTCATAAACCTTGGCAATGTTTTCGCAGAATGTGTGCATTTTCTCTTTTCAAGAATAAGGGAGTATTGTAGATAATTTTTTTAGCTTCAATTTAAGCCTAAGTTTGTTTGTTTGCGTAGTATGTTGGCGGCTAAAATGTTCGTTATCCAAACAAGAAATTATATACTAAAATGCGTAATTTCTTCAGTACTTTTTCCCGAAATGACATGAGATAAAATTATAAAAACCAAACATACTTGCAGGGAGGTGAGTCAAATCACAGCTGCGTCAAATCCCGGGACTCACCTCCCTGCAAGTATGTTTGTTATAGAACCTGGACTCAAAACCTGCCCTCTTAGGCCTGCATGGTTTCCATATGGTCGTAACCGTGTCGTATACGTAAACGTGTCGTAACTGTCGTGGAGATAGGCTTGCAGTCTAGAGCTCTTGACTGAGCTCATCGCCACGAGAGGTCGTAGCTTAGGAAGTTACTCTCATATCAAACATGATACATCTTTGTCTCACAGCCTCGCGAGGTAAAATTCAAAAACTACGCGGCGCATACGTCCACACGAGAGAGTGGCCATTGGCTGATGTCAGATCAAACGGCCTCGTGAGCTCTCGTGTACGGTAGGCTTTAGGTTGTTCTTAAAATCTTGATTCCCCATTTCAATGAATTTCAAGAAGGCTCCAACAAGGTCTAGTCTCTTTGTTGTAAACTGTTCTCCTTATAGAGTTAGAGTAGGGCCTAGGGTAATCTCTTATTGGTCCAGTGTTGCTACAGGAAGAAACCGAAACTAGACTGAATTTATTTATACTGGATATAACTCTATCAGTTTTAAACTTTTCTCCCTAAAGGTTCAACAAGGTTTTCCCTTATTGTTTCAGTGTTACTTACAGGAGAAAACCTAAACTAAACTGATTTTATTTATACTGGATAGCACTATCAGTTCTAAAGTCTAAACTGTTCTCTCCAGGTCCAGTTGGAGCCATCTAGTCTTAACAGTATAAATAAAGTTCGTTTAGGTTTTATCCTGAAGTAACACTGAACCAATAAGACATTGTACTTTCTGGACCTCTACCGAGAACAGTTCACGGAACTGATACTGATAGAGCAATCCAGTATAAATAAAGTTGGTTTAGTTTAAGTTCCTCCTGTAGTAACACTGGATCAATAGCTAGGGATGACCCTTATAAGACCTAGTAGTCTAGGAAGAACAGTTTAGAACTGATACTACGCCATACAATATAAATACAGTTAGTTTAGTTTAGTTTAGTTTAGTTTAGGTTCCCTCCTGTACTAACACTGGATCAATAAGAGATGGAACTTACTTGCAGTCTATAGAGAGAACAGTTTAGAACTGATAGAGCTATCCAGTATAAATAAAGTTAGTTTAGTTTGGGTTCCCAACACTGCATGGATCAATAAAAGATAGCCTTTCTCAAACTCTATGGAGAACTGTTATACTCCAGTCTTAAGCGCATGAGACTCCAAATCCATAATCCAGGTTTTTTACTTTTTCCCTTACACGTCGCAACATCTTTGATTCCACTTAATCGCTTTTCTCAGACAGACATGCTAAAAAATTAGTCCTAAATGAATCGAAAAGCAATTATATGCCGGCCTGGGAAAAGCTGTTGAAACTTTCATTAATCTGAGTTCAAAAGACCAAATAATTACTGGCTAATACTGCTTTTGGCTTTCCCACCTTCTCATTTTGCTAACCTTACTTTTTATCAAGCAAAAGTGTCAGGTTTTAATTACATATTTGTGTATACAAAGATTTTACTTAAATTTATACATTAACACGTCAGAAATTAAGTGCAGCTATTTGTAGAGTTGACAAAATGATTTATGGACGTTCTATATTTCCATGGTTTTAAGTCTGAAGTCGGCTTGTTTCGGCCAAACTGTCTAAGCATGCGTTTAAGATAAGGGAATTCGGCAGTCTCGGCAGACAATCTCATTACTGACATTACTATATTGTGCTAGATTTGGCATCTACGACACGCGTTTTAGCAATCTATGGTAAACCACAAGTGTACAAATTTGTTTTAACACTGCAGTTGCCTACACCACGAAAGGCTTTGAAGCAAGCAAAGTTTGTAAAATTTAGTAACGGCACTGAACAAGCTAAAAACGTATGAAAATATTGCACAATGGGGAGCACCGATGGCAGATATGGTTTGCGCTGAGTTAAGACTGCTAGGTCGTGGATAAAGTATTGTTACTTGATGGGTGGCTACAATGTTCTGACTTGATATGCTTGAAAACCATGTGAGTAGAGTTGTGATTGGTTATACTTCGTTTTCCTCCCTCACTAAAAACTAACCGTTCCACCTTAACTGAGCTCCGCGTTGTCAGATATGGGTCGTATATGCCATGGTGACCGCCAAAGGCGTTCTCAGCTTGACAACTCAGTTGTCAACTGCAAGAATATGTTGTTAGCATCCACTATATTTAACTTAACCCAGAACCTCTCTGATATGAACACGGAAAGGAACACAGCAAAGTATCCGTATTAGAGAGGTGTCATATTAGAGATGTGTCCATAATAGAAAGGTGTCCGTCATATAGGGAGATGTTCAAATTCAATTGAAATGGATATTGAAATTCAGTTTCTATAGACTATGTATAAGCTACATCTTCTTTGCAAACTGACTATCAACGATTTTGGGAAATTATTTTATTGATAACTGATATCTATATTCATGAATATAAAGGTCAACCACAAATTACCTTAGCAGACTGTTGTCTACCAAATATACCAAAGCTTTAAAGTAGGGTCGAGGGATCTTTTAAATATACTTTCTAGCCTATATATTTTCCTTCCAAACGAACTGTCAACGGTTTTCCAAAATTGTTGTATTTCAAAACTGATATATATATGCAAGTCATGTAACTTGTCAGGGTAGGTAAACCACAAATCAGTTTTTCATCAGAAAGGCTTTGAAATTTTGAGTTTCTTGTATACATTTTATTTCCAAAACTATAAATGCCAACAGCATTTCGGCCTAGTTCGAACGTCGTGCTTATGATGTAATGTAAATGCATGACCTAAAATCATTGTTTGAGCTCATTTGAATTAGGTTCGGCGCATGGAAAGTTCGACATTTGATCTGGCCCTTAGAGGACCTTAGAGTCTTCACTACTAATTTAGACTGTTGCTTTGCCAACAGAAAGCTTTGCGTGAAATATAGCTTCTAAGCAACCTTTTCATTCCAGAATTAACTGTCACGGGCGGCTACCTTAAATTGCTACCTTTAATCCCCGCCTACAAATGTGACGTTTTACCTTTTGCGACCTGTACGGGCGAGCGTCAGAGACAATTAGTTTTTGTGTTTATATTGTGAAGGAGAGAAAAGCAATTAACGTCCTTAATGCATATCTGATAATGACTATTGTACGATTGTTGACCTTTTTCTTGTAGTGTACGTTTTAGTATGGCTATCTGATCTGCCTAAATTTCCACTTTGGACATTTGTAATTGAGGAGAACATTTGGAGGCGAAAGAAGGGCTATACAAGTTCTGTGTACTGGCTTTGGAATTATACGACGACTAAACTATTTCCACATACTGCTTCGAAAGGTCTGGGATTTAATGGCTACATAAAAGGTTAGTCATAACTTCTAAAACAAAACCTGCATAACTTACCTAAATATATAATTCCGTATAGTCACTCATTTTTGCTTGGTCTTAAATCCGTGCAATTTGATTTCGCGCACTTATTAAAACCTTTATATTATTGCGCAGTTTCAATTTTGCGCTTCCTAAAGATTTTAAAGAAAAATTAGTGCATTCAGCATTCTGTTATCGTATTAAATATGTGTGTGGTATAGTAATTGTTAGTGAATGTGCTTCTCATTGCTTTCAGTTGTCTGATTATAATTTCACCTCAATCACATATGAGAAGAATGCTTCCAGTTTGACTCCACCAAACATTGCAGGATTTTTTCCGTATACTATTTTCCTCCTGTTGTGACGCTGGATCGATAAGAAGGGATGGCCCTTACAATGCATGGCGAACAGTTTAGAACTGATAGAGTTATCCAGTATAATAAAGTTAGTTTAGTTTGGGTTTCCTCTTGTAGTAACACTGGACCAATGTATTAAGGACAGTCTTTTCTTGTATCTCCATGGAGAACAGTTTAGAATTGATAGACTTGTCCAGTATAAATGACGATATAGTTTAGTTTAGGTTTCCTCCTGTATAGCAACACTGGACCAATATTAGGTAGTCCTTACTACTAGATCTCTAGGGAGAACAATGACAATGACAACTGATAGAAGGCCCTACGTCAGTAGACTTGTAAAGTTTGGACAATCAAGTGGGCCTTCGTTAGAAACTGGCATGGCAAACATTTTTCAGCCGTGCATGGTTCATACACAAACCGCAGCAGTTTATTATTAGAAATAGTGCTTAAAACAATGACATTTTTTCATTGAAAAATTAGTTGTTACTTGTATCCAAGTTAGTGTCAAATGTAATATTACATTTTTCCTGGTGGGGGACCAGTGTAGATAATATTTTTCAATAAGCTGCCGTGGTTATGTCTAAACTACCTGAAAGACATCTCGAACATTGTAGGTAGTATCGATTCCACAATAAGCTGTCGTGGTTTGTGTCGGAACTGCTTGAAAAATATATCTCAAACGTAGGGGTTCAGTGTAGGTAGTATTCTACAATAATTTCACTAACTTCCAGACGAAGGATCTTCGCTCGAGACGTCGAAGTTCTTATTGTATTTTCAGGTAGTCACTCAACTCAACCGCCAAATCTTCGTTATACTCTACCCACACTGGCACCGCACGTTTGAGATAGTATTCTACAATAAGCTGTCGTCGTTTGTGTTTGAACTTAACTACCGTATACCTGAAAAAGATATTTTAAACGTGAGAGTTCAGTGTAGGTAGTATTCTACAATAAGCTGCCGTGGTTTGTGTTTGAACTATATACCTGAAAAATATATCTCAAACGTGCAGTGCGGTCCGCCAATGTAGGTAGTATTCTACAATAAGCTGCCGTGGTTTGTTTGAACTACCTGAAAATGATTAAAAACACTTCGAGGTTTGGAGCGAAGCTGCGAAGGCCCTTCATCAGGAGGTTAGTCAGCTTATTGCATGCAGCTGGCATAGTTTTATCTAGAGAATACAGATTGCAGAATATAATTGTTTAAATAAAGTTTCATGGCTGCATTGCACTTAACGAATCTTCTGGGCTTCATTAAAGCAACTTACAAAAAAGATGCAATTGCACTGCATTGTCTGCATTAATCTTATGTCTGCTTTAGTACTATCTTATACGGCCACCTACTGCGCGAGTATAACAGTTCTACACAGTGTCCATTAAGAATGATCTTTTATTGATCCAGTGTTACTAAACATCCAGTGAGGAAACCTAAACAAAACTAACTTTATTCATATTGGATAGCTCTATCAGTTCTAAACTGTTCTCCCTAGAGGTCCAGTAAGCGTCATTCCGTATTAGTCCAGTGTTACTACACGAGGAAACGTAAACTAAACTAACTTTATTGATACTGGATAGCTCTATCAGCAATCAGTTCTAAAGTTCCAGTAAGGGTCATTGTTTATTAATCTAGTGTTACTACAAGCTGGAGGAAACCTAAACTAACTTTATTAATGCTGGATAACACTATCAGTTCTAAACTGTTCTCCCTGGAGTCTAGATGTCTAGTATAAGGACCAGTCTGACCTAACTAAACAGTAAACTAGCTATATTGATTCAGTGTTACTACACGAGGAAACATAAACTGACTTTATTTAGTCTCAAAATTTCTCCCTAGAGGTCCAGTAAGGATCATTCCTTTTCGGTCCAGGAGGAAAAACCAGTACTCGTAGCTATCCAGTATGAAGTTAGTTTAGTTTAGGTTTCCTCCTAATCAGAGATAACCCTTACTAGACCTCTATATAGAGATATAGTTTATATGGACGTGAGTCGTCATTTTGCTCATTGTCTGTCAGAAACTTGGTCAGCTTATTGCATGCAGCTGGCATAGTTTTATCTATAGAATACAGATTGCAGAATAATTGTTTAAATAAAGTTGCATGGCTGCATTGCACTCAACGAATCTTCTGGGCTTCATTAAAGCAACTTACAAAAAAGGTGCAATTGCACTGCATTGTCTGTATTAATCTTATGTCTGCTTTAGTACTATCTTATACGGCCACCTACTGCGCGAGTATAACAGTTCTACACAGTGTCCATTAAGAATTATCTTTTATTGATCCAGTGTTACTACAAGAGGAAACCTAAACAAAACTAACTTTATTCATATTGGATAGCTCTATCAGTTCTAAACTGTTCTCCCTAGAGGTCCAGTAAGCGTCATTCCGTATTAGTCCAGTGTTACTACACGAGGAAACGTAAACTAAACTAACTTTATTGATACTGGATAGCTCTATATCAGTAATCAGTTCTAAAGTTCCAGTAAGGGTCATTGTTTATTAATCTAGTGTTACTACAAGCTGGAGGAAACCTAAACTAACTTTATTAATGCTGGATAACACTATCAGTTCTAGATGTCTAGTATAAGGACCAGTCTGACCTAACTAAACAGTAAACTAGCTATATTGATTCAGTGTTACTACACGAGGAAACATAAACTGACTTTATTTAGTCTCAAAATTTCTCCCTAGAGGTCTAGTAAGGATAATTCCTTTTCGGTCCAGGAAGAAAAACCAGTACTCGTAGCTATCCAGTATGAAGTTAGTTTAGTTTAGGTTTCCTCCTAATCAGAGATGACCCTTACTAGACCTCTATATAGAGATATAGTTTATATGGACGTGAGTCGTCATTTTGCTCATTGTCTGTCAGAAACTTGGTGTTTAAAATGGTTGACCTTGACATGTTAAAGATATGTTACAACAAAATTGAAACATATGTTGCATATTCACGGCAGACATGTAGAAAACTACTTGGTCATAATCATAGGCGTACGGGACGTGGGGGCAGGGGGCACCAACAAAACAAAAATTTTTAAAGTATTTGTATATTTTATCTGGATTTACGCGTGTTGTTACAACAAAAATTCTGTAATTTTAAAATATATTATAATATTTATCTGGTTTGTTGTGTTGTTTATAGTATAATTTGAACATTTCTGTAATTCAGTTGCATGCCTTTGCCTGATCGAAGAAGAATTGGCTCCAGCTCTAACGAGAACGGCGCATGAATCGAAAACCCGTGATCTTCGCACAACAATAGACAAAGAACGCTTGAATTATATCGCTCTCATTAACATTGACAAGCGGGGCCGTAGCCAACAGTGAACGGAGAAAATGCGAGTGACATTTGTCGCACGTCACCAATTATTTCACAGAAAATAATTTAAGAATGAGACTGAATGATTATTTAGTAACTGATAATCTGAACCATTATTATTATTATCAATTATTGAACCATGGCAATGAGTGTACTCGATTTTGAATGTATATTGTCTGGGTATCAGAGTGGTCTCAGAATGCACGAAATACCCTTTTAGAACCCTCATATTTTCCAAAAATTTCCGGGGGAGCATGTCCCCGGACCCCCCTACAGATTCTCGGACTTTTGTGCCTTTTGGGCCGTTTTGGCACAATCATGCCAACAAAACTATTAAGAAGAACATGATTAACCTGAAAATAATTGACACTTGGTCAACGACATGGCCGACGATATAGGTATTTTTTTCTAAGTTACAGTATACACTGTATGTAACCTCCTACTCATAGATTTGTAAATTCATTCGTTCATTTGAGTTAATTCACAGAAACAATGCACAAGTGAAAATTCAGCATATTGATTTGTAAAATACAATTAAAAGTGGTTATTATTGTTATCAATATTTTATTATCCAAATTCGGGTATTTTGGATAAGCTTTAAAATTCGGGCAAAATTTTGTCCCCCCCCCCCCAAATGAAGTTGCGCCCGTACGCTTAAAATGATAATACGAGGAACTCAGTTCGTTATCATCTGTATTATTGTATGAAAAGCAGTTAAGAAATGCATGTGTTGAAAGAAAAGAGATACCTCGTGTTTGAAGAATGTATCATATTCCATATTTGTTATTTTGAACCCACCCCCAATTACTTGAAACCTCATGTGGCATGTTGAAACAGCCCACCGCTTTCGTTAAATCTCCAAGACTACCCCAATGCATTAACTGCAGTGCAGGTATCATACTCTGCTGCCTACATGCAGAGTTCCGGCCATCATAATTACGTGAAATATAGATTTTGTTTATCCCATAATTAAAATACTGCGGCTGATGCCAGTTTCTGATATTGTCATTTTTAGACGTCTGACCTGACCGGATGATAAATGGATATTTGATCACGAGTGGGAAGCATATTTCAGGTAACTTTCATATCTCTAGTGTTTTCTTATTTATTTATTTATTTATTTATAAAAGTTGTTTGAAAACGATAGCCCTTCAGCTATTGCTGCTTTTGAAGGGATCGTTTTATATAAAACTATAAAATATTAATAACTATTTACACAAATAAGTCATGTTAGATGAAACAATATTGATTACTCATGTTTAGTGCAATATTTATGAGCATCATCAACAGTCATTTAATCTGTGGAAAAATAATTGTCGATTAAACTTTTAAAATGAATTGTTGATAGTTGCTCATACACATTGACAATGTCAACGGGTAAGTTGTTCCAGGCACAAGCTCCTCGGTATGAAAAGGATCTTTTCATAAATTAGTTTTAGGTTTACCTAACACTAGCTTGCGCATGTTGCTCCGCATTTCGTAATTGTTATTTTGGCTATGAGAGAACATGTTAGAGACGTACTCCGGCGCAATACAACGGATAGCCTTGAATGTCATTAAAATTTCCCTTTTCACAAGAGTAGACTCAATTGGAGTCCATCCTAGAATCCGAAAGATCTTATGCGCTAGTGAATTGAAACCCCCCCCCCACTCCCGGGCATATGCGGGGTTTTAACGGGACATTGCGCGGGGGAAATACAGAATTTTAACAAACGTTGCCATCACGCTACCCGGGTTTTAACACTGACACAAAGGCCGGGATAAAATGCCGGGGATTTAACTCTCTCGTAGAGTCTTCGATTTAATAAACTGACACACGTTCGCCAGACTTTCTTCTTTGACAGCTCCCTCAGCCTCCCTGTAACAGCACGTTTTTATATAAAAAATGACTGATCAGACGACTAGATGAAAAGCTAGACTTTGGAAAGCTATATGATCGTCATGGCAAGCCGGGCATTTTAACAAATGGACAACATTTTAAGGCCGGGATTTTAACACTCGAGAAATGTTAACACTCGAGAAATGGATGAAGTTTGGTCAAGTCCTAGGACTGGATCGAATTTCATAACCGTAAGGTTGGTTCCAATCTCCTGCATCGCCTCGGACTGGAACAAATTGCTCAGACTTCAATTCCGATCCAATTGGAATTTTGAAATATTATTTGAAAAATGAATACGTCAAACAAGGGGACAAAGGTGAACATTTTGACAATGAGTAAACATTGAATTCAAAATAATGATCTGCATTGCACCAGGTTTCATGGTAAGCTTTTTTGCGTGGCACAGTGGTTAGTGTATCTTCCTTTCATCTCTGTGACCGAGGTTCAATCCCTTCAATATGCAGTCGTATGATTATAATTTCACCTCAGTCGCAATTGAGAAGAGTGTCTCCAGTTTGACTCGACTCCAAACACCGCAGCTTTTCTTCGGGCACTCCAGTTTCCTCCTGTAACATCACTGGACCAGCAACGGGCCAAAGGATGACTATCACTGGACCTCTAGGGGGAAAAGATTAGACAGCTAGACGTCATAGAGCTATAATATTGTTTATCCTTTTAATTAAAACAATCTATTAAGCTACCGTTGTACGTCAGTTCAGTTTGCTTATCAAAAAGCAAACATTTAAGGTCAGTCAACGTCTGACGCAAGCAATATCCTATCTATAGGGTTTGCCAAATAGGGTAAAACTACGCGTATCAGAACGTAGATTGAACCTGTTGGTTTGAGATTTTCCAAATTTCTATGATTACTACTGTTGCTATTCAATCCGTATCTTATATTTTACATACAGTAAGCTTTGAAAGCTTTTTGTAAAGAAACAAGAACCCATCTTATAACTATAGTATATACCCTGCATGTAG
Source organism: Trachythela sp. YZ-2020 (assembly GCA_016169945.1). Taxonomy (NCBI): domain Eukaryota; kingdom Metazoa; phylum Cnidaria; class Anthozoa; order Malacalcyonacea; family Clavulariidae; genus Trachythela; species Trachythela sp. YZ-2020. Next base: position 8,160,735 of record JADLSH010000260.1, read on the forward strand.
TTGTAAACTGTTCGCCCTAGATGACCAGTAAGGACTTCCTTTATTCATCCAGTGTTATTACAGGAGGAAACATGGCTAAACTAGCTTTATTTAAACTCGATATCTCTGTCAGTTCTAAACTGTTCTCCCCAGTGGTCCAGTGAGGACCGTCCCTTATTCATCCAGTGTAATACAGGAGGAAAGCTAAACTAAACTAACTTTATTTATACTGGATAGCTCTGTCAGTTCTAAACTATTCTCCCTAGAAGTCCGGTAAGGCGGGTATCCCTTCTTTGCCCAGTGTTACTGCAGGCAGAAACCTAAACCAAACAAACTATATTTATACTGGATAGCTCCATTTTCTCTCTAGTATATAAAATTAAACCTTTCATATGCAAACCAGCACTTTTCTGTGTTATCTTTCCACGGCAAAATTAACGAAACATCACTTAAGTCAACTAATGCAGCTTATCGACATATCTGCATGCAGGAAATATCAGACAATATTTAATTGGGCCGGTTTGACGTTTTTCCGCACGCAGCGGCTAATATAGCCGGCTTTGTACAAACTTGAGCTCTTTTTGCGATAAAACAGTAGACGTGACCGAAAATGGTCGTGTACGAAACGATAGCATATACGTTTAAGCGCGTCTAAGGCAAGGCCGCCTGGGATGGCAACGCCCACGAGATAATGCAAGCTTAGGCTATATAAAGGGAGTTTCCGCGATTTAAGGAGATTTAAGAGAAATTCGGGGGATTTAAGATGAGTTAAGGCGAGTTAAAGCAATCGATTTAAGAGAGACTTGTCCTATTCAATTGCGAGTTAAGGTGAGTTGAGGTGAGTCAAGTTTTTAGTCGCTTTAAGGTGATTTAGTTCGGCTATTTAAGGCGATTTAGGAGAAATTAACCCAGCCAATTTTTAGTTGCGATCGTTAAGGCGAGTTAAAATCCCAGATGCAGAACAGGCTGGCTATTATGTGCCTCGTCAATTGTAGGAAAAATATAATCACATCTGCTTGTACTTGGTAAAGTAATGCAAACATTTTTATAATTTTATTTTGCCTCAAACGACCGGTAATTAAGAGATAAGGTAAGATCTGTAGACAAGTGCTAATAGAAAAATGCTCAATTGCTCATGATTGTGTTTTCCTTGCCAGATGACGCATTGTCAACACATGTGAACAACTAAAAGTCTATAAAGCTATAGTGTTTGCTTCATATGAGTGAATTATTGGTTATCCTTTACCGTTTAAATTTGGCAAGACATCAGAGATTTGTAGTTGTGCTTGAAGTTCTGTGACAGCCTTTTAACAGAAAAGCAAAACTATATATTTGTTTTAGTGAAGGTATGACAGATTTTTGTAATATTTTAGGGCATGTTATTATACAGGAGGTAATTTTTACTGTTGTAAAACGCAATTTCGAACATATATAGGGCTATGTTTTGTAAAAGCGTATATTCACAGAGAAATTGTTAAATCGTGGCACAGTTGTTAGCGCATGTGTGTGCTTTCCGACGTCTGTGACTGAAGTTTGATCTTGTATACGTAATATGTAGTTATGGTGGTGGGAACTCCCACCCGGTTTTGTTCTGATAATAAGCTTATAAACATGCAAGAGCGTAAATCCTGGCTGGGGGACGCATCCCCTCACTTTTTTGACATTCGTATAATAATCTCAAGGATTTATACAAGTACTTTTCTGTTACCGCTAAACGGTAGTAAATACTCAATCTTCAATTGAGTTTTGAAACTCAATCTTTCTCCGTAAATATGTTTTTCACAATTTATCCAAAAGAAATTCAGTAACAAATGCGATATTTGTAAAAGAAGGAAAATATTCGACAATCACTTGATAATCACTTCAGTCAGTACGTTTAGACACTTATATACATGTTTATTATATAGTAGACAGTAAGATATGGAAAATATGCCGTGACATATTTTCCATATCTTCACTAGTGAGGATATAGGTCACGTGATCATTTCCCGCCAATGGCTTTGTGTTTTGAAGTTGTCAAATTCACGATGACTGTATAATAAAAAGAACATTACACGGTGGCTTGAAGATATGAATTTTGTCCTTACTGCACCTCTAAGGCCGAACTGAGAACAATTGATAACTTACAGAGCTATATATTCAGTATAAAGAAGTTGTTATGGTAAAGGGGGAGTTCGGGTCACGTTTCACGTGAAGAAAAACAGCCATTTCACGTTTCACATGTAAAAAATTATCCGGCATTTCACGAAAATTGAGAAAAACATTTTCAACTGTGTAAATTTTATTTTCTACATTATTTTTACGTTTTCGAAACTAATATCACCAGTAAAAACTCAACATGGAAACAATTTTTAAAAAACCAACCGATATATGTAGTAAAAATCAAGAAAAGTTACATCCAAAGCATTGCTCTTCACTTCTCACTTGACTCGTCCTGTCTTTGTTCTCCAGCCTCAAATAATACATTTCTCGTTTCACAGACAAAAATTACCGGCAATCACGGCTCACGGCTAGGGATGTAAATCACGTTTCACGAAACAAAAATCCGTCACATTTCACGGGAACAAATATTGGCAATTCACGGCTTACGAAAATACCATTAGCTTTACCACCCTCAAGTGAGACAGTTCAGCACATGGTGGTCAGACGGCTATCAGAGTGGTAAATACATGTAATGAAAACATGTAGCATCATATTTGCTCGCTCCCATAAATACCGATGCATTTGAAGTTGAAGACCATCTGTATAGCACCATATAAAACACGTAACTTAAACCCATCTAAGGGATGACCCTTACTGAACCTCTAGGGAGAACAGTTTAGAACTGATAGAGCTATTCCAGTACACATAAAGAAAGCTTAGTTTAGGTTTCCAATGGGACCAACAAGGGATGATCCTTACTCCACCTTTTTATAAGGAGAACAATCTAAATGGGATTGAGTCATCAATTTGCTTATTGTCTGTCAGTCTGTCTGCTCTTCAATTTCTATTCCAAATATTTGACCTTCACATGTTAAACATATGTTACAACAGCTTTGAAACATATGTTGTATGTCCGCAGCGAATATGTAGAAAACTACTTGATCATAATATGAGGGACTCAATTCGTTATCTACACATGCATGCATGATTGTATGAAAAGCACTTAATTAAGCAATGCACGTATTGAAAGACAAGAGATACCTCGTATTTTTAATAAACCTATATTGATCGAGATAAGTCAGATTAAAAATGGGTTTCAAAGGTATTATTCTCTAAAGGGTATATTGTTAAATGCATAGATCATCCATGATAAACTATAAATTTAGGCCCGGTTTAGACAACGTACTTTTCATGAACCGACGAGCAAGTTTTCCTTGACAAGTTTTATTTTCTCGTGTGTGTGACAAAACCTGACAAATTTTACTTGACAAAGAACCTTGTTTAAAAGCTAGTCATCCCAGACAATGTAAAATTGATCGAAAAAACCTGTTTGCCGTACGCACGAACAAATAGACTCGTTATTAAGGAACTTGTCAAGGACACCCTCTAAACCGGACCTTAAACTAAATAGACTTCATACTCTATCAGTTCTAAACTCCTCTCACTAGAGGTCCTAAGCTAAACTAACTTTACTTCAGTAATACTGCATGGATAGATCCAGTGTTACTACATGAGGAAACCTAAACTAAACAAACTTTACCTATAATTCTAAGCTGTCCTTTATAGAAGTTCTGCAGTAAGAACCATCCGTTATTTGTCCAGTATTGCTACAGGAGTTAACTGGAGTACCCGAAGAAAGCCTGCGGTGTTTGGTAGAGTCAAACTGGAATCACCTGCGATTGAGGCGAAAAGCTTTAAACCATTTAAATCATTATTGTACTCTTATTAGGTTCACAGGTGGTGACCTGGAACTGACTTTGGTTTATTCATTGGACTATAGATCAACCCAGAGCAAGGTCTTTCAAAACCTACGGTAAACCTATACTGGGAAAAGTAGTGCTGATAATTGCGGAATTCAGAACTGATCAACTAAACGGAAGATTGATTTATAATCTTGGAATTTTGGCTTCATACTAGAAAGGGAAATTAACTATATCATTCCGCTATCGTTACAGAAATTCGACGGACCATTGTTTTGGCAACATTTTCAACACCAGTGCAAAACAATTTCTCAATTACTTGGACGGCTTTTATCCAACGACCTTATCTTAAAACCATCTTGTTGTGAAATTGTTGTTCAGACTATAATCAAATTGGTTCAAAAACAGCGGATTTACTTCTCAAGAAGAATTGCTTTTGTTTGAGAGCCTTATCAGGAGTTTTGGAGTGCTTTGTTGAAAGATTAAAAAAGATATCATCAAAATATCGTTTTAAAAGAGTCACATTGGTTGGTTGGAATTCTAAGCGGTGCTTTCTGTGAAAAGATATTTCATTTATTGTGAAAGAGCAATCAATTAATAATTTTGGAGTGCTTTGTTGAAAGATTTCACCATTTATCTTCAGAGTATCTTGGAGCGTCTAATCACGTCGGCTGTGTGAAATTATAAACAGTGCTTTTCTGAAAAGATTTTGCATTCGTTTGGAAAGGATAACTTCAGTTTCATATTTGGACAGCATTTTATTATCCAGTTATCTTCAAATCATCTTGTCTTGAGCGAGTCACATTGGCTGTTTGAAACTGTGCTCTCTCGGAGACGATTTTAACTTCTTTCCAGAAGAATTAATTGACTGAAATTTGATACGATTTTGGACCGATTTCATCCAGTAATCTTACAGACACATTAATTTGCATTGGCTGTTTAAAATTATCAACCGTTCTGCATCCAAGAAGATTTTTATTTATCCCAAAAGAGCGACTGCAACTTGGAGAACCTTTTGGAAACATTTTATCCTGTGATATTACAGTTTCTTACTGATTATAAACTGTTCTTTCTCTGAAAGGGTTAAATTTGTATACTGAAAGGATTTACTGCAATTTGGTGGACATTTTTAGACAGATTTTATCAAGTTTCCTCACGAACACCTTGACTAGCTTGACCATCCTGCCTTTTACAAGATCTTCCAAGTCAAAATGATACACTTCAACTATTCAACAAATATTACTATCAACACTTCAAGCCTCATAACTCTTCTTCCAACCCCAAAACTTGTCCATAACAACTCTTCTACAGAGCAATACGTCTTTCCATACTATGCAGAAGTGCTATTCTATGTTGTCCAATGTATTCTGGTGGTTTTTGGGCTATTTGGAAACGTTCTGGTCATTCTGTCAGTTCGTCGTAATCCACACATGAAGAAATCAATCTCCAATCTGTTTATTCAAAACTTAGCAATAGCTGATATTGGAGTGCTGATAATATCGCATACTTTTGTATTGGCGCTGGAAATCAAGAATTTTAAATGGACATTTGGAGAGTTTATGTGCAGGGTGATATATCCTTTTTCGGATTCGTTTTATGGTGTGTCCATTTGGTCTATCGTTGCAATATCATTTCATAGGTAAGTGTATTGGTGGTTGTTGTGCTAGTGACGATGGTGGTGATGATGATGGGTGGTGGTGGTGATGGTGGTGATGATAGGTGGTGGTGGCGATTGTGGTGATGATGGTATAGTTGTGGAAATAATGGTGGTTATTGTAGTGATGATGATGATGATGGTAGTGATGATGATTGATTATTGTTGTTGATTATTGTTGTTGTAGTTATTATTGCTATTATTGTTGTTGTTGTCATAATTAGTAACTGAAACACCTCCTTCCACTAACTTAATGTTTTCTTATTTTTCTCCACCAGGTACCAAGGAATCGTTCACATAATGAACACTCAATTATCAAGAAAGAAAGCACGTTTTATCCTGATCGCCGCATGGGTACTCCCAATCATAATTATCTCTTTACCTCTCTGGATATTCATGCGTTTGCTACCAAAGTTCCAAGTATGCGATGTCGTTTGGCCCAACCGCGATAGCCATATAGCCTACTTCATCACACTAAACCTATTATTCTACGTTTTACCCTTAGCCTTGATAGTGTATTACTATCTCCGAATTAGAGTCTCCCTGAAGGCTAGCTCCGGTTTCCACCGACAAATGACAAAGTCCTCATCCCGAAGTGCATTACGGGACGACCTCAGCAAACAAATCCAACGCAACGCGAAAGCACTACGCGTGCTCACGCCCGTGGTCATCGTTTTCTTCGTGACAATGCTACCGTTCACCGCGTTTCGTCTGGCGTTCGTTTTCACTGACATGTCCCGATTTCGTTACACGCGGACGCTATTCTTCGCATTCATTATAAGCGTGCTAGCGAACAGTTCAGCGAATCCACTTATATATACAATCGTCAGCCCGGAGTTCAGGCGTTCGTTCATGCATTTCTTGGGTATGAAAAAAGGGCTGAGCAGAGAAGGAATGTCAACCACGAGAAGGTCGATGATGTCACGGAAAAATAGCGAGTATTTCTCCACTTTGAATAGCAAAAAAAACGGTCAGAACGGACAAGAGGAAAGCTTTTAGCGTCCGCAATGTTTGCATGATTTAGTCTCGTTTCAGACGCCCGCTCTACTCATTCGCCGAACATAATTGTGACGAATTAGGTGCGACAAAAGAGCGCGTATGAACAATTAGGTAGGGCAGAATTTGGGAGCGACATTAGTTCGGCAGAAGCTATCGCATTGTGGGACGTTGAAGCGACATTGATTCATATATTTTATTCAGAATCCCCGCGCTAATGCGCTCCTCTCTCGTTAAAAGCATATTTTGTTCGCCGTTTGAATCGCTGCCGCTAATAGTACTCTCCCGCGTCGCATCTAATACAATAGGGAGCTTAAAATGCACCAAATCTACGACGCGCGGACGCGACTAAAAAACAGTCGCTAATAATCGGAAATCAGTTTTACTTTGTTTTTCTGTGTCTCTGACTTTCTTTACCAACAACAATCCATAATTTTTACCCGTGAAGTGAAACTGTGAGAATAGCGGCAGTTTTTAGTCGCGTCCGCGTCGTAGATTTAGTGCATCTTAAACTCCCTAATAACGTTTGTAGATATCAACCAGTCAACCTTGTAGTAACTTGTTTCGTTTACAAACTTTCAACTTCGTGAATTAAAAATGAGTGCGAATTGATGATCGGTGTCTTGAAATGGCATTAGTTTTAAATAAAGAGACTTTTGCCATTGCGTTTTCCACATTTTTTTGAGCAAAAGTTAAGCCTAACCCCTTTTGACCACGTTTGGCCAAATTTTCAAAATCTGAAAAAGTGGCTGAAAATGGCCAGAACGTAAAGGCTAATCCTTAACATGTTTTCGACCAATAGTTAAGGCTAACCCCTTACTTTTTGGCCACATTTAAAAATCTCAAAAAGTGGCTGAAAATGGTCAACATTTTTTCGACAAAAGTTAAAGGCTAACCCCTGTACTTTTGGTCGAAAAATGTTAAGGTTGGCCATTACTTTTATGGACCTTGCTCACTTGTTTGAACGTGCGCAGTGCCTGAATGATATTTGGGTGACTGAGGATGCGCAATCGATCTGGTACGCTCCCACATTTATAAGAGACAGGAGTATAGCATATACTGTAACATGAGTGAACTTCTGCAGTCTTCCTAGAAGATGTTGAGCGTGCTCTCGCTGTCCTTTTGGACGATGTTGAACGTGCTCTCGCTGTCCTTTTGGACGATGTTGAGCGTGCTCTCGCTGTCCTCTTGGACGACGTTGAGTGTGCTCTCGCTGTCCTCTTGAACGGACGTTTGAGTCTTCTTCTTTGCTCTTTCTGTCCTCTTGGACGATGTTGAGCCGGCTCTCGCTGTCCTCTTGGAAGATGTGTTGAGCGTGCTTTTGTCGGTTTTACAGTTTTTCCCTCTCAATTTTCGAAGAAATGGCGAAACCTAATATTCTTTCTAACCCTTCTTTATGAAAACAAATTTGACTTTCGGCTTATGGGACCTTGCTGACGCTACCACATTATGGGATTAGCCTTTATTTTTGGTCATTTTCAGCCACTTTTTGAGGTTTTGAAAATGCGGCCAAAAATGGCCAAAAAGTAAAGGGGTTAGCCTTAACATTTTATCGAAAAAAGAGTAAGGGGTTAGTCTTTACTTTTTGGCCATTTTCAGCCACTTTTTGAGGTTTTGAAAATGCGACCAAAAATAGCCAAAAAGTAATGAGGTTAGCCTTAGCATGTTGTTTTTTGTTTTTTTATAAAACTTTATTGGTATGACTTACTGTAGTTACAGGCATTACTAAAGTATGTAAGTTCTGTAAGAGCACTGAACAACAATATAATGTATATATGGGATAATCTATAAATTGTTTGAATGTCCAAACTATAATGTTATGACTACTTTACAATATAAGTTTTTTTATATTAATATAATATGTATGGTTGTATCCCAATGGGTGTTTTTTTCAATTATTTGGGGTTTCCAGGAATTTGAGGCTATCTTCTCGTTCCGTTGTGCAGATAAATATATACTTGGGAAATAGATTTATTAGAACAGGATCGTCCGAAGACATCGTGTGTTCAAGTAATTTCTGTTTAGTTTCTGTTGTTGTGTTGAGATCAAACAGATTTTTGAAAATGTTGTTTGAGTTGTCTCGTAAATGTTGGTATTTCTGGCATATGAAGGCGAAGTGGAATTCGTTTTCCACATTGCCAGAGTCACATAGTTTACAAATACGTTCTTCACGAGGAACATTTTCGTATCTTCCTCGTTCAATTTGTAACTTATGGTTGCTTACACGATATTGGGAGAATGTTCTCCTTATTGCTGGATTTTTAATTATAGATAAGTATTCTTCCATTTTGTATTGGTTTTTGAATTTACAAAAGAAAGATAGTTTGGAGGAGTTAGTCATTTTATGACGCCAAAATTCTTCATATTTCTCTTTCATTTTATTTACGATAGTTTTTGTACAGCAGTTGATAATATCATTTTCCAAGTTTGTTTTATCATAGAATGGTTTTAACATATCTAAGCTCACTTCTGCAAGCTATATTGCTTGCTTTTCTGTTCACACCAGAAGAGAGTTTTTTACGAATTTTATGAAAGGCATGCAGAGCTTTTTCGCCTAGCTGTTGTTGAGCAAGCTTAAATTTGCCGTTGGGTACAACGGAAATCCCTGATATACATTTATTTCCTAGATGAAAAACATGCATATCCCTTCTTGACTCCAATTTTTCCCAGCGAAGACAACTCATAGCATCGTCACTCCTCGAAAATCTGGTAACTGTTCTAGCCGCACGTCTTTGCAATTGTGCAATTTTGCTAGGCCTCTGATTGTATGTGGTCCCCCCCCAGGGGCGTAGGAACGTATTCAATATTGGGGATATTGTTTTATTGAAGCCCCCAGATCGCCGGAAACGGCCATTTCAGAGTCTTATTTACCTCCTTTAGTTAGCTTGTTCAGGAAACTAAGCTGTTTCCATCATTTTCATGAAAGTTATTTTATTTTTTGGGGTGGCCGAAAGATATTCCGCCCCTCATATAATATTGGGTGGGGGGGGGCGGTACCCCGCTTCCTGCGCCACTGGTCCCCCCTATCCATTTCAGGAAATTTTTGTAACATGTTTTATGAGCTGAAAGTCATTGTTTTCATGAAGGAAAAGGTTTTCTACCACTTCCCAAGCGTTTGGAATGGTTTGAAGCAAATTTTCAAAAATAGTTGAAAACCTGAGGGAGGAACACACTGGTAGGGCGTCTGGTTGCCTGTGGTTCCCCCTATGCATTTGGGGGAAATTTTGTTAGGTTTTTATGAGTTTAAAGTTATTGTTTTCATGAAAGAAAAGGTTTTTGATCACTTCCCAAGCATTTGGAATGGTTTGAAGCGGGAACCACCGTGGTCCCCCTAATTGCATTTCAAGAAAATTTTTCACGTTTTTTAAACATGTTTTTTTAAACATGTTTTGAGCAGTCCAAAATACTTTTATACGTAAGGAATGCTGTGCGTCATTCCCCAAATATTGGGAATTGTTTGACGCAGTATGAACCATTAGGGGCTGCAGTATATATTTCATCTTGAGGTTGCAATTGTAGGAATTAAGAAAACAATTTTCGAATCCCTTTATTCTCACACTTCTAAAATTGTCTTTTTTCAGATATTGGCATCAGTTTATAATTATATATTGTATCCAAGAGAACAAATTGAGGCAGTCATTTGAAGACATTGCTGTTTCTATGAAGATTAACATAAGGGGAAAGATATCCTGCAGGTATGAAGCACCTGGTGTATATTTAGATTCTTAAGACTTATTTTCATAAGTGAGGATATTCATCTGTGAAACTAATATCTAATGACAAGACTGAAGAACTCAAAAAGTGGCCAAAAAGTACCCCTTTACTTTTTGGCCATTTTGGCTATTTTTTTCAAAAACTCAAGAAGTGGCTAAAAATGGTGAAAATGTAAAGGCTAACCCCTTGACAATTGTTTGAAAAAGAAAACTCTGCTAACCTCTTAACATTTTTTTCGGGCAAAATTTAAGATTAACCCCTTTACTTTTTGGCCATTTTGGCTAGTTTTTCCAAACATGACAACCACACTACAATCACTGTAAGTCATAGTATGCTAATTTGTGCGATGCATCGCACAACCGCACATGACAACCACACTGCAATCACTGTAAGTCATGGTATGCTAATTTGTGCGATGCATCGCACAACCGCACATGACAACCACACTGCAATCACCGTAAGTCATGGTATGCTAATTTGTGCGATGCATCGCACAACCGCACATGACAACCACACTGCAATCACTGTAAGTCATGGTATGCTAATTTGTGCGATGCATCGCACAACCGCACATGACAACCACACTACAATCACCGTAAGTCATGGTATGCTAATTTGTGCGATGCATCGCACAACCGCACATGACAACCACACTACAATCACCGTAAGTCATGGTATGCTAATTTGTGCGATGCATCGCACAACCGCACATGACAACCACACTGCAATCACCGTAAGTCATGGTATGCTAATTTGTGCGATGCATCGCACAACCGCACATGACAACCACACTACAATCACCGTAAGTCATAGTATGTTAATTTGTGCGATGCATCGCACAATGGTGTTTTTTTTTATAATGCATGATTTCACCAAACTTTTTGAAGGAAATTTCAATACTTTTGGAAGGAAATTTCACTTTTAGGGTTACAATTCCATGACACGCACGAAATAGGGTTAGGGATTGGGTCGGGATTGGGGTCAAGATCAAAGAGAAATATTCGTGATTGCGTGTCATGGAATTATAACCAAATTTAGGACAAAAAAAGGAAATATTAATTTTGGAAAGTGGAGGCACTGCTAAAAATGGCCAAAAAGTAAAGGCCTTTTACTTTTTTGGCCAAAATTCGCCACTTTTTCAGTTTTTGAGTCCAAGTCCAATTTTATGTTTTTATAACATGGTGCTATGTTTTTATAAGTTAAGCCCTTGACTTTTGGTTGACTTTTAAATATCTCCAAAGTGGTCATGCAAGAAGTTAGTCTACACTTTTGGCCACATATATATTTTTAATACAATTTGCAAATGACAGATTAGGTAGAAGTTATGACAGTCAATAACAAACAGCAGACAAGATAGTCTAGTGGACACTTTGTAAGCTTCGCCGCGGGAGGACTATGGATCAATTTCTTCGGAAGTTCAAGTCGTTTTAGACTTTGAAAATCTTGTTCAATAATTGCACCTGATATAGAAAAGGGTTAAGGAAAATAAAAGCACGTATCTAACAAGCAATGGACTAATTAGTTTAATGTTCACGGCGAAGTGTATCATGTGTGCGAAGTCAGGATCGATTTCTGCATCTGTCAAAGAGCCTTTTAGCCTTTGACAGAGGTATATGAATTCATTATAGCCCTCAAAAAAGGATAAGCTATGATATAAAACCTTAGTCTTTCACCACAAGATCTGGTGGTCTAGTGGTGAAGATGGCGGCCTTCCAACTGCTCAGTGGATGGATCAAGTCCGTCGAGAGACGGGACGGATGGCATAATGCCACAATTTTATGGAGCTTGCTCACTTGTTTGAACGTGCGCAGTGCGTAAATGATATTTGGGTGACTGAGGATGCGCAATCGATCTGGTACGCTCCCACATTTATCAGAGAAAGGAGTATGGTATATACTGTAACATGAGTGCACATTGATTTGTTCTCTCGCTGTCCTCTTGGACGATGTTTTGAGCGTGCTCTCGCTGTCCTCTTGGACGATGTTTTTGAGCGTGCTCTCTCTGTCCTCTTAGACGATGTTTGAGCGTGCTCTCGCTGTCCTCTTGGACGATGTTTTGAGCGTGCTCTCTCTGTCCTCTTAGACGATGTTTGAGCGTGCTCTCGCTGTCCTCTTGGACGATGTTTTGAGCGTGCTCTCGTTGTTGTCCTCTTGGACGACGTTGAGTGTGCTCTCGCTCTCCTCCTGGACGATGTTGAGTGTGCTCTCGCTGTCCTCTTAGACGATGTTTGAGCGTGCTCTCGCTGTCCTCTTGGACGATGTTGAGCGTGCTCTCGTTGTCCTCCTGGACGATGTTTGACTGAGCGTGCTCTCGCTGTAATGGGATATAAATTGTACCTTGATCAGCTTATAGAGAGCGTGTAGTTATGATGTATAATCGTTTACATTTCGTCCATAATCCTTAACGCAGGCTATAACCCTTACATTTTTAGTGACGAAATTTCCTGAAATGAGGATGCGCAATCGACTATGCTCCCACATTAATCAGGGAAAAGAGTATGGTATATATTAGAATACATTAACGCACCCTCTACCCTACACTAATCATGACACCGTAACACCTTTCCCCCATTTTCCTCCAACTCACTACCCGCAATTCCCCCTAATAAAACCAAACTTCCCTATTCGCTACCCCAATTTCAATTCCCAATAATAAACCACAGATCTCGCCCCCCTTTCCACCCCGCTATCTCCATCCCTCCCCCCCCCCCATTTTTCCCCTTTTTTTTTTTTTTTTACTTTTTTTTTTTATTTTTTTTTTTTTACTTTTTTTTTTTTATATTTTTTTTTACCTTCTTTTTTTTCCCCTAAATACTTTACTTTTTCCAAAAAGATTTTTTTTTTCCCAAGGAATACTTTTCCCTCCAAAATCTTATTTTTTAAACGGGTGGAGTAGTTGAATGGGTTCTACTAATAAGGGCAGACGACAAACCCACCCACGTCCCTGCAGGAAAAATACTTTTATAGGTAATATCTTGTCCATGGGTTGTGGTCCACGTACCTTTACGCATGCGCAGCTCGATTTCCGTCCCTGCAGGAAAAATACTTTTATAGGTAATATCTTGTCCATGGGTTGTGGTCCACCATTATATACGTTTACGCATGCGCAGCTCGATTTCCCCCCGATATTTCTCCACTAATTTTGCCTTTTTCAACTTCTTTTTCTATAAAAAAACAGCACCCCCCTGGCAAAATTCCCACCCCACGCACCGCCCCGGACTCCCCACACCCACTTTGTTTGCTCCTTCTTCCAAACATCCCTTGAACTGTATGTGCATACCATGCCAAGAGGATGCAGGTGCTCCATTTGAAACATCCCTTGAACTGTATGTGCATACCATGCCAAGAGGATGTAAAAGCAAAGAATGAGGAGACTGAATCGATCAATCTTCAATCATGGCTATTTAAATGACAGGTCTTTCTCTGGTGAATGTGGGACCATGCCAGGTCGGTCGCGCATCCTCCGTATGTGAACACAAGGTCCCATAAGCCGTCATTCGATTTTCGATTCATAAAATGTCAAGCCTTCGTTTATACTGACATCATAGTCTTTTTCTGTGCTCTCGCTGTCCTCTCGGACGATGTTGCGCCTTAATCTGTGCTCTCGCTGTCTTCTTGGACGATGTTGAGCCGTCTTCCTTGCTCTAGCTGTTCTTTTGGACGATGTTGAGCGGGCTCAACTATCGCTGTCCTCTTTGACGATGTTGAGCGGACTCTCGCTGTCCCTCTTTGGACAATTGAACTTTGAGACATAAAAAACTTGAGATTTTAAAAATGTGGCCAAAAACTAAAGGGATTAACCTTAAAGTTTTGGTCGAAAAAATGTTAGAAATAAGTTTACGCTGTACCGTTTTTTAGCCACTTTAACAAAAACTGAAAAAGAAGCTAATTTTTTGGTCAAAAAGTAAAGGGGTTAGCCTTAACTTTTTGGTCAAAAATCACCACTTTTTCAAAAACTAAAAAAGTGGTAAAACCTGCCTAAAAAGTAACGGGATTATAGCCTTAACAAAATGATAAGTGTTACGCTGACTTGTTGGACATTTTTAGCTACTTTTTCCAAAACTGAAAAAGAGGCCAATTTTGGTCAAAAAGTAAAGGGGTTAGCCTTAACTTTTTGGTCAAAAATCACCACTTTTTCAAAAACTAAAAAAGTGGTAAAACCTGCCTAAAAAGTAACGGGATTAGCCTTAACAAAATGATAAGTGTTACGCTGACTTGTTGAACATTTTTAGCCACATTTTTAGGCTTTTTCAAATGAAAAAGTGGCCAATGTTTTGAAAATGCGACCAAAAATGGCCAAAAAGGTAAAGGGGTTAGCCTTAACATTTTATCGAAAAAAGATTAAGGGGTTAGCCTTTACTTTTTGAGGTTTTGAAAATGCGACCAAAAATGGCCAAAAAGTAAAGGGGTTAGCCTTAACATTTTATCGAAAAAAGATTAAGGGGTTAGCCTTTACTTTTTGGCCATTTTCAGCCACTTTTTGAGGTTTTAAAGGGGTTAGCCTTAACATTTTGTCGAAAAAAGATTAAGGGGTTAGCCTTTACTTTTTGGCCATTTTCAGCCACTTTTTGAGAATTTGAAAATGCGGCCAAAAATGGCCAAAAAGTAAAGGGGTTAGCCTTAACATTTTATCGAAAAAAGATTAAGGGGTTAGCCTTTACTTTTTGGCCATTTTCAGCCACTTTTTGAGGTTTTAAAGGGGTTAGCCTTAACATTTTGTCGAAAAACGATTAAGGGGTTAGCCTTTACTTTTTGGCCATTTTTGGCCGCATTTTCAAATTCTCAAAAAGTAGCTGAAATTGCCCAAAAGGTAAAGGCTAACAACCCCTTAATCTTTTTTCGACAAAATGTTAAGGCTAACCCCTTTCCTTTTTTGTCATTTTCAGCCACTTTTTGAGAATTTGAAAATGCGGCCAAAAATGGCCAAAAAGTAAAGGGTTAGCCTTAACATTTTATCGAAAAGAGATTAAGGGGTTAGCCTTTACTTTTTGGTCATTTTCAGCCACTTTTTGAGGTTTTGAAAATGCGACCAAAAAGTAAAGGGGCTAGCCTTAACATTTTGTCGAAAAAAGACGAAGGGGTTAGCCTTTACTTTTTGGTCATTTTCAGCCACTTTTTGAGGTTTTGAAAATGCATGAGGCCAAAAATGGCCAAAAGGTAAAGGGGTTAGCCTTAACATATTGTCGAAAGAAGACTAAGGGGCTACAATCGTGGACATAACAGTTGATAAAATTGCTTAAATTTTCCGGACCACACATTCGACTAACTTCATTATGCTTTCGCCCCCCTCTCCCCCAACCAATGTTGCTATTATTATCCCCAGCCTTAAAACGCAACATAACAACATTGTCTAGGGGGGATATCCAAAGTCAAATACAGAAATTATAGTACAATTTATACTCTGACAGACGCAGCTTGGAATTTTATTAACAAGTTATGTCCAGGATTGTCTGACAACAGACCTTGAAATAGCGAGAATATGTTGGGTTATATTGACGATTTAACGTCTGAATTACTCTGCTAAACATTAGATTGTTATAAAACAGACCGTGTTTTAAAGATTTAAAAGGAATTGTGCGATTATTTATTTCTTAAATGTTGCATAAACATATAATACGCGAAATTGACTGTTGCAATTAATAGCGCGCGTAACAATTCTACTGTCAAGGTAATGAGCGTGCAGGATAACTATTGCCAATATCGTACATAGAATGTATGATCTGTCCTTATTTGGCAATTATCATCTTGCAGTGTAAGCCACTCTAATTTAAAGTCAATTTTGAGCATTTTTACCGACATTGCTGACGGGAAACTGAAGTAATTTGCATCATAGGCCTGTTAAATCTTGGTCGAAATCACCATGTCTTAGTTTGTACCGTTATATACAGCGTTTATAATAAGCATATAACTAGAGTTTAAAAGCATTTATAGGATATAAAACAGAACTTGCTATGTACTAGTGCATTATCAATTCGAATAACTTAGGATATATGAGTGTGTGCGAACATATATCCGTAGCAAAAAGTCGAATGTAATATGATGCGCACTTCATTGAGACTCAATGGATAATAACTCGACGGTTAACCGCACGGTTAACCATAGCTAAATCTTAATTATATTTAAAGCAATGTTATACATTTATACCTTTTGGGACTTGATTATTTTATTGGATACAAAGGAACCCTTAAGAAACGTTTTAGGAGCAATTACTGTTACCATTGGCGTATTCCAACGGTTAACCACGGTTAACCACTGTTTTGTATATATAATTGAGTCTTTAGTATATTTAAATTACAGTGGTTAACCGTGGTTAACCGTCGTAATTTTGAACAATTCATAGTTGTGAACACTTGATTCTTTTCAATGGTTAATACTATGTTTAGAAACAGCACAATATGCTAAAATGCAGGCACATTTATCGCCACAAAGTCACAATTTCTCATTATTGCTCATGGTTAACCGTGGGTTAACCGTGGTTAACTGTTCGGCGCCACTGGATACCAGTAGCTCTTATTCGCCCCAAAATGCGATTTATGTCCACTTTATATTTACAAAGCATCCCAATTAACGGCAAAACACTGATATTAAATTCTCCTGATACATTTCTTACAAAGTATTTTTAACCTTTAGGTTTATGTACTGCATACGCATGTACTTGCACTAAAGACGCTCGTGAGCAATATTTTGGCAAATTCACATACATAGTCTTTATCAGCATTGCCTTTGCTTAAGCATTAAAAATAGTTCAAAACTTAAAGGTTAGCATCATTTGAAAGCTTAGTGGTCTGTCCTTAAACAAATGTGTAAAATGGACCTTACGATTATCGGTAACTGATTGCGTGTCACTTCGAAAACTGCAATGTATCACAGACAATCGTGGACATAACAGTTGATAAAATTGCTTAAATTTTCCGGACCACACATTCGACTAACTTCATTATGCTTTCGCCCCCCTCTCCCCCAACCAATGTTGCTATTATTATCCCCAGCCTTAAAACGCAACATAACAACATTGTCTAGGGGAGGGGATATACAAAGTCAAATACAGAAATTATAGTACAATTTATACTCTGACAGACGCAGCTTGGAATTTTATTAACAAGTTATGTCCAGGATTGTCTGACAACAGACCTTGAAATAGCGAGAATATGTTGGGTTATATTGACGATTTAACGTCTGAATTACTCTGCTAAACATTAGATTGTTATAAAACAGACCGTGTTTTAAAGATTTAAAAGGAATTGTGCGATTATTTATTTCTTAAATGTTGCATAAACATATAATACGCGAAATTGACTGTTGCAATTAATAGCGCGCGTAACAATTCTACTGTCAAGGTAATGAGCGTGCAGGATAACTATTGCCAATATCGTACATAGAATGTATGATCTGTCCTTATTTGGCAATTATCATCTTGCAGTGTAAGCCACTCTAATTTAAAGTCAATTTTGAGCATTTTTACCGACATTGCTGACGGAAACTGAAGTAATTTGCATCATAGGCCTGTTAAATCTTGGTCGAAATCACCATGTCTTAGTTTGTACCGTTATATACAGCGTTTATAATAAGCATATAACTAGAGTTTAAAAGCATTTATAGGATATAAAACAGAACTTGCTATGTACTAGTGCATTATCAATTCGAATAACTTAGGATATATGAGTGTGTGCGAACATATATCCGTAGCAAAAGTCGAATGTAATATGATGCGCACTTCATTGAGACTCAATGGATAATAACTCGACGGTTAACCGCACGGTTAACCATAGCTAAATCTTAATTATATTTAAAGCAATGTTATACATTTATACCTTTTGGGACTTGATTATTTTATTGGATACAAAGGAACCCTTAAGAAACGTTTTAGGAGCAATTACTGTTACCATTGGCGTATTCCAACGGTTAACCACGGTTAACCACTGTTTTGTATATATAATTGAGTCTTTAGTATATTTAAATTACAGTGGTTAACCGTGGTTAACCGTCGTATTTTGAACAATTCATAGTTGTGAACACTTGATTCTTTTCAATGGTTAATACTATGTTTAGAAACAGCACAATATGCTAAAATGCAGGCACATTTATCGCCACAAAGTCACAATTTCTCATTATTGCTCATGGTTAACCGTGGGTTAACCGTGGTTAACCGTTCGGCGCCACTGGATACCAGTAGCTCTTATTCGCCCCAAAATGCGATTTATGTCCACTTTATATTTACAAAGCATCCCAATTAACGGCAAAACACTGATATTAAATTCTCCTGATACATTTCTTACAAAGTATTTTTAACCTTTAGGTTTATGTACTGCATACGCATGTACTTGCACTAAAGACGCTCGTGAGCAATATTTTGGCAAATTCACATACATAGTCTTTATCAGCATTGCCTTTGCTTAAGCATTAAAAATAGTTCAAAACTTAAAGGTTAGCATCATTTGAAAGCTTAGTGGTCTGTCCTTAAACAAATGTGTAAAATGGACCTTACGATTATCGGTAACTGATTGCGTGTCACTTCGAAAACTGCAATGTATCACAGACAATCGTGGACATAACAGTTGATAAAATTGCTTAAATTTTCCGGACCACACATTCGACTAACTTCATTATGCTTTCGCCCCCCTCTCCCCCAACCAATGTTGCTATTATTATCCCCAGCCTTAAAACGCAACATAACAACATTGTCTAGGGGAGGGGATATCAAAGTCAAATACAGAAATTATAGTACAATTTATACTCTGACAGACGCAGCTTGGAATTTTATTAACAAGTTATGTCCAGGATTGTCTGACAACAGACCTTGAAATAGCGAGAATATGTTGGGTTATATTGACGATTTAACGTCTGAATTACTCTGCTAAACATTAGATTGTTATAAAACAGACCGTGTTTTAAAGATTTAAAAGGAATTGTGCGATTATTTATTTCTTAAATGTTGCATAAACATATAATACGCGAAATTGACTGTTGCAATTAATAGCGCGCGTAACAATTCTACTGTCAAGGTAATGAGCGTGCAGGATAACTATTGCCAATATCGTACATAGAATGTATGATCTGTCCTTATTTGGCAATTATCATCTTGCAGTGTAAGCCACTCTAATTTAAAGTCAATTTTGAGCATTTTTACCGACATTGCTGACGGGAAACTGAAGTAATTTGCATCATAGGCCTGTTAAATCTTGGTCGAAATCACCATGTCTTAGTTTGTACCGTTATATACAGCGTTTATAATAAGCATATAACTAGAGTTTAAAAGCATTTATAGGATATAAAACAGAACTTGCTATGTACTAGTGCATTATCAATTCGAATAACTTAGGATATATGAGTGTGTGCGAACATATATCCGTAGCAAAAGTCGAATGTAATATGATGCGCACTTCATTGAGACTCAATGGATAATAACTCGACGGTTAACCGCACGGTTAACCATAGCTAAATCTTAATTATATTTAAAGCAATGTTATACATTTATACCTTTTGGGACTTGATTATTTTATTGGATACAAAGGAACCCTTAAGAAACGTTTTAGGAGCAATTACTGTTACCATTGGCGTATTCCAACGGTTAACCACGGTTAACCACTGTTTTGTATATATAATTGAGTCTTTAGTATATTTAAATTACAGTGGTTAACCGTGGTTAACCGTCGTAATTTTGAACAATTCATAGTTGTGAACACTTGATTCTTTTCAATGGTTAATACTATGTTTAGAAACAGCACAATATGCTAAAATGCAGGCACATTTATCGCCACAAAGTCACAATTTCTCATTATTGCTCATGGTTAACCGTGGGTTAACCGTGGTTAACTCGTTCGGCGCCACTGGATACCAGTAGCTCTTATTCGCCCCAAAATGCGATTTATGTCCACTTTATATTTACAAAGCATCCCAATTAACGGCAAAACACTGATATTAAATTCTCCTGATACATTTCTTACAAAGTATTTTTAACCTTTAGGTTTATGTACTGCATACGCATGTACTTGCACTAAAGACGCTCGTGAGCAATATTTTGGCAAATTCACATACATAGTCTTTATCAGCATTGCCTTTGCTTAAGCATTAAAAATAGTTCAAAAACTTAAAGGTTAGCATCATTTGAAAGCTTAGTGGTCTGTCCTTAAACAAATGTGTAAAATGGACCTTACGATTATCGGTAACTGATTGCGTGTCACTTCGAAAACTGCAATGTATCACAGACAATCGTGGACATAACAGTTGATAAAATTGCTTAAATTTTCCGGACCACACATTCGACTAACTTCATTATGCTTTCGCCCCCCTCTCCCAAACCAATGTTGCTATTATTATCCCCAGCCTTAAAACGCAACATAACAACATTGTCTAGGGGAGGGGATATCAAAGTCAAATACAGAAATTATAGTACAATTTATACTCTGACAGACGCAGCTTGGAATTTTATTAACAAGTTATGTCCAGGATTGTCTGACAACAGACCTTGAAATAGCGAGAATATGTTGGGTTATATTGACGATTTAACGTCTGAATTACTCTGCTAAACATTAGATTGTTATAAAACAGACCGTGTTTTAAAGATTTAAAAGGAATTGTGCGATTATTTATTTCTTAAATGTTGCATAAACATATAATACGCGAAATTGACTGTTGCAATTAATAGCGCGCGTAACAATTCTACTGTCAAGGTAATGAGCGTGCAGGATAACTATTGCCAATATCGTACATAGAATGTATGATCTGTCCTTATTTGGCAATTATCATCTTGCAGTGTAAGCCACTCTAATTTAAAGTCAATTTTGAGCATTTTTACCGACATTGCTGACGGGAAACTGAAGTAATTTGCATCATAGGCCTGTTAAATCTTGGTCGAAATCACCATGTCTTAGTTTGTACCGTTATATACAGCGTTTATAATAAGCATATAACTAGAGTTTAAAAGCATTTATAGGATATAAAACAGAACTTGCTATGTACTAGTGCATTATCAATTCGAATAACTTAGGATATATGAGTGTGTGCGAACATATATCCGTAGCAAAAGTCGAATGTAATATGATGCGCACTTCATTGAGACTCAATGGATAATAACTCGACGGTTAACCGCACGGTTAACCATAGCTAAATCTTAATTATATTTAAAGCAATGTTATACATTTATACCTTTTGGGACTTGATTATTTTATTGGATACAAAGGAACCCTTAAGAAACGTTTTAGGAGCAATTACTGTTACCATTGGCGTATTCCAACGGTTAACCACGGTTAACCACTGTTTTGTATATATAATTGAGTCTTTAGTATATTTAAATTACAGTGGTTAACCGTGGTTAACCGTCGTAATTTTGAACAATTCATAGTTGTGAACACTTGATTCTTTTCAATGGTTAATACTATGTTTAGAAACAGCACAATATGCTAAAATGCAGGCACATTTATCGCCACAAAGTCACAATTTCTCATTATTGCTCATGGTTAACCGTGGGTTAACCGTGGTTAACCGTTCGGCGCCACTGGATACCAGTAGCTCTTATTCGCCCCAAAATGCGATTTATGTCCACTTTATATTTACAAAGCATCCCAATTAACGGCAAAACACTGATATTAAATTCTCCTGATACATTTCTTACAAAGTATTTTTAACCTTTAGGTTTATGTACTGCATACGCATGTACTTGCACTAAAGACGCTCGTGAGCAATATTTTGGCAAATTCACATACATAGTCTTTATCAGCATTGCCTTTGCTTAAGCATTAAAAATAGTTCAAAAACTTAAAGGTTAGCATCATTTGAAAGCTTAGTGGTCTGTCCTTAAACAAATGTGTAAAATGGACCTTACGATTATCGGTAACTGATTGCGTGTCACTTCGAAAACTGCAATGTATCACAGACAATCGTGGACATAACAGTTGATAAAATTGCTTAAATTTTCCGGACCACACATTCGACTAACTTCATTATGCTTTCGCCCCCCTCGCCCCCAACCAATGTTGCTATTATTATCCCCAGCCTCAAAACGCAACATAACAACAGTGTCTAGGGGAGGGGATATCAAAGTCAAATACAGAAATTATAGTACAATTTATACTCTGACAGACGCAGCTTGGAATTTTATTAACAAGTTATGTCCAGGATTGTCTGACAACAGACCTTGAAATAGCGAGAATATGTTGGGTTATATTGACGATTTAACGTCTGAATTACTCTGCTAAACATTAGATTGTTATAAAACAGACCGTGTTTTAAAGATTTAAAAGGAATTGTGCGATTATTTATTTCTTAAATGTTGCATAAACATATAATACGCGAAATTGACTGTTGCAATTAATAGCGCGCGTAACAATTCTACTGTCAAGGTAATGAGCGTGCAGGATAACTATTGCCAATATCGTACATAGAATGTATGATCTGTCCTTATTTGGCAATTATCATCTTGCAGTGTAAGCCACTCTAATTTAAAGTCAATTTTGAGCATTTTTACCGACATTGCTGACGGGAAACTGAAGTAATTTGCATCATAGGCCTGTTAAATCTTGGTCGAAATCACCATGTCTTAGTTTGTACCGTTATATACAGCGTTTATAATAAGCATATAACTAGAGTTTAAAAGCATTTATAGGATATAAAACAGAACTTGCTATGTACTAGTGCATTATCAATTCGAATAACTTAGGATATATGAGTGTGTGCGAACATATATCCGTAGCAAAAGTCGAATGTAATATGATGCGCACTTCATTGAGACTCAATGGATAATAACTCGACGGTTAACCGCACGGTTAACCATAGCTAAATCTTAATTATATTTAAAGCAATGTTATACATTTATACCTTTTGGGACTTGATTATTTTATTGGATACAAAGGAACCCTTAAGAAACGTTTTAGGAGCAATTACTGTTACCATTGGCGTATTCCAACGGTTAACCACGGTTAACCACTGTTTTGTATATATAATTGAGTCTTTAGTATATTTAAATTACAGTGGTTAACCGTGGTTAACCGTCGTAATTTTGAACAATTCATAGTTGTGAACACTTGATTCTTTTCAATGGTTAATACTATGTTTAGAAACAGCACAATATGCTAAAATGCAGGCACATTTATCGCCACAAAGTCACAATTTCTCATTATTGCTCATGGTTAACCGTGGGTTAACCGTGGTTAACAGTTCGGCGCCACTGGATACCAGTAGCTCTTATTCGCCCCAAAATGCGATTTATGTCCACTTTATATTTACAAAGCATCCCAATTAACGGCAAAACACTGATATTAAATTCTCCTGATACATTTCTTACAAAGTATTTTTAACCTTTAGGTTTATGTACTGCATACGCATGTACTTGCACTAAAGACGCTCGTGAGCAATATTTTGGCAAATTCACATACATAGTCTTTATCAGCATTGCCTTTGCTTAAGCATTAAAAATAGTTCAAAAACTTAAAGGTTAGCATCATTTGAAAGCTTAGTGGTCTGTCCTTAAACAAATGTGTAAAATGGACCTTACGATTATCGGTAACTGATTGCGTGTCACTTCGAAAACTGCAATGTATCACAGACAATCGTGGACATAACAGTTGATAAAATTGCTTAAATTTTCCGGATCACACATTCGACTAACTTCATTATGCTTTCGCCCCCCTCTCCCCCAACCAATGTTGCTATTATTATCCCCAGCCTTAAAACGCAACATAACAACATTGTCTAGGGGGGAGGGGGGATATCCAAAGTCAAATACAGAAATTATAGTACAATTTATACTCTGACAGACGCAGCTTGGAATTTTATTAACAAGTTATGTCCAGGATTGTCTGACAACAGACCTTGAAATAGCGAGAATATGTTGGGTTATATTGACGATTTAACGTCTGAATTACTCTGCTAAACATTAGATTGTTATAAAACAGACCGTGTTTTAAAGATTTAAAAGGAATTGTGCGATTATTTATTTCTTAAATGTTGCATAAACATATAATACGCGAAATTGACTGTTGCAATTAATAGCGCGCGTAACAATTCTACTGTCAAGGTAATGAGCGTGCAGGATAACTATTGCCAATATCGTACATAGAATGTATGATCTGTCCTTATTTGGCAATTATCATCTTGCAGTGTAAGCCACTCTAATTTAAAGTCAATTTTGAGCATTTTTACCGACATTGCTGACGGGAAACTGAAGTAATTTGCATCATAGGCCTGTTAAATCTTGGTCGAAATCACCATGTCTTAGTTTGTACCGTTATATACAGCGTTTATAATAAGCATATAACTAGAGTTTAAAAGCATTTATAGGATATAAAACAGAACTTGCTATGTACTAGTGCATTATCAATTCGAATAACTTAGGATATATGAGTGTGTGCGAACATATATCCGTAGCAAAAGTCGAATGTAATATGATGCGCACTTCATTGAGACTCAATGGATAATAACTCGACGGTTAACCGCACGGTTAACCATAGCTAAATCTTAATTATATTTAAAGCAATGTTATACATTTATACCTTTTGGGACTTGATTATTTTATTGGATACAAAGGAACCCTTAAGAAACGTTTTAGGAGCAATTACTGTTACCATTGGCGTATTCAACGGTTAACCACGGTTAACCACTGTTTTGTATATATAATTGAGTCTTTAGTATATTTAAATTACAGTGGTTAACCGTGGTTAACCGTCGTAATTTTGAACAATTCATAGTTGTGAACACTTGATTCTTTTCAATGGTTAATACTATGTTTAGAAACAGCACAATATGCTAAAATGCAGGCACATTTATCGCCACAAAGTCACAATTTCTCATTATTGCTCATGGTTAACCGTGGGTTAACCGTGGTTAACCGTTCGGCGCCACTGGATACCAGTAGCTCTTATTCGCCCCAAAATGCGATTTATGTCCACTTTATATTTACAAAGCATCCCAATTAACGGCAAAACACTGATATTAAATTCTCCTGATACATTTCTTACAAAGTATTTTTAACCTTTAGGTTTATGTACTGCATACGCATGTACTTGCACTAAAGACGCTCGTGAGCAATATTTTGGCAAATTCACATACATAGTCTTTATCAGCATTGCCTTTGCTTAAGCATTAAAAATAGTTCAAAACTTAAAGGTTAGCATCATTTGAAAGCTTAGTGGTCTGTCCTTAAACAAATGTGTAAAATGGACCTTACGATTATCGGTAACTGATTGCGTGTCACTTCGAAAACTGCAATGTATCACAGACAATCGTGGACATAACAGTTGATAAAATTGCTTAAATTTTCCGGATCACACATTCGACTAACTTCATTATGCTTTCGCCCCTCTCCCCAACCAATGTTGCTATTATTATCCCCAGCCTTAAAACGCAACATAACAACATTGTCTAGGGGAGGGGGATATCAAAGTCAAATACAGAAATTATAGTACAATTTATACTCTGACAGACGCAGCTTGGAATTTTATTAACAAGTTATGTCCAGGATTGTCTGACAACAGACCTTGAAATAGCGAGAATATGTTGGGTTATATTGACGATTTAACGTCTGAATTACTCTGCTAAACATTAGATTGTTATAAAACAGACCGTGTTTTAAAGATTTAAAAGGAATTGTGCGATTATTTATTTCTTAAATGTTGCATAAACATATAATACGCGAAATTGACTGTTGCAATTAATAGCGCGCGTAACAATTCTACTGTCAAGGTAATGAGCGTGCAGGATAACTATTGCCAATATCGTACATAGAATGTATGATCTGTCCTTATTTGGCAATTATCATCTTGCAGTGTAAGCCACTCTAATTTAAAGTCAATTTTGAGCATTTTACCGACATTGCTGACGGGAAACTGAAGTAATTTGCATCATAGGCCTGTTAAATCTTGGTCGAAATCACCATGTCTTAGTTTGTACCGTTATATACAGCGTTTATAATAAGCATATAACTAGAGTTTAAAAGCATTTATAGGATATAAAACAGAACTTGCTATGTACTAGTGCATTATCAATTCGAATAACTTAGGATATATGAGTGTGTGCGAACATATATCCGTAGCAAAAGTCGAATGTAATATGATGCGCACTTCATTGAGACTCAATGGATAATAACTCGACGGTTAACCGCACGGTTAACCATAGCTAAATCTTAATTATATTTAAAGCAATGTTATACATTTATACCTTTTGGGACTTGATTATTTTATTGGATACAAAGGAACCCTTAAGAAACGTTTTAGGAGCAATTACTGTTACCATTGGCGTATTCCAACGGTTAACCACGGTTAACCACTGTTTTGTATATATAATTGAGTCTTTAGTATATTTAAATTACAGTGGTTAACCGTGGTTAACCGTCGTAATTTTGAACAATTCATAGTTGTGAACACTTGATTCTTTTCAATGGTTAATACTATGTTTAGAAACAGCACAATATGCTAAAATGCAGGCACATTTATCGCCACAAAGTCACAATTTCTCATTATTGCTCATGGTTAACCGTGGGTTAACCGTGGTTAACTGTTCGGCGCCACTGGATACCAGTAGCTCTTATTCGCCCCAAAATGCGATTTATGTCCACTTTATATTTACAAAGCATCCCAATTAACGGCAAAACACTGATATTAAATTCTCCTGATACATTTCTTACAAAGTATTTTTAACCTTTAGGTTTATGTACTGCATACGCATGTACTTGCACTAAAGACGCTCGTGAGCAATATTTTGGCAAATTCACATACATAGTCTTTATCAGCATTGCCTTTGCTTAAGCATTAAAAATAGTTCAAAAACTTAAAGGTTAGCATCATTTGAAAGCTTAGTGGTCTGTCCTTAAACAAATGTGTAAAATGGACCTTACGATTATCGGTAACTGATTGCGTGTCACTTCGAAAACTGCAATGTATCACAGACAATCGTGGACATAACAGTTGATAAAATTGCTTAAATTTTCCGGATCACACATTCGACTAACTTCATTATGCTTTCGCCCCCCTCTCCCCCAACCAATGTTGCTATTATTATCCCCAGCCTTAAAACGCAACATAACAACATTGTCTAGGGGGGATATCCAAAGTCAAATACAGAAATTATAGTACAATTTATACTCTGACAGACGCAGCTTGGAATTTTATTAACAAGTTATGTCCAGGATTGTCTGACAACAGACCTTGAAATAGCGAGAATATGTTGGGTTATATTGACGATTTAACGTCTGAATTACTCTGCTAAACATTAGATTGTTATAAAACAGACCGTGTTTTAAAGATTTAAAAGGAATTGTGCGATTATTTATTTCTTAAATGTTGCATAAACATATAATACGCGAAATTGACTGTTGCAATTAATAGCGCGCGTAACAATTCTACTGTCAAGGTAATGAGCGTGCAGGATAACTATTGCCAATATCGTACATAGAATGTATGATCTGTCCTTATTTGGCAATTATCATCTTGCAGTGTAAGCCACTCTAATTTAAAGTCAATTTTGAGCATTTTTACCGACATTGCTGACTGTATTGAAGTAATTTGCATCATAGGCCTGTTAAATCTTGGTCGAAATCACCATGTCTTAGTTTGTACCGTTATATACAGCGTTTATAATAAGCATATAACTAGAGTTTAAAAGCATTTATAGGATATAAAACAGAACTTGCTATGTACTAGTGCATTATCAATTCGAATAACTTAGGATATATGAGTGTGTGCGAACATATATCCGTAGCAAAAGTCGAATGTAATATGATGCGCACTTCATTGAGACTCAATGGATAATAACTCGACGGTTAACCGCACGGTTAACCATAGCTAAATCTTAATTATATTTAAAGCAATGTTATACATTTATACCTTTTGGGACTTGATTATTTTATTGGATACAAAGGAACCCTTAAGAAACGTTTTAGGAGCAATTACTGTTACCATTGGCGTATTCCAACGGTTAACCACGGTTAACCACTGTTTTGTATATATAATTGAGTCTTTAGTATATTTAAATTACAGTGGTTAACCGTGGTTAACCGTCGTAATTTTGAACAATTCATAGTTGTGAACACTTGATTCTTTTCAATGGTTAATACTATGTTTAGAAACAGCACAATATGCTAAAATGCAGGCACATTTATCGCCACAAAGTCACAATTTCTCATTATTGCTCATGGTTAACCGTGGGTTAACCGTGGTTAACTGTTCGGCGCCACTGGATACCAGTAGCTCTTATTCGCCCCAAAATGCGATTTATGTCCACTTTATATTTACAAAGCATCCCAATTAACGGCAAAACACTGATATTAAATTCTCCTGATACATTTCTTACAAAGTATTTTTAACCTTTAGGTTTATGTACTGCATACGCATGTACTTGCACTAAAGACGCTCGTGAGCAATATTTTGGCAAATTCACATACATAGTCTTTATCAGCATTGCCTTTGCTTAAGCATTAAAAATAGTTCAAAAACTTAAAGGTTAGCATCATTTGAAAGCTTAGTGGTCTGTCCTTAAACAAATGTGTAAAATGGACCTTACGATTATCGGTAACTGATTGCGTGTCACTTCGAAAACTGCAATGTATCACAGACAATCGTGGACATAACAGTTGATAAAATTGCTTAAATTTTCCGGACCACACATTCGACTAACTTCATTATGCTTTCGCCCCCCTCTCCCCCAACCAATGTTGCTATTATTATCCCCAGCCTTAAAACGCAACATAACAACATTGTCTAGGGGGGAGGGGATATCAAAGTCAAATACAGAAATTATAGTACAATTTATACTCTGACAGACGCAGCTTGGAATTTTATTAACAAGTTATGTCCAGGATTGTCTGACAACAGACCTTGAAATAGCGAGAATATGTTGGGTTATATTGACGATTTAACGTCTGAATTACTCTGCTAAACATTAGATTGTTATAAAACAGACCGTGTTTTAAAGATTTAAAAGGAATTGTGCGATTATTTATTTCTTAAATGTTGCATAAACATATAATACGCGAAATTGACTGTTGCAATTAATAGCGCGCGTAACAATTCTACTGTCAAGGTAATGAGCGTGCAGGATAACTATTGCCAATATCGTACATAGAATGTATGATCTGTCCTTATTTGGCAATTATCATCTTGCAGTGTAAGCCACTCTAATTTAAAGTCAATTTTGAGCATTTTTACCGACATTGCTGACGGGAAACTGAAGTAATTTGCATCATAGGCCTGTTAAATCTTGGTCGAAATCACCATGTCTTAGTTTGTACCGTTATATACAGCGTTTATAATAAGCATATAACTAGAGTTTAAAAGCATTTATAGGATATAAAACAGAACTTGCTATGTACTAGTGCATTATCAATTCGAATAACTTAGGATATATGAGTGTGTGCGAACATATATCCGTAGCAAAAGTCGAATGTAATATGATGCGCACTTCATTGAGACTCAATGGATAATAACTCGACGGTTAACCGCACGGTTAACCATAGCTAAATCTTAATTATATTTAAAGCAATGTTATACATTTATACCTTTTGGGACTTGATTATTTTATTGGATACAAAGGAACCCTTAAGAAACGTTTTAGGAGCAATTACTGTTACCATTGGCGTATTCCAACGGTTAACCACGGTTAACCACTGTTTGTATATATAATTGAGTCTTTAGTATATTTAAATTACAGTGGTTAACCGTGGTTAACCGTCGTAATTTTGAACAATTCATAGTTGTGAACACTTGATTCTTTTCAATGGTTAATACTATGTTTAGAAACAGCACAATATGCTAAAATGCAGGCACATTTATCGCCACAAAGTCACAATTTCTCATTATTGCTCATGGTTAACCGTGGGTTAACCGTGGTTAACCGTTCGGCGCCACTGGATACCAGTAGCTCTTATTCGCCCCAAAATGCGATTTATGTCCACTTTATATTTACAAAGCATCCCAATTAACGGCAAAACACTGATATTAAATTCTCCTGATACATTTCTTACAAAGTATTTTTAACCTTTAGGTTTATGTACTGCATACGCATGTACTTGCACTAAAGACGCTCGTGAGCAATATTTTGGCAAATTCACATACATAGTCTTTATCAGCATTGCCTTTGCTTAAGCATTAAAAATAGTTCAAAAACTTAAAGGTTAGCATCATTTGAAAGCTTAGTGGTCTGTCCTTAAACAAATGTGTAAAATGGACCTTACGATTATCGGTAACTGATTGCGTGTCACTTCGAAAACTGCAATGTATCACAGACAATCGTGGACATAACAGTTGATAAAATTGCTTAAATTTTCCGGATCACACATTCGACTAACTTCATTATGCTTTCGCCCCCCTCTCCCCCAACCAATGTTGCTATTATTATCCCCAGCCTTAAAACGCAACATAACAACATTGTCTAGGGGGGAGGGGGGATATCCAAAGTCAAATACAGAAATTATAGTACAATTTATACTCTGACAGACGCAGCTTGGAATTTTATTAACAAGTTATGTCCAGGATTGTCTGACAACAGACCTTGAAATAGCGAGAATATGTTGGGTTATATTGACGATTTAACGTCTGAATTACTCTGCTAAACATTAGATTGTTATAAAACAGACCGTGTTTTAAAGATTTAAAAGGAATTGTGCGATTATTTATTTCTTAAATGTTGCATAAACATATAATACGCGAAATTGACTGTTGCAATTAATAGCGCGCGTAACAATTCTACTGTCAAGGTAATGAGCGTGCAGGATAACTATTGCCAATATCGTACATAGAATGTATGATCTGTCCTTATTTGGCAATTATCATCTTGCAGTGTAAGCCACTCTAATTTAAAGTCAATTTTGAGCATTTTTACCGACATTGCTGACGGGAAACTGAAGTAATTTGCATCATAGGCCTGTTAAATCTTGGTCGAAATCACCATGTCTTAGTTTGTACCGTTATATACAGCGTTTATAATAAGCATATAACTAGAGTTTAAAAGCATTTATAGGATATAAAACAGAACTTGCTATGTACTAGTGCATTATCAATTCGAATAACTTAGGATATATGAGTGCGAACATATATCCGTAGCAAAAGTCGAATGTAATATGATGCGCACTTCATTGAGACTCAATGGATAATAACTCGACGGTTAACCGCACGGTTAACCATAGCTAAATCTTAATTATATTTAAAGCAATGTTATACATTTATACCTTTTGGGACTTGATTATTTTATTGGATACAAAGGAACCCTAAGAAACGTTTTAGGAGCAATTACTGTTACCATTGGCGTATTCCAACGGTTAACCACGGTTAACCACTGTTTTGTATATATAATTGAGTCTTTAGTATATTTAAATTACAGTGGTTAACCGTGGTTAACCGTCGTAATTTTGAACAATTCATAGTTGTGAACACTTGATTCTTTTCAATGGTTAATACTATGTTTAGAAACAGCACAATATGCTAAAATGCAGGCACATTTATCGCCACAAAGTCACAATTTCTCATTATTGCTCATGGTTAACCGTGGGTTAACTGTGGTTAACTGTTCGGCGCCACTGGATACCAGTAGCTCTTATTCGCCCCAAAATGCGATTTATGTCCACTTTATATTTACAAAGCATCCCAATTAACGGCAAAACACTGATATTAAATTCTCCTGATACATTTCTTACAAAGTATTTTTAACCTTTAGGTTTATGTACTGCATACGCATGTACTTGCACTAAAGACGCTCGTGAGCAATATTTTGGCAAATTCACATACATAGTCTTTATCAGCATTGCCTTTGCTTAAGCATTAAAAATAGTTCAAAAACTTAAAGGTTAGCATCATTTGAAAGCTTAGTGGTCTGTCCTTAAACAAATGTGTAAAATGGACTTACGATTATCGGTAACTGATTGCGTGTCACTTCGAAAACTGCAATGTATCACAGACAATCGTGGACATAACAGTTGATAAAATTGCTTAAATTTTCCGGATCACACATTCGACTAACTTCATTATGCTTTCGCCCCCCTCTCCCCCAACCAATGTTGCTATTATTATCCCCAGCCTTAAAACGCAACATAACAACATTGTCTAGGGGGGAGGGGGGATATCCAAAGTCAAATACAGAAATTATAGTACAATTTATACTCTGACAGACGCAGCTTGGAATTTTATTAACAAGTTATGTCCAGGATTGTCTGACAACAGACCTTGAAATAGCGAGAATATGTTGGGTTATATTGACGATTTAACGTCTGAATTACTCTGCTAAACATTAGATTGTTATAAAACAGACCGTGTTTTAAAGATTTAAAAGGAATTGTGCGATTATTTATTTCTTAAATGTTGCATAAACATATAATACGCGAAATTGACTGTTGCAATTAATAGCGCGCGTAACAATTCTACTGTCAAGGTAATGAGCGTGCAGGATAACTATTGCCAATATCGTACATAGAATGTATGATCTGTCCTTATTTGGCAATTATCATCTTGCAGTGTAAGCCACTCTAATTTAAAGTCAATTTTGAGCATTTTTACCGACATTGCTGACGGGAAACTGAAGTAATTTGCATCATAGGCCTGTTAAATCTTGGTCGAAATCACCATGTCTTAGTTTGTACCGTTATATACAGCGTTTATAATAAGCATATAACTAGAGTTTAAAAGCATTTATAGGATATAAAACAGAACTTGCTATGTACTAGTGCATTATCAATTCGAATAACTTAGGATATATGAGTGTGTGCGAACATATATCCGTAGCAAAAGTCGAATGTAATATGATGCGCACTTCATTGAGACTCAATGGATAATAACTCGACGGTTAACCGCACGGTTAACCATAGCTAAATCTTAATTATATTTAAAGCAATGTTATACATTTATACCTTTTGGGACTTGATTATTTTATTGGATACAAAGGAACCCTTAAGAAACGTTTTAGGAGCAATTACTGTTACCATTGGCGTATTCCAACGGTTAACCACGGTTAACCACTGTTTTGTATATATAATTGAGTCTTTAGTATATTTAAATTACAGTGGTTAACCGTGGTTAACCGTCGTAATTTTGAACAATTCATAGTTGTGAACACTTGATTCTTTTCAATGGTTAATACTATGTTTAGAAACAGCACAATATGCTAAAATGCAGGCACATTTATCGCCACAAAGTCACAATTTCTCATTATTGCTCATGGTTAACCGTGGGTTAACCGTGGTTAACTGTTCGGCGCCACTGGATACCAGTAGCTCTTATTCGCCCCAAAATGCGATTTATGTCCACTTTATATTTACAAAGCATCCCAATTAACGGCAAAACACTGATATTAAATTCTCCTGATACATTTCTTACAAAGTATTTTTAACCTTTAGGTTTATGTACTGCATACGCATGTACTTGCACTAAAGACGCTCGTGAGCAATATTTTGGCAAATTCACATACATAGTCTTTATCAGCATTGCCTTTGCTTAAGCATTAAAAATAGTTCAAAACTTAAAGGTTAGCATCATTTGAAAGCTTAGTGGTCTGTCCTTAAACAAATGTGTAAAATGGACCTTACGATTATCGGTAACTGATTGCGTGTCACTTCGAAAACTGCAATGTATCACAGACAATCGTGGACATAACAGTTGATAAAATTGCTTAAATTTTCCGGATCACACATTCGACTAACTTCATTATGCTTTCGCCGAGCTATCCCCAACCAATGTTGCTATTATTATCCCCAGCCTTAAAACGCAACATAACAACATTGTCTAGGGGGGAGGGGGGATATCCAAAGTCAAATACAGAAATTATAGTACAATTTATACTCTGACAGACGCAGCTTGGAATTTTATTAACAAGTTATGTCCAGGATTGTCTGACAACAGACCTTGAAATAGCGAGAATATGTTGGGTTATATTGACGATTTAACGTCTGAATTACTCTGCTAAACATTAGATTGTTATAAAACAGACCGTGTTTTAAAGATTTAAAAGGAATTGTGCGATTATTTATTTCTTAAATGTTGCATAAACATATAATACGCGAAATTGACTGTTGCAATTAATAGCGCGCGTAACAATTCTACTGTCAAGGTAATGAGCGTGCAGGATAACTATTGCCAATATCGTACATAGAATGTATGATCTGTCCTTATTTGGCAATTATCATCTTGCAGTGTAAGCCACTCTAATTTAAAGTCAATTTTGAGCATTTTACCGACATTGCTGACGGGAAACTGAAGTAATTTGCATCATAGGCCTGTTAAATCTTGGTCGAAATCACCATGTCTTAGTTTGTACCGTTATATACAGCGTTTATAATAAGCATATAACTAGAGTTTAAAAGCATTTATAGGATATAAAACAGAACTTGCTATGTACTAGTGCATTATCAATTCGAATAACTTTGATATATGAGTGTGTGCGAACATATATCCGTAGCAAAAGTCGAATGTAATATGATGCGCACTTCATTGAGACTCAATGGATAATAACTCGACGGTTAACCGCACGGTTAACCATAGCTAAATCTTAATTATATTTAAAGCAATGTTATACATTTATACCTTTTGGGACTTGATTATTTTATTAGATACAAAGGAACCCTTAAGAAACGTTTTAGGAGCAATTACTGTTACCATTGGCGTATTCCAACGGTTAACCACGGTTAACCACTGTTTTGTATATATAATTGAGTCTTTAGTATATTTAAATTACAGTGGTTAACCGTGGTTAACCGTCGTAATTTTGAACAATTCATAGTTGTGAACACTTGATTCTTTTCGATGATTAACACTATGTTTAGAAACAGCACAATATGCTAAAATGCAGGCACATT
This sequence comes from Trachythela sp. YZ-2020, assembly GCA_016169945.1. Taxonomy (NCBI): domain Eukaryota; kingdom Metazoa; phylum Cnidaria; class Anthozoa; order Malacalcyonacea; family Clavulariidae; genus Trachythela; species Trachythela sp. YZ-2020. The sequence continues at coordinate 8,195,682 of JADLSH010000260.1, forward strand.
TATCGCCACAAAGTCACAATTTCTCATTATTGCTCATGGTTAACCGCGAGTTAACTGTGGTTAACTGTTCGGCGCCACTGGATACCAGTAGCTCTTATTCGCCCCAAAATGCGATTTATGTCCACTTTATATTTACAAAGCATCCCAATTAACGGCAAAACACTGATATTAAATTCTCCTGATACATTTCTTACAAAGTATTTTTAACCTTTATGTTTATGTACTGCATACGTATGTACTTGCAATAAAGACGCTCGTGAGCAATATTTGTCAAATTCGCATATATAGTCTTTATCAGCATTGCCTTTGCTTAAACATTAAAAATAGTTCAAAAACTTAAAGGTTAGCATCATTTGAAAGCTTAGTGGTCTGTCCTTAAACAAATATGTGAAATGGACCTTAAGATTATCGGTAACTGATTGCGTGTCACTTCGAAAACTGCAATGCATCACAGACAATCGTGGACATAACAGTTGATAAAATTGCATAAATTTTCAGGAACACACATTCGACGTACTTCATTATGCTTTCGCCCGCCTCTCCACCAACCTATGTTGGTTTTTTTATACCCAGACTTAAAACGCAACATAACAACATTGTCTAGGGGAGGGGGATATCCAAGGTCAAATACATAAATTATAGTACAATTTATACTCTGACAGACGCACCTTGGACTTTTGTTAACAAGTTATGTCCAGGATTGTCTGAGAACGGACCTTGAAATAGCGAGAATATGTTGGGTTATATTGACGATTTAACGTCTGAATTACTCTGCTAAGCATTAGATTGTTATAAAACAGACCGTGTTTTAAAGATTTAAAAGGAATTGTGCGATTATTTATTTCTTAAATGTTGCATAAACATATAATACGCGAAATTGACTGTTGCAATTAATAGCGCGCGTAACAATTCTACTGTCAAGGTAATGAGCGTGCAGGATAACTATTGCCAATATCGTACATAGAATGTATGATCTGTCCTTATTTGGCAATTATCATCTTGCAGTAAGCCACTCTAATTTAAAGTCAATTTTAAGCATTTTTACCGACATTCCTGACGGGAAACTGAAGTAATTTGCATTATAGGCCTGTTAAATCTTGGTCGAGATCACCATGTCTTAGTTTATACCGTTATATACAGCGTTTATAAAAAGCATATAACTAGAGTTTAAAAGCATTTATAGGATATAAAACAGAACTTGCTATGTACTAGTGCATTATCAATTCGAATAACTTAGGATATATGAGTGCGAACATATATCCGTAGCAAAAGTCGAATGTAATATGATGCGCACTTGATTGAGACTCAATGGATAATAACTCGACGGTTAACCGCACGGTTAACCATAGCTAAATCTTAATTATATTTAAAGCAATGTTTTAAATTTATACCTTTTGGGACTTGATTCTTTTATTAGATATAAAGGAACCCTTAAGAAACGTTTTAGGAGCAATTACTGTTACCATTGGCGTATTCCAACGGTTAACCACGGTTAACCACTATTTTGTATATATAATTGAGTCTTTAGTATATTTAAATTACAGTGGTTAACCGTGGTTAACCGTCGTAGTTTTGAACAATTCATAGTTGTGAACACTTGATTCTTTTCGATGGTTAACACTATGTTTAGAAACAGCACAATATGCTAAAATGCAGGCACATTTATCGCCACAAAGTCAAAATTTCTCATTATTGCTCATGGTTAACCGTGAGTTAACTGTGGTTAACCGTTCGGCGCCACTGGATACCAGTAGGTCTTATTCGCCCCAAAATGCGATTTATGTCCACTTTATATTTACAAAGCATCCCAATTAACGGCAAAACACAGATATTAAATTCTCCTGATACATTTCTTACAAAGTATTTTTAACCTTTAGGTTTATGTACTGCATACGCATGTACTTGCACTAAAGACGCTCGTGAGCAATATTTTGTCAAATTCACATATATAGTCTTTATCAGCATTGCCTTTGCTTAAGCATTAAAAATAGTTCAAAAACTTAAAGGTTAGCATCATTTGAAAGCTTAGTGGTCTTTCCTTAAACAAATGTGTAAAATGGACCTTACGATTATCGGTAACTGATTGCGTGTCACTTCGAAAACTGCAATGCATTGCAGACAATCGTGGACATAACAGTTGATAAAATTGCTTAAATTTTCCGACACACATTCGACTAACTTCATTACCCCTCTCCCCAACCAATGTTGCTATTATTATCCCCAGCCTTAAAACGCAACATAACAACATTGTCTAGGGGATATCCAAAGTCAAATACATAAATTATAGTACAATTTATACTCCGACAGACGTACCTTGGAATTTTATTAACAAGTTATGTCCAGGATTGTCTGGGAAGGGACCTTGAAATAGCGAGAATATGTTGGGTTATATTGACGATTTAACGTCTGAATTACTCTGCTAAGCATTAGATTGTTATAAAACAGACCGTGTTTTAAAGATTTAAAAGGAATTGTGCGATTATTTATTTCTTAAGTGTTGCATAAACATATAATACGCGAAATTGACTGTTGCAATTAATAGCGCGCGTAACAATTCTACTGTCAAGGTAATGAGCGTGCAGGATAACTATTGCCAATATCGTACATAGAATGTATGATCTGTCCTTATTTGACAATTATCATCTTGCAGTGTAAGCCACTCTAATTTAAAGTCAATTTTAAGCATTTTTACCGACATTCCTGACGGAAACTGAAGTAATTTGCATTATAGGCCTGTTAAATCTTGGTCGAGATCACCATGTCTTAGTTTATACCGTTATATACAGCGTTTATAAAAAGCATATAACTAGAGTTTAAAAGCATTTATAGGATATAAAACAGAACTTGCTATGTACTAGTGCATTATCAATTCGAATAACTTAGGATATATGAGTGTGTGCGAACATATATCCGTAGCAAAAGTCGAATGTAATATGATGCGCACTTGATTGAGACTCAATGGATAATAACTCGACGGTTAACCGCACGGTTAACCATAGCTAAATCTTAATTATATTTAAAGCAATGTTTTAAATTTATACCTTTTGGGACTTGATTCTTTTATTAGATATAAAGGAACCCTTAAGAAACGTTTTAGGAGCAATTACTGTTACCATTGGCGTATTCCAACGGTTAACCACGGTTAACCACTATTTTGTATATATAATTGAGTCTTTAGTATATTTAAATTACAGTGGTTAACCGTGGTTAACCGTCGTAGTTTTGAACAATTCATAGTTGTGAACACTTGATTCTTTTCGATAGTTAACACTATGTTTAGAAACAGCACAATATGCTAAAATGCAGGCACATTTATCGCCACAAAGTCAAAATTTCTCATTATTGCTCATGGTTAACCGTGAGTTAACTGTGGTTAACCGTTCGGCGCCACTGGATACCAGTAGGTCTTATTCGCCCCAAAATGCGATTTATGTCCACTTTATATTTACAAAGCATCCCAATTAACGGCAAAACACAGATATTAAATTCTCCTGATACATTTCTTACAAAGTATTTTTAACCTTTAGGTTTATGTACTGCATACGCATGTACTTGCACTAAAGACGCTCGTGAGCAATATTTTGTCAAATTCACATATATAGTCTTTATCAGCATTGCCTTTGCTTAAGCATTAAAAATAGTTCAAAAACTTAAAGGTTAGCATCATTTGAAAGCTTAGTGGTCTTTCCTTAAACAAATGTGTAAAATGGACCTTACGATTATCGGTAACTGATTGCGTGTCACTTCGAAAACTGCAATGCATTGCAGACAATCGTGGACATAACAGTTGGTCAAATACATAAATTATAGTACAATTTATACTCTGACAGACGCACCTTGGAATTTTATTAACAAGTTATGTCCAGGATTGTCTGAGAACGGACCTTGAAATAGCGAGAATATGTTGGGTTATATTGACGATTTAACGTCTGAATTACTCTGCTAAGCATTAGATTGTTATAAAACAGACCGTGTTTTAAAGATTTAAAAGGAATTGTGCGATTATTTATTTCTTAAGTGTTGCATAAACATATAATACGCGAAATTGACTGTTGCAATTAATAGCGCGCGTAACAATTCTACTGTCAAGGTAATGAGCGTGCAGGGTAACTATTGCCAATATCGTACATAGAATGTATGATCTGTCCTTGTTTGGCAATTATCATCTTGCAGTGTAAGCCACTCTAATTTAAAGTCAATTTTAAGCATTTTTACCGACATTCCTGACGGGAAACTGAAGTAATTTGCATTATAGGCCTGTTAAATCTTGGTCGAGATCACCATGTCTTAGTTTATACCGTTATATACAGCGTTTATAAAAAGCATATAACTAGAGTTTAAAAGCATTTATAGGATATAAAACAGAACTTGCTATGTACTAGTGCATTATCAATTCGAATAACTTAGGATATATGAGTGTGTGCGAACATATATCCGTAGCAAAAGTCGAATGTAATATGATGCGCACTTGATTGAGACTCAATGGATAATAACTCGACGGTTAACCGCACGGTTAACCATAGCTAAATCTTAATTATATTTAAAGCAATGTTTTAAATTTATACCTTTTGGGACTTGATTCTTTTATTAGATATAAAGGAACCCTTAAGAAACGTTTTAGGAGCAATTACTGTTACCATTGGCGTATTCCAACGGTTAACCACGGTTAACCACTATTTTGTATATATAATTGAGTCTTTAGTATATTTAAATTACAGTGGTTAACCGTGGTTAACCGTCGTAGTTTTGAACAATTCATAGTTGTGAACACTTGATTCTTTTCGATAGTTAACACTATGTTTAGAAACAGCACAATATGCTAAAATGCAGGCACATTTATCGCCACAAAGTCAAAATTTCTCATTATTGCTCATGGTTAACCGTGAGTTAACTGTGGTTAACCGTTCGGCGCCACTGGATACCAGTAGGTCTTATTCGCCCCAAAATGCGATTTATGTCCACTTTATATTTACAAAGCATCCCAATTAACGGCAAAACACAGATATTAAATTCTCCTGATACATTTCTTACAAAGTATTTTTAACCTTTAGGTTTATGTACTGCATACGCATGTACTTGCACTAAAGACGCTCGTGAGCAATATTTTGTCAAATTCACATATATAGTCTTTATCAGCATTGCCTTTGCTTAAGCATTAAAAATAGTTCAAAAACTTAAAGGTTAGCATCATTTGAAAGCTTAGTGGTCTTTCCTTAAACAAATGTGTAAAATGGACCTTACGATTATCGGTAACTGATTGCGTGTCACTTCGAAAACTGCAATGCATTGCAGACAATCGTGGACATAACAGTTGATAAAATTGCTTAAATTTTCCGGAACACACATTCGACTAACTTCATTAGGCTTTCGCCCCCCTCTCCCCAAACCAATGTTGCTATTATTATCCCCAGACTTAAAACGCAACATAACAACATTGTCTAGGGGGAAGGGGGGGATATCCAAGGTCAAATACATAAATTATAGTACAATTTATACTCTGACAGACGCACCTTGGAATTTTATTAACAAGTTATGTCCAGGATTGTCTGAGAACGGACCTTGAAATAGCGAGAATATGTTGGGTTATATTGACGATTTAACGTCTGAATTACTCTGCTAAGCATTAGATTGTTATAAAACAGACCGTGTTTTAAAGATTTAAAAGGAATTGTGCGATTATTTATTTCTTAAGTGTTGCATAAACATATAATACGCGAAATTGACTGTTGCAATTAATAGCGCGCGTAACAATTCTACTGTCAAGGTAATGAGCGTGCAGGGTAACTATTGCCAATATCGTACATAGAATGTATGATCTGTCCTTGTTTGGCAATTATCATCTTGCAGTGTAAGCCACTCTAATTTAAAGTCAATTTTAAGCATTTTTACCGACATTCCTGACGGGAAACTGAAGTAATTTGCATTATAGGCCTGTTAAATCTTGGTCGAGATCACCATGTCTTAGTTTATACCGTTATATACAGCGTTTATAAAAAGCATATAACTAGAGTTTAAAAGCATTTATAGGATATAAAACAGAACTTGCTATGTACTAGTGCATTATCAATTCGAATAACTTAGGATATATGAGTGTGTGCGAACATATATCCGTAGCAAAAGTCGAATGTAATATGATGCGCACTTGATTGAGACTCAATGGATAATAACTCGACGGTTAACCGTACGGTTAACCATAGCTAAATCTTAATTATATTTAAAGCAATGTTTTAAATTTATACCTTTTGGGACTTGATTCTTTTATTAGATATAAAGGAACCCTTAAGAAACGTTTTAGGAGCAATTACTGTTACCATTGGCGTATTCCAACGGTTAACCACGGTTAACCACTATTTTGTATATATAATTGAGTCTTTAGTATATTTAAATTACAGTGGTTAACCGTGGTTAACCGTCCTAGTTTTGAACAACTCATAGTTGTGAACACTTGATTCTTTTCGATGGTTAACACTATGTTTAGAAACAGCACAATATGCTAAAATGCAGGCACATTTATCGCCACAAACTCAAAATTTCTCATTATTGCTGATGGTTAACCGTGAGTTAACTGTGGTTAACCGTTCGGCGCCACTGGATACGAGTAGGTCTTATTCGCCCCAAAATGCGATTTATGTCCACTTTATATTTACAAAGCTTCCCAATTAACGGCAAAACACAGATATTAAATTCTCCTGATACATTTCTTACAAAGTATTTTTAACCTTTAGGTTTATGTACTGCATACGCATGTACTTGCACTAAAGACGCTCGTGAGCAATATTTTGTCAAATTCACATATATAGTCTTTATCAGCATTGCCTTTGCTTAAGCATTAAAAATAGTTCAAAAACTTAAAGGTTAGCATCATTTGAAAGCTTAGTGGTCTTTCCTTAAACAAATGTGTAAAATGGACCTTACGATTATCGGTAACTGATTGCGTGTCACTTCGAAAACTGCAATGCATTGCAGACAATCGTGGACATAACAGTTGCTCAAATACATAAATTATAGTACAATTTATATTTGACAGACGCACCTTGGAATTTTATTAACAAGTTATGTCCAGGATTGTCTGAGAACGGACCTTGAAATAGCGAGAATATGTTGGGTTATATTGACGATTTAACGTCTGAATTACTCTGCTAAGCATTAGATTGTTATAAAACAGACCGTGTTTTAAAGATTTAAAAGGAATTGTGCGATTATTTATTTCTTAAGTGTTGCATAAACATATAATACGCGAAATTGACTGTTGCAATTAATAGCGCGCGTAACAATTCTACTGTCAAGGTAATGAGCGTGCAGGGTAACTATTGCCAATATCGTACATAGAATGTATGATCTGTCCTTGTTTGGCAATTATCATCTTGCAGTGTAAGCCACTCTAATTTAAAGTCAATTTTAAGCATTTTTACCGACATTCCTGACGGGAAACTGAAGTAATTTGCATTATAGGCCTGTTAAATCTTGGTCGAGATCACCATGTCTTAGTTTATACCGTTATATACAGCGTTTATAAAAAGCATATAACTAGAGTTTAAAAGCATTTATAGGATATAAAACAGAACTTGCTATGTACTAGTGCATTATCAATTCGAATAACTTAGGATATAGTGTGTGCGAACATATATCCGTAGCAAAAGTCGAATGTAATATGATGCGCACTTGATTGAGACTCAATGGATAATAACTCGACGGTTAACCGCACGGTTAACCATAGCTAAATCTTAATTATATTTAAAGCAATGTTTTAAATTTATACCTTTTGGGACTTGATTCTTTTATTAGATATAAAGGAACCCTTAAGAAACGTTTTAGGAGCAATTACTGTTACCATTGGCGTATTCCAACGGTTAACCACGGTTAACCACTATTTTGTATATATAATTGAGTCTTTAGTATATTTAAATTACAGTGGTTAACCGTGGTTAACCGTCGTAATTTGAACAATTCATAGTTGTGAACACTTGATTCTTTTCGATAGTTAACACTATGTTTAGAAACAGCACAATATGCTAAAATGCAGGCACATTTATCGCCACAAAGTCAAAATTTCTCATTATTGCTGATGGTTAACCGTGAGTTAACTGTGGTTAACCGTTCGGCGCCACTGGATACGAGTAGGTCTTATTCGCCCCAAAATGCGATTTATGTCCACTTTATATTTACAAAGCTTCCCAATTAACGGCAAAACACAGATATTAAATTCTCCTGATACATTTCTTACAAAGTATTTTTAACCTTTAGGTTTATGTACTGCATACGCATGTACTTGCACTAAAGACGCTCGTGAGCAATATTTTGTCAAATTCACATATATAGTCTTTATCAGCATTGCCTTTGCTTAAGCATTAAAAATAGTTCAAAAACTTAAAGGTTAGCATCATTTGAAAGCTTAGTGGTCTTTCCTTAAACAAATGTGTAAAATGGACCTTACGATTATCGGTAACTGATTGCGTGTCACTTCGAAAACTGCAATGCATTGCAGACAATCGTGGACATAACAGTTGGTCAAATACATAAATTATAGTACAATTTATACTCTGACAGACGCACCTTGGAATTTTATTAACAAGTTATGTCCAGGATTGTCTGAGAACGGACCTTGAAATAGCGAGAATATGTTGGGTTATATTGACGATTTAACGTCTGAATTACTCTGCTAAGCATTAGATTGTTATAAAACAGACCGTGTTTTAAAGATTTAAAAGGAATTGTGCGATTATTTATTTCTTAAGTGTTGCATAAACATATAATACGCGAAATTGACTGTTGCAATTAATAGCGCGCGTAACAATTCTACTGTCAAGGTAATGAGCGTGCAGGGTAACTATTGCCAATATCGTACATAGAATGTATGATCTGTCCTTGTTTGGCAATTATCATCTTGCAGTGTAATGGCCTCTAATTTAAAGTCAATTTTAAGCATTTTTACCGACATTCCTGACGGGAAACTTAAGTAATTTGCATTATAGGCCTGTTAAATCTTGGTCGAGATCACCATGTCTTAGTTTATACCGTTATATACAGCTTTATAAAAAGCATATAACTAGAGTTTAAAAGCATTTATAGGATATAAAACAGAACTTGCTATGTACTAGTGCATTATCAATTCGAATAACTTAGGATATATGAGTGTGTGCGAACATATATCCGTAGCAAAAGTCGAATGTAATATGATGCGCACTTGATTGAGACTCAATGGATAATAACTCGACGGTTAACCGCACGGTTAACCATAGCTAAATCTTAATTATATTTAAAGCAATGTTTTAAATTTATACCTTTTGGGACTTGATTCTTTTATTAGATATAAAGGAACCCTTAAGAAACGTTTTAGGAGCAATTACTGTTACCATTGGCGTATTCCAACGGTTAACCACGGTTAACCACTATTTTGTATATATAATTGAGTCTTTAGTATATTTAAATTACAGTGGTTAACCGTGGTTAACCGTCGTAGTTTTGAACAATTCATAGTTGTGAACACTTGATTCTTTTCGATAGTTAACACTATGTTTAGAAACAGCACAATATGCTAAAATGCAGGCACATTTATCGCCACAAAGTCAAAATTTCTCATTATTGCTCATGGTTAACCGTGAGTTAACTGTGGTTAACCGTTCGGCGCCACTGGATACGAGTAGGTCTTATTCGCCCCAAAATGCGATTTATGTCCACTTTATATTTACAAAGCTTCCCAATTAACGGCAAAACACAGATATTAAATTCTCCTGATACATTTCTTACAAAGTATTTTTAACCTTTAGGTTTATGTACTGCATACGCATGTACTTGCACTAAAGACGCTCGTGAGCAATATTTTGTCAAATTCACATATATAGTCTTTATCAGCATTGCCTTTGCTTAAGCATTAAAAATAGTTCAAAAACTTAAAGGTTAGCATCATTTGAAAGCTTAGTGGTCTTTCCTTAAACAAATGTGTAAAATGGACCTTACGATTATCGGTAACTGATTGCGTGTCACTTCGAAAACTGCAATGCATTGCAGACAATCGTGGACATAACAGTTGATAAAATTGCTTAAATTTTCCGGAACACACATTCGACTAACTTCATTAGGCTTTCGCCCCCCTCTCCCCAAACCAATGTTGCTATTATTATCCCCAGACTTAAAACGCAACATAACAACATTGTCTAGGGGGAAGGGGGGGATATCCAAGGTCAAATACATAAATTATAGTACAATTTATACTCTGACAGACGCACCTTGGAATTTTATTAACAAGTTATGTCCAGGATTGCATGTATGGAGATTGTCGAGTCCGGCCAAGAGATGTTCAACCACGTTTCGGTCAGAACCAATAAATCAACGTCATTAATTTGAAGAATCAGCTTAATTTGGTCTAATTTATTCCCAACAGATTAAACATTTAAATGCATAAGCTTCAATCCTTTCTGTGGGAGATTTAGAATCTTTTAAGTTATTTCCAATATCAGCTGCTTTTGGACCAGGGTTTTTTTCGATATCCATAAAAACAGATAACTTCGTAGGTGGAATGATATCCGGAGAAGCAATGCACAAAGAGCCATGCTTTTTCCAAACAGTACTTTCCCGGCGAAGGCGATAATATATGTACTTGACCGTAAAGCGTGACGAACCCTTATACACAAATCGAGACTTAATATTTTGCCATATTGGGCGAAGATGAATCCAATAGGAGTTTTATTATACCGAACAAAACATTTATAACACAAGAACACGTTGTAAACGAGAGTAATGCAACAACAATGCGATAAAACTACGGCGAAAATTTGTGTGGCACTACGGCCGCGAATTTGCTTAAATTACGAAAACAAAAAGTAAATAAACTAGTTTGGTAGAAAGAAAAAGTATACCTTAATAATACTAACTAACTTTCAGTCTATTTAAGACGATTTGACCAGGTCGTTTACAATAGTATGATTACTTGACTAAAAACTCTCGCAACAATTCTGAACTGGTCAGTGGTCAGATGTTTGTACAGTATGCATGTACCAGTGTTATTAATCAGTCAAAACTCGATGCCTCCGTAGCATGCTATGATTGCTATCCAGCTAGATTTTCAGTTAATTATACTTCATTAACGACTCAAATTTTGTAGTGCTATACCTTATCATGTCGTGATGTCGAAAATACACGAGTTATAAATAAAGTTTTTGAGCAAATGGATTTATATGCGTTAAATTCTCCATGTGGCAATATTATTAGAAGACCTACCTGAAAATTGATTAAATCCAATATTTTGAACATAGAAACTTTATATAACAAAAACACGCGACTGGTTTTGAAAATGATTCAACATAGGAAGGCGTTCCTGCATCCTTATGGCTTATTATAGTTATTTACGGTCGCCATCTTGAATTTTATGTGTCCACTATACTCTGCTTACATAAAGTTTCCAGGCCCCGACTTGTGACAAACAAAAAAAAATTCAAAAAACGAAAATGTGGTGTTGGTCATTGAATTTTCACTTGCTCAAAGAGGGGGCGTCACCCTGTTTTTATAATAACACTAAAACTAGAGGGGGGGAGGGGGTCAGTGACTTTAACTTCAATTTAAAATCTGTAAAAGGTAAATTAATATATTGAATGAGTCTGACAAATTACTATTACCATTATTATTACAATTATATTACTTTACAAATATAGTGTAACCCTGAAGCAGGGTTCAAAATAAAAATTTTAAATATTGAAATTTTTGTAGGCTTTTTTGTACATGTTCATTTTTTTACCGGCTGTTTTCATCTTTGACAACGAGAGTTTTAGCGTGCGCCGTTAGACACGAGGGTTACCAGGAAAGCTTTGAAAGTTGGGCAAGTTACAAAACGCCAAATATTATCATCTTTTAATTTTTATTTTACTACATATAGTAAGTGATGTATACAGCCTAAAATATTTTATTTTTATTGTAATAACACTGTCACGGTGAGTTTTATAATATTCAATCTAATAAATCTATAATCAACTACTTCAACTTGTTATTTGTACTCTATGACCACGATATAAATTTGTTAAATTGCTTGAATATTCACTTACCTGCTATAAACTGTCGCGTTTGAATGTTTTTTTTTTGTATTTTTGCTATTTTGGCTAATTGAGTAAAGTGACTAAGTCTCAGTGCCTTTGACCTTGAAAGAAGGCCTGCAATAAAAAATGCCATAAAGCCATTAACAGTTTGACGGTTCGGCGTAAACAAATCTTGATAGAAACTTTTTGATTTCTAGTTGTACTGAACTTCTAGCGACACGCTTCACACAAAAATCAAATAGTTATTGATCAATAACTAAAATGCAAAAAAACATCGCCTTTCCCGTTTAAAAATCGCCGGTAGGTGTCGTGAAAATGCCGGCTGTAGCCGGCAGCCGGCCGCTATTTTGAACCCTGCTGAAGTAGCTAGTACACTGCACACTGCAATGGAAAGAAAACCTCACAGTGCCACCTTGAGAAATTTGCAATCTAGAGAACGAATAAGCGCACAAAAATGTTAAAATTCTGCGACGACCATCCACGTAAAATTTATTTAAAACAGTTTTATTTTTAACAGTGATGATTGAACAATCCGATCAAGGTTACCTTGAAGTGTGCCAATTAAATATAATTGATATTTTCAACATTTGGTTAAGGACAACAGACATGTCATTATCTCGAACGTGCGGTGCCAGTGTGGGTAAAACGTAGCAAATATACGGCGGTTAACTGTTGTGTAAAACTGCCCTGAAAAACAACAAGAAATTCGACGTTTCGAGCGAAGGCCCTTCGTCAGAGATAATTCTTTTTTCTTTCCTACTAACTTCCGGACGAAGGGCCTTTTCTCGAAACGTCGAAGTTCTTGTTGTATTTTTCAGGTAGTTTTACACAACAGTCAACCGCCGTAGACATGTCATTGACTATTTGACCAAACATTACAATACTTCAGTAGAAAATGTCTAAGAAACTTTTTGTAGTGTTCAAGTAGACTTTGTCTTACATATTATCAATGTTTGCTTAAACATCTTCTTATGAACATGTGCTGGCCTTCCAACATCTGTTGAGTGCAGTACTTTTCTCGCAGTTGATGATGTGTTCGGTATTGACGATATTAATGCCATGGTGGATTAATTCTTTGACCCGAGTAATATTTTCAATATGCATCTTAATGTTCTCGTGATTTCCTTCCACTGCAGATGTTGACAGTAGATCAACGTCCTCGACCGTGCTTATTTCTTCATGATCATCTTGTTCATACCTGTGCTGCAAAACATTCCAAATAGAATATTTAAAGGTTGATTTGTTGGAGTCCATAGAATGTAGGAGCCTTTGTTCATGTTCGGAATTTGATAAGTTTGAGGAGTCACTCAATTTGTTGTCAGTCCTCTTTGCGATGGTTCTGCATTCCCTTTTTTGTGGGTTTTTCGATTTCATTGTAGCTGACTTAACGTTAATGTTTTTAATTTTTTTTACATTTCTTTTTGTTCATATTACATTTTTGTTCTTGTGCCATGTTTGTAATTGGGATGTACATGGTAGTACTAATGTAATGTTGCATGTCCTGTTGTGTTAACCAAAGGGGAAACAGCGTAGCAGAAATATGACGACACAATCCAGATTTTCCAGCTGGACATCTACAAAAAGCTTGACTTGATTTGGCATTAGAAAAATATATCCACAATGGTCTTGCTGGTTTGCCCACCATACTCGGCCTTACAAATGCCTTTACAACAACTTATCCTGATCTAATTCTGCTGTCTGAACTGCCACTATCCTACGTGATGCAAAAATTCTATATCCTTTCTCTTGCATTGCTTGAGCAGCTTGCTTTCTTGTTTTAATATAGCACTCGACAGTGTCAATAGTTACACAAGGTAGCGATTCATTTAAACTCTCTTTGTCTCGTGCTGTTGGAAGTGTTGATTTGCATGGGGGCTTTCTGTATGCTATCTAAGATTTCAGGATGTTCAATATAACCTTTTACACGAGATATCAATTCGCACTTGCTGCCTGACAATTTTGCACCCTTTACTGTTCTCAAAAAGTCAACACATTTATTTTTGGTCCACCCATCGCCATCACAGGGAATAGGCATTATGCTACACTAAATGATTTTACTATTATTATTGTACCACGAATTGCGACAGCCTGTGACAAAACATTTAACTCGTCCAGGCATTGTAGCATATAGTGGCGAGCATGGTCTGAAAAATAAAAAAAACCTTTTATATTATGTGCTAGGGTTGTATTATTCCCATATTACAAGAAAATAATGATACGTGATTACATTAGACTAAATAATACGAGCTTAGACGCAATGGAATAGATACAATTTAGATTTAAAGACCGTGCAAAAAGTAAACAAACAATTTCTCACCTGAAGTCGTCCACGAAGGACTTGGCACCTTCAACGTCGATTTTCTTGTAAAACTGCCAAAATTATGAGCTATGATTCCTCACACAGTCAAGATAAGTATGTACACATGTCGTACAAATAAAAAATAGAGTGTATTTCCTGAGAAAACAGCGAATATTTAGTCAAAAACTACAGCTTCGGAGATTGCGTAATTCACACTTTGTTTGTTGTCGTCCTTTGTCCTTGCGCGCCTCAGTACTCCAAAATTGGCTCAGAAGGCCTGGTCGTATGGCGTGAGAAAGGCTAATTAGATTAAACTTTTTGAATAATTTTTACTTGTTACAAAACAAAAAATGGATGACATATACAGTACTGAGCACCAGAAACAGATACAGTAAGACCTAATATGCCTATATTTTGGCTTTTAACGCACTTTATTCTAAAAATCGCTTGGTTACTCCCCTATTTTTATTGCAGGAAACGTTTTTCTGTAGAGCTATAAAAAAATATTTATAACGAAAAATCATCTTTGTTAATTTTTTAAAAATTTGGCTCTACAGATTTTTTTTAAGCTTGTTCAGAAAATCGACTATACAAGACGAAATTGTTTTATGAAATAAAAAATGGTGGTAACTAGGTGTTATTTCGAGTAAAATGCGTTAAAACTAAAATGTCGGCCATATTGAAACGTCATTGTTACCATAGCAACGGTAATGACTTCATTTTTGTGAAGAAGTTTCAGCTCTTAGAATGTTGTTCAATATATGTGGTACAACTTTTGTTTTCCAATTAGTAACCGTTCTTCAAAAATATTTAATCTAAATCATAAATTAACCACATTTAAAAAATTGCAGGGAGCCACCTTAATGCATATAGCATTTTAGTTAGAATAATTTCATTTCCGGTGTACGACGGATTGTTTTTCATTTGTGCTACATAATCAATAGCTGTCATGAAGAATATGATAATATCTCAATTGTTCGCTGTTGTAAACCATTCCTGGTTACTCCCTGTCTCCTCCTGGTAACTACTTCTTCTTCTGATGCCATAATGGATCTTGAACCAAACCCACCACCCTGCCTAGTTTCTCACTTGCCTTCTGCCGCTCCACTTTGCCTCCAAGTGGAGCCCATTAAATATATACACCAAACCATGATCTAAAGCTTGTGGTGCAAGGATCTAATTTGGCTCTAAAAGATAAAGTACATACGCTCCTCCGCGAAGGTTTCTGCTGATCAAAAGGGAGAAAGGAACGCAGAATTTGGGAACGCACTATAATTTTTCATATCAAATTTGACGATATCATGGGTAAAAATGACAGCGCTGAATTTTGCGAACTATAATAGGCATATTTGATTCTACCATGGGTAGTATGACGGGCCTGAATTTTGCGATCTACAATCTTGGACATTGAAATCATTCCTCGCAATATTGCAAAGTAAATGCACATTGACAAAACAAACTTCGTGACCGTCTCCCCCAGTCCCCCAGTTCAATGTTGTGAATAACCTGCAACAATTGTTGGTAATTTATCATGACACAATCTCAACAACGAGTTGGGAGAGTGGGACTTAGAAGGTGCAGCATGATTATACAGGAAATGTTTATTATAGTCTGACGAGGGATATGCATAAATACCCTATAATGGTGTACCTGCATTACAATGTAGGAAATTGGTGCTTAGATTTTGTTGTTTGTTAATACCCCATACCACATGAGTGGGATACACTGCAGTTCCGTACCTCATTAGCAAAGCAATATTGGTTGTTTGCCCTTTCAATATCTACAGTGTAAACATACGTGGTCTGTTAAATGCTGCCATTGACATTGTGTGCTCATATGCTTAAGATTTACATATTTTTGTTTAAATATGATTCCATTATTAAGATGCTACATCTTCCGTTTCAGCAACACGTCATACTCTGATCTCTGTTGTTGCGCGACGAAAGAATAGCTGCAAATATCATTCGACGAAAACAGCCCTCTCAGCCAACATTTTCAATCTTGCGACGGCAATCTCAATTTGTAAGGTAGTGAAAGACTTTCGCATTCTCTTTATGCTACTGCATATTACATGCTTTATAATACCCTGGGTTTCTCAGAACAGATGCATGGACTTTATCAGGCTCAATCTTTCAATTAATTAATTTTTAGATTAAATTTAGTAGTCTATTTATATGTTGGCTATCGTTATACTCAATAACTGTTCAAAAATATATTCACAGTAGTGCTGTTTACCCTCGGCGCAGTTCTATTTGCAGGACTTTGTGCAATAATACATTTGCGTCTTGTTCCATGCGGTCCAATCGTTCAGTTATATAAACCTTTATATGCCAAACTGTAAATATCAGCTTGTAGAATTCGAGTTTGCAAAACAGAAAATCGAATTGCATCGCAATATGACGGCATATAGATGCAAAATATTTTATTGCCTTACACAATTTCGCTCCCAAATTAGAATGTCAAATTACATCGTTTAATAATGCACTGATTTAACGAAGCAAAATTACAACATGGAGCTGTTCTATTTCAAACGAATATCGGAATTACAATCAAAAATGCAAAACTAAAGAAAAAATAACAGAATCTACATGTTGTTCGCAAACACTTTTATATACTTACATAATTATTAAGTTGAAAGTTATATATATAGTCTTGTTTGACATGAGAATATGAGAATAAACGTTTTATGATGAGTCTGACAAGACTGACATCCCTGTCTTTTAAGACTAAAAGGGGAAACATGAGATGCATTTGTGTAAGAAACTTTGAGTCCACCAAGGCTAGTTAAATCAATCCGCTTGCGAGGCAATCGTGTCCTGTTACGTTTAAGATAAGGAACCATTACTGTTTGTTCCAATTTTATATAGATCGATGAAAACGGAAAAGGATCTCATTATGGCTCATTACGAAATAGATTGTATTATTTAGCTCGAAAGGAAAATAAAGTGCTTTAAAAATAACGTGAAGAGTGTTTTAGTGTTTATACTTCTTCTGGATACGCTGTTTAAGCCATACTGTAATTCACACAACTGCATCGGTTGAATTTCCAATGATAATGGGTGTCGATAATAGATGAAAGACGTTTTTTCCCTTAACGACGGCGACAGTCATTCTTGCTTCCAAATCACAAACGTGCAACTACATAGAATGTCGTTCTTGATTTCAACCAAGAACTGCTGATGTCTTGATAGTAGGTTGAATTGCCTACGCAACCAACTTCCCTATTGTCAAAAACGTTCACTTGCTTAATAGACGGTAGGTTTGAGGTACTTGAACTTGAAATTTTGCATCTTTTGTGAAGATAGTATATACTGTATTTGAATAGACAAAATATATAAATTCCCAAATTTTCGGGTT
Source organism: Trachythela sp. YZ-2020 (assembly GCA_016169945.1). Taxonomy (NCBI): domain Eukaryota; kingdom Metazoa; phylum Cnidaria; class Anthozoa; order Malacalcyonacea; family Clavulariidae; genus Trachythela; species Trachythela sp. YZ-2020. Next base: position 8,213,364 of record JADLSH010000260.1, read on the forward strand.
TAACACCAAAGTCGAGGTGCCAACATATAGAACCTCGCTCAGCAATGCTTAAGCTATATATACCAAAATGCGGGTTGACAGCTTGTAATAAACAATGCCATCGAATGTAAGTAGTAATACCCCGCACTCTTGCTACGGAAGTAATTAGTATGCAAAGGCATGCCATCTCATTATGTATTCATGACGTCATTATTGCCTTGCTCCTTTACGACCTTCATTCCTAATTAATTATTCATCCCGATTTACATCCCGCTCCCGCCCGAAGATGACGTCATTCGTTCCCACTCTTTTAGGAGCCCGAGTATTTTGCGAATGATTTCCGAGGATTCATCGTAAAAAAGTAATTAAATAAAATATTGGCTCAATTATTCATTGCCTTAAAATGTCGAGTTAGTAAAGGCGTTAGGCAGAAATTTCATACTTAAATATGATTCTGATGTTTAGTAAATCGTTAAGCCAGGGTGGCCGATTTGGTAGGGCATTGGGTTGTAAAAGTCCCAAAGAACGTGGGTTCGAATCCCGCACTTGGCAACATACAGACTAACGTTATAAACCATTATTTTCCCTGTCGTGGGTTCGATCCCCGCTCCTGGCAATATGCTTTTCTTTCCACTCTCACTCGTAGTAAAAATAAAAATAAAACAAGCTCTGCTGTTAGCTCAACTGGTAAGAGCGGAGGCCGATACAGTAGTTTTTTAATTGATTTTCTCAAAGCGACAAGGCGTTAGGCGGAAATTTCATATACGACATGGTAGGACAAGTTCTGGCGGCAAGTTCAGGCGAAACGATCGCAAGCGTGTGTTTGTATGGGAATTTCAGCGTAATGTCTCTTCATTCGTAAACTGTTTTCATTACGAGTAACACCGTTCAAATCTTGTTGGAAAATATTGCAATCGTTTTAGCGATTTTCTTTGGCGAATTTAGTGAAAAGTTTGAAAGATGTCTCAATCGGTAAGTGAAAATGTTTGTTTTTGTTTGGGTGTTTTTTTTCCCTTCAAAATTTTACTTCATTTTCATGTGCTTGTCTTTATGTTTTCATTCATATTTATAGATCCTTGAAATGATTCGCGAGTGCGAGGCCGAAGCTGCTCTTGATATATTCGAGGAAGCGCTCGATCTCACTGACGAGGAGAAAGAAGCTGTTTTGCGACAGCGATTAGCGATTTGGACACGGATTAATGCTATCGATCGTAGTCTGATCGAAAACTGGTCCGATTCCAAGCGCCTACGTTTTGCCAGCGCGAGGACTGACGACAGTAACATGTGTGATGAGGTGTCAACCGAACCGGTCGAAAGCCAAACCGGAGAAGGAAAACGTCCCGTAGATGATGAAACCGATGAGGTGTCAACCGAACCGGTCGAAAGTCAGCACGGAGAAGGAAACGCCCTGTAGATGATGAAAGCGTTGAATCGCCTGCTAAAGAAAGTGAATGTGAGGAAATTCAGCACAACAGGTACCGTTTTTATTCTACTTTACTTGTAAAGGTCAAATATGTTCAAACATGCCCTGTATTATGCTTAAAACTTATAATGAGAACTCAAGCCATGATTGAACAACTGATCAAGGTGACGCTAATCCTGTTGCTTAGGTAACTACAACGCGTCCACAGTTAGTCAGCCTGCAATCAGGCGTTAATGTTTAATCGTGTGCCAACCGTAAATGAACCAAGGTATTTAGCGAATGACGGAATTCCTGATTGTTAAGTCCTGCTTGGAAGTTTATCAATTTTTTCGCTAAATGCTTTCGTCCATGTTGTGTTTATATGAATAATAAAATCCAAGATTGTGTTTTATTTTTTGCATGATGCGTGTGCATGCTACGGTAATGGCTAATAGAATAAATATGAAACCCTTATATATTTTTGAGTTAGGACACAAGTGTCAGTCTATTTGAGGACATTTGGATGGGTTCCATATAATTCTAATAGATGCGCCACAATGGATTGCATTTGCAGGTGTTGATTACACTGTCCAATTTAACCCTCTGGACGTGAATGGCATATCGAACGTCATGCCCACATTCCACCGTGCGTTCCGTAGTTTGTTTGACCGCGTGACCGATGGCATGGCTCCCCACGACCAGGTTCGCTTCATCATGAATTCCAACCAGCTTGATTGGCCTATTTCCTTGTCCTTCCTCCCTCGAGATAGTTTACCCCCTGAACGTGTCCTGGCCGCCGTGGAAAAAAGTTGTTCAGTCAAACGATCAATTCACCCTGGACGATTCCCTCGATGTGAACGTCGTCCATGTAGAAATGCCCCAAGGTTCCGGTCGAAAACGTCGTGATGTAGTCAATCTGGAAGCCAATCTGACCAAGAAAGACTGCATCGTCCAAATAAAAAACAAGGACGATCTGTGCTGTGCTCATGCCATTGTCGTGGAGAAAGCAAAACATGATAAAGACCCCCAATACAAACATATTGCCCACCATCGAAGACCTTTGCAAGCTCGTCTTGTTCACAAACTCCACGATTCTGCTGGTGTTCTCGTCGGACCTTGCGGAATCCCAGAAATTAAAAAGTTCGAGGCGGTCCTCCCTGGTTACCTATTAAACGTTATGTCCAAAGAACACCTGAACGCCCTCATCTTCTCTGGTTCCGAAGCCGAGAAACATATTTACCTGTACCACCACGATAGCCACTACGACGTTATTACCAGCATGCCTGCATATCTTGCACGAAAGCAGTATTGCCATAAATGCAAGAAAGGCTATGACAAGATCACCGACCACCCTTGCGGCTACCTCTGCATGTTGTGCAATACGCAGAGCTGTCCCATGGTAGAATGGATACTTGTGACGATTGCAATCGTTATTACAAAAGCCAGGAATGTCACAACCGCCACAGAAATGACGACGGCCTCGCCAAATCCATATGTCGGTCCCTTGTTAAGTGCCAGGGATGTCATCGTGTCGTAACTCGTGCCAGCCTTAATGATCATCATTGTGGTAAGGTAAGATGTTTCACCTGCAAGAAATACGTGAAACCAGAAGGACACCAATGCTTCCTTCAACCCGTGGAAACCTGAGAACCCGAACAACAACGACAAGGACGAAACGACCTCCTGGACGATGACGTAGAGGTGGAGGACGATGTTACAGAACACGAGTCCAATATCATGTTCTTTGACTTCTAGTGTTTGCAGAATGACGGCAAACATATCCCGAACCTCTGCGTCGTTCAAAACGAAAGCGGCGATGAAACTGTCTTTTCTGGCCCAAATAGATAGATAGATAGATAGATTTAATTTCACCACAAATACATTTACACATTTTAGAAAAGTTATAAACAGAGTTGCTATTTTACATAAATAAGTAATAGATGAATATTAAAGATGGTATTTGTGGCAAGTAGTCATCCTGAAACCATAAGGCTTTTTGATAGGATGTCTCCTTGGAGTTGTTTAATATGTAAAATACGAATAGTAAAACGTGTCATGGTAGACAACAGCGGCAGCAAAGCGTAGTTAAAGATTTATTGTTTAATTAGATGTTTTAGCATTCTATTCCTGAAGCAATTTATTGTCTCTGCATTTCGAATGGTATCTGGGAGAGAATTCCATAGTTTGGGACCTTGGAAAAGTATTGTAAATTGTTTTATATTTGTTCTACATGCATGTGATCTATACGCATTAACATTTCTTGTGTTATATTTGTGAAATTGTTTGCTGGTGTTAAATAGATTGAGAAAGGAAGGTGGAAGTAAATTGTTGTGATATGAGTACATGAATTTACTAATACATAAAGAATTTATTCCATCGATATCAAGCAAATTCAGTTTGTAATAAAGAGGAGCAGTATGTGCCAAAAAATCAGAATTAGTCAATATTCTAACAATTCTCTTCTGTAGTATAAGAATGCGTTTTAAGTTAGAAGCATATGTAGACGACCAGACAGTGTTACAGTAAGTAAGATACGGATAAATTAAAGTATAATATAAAGACAATTTAGCACTTCCAGACAGGCTATGACTGGCTCGATAAATTACTCCAATAGATTTCGAATTTTTTTTGCAGATATAATTAATATGGGGTTTCCATGAAAGATTTTCATCCAACAGGACGCCAAGAAATTTGACCTGTTGTTTCTGGGTAATGAATTTGCCATCGAGTGAGAGAGATAAATTATGCCTTGTTTTCTTTTGTTTTGGTTGGAAGATAATATAATTCGTTTAATCAATATTAACGGAAAGTTTATTAGCCTTCATCCATGTAGCTATCTTTTGTAATTCTTCATTTAATACTGTACCTAACTTTACTGGATCTGAGTTAGAATAACTAATGCTAGTGTCGTCTGCAAATAGTAAAGATTCAACCAATTGCGTGGCGTTTGGAAGATCATTTATATAAAGAATAAAAAAAAGTGGGCCTAATATTGATCCTTGGGGTACACCACACTGAATAAGTCTCTGTGTGGAAAAAACATTATTATATTGAACGAATTGTTTACGATTTTTAAAATAACTCTTAATCCAATTTAATGCCACTCCACGAATGCCATATCGCTCAAGCTTTGAAAATAGAATATCATGGTTGACAGTATCAAATGCTTTCGATAAATCTAAGAAAACATTTGCAACGATTTCTTTCCGATCGATAGCAGTTGCGATTTTATTTATCAGGTGGATAAGGGCAAGATTTGTGGAATGAGTTGATCGGAAACCAAACTGATATTGATAAATAATTTCCAGCTTACTTGTAAATTCTACTAAACGATTATGCATGACTCTTTCGTAAATTTTTGAGAAACTAGACAAAATCGAAATTGGTCTGTAGTTTGTAAATATATCTACTTCACCAGATTTAAAAATAGGAATTATTTTTGCTATTTTTAGCTTATCAGGGAATATACCTGTCTCAAGAGACATATTGATAAGCAGTTTTAATGGTTCTGATATTAATTCAAACGAATATTTAATAAGATGCATTGGTATATGATCATAACCGGGTACTTTACCATTTTTAAAGGACACTATACAAATCTCTCTCAACTCATTGGTGGAAATAGGCTTAAGGAAAATTGTATCATCAATATTAGGACTCAAAAAGTCACGAAATGAAAAATTAGTTGTGGGAATCTTACTTGCTAAAGATGGGCCGATGTTAGAGAAATATTTACAAAAGCCATTAGCAATTGCAGGGGGGTCTGTAATCGTCACATTGTTTGATTTAAAAGACGATGGTAATGAAGGCTTTTTACTTTTGAAATTTATAACTTCGTTTATTAATTTCCATGTTTGCTTCAAATCACTTTTAGCTAATTCAAATTTTTGATCATAGTAATTTTTCTTCGCTAATCTGATTAAATGGTTCAATTTGTTTTTGTATTTCTTATATTTAGAATCCCTGGTCGGAGTAGGGTTAGCGAGATATTTCTTATATAACTTACTCTTTTTTCTAACAGAGGCTAATAAACCTTTGGTAATCCAAGGTGATTGCGACTTCTTGGAAGTACTCCACTTACGAGTTTTTAAGGGGAAACACTCGTCAAAATGCTTGTAATATTCTACAACAAATGTACCGTACAGTTCGTTCGGATCCTGTCCTACTAAAACGTCAGTCCAGTCAACCTGAGATAGTTTGGTTTGAAATTTGACTAAATTCAATTCGTCATAGTCGCGTATATAATATTTCGTCTTATTACTGCAAGTAACAGTTTTGGTACTAGAGAAAGCAAACACGGGTAAATGATCCGACATGTCGTTCAAAATAATTCCATTTATAGTGTTTTGCGAGAAACAGTTTGTAAATATGTTATCAATTAGTGTAGCTGAATGAGAAGTTAACCGTGTTGGCCTATTAATAAGAGGAATAAACATGTGCGAAAACAAAGCGTCGATAAATTCTTGTGTAAATGCATGTTGATTGTAATGCAATAAGTCCAAATTGAAATCACCCATAATATAGCATTGTTTATTGTCTTTAGAAATAATTGAAAGAACTTTGTTAAAAACTTCTATAAAAGAGGCAAGGTTTTGGTTGGGTGGGCGGTAAATCGTTCCAACAATGATGTTTTTCCCAATAGGGTTTATAATTTCTACAAACAAAGACTCAAGTACTTCAGGATTAGAAATTTTGCAATCTTGAATAAATTTATACTGAAAATGATCATTAAGGTAAAGACCTATTCCACCACCTGTTTTACCTTGGCGATGATTGGAGATGAAATTATAACCAGGGAGATTTACCATTTCAAACGTGTCATCGTTTAGCCAAGTTTCAGATACTCCAATGACAGAAAATGAGTTGAGCAAGTTTGTAGTTAAGGCTTTGAATTTATCAAAATTACCAAGGAGACTACGGCTATTACTATGCAAAAATGACATATCAGAGTTGTCTGGCCTATCCCCTAATAGGTCATTTTCAATCATATACCTGCTACTTGGTGGCATAAGTTCTTTCAAGTTAAAATCTGGATCAAGGTTAGTAATGGGTGAATTGTCTATAGCGGAAGGCAAATGCTCAATAGGTTAAACAATAAAGATTCTAAGCGGTCTAAGTCAAAGTTTAATGGACCATGTTCAAATTCGTATAATACTGCATGAAAAGCTTCGTCGTCTAAATTATGAAATGGTAAAGTGGGCGTAGTCTCAGAACAAAAATATGCCATCTATATAGTATTATTATAATAAAAGTAAATAATTATAAAGTATTAAAGATATCAATATAAACAATTACGAGCCCCGTCCGTACAATTCAAAAAGCTCTTGCATGTTATTGAGCTTAATAACATGCGTATCGCTCTCCGACTTTCGCAAACAAACAGCTTTATTCTTGACCCAGCAAAACTTGAAATTATTCTCCCTCTTGTACTTGTTCGCTTCGAACAAGAGCTCTTGTATGCGCGGGGTTAGATGCTCGTAGATGCTGAGGTTACTTAATTCTACATCCGAGGATAAGTTAAGTTCGTGTGGTTGTATGTTTCTTGTTGCTTTTCTGGCGGCAATGACCTTTTCTTTAGCCAGGCGACGGACAAACTTACAAATTATAGCATTTGGGCGATTTGAATGTCTTCTTGCGGGGATTCGATGTGAAATATCGATATCCTGTAACGAAGTATCCGCGCCAATGGCAGTAAATAACTTTAGACATAGTTCTGTCGTTTGTTGAGCTGTTTCATTCTCATTTGGTTGCGGCATACCGACAATTTTAACGTTATACTGATAACTGTAATCTTCTATGTGATCTATGGCGGTCGCGATTGACTCGCATTTATTAAATAAAGTACCAATATGCTTTTTTATATCTTTAAGGTCTTCGATCACGTTGTTCTTAAACATGATAATATCATCATATTGTGCACTAATAAATTCTATAGACTTATCTTTATCTTTGTCGCTTGGTTGATGTGCATGACTGCCTTCTTCTTCAGTATGGACTTGGGCTTCGCCTTTGCTTGCAATCTCTTCAGTGATTTTATCCAGCCTTCCTTCTAGTTCAGCAATATCTTTCTTTAAGGCTTGGTTCTCTTTTCTAAGCTTTGCTGCTGATGCCATCAGTACAGATTAGTTTACAATTTTAAGTTATGTCAATAGGTTTACCGGAGCGTTTTTAGACACGTCTTACTTCGACGAGAGTCAAATATACCAATGACGAGTTCTGCGAGTGGCTATTCCAGCCGCAACACGCAAAGACCACCTTCATCGCCCATAACCTACAGGCCTACGATGGATACGTTATTCTACAGTATCTCTACAAGCAAGGCATCACTCCACAAATCATCCCACGTCCTTTCTCTTACTGTCTCAGAACTAGACATAAAATTTATCGATTCCCCATGTTCATTCCTATGAAACTCGCTGAGATCCCCAAAACATTCGGACTCACTGAACAACAAAAAGGATACTTTCCTCACTTTTTCAACCGCGCGGAAAACCAGGACTATACGGGTCCCATGTCCGAAGCCCTATTCTATGATCCAAACGGTATGAGTCCCAGTGATCGCGAAAAGTTCTTGACATGGCACAAATAACTTGTCGAACGGGAGAATCAGTTCGATTTCCAAGTAGAGATTCTCCGGTATTGTCAATCTGACGTGGACATCCTACGTCGTTGCTGCCTCGAGTTCCGCGAACTGTTCCGTCAGATTACCGACGTGGATCCCTTTGCATCATGCTTAACTATTGCTTCTGCCTGTAATATATCGTGTCGATATAAGCCAGAAAACAAGCAAGCCATTGTTGCGGTGAAGATGCTGGCCTGTATCGCTCAGCGAGACAACATTGCCATACAGCACGCTCGTAACCATGGTGAGAAACGGATCGGCAAGTATCTTGTTGATGGAGTATCAACACGGTGTGGGAGATCCATGGCTGTCTCTGGCACGGGTGTGAGCGATGCTACGCCCGTGACACGGTGAACCCTGTCAACCATCTTACCATGCACGACCGTCGACAGAGGACACTCGAAAAGGCACAATATCTGCGCAACAACGGATTCAACGTCACGGAAATATGGACATGTGACATCGCACGTCAGGTTGCCGTGAGCCCGGAGATGAAACAGTTCTTCGAGAACTTCCAGATCTCCGAACCTCTGGAGCAACGACAAGCGTTCTTCGGTGGTCGCACTAATGCTATCTGTCTGTATCGCGAGGCTGGAGATGATGAGAAGATCCTATATGTCGAATTTTGCAGTCTCTATCCGTGGTGAGCATGATCATGCTAATAACAAAACATCACTTACAGCTAACCCTTTTCAGCACTGTCAGTTTTAGGTGTAACAAGTACGGAGAGTATCCTCTCGGCCATCCAGAGATCGTTGCCGAAAACTTTGCACACGTGGAAGAATACTTTGGGTTGGTTAAGTGTTCCGTGCTCCCTCCACGTGTCCTCTACCATCCTGTTTTGCCTTACCGAACGCAAGGCAAGTTGATGTTCCCGTTATGCCGTATCTTTGCCGATACCCTACAACAAGTGCTATGTCAACACAGTGACAGAGAGAGGGCTCTACATGGTGCGTGGGTGAGTCTGGAGCTGGAAAAGGCCCTGGAGAAGGGTTATCAGCTACTTCAAATCGACGAAGTATGGCACTTTCCACAACACACAAACGGGCTGTTCAAGGATTACATCGACACATTCCTTAAAATCAAGCAAGAGGTAAGATTTTAAATAAGGGAACTCTCCAGTAAATCGTTCGCTCCTGCTCTTAACTCTTTTCCTATTCTTTCCTTCAGGCAAGTGGATTTCCAGCCGGGTGTGTGACGGACCAGCAAAAATCTGATTACATCGCCGATTACGCTGCCAAAGAAGGGATCCAGCTGGCAAAACTAATGCTCAACTCTTTTGGGGGTATGCATGCTATACTGTTATTACTACTGCATTCGTTTTCTAGGGATAGTCTAGGTTTTGACATGTATTTTGAAAATCCTTTTCATTTTATCATTTCAGGAAAGTTTGCGCAACGCCCTAACATGGGTCAGGTCAAGATTGTCTCGGATCCGCCCTAGTATTTCGACCTCATCTCCAGCGATAAGATTAGTGTTACTAATGTTAACTTCATCAACGATGATTTAATCGAAGTACACTTCGAAAATGTCGACGAGTTTATCGAGGCAGGTGGGAAGACGAACGTTGTCATCGCGGCCTTCACTACTGCACACGCGCTTCTCAAGTTATACAGCGTACTGGATGGGAGCCACCCACGGGATCGTACCTCGGAGACCTTACTGATGAACTGGATGGAGCTCACATTACAACGTTTGCTTCAGGTGGTCCTAAAAACTATAGCTATGAAAGATCAAGGGAAAAACTGTCATTACAGGACGAAACAGTTCATCGACCATGAAGTCGTGTGCGACATGCTATTCTTAAACGCCATCAGTAATGAAAACGACAAAATAACCATTGACATTCCGCATAGAATTGTAAGCGTCACAAAAGATAAAGATATAAAAACGAGGAGTGAAAGGAAGGATTGTCGGCTTGTATATAGTAAACGTAGGATTGTAAATAGTTTTGATACTTTGCCATATGGCTTTTAGGAATCAGTTTGTATATAGTATACGTAGGTTTGTAAATAGTTTTGATACTTTGCAATATAGCTTTTAGGATTGTGAATAATATATCATTTGAAACATAGAAGTTGTGTGTGTATGTGTCTTGAATCTATAGGGTCGTATGGGGAATAAATTAGTCCCTAGAGGGACAGTGGGGATAAATTGTATCCCCATGGGGACATTTCCCTATACCGGGGACATTTAGGGATTAATTTATTCTCCAAAGGGACTCGTATCAATGGCTGTCAGTGGTACGAGGTGTTCATTTGATAACATGTCTCGAAAGCGAAAGGTCTGTCCCATATGCGGAAAAAAAGAATTACTGAAACTATCCAATCATTTAGCCAATGTTCACGAACTCGCTAGTCATCAAAGACAGCCCTATCTCATTCGTGCTAAGAAAATGCCCACTGACATGGAAACAGTTCTGTATATAATAAATAGACTGATCGAAACGCATCTGCATTCATTTTCATGATGTATTCTATACAGTTAAGACATCCGTTTGGCATGCTAGTGTCTGGTGGTACTAAAAGCGGTAAAACTACATTTGTCAAAATACTATTAAGCTATGCCAATGTGTTGATTGAACCACCACCCGAAAATATGATCTATTTCTATGCTGAACGTGTCCCGATGAAATCCGATTACGATCCGGTATCTTTCCGACTGACACTCATTACGTATACCAGCCTAGAGTATAAAACCGTGTTACATATCTAACTTAATTCATTTGACAATGTCTGCGTGTATGAAGAGGAACTCTGAACTTCTTAAAGTACTCGCCAAGTGTAAACCTGAACTTAGGAAAGCAATCCTGAATGCAGCCTAAGACGATTTGTTTGGCCGTTAGACAGTGTAAAAAAAACGTCTGGTTTGAAACAATAAAACTAAAACCGAGAACAGCCAAGAGACCTTCTCCGTATTCTAACGACAGTAAGTTTACCGCTGACCGGAGAAATCCTATTGCCAAACGGAGAACGCGTATCGTTCAAAAAGGCGAGGGGGTTTTACCGTTTCTGCTCACAACAGTACTGGATCAGTTAGCCAGTTTTCTATAATGGAACACGTTAGGAGATTAGTGCTCGTTTCCGAGCATACGGCAGAACAGCGAAAGAAAGCCTTAGTGCCTCCGTTGACGGCACAAGTGAGTGAAATTGACTCGGGCATGCATATGTTACTTGAACGCCAAGACATACCAGTTGACGAACGGGCCAAGTTGTATGATCAATCCCTAAAGCGATATTTGAACTTTTACGATAAGATAATGAATAAACCTGTAAAAGTAAGTGCAGTCCAGCCCCCTACGAATGAAGAGAAAAATAAGAGGAAGAAGAGAAAAAGGATGACATGGAGTCAGACATCATAGATAGTGTACCAGCCACAATGAAATCGAGAGCGCGTCAGTTGGTGAGAAGACTCAAATCAAACCAGGATATTGTCGGATAGAATGACCAGGTTCAAATGGTGTTTAAAGGAAGAGCTATCCCAGGAACTAAAATTATCGATTTGGTCAACGATTAGCTGCGTCAGAGAAAGAATTTCAATCCAGATGGCTGGGAGTTGTTTTCAAAAGTCCTCGGACATGTGAACGTGCCAGAAGGTGTGGTTCGAAACTAGAATCGTTTGGCACTTATTCGCCAATATAAAATAAAGGGATTGCCTGAAGAACTACTACCTACCCCTCAAAAAACCCGGTCACCACTATCCCAAATGCAAAAGGAGAAAAGAAAGAAACGTAGAGACATAAACATTAGTCCATATAAATGGTTAAAATAATTTATTTCTTGTAATAGATCTATGTTTACAATAAATTTATTCTAAACTAAAGATATGAGTACCATTTTTCTATAAAGTCACGCACAAGCATATCGTTTATTGTCTGCAAAAATGTTCGCAGTCGTTGACATGGGAATCGCTCTGCAACGATGTAAAGCAAAGAACAGTGTATACTGTACGCACACGTCCGATGTGGATGCTTGCAACACTTTCTTGTTACTTGTAAATGCATTGCAATATTTTTCTAAAAATCGAGTAAATGCCTGGCTGTAAAATCCAGGTGCTTCCCCATAGGAATCCCAAAACTCTCCTTTTCCGCCGGTTGTCAGATACATAGCCACCCAATGCGTTCCCGGTTTATTGCTGGGGTCCGTATTGAAAATAAATCCCTTTGGTTTTCGTATTTTTGCAGGTAACCGATCCGACGGTAAAACGTCCGTAAACACCGTCTTTGTAAAATGTATCTTGCTGCAGGATATGAAGTAACTGACCTGAATTCATGAGTTAAAGTCGCAGAGCACGTTACGGTTCGCATCTATCTCGATAAGACTTTGAAATTCGCCCAATACCACAATATTTATAGCATTCTCCAAAGCTGCTCCAATTTGACATTCGATCGACACGTTGCCGTTTCTGATTGGCTGTGCATGATCGACAATACATAAATCAGGCGTGAGATCGAACACGAATAGCGTGTACCCGGAGGCGTACTCGTCTCTATCAATCCCGTTACCCTGATTCTCGAATATTTTATGCGTACCTGCATAGAGAGTTTGAAAAGCGGAAATGTAATATTTTCCTCCATCAAATCTCAATTGCAATGGTTTTCCAAGTAAATTTTCGCCGTTGACCGTGAGTCCCATGGTGGTGATGTTGTAATTCTTGAAGTTGAAAGGATTCTTTGCGTAGGAACCGTTGAATGCGTCAGCATCAACCATTTCGATAACGATGCATTTAGGTAAGGCGCCTTGAAAGATGTTGGGCTGTTTCCAGATATGTTTTCCCGAGGAACGGATACAACCTTGCAATCGACACGATTAATCGGATACTTGGCCGTTGTTTTTTGAAGGGTACTGGAGTGACTCATGACGATGCTGGCTGAGACGTTGACTCGTCGCACGCGAAATGTACAATCTTCGATAACGACTTTGTAATCAGGATTATCTGCAGACGATACCATGCAGAAAGGGTTTCTCGACCTCACGAGCTTTATCTTGATGGGTACAGCGCCTAGAATGTATAGATCTTGTGCGAATAGATCTGAATGAAGTCTTCCTTCCATAGATACGGATTTCGATTCCCGTGCATTCAATGCTACTTCCCATTGCCCTGGTAACACTATCGTTTCGGCTAATTTTACTCGAAATTTAGCCTCTGTATTTTGGGGAAAGTATTTCATGGAGCTATTACTTGGTAAGGTGAGATCAAACTGTGTTGCCATGATGAACGCTTGAACACAAATGATGATAAGTTTCAACGGCATTTATTTATAAATCTTTTACATTTTCTGCTGCTACCCATGAATTAAACTTTTCAGGGTATCCTAACCATTTTACAAAATATTCCCTACGTTTATTACGCATGCGTGATCTAAGTATTTGTTCTACTCTATAAAAATCACGATCTGTCTTGTTGACTTTCTGCAATTCTTGTTTGTAGAATGTTCCGTGTAATTCGTCGTTATCGTAATCAGCAATTCTGTGCACAGGTGGCCGTCTGGATACGCGTTTCGTTACGGTAAACACGTCTTCGGTCCAGTTTGGTAAGTAGCCTTTCTTGAATGTTCTTCTTGTCTTGTTGATCCGTACTTGGTCGCCAATGTCGAACTTAAATCGAACGGGTTTTTGGGGTTCTTCGCCGTAAAGTTTTTGCCATACAATGCTCTCATTAGTTTCGTTCACGTCAACGGGTCTCATACCGATACTGCGATGTCGCGAATAGTAGTTATAGGACTTAACCAGTTTCTGGAGAATGTCCATGTACTTTAACGTGTTATTTGCTGTAAAGTATTTCCACATTTTCCCCTTAAGCGTACGATTGAATTTTCTACGATTGTTGCTTTCGTTTCATTCTGCGTTGTAAAGAACCGAATACCTTGTTTCTTTAAAAAGGCTTGAAATTTTCGGTTGGTAAACTCCGTACCTTGAAAAGTTTCGGGTTTGCGGTGCTTTTTCAGAATTTTCTCAAACGCTCTGGCCAGATTTTCTCACGTTTTTGCTTTGATCGGTTCAACCCACGCATACTTGCTAAGTACATCTATCACGGTTAAAATATATTTGTCGTTATTATTGTACTTTGCTAACGAGTCCATAATTACTAGATCCGCCTCCCACTGTTCATCGATAGCTCCTACTATAACGCGGTTACACTTGAAACGATATCGAACTGGCTTGTGAAGAGTGTACGTATCTTGTGTTCGCAACCATGACCGTATTTTATTCCGCGGTATTTGATACTTCCCATCGTTTCTAACGGTGCGAAAAATGGAGTCTACGCCACCAAAACTTGCTGGGCTTTCTGGGTTGTAATACAGACTGCTCAGATATTTTTCCGCCATCAACGTCTGATGCCTGAATTACAATTCTACCTCCGCAACAGGCAGAAATACAACGTATTTTGCGAAAGAAATTTCTGATTGAGATTTCCGGGAGAGGCTTACCGCAGCAAGTCATCCTTTCACCACAACGGTTGAGGCGAAATGAATGATGCGAGATTTACAAGCTAACATATAAAGCTAATAATGTACAGGAAAATGCTAATACAATCGCCCATTTTTTGCATGATTTTGGTTTTGGAACGCTTATATTCCGAAAATAAGAAATACAGTATCTAACATTATGTCGTATACATTTTTCGGTTTCGCAATTTGAGTATATGAAAGCTAAATAGGCACAAAGTCGACCAAAGTTTGAAACATTTATTTCTCTGTACAGTTGCTGATAATCACAACTAGGTCCTCGCAATATATCCCCATGGTTATCAAGGATAGTGTGTAGATGAAACGCTAGTGTCTCCTTATCGATTTGAACATTATTTTGTTGCAATTCGTCAAAAATAACATCTAAGACTTTCATCGTGCAAGATCAAAAGCCAAATGAACACAAGCATACAAACAACATGATATTTATGGATATTTACAGCTAGGCTTTTGACCACAAAACCAAAATGTTCCATGTTGTGTTCTCGAAGAGGCTGTTGGTTTTTCGTGTAGACACTCCATTTCGTTCGAGATACCCGGGGTAAATGAACAGACGCGATGCGTTGCTTCAAGTTAATGTGTAGAAAAACTAATTATCTATTATACGATGACAAAGACTTTTTGTGACGTAGATTAGCATTGCCCATGCAAACTTGCCCACATCCTCTCGCCAATATGACAGGTAATTTATAATGCAATAAAGTTTACGATTTTCTTCGGTTAGACGCTGTTCTCTCAATGATTTTAAAAATAGCGGATCATCGTTGCTTTCCAGCTGTTGTAAACGTGTACGCATGTTCTCATGACAAATCATTTTCAAAACTCTTGTCGCTTCAAGAAATTCGGTCCAAATACAACGTTTGCGTTTCACTTGCTTCACCGCGTCTGCTGTAACAACAACCATTTTTCCTCGTCTTCCATCATAAGACAGTCGTGGTTTCTTTGACTGGGATGACTGACTTGACAACCGTAGCAGCTGTCTACGCAGATTTCAGAAATTTCGTTTTGAATTGCATGGATATAAATGGCTTCCAGTAAGTGAACAGATGCTTCGCCTTCCATGTTTAAAAGTAAAATTAAACACTCTTTCTTGGCTTCAACGTGCCATATGGCGGCTTATAGGGTTATATAATTTGAATACACTAGTCATTAACAGGTCATTAATTAACTACATGACTGAACACATTGTCATTTTATGCTCAAAGCGTGATCATTAAATCCTAACTTATTTCCTTAAAAAGACATATTATTGTTTCGGCAGTCGAGAAGATAAATTTATCGGCCTCCGCTCTTACCAGTTGAGCTAACAGCAGAGCTTGTTTTATTTTTATTTTTACTATGAGTGAGAGTGGAAAGAAAAGCATATTGCCAGGAGCGGGGATCGAATCCACGACAGGGGAAAAAATGGCTTACAACGTCAGTCTATATGTTGCCAAGTGCGGGATTCGAACCCACGTTCTTTGGGACTTTTACCAAATCGGCCACCCTGGCTTAACGATTTACTAAACATCAGAATCATATTTAAGTATGAATTTTCCGCCTAACGCCTTTACTAACGCAGCATTTTAAGGCAATGAATAATTGTGCCAATATTTAATTTAATTACTTTTTTACGGTAAATCCTCGGAAATCATTCGCAAAATACTCGGGCTCCTAAAAGAGTGGGAACAAATGACGTCATCTTCGGGCGGGAGTCGAATGTAAATCGGGATGAATAATTAATTAGGGAAGAAGGCGTAAAGGAGCAAGGCAATGATGACGTCATGAATACATAATGAGATGGCATGCCTTTGCATACTAATTACTTCCGTAGCCAGAGTGGGGGTATTACTACTAATGTTGACCGGCCATCTATAAGCTTTTCTATTAGCTCTTACGCCTCTCATCAACAGTGTCGGCACCTTTCCTTCACAAACAGTGTTCCAACATTCGCATTTCTCATAAAATATCCCAAGGTGTCTTCCCTTCTCCCTCGTATACATCACGGGGAACTACTCTGAACTTTCTAAACTTGATTGAAAGATTTGAACAATGAAATGCCTGACATTGAACCAGGGCATTTTTTAAGAAATCGTTAGTTGGGTGGGGGGGCATAATCAAAAGGGGATGTAACAGGTAGGTGGTGTATTACATGTGTGGGAAGCTGAAAGGGGTCTGGGGTCGTACAGGTGGACCAATAGCCTGCATACCGCCTACAACTCTGGCATATTTCGAGTCATTCTGAAATATACAAAATAGGGATGTACAAAACATTTGTAAACAAAATGTCACGCATTTAGTGGTCAGATCAGGTTTCCGATAAAAAATAATCTTTTTTCAGATCGTTCGAATGTTTTTTTACCGCGATGAAGCGTAATATAGAAACAGGGAGAGCTTCGTGAAGATATTGAGGGTTTGGATGGCATATTGACAATGGATAATGTAGTTTTTGATGGAGAAACGAATGTCAACGAAGGCATACTTTAATATCCTGACATTAGCGTTCGCTCTTCTTCGAATACCGAAGGGTTCTAAGTCCATGTTACGCACACAATAGGGTTAGGGTTAGGGATTGGGTCGGTTTTAGGGTCAAGATCAAAGAGAAATATTCGTGACTCGTAACATGGCGTTATAACCTACCGAAGATCCGTTTAACTTTCAAGTATCTATGGCTATTGCATGCCCAATTTTCTGATGTGCTAAAAAATTGACTGAGAGAAGTTATTTCCTTGTAGTTTGTGCGACAAAGTTTGCGAATGATGGCCTAACAAGGTCTGACAAGACACACGGAATCAAAATACTTGGGTACGCACAACAAAAGCTTGGCTTCTATATCTTCTAGTTTAAATAATGTAAATATGTTTAAATAATGTACTCTATAGAAGGCCGGCGAAGTCATCATATCTTGCAACTCGATGGCAATTTTATGTTAGAAGCTGGTAAAAATCATATTCATACTCAAATAGATGTAAGTAATAAGGTTTGTTGTGCTACGAAGTCGAAATCTCGTATTTTGAATGAAAAATATGAGATTTCTAAGCCTGCTTCCCGCCAAATTGCGGTAGTTTAACGTGAAACGATTACCGACACGTCTGCTGCTATGAGGCAGACTTCTTTGCTCTAATTGGCTATCGGCATTGGTTCCTAAATTGGTCAGCCAATGAGCGAACGTCGAAAAGTTCTGACGCTTCTGGTTTTTGCAACATATGATATTTATAATTTATTAAACAATTATTGGATGAGGTTTTTGTGATACCCGGAATTATCAAGGTCAAGGTAAGTGTCATCAGGCGAAGCCGAATGCTGAGATTCCTACAGAATCCTACAATTAATTTTTAAACTTATTTTCAACAGCCTATGAAAAGAAAGTATTAAAAAGAAATATTGACAAAAATCGAAGTCCATGGATGACAAGAAGTATCGCAAAATCAGTTAAACAAAAGAACAAGGTATATAAAATATACCTACATTACCCTATCGTAAAAAAAGAAAAAACATACAAACAGTATAAAAATAAATTAAATCATGTAATAAAATTGGCAAAAAAGAAATATTATGAAGAACAGTTAATATAATATGAACATGATACAAAGGTATTATGGAATACATTAAATGAAATTATGAATCAAAATAAGACAAGTACGATGTTACCAAAATAATTTAATGGAAACATCCCTGGAGAAAAAACAATTGATCCAAACACAATAGCAAATAGATTTAATGACTATTTTGTAAATATTGGCCCAGGACTAGCAAAGAAACTACCGAATAGCAAAACAACCTTTGATAAATACCTTCCTAACAACTGTAAAAATAGCTTCTTTATTAGACCAATTACGAAATATGAATTAGAAAATGAGATAAACAATTTGATTACCAAAAAATGTCCTGTGTATGATGGTATACTGAGTTCACAAGTTATTAAGACGATTGCTACAGAAATTTCTGAACCACTTTCACCCATATTCAACTTGACCTTCCTCACTGGGATTATTCCTGATGATCTAAAAATAGCCCTAGTTACCCGAAAGTTAGTAAAGTTAGTAACGAAAAATGATAATTTATTAAGAATTTTCGACCCATATCTGTTCTCACTTGTTTTTTTAAATTGTTAGAAAAGCTTATGTATCAGAGATTAATTAACCACATAGAAAAAAAACAACATATTAACACAGAATCAGTATGACTTTAGGGAAAATAGATCCACTGAGCTTGCAATCATTAAACTTGTTGACAGTATTTCTAAAGCAATCGATAAGGGAGAATACATAATAGGTATTTTCCTCGACTTGTCAAAAGAGTTTGACACTATTAATCACAAGATTCTGATCCAAAAACTTGAACACTATGGTATACGGGGAATAGCTCAATTATGGTTTCAAGATTATTTAAAGAACAGAAAACAAATGGTTAAAAGAAATGGCAATTAGAAGTGGCGTCCCACAGGGGTCAATTCTTGGACCAATTTTATTGCTGCTCTATATAAATGATATTGAAAATTGCAGTAAATTAGCTTCTTTTATATTATTTGCAGATGACACTAATAATATATTTTACAGTCTAGAGACACTCAATAATACTATGCAAACAGAAATTGATAAAGTCGCTGAATGGTTAAATGTAAATAAATTAACTCCAAACACTACTAAAACAGAAGTAATTTTATTCAGATCTTCAAATAAATGGCAAAGATATTGAACAAGTTAAAAGTACAACCTTCCTTGGCATTATCATTGACGAATGTTTGACCTGGAAAGATCATATAACTAAGGTAACAAAGAAAGTAATTAAAGCTGCTGGTATAATAACTAAAGTACGACATTTCATAAACCGAAATGCCTTAAAACTAATATATTATGCATTAGTCTATCCATACTTGATATATGGCAACCTAACATTTGGTAATACTTACAAAAGTCGAATTCAAAAAATAATGAATACCCAAAAAATACGCGTAAAAGTACGCCTAATAACATTCAAATCTTACTTAGAACATAGTGAGACAATTTTCAAAGAATTAAATATCCTAGACATCTTCAAAATAAATTACTATTTAACCGCCTTATTTAGGTTTCGATACCACCACCTTGGTATTTACTAGATTTTTTTTTTAAATTACTTTCTAAAAAACAACCAAATTCATGAATATAACACGAGAAATGCATCACAACTTCGCAAATGTTACAATAGGACAAATTATGTAGAACACACTCTCTCAAATAAAGGATTTGATGTATGGAATTCGTTAGAAACAAAACTTAATGGGATAAATTCCTATAACATCTTCAAAAAGCAAATTAAGCAACATTTTTTGCAGCACACAACTACCAGTTAATATATAAGACAAACCATAAAACGCATTATATGTATATGATATATAAAAATATAAATACATTTACAATACTATAGTATTCACTTGTATAATGAGAACACTCCCGCCCTCTTTTTCTTTCTTGTATATATATATATATATGTATTCTTCTAAACATTATTCTGGTTTTTCCATATTTATCAATTGACTGTAAATAGTAATTGATTATGTAATCTAACACAATTGAACATAACTAGGGGACTAAATAAAAAGTCTGCAAAGATTTCTAGTAGGTCTCTAGTCCAAGATTTTTAGAAATTATTGTAATATTTTAAGTAAATTAATTGTACATGGGAAAAAAATAATTAAAAAAACAAAAAAAAAACTATATTTTGCAACAACATATTTTTTTGTCAGAGAATCGAGCCTAACAACATACTAATAGATAAGTTTCAATGCTATGAAACGGTAGAAAAAATATTTTTGGTATTGGACCCCTTTAAAGCGTTTTAAACGGGTAAGTGTTTATTTTGCATACTTGCTTTTGTAGTTTTGCCGTCAATTGGCATGCACTATAGTTTGTGGTTTTGAAAATGCGTAGTTAATCTTAAAAATTGTTTTAGTAGTAATTCAAATGCGTTACATAGAAAAGAAACAACATATTTTATCTAAAAAAACTCATAGTATAAAAATACTGTTCAAAAAACAGTTGAAGTTTTGACAATTTCGAAACGCTTTGTGAGACGTCTAAGATTGAATTTTACGGTAAATCAAAGCCAAAAGAAAACAAAATAACATACCTATCAGTAGTATTATAGAGGCCGATCAACCCCCTTTTTGGGGAGTGCCGCAGGGGTGCAGCAGCCATTAACATACAGGGGAAGCAGCGTGGGGGTGCGTTCGTTAAATATTAGAGGAGATTAATATTCAGGGTGTGCGTACACATGACGTCATCATGATGTGCGCACAAGGGGATGTGCACACTTAGGGTATTAATATTTAGGGAGTGCGCACATGACGTCATTCGTTCCCACTCTTTTAGGAGCTCGAGTATTTTGCGAATGATTTCCGAGGATTTAAAAGAGTGGGAACGAATGACGTCATGTGCCCACTCCCTAAATATTAATACCCTAAGTGCCATACCCCCTTGTGCGCACATCATGATGACGTCATGTGTGCGCACACCCTGAATATTAATCACCTCTAATATTTAATGAAAGCACACCCACGCTGCTCCCCCCCTGTATGTTAATGTACCATATGCTAATGAGTTGCGGCACCCCGTATGTTAATGGTTGCGGCACCCCTACGACACCCCCTACAGCACCCCAAAAAAGGGGGTTGATCGGCCCCTATAATACTACTCCTAGCTACTTTATATAGTTGGGCAATAGCGTTGTCTCGAGTTGACGGCACGAATTCCGACCCCCCGCCAAGACTCAGACAAACATTGGCAACTCTTAATATAAATTATATTATGATTGAGAGCTTGCTGTGAGTTATTTTGATAATTTGATAGTTTGTTTAAAGTTTATTTGTGCGGAATCATACACACGTTTTACTTTTTGCTTTAGTCGAAGTGCCAGTGTCGATATTTTTGCTTTGGTACTTGTAATATAGGCTATTTCGTCGCTTTAGTATGGACTATTCTGTCGCTGCTATAAATAGGTCTACTACCCTATATAGTCTATGTTGCTTTCGTGTTTGTGCGAAGTTTGGACGCTATTTTTTTGTACGAAGTTTGGACGCTTTGGACGCTAGTTGGAGTGCCCATTATTTTGCTCTTTTGGTGTTTTATATTCGCTTTAGTGTCCATTATTTTTAAAATTTACTATTTTGTCGCTGTATTAGTATCCACTATTTACCTCTTAGTTTTAATACTAAAGAAGCTAGGTCTAGGATTGTCTACTATTCTATCGACTATATTCTATATTTAAAATAGGGATTTATTTCAAATGAAAGATTAATTGTCACTTATACTTAAAATAATTTCAAATATAAACTCTTTTCACTGAGGAATCTTCCGTTGATAAGTAAAACTATTTTGCTTTGACAATAAAAAAAATATGTTGAAAAAATAATTCACAAGCCGGTTAACTTATTGATTTAATAGTCTATTTTTAAATATCAGTTCTGTAAAATAGAGAACCGCCCTTTGGCACTGTGTCTGGTTTAAAAATGAATTCTACAACAGTGCTTCTCCGATAAATTTAACAACTCTCACTGAAAACTACGGCGTTCCCGGCTCATATTTTGAGCATGATCCATCGGATTATACTGTCGATTAACTCAAGCGGTGGTTACAATGTAGAGGCTTCAAGCAAAGTGGTAAACGCCGAAGGCCCTTTACCACTTTGGCCCTTTACCGTGGGCCCTTTCTCGCCTGGCCAATGAACTGCACAAATATATGTCATATGTGTTCCTATTTATTATTGATACATCAAAGTTTTTCCGCGAACATGCTGAAACCCAGCGACGAGACTTTTCAATTCCTTGCGATGGTCCTGGAAAAAGTACTTCATGTTACAATAACTTTGGGGTAATCGGGAGAAGATATCAAAAAGTGTCTCTAAAAACGTCTGATGGCAACTTCGTGTTAGAAGCTGTGGCAACAAACACATTCATACTCAGATAGATGTAGAAAAAAAGGTTTGAGTTGTTGCCAAGCGGAAAAATGAATTTTTAAGTGAAAAATCGAGAGTGTTTAGGTCGCCTTCCCGCAACGTCGCGGCAACTAAGCTTCAAACGATTGCCGAAAATTACGTTGCTATGCTACAAGTTTCTTTACTCTGATTTGTCATCAATAACGCTTACCTAATTCGTCGACCAATGAGCGAGCGTAAACGCGTGTCCATTTCCGGTTTTTGTATTCACGATGTAAACAAACTGAGAAGACCGAGGAAGAAACTTGCAAAGTCTTACGATTTCAGCGATATTTAGGTAAGATTTTTCGTCTTAAAGCCATATATATTCCGTAAACATATTGTACTTTGTTCAGTGACACTGATTTTGCCATTGTGTGTCAAATTTATTTTATTCTTGTGCCAAAATTCTTCGTACTTCTTCTGACCTTATTTAGTTAGATTCTACTTGTCTAGTACTTGCCTTTATAGGATATTTGAGTGTTCGTAGTTGTCTAGATTAATAAATACAATCGAATTCACGGATAAAAATATACACAACTGATATATTTTGCCGTAAACTTCGTGCGATTATATATTAGCAACGCGCATTATTCAAGGCTATGTATTTCATTTGCCATATAAAATCCGTAAAGCAACTTGGAGTAAACTAGACTTGGCCATTGTTACTCTATAATTTTGAGGAAAACAACTATTACAGGCTAATTTGAACTAAACGCTGGCTTTATAAAAGTCTATACAAGACTGTAAAAAAAGAATACGATATAAATTGACAGGAGCAGGTCATTGGCATTACCATGCAACTATGCAAGCATGCACAGTGTCAGTGATTATGATTCTAGTAAGTTGTGCTACACAGTACAGTACACTGCAAAAAAAGTATTTTTGAATTTGAGTAAAATTACTCAAATATTTGAGTAAAACGTTTGCTTTACTCAATTCTTGTGTACATTTACGCAAATATCGAGTAGTTCTACTCGAAATTTTGAGTAAAGTGTATTACTCAAGTGTTTGAGTAAAATTGGTTTGAGTAAATGGGACGATATACTCGACGAGCTGAGTAAATATACTCACACTGAGTAAAATAACTCGAATTTACGAGTAAACTTGATGTTTTACTCAACTGCTGAGTAAACCGATCATTTGCTATGACGTTTTACTCAAGTGCTGAGTAAAGTGAATGTTTGAGTAAAACGTTTTACTCAAGTGCTGAGTAAAGTGAATGTTTGAGTAGAACGTTTTACTCAAGTGCCGAGTAATATTACTCAAATATTTGAGTAAAGTTAGTTTTACTCAATTCTTGTGTACATTTACGCAAATATCGAGTAGTTCTACTCGAAATTTTGAGTAAAGTTTATTACTCAAGTGTTTGAGTAAAATTGGTTTGAGTAAATGGGACGATATACTCGACGAGCTGAGTAAATATACTCACACTGAGTAAAATAGGTTCATTACTGTGAACAAACTTGATATGACGCAAAAGTTTCTGAAATGTGCGCCCCGAATATTGAGCGCAAAAAGCGCAATCGAACATCATTTAAGCGTTTCCATAAAGATTTCATTTGGGAACTAAATCCATCGCCCACAAAGGTGATTGTGGTGTGAGCAGTAAAATGAAATTCAATCCGAGTGTGACATTGTGACAGCCCAAAGACAAAGGATTAAAAATTCACTGACAAAGCCACAAAGTCAAAGCCAAAGGGTTAAACAGAACCACGCGACAATTTAAGAAACTAAATGATAAAATATAAACCGATTGTCGTCATCTTGTCATACTTGTGACTTGATATTCAAGATAAAATAGAATAAAAAAAATGTGAGATATTCCGACTACTTCGAGGTCAATATCGAAGTCAACATGGTTGGTACACAGTGTCATTGCTATCAAGTTGACAAAACAACAAGGCTATATGGCTATATGCCAGTTAATTGCCTGGTCATTGGATAGATAATTAGTTAAAATATACTACGATTAACCTAAGGAAAATGAGAGAGTCCTTTGTTGCTGGCTTTCAAGCCATTGCTTAGTTCAGGTTTTCTGAGATTTCAGTTTTAAATTCAATTTTCAGTCGGTTTAGTAACAAAGGATTGTGAGATATTATGTAAAACATATTTAACTCTAACATTTTTTAACTGGGATATTGAGACACAAAAAGACTATTTTTAGTTTATGTTTTGTCCTTGAATTTACAAAAGATTGAATAGTGAAGAGTAGGAAGTGTTGCTGGCGTGACAAAGCGCGGGCGGGTTCAGGAAAGAAACGCCAACGTCTCAAGCGAAGTTTCAATAATTGATCATACACACATAATATAAGAAATCTTTATCACTGCATCGCATTTAAATGCATATGACATATTGAATAGCTTTTTATATTTGTTCCAGTTTCATACAAGCCACAAGGGTAGTAAAATGTCACTGTGTTAGGGGACTGTTCAGATTTATTTTTCGTCTTAATGTCACTAAAAGTCCTCTACATAGCGAAAGTTTGCGAACTGCCGAGGTTTAAAAATGAACTACTGAGTACTGATTTAACCAGGCGATGAAATAAAATTTCATGCTTTTCAACTTGGCCAATCACAGCTCGAGATAAACAAACTGATGACGTTATAGAGCTGCACCAATCAGCGTTCGACGCGCAAATATTTGAGTAGTTGACAGTGGTTTGTCGCGCTCAAACCACTGCAAAAATCATCATTATCCAACGTAGAAAAGTCAGAAAGATGGAAAGATCAGTCGACGGAGTAAAAGAGTGGTTGGTCCAACTTGGTTTTGAAGATTATTGCGAGAAATTTGAAGGTAAATATATACATAATTCCAATTTGATTGTAACGCGCGAGTCGACGCTCGAGTATTAACATGATTATCTAAGCTCACATGTGTTCTTCTCAGACTTGTCTATTGATCTGGGTAAATGGGATGAACGATGTATCAGTATTCAATGTATTATATGTTAAATCGTGTCTATATAGTAAATAGCATGTCGACGAACCGTTTTAAACTGAGTAGGTTCCGAGTTAACATTTCGCCAATCATTCGGCCATTGTGTTTGAGTTTTGTTCGGCGTCATGCCGCATGGCACCAACTGCATAGACCAGATAAATGCAGTTTTCATTACAGACGGTTATATAATATATCGCGTATTACAAACTCACCGTTTGTTGTTTATGACTTGACTGTAATAAATATAACTAACCAGTTCGCGTATTCCGAAGCAAAAGCGAATATTTTTAGGTGAGATGCACAGCATCCGGCCGACAAATATTATAAAGGGCGCGCAGTGCTTTCTTTCATCTTTATTTCTTTGACGCCAGAATATATGCAAGGGTATTGCGATAGTAAGATAAAATGGTTTATGCGAAACGTAACGACTTTGGTCTTCACGGTTGAAGGACAGTTAAAAAGACAGAGACAGCACCAGTATGCAAACAATACGTTGACAAACATCTAAATTCAATCAACCATGCTATATAATTATACAGTAAATCTGTGGCTCTCGTGTGCAACGTCCTTAGGCTTAAGGTAGCCAGTTTCGATACATGATGTATATACTGAAGCGAGTGGTACTAAGTATCTTCGTTTAGTTAATAGTATGGTTCAAATTTTGGCGGAAATTAATTATCTTTACATCGGTTCTTCCTGTTGCAAGCTGGCTCTAAGACCTGCTAAGACAAACCAAACCCTGTTTGAGTAGAGTCTGGGTTTTGGTCGAAGGTCGAGTGTCGCGGGTCGCACGTCGAGGGTCGAGGGTAGAAGGTCGAGGGTCGAGGGTGGCAGGTCGAGGGTCGTAAAATTCGCTGAAAAGCTTGTAAGCTTTTATATATTCGCTTTACAAATTTCCAATTGAACTTTTACAAAACCTGGCAAGGTGGACGTTCAGACCGCCCACAGCGAATGCAATTAGAATTTCAGTACTAACCGACTTTTCAAAACAAAACTCGACGACTAGCTAATTCAATATTATCGGTCAACAAATGTTTGTGTTATGTTCCGAGACAGTTGTCTTCTTTGACTTGCTTGATAAGAATGCGCAAAGGTACTATGTGGAGAACGGCTTAGCATTATTAAAAAGGTCCGTTTGGCAAGGTTCCCTGTAGGCAAATTTTATTAAACATTCATCAGTTCATTGACGTGCGTGAACACCTTGCCAAAACCTAGACTCTGCCGCGCGCATCGAATGTCTTCAGTCACAGCATGTGGAAAAATACTTCGTCAAAAACTGAATAGTATATTATGCCGCCTATTTTTGTTGCACGTATTTGTGAGATGAAATGAAATGTAGGGAAGTTCTGTGCGTGAATGCACTATACTATGCGTTACAAATCCTTAATTCTTTTTCTGATGTTTTTTCATGATTCTTAAACAGTAATTTTACACTGCATGTCCAACAGCGTGTTCCGTGTCGTTTTCATACGCAACATAGCCGGAGGCTAATTGCGCCCTTCATTCAAATTCTCCCTCGTTTTACAACAATACGCGACTAATAAACCCTTATAAAATTTGAAAAGATCGGTTAGTACTGAAATTTAATTGCTTTCGCTGTGGGCGGTCTGAACGTCCACTTTGCCAGGTTTTGTAAAAGTTCAATTGGAAATTTGTAAAGCGAATATATAAAAGCTTACAAGCTTTTCAGCGAATTTTACGACCCTCGACCTGCCACCCTCGACCTCCTACCCTCGACCCTCGACGTGCGACCCTCGACCAAAACCCAGACTCGTTTGAGTACTGTGGGAAGTGAGAATCATTTTTCATAACCAGATGATGACTCTAACTGTGTATTGCTCTTCTGGTTTGTTTAAATAAAATACAATTACTTTACCACAATGGATAATTTTACAATGAACTTAGCCATATATTTTTTACTTACAAACTTAGAAAACAAAATCGATGGACAAGCTTTGATGTACCTTACCGAGAGGGCCCTTGAACAACTGATTCCAACAATAGGCGATCGGATGAAATTTTTGAAAGTGCTAGAAGACCAGAAGGCGTCTAAAGCGCAAAATGAAGGTTCATCAGCCAGTACTGAGAAGAGAAGGAAAGAAAGTAATGGCAGTGACGAAATTGAGGAAACTGGAGTCAGGTTAGTTTACTACATTGTCAAATGGTAAAAAAGTGCTCTTTATATGTAAATTGTTAATTTGACAGCCTCAAAATTAGCTTAAAGAATTTGCTCATATTACTGAAATCTTGGGTTGTATATTTCAAAATTCCTGGAGGTGCATACCTGAATCACTATAGAAATGAGGTCACAAATTTTGCCCCTGAAAGCTTGTGTCCTCAACTTGCTTCTTATGCCCATGAATTAGACAAATTAACTTTCCAATATTGGTTAATCAGTAGATAAAATAGCATACAATCGCACTGCCCAAAATTGGCACTGCTTTGTACTCCTGCCAGTGAGTTTCCTTGTTTGTTATATGAAATCATAAACATGCTTAGCCTGCAAAAAGGTTGAATGTTAAATAGGACACCACCCTTAAGCACCATGTCTGAAGCCAAGTGCCATAAGTAACATTTTTATGAGAATATGACTTGACCATGTACTAACAGTGATGTTTAGCAGCTTTTACGCAAGGTGGTTAATGCCAAAGAGGATACACATAAGTTTATATAAAATAACATTGCATGAAAACGTTTGATCCACCAGATAATCATGCGCTTAATTTCAGTGTAATAGGTAGCATTGTTATTAATTATGCTTTGACCCTGTACTAGCAGTGCTGTTTAACAGCTTCAGTGCAAGGTGGTTAACGCCGCCTTTTGCCTTCATCTCTTCCTGGTGGCACTTGCAAAAGAGCCGCCAGTTGTTGAGGACTGTGAAGCCAGGATTCAAGGCATGTAGTATATACATTTATGCTAATGCACATAGTGTTGCTGTGCAAGGTGGCCTCTGGCCGCCTTTCGCCGGCACCTCTTTTGGGTCGCATGCTTTTGCAAGCCGCCCGACAAAGGATATGCATAAATTTATATAAAATAACATTGCATGCATGAAAACTTTTGATCCACCAGATGATCATGCTTAATTTCAGTGTAATAGGTAGCATTGTTATTAATTATGCTTTGACCCTGTACTAGCAGTGCTGTTTAACAGCTTCAGTGCAAGGTGGTTAACGCTGCCTTTGCCTTCATCTCTTCCTGGTGGCACTTGCAAAAGAGCCGCCAGTTGTCGAGGACTGTGAAGCCAGGATTCAAGGCATGTAGTATATACATTTATGCTAATGCACATAGTGTTGCTGTGCAAGGTGGCCTCTGGCCGCCTTTCGCCGGCACCTCTTTTGGGTCGCATGCTTTTGCAAGCCACCCGACAAAGGGATATGCATAAATTTATATAAAATAACATTGCATGCATGAAAACTTTTGATCCACCAGATGATCATGCTTAATTTCAGTGTAATAGGTAGCATTGTTATTAATTATGCTTTGACCCTGTACTAGCAGTGCTGTTTAACAGCTTCAGTGCAAGGTGGTTAACGCCGCCTTTTGCCTTTATCTCTTCCTGGTGGCACTTGCAAAAGAGCCGCCAGTTGTTGAGGACTGTGAAGCCAGGATTCAAGGCATGTAGTATATACATTTATGCTAATGCACATAGTGTTGCTGTGCAAGGTGGCCTCTGGCCGCCTTTCGCCGGCACCTCTTTTGGGTCGCATGCTTTGCAAGCCGCCCGACAAAGGATATGCATAAATTTATATAAAATAACATTGCATGCATGAAAACTTTTGATCCACCAGATGATCATGCTTAATTTCAGTGTAATAGGTAGCATTGTTATTAATTATGCTTTGACCCTGTACTAGCAGTGCTGTTTAACAGCTTCAGTGCAAGGTGGTTAACGCCGCCTTTTGCCTTTATCTCTTCCTGGTGGCACTTGCAAAAGAGCCGCCAGTTGTTGAGGACTGTGAAGCCAGGATTCAAGGCATGTAGTATATACATTTATGCTAATGCACATAGTGTTGCTGTGCAAGGTGGCCTCTGGCCGCCTTTCGCCGGCACCTCTTTGGGTCGCATGCTTTTGCAAGCCGCCCGACAAAGGGGATATGCATAAATTTATATAAAATAACATTGCATGCATGAAAACTTTTGATCCACCAGATGATCATGCTTAATTTCAGTGTAATAGGTAGCATTGTTATTAATTATGCCTTGACCCTGTACTAGCAGTGCTGTTTAACAGCTTCAGTGCAAGGTGGTTAACGCCGCCTTTTGCCTTTATCTCTTCCTGGTGGCACTTGCAAAAGAGCCGCCAGTTGTTGAGGACTGTGAAGCCAGGATGCAAGGCATGTAGTATATTATACATTTATGCTGATGCACATAGTGTTGCTGTGCAAGGTGGCCTCTGGCCGCCTTTCGCCGGCACCTCTTTTGGGTCGCATACTTTTGCAAGCCACCAGACAAAGGGGATATACGCATAAATTTATATAAAATAACATTGCATGCATGAAAACGTTTGATCCACCAGATGATCATGCTTAATTTCAGTGTAATAGGTAGCATTGTTATTAATTATTATGCTTTGACCCTGTACTAGCAGTGATGTTTATTCTATATACAATAACATTGCAAGGGCCAATGTCCTTAAAATTATTCAAGGCATGTATTAATATTGCAGTGTAATTACGACAGCCTGTAACGAGAAGAAAGTATTTGGACGTTTCGAGCAAAGGCCCTTCGTCAGAAAATAGTAGACGCAAACGCTACAAAGCAGTCACAAAAAAGAGAAATTAACCAATCACAGTGGTGTAGTCAAAACAAACCACTGATCTATATAACAACCTGAAAATAAATTGAAAACAGCCTACATGATCATATACAACCTGACCACAGGCGTGCAAACCCAGTCGTCGGTTGCCTGCAAACAGGTTGAATGATCAATGATATTCAAACATATATATAACACAATCAATACCGTTAAGAGAGAAATTTGGAAGAAACAGAAAGGATGAAGGGTACATATCATGAGCTAGGAGAAAAAGAGTCGCTCATTAAGACCATGGGTGTGGAGGGTGCCCTTCATCCTTTCTCTCTTCTTCCAAATTTCTCTCTTGACGGTATTGATTGTGTTATGTTTAATATCATTAATCAACCTGTTTGCAGGCAACCGACCCTACCGACGCTGAACCAACCTATACGTCGTATCAATATTATACATTTTTTTCCCACTGGCAAAATCGTTATATGTGTTTTTTCATTATATAGGAAGATGAGGATATTGAGGAAGTACTGACGAAGTTACAAGAATCACCATTTCCTCTAATCGTCATCCGAGGAACTTTGAATGCATCAGAGCGTTCATACATCGTGGCAGACGGTCAAGTCCTGTTTGCTTTTCTTGGGGGAATGGTAAAAGGAACTCTTGCCCTTCTAGCCACATTTTATGTTTTCATGTATCAGTACCCGGCTACAGTAAACAACGTTCTTCAGTATTTGCAAAAGTGTGTGTTGCAAATCGCTGACTCGAACAAGTTACCGACGTCAGTGGTATCGTTTGTCAATTCCATGGCACATACTTTCCCAGATAGATCACGTGCTGCAGAAAAGTCCGCTTCAACAACTGATTGTATCGACGAACAATTATAAACACTATAACATTAATATATATACTGCATGCATGCCCTAAGTATTTTTATATAATATAAAATTGCACGTTGTGTAGTTTTACACTGTAACTATTTCTAAGGTAATTGCAAGGCGAATACATCACTTTCTATATCAATTGTTTCACGGATGCATGAATTGAATGGTTCCTAACAAACGGAATACTCGGAGTGTGGATAAGTTCACTCACGGTTGCGTAAAACTGATCGCTTATTTACTCACAGCCTGAGTATTTTTACTCAAAGTCGTGTACTCAGATTTTGAGTAAATTTACTCAAATACCTATGAGTAAATTTACTCAAATGTATGTGTCACTGTGAACGCATTCACTTTACTCAAGTTTTTGAGTAAATTTACTCAAGTACCTATGAATAAATGTACTCAAGTACCTATGAGTAAATTTACTCAAATGTGTGTGTCACTGTGGACGCATTCACTTTACTCAAGTTTTTGAGTAAATTTACTCAAGTAACTATGAGTAAATTTACTCAAACGCGAACTTTTTTTGCAGTGTATAGATTGGATATTTTGTTGACCTTAAACATGACAGAGACGGAATGTTTATATAACAAAATTTAGGCAGAACAAAGTCACAAACGAATTCAACCCTACTTAACTCACAAATAAATTGCATTGACTTCATGAACCCAACTCACAAATAAATTGCATTGACTTCATGAACCCAACTAATTTGAAATGTATTACCAACAAAATGTATGTGAATGTTTTGCAAAAGAAACGCCGATTATAATGCTGCAAATGTCTACCAAATCTTTGTTTATGTTTGACCATACCAACATCGATAAATATATTATAATTTAGCATTTATTTTTGTAAATTTTTAGCACTCAATAAATTATTATAATTTGATTCTGGCTGTATTTAAACATTGAAAAATACTTGACAAAATAGTCAAAGTATTGGCACAACAATAGAATAAATTTGACACACTAGGGCCAAGTCAGTGTCGCTGAATGAAGTAGCTACAATATGTTTACGGAGTATGGATGGCTTTAACACGAAAAACCTTACCTAAATTAAATATCGCTGAAATCGTAACATTTTGCAAGTTATTCCCTCGATCTTCGCATTTGTTTATGTCGTGAATACAAAAACCGGAAGTGCACACACTTTTACGTTCGCTCATTGGTCGACTAATTAAGCGAACGTTATTGATGACCAATCAGAGCAAAGAAACTTGTAGCATAGCAACGTAATTTTCGGCAATCGTTTGAAGTTTAGTTTTTTTTATTGTTTTTTTCCCATGTGCAATAAATTTACTTAAAATATTACAATAATTTCTAAAAATCTTGGGCTAGAGACCTACTAGAAATCTATGCAGACTTTTTATTTAGGCCCCTAGTTATGTTCAATTGTGTTAGATTACATAATCAATTATTTACAGTCAATTGATAAATATGGAAAAAACCAGAATAATGTTTAGAAAAATACATATATATACAAGAAAGAAAAAAATGAGAACTCATTATACAAGTGAATACTATAGTATTGTAGATGTATTTAAATTTTTATATTTTATATACATATAATGCGTTTTATGGTTTGTCTTATATATTAACTGGTAGTTGTGTGCAGCAAAAAATGCTGCTTAATTTGCTTTTTGAAGATGTTATAGGAGTTTATCCCATTAAGTTTTGTTTCTAACGAATTCCATACATCAAATATTTTATTTGAGAGAGTGTGTTCTACATAATTTGTCCTATTTTAACATTTGTGAAGTTTTGATGCATTTCTCGTGTTATATTCATGAATTTGGTTGTTTTTAGAAAGTAATTTAAAAAAAAGGTGGTGGTATCGAAACATAAATAAGGCAGTTAAATAGTCACTTATTTTGAAGATGTCTAGGATATTTAATTCTTTGAAAATTGGCTCACTATGTTCTAAATAAGATTTGAATGTCATTAGGCGTAAAAAATTTTTTGTGTATTCATTATTTTTCGAATTCGACTTTTGTAACTTGTAAGTAATACCCATGTTAGGTTGCCATATATCAAGTATGGATAGACTAATGCATAATCCCCGAGCCAACGGCGCCAAGCGCCGTTCCGGGCGATAGCCCGGGGCGAGGGTACTAATTCCGCTCGGTTATTTATCACACCCGGAAAAAAGGGAATCCATGGGAGATCTAAAGTTCATCAATAATCGCGGGCGCGTGGTTCAAGGTTGGTGGGTGGTCATCTCACTGATCTCAAAAGTATGGCAGATTGTCAGAAGTGGAGTGAGTGAGATCATAGAAAAACTTGAGAAAGTCTGAATTAAAGGTCGCTTTTGGAAATTTATTGGAAGAGCTGTGGGACGGATCTTATCGCTTTAACTATATATAGCAAAAAAGATAAGAAGAGTCCAAGCGAAAACTGAACGAAAAAAAGTAAGATAAATTATATAGAGGCAGGTTTGTTATATTATTAAAACAATAAAAGTGTTGATGTATTTTTGTTCTAAAAACTCCTGCTTTATATATAGTTTTTCATTTATTTATGGTTAAAGTATCGTATATTTTATATGATGAAAAAAGTCTAAATTAAAAGGAGGACGAAATCATTTTTACGCTTATATTTTAAATTAAACTGATTTCATTTCAAAAATGAATTTTTATCGGTAAAAATGCAGTTTACTTTTGTGAACATTTCGAAACGTTATATTTGAACGGAAGGGTGAATTTTACATTAGTTTAAAGCTCAAATAACGATTAATAACATACCTACATCATAAATTCGGGAATTCTATAGCTAAAACAACTATTTTTTAATTATTTTTGGCCGATTTGTATCCTGTTTTGAACGCTAAAAATTTGTATTATTTTGTGTCAGTGTTGCTATCAATGCTATGACTACAGTGCTTCCACTACTTAAGAAATATTTCCGTTGCGTATCTTTCAAGAAACCATGTGAAAATGAAAAACCCTTCACTTCTAACTCTATATATATATATATATTTCCCGGTTTCCTTGCAGTTTTCCTTTCAAGCTATTAGAGTATTGTTTTCCTTCAAACTCATTTGAGATGAACGAAAACACTGATGTCAATAAGTGACGCTGTCCTTTGAGTGTGTCATAAATGGGAGAGGGGGGGGGGGGGTGTGTAGAGAATTCAATTCTGTTTTTCTGCCTGAATCGAAGATACCAAACACGGCCACTGATTTACCGAATCCCATTTCCAGAAGAAAGACTGCTTGTGCAACGGCCTTTTTCCTGCATTTTGCATTGCCGATTTTGCAACAAAAAATCTTAGTATAATGTTGGAAACTGTCGTTGTTTAGCTGTGGCGAGGGGTTGTTGCATGCATGTATTTCTAGTATATTAATTATAATATAGCCGATTGCCCCCCCCCCACCCTTATCGTCTGCCACAGTGCTTATAATACATATCTCCTTCACGTAGTGGACAGCTACTGTACGTCCAAAATGACTGTACATGGCTGCTGCCAGCATATACCAACATTTGAAAATTATTTTGTACAATGTCAGAGGTTCTACTCCATGTAACCAAACAGACACGATAAGTACCTACCTAATATGAAGATGTTTTGTGATTGGTCTTCTGAAAAAAACATGATCAGTGTTTATGACTCGTTCTTTAGAAAAACGATTTCTATAGTCTCTTTTCTTTAATTGTCATAACCAACCAATCACAAAGCCTGTTCATACAAGTAAGTACCGATCCAACAGACATGGCATATTTTTAGCAGAAACACTGCATGACAATTCAATTTAGTTTAATTTAGAAGATTTTCAATCATCAATTTAATACAATCATACTGGCATATTAACTCTAATGAAAAGGACATTATCATAAAAATGTTTGTATAAACCAAAGGTCCACAGCAAACATTCCAGAGGATATTATGTATATCATAATTATTAGAAAAACCATGTCTGGTTTCGACTGCTAGTTGTATTACAAACTATAATGTTTTAAATTGATAAAAATATAGGCCTAGTATAAGACAATAATAAAGTCTTCCTCTAAACCTCTCTAATCGGCTCCCTGAGTCTCTGACAGTCTGAGCGACACTTTCAATATTATTTTCTTGACAATTAATCCATAAGAAAGATTCGTAGTTTAACTATAAATCGTATATATATTTACTCTAGAACTTTTAGCGCAAAATATATAAAATTTTCGATGATTTCAATGTAAAAGAACAAATTTTTGACGGAAAATTCCAAACACGAGCATGCGCATATCACCTATTCGTATGACATCATACGAAACTTCATTTGATTTCCCCAGAGTCATGCCCACTACCTAATCTACGAGCGGGCATACTCTGGGAACCAGATTGAATAGGAACATATTGCTTTTGTACACAATGAATTTATATAATCTGTCAGTGGGAATACTGGATTATCAAGATTTAGAAACGTTCTATTCTGCTGGTAATGATGGTAAAGTTTCTGAAAGGAATATTTCAGCGTACAACACTTTCATAACGACAACATTCAAAAGTCGTACATTAATAGGTAATCCCGACTACATTTGAGTAAGAATGGCGATAGAGTTTTGGGCATAAATTTATGCCAATATCTTACAATTAAGTCAGCTCGATCTAAAGTAAATCATATCGAACACTCCCAAAACAGACCAAGACAAATTTTCGCACCGGCCGATTCACGAATCACATCCCATCTCGGGCAACAGATGCCAAACAAGGCGTCAAGAACAGGAACACGTGCCCCAAGTATGTACGCCATGTAACACTAGTTCAAATAACACTTTTTGCTCTGCTTTTAATCAGCAACAAGGCAGTTTTATTGATAACAAATTTGGAAGCAATGCCAAAGGTAAGACATACACAAATTATTGTGACTCGTATAATAAATCAATTCTGGCACGAGTCACACCTATAAATGATGTGATAAATGATGAGATAGTAATTAATAATTTGTCAAGAAATAAAACTAGCATAAGTGGCGATTTTTCGTCTAATTGAAATTGTCTTCCAAGGCAGCGCGGATTCAAAATGGCCTTTTTAAACATTGTTAGTTTGCCAAAGAGATTTGATGAAATTAATTTCACAACAGAGCTGCTCGCATTATAGCAAGTGTATACCTAATGACACAGATCAAGAAACTGGGTTGAATTTATTAGGCTGGGAACCACTCAAAGCACAAAGAGTGAAAGCCAAAACGAAAATAATGTTTAAAATATTAAATAACATTGTCTAAACGAATTATTTACGTTCAAAAATGAATTAATAAACTGCAGTCTTCGTGACAGCTCAAGTACAATACGTGTGCCAAAACCACGTACGAATAGTATGAAAAGACCTTATATTTTACGTATGATGGAGCCTCCATATGGAACTCCATACCTGAACACATACGACAAACTAAAATCCTAGCAAGCTTTGAAAGAAAATTGCTACTGTCACCTTATCTATTTTGACTTTTGTACTTGTAATTTATATATATACTTTCTAAATATTTGCAAAATAATACTGTGAGTTGTGCTGTCTTGTTTTAGTTCATTCATGCAGTTTTATTCCCTGCACGACAACTGTGACCAACTATTTTGTACCTAGACCTAGCACTATAGTTTTAAGAACATCTCTCTCGGGTGATGTGAGTATCATATTTTCCGACAAATAAACGTGGTCTCTGGGTGGGGTAATTTCAATTTGACACCCCAGTTACACGTATTTACAGTGACGTGCATTTTCTCGGGCAAAGAGGAATAACACGCCGTATATAAATTATTCATTTAAAGATAAATGCCAAAAAGAAACTTCCTTTGTGGACTGACAGATCGCATCTTTTCAGATGGAACTTCCATATCGCATATTTATTTCATCTTACTTATCGACAATAGACATCATTACACCCACCACTTCAAAACACAATATTTTCGACTC
Organism: Trachythela sp. YZ-2020; assembly: GCA_016169945.1. Classification (NCBI taxonomy): domain Eukaryota; kingdom Metazoa; phylum Cnidaria; class Anthozoa; order Malacalcyonacea; family Clavulariidae; genus Trachythela; species Trachythela sp. YZ-2020. The sequence continues at coordinate 8,250,233 of JADLSH010000260.1, forward strand.
TCAGCGTCTTCCTTAACTAAATGTTGGAATTTTAAGTACTGCTTGTTTTCAAGCCAAATAATAGAAATGAGAAGGAGAAAAAGTCTGAGACGCGTCGCGTCTAAACCTAGGGACACCGGCATGGGCAAATATACATCATAGAAAAGTCCTTGCGTTACTACGGATCTTGATTCCGTTTATTCTAAGACCAAGACTCATGAGAACTAAAAAATGAGCAGACGTTTTTATGTGAATTGCTTTTTGGATATACTGGAAGAAAATGTCTCCACAACACGATTATTGCATTTTTATCAGAAGGGAGCTTTAGCAGTGACTACGTGTACTACTACGAGTACAAAATTCATCATTTTCGCGCCATACGCCGTGTTGTTGATATACGTCATATTGCAAAAGTCGTAGACGTAGTCGTGGGGGTTTTGAATCTTAATCGGGCTTAAATAAATCTCGTACTCAAAAGCAGGACGACTACAATTTTTGCGAGACGGTGTATGCAAACAACACGGCGTATGGCGGGAAAATGACGAATCTCGTACTCGTAGTCGTACTTGTAGTCACTGCTAAAGCTAACTAGAATCTGACCACTCCTTCTCAGTTTTTTTCTCACACCGTAAATTATCCACTGGATAACCGAAATTTAACCGCTGAATAGCGCTAAAGCGGCTTCGTACAACACGATTTCTCAAGCTATTAAATTTTATCAGGAGGATAGAGAGTTAAACGGTGAGTTAAACTGCAGTGCCTCTGGTTCTTAGAGCAGTTATTTTCCACAAGACAGCCTTCTTTTTAAAAGTGTTTATGCTTTATACCTTTCCCTGATTACCGTGCTACAAAGAGGATAAAATTTGTTATTCTGCTAGGCAAAGAACTGTCCTTGTCCGTAACGACTAGGTAAAGGCAGTGGACTAATCTGACAATAACAGGAATCTTGTACAATTTGCGGAAGAGCAACCAATATAGCAACACATGCACGGACAGGGGGGAGTTGAAGTATATATCGAAATACTTAGTACTTTCCCAAATACAAGTAGGCAAAAATACAGAAAAGCCAGAATTTATAACTACCTCAACTTTAATCTGGCCAGCCATATTACTTCAACTTGATATAAGGCTGTCAACATTTAGTTATTATATATGTTGTTATATTTATCATTTAATGTCCAATACTGCAATCATCAAGAGTGTCGTTTATTTTACAAAAATTTTGTTACTACGTTTAATCTTTCGTTTGCGAGATAAAGGGCATAGTAAATAGGATTTCGTGCAGAAAATGTCGCAAACAGGAAAGAGCCTGGCCCGACGCTTGGGCCACATTGCCACGTAGCTTAGGGAACTTGACATATATTATTACCTGATTTGGCAACAGAACATAACATGCTAATAGTTAAATAGAGGATTGATTTGCCATTCTAAGGCCCAGTCTACACTAATCCGTTTTTGTTGGAAAACGCATTCTTTTGTATGCGTTATCGCCGATGGTCCTCACTGATATATAAGACGGAAAACGGATACCGTCACTGATGAAAACGGAGCATATATTTCGAAAATGGCTTTGAAAGTAGAGACTCTTGAAAACGGAGGCATTTTGTGGCAATGTTGACGGAGAAAAACAGAGGTTTTCAAAACCATTGACGTCATGAGCACAACTACATTTGAGACAAACATGCATGTATTTGTTTTATTTGTGTTCTGTTAGACATTTTCCTGGTCAGTCTCCTTGTATAGTTTTTAATTTTCATTATTAAATACGCTATTAGTACAGTAAGTATTAGCTATTAGGCTAGAACTGATTGGTAAAGGCACCATATTACGCTGCAAGGCACCTATTTACTTCTATGATAGTCATCGGGAGTTATGCAGCTCACCACCCAAACAAAAACACATGGCCAGAAATGGAGGACAGTCAGCGCACCGCATCGCGGGCGTCGAATTTAGGCAAATTGTGCTGACCAAGGAAAGACAAATGCTAAAATTGTCTTAAATTCTTCTAATATCAATTTAAATTGAAATTAAACACCCCCACACAATCTACCGAAGATCACTTATCCTTGGCATATGTACTGTAAACACAAATTATATGCTTTACCAAGGCAAAATATCTTAAATTTTCGTGCTGTATATTTTTAATTCTCGCGCTAGTTCGAGCCCTCGTTTAGCTCCTCTTGTCTGCCAGCGACTATGAGCATTAATGTTCACAAAATGGAGAGAAAGAACACGGTTGTACAGTCGAAATTTGGGAGGTTTTTGCAGTTTTTTCTTCATATCAAGGTCTACAGTAATGGTAACCCAGCTTCAAGTTTGCTCAAAAAACACACAATTTTAAAACCATTTGGCCGTACGAAAACAAGTTAAGGGGCTTTTAAATCAACACAAAATAACAGTTCGAACATCGTACAATAAACATGGACGTTGGTATCTTGTCTGATTGCTCCTCGAACAACACTACACTGAGCAGAACATTGCAACCAGAGGGAATTTCAGCGGTTTTAAAGGAGTTTACATTACCATATAGAATAATCGTTAAATGGACTTATTCGGGCCGGCTAATGGCAAATCGCGAGCCTGAAGCGAGCGAGCGTAGCAGCAGCCTAATGTGTGCAGAGGGAGTTTTGAAGTAAATTTTATTTAGCGCATGGAATTGTGGTCGTGCGCGCTTGCTATGCGCAGAACACACATTTTAAACTCGCTCAGTTCCATGTGCTTTTCGATTTTGACGGACGGAGTCTTTTTTATCGAATTTCTAAAGCTTTTTCAAGTCTATTTTGACCATTCAAGGTAAGATATTTTGTCTTTTGTTTATATGTTACGTTTATATATCTCAATTTATATATCTATGAAACGCTGAAAGCACACAATCGATCGCAGCTAGATTCAGTGTCTGTTGATATATAAACTATATATTCTGCTAATGTGCTATCGACTTTGCTTGAGCTGTTTGTTAGTGCTGTAAAGCATGGAAGTCTTACAAGAGATGTCTTTAAAAGGTTTTTCTATCCATTCGCGTTTGCTTTCTCTTGCTGACTTCCATATTTTGCATCAAGTGATGTTTCATGTATGCCGCTTGACGCTTGTGACTCGTGTGAACTTGACACAAAGTCACAGTCTCACAGATATGCAATTGATCGTCTAAATTGCCTGACTGAATCATTCTGATTTGTGCAAGGTTTTACCTATTAAATAGGCTACTGTAGACATAGAAATATGTTTTTATTCCTATTTTACAATGGAATTCCTATTTTGTCAAGTCGCGTTCACATATTATTGTCAGAACAGACAGGGTCTCAGTTCTGCGCGCACTAAGACAAATATTCGAATGGCAATGAGTTGAAATGAGTTGTGCTTTACATGTAGGTGACTCATATATCCAGCAAAGTAAGAACAGAATGATGGAACAACGCTTTCGTTTTATAGCTTTCCAAATGCAAAATTATTTTGCGCACATGTATATATTTTTAACGCTTTAATACACTACAAAAATATGCAAATTTCCTTGCGCGGCAGTGTCAAATTACTCATCGCAGTAAACATGGATTTCATGTGGGAATTCCATGTGGAAGAACAATACATGGAAAATATTGATATTTTGAAATAGATGTTACAAAATTTGATGTCTTTCATGTTTCGTGATATATTTAGCTTGTCTCATCCTGCAAACTATGCTAGGGTATGCATCTACCGACAGCGCGCAAGCCACTGGGTCAATGCTAGACTTGGATCAAGTCCGTCTCTCTAGAGTCCGAGTCGCGAAGCGACGAGATCGAGCGCGCCGCGAAGCGCGCGCCTCGATCCGCGGCGATCGCGCGATTGCACTTCGCGCGCTCGATCCGCGGCGCGCTCGATCCCTCGGACTCTAGAGAGACGGACTTGTTCCAAGTAAGGTAGGTAAGGTAAAACTTTATTTAAACACGCTAACCCCTTCAATAATTATTGATTTCCAAGGGGGGCGTGATAAAATTTAAAATTACATATATACAAAGTTGAATAATATAATACAAAAATAGTAGATGGTAAAACAGGCTAGTTGCATGCACGCAAAAGCGAATTAAAACTTACTAAGCTCTCCGCATTTCTAACTTCAGTTGGTAGATTATTCCACAATTTAGCACCGTTGAAACCAAAACTTTTTTTTAAATATTCCGTTTTAGGAAAAGGAAGATTTAGCTTCTTGTCAGAATTTCGTAAATTGTAATCATGAGGTCTGACAACTGAAGCAATGGAAAATATTTCAGTAAGCGCTGTAGGAGCAAAACCATGAATTATTTTATAAATGAGTCTGGCTTTAGATTCTAATCTTCGTTCTTTAAGTGTTTTCCAATCGAGCGCGGTCAAAGCAGCCTCTGACCGACCGTGCTGGTTTGGATAACCCATAATTATTCTTGCTGCTCTGTTTTGAAGACTCTGCAATTTATCAGATAAGATATTGCCAATCGGATCCCACACTTCACAGCAATAATCAAAATATGATTGAACTAAAGCGTTGTAGACAGAGATAAGAGTATCTCTGCATACAAACGGTTTAAGCCTCAGAGATCGCTGCGATGCCACTAGAAATTTTCTTAATCAATTTCTCAATATAACAATCCCACGAGAGAAACTGGTCAATATGAACTCCAAGAGATTCAGTCACTGTCACTCGGTTCAAAAGTTTACCACCGACAGAGATACAAGGACTGTCAATAAGATTATTGATGTTGTGCCTGGATCCTATTAGCATATATTCCGTTTTACTAAGATTCAGACAGAGCTTATTTGCCATAAGCCAATCGTTTACATTATTTAAATCATGATTCATGGCAGACGAGATTTCGTGTGTTGATTTGCCGCACACAGTGAGTGTAGTGTCATCTGCAAACATCCTAGGCGTACAGTAGTTTAGACAATTTGGCAGATCATTTATGTACACTAAAAGAATAGTGGCCCCAAAATCGATCCTGGGGATTCCGCACTTAATCGATTTGGAATTTGATAAAGCACCATCTACAACGCACTTTTGTGACCGATTAGTTAAGTATGACTCAAGTAATTTTAATGAGTGTTGTTCTACTCCATACATATTCAATTTTTCAATGAAAATCTTATGATCAATGGTATCAAAAGCTTTTTTAAGGTCTAAAAAGGCAACAATATTAAGTAAACCTTTATCCATATTTGAATACCATTGATTAGTGCTATCAAGCAGAGCCGTCGTTGTAGAATGATACCGTCTGAAACCAAATTGGTATTTCGACAGTAAGTTAGCATTGTGTAAGTAGCCATGTAACTGCTCATAAAGTAAACTTTCAAAGACCTTGCTGATAGCTGGAAGGATAGAGATTGGTCGATAGTTATCTAACATGTTTTAGGACCTTTCTTGTGAAGTGGAATGACCTTGGCTACCTTCCAATCTCGAGGAAAAACTCCGTTTTGGATTGCATAATTAAATAATTTAGTCATAGATGGTGCTATAATTGCTGTAGATATTTTCAGAACCTTTATTGGAATTTTATCAATTCCGGTTGCTTTAGAGGAGGATAAAGCAAGAAATGAATGTAAAACTTTATCACAGATACTGTGTCAAACTCAAAAATCGTGGTTGATTTACTTATATACGAACTAAAGTGAGTATTTCCAGAATCAACGGAATTTGCAATTTTGTCTCCAATGGTAGAAAAATACTCATTAAAGGTCTCAGCAATTTCATTTGAACCAGAGATGATATTGTCATTAAGTCTTATGTTAGATATTGGGGATTTATTTTTGCCTCGCCCAAGGATTCGGTTTATGGTTTGCCAGCTTTCTTTCGGATTATGTTTATGTTTGTAAAGCAAATGACTATAATATGATTGCTTATCCTTTTGTAGGGTGCTTGAAACAACGTTTCTAGCCGTCTTATATGCATTCCAATCTGAAACGGATTTAGATTTTATTGCCTTGAATTTAAGTTTATCCCTTTCGAACATTAATTTTCTAGAATTTTTGTTCAACCAGGGATATTGCTTCTCGTTCTTATTCTTTTCAACCTAAGAGGAGCATGTACATCGAGAACTGATAGAAATAAAGTTTTCCACAAACACCACTTAGAGTCCACGTCATCCTCACTATCTAAAAGTTCCCAAGGTTGAGATAGAAGATCGTCATTAAATCTGGTGGGATTAAAATGTTTAAAATTTCTAATTTCAACAGTCTGATGGGATCCCAACTTTTTTTGCATGTTAATTTTGCGAACAACAAATATTAAATTGTGATCGCTGATTCCGATTGGAAATACATCCGAATGAATTATTTTCTCAGGCAGTGAGGAGATACAGACATCCAATAAAGTGCTTGTAGTTTGTGTTGTACGAGTAGGTTTAACAATTAATTGGGAAAGTTGATAGGTATTCAAAAAGTCATTTAGCTTTTTAGTTGCCGAGTTTGACGGATCTAACATATTGCAATTCAAATCACCAACTACAATAATTTCTTTACCTTCACTATCAAGTAGATCAATAAAAGATTCTATCATAGAAAACTAGGTCTATACAAACTAGCAACAATAAATGGTTGACTGTTTGGTTTATGAATTTCTACACAGACTGCTTCAAGAGTCGCAGGAATTGAATCAATTCGATTTAGATAGTTTATATTACTTCTAATATATAGGCAAACACCTCCACCTTGCCTATTCCGATCAGGGGTACGAATGAGATCATAATTATGAACAGACATTGAATCATCAGTAAAGGTATCGTCAAGCCTAGTCTCATTCAAAGCAAGAATATCAAGATCATGCTTAGCTAATAGAATTCTAATCTCATCAATATATTTCGGTAAGCTAACAATATTTAGCATGGCTACTTTAAAGCCACGAATTTTAGGAAAGCCAGACTCAAGTATACTTGATTGATTGCAACTACCCCGGATCGGATTTCATATATTATTAGAAAAATTACTACTAAGATAACCCGATCCTTTTCGATTTAAGTGTAGACCTCTCTGATTTAAACAGCTTTCATCAAGATTTGCATTGTTAATAAAGTGCAAGTTATTAGCCACACAGGTCGACTGTAATAATTTGTTTACAGACTTAATCTTCGTTGTTAAATTTCGGTTCTTTCTAACTATTAAACCAGAGATAGTCACTTTGGTATTAGGTGACTTCTTGGTTATCATTGTAGCTAAATTAGAAATACCTGCAGCAATACCTGCAGCAAGTCTAGGTCAATGCCAATAATTACCGTCTACTGAATATAATTTGCGTTGCATATTTGTTTGCATGTTTGTTTCAAGAAGCTAAAGAATAATAACAGTCCCCGCAGCATTCCCTACCTTGCAGGTACCCTAGTTTATAGATTTGTAGACGTGGGCACTCGGTATGCGCATCGAGTTTATATTTCTATACTAATAAATTTAAGTATTTCCGCCATTTTGAATTCGTAAAATTAGTTAGTTGTACGCATAATCTAGCGAGCCAGCCACCATACTGTCGTACATTTCTGGCCATGAGACTGTTTCACATCGCGGAAAACATGACTTGATTACGACCGCCGGTGAAAACCATCCTATCGTGGCAATATCTGAGTATTTTAGAAATTTTAGGTAAACATATTTGGAATTTGAGAGTTTTCAAAAAATTTGGTCTATTGTATTGGAGGAAAAATAGTATGTATTTCGGCACCCTTCTACTCCCCCCTGTCCGAATATGAATAGCAAATGTATTGTTGTATTGCTTGCTTTTCCGCAAATTGTGCAAGTTTCCTGTTATATGATCGTATTCGTTCCTGTATATATCTAATTTCGTCATGCATCAGAATGGTCCTTTAGTTAGCGGAATAACGTGTGCATTTTATATAGCAACAACGCACGACCGTGCCGTTATAGTTTATATCAGCACGGCAAGATGGCCTCGAATTTACGAATGGAAAGTTTATAAGATTTCGTTTCTTTAAATCGAAGACAATCCCAAAACCACGAAGTGGCCAAATTTCTAAAATAATTCCGTATTTAAACGTAAACATATGCTGTTTATTTAGTTTATTTTACGAATTTAGGGAATATAAGTTATGAATGAGTGGCGGCGCGAAGCCGGTTGAAAATATATTCGTAATTCGGCAGAAAGATTCGAAACAACAACAAGGTTGTTTCTTATATAAAAGCTATTTGTCGTTTTAAAATATTATAAAAAACTTTTGAATATGATCAAAACTAAACAAGGAACTAGTAAATTTGCTTATAATTCATAAATAGAAATTACCGCCAAAATATTAAAACGTTTAAAGCACTCTTTGTTCGTGATTATCATGATTTATAAGCACTTCGTTCACGAACAAGGAACTCGAAGTTTAATACTGCACTCGACTGCGTCTCGTGCAGTATGAAACTCTCGTTCCTTGTTCGAGAACTCGTGCTTGTAAATCCCGATAATGCACTCACAGAGTAGTAGATTTACACATACATCCAGGGTCGGAAGTAATTAGTATTCAATCATCATAGTGAGAAATTACGTCATACAACCGCCGGAAGTACTTCGTATTCAGGAACAATGATGTCATCTTAGGTAACTAATATTCATGACGTTATCAGTATACGTACAAGGTTGACGTAATCAGTGTACGTACAGAGCGTACGTACAAGGGTGACGTCATCAGCGTACGTACAAGGCGTACGTTCAAGAGCGTACGTACAGGGTGTACGTACATGGATGTACGCATAGTGGTGTACGTACAGGGATGTACGTATATAGGATGTACACACAGGAGCGTACGTACAAGGTGTATGTACAGGGGTGTATTGCCCTGCCATATGGTGTCATCACCTAGCGAGATTTTCCCCACCATATGACGTCATCGTACAATGTGTGTACTATGTGCGTACTAGTGCGCACAAGGGTTGCGTACTAAGACGTGTGCGCACAAAGATTGCATACTAAGAGGTGTGCGCACAAGGGATGTGTAATCTTTTTAATAATTCTTAGATACACTTTAGTTTTTATAGCATACATTTTTAACTATTATATTGTTATAAATTATATTCATATTGTAAATTAATTACGCAATTCAGCCCCAGGGCTGCTATGTAATTATGTTTAATAAACTATCTATCCATCTATCTATCTATCTAAAAGGTGTACGCACAAGGGGTGTGCGTACTAGATGGTCATTTTCTTGTAAAATATTATACTTAGACAAATTTGTCCTTCCAATAACACCCCTAAAAGCAACCCTTCTAAACACTATAAGCACTTCAGAAAGGCTGTCGCTTTTGCTTTTCGGAAGGTAGAGCTATGTCGGCACTGCCGTTTCAGGGCGGGGTCATTTTCAGGACTTTCGTCCCGGATTCAGGTTTTGGCACATATGCCATGTTGACCGCCATGGTCATTTTACCCTAAAACAGTTGAGATTGCCTGTGCTAAATGAAACGCATACAAACTCCTATACAGGTCCTAGACTATTTTACGTATTATCTTTTGATATTATTATAATATTTGATATTGTAATTAATCAATGCAAAAATAGTACAAATTTCAATTAACACATATGAATGAACTTAAACAATGGTGAAATCAAGTTTTGTAGGAAACCTGTTGAGCTTACATATTGGTTATCGAACATTCAAATTTACTGAAATGAAATTTTCTAGCTTGCATTGAGTAATAGTGTGTACATGTATATATTAATGACATTCTAAAAACATTAAATACAAAAAGGGTTTCGTACAATTGGTTTTCTACCGTCCACTCCTGCTACTGTGAATAACTTCTGGATGCCATACCCCATTTCTTGTTATTAAAATTTTCGGGTAAAATCCAATTTCCCAAAAGTAGACTTGAAATTTAATATGTTCAACTGACACATTTACAATATCTCCACCCTGGAGCAAGGGATGTATATACATTGTCAATTCGAATGCAATGTAACCGACGTGCACCCCACCAGAACCATAGTTCATGTCTATTGCTATTGCATTTGAGTCCCTTTCATTATTAGGTTCTGGCCTTAACTTGACTTGAACATCTCTGTTCTGTACATGTAAGGCATAATGTGCCCTTTCAAGTTCTTCCTGTCTAAGCCTCTCATGAGCAGCTCCAATGCATTTAAACGGCAAAGTATGGGTGATCAATTCGTCATCTTCCTCATCCCTACCACTTAGTCCATCATGTCCTATGCCAACATCATCAATTTCCACATCATTATTGTCACCATTTCCTTGAATATCGATAACATTACCAAGATCATCATTTGGTTCATCATCTTTGCCGTTAGCTTTAGTTCCCCCAGAATCATGGTCATTGTCTATAATACGTTCACTCAAAAAGAAGATGGTGAAAGATTAGTGGTATGTTCTCTATGTATATATATCCTTTCAAAAGTGATTGTAAATCCTTATCGTCAAGATGCTTGTTTATCTCTAAATGGGTTAACTAAAGGTGTTGACATGGTCTGAGGTTCTGGTATGATTTCTGTTGATACTGTGACTTGGAAAAAGTTGTATAAAATAGTCATATTGTACTTTGTGGGATGTTGGACTAGAAGACACCTGGGAAGATGGAGTAACTTGATAAAGCTGAAATTATATGATTTAAATGTTTTTTAAAAATATTGAGTTCTTGTTTTCGAAAGAAATATTCGGCTTTTGTTCATCGGTAAATAAACTTTGAAATAATACAAAGTTCCAGCCATAGCTACTTGCGGCAGGGACCAAAACTCGCATAAATCAGGGTTCCCTCTGGGACCCAAGGAAACATACAAAACTCGAGTAGATATAAAACATACCATTTGATGACGATTCATCAAAAATGTCGTTGTTTTCCAAAATATAGTCCATATTTGGAAATTTTGCACAGTTACAATTGGTGTCTATATTAGTATCCACAAGTGGTGCAAACAGCATATCATCTTGGTCTTCAATGTGGTCGATTTGTGCCAAAAGGGTAGGAATAACACGGGCCCTCTGGTAAAATATCAATGTCCCAGATTAGACAGACCATTACGTCTGATCCTTTCTCCATAGTTTCTCTGGTTAACAATGCAAGATGAAGACAATATGAAAGACAACGCATATGCATACAAAATTATATTTGATAGTAATATAAAATATAGTGCAGCTATCATCATATAAATTATGTCAATTCATACAATATAATATATTAAAGCGTAAAAAGGCTTTAAAGGCTTATTTTAAAGCGAGCAAACTTGACTTAGAGCGTGTATCTTGAATCTTTGGAAGGATAGCATCGCTAAGTAGCAAAATACATATTCTTATTCAAGATGGTGAATTGGCGAAGCTAAAATGGCAAACGATTCCCTTCCATCTTAATATGGGCATACATGGTATTGTGAATTTGTAATGATATTCATTTAAAACACAATGTATTAGTATTAGGTCGTTCTCCTTGAAAACGTCCGATTGAAAAACTCGTTCTTCGATGGCGTCCATCTTGCTTCTATAAATAAAGCAATGCGAGAGCTCATGCTCCTCTGAGTGTTTGACCTCGAATGACTAATTTTGATTTTACGACCATGATCCTTTGCGTGCTTGTTTCCAACCTCCTCTGGAGAACTGCGGCAAAGGAGCACAAGATCTAATGACGATAAGTACTATAATTTTAAATATCAGACTGAAAGATTTAAAAACAGCCCCTTGGTTTATGCTATAGATAATTATAATAATAGTTTTTTGAGATGTAAGTTTTAAGGTTTATAGTATGGCATTGTTTTAATGTAATTAATTGTAGTCAATTTTAAACGTTTATAGGAATAATTTGGTGTAAATAAATCGTACTATATTTTATATCATTACCCAAACCGCTGTAAATACATGGTAATTAAGGTATCCTTTTTCATGTATATTTTAGAGACCCAATAATAATAATAATAAAACAAGTTGTCCACTCCCTTAATCCAAATCCTTACAAGGTCATAGCAAGAAAAGGAAGTATGATCCCCGCTGAACGTGGTTCCCATAAAATTATCCGCAACGTTTCGTTTTTTCAAAAAAGGTCGAAGCGACTATAATCCCAGAACATGAAACAGACAATTAAACCGACGACCCAATCCCAAGTGCACAACATCACCAAGAACAACCTGTTGTACCATCGCCGGCTGCTGAGAAGATCTCAACGGCAAAGACAACTTCCTAACAGACTGACTTATGTATGGTGGCCCATTAGGGTCATTACAAAATAACCAGAACTAAGGAAATAACATGTATTATTCAAATTAAAAAATACTTAATACACGTTTTTTTGTTCTCATTCTTAATTTCCTTATTAAAAAAAATAGTAAAATTAAAATAAAATTATTAAAAAAAATTTGAAATAAAAATATTTAAAAAATAGATTCAAAAGTCAAAAAAATCGAAATGTTGTTAAAAGCACATTGAGCTCATAGCCTGCCATACACCTGGTCAGCGGTAGTCATTTAAGTAATAACTTTATGTAACAACAGGTGGGAATTTTGTCTGAGCATGCGTTAGAATTCGCGCGGTTATTAGAAATGAGATCTGGGGCGAGTATATTCGGCTATTGAATTTCCGAGCGATTTTTGCAGATTTTGGCCTAGTTTTTTTACCAGCCGAAAATATTTGATAGATTGATTGACTGAGAGTGCAAGCAAATGAATAGTAAGTTAATAACTTTTAAAAATTTAAAAATTGCGTAAAGAAACAACTTTATACGTATCGGAAAAGATCGGAGACTCCCGGAATTCGACGGAAAATCCCAGAAGATCACCAAAATTCGTACTAGCGCGAATTTTGATGTAAATAAATTCTTCCCCAATATAATGTATATGCTATTAGGGGTATTTTAAACCGTATTTGGTTTTGAGGCTCTCGACAAAATTTTGAAATATTTTATTTCTTTATCATTTTATGATTTTCACACCTTGAATTTCTATTTACTATATTGGAGAAAAAGAGCAAAATATTCATATGAATTCAAAACTGTCCATTTTTCTGGAATCAATGGGCTTTAATCTCTCAACCGAATCGCTTTAATAAACAAGAATAGTATAAACATATAATTTCTGGCAGCATTTTCAAAGGTACTTTTGTGAACAATTTCAGATCACATAAATAGTGTCGCCGTTTTTGGTATCAGCGCGAATTTTTATATCTAAATTACTTTGATTAAGGGATTAAGAAAGGTTCAAACTATCGTTTAAGGATAGTCTCGTTTTGAGGCTCTCGGCTAGATTTTTTACAATCTGAAGTTGAAAATTTGGCTTTTTGTTATTTTTCGCAAAATGGCGATTTTGGTCCTACCAAATCTCACAGGTTTTGATAATAAGAAAACTATTTCAGTAATTTTTGTATAGAAAAATGTGTAAAAAATTAAATTCAAACCCACCGTAAGTTTAACCTTTTAATTTTATCTGTTCACGGAGCCAAAACAACTAGCATCTTCGAACAAAGTAAAATTTCGCTCATGTTTCGTCGTAGAATAATATCCTTTATAATTATCTGATTTCAGTCCAATTTCTTTCGTTCTGTTTATTTTGTCATAAACTTTGTAGAAAAGTATTTTAATACTGAATTTTGCTCATTTTAACAAATTTAGAAATAATTTTTTGCGTGCGCCCGCAATTTGCTGACCAGCGCTGGCAAAATTCCCACCTGTCTTATGTAACTACTTGTAACTACTATTATAGTGTATCATAATATAATAGGAGTTACATAAAGTACCGCCATTTCCCGCCAAAAAATGATCGCCATTTCCCGCCAAAATTGAAAATTGCCAAACATTTTCGATGCTGAATACTTCGAATTGGAAAGGCCATCCATTATTCATAATTTATAATTATAAACAACAAGAGGAAAGCCACATGGGATCGTCTAAAACAGCAGATGGGAAATAAAAGGGCAGCAACAACAACAACAACAAGGACAACTAAAGGTTCGAGTGCTCCCCACGAGATAATCGTACAAAGATTGGCCTGTGAACCTGACAATAAACAAACTTTCAGGCCCGTTCAACCTCGAGAGTCGAGAGTTTGTCAACTTCCCTTATGAAGAATTGACTCTGGTAAATTTAAAAAAGGCGTGTGCATCCCACTTCGCATTGCCAGCGACAACATGCGATGTTTTGGTGACTAATAAGGGACCCTCTGCAACAAACATAAACCGGATTCCGCATAGGAAGGCCAAAGTAAGTGTTGTTGTCTAAATAACACATAAGACCAAGTTCCTAGTCATTGTCCTTGGCTTCTTTATTGGGCTATTGCAATTTTCATCCGCACCCCCCTTGTCGAGGAACCTTGGAATTCCTGGGGGGGAGCTCTTACAAACACTTGGAATTTCCATGGGGACGGTTCAAGAAGACTTTGAAATTTCCACAGAGAGGGTGCCAGCTTCCTGTGGAATTTCAATGGGGAGGAGTGAATTTTTTCAGTAAATCCTATGCGGAGGGGTTAGACTTTGTTGAACTTCCATGGGAAAGGACGAAAGGTGGGGTTATAACACACAAATATTTCCAGTGGGAGGGAGTTTATACTGTCAGGAATTCCATGGGGACGAGGCAAAATACAAGAGGTTCTTCACAGCGGGGGTGCGGATAAAAATTGAATAGCCCATTGACAGAAATTGCAGAATAGAAATTCTTCTTCATAATATGCTTAACTATTATATTTGATGTATAGAAATATTATGCCATTCCCTCAAGCATGACTTTAAGACTAATAATATAGACTCTTGCTGATAACATATATACCCAAATTGGAAAATCATGGTAGGGGGAAACTACAAGTAGTATTCAAAGCCCTAGAGGTCTACAATTCTTTCATATATTCAGTGTTTGCCACATACTGCTACTATTCTCCAAAATCAATAATACAAATTGCTCTGTCTTTTTAGGTGTATTTAGTGCGATTTGTTGTTGGACAAGAAGATACCTCAGTTACCTCATTATCTAGTGTCACTCTTCATAATCCTACATCGAGACCTACCACCCAAAATGACAGTCGAAGGTCATCACAAACAACAAGTTCTTTGTTTGGGAGAGGTGCTGAAAAGATGGAAACAAAATTTCCTGCCTCTGTATCTATTGCTACACTACTGAAAGCAGGGAAATTGGTCAAACCAAAAAATAAAAATAAAGTAACATTAACATTTGAAGCATTTGATGTGGCAACTCAGCAATAGACAAATGATTTTGAGGCAGTTGGTTATGTTGAAACAAGTATATTTGCATCTGGTGGGTTTCGCGATGCTTACCATGCTACTCTTTCAAGTCGTGAAAATCATGGGAATAATTGGGTTGTAAAATTCTACAATGCTGAGGCAATGGAAACAATCACTGGAGTGATGCAGTCGAATGCAGAGGATCATTGTCGCAAGCAAGTTCAGATGCATTCTGTTGCCAGGCATATTGCCCAGAGGTTTCAAGCGCACACACCATCTGAATTTGGTGAATGTTTTGGCTTCAACCACTGCTATTTCACTAAAGTGAATGGCCAGCCAGCAACAATTGAAGAGCTAGTTTATACCTGGATCATTCTCAAAGATTATCAACAACAATCTTCTTACAACCCTTTTCCCAGATGATTCAGATGATTATTTGAAAGAGCTCCTACTCAAGGCGGAGTGTCTGGTACATTATTCGTACCAATCTTATGGTAAAAAGTTTATGCTGCTTGACATCCAGGGAACGGGGTACAAATTATTTGACCCAGAAATCGCAACAACAAATGTGAAAATGAGGTGAGCGATGAAATCTTTTTTTGCTGTGGCAATTGTTCAACTGTTGGCATTGACGCTTTCCTTGTAGCCCACAAATGCAATGTGTTCTGCAACATGATGGGCCTCCAACAGGATCCACTTTATGGAGAGAATTAATTGGTTGTTCTATTTGTTTAATGTTAAATATTCTAAAGAACAATGAACAAACAGAATTGAACATTTTGAGTTGACAGTTACATGCATGTAACTTATTTCAAAACTTTTCTAGTTGTTAAATAGTTTTTCTAGTTGTTAAATAGTTTTTCAAAACAATAAACATTTGTCCAGTGACTCTCTCCTCACCAGAAGTTGCATATACACTTACAGAGACAATAAAGGTTTATGGTCCGGGCAAAGCATCTCTGCATGGAGAGATAAGAAGCACATTGGGAGGGAGATACATTTTAATAATGAGTACAACTCCAAAAATTTAATTTGTGAGAATTAATTTCTTGTGAAACAGGTATTTACCCAGATGAAATCTGGTTATGTCCATAATGTGCCTTAAGAAAGAGATAAGCATCCGCAGCATCGGCTGGTTTTACATCCTGAATATGCGGAATGATGCCTTCACATTCATCCCTTACATTCCTTGGTAGATAGTCATCCCCAATTGCCATTACTCCTGAAATTTCTGAAACTTCCTCCAATATTTCATCACTCACCACCATACCTTAAATATTTAATTGATTTTGACTAACAATATTAAAACTTTCAAAACATTAACCCATTAATTAAGTGGCAATACCTCCACTCCAGCGTGCCCTGATTTTTTCCTTTACTCTGTCTAATGCCAGACGATTTTACTCGTAAAGGGGAGACTCTTCGTTCTTAATGGGTTAATCAGATACTTAGAATTTAGAATAAGCAGTATAAAGCATGTAAGCACAAACTTGATTATAATGATTACAATTACAGTAGCCCTTAGTAGGCACAAACTTGATTACAATTACAGTAGCCCTGCTGTATATGAAGTGCATACTGTAATTATTTATACAGTAGAAGTGTTGGTGTTAAAGAACTATATTGCAGACATATTTGGATTCTAAATGCAACAACAGAAACGTACCACAATCTTCTGCACCGTAATGGTCAGGAAATGAAAAAAGGTGCTTTGGGATCCCTTTTGGCATTTGTGCTTCTTTCTGACATCGCACTCGATGTGCATTCCATATTGTATCCCGAAAAAAATCCATCTCCTTTTGGATGATTGGTATGAATATAAATGCCAACAAGTGCCTGCAAGATAAATTCAATGGAGAAAAAAATATGTAATTCTGACAGCAAAACAAATTATGTACCGTATTTGCCTTTACCTGTCAATTTCCATGTCAGGATTATAATGTCCTTGCTCAATTAGCATCATCAACTGTCTTTTAAAAAACTTCTCCAAACGCTCATGCAGCTCTCGCCACCATCTTTCAATCTATCATAAGAAAATAAATCAGGCTGTAATGTCAACTAATTGCACCTACTAAAAGTTCTTCAGTTTAGATTGAAAGTGTACAACCTTAGAATGCTGTTTCAATGCTCTATGAACTAGGTCATAAATTTAAGTATATCGACCTTGTGGATAACATGAATGTCACGATTATGTTCAAGACATTAAGTTACAAGACATTAAATAACAAATCAAACCAACGTTCACACCTTGTTACTGGTAGAAGGTCCGTACTTTACGCTTTCTGCTGCTTCGTTGTCATTTTCACCTTCTAAGCTTTGCCTCACAAAAGAATGAATCGTCGCCATGTCCCCTGTTTCTGTACCCTTATCAAGTCGGAGATATTTACTGATTACTACAAGAAAAAACAAACAAAACTAGGTGAGACAAGGTACGGTATTTGGAATCAAAGTGAGTTGCATAAATGTCAGGCAAATCTATTATGAAGACATACATCTATATGTTATGCATTCTTACTTTTTATTTGGTACAAATGCTCCAGATACCAACGTCCAACGAGCTTATGATTTGAATTGCTGACCATAATTTCAAGTATAAGATATAGCCACTGAAGGCATCTTGCAGCCCATAGACTGCAAGAGGAAATGTTGAATTCATGAAACCCATCAGTTTATCATGACCGTCGCCAGAGTGTGTGTGATTTGGTCCCTAGGAAAAGTGAATTAACACCTCTTACCACTGATCGTTCAGCATACTATAGAGATTAGGACTTAGTTTTGTGTTTGTGTGGAGCAGCCCAGTCTGGAATGTTTGTATCACACAAAAATCTTGGCGTGTAATTTCACGTCCACCAATCTTAGTTTACCAGTTTGCAAGCTTTTCAGCCCAAGATAAATCACCAAATAAAGGCTCAAAAATCACACATGTGTATACTTGCACCCATATGGGGCGATATTAATAATATTAATGAAATAAACAATAGACCAGTGGCAAGACTATGCAAATATTTTCGTGTTCATAACTTCATAGACTGTGAAAACAATGAATTGCTAAAGAAATGAATGATGATTTAAAATTTGCATATCACGACACAATTGTTGGATTGGCTTCCCCACTTAGAACAGAAGTTTGTTTCTGTTGAACATATTCACACTAAAGTCCAGTCTATAGCACTTACCAACGAGGTGAATGTTCCAGTACTCTTCTTCTTATTTTCGCTTTGCCCACATGTCCTCTCCGTTCCAAGCCCTCTGTATCAACCATTGTTATCACATCGTGCACTAAATTACGTGGAACAGGTAACTGATGCTGCTCCCTAATTTTCCTCTGCATGGCTCTATATCCTAACAATTGGCCAGGACCTTCCATTTCTTCTCTGACAGCATTTTCAACGTCTTCAATTTCAATATCATATCTCACGTATTTGATATCAAAGTATACAAGTCTCCTCTTTAGAGAGCTTAATGACCAAGCATACGGAGGGTATATAGTCTCGCGTGACGAAATCTAATATTTCGTTTCTGTTTAAATTGCCTAAGACATATTTTTTTAAGTCATTCTGCAGGAGTTGATCCTGTTTCCATTCAGAATTTCGCACACGTTCCGCCATGTTGTCTCTTTATATTTTTAAAACTAAAAAGGCCGCTGACCAGGTGTATGGCAGGCTATGAGCCCAATGGGCTTTGAACAACATTTCGATTTTAAATTTGATTTCAAATGTTTTTCAAATTTTTTGGCTTTTGAATCTATTTTTTAAATATTTTTATTTCAAATTGTTTTCAATAATTTTATTTTAATTTTACTATTTTTTTTAAAATTAAGAATGAGAACAAAAAACGTGTATTAAATAATTTTTATTTTGAATAATACATGTTATTTCCTTAGTTCTGGTTATTTTGTAATGACCCTAATGGGTCACCATACTTATGGTTAAACAAACACGTTAAGAGTAGATTTTTTAGGAACTCACGTATTTTTTGTCAAAAATGCTTAAAACTTAGTAACCAGGCTTTTGTTTTTACATTACGTAATTGTCTGGTTGCTATGGAAATGAATGTGGAAATGAGTGTTTGCCTTCGAATTTATAGTTGTAAAAGACTGCAAATATTGATGTAAATACAATTTGAGGATGTCAACAAGAAAGACTATTACAATATAGGGGCACTGGATATATTCTGTGTTGTTTTTAATCGGTTAGTTCCAAAAGAATGGCGATCACGCATTCATGCGTAATTGCGTTTTTCTAGTGCTGTTCGTTGTGGGCAAACATTGAAATATGTGGGTAATGATATGGCCCTAAAAGGGCTGCCAACAAATGGAAATTTGGTTTACGTTGCATATCATGATAGTAGTGAATAGAAATGTAGGAAATTTCGTTTAACTCCTTAGTGTTTAACGTTTAATAATTTGTAAAATTTTACTTAGTTTTGACTTTTGACGAAGTTCGATCTGCAGTCAGAAAACCTGAAAACCTCTGGCACCCAGGGTAATCTGCAGCACACTGCTTCGAGATTAGTTCTAAACTGTCTTTAAGTACTATCACCATGGCACCATGAAGTCTAGATTTTCCTATTAAATTTCCTGTTATGTTGAAAAGCAAAGTAGGCTTTGAAAATTTCACCTGGAAATGATATAAAGGAGCTGAAACAGTGTAAGGAGGAGTTTGTCCCTGTTGTACCTCACGCACATCTTAAGGTTGGGGAAACATATATTTACATTAATGAAAAATTTTAAGCAATCTGATCTCAGTTTAAACTCAGTTAAAGCTCTTAAGATTCCACTTGTTCTTTACTATAGAAAGGCCACTTTGAAGAAAATTATGGGTGGGGCATGTACTCCCATGCCTCCATTCTTGCTGAGTTCTGATGCTACTTTTCATAGAATGGCAACAAAGTAAACAATGCTTACAAATATTTGTATGTTTGTTTCAATTTACACAAGTGATATTTTTCATTAACAAAGTCAAGCACTGGCTAAACATGCATCAATAGTTCCTCATTTAGTAATAGTTAATCTTTATGGTCAAGTGAGATTCCATATTGCACCTAACTCTCAACAACTGTAATTGATAACTGATATTTATTATAACAAATAGTATTATTACAGAAATTGTCTTTTTTAAGATAATCTCTTAAAGGCTACCAATCTGATTTTTTATATAAACAGAGAGTTAGAAGTTGTGGTACCACTGTTGATAGATAAAGCTCTTCACACATCACTTTTGCTTTATAGGTATGATAAATATACAAGACAACTTGCAAGTTCAACCCGAAATACAGTTTAAATCAATTCTGTTGGAAACACATTGGTGAATTTGCACTGCAAAATATAATCTGGACTGCGTGTGTGTGGGGGGGGGGGGGGAGTAAGCTGATTTAATTGGCCTGAAGAAGACTATATTTAAGAATTAAAAAACGAGTCGCGTGCCGTTATGGTGTAATAATGCACGAGGGGTGAATGTTGGGAGAATACGAAAGAAGCTTGTAAAACACGAGGCGTAGCCGAGTGTTTTACGCGCTTCTCGAGTATTCTCCCAACATTTCCCCAGTGCATTATTACACCATAACAACACACGAGTTTTTAATTCTTTTATATTATAAGTGGTAGATAAGCACAGTAAACAATTTTGTTCAAAGATCAATATTGATATTCTCCTAACATGTAATCACTGACGTCACTCGCAAGCTTTTTAATGTTTTCATTGCTTGGCAACAACTACAAGCTTGAATTCTGGCCGGCGAAGGAGCGAAAAACTTGCAACTCAACAAAAATTAGGGATTAAAAAGGCACAAAAACTGTTGAAAATTTTTCAAATATAGTGCACAATGATAGACAGATTGGTTTTTCGTTGTTCTGCTTCACTATTGTCCTGGATTCGTATAAAAGCGAAGGGTTTTGTCAAGCTGCTTTGACGACATTGGCTGTCAAGTTGATTTTCATCTTGAACCAAATATATCAGGCAGTTTTTGTTTGAAGGTACTGTTTGAATATTTTTTGTGTTTTTTGCTAGTTCAGTGGTTAGTGGTTAAAAATTTTCTCAGACAAACTGTCAAGAAATGCATAAACATGTCGTATTTGTGTAGGTTTTTGTCGTTGCATCTTGACAGCTTAAAAACTGTACACATATTGTTTATATCTAAATCAATGCCAAAATGGTTAATTTTAATTTTTTGCACCTAAAACTGTGGATAAATTTGGTTTGGTTTGTGTTTAAAAACAGTTTTTGTACCTTTAAATGTCAAAATAGTACAGATTTTCGCGTTTCTTGTCGCCGATGAATGCCAACTTTCAAGCAAAAAAGTATATTTCAAACTCAGAAACAGCTACGAATCTTTATTCGCCGTTTATGTTCCGTTGTTATTTGTTTGCTGGCTTTTTTCCATCTCGTTTAGGTCTATTTTTTCTTGCTTTTTGACAGACTTTGGATTTAAAACTATTATAATTTTGTTCATATTGTATTGACAATTCCGAGGAAAATTTAACAAGCGGGGACGAAGTGAGAAAAATGAAAACGGTGGCCGTGCTTTATTGCGTCATAAAGCACGCGCATTAGCCAATCAAATTGCTCGTTACATACTACTTATAATATAATCATCTATAATGATTACTGAAAGACTTTCAGAAAGACTTTGCTGATATTTGCTCTAGTTATATTTCACATATTAGTAAAACTATTAGGATTTCTGTGGGCTAATGTCTATCTATTTTGAAGGATAACAATGAATTTTGCTATTTTAAAGCAAAAATGACAAGATATATAATTTTTTGTAAAATGGTAACAAATTAGAAGACCTGAAGTTAAAACTTAAAGAATATCTCGAGGACAATCCCTTCGGATTTCCTTCAAAATCTGTAGTTTTAGACTTTAGTACTTTAACTAAATGTTGTTTCGAGCTTACAACTGGAGGACAAATATCTTAGAAGAACTATTGCATTACTATAGAGTTTCTATTAATCAGAAGTCAGTATGAAAATGAGCCAAATTTCATTTATATGACAATTAAAAATGGAAAATATTTACTTAACACACTTTGAAGAGGTGTTAATTTACATTATATTGTATTTAGGAGTACCCTAGCTAAGTAAGTATAAGAAAATAACTAAGATTTATGACAAAATTTCGTATGAAAATGAACGAAATATACATCGAATCCATAAGTCAATGGGTTAGAAACCAAAACAAAGTACTTTCAGGAAGTAAATGACCGCTAATAAAATATCAACTTACAAAGATGAGACAGAGCTACATATATATACTGGTCAAATATTGTGTTTTCAAAAGAAATTCGGTATGAAATAAGATAGTGTAATGTGAAAACAGAGTATGCAAAGTTGTCATACCTGGGAGTCTTCTGTTGTCGAACATCACTCCTCCACAAATTGAAAGAACTTGTTTCATTCTTTAATCACTGTGGAACAGGGGCGGATCTAGGGTAAGTCCAATCAGTCGCGTGACTGACGTATTTTTTGCAAATAAATAATTTATTTATTATTTCGAAATTTGAATAATTAATTCCCGAATATAATATGAATTCATATCATAGTCCAGTTTACGTCTTTACGAGCTCAGTTTTGAATAAATATATGCTTTATCTGGAGCAGCGGTAAAACGCAAGAAACTCGCAGAATCGGGTGGTCATTATGCTCATTTGATTGGTCGAGAGGTCATTTGGACTTATCTGGACTGATCTGTGGGGTGGCCGGACTGATTTGCACCTTAAGGGAGTCTTTATCAGTCCATTTCTTTCATGTTGATTGGTCAATTTGAAAATATTGACAATTCCTATTGGTTCATTTTTTTGGACTGATTCGGACTGATTCGCGGCTGGGGGCATCAGTCCTGAAAATTGCGAAATTCATGCAAAGCAGTCTTTCCACTTGTAATCTTGTATATTATAAACTATACCAAGGTTTTTCATAGTAGGAAAATTGTTTTACGATGTACGCGGACGTTCGAAATGCGATTGCACGATACGATTTAACGGCCTTAAATAAACTTCGTTTGCTTTGAATGAGGATTATCGTCTGGCAGCGAAGATATCAAGCGAGCAGCTTTTATCTTTGCTATTCAGCAATGAGAAGGCATTAAGTAGAGACTTCTCCGCTGAAATCTACGTGCCTCACAAAGATCGTGGTGGTAATTTGGGTGGTAAAGCCAAAGATAAAGTGTGCACTGCTATAAAGTATGAAAATATCCAAAATATATAGAAATTAATATACTGCAATATATTTTGTATGTTGAAATATAACACGCTTTACTAGTAATACATTTTTATCGAGCAACTTGCATTGCTCTTTCGGGCCTTCCCGCTTTCCTACTGTATTTATAATTTATAATAAAGGATCAGAGTAACGCAATTGGAGTGTTAAACGATGTTATCTTGCTAATTTGCATGTATGAAAGATTTGCGATGAATATCATTACAAGTCTATTTATAGTATAAATTGTAATTGGAATTGGAATAATGCATTTTACAAAGTATAATTGAAATATAACTCTTTATTTTGCTTGAGAATTTTGTTTCACATGCAGCGATTTATATTGGATCAGTTATTAGTATCATTCACTTCAATTTGTGTCTTTTGTGAAGGATTTTATGTGCTTAAATTTTAAGTATAAGCCAAATTCATTTTAATTCAAAGCCTATTGAAACTACATAATGTGTTTTGGTGCCGTAATATGACCCTCTGTTAACAGTAAACCATTTCTAGCCAAACTCCTCCTGCCATTGGCAGAGGTGTGAAGGTGAATGTCTGGCGCCTTTTAACCAGGCTGCTCATCTGGCCTTTTCTAAGGGCTGTCCATGTCGGAATCACAGCATTACTTTAATATAAAAAGTAAATGTGTTTCCTATGCATGCTGATGATCTCTGATATTTAGCGAAACAGCCAAAATTCTCACCCTACAATTGAATTGACTTTTCCAAGTCATTTAATTCTGAAGATAAATGTCTGGGAGAAGATATGTTCGTGAGATCATAAAAAATCGTGTATTTGATGTACTTTATTATCTTGGGAATTCTGCAAAATCTCACTCCCAAAATGCTTGAAATTGCATTTCAGGGAGTCTAGATTTCAAAATTTTCCGGGGGGGCATTCCCCCGTACCCCCCTAGGGTGTCTCACGCCTTCGGCGTTCGACTTATGTTTCAAAAATCCTAGATCCGCCCCTGCTGTGGAATGCTTGTAAAAACTTCGGATTCACTAATAGTGTTATGAAGACTTCATTTCTAGTATTTTTTTTATAACTCTGAGTAGTTTTCACTCGAAAATTTAGTCAACAATTCATCGATTGAATGTTTACATCCGCCATTTAAGTAAACACAGCAAATTCCTTCATTTTCGCGCAAAGGATGACGGTATTTTTGAGCGCCAGTTTCCCGATTTACTAAAAAATCTCCTCTTAATCTAAATATTGCAAAAAAAATTATATTTTGAAATTTAAAAGTTTTGTTTTGAGCAAGAAATCGGGCCCGTATAAAGTAATTAAATTATAACTTATAAACATAGATAAACATAGAAAACACTTAAAAGAAGACTCAATCTTAATGTGGGGAGAGATGTAGTATCCGCCCTTAATAAGTTAATAATACACTAACTGATGTAATATTTACTTTGGCTTTGTAATTATATATATTAATACACACACCCTAAACGAGACAGTAGTGTTCTTGTGTTTTTCTCTATTTTTATTGCCATTCGCTGTTCGACACTACATTGTGCACTTTCAAGACGACATTCTTGCAAACAGAACAACAAAACATTTTATCGTTTTTTTTGCGTGCTTCCCCCCCCCCCCCGTTCTCCCTCCCTTGTCAACATTTTTTGCGTGGCCCACCCTTTTAAGGTTATTTTTGGATGGCCCACCCATATTTCTACTACCCGCCCCTCTCAGATAAAAAATGAACTGTTCCTAATGTTAATGAGCTTAATCAAAGATTTTAGCTCATTAATATTAGATTCAGCACATGAAAAGTTCAACATTTGAAACATTGCACGAGTGCAGGGCATATTTTAAGGATTTCTAAGTGGGGGGCCATTTGTGAAAAAGGGCCCTTAATCTGACTATCTGAGTGCTGAAGGCGCGAGCCCTGTAGGGGTCCGGGGGGGGGTTTTCCCAGGAAAATTTTGAAATCTGGAGCTCTGAAATTGCCAAGCCAATAGTATTTCAATGTTTTAACTAAAACTTTAAAAATGTCCAACTATATAAGCCATAAAAACAATATTTCGTTAAACACAGACAAATCATTTACTCTGTAAACGACCCAATGTATAAAGGGCCCAGGGAGTGGGGGGCCAATTTTGTGTGTGAGTGGGGGGCCATCAAGAGGGCCTGGGGGGCCAAGTGGCCCCCCAGTATATATGTTAAAATATGCCTTGCACGAGTGTTTCTTTCTCGGCAAAAAAGATCGCTTTGCCAGTGCGTGGAAGTTAGTTCTACTCACTGCAAACGCGAAAAATTGAGACAATTCAATAGAACCACGTATGTCCAACCATCCATGCGAAATGTATTCACAAAATATTTCACAGCCAATATCTAGCGCTCACGAAGAATTTTGCCGTCGTGAAATCAGGCCTGAAGGCTGTTTTCCACTTTAATCAGCGAAACATAGCGTATTTCTTTGTTTCATGAGCACAAAGATGGAACTAATGACTTCGACGCAAATTTAGAAAATTCTACGGTACCCTACGATAAGGTTAAAGTGGAAAACAGTCTTAAAGTCACTTCAACACCTCTAATGGCATGATCGAACTTTTCCGGTTTGCTAAATTATCTTTGCCTAATGAAGTGTAGCCGCTTAATGCAATGCCACTTAATACAGATTCGGCTGTATGGTGCATTATAGGCATACATTATTATTATTATTATTTATTATTAAAACTTTATTTAATGAGGCTAACACATGACCGCAAAGCTGATAAACTTGTGGCCCTCCTACAATTCTAGAATTACAATCACAATGGAATAACAATATACAAATTAGACAAAAAACATTATATATGTATAGGTTAAAGTGCCTACTATATCACTTGTGGGATCTTTACGGATTTGAGAAGAGCAGAAAAAGTTAGTTAATAAGTTCCTCAACCTTTTTTGATTTAGTTCAATGGTTTCCGAGATATAGACCTCCAAACATGGCAATTTTCAGGAACGCGACTGTAAACAAACACTATAAATTATATTACATTTTGCTTCTGTTACTTACTAAAATGCGAATATTTGAAAGAGAAGTCTGTTTGTCTAGCTCAAACTCGTTCTCCAGTGCCGAAAAATGTTCCTGTGATTGCGTAGAACACAAAATCAAGGGTGAAACATGCAAAACGACCTCAAAATTGAATTTGAAAGTGAGCCTTCGTATGTCGTCGAGCATTGTCGAGCAAGAGAAAGTCGGCATTTATAGCACACACTGACGAAATATAGTATTAACTTGCCTAGTTTGATTAAATACTTGTCCCCCAAATAGTGCCATATTACTTCTTCTCGTCCCCACTATTCTGTTCATCATCACTTTCCTCTTCTCGCGTTGGAATCTGCACGTAGCCATCAAGATCTTTAGCGCTGAAGATATAGATGGTGAACACAGCCAGCCAAGCCACGGTGACAATAGAATAACCACACAAAGTTAGTTTCGTACCAAATTTATCAAAACTATATCCAGTTACTACTGTGCCAATTTCTTTACCAATTCCATGAAACGTTAAGCTTACCACTCCTGCAACAAAAACAAACAAAAGAAAAATATTACGTGTAAATTCATTTTGTTAATAGGCCCTTCGCTGTTTGCATAAATATTGATTTCATCCAAGCAATAGGCTGCTCAACAGCATGAGTAACAGCAGGATTTTTAAAACAATAAAAAAAAAGCAAAGGAGCATTTCGAACACTGAAAAGTGACTGGTTGGTACTGTTGAGTATTGTTATGCTAAGAATTATGCGACGGTCAACTATTTGCAAAATAAACACAGCACAAAATATTAACAAACAAACCGATTAGACAGGGGTATTTTGTGAGGGTTAGGTGGCAAAAATCATCGCGAGCACTCCCGACAGCAGCCATTATGCCTGATGACAAGCGTGCCATCAGCATATTCAGATGTTCTTCATCTCACCTCATTTCATACATAGTTCGTATATTCTCCTATTCATGTATTTTTCACTTTCTTTTCTATGTTAATACATTTTGTAATGTGATTTCCATGTTGTTTATAGTTTGTTTTCACTAAATCGATATGACAGGTCTATTTTTATAACGTGATCGCTTTTGTATACACTATAAAAGCAAATATTTTTCCCCGACCCACGCTAGTAACTTCCAGACTAAGGGCCTTCGCTCAAGTAGTTGAAGTTCTTGTTGAATTGTTTAGGTAGTTTGATCCCAAAGACCTACGGCACGAGTTCAAGATTTCATACAAAAGTATACAACAGTTCGGAATTTGGAATGCGCATATCCACAATTGAACTGTCCGATTGACAAATACTAATGCCATAAAGAAAGTAAAGGCCATTTATGTTTTTACCTGGTGGTTGTGTTTTCAACTAGGTTTGCTTGTGTGTGTTGATAACGATAACTCAAAAAAATAACAAACATTTTAAAACGAAAACTTGTGGAGCTAACGGCCATAAGCCAATGACAAATCGATTAAATTTTGGTACAAAAGTTTGTCTTGCTTTCTCTGGCTGAAAGGATTCGAATGCGTAATTAGTGCATAAATAATTAAAATAATGTTATACAGGACTACTTGACTTAATTTGCTCTCTAGTAAAATCTTTACCCAAACCTCTATTAGCCTTAATTGATGTATGAGTTAGTACCATAATTCATATTGAATTTGCATTTATGCTTCATTTTTTATACTTTACGACCTTATAATGTCTCAAATACATTGGCGGTTATCTGACTCGATTAACAATAGTTACTTCAGATAACCGGTACCATACAGTTTAATTAAGAAATGAAATTTTATATATTTGTATTTATGATGGTGCTAATGTCGTCGTCGTCGTCGTCGTCGTCGCCGCCGCCGTCGCCGTCGCCGCCGCCGTCGCCGCCGCCGCCGCCGCCGCCGCCGCCGCCGCCGCCGCCGCCGCCGCCGCCGCCGCCGCCGTCGCCGCCGCTGCCGCCGCCGCCGCCGCCGCCGCCGCCGCCGCCGCCGCCGCCGCCGCCGCCGCCGCCGCCGCCGCCGCCGCCGCCGCCGTCCTGCCGCCGCCGGCCGCCGCCGCCGCCGCCGCCGCCGCCGCCGCCGCCGCCGCCGCCGCCGCCGCCGCCGTGCCGCCGCCGCCGCCGCCGCCGCCGCCGCCGCCGCCGCCGCCGCCGCCGCCGTGCCGCCGCCGCCGCCGCCGCCGCCGCCGCCGCCGCCGCCGCCGCCGCCGCCGCCGCCGCCGCCGTCGCCGCCGCCGCCGCCGCCGCCGCCGCCGCCGCCGCCGCCGCCGCCGTGCCGCCGCCGCCGCCGCCGCCGCCGCCGCCGCCGTCGTCGCCGTCGCCGCCGTCGTCGTCGTCGTCGTCGTCGTCGTCGTCGTCGTCGTCGTCGTCGTCGTCGTCGTCGTCGTCGTCGTCGTCGTCGTCGTCGTCGTTGTTGTTGTCTAGCTTAAAGCAGTCAACCATGCCTAAATGCTTGCTCTTTGAACCGATTTCTTCATAATTTGCATGTGATCATCATTCATGTGTTGGAGTAAAATTAATAAACAATCTTTCAAGCATCGTTGAAATAAGCCCACGGAGTAGGCTTGGGTAAATTATGCTCGAAAATATGGCCATTATGCCCGAAGGCAGTGCTCGTTAAAACAACGTATTATGCTCGTGAAACAGCCTATTATGCTCGAATTATGCTCGAGGAAAATTCAATTTTAATAGGTACAAAAACTCAAAAAAGTCACGTACATTTTCCTCGTGGCATTCTCGTGGCATTCATTTTCCGCCATCTTTGTTTTACTAGTGCCCAGGATCCTGGCGGTCTAACCCGAACCAGTGAACGATCTGGGCCTGGGGCCTCTGGGCAGTGGCCGTGGGCACTAGCCGAACTCCCTCTCTTCAGTCTCATTTCATTTTTTTATTTCTTTAGGACTCTAGCATGAGTTGGCGCATTCATTAGCATATAGAGAGGGGTGAGCATGATTATTAGCATAAACATTCATTAATTATGCAACTCGGTCCAGACAGTCCTATTCCTTGGAGACCTCTCAGCCCTCATTAATTATGCAATGGCATCACAGAACAAAACCAGGCAAGACGAATTTTGTTGAATTCAGCATATTTTGTGGTTATACCGGGTGGCGCAAAAAAAGTACGATTGTTTCATTTAGTATAACTTAATATGAAGTGATAGAGGAGTTTAAACTTCAGTAAACAATTTTGGAAATGTCGAGAATTAGCTAAAAACGGCCTGTTTGATTCAATGAAGTGAAACGGCCTGTTTGATTCAATGAGAGTTGAAGTTAGAAACATTTCTTGAATAGATATACTCCTTTGTTTTACATTTGGCCTTCTAACTTCAACTTCACTTTATTGAAAGGAATACTTACGTAAAATGCTAATGATATCAAATGATTTAATAGGCCATCTTTAGCTCATTCTCGACTCTTCCAAAAATGTTTACTCAAGTTTAAACGCAGCTATCTCGGTAAATATTGCATGAAAATGCGCATGGCATATATCAAAATTTAAGTTAGACATTGCTGAATGGAAAAAAACTTGTTTAAATTTAATAGCTCTTTTACGTTTTAAGTTATACTAAATCAATCAGTTGTACTTTTTTGCGCTCCCGGTAAAATAACAAGTAGAAATATGGCTTTGTTGTATTAAACTTTTCGATTTATAAACTCCTTATTAGTAATAAATTTGTATCTAATAAAGTGTTCTTTCTGAGACGACCAATACAGAGACGCTTTATCTAATAAGTTTACAAAGATAGACACAGTTCTTACAGGGATTTTAACCTTATACAGTTTCAAGCGTTTATATCATATAGCAGAGTATGAAAAGCATTAATATTTAAATTAAGCGATTTTTTAGTATCGAATAAAGTTTTACAAGCATAGTTTTCATACAAACATCGTATATAAACATAAACATTTAGCTATGTTCTAGCTGGGATTTGCATAAAAGGAGAATATTTAATGGCTAGGACAATTTTTTAATTTATTTTTTTTATTTAATAACTATCCAGGGCAAGGAAAGGACTCGAAGTTCAGTTAAGCTAAGCCTCGCACATGTTACATTACAAACAAACATTTAAATAATTAATTAATTACAAATATAAATTATATATACATATATATAGTTGAATTATTAATTAAATAAACGACAACAAACTGCCCTGATGTTCTTTGAGCGAGATTTTGAGCAAATAGTTTTATATGTTCGTATCCGGTCGCTATCAATCACCATTATTGTTGTCCTGCGGCGATTTCGTTCTGACATGCGCGATACGGTTTCGTTCGCAGCTGAGCCAGCGTGCTGTTCTGTCAGTTCCATATAATAAGTATAAAGAGCTTTCTTGAAACATACAATGGAAGTACATGCTTTTATGTTGGAAGGTAATGATTCCACAAATGAATAATACGATTAAAATTGGAATCTCTAAAAGTTGACGTTTTACATAAATTTGGTTTATAATCTATATTAGCATTGTTATTTCTAGTTTTCCTAAGAGACTGTGAATAAGGAATTACATACTTACTTAAGTCTAGCTTAAACAGCTTAAGACGACATTTGGAGAAAAACACTAAGTCTAAATACTCCATCCAATAGGATAACGGAAGCAAATCTAACTTAATTGGTATATCCCTATAGGAAAGATCTTGACAAAGTGGAAGAATAAATTTGGTAGCACGACGCTGCACTCTTTCGATAAGTTGCAAATCATGTGAATTGGATTGGGGAGCTCATACTTGCCTACCATAACACATGATAGAGCGTACGAACATGATATAAAGAGCTCGACGTAAAGCCATGTTCAATGAACTAGGACAATGTTGTACAGGATAATGTAAAGGATAATGTTGTACAGATTATAGTAGGTGAATAAAACAAGAAAATAATGGATAAAAAATACTGTAAGATATCCTAAAATACTGTAAGGTGTCCTAATATATTGTTTGATTTCCTAGGATACTGACTAAGAATATGACTATGACCAGCATTGAGCAAGAATATGACTATAACCAGCATTCCCGTGTTGGTACAGTACTAATTAATGAAATATCTGCTCTGCTATTATAAACTATCAGTTACACTAACCTCGCGTTCATAACTTCACAATTACAAATTCGACATGCTTTGCTATTAAACCTACGAAATTCGTTGTCCATGAAACCGCATAATTTTTCTGAGGACAAACGTACAACTTGTGTATTGTCAGCGTCTGCGCGATTACTGATGAAATAAGTACCACTTCATGTTGAGAGTTATCATCTCATTTTAACAAAATTTAGAGGATAAACAACATAAATATCAATGTTAATAAACAAGCAAATAAGATTTTCACAAAAATGCTTCATACAATACAACATTGAAGGGGGGCGCTATACCCAATAATATATGAGCGTCGACTCGTTTGTCCAAGGTGAACTGTCCACATAATGTTTGCCAGGATTGTAGCTATAGTTTTGCATTACTAATACTATAGTCTTGGACTGCATTATTACAATAATCAATGGCTAGTACTTCCACAACGTACGATAGCGTAGAACATATTCTATTTTTATCCGTTATGTTTTCGATTTATCCACCAACTATATAGACTGTACAACATTACCCCATGCTATCCATAAATAATCTCATAATCACCCGCAATGACTTATAGCCTAACAACACCAGCAACTCATAGAATTGTCTTTGTTTCTAACTTCAAAAACTATATACAATGTCGATATGAAAACTTAATTTATGCACTGCTTTTCAGGTTTTGTATACACTTTGCAGTATCTAAAAGTTTTGATTATTAAAAGCTATGTCTAACTTTGTAATAATTTGTTTTGGTTAAGCATCGCATTCGCTATATTGCTGATAGAATGAAAGCTTCGACTTAATTATAAGAGCTATGTTTATGCAATTGTCAAACGTATATGTTTATTACTATAACGTAAGTTGCATGATGAATGAATGACGTAATGCTTCCCCACATTTTGTGCTAGTGATAATGCTCTTCCTTGCTCCCCTCTGCTTCCCCCCAAAAAAGGGCTCGAACGGCCTGCATATCATTACTAGTCTGTATCAAGATAAGCGGTTATAATCGAGATTTAGTTGCCTGCTTTTAGACAAAGTACCATAATAAATGGAGTCACGTTGGTCATCGGCTGCGACCAAGCGAGTTGTTAATATTGATTATTTATGCAAATACGCAAGACATATACTAAGGTTTAATGTATACTATTCAACTTATAATGCAGCTTTAAATAACACTGAACCAATTAAAAGTCAGTTTTTGTATCTGCGAATGCATCTGCCATCGTTTGCCATCGTGCGAGTGTGTTAGCTTGTAGCCATTTATCAGCCAATCAGCGATTAGTTTACACTCGTTTGACCAATCAGTGACAGCTAGCTTAAATTGATTATTTTAAGATGGCGGACTACAGAAGTGCGAGATCGTAAACATGAGTAAATATTTTAATTTTACGAAGAAAATTATCCATCAAACCAACGATATTTTTATTTTCTGTACTCTTTTGAGCATGGCAAAGGTCGAGGGAGTATTTTTGTAATCATATCTTTCATAACATTTTAAACTGTGGAAATGAATCGCCAATTTACACACAAAGTATTGACTTGACTGGACCTGCTATATATCAATGTCATTTGAATCAGGAAACAAGGTAAGCTTTTTTAAATATTGTACGTATATCCTGCATTATTCGAGCTTCTATTTCGATAAAGTTCACTCATAAAAGTGTTAAAATATTATTGTATGTCTCAACACTATTTGGGCCAAATCGACAATAGTTCATGGTCGTGTTTGTCATTTCATGGTCAACATCACCTCATACTACGTTTACTTTTGATATTTGATTGGTAAAAAGATATAGGCACAATTTGTCGTTTCTCTCCCAAACTGTTGTGGCTATAGGAGGACTAGGTGGTATGTAATATTTATATGTGGTGTGTAAATACTGCTGTTTACGACAACCTAGCTTTATTCCCAAGTATAAAAGATTAAAATCTGAAGGTTTCACAATTGTTTTAAAAATTTCTCCCATGGGCTATAGGCCCTCATCCCTCTATGCACAATTGCTTAGGAGCAATAGTAAAGTTCATACACTAATATACCTCTTGTATTAATTGACCCAAAGAAGTTACAACTCTTTAATACTTTATTAAATTATACAAGTATGCAAATACGCATGAGCAGATACATGTACGCTTAGCGTACCTATTTTTTATGTATGCGGACGAATTGAGAAGCTGCAACCAGCTATTTTACCACAATTGGAAATCAGCTATTTTACCACAGATGCATGATAGAGCGATTGCAGAATACCCGTCAAATTTTGAAAGCATGGTTATGCGCTTATAAAGCTAAACATAAAATTTATAGTTCTATTTTCACAGTTTCTACGCAAAATTTCCATCGAGTTATGCTTCATTGATGCTATAATTGATTAAAGTACGCCTGGTGCAAATGAAAAAATAGTTACGCAAGCGTACATGTATCTGCTCATGGTGATGCCACAGTTGCCCATGAAGGAGTAATATTCAACAATAGGCAATTTCGTAATTACGGGCGCCATTTTGCAAAGGAGGCAAACACAATAAAGCAACAATAGCATGACTCTAGGGACAAATATTCCCATTGGGACGAGGTGTATATACTTACTACGGCTGGCGGAGCCAAGCCGTAGGTTTAATACTTTAATATGCCCCTGTCTTTTTTCTTCGTCGTCGTCGTCGTCGTGGCTTTTTGGGGGTGTCACAAACTTGCACTTCCACGGTCACCCAAGTCACCCGCACAAAACGCATCAGGGATTTTTTTAACTAATGTACTGGCACCCCCAGTGAAGGTCCCTTTTGTCCAGAATATAAGCAAAAAAGGGGAAAAAACTGAGTTTAGAGGAGAGTTATGATATTCTCACAACAAAACCTTGCTCCGTTTAGATGGGATATATCAAAAATTGTCCCTGAAAATGCAGGAAATCAAGCCACAGAGACTCATGAATACAAAAAAAATTCTGGGGAAGGACCCCAGCACCCCCTTCTATTTCCCACACCTGTAATACGTCACCTACTTGTTAGGTTCCCTTTCGATGGTGGCCCCCCCACTAACGATTTATTAAAAGATGCCCTGAAATATGGCGTCATATTACCGCCAATATTCATGATTGCCATCATTCAACATGTTTCCGACATTGAAGTTATTTTGGGCATTGAAGTTGTTTATTATTCAACATATTTTCGACATTGAAGTTAAATCGGACATTGAACATGTATATTATTCAACACATTTTCGACATTGAAGTTAAATCGGACATTGAACATACCGATTATTCAGCACTCATCAGAAGTTGAATGTTCGAAATATGTTGAAAATTAATCAACACATGAATATGAGAAGTTGAATATTGGCGGCGATAGATCATTGCGTGAGATGTCCGCCAATATTAATTAACATAATTCCCATCACCCCCCGGTACAGATTCGCTGTGTTAGTTTCAAACAGTGGTTTCAAACCAAGGTATAGTGCGAGTCCGTTTCTGGCGCACGAAATAAAGAGATTTCTCACGCGCTATTTACTGTATGCATGCGTACCTTATAAAATAGAAAACGACAGGACCAAGACGTAAAAACTTTAGTTCACGGTACCGTAAATTTGAAATAAAAAACTTGAATTACAATTAGTGGTGAGGAAGACCAAAATGGAAACTATAAAGCTTATTTTGAAATTAGACTCCTCATAATAATACATGTATTTTTGCAATTAATTAAATATTGTATATGGCGACTTAAGTCATTACCATTGTCATTGAAAGACTTAGGAGTTAGCTTTAGTTACTGCATTGTCGAGGTTTGTAGGAGCATCTTGCTTGGCCAATAAATTTAATTTGGGCTATATATAGCGATAATGATTTGAATGAAGGCACAACGTGAGCTGACTTTTCCATGAGGGCTATATACTTTTCATTGTTTGAATTGCGTTTCGCTTTCGGGTTGGGATAAGTTTGTTTGAGAGTGCTTATCCGAGTTAGAAAATGCAGTTTCAAACTTTCAAGAAGTGAGTTCGCCGTTTGCACACGGTTAGGATTACAACCCCAGTTACCATTAATCACACCACTATGATAAACAATGGACAAACACTGACAGTCACTTTGTATATTACGAGACAATTTCATGTCACTGGGTATTCGCTGCTAAGCTTTACCCACGAATTGCGGTTTACCATTAACTCTTATTCCTGCAGTATGATACTTGATGAATCCCTTCAATGTTACGTGTCACAATTTCACAGGCGTGTTTCAGTTTGGAAGAATTCGTTTGGAAGCCTCTCACAGTCTCACTAGACGCTAGAGGTATATATTGAACTCATAATTGAAGCGATTCAGTTTCTCGACGATGCTCTATGCATATACTGTTGGGATTTATTGAGGTTTCAGCGTCGGTGGTGCCGTGGTGATCTTATAAACTAATAACTTTTCGGTCTTTTCCTTTTGTGTATGTATTGTTCACGCTCTCATTAAATTATAGGTCGTATCACGGCGACTGAAGTTATACTAGTTAGTCTTGCTCGTGTCGTTCTTATATTTAGTTTTAGACTTCATAAATTCTATAAACGCTGATGTTACTGTTACTTTATAAACAATTCCCTATTTCGTGCGCCAGAAACGGACTGATATTTTCCCTTTGTCTGTACCGGGGGGGTGATGTGAATTATGTTAATTAATATTGGCGGACATTTCACGCTATGATCTATCGCCGCCAATATTCAACTTCTCATATTCATGTGTTGATTAATTTTCAACATATTTCGAACATTCAACTTCTGATGAGTGCTGAATAATCGGTATGTTCAATGTCCGATTTAACTTCAATGTCGAAAATGTGTTGAATAATATACATGTTCAATGTCCGATTTAACTTCAATGTCGGAAACATGTTGAATGATGGCAATTATGAATATTGGCGGTAATATGACGCCATACTGAAACGCATTCAATTTTCTTGTGTGCATCTTAGACTATACTTGCGCATTTTGAGTTACGTACTTGTGTTTTAACCAGATCAATAACGCATCAAGGGAACGATACGATAAATGCAAGTGCAATACGGACGAGAAACGTACAAATCATGCTGATATTCGTCACGCACTATGCAAAATATTCGACATACTTCAGTCTATATGAGGGTATTATATTTTCAACAACAAACATTGCGCCTTCAAGACTTGACGATCGTAAAGCGCATCGCTCTAAAACATCTATACCCTACAATAGTTTGAGCGAACCATACGTGGGTATTTATTTTGTATTTGTGGGAAACTAAAGAGAAACTAGAAATCAGTGTTGAATATAATTCAGACATATTAAACGCGCAATGACGAGCTCTATTTATTAGAGTACAACTGTACAAGGGTCAGCTGTCACATATTCTTGATAATTATTACACTGTTAACGGGTCAAGGTTTTACAAGAAAACCGAAGAGCTGAGTTCTCCCTACATCTTGCAATATTTTAAGATGATCGTAAGCTCCTCATTATTATACTTCGATTTGACCCAAACGCTTGAACAGACTTGATATAAGTATTGAGCGAGACGCATTCTTGACGACAAGTAATATGAGGGATATTATATTTCCAACAACAAACATTGCGCCTTCAAGACTTGACGATCGTAAAACGCATTGCTCTAAAACATCTATACTCTAGAATAGTTTGAGCGAACCATACGTTGGTATTTATTTGTATTTGTGGGAAACTAAAGAGAAACTAGGAATCAGTGTTGAATATAATTCAGACATAAACGCGCAATAACGAGCTCTATTTATTAGAGTTCAAGGGTCAACTGTCACATATTCTTGATAATTATTACTGTAAACGGGTCAAGTTTTTACAAGAAAACCGAAGAGCTTAGTTCTCCCTACGTCTTGCAATATTTTATGATGATCCTATAGCTCCTCATTATTATACTTCAATTTGACCCAAACGCTTGAACAGACTCAATATAAGTATTCAGCGAGGAGATTAATGTTTAAATAAGTCTAATGAGTCAATGAGTTATGAGTCAATGAGTTATGAGTCAAAAAATTGGGATTTATTGTATTTTGGTATATTTTTGTTATTTTTCTCGAATTACATTGCGTACATACCATGTAGACTACAGGAAATGCTGGGTTAAACCCCGCCCCTAAAACCCCGCACAGACGAGCAAGTTTTCCTTGACAAGTTTTCCTTGACAAATTTTCCTTGACAAATTTTCCTTGACAAGTTTTCCTTGACAAGTTTTCCTTGACAAGTTTTATTTTCCCATGTGTACCCGGCAAAAAATTGACAAGTTTTCCTTGACAAGGAGCCTTGTTTAAAAGCTAGTCATGCCAGCTTTTGAACAAGGAAAATTGTTCGTGTGTACGGCCGACAAGGAAAACTTGACAAGGAAATGTGCAGACGGCACTGCACACTTATTTTCGATCTGGTCGAGCGGCCATGCAGATTTGTTTTTGTAAATATTTAAGATCAGTGAATAATTTATATGTAAAAATCGATCTTAGCCGACCTTATAACATACAGATTATTTGTTATCATAGACGAAAAGTAAAATTTATGGCAAATTCTGTCTTCAAATTTGTCTGATCTTCAAGTTAACGTTTCATGTAGCATTGACTCCCGTTAGACGCATTGTGCAAGTTGTATGCATGCAGAACAAATAAAACTATAATAAACTTTATTTGAGCTTTATCGAGGATGTGTGGAGTACTGGAATTACATAGAGTCCAGCAATACCAGGACATCATGACTCGACAAACATTAGCTAAATGAACAAAATTCTGCTATATAAAATTAATATATTATTGATCTATAATCGTTGTCAGACGGTTCCAGCTAGATCATAGCCATCAGTCACAAGTGAACAAAAATAGCGCCGTTAGCTAAATTACAAACCTTTGGCAGACCGACATTTTCGTACATTCCTCCAGGTTGACGAATTGAGAAGCTCCAGTCTATGATATTAATGAGGCTATGCAAACGTTTTCGTCGTTTGATGAAGATCAATTATAATATGGAAATTGCTTTGACATGCTTCACTGCTTCATTGCGTCGGCGTTGCTAGTAGAAACCTCGCTTATTTACATTTTTCAGAACAAACTAATACTGAGCGTACCAGAGATAGGTGTCAAAATCACCTAATGCTCGCTTGCACGTGGCTAATTGAAACAAGAAAACTTATTGTCCTTTTATGCGCCATAGACATAGAAGTATTAGATATATATTATTTCTGTGCCTATGACCATAGACAATGCACGAAAGGCGAAAGGCGAAAGGAACGTTATGATTCTGTTTGTTTACTGCGATACATTGGAATTCCGGTGCTGATTTTATACGCAATCGACGCTATTTATCATTTGCAATTCGCAGCATATATCCGCACAGATAACATGGCAGGCAAACTGACAAAGCTTGTTCAATAATAAAAATGCAAGCCATTATTAGTTATCGTTAAAATAATGGAGAATGCTCTATTCGCATGAATTTGCAACAATCTACACGGGCACTATTTTCTTCCCTTTTCCCAAATACAATTACCACGACATAAACAAGTGTGAAGTGGTTAAACTCTCGCAGTCGCTCTATATTGGCCGATTATTCACCGATATTCACCTCGCCTACGGCGAATAATTGTTACATATTTCGAACTACCTAGACACAATATGAAGTCTAAAATGCCATACGCCAAAAGTCATAAAAGGCATACTTCAAATGTATAAACAACTACAACAAGAATAAACCATTTTCAAAATGTTTAATGTTTTCGGAGTTTCTATTGTATTGTATTTTATCAAAATACTCAGTGGTTCCGGCAATTTTTACTACAACAAGTTTTAATAAATATTGAATTACTGCAAGTTAAGATCTTAACACAAGGCTTATCATTTTATGCCAATGAATCTTAACACAAGACTTGTCATTCTATGCTAA
Organism: Trachythela sp. YZ-2020; assembly: GCA_016169945.1. Lineage (NCBI taxonomy): Eukaryota > Metazoa > Cnidaria > Anthozoa > Malacalcyonacea > Clavulariidae > Trachythela > Trachythela sp. YZ-2020. The sequence continues at coordinate 8,289,417 of JADLSH010000260.1, forward strand.
TGAATCTTAACACTGCCTTATCATTTGCAATTTTTAAGCAGACACTCGTTAGTATTGTATTTTTTGCAAGAATTGCAGTTCAGTGACACAGTATTGTCAGATTATTATAAAATATCAAGGATGCATAGTATTGAGAATTTCTTTTGTCAAAAAGCTGTATTATATTGAACATTTAACATTTTAACGCTGACTTTATCATTTTGTAACTATCGCTTGTTCACCCCCCCCCCCCCTTGTTTCACAACATTGAACACAACATTAAATTTAAAGTAGCGTCTGAACATCAACATCTACCTTATCTTATGCGGACGCAGACGCAGACGCCAGACTATAGCAATAGCTCCCACTGTACTACAGTGCAGGTGTATGCCTATAATGACAGAAGCATGCCCTCATTTCTAAAAATTCAATATAATAAACAACCTAAAATTGCGTTATACTATTCAACTTTTGAATTGCACACTGCAGTCTGCAAATAGCATAACTTGATAACTATTAATATCACTAACAATAATGATAGTAATCAAGTACATGAAATGTTGTACTTCTAAGGGAGTAAGGCTAAGCTGCTCGAATCCACTCCATCATGAATTTTGTCAACTTGTTTTAAAATGCCATAGGCAGTTTCATATGAGTCACGATTTAGGAACAGTTACTATTTTTAGACTTTTATGGTTAGGGTTAGGATTAAGGTTAGGATTGGGGTTAGGGTGGGGGTTGGGGTTAAATTATACATTTCGTGTAGGGCTACATAAAGAGCCTACCAATTCGCCTGGGTGCACATGCTGGTTTAGCACACAGACAACCCTAACCCTTTTGAGCGATGTTATTTAATGGCTCAAATCTTGATATAATATGTTTGTGCACATGTTATCATAACATTAAATAACATCGATTAAAAGGTGACTGTTAGACTTGCTCCAAGTCTGTCTCTCAAAGAGGTTTTTATTTGGCAGTTGTAAATATAGCTGACTGTGTTCCCGTTTGCATTGAAACAAATTCGGAAAGAAGCCATTTTGGTCGAAAATAAATTGATCGAACAGCTTACCTTGAAAAAATGCAGAAGAGGCTTTTGATCCTGCTTTTGAGAAGTGAATCACGAAAGACGCAAACATCAGGACAAACGAAGCTGACTGGAAACTATCGAAGAGAATCACAAGCCAGGCATTTTCAGTGAACGCCAGAGCTGCAAACGAGACGGCGAACCCAAACAGTGAAATTGCTATAACATTCAGTTCACCAAGTTTCCCAATAATACCGCGGGATAGCATGAACCAAACACCAACTATAGGTCGCCTGAGTAGGCCACCAACAGCCATTACAAGTGGACTACCACCCAACTGGTCCATGTACCAAAACTCCCAACGCGTTTGAAACGCAGAGCAGAGTCCTGCATGCGCGCAAATAAACAGAATAAGAATATAGTGAGGATTACAGAGGACAGTCTTGATCTCGGCATAATTTACGACCCGTTTCTCAAGATACTCGTATTTCATCCAAGGCAAAGCAAGCAAAGTTATACACTGTGCGGCAGCCGCGAAGAAAAACGCGACGTAGTAACTCGGAACTTTTTCACCGCAAACCAAATGACGTATATGGCCTGCCAATATGCCAACAATAAATAGCGAAATTCCAGCGCCGATTTCACCCCAACACGCATAGAAACCAAACTTCGATTTATCATTTTTAACATGTGTAATGGCTGCTACTATGATCAATGTTACAGATAATCTTTTAAGTAGTTCAAATATTCCACGCAAGAAAAATATTATCAGAAAGAATTTAAGTTTTGTGCTGTTGTTGTCATGTTCCAAACGATTGCGAGGAGGCGTTGCAGATTCATCCATGCTTAACATCGCCAGAGTAGAATTATTATTGACAATGCTTGAGTTTCCCACTGACTCGCCCAATGATGATTCTTCGCATAGTACATTAGGAGCTTTAGGGACTAGAAACAGCAACGTACTTGGAATTAATATAGCGATACATATGAACAGCATTAGTTTTCTGATTCGAAACTTGTCCGACAGATATCCAGCGAGCGGTATTCCTATCAATTGAGTGACCAAACCAAGCAAAGGAACAATACCGATATACAAAGTGCTGTATCCTAATTGTGCCATGAATAACGGCATGAACTCTTCGATTGTTGCTACACATGAACGAAACATAAAAAAGGCAAAACTGACGGCAACGCCGCCGCTAGTAAGAGTCAACATTTTACTATAAAGAGCAAGCAAACGACCACGCTTCGTTAACCACGCGGAAAATGAGCAACGTGGTACACAATATCAGTGTGCATTCCATGCACTCCACGCCGGATATATCCGGCGTAGGTTTTAAAATTCGTTGGCGTATTGGCCTGAGATCACTCAAAAAGAAGTGATACGTGTGACCAAGTTTGTACATGAATTCATTGTCATATGTATATTCACAGTATAACTTCGAGAATATGATGTTAACAGTATATAAGACATGCCAGGTTAGCCATTATAACATGGATTTTGGTCCCCCAAAATTGAAAATCTCCAATGTGATTGGCGTGAACTATCGTAAATGTCGGCGTATCTCCGGCGTAGAGTTTACATGGAATGCACCCTGGATCAGGGCATGGTGGAAAACGCGGGTAGCGAATACCGGATAGCGGATAGATGACAGATAGAGAGGTGGTAGATAGATTGTTTATTAATAATAATTTATCTCTTTATCGTCGTACCCCAACGCACGGTATTTACGATCAGTTGTTTCAAATCTAAATATCTCCAGACATGTTTATTCTCTGGCAACAGGACACGCATCATTCGATAGCTTGTGAGGAATTCCTCTTTTTAAAGATATCTGGTTTGGCCCGGTTCATATTACATATCCAAATTAATTTGCATACATGTTCATAAATTATCTAAAAAATTTTATTTATTTACTTTGCCATCAAATACTTATACATTCATTGGCTGTAGTCTAGGACCTGTATATGAGATTGTATGCATTTCATTTAGGACAGATTATCTCAACTGTTTTAGGGTAAAATGACCATGGCGGTCAACATGGCATATGTGCCAAAACCCGAATCCGGTGCGAAAGTCCTGAAAATAAACTACACTGCCGACATGTAACTCCTGAACCATCAAAGCTACAGACTTTCTGAAGTGCTTATAGTGTTTAGAATGGTTGCTTTTAGGGTGCTCACTGGAGGGTGATATTTGTCTAGGTATCATATTTTACAAGAAAATGACTATGCACCATCCCAGGTCAACTGCTAATTATGCATCAAATTACTCATTCACCTGGCAAAGTCTATGTTTTCTTATTTCCTAAAAATTTTTGCCATAGGATCAAAAACTATACTTATTCCAATATAATAATAATAGATTTCATCAGGGTTGATATTGTTAAGTTGAGATACAATACAGTTTATTTCACTTACCCCACGCCAAAACACGATTTCAGCCATATTTTGCCGTTTTATTCGCTTTTTATCACCGAGGCTCACACATATTATCCACAAATTATACTTGAACATAATGATAGTTGACTAAAGAATAATTCAACCAAGTTTCGCCAGGTTTTGAAGCAGTGCAGTGTATTTTATCTTCGAATTCATAGAAGTGATGTTTTGCCCAATTATCGCGCCAGTGCAATGTCTCGCCGCTTCTCTGCCCGATTTATCACACTTTTTCGTCGTCAAATGTAGTTAGATAACAGTATCCAGAAATACTTGATTGTAGAAAAGTTCCAATCGAAAAATTGATAACCTAACTGCCAATCCGTGGCAATAAATGGCCTATGTGTTTCATAAACATGAATAAAAAATATAATGCCCAAAGTAATTTGAAAGTCACGCGCAATCTTCACGAAAACACCGCGTGGGCTTGATGACAGGGGGGTGGAATTTTTTCACGAATACGTTTGTGACCAATTTGTGACCACTGTCGGAGTTGCCGTGTTAACGAACAAATGTATTCGTGAAAAATTCCACCCCCCTGTCATCAAGCCCACGCGGTGTTTTCGTGAAGATTGCGCGTGACTTTCAAATTACTTTGGGCATTATATTTGTTATTCATGTTTATGAAACACATAGGGCCATTTATTGCCACGGATTGGCAGTTAGGTTATCAATTTTTCGATTGGAACTTTTCTACAATCAAGTATTTCTGGATACTGTTATCTAACTACATTTGACGACGAAAAAGTGTGATAAATCGGGCAGAGAAGCGGCGAGACATTGTACTGGCGCGATAATTGAGCAAAACATCGATTCTACAACATCGAAGATAAAATACACTGCACTGCTTCAAAACCTGACGAAACTTGGTTGAATTATTCTTTAGTCAACTATCATTATGTTCAAGTATAATTTGTGGATAATATGTGTGAGCCTCGGTGATAAAAAGCGAATAAAACGACAAAATATGGCTGAAATCGTGTTTTGGCGTGGGGTGAGTGAAATAAACTGTATTGTATCTCAACTTAACAATATCAACCCTGATGAAATCTATTATTATTATATTGGAATAAGTATAGTTTTTGATCCTATGGCAAAAAAATTTAGGAAATAAGAAAACATACACTTTGCCAGGTGAATGAGTAATTTGATGCATAATTAGCAGTTGACCTGGGATGGTGCATAGTCATTTTCTTGTAAAATATGATACCTAGACAAATATCACCCTCCAGTGAGCACCCTAAAAGCAACCATTCTAAACACTATAAGCACTTCAGAAAGTCTGTAGCTTTGATGGTTCAGGAGATGGAGCTATGTCGGCAGTGTAGTTTCTGGGCGTGGTCATTTTCAGGACTTTCGCACCGGATTCGGGTTTTGGCACATATGCCATGTTGACCGCCATGGTCATTTTACCCTAAAACAGTTGAGATAATCTGTCCTAAATGAAATGCATACAAACTCCTTTACAGGTCCTAGACTACTGGGAAACCACAACAGCTATTGCCAATTACAGCGGCCCCATTACAATTATTGTTGAGATAAATCGGTATTGCCAGAGCAGGATTTATTATTTTCGAGCAAGTGTTAATACACAAATTGTAGCTCATATAAAAAGGAATATCATTGGAAAGTTTCATTGCATTTGAAGAAGTAGAACTATTTTTTGTTATTTTTTGAATGTCGCATACAAAATGCCGAGATCGTTGAAATTTGATTCCCGCAAGCGCAATAAATTACGAAATGCCATATAAGGTCAGTGTTGATTGCTATAAACCAATGAAAATCCGCCATCTAGGCAATGACATCACGAGGAATCGATTGCCGGTACTTTCAATACGCTAGGGTGCAAAGTCGCGGAGATTTTAGGTTCCGAATTTGTCCGAGCTACCCGAGCGTGCGCCGACAAAACCGGGATTCGCAATAAAGACGGCATTTTCACGAGAATTATATCATAAAATGGCTAGTTTATTTCGTATGGAAATTTAAATACATCCGTTCGAACAAGATTTTCAAGAGCTATCCAATGGTCATATTTAGGAGTTTGTAGCTTGTAAACCAAAGGTAGGAAAGCGAAATGAATATTTAATTAGTTTGTATTATTGCTAATTTGTAAACAAAACAAACTTCAGAGGTGTTTGAAGGGGGCTATATCGGCCGCATAGTAATTTACTTCTCTAAAGAGATCGTAAAACGCTGAATCGAACGGTGGTATTGTCATCTACATAGCATGCACTGAACCAAAGATATGAACCTGCAAAAAAATCAGGGCATATATGTCCTAAGTAGGTAGCTAAAAAACTGAATTACAATTGAATTTACATCAAATATGGTTAAAAATTTATGTGTTAAAACTATACTAATGCTATTTACAATTTGGATTGGGATGCGTAATTAAAAATATAAGAGTTTTTTAATCTGTTCGTATTTGTATATATCGTCGTATAATTACGTTTGTCAGTTGGATTTTGTCTCAAAATTTCTCATATATACAGCGTTTTGTTATCGTACTATTTTATATATATCAAAGCTTGGTGTCTTCAAGTATCATACAATTTGAATTATCTCGTTTTTATTAATATTTCGTCGGTTGGATTTTGGAATATATTATATGTCTAGACTCCAGTACATTAATTTATACTCAAGTCTGTTTTTTTACTTTTGGCAACATCTATAGTACTATTTGGTATACGTCGTTAAAACTTGGTCAATTTATAGTTACATACCAACTTAATATCGCCAGCAAGTTTCGTGTATACTCTTAAAGAAGAATTTAAATAATAACAATTTTACTCATTTCCAAATTCCAACGGTCATTTCCTCTATTTAAAGTTCAACAACACTCGGGGAATTCCCGATGGCGTCCAGATGCCTCTATTACCTCGCGTCAAACTTGTGCCTAGTTTTATGTCTCAGTTCGTGTCGAAAGGTGACCCGCGAACTTAAGGTTGGGATGGATATCTGAAACCATCCTCTTGACCTGTAAGCTTTTCCAGCGTGCCTCGTTGGCTATGCTACTCATCTCTCTCTCTGGGGATCAGTGGCGTGGTGGCAGGGGGGGCCGGGGGGCCATGCCCCCCCAGCGATGGTTTCAAGAGGGGCGCCGACGGCCGAAATGCAGGCGGGGCGCCAAAATCACCAAGAAGGGATTAGTATTTAATTCTAAAATTTAAATTTTTAAATTAAAATTCTCAAACAATAAAGCGCGATACTATTGCGGCACAACAACATATATTTTGTATAGTTCATGTTGTTACAACAATCTACCTGGCGAAGAAAGAGCCTCTATAAATTGACAGTTTTAGCTGCGACTGCAAAAACTACCGTTGTAAACAATGACAGAGACGGGATGAAAACAAATTAAAACTGTTTTCGAGATGTTAACGACAATTTTATCCATGGGCGTACCGAGCGGGGGGATGAATGGGGGTGAAAATGGTCGATAGATTGATTGCAGATTGATAGTGGTTGGTTTTTGAAACCAAAGCGGGAAGCGGTGGATCGGTAAATTTTAAAATTTCAAACAACCACAGGGTTGTACTTTTGTTCATACTCCAGTTATTTCTTGCAGAGCCAACGACAATCATCTCATCTCCAATAGTTTGTCGTTACTTTCACTTTGTGTATATATAAAAAGGAACAAAACCAATGTTCTTAACTGGCGCTTTTAATTGTCTACGGAGCAAACATCATTTCTGATCAAAACTTGGGGATGAGGTTGTAAAAAGTTAAAAAGTGCGTTACAAATCTTGAATACTTAGATGTAAAAACTCCACAATTTTTTATAAAATATCCTCTCAGGAAGCACGGAAAATGCACTTCTTTGGCTTCAAAAATATTCGACTAGTAATATAGGCTTAGCAACTAACATCGCTGTTTTGCACTTCAAATTCGGGCGATACTGAATAGGGGCGCCAGTATCGAAATAACTTTTGGGGGCGCCAAATTTAACACTGGCCCCCCTTGAAAGTTTGGAGCCACCACGCCACTGCTGGGGATATAGAACTTAACCCGGGTTTCAAATTCCTTAATGACATCAAAAAGAATCGGGGATTGAAGATTGCTCACTTGAATGTTCGCAGCTTAAAAAAACAAGATCGACCAAATCCGCCTTGAACTGTTAAGCGAGAACTCTTTTGATATTTTAACATTGTCAGAAACATGGCTGGACTCAACCATCTTGGACTCTGAGATGCAGCTACCTGGCTTCTCATGCGCAAGACGTGACAGACAAGGTTCTAAATCGGGAGGCGGAACTATCATTTACCTAAGAGATGGCCTGCAATTTCGGGTTCGGGATGATCTTAATATTGGAGAAAATGAATGCATATGGGTTGAACTCATTCGTAAAGTTTGCAAGCCTCTTCTGATATGCTGCATCTACAGAGCTCCTGATCAAGACTGTACAGGATTTATCTCTGAACTTGATGAACGCTTGTCCATGACAGATCTGGATAAGTGTGAGCTGATTCTATTGGGTGATTTCAACATAGACGTTTCATCGAAGACCACTGATAGCTGCAAACAGAACAAACAAAAACTTATGAATTTTGCACGTTCCGTGGATATGTCTCGAATTATAACCGAGCCAACAAGGATAACTAACATCATTCGGTCATTGATTGATTTGGTCTTTGTCAATAATGGACATCGTATTGTCGACTAGTCCGGTGTTGTCTCATTATCACTTAGTGATCATTCCTTAGTTTATTGTGTGGTAAAATCTGGTGTAACAAAGGCTCCCCCTAGAACAATTGAATACCGCTCATACAAATCTTTTGATACCAACACTTTCATCCGAGACTTAAATAACGTTCCTTGGCACATTATAGAAAATGAAAGCAATGTTGATAATGCAGTTCTCATGTGGAACAAATTGTTCTGTGAAATCGCCGATGCCCATGCGCCAGTCAAAAGTCGTCGTGTTAAGGGCGTGCAAATACCATGGATGAATAACATGATCAGCGAAGCGATGCGAGACCGCGATTACCATCACCACAAATCGTTGAAGTCTAATACACCCTATCACTGGAATATGTACAAAAAATTAAGAAACTTTGTTAATAAAGAAGTTAAATCGGCCAAGTCCAAATACTACTGCGAGCTAATTGAACAAAGTAAAGGTGACTCTGGAAAGATTTGGAAGGCAGTTAACGAAGTTTCATCACGCAATAATAAATCCTCGAACCCGCAGTGCATTGTTGCTGACGGAGTTAAACACACAGACTCTAAATCTATTGCTACAGCCCTTAACATTTATTTCGCTTCAGTCGGGAAATCTCTATCTGCAAAGTTTACAACTGCTTCACAAATGTTTTCAACAAGTCTCTCTTATGCCCCTGAAACAACGTTTGAGCTCGAAAAATCCAAGAATCTTATGTTCTTAGACAACTCCAAACTTTGAAGACCAACAAGGCCATCGGTTTAGACAAAATAAGCGCAAAACTTCTGAAATGTGCGTCTTGCTCAATCTACCAGTCTGTCACAAAACTGCTAAATCTGTCCATCAACGGCAACCATTTCCCTGAAATTTGGAAATGCGGCTCTATTCAAATCAGGTAACTTCGACAATCCTACAAACTATCGTCCTATCTCAATCTTGCCTACTCTCAGTAAGATCTTAGAAAGAACCGTTCACTCACAACTGTACAACCATCTAAGTGCTAACAACTTGCTCACGAACAAGCAGTTTGGTTTCCGACAAAAGCACTCAACCATCACTGCCCTCTCCAACTTCGCGGATGAAACTCTGAGAAATATGGAATGTGGAAGGCTTTGTGGGGCTGTATTCCTAGATTTATCGAAAGCATTCGATACCGTGGATCACAACATCTTGCTTTACCCAGTATTACAAATAATTGCAATGTTTCCTTGTATGCGGACGACACAGTTCTGTATTGTTACGCCTCAGATGTAACTGAACTTGAAAGAAATCTTAATGAAGATCTACTTAAGATGGCAATTTGGCTGAAGGAAAATAAGCTGACACTGAACTTAAGTAAAACTCGATCAATGATTATAGGCAGTGATAGAAAATTATGCAATGTATCTCCGATGTCCATTTCCGTCAGCAATACTGAAATCTCCAGCGCTAGCAGTTTCAAGTACTTAGGTGTTACCATCACTGCCAATTTTACCTGGTCAGAACATATAAATCGTGTTTCGTCTAAAATCAATCAACGCTCAGGTTTACTTCGTAGGATAAAATACTTGCTACCACTTAATGCACGAATCCTTTTTTATAACAGTCTCGTACTCCCAATCTTCGACTATGCGGATATTGTGTGGGGAGACAATACAATGCTAATAAAGAATCTCCAAGTACTGCAGACAGAATAAGGCCGCCAAGATTGTTTTAGACAGACCACTACTCTCATCGGCAACCGACGCGCTAAACACTCTCAACTGGATCACTCTGGAGCAACGAAGATTGTATCATAGGTGCTTATTGGTTTTTAAATGTATAAATAATTTAACCTCGCATGAGTTTGAATTTTTAACCAACAGTGAGATACACAACTATAATACACGAAACAGAGACAATTTAAGGCTGCCCAGGGTGTCAAGGAATTGGGGGAATCAAAGATTGGAATATCAGGCCGTATCAGAGTGGAACAACTTGAACAGACAGATAAGACTTTCGAACAGTATATCAACATTTAGGAGTAACTTTTTAAACTAATTGTGAACTTTTTGTATATGATATCGTTAATATTTTCATAGTTATGTAGTTTGCATGTATTCCTTTGTTTGTAACTTTGTAAATTGAGTTCAGGACCTTTCTGAAAATCACTTTGTGAGAAAGCTTCCTGGAAATAAATATTATTATTATTATTATTATAATTGGAAGTTTATATCTTGTCAATTGTCTAAAATTATGAGTTGGTAGGTTTTCTTCAGGTAGTAGATGGTAAAGTTTATGTTCTCTGTTATCTTCGATGGAAGTAAGAAGGTTTTGGCATAATTTCTCTCTTCTGTCCTTTAGTGTTGTCATTTTTGCTTGCTCTATTGCATCTTTCGAATTTATTTCAGGATATATAATTTTTAGGGCTCGTCTTTGAACTCGTTCTATATCCACTGATAAGTAGTCTTGAGTGAAAAACTTGGCAACCGTATTCTAGGATGGATCTAATACATGCGGTATAAAATTGGAGCAGTGAAGATTCATCAACGTCTTGACGTTTCAACTGCTGTAATAAATACAGTCACTTTGATGCCTTTACTGATACAATGTTTTCTATATGACTGTTCCACTTCAGGTCTTCAGTGATTAGCATGCCCAGAATTTTCGCTGATTTCACAAGCTCCAAACATTGATCATTTATACTCACAGGTTCATAACTATGGGATTGCTTTGTGAAGTTTATTCTAAGCTCTTTACACTTCTTTGGATTTAACTGGAATTTGTTTTCTTTGGACCAGTCCGCCACTTGATCCATTGTATCTTGCAAGGTGCTTTCCTTATTCCTTGGGATGCCCTCGGAAATTGTAGTGTCGTCTGCAAACTTCCACATATTATTAGATGGTGACTCTGCGATGCTAAGATCATTTATCGTGGCTAGGAAAAGCCAAGGGCCAATTCTGGTTCATTGTGGCACTTCAGCTGGTACTTGTGGGAAGTCAGAAACACCCTCAGTTGATATTTTGACTCGCTGTAGTCGATTTCGTAAGAAGTCTATAATCCAATTTATAACTAGTGGTCTAATTCCGTAACTGAGTAACTATAGCTTGGCAACTAATAACTTGTGATCGACCAAGTCCAAGGCGTTCTTATAGTCGAGACTGTCGAGTAACGCCACTCTTATTACTGAACCAGTTCCATCGGTTTCAGTTAACCAATCATTTAGTATCGAGATGAGGGCAAAAGTTGTGAATGATTTAGGAATGAAACCAAATTGCAGAGGGTCTAGTGATCTTAGCAATATAGTTTTTAGTTATTTATCAATGATAAAGCCTTCAGCCACTTTTGACATGGTAGACGTCGACGAGATTGGTCTGAGGTCTTTATTGAAGTCAGTATTTTTTATTGTTTAAGGATGGGAGGAATCATCTTCGGTCATCTTCCATGCTTGTGGGACTTGAAAGGTTTGGAATGAGCAATTTAGGATATCAGTAACAACTGGTGCTATGATATCAGCATAAGTCTTAAGAAGCCAGTTTGTAAGTTTGTCTGGGCCATTGGCTTTTGTGATGCTTAGTTGACGTAATTTTTTCACTACTGAGATAGCGGTTTTCCGTATTGGCTCATCATCGACATTTTCCATGACACATACATCATCAGTTAGTGGTTCAAAGTCCGCCATAACCCCGATAAAAGCTTCGTTTATTTTATTTGCTAGATCGTAATCACCACAATTTAAATTCGTTGTCAAGCTTGACCGAAAATCGGGCCGATTGTTTTCCAATGAGCCGCACAATGGTTTAATTTCCCTCCACCATTTATACGGTTTAATTTCTTTAAGGTCGCGAACTTTATTTCGATAGTACATCTTGCGGCAACGTTTCCTATCCCGATTTACTTTATTTCTCAAGAGTTTAAATAAGCACTTGTTACCAACTATAATGAGCCGCTTTAGTTGACTAGTCATCCACGGGCGATCGTTCACGCGAACTTTCAGAGACCGCTCTGGCGTAATAATATCCAAGCCATAATATATCAGTTCAGCATGACGAGCCGCACTATGTGTGAAAGGATTAAGAAGGATTAAGTGTTTGTAACCATAGAAATCATAATTAGTCTTGAAAGGCGATAATTAAAGAGGCGATCAGGCGAACTGTATTATAATCGGTTGCTTAGCATAATTGTTAAATATTAAAACATGTACTGAAGTTAATTCCAATACGGGTTTATATTTAATAAATGGTTTTTCGAAAATCAACTGTTGATAAACCCCGAGAAGACAAACTGCTCGGTAAGCTCCTAGAAGAGATGACAATTACATTTCTTGGTGAAGAAATTACACCAACTACAAATGCCAAAGACCTGGGATTAACCCTAGACAGTTATCTGACATATGATTACCATATCAAGAATGTTGTATCATCTTGTATGGCCAAGCTGTGTCACAGTGTCAGATAAATAGAGTAAAGGATAGCTTCGACAGGGATACACTTCGCTTAATTATCAATGCTTTAGTAGTGAGCAAACATTATTATTGCTCTACAGTATGGTCAAACACTTCTGCAACAAATATAAAGAAATTGAGAGCAGTACAGAATTTCGCTTGTAGGATATTGACAAATACTGGAAGATATGATCATGTAACACCAGCACTACGGTGAATTCGCTGGCTTCCTGTAGAGGAACACTTAAAATATAGAGAGGCATTCTAACATAACAAATGTATCTATCCAAATTATTTATAAAAAGAAACGAAATTCACGATCTAAATACAAGGAATAACAAAGCGCTACACATCCCTCAACACAAAACAGTTTCAGGACAAAGAACCTTTTATTACCGCAGAGCGGCGAAGTTATGGAATGACTTGGATGAAGATTTAAAAAGTTACCTTGGAAAAGATTTAAAATTGAGTTAAAGCAGAAGATGGTAAACAACAATTAATTACATTTCTAACATTATAGACTTAATAGATTTTAAATAAATGATAAATAATTACACTTCTGATCTCATAGACAAATAGATTTTAAATACATGCTATAAATAGGAATTTTAATTTTAATATAACTATTCGTACTGTAAATAGGTATTGAAAAACCCTCTCCGGGAATACTTTATTAAATAATAATAATAATATTATGCTGTCATCACTCTACAGGTACGTACAAATTAATTAAATTGTTTTGTGAATAACGCGCGAAATTAGAATCAGTTATTGGTGCAAAGCGGTATACTGTATCTTGCCTGACGAAACATGGTGTAATTTTCGGCATGTATCAACCGTGTATTTTCGCATTGTTTGGAGCCACACAGAAGTTCGTACGCGTACAATCATTCTCTGCCCGGTGTTGCCCTTTTGCATCAAACAGGAATAATGCAAATAAATTGTATTTCAATGCTTCTCAGACGAGGTCAAGAGGGTCGACATAAGAGATCTTCGCGATTGTGAGGGCAAATACTGTGTATTTTCGCTGGTTTAACGCGGGGGTTACCAAATGCTCTGAAGTATACGTTGTTTCGTCGTTTGCTGTATTGGTATTTGCATTGAGACAGCGCAAACCTGACGATGCGTGGCTACAGTCAAATGTATTCGAGCACATATGTACAACGGTGAATTCGCTCCCGCTAGACCAATTGGGCGCCAAGACAATGGTTAAAGAAAACGACGAAATGGCGCGGATGGCCACGCATTAAAGATCTTGAAGCAAAGAATACCAGAACAACAGAGAATTATCGAAGCCTGTAAAAGTGCTGCTCCTGAGCAGCACGGATTTTCAAGAGGATTTCCCGCGCAAGTGAAAAGCCAGCGTTCAACAGAATGTATTAGAGACCTTTAGATTCAGGTTTACCGCAAACCTGTAACCGCCGTTTATTAGCAAGCCATTATTAGTTATCGTTAAAATAATGGAGAATGCTCTATTCGCATGAACTCATATCAATTTGCAACAATCTACACGGGCACTATTTTCTTCCCTTTTCCCAAATACAATTACCACGTGTGAAGTGGTTAAACTCTCGCAGTCGCTCTATATTGGCCGATTATTCACCGATATTCACCTCGCCTACGGCGAATAATTAGAGACCTTTAGATTCAGGTTTACCGCAAACCTCTAACCGCCGTTTGACGTTAGCGGTTTGCCGTTTGCGGTGAAAACCTCAAACGTGGCGTCGAGATAGGGTCACGTGACCCGTAGACGTTAGCGGTTCGGCGTAAACCTCGATCTAAAGGTCTCTAATATTGAATCAAATGACATGACCACACCAGAGAAAAAGCGGCGGCGAGAAATGGGCAAATATAACTGGCGCTTTAAAAGATGTGGCATTGGCGCATCACGAAGACATTTTTAGTGTGCTTGGCAATCTAGCCTCGCAAGATGAGATGTCAGAAGCTACAGACATCATAACTGGAACAACACAGATTATGTTCTCGCGTTTGCCGTTTAGGAGCCAAGAAAGCGTTCGATATTATTGTACCGCCAGAATGTCAAGAAGCACTCGTAGACACTATTCGATTGCCGGACTGGAGGTATCTTCTTTTCAAACTGAAATTATAGCTTGCGCGCAATTTATTAACTCACATAGCTATTATTGCATGCTGTATCTATAATATATATGAATTTCAAATTATTTTTGACTGATACTCTTGCGTCAGAAAGATATGCCATCTTTTGTCGACAGATTTTGAAGATGTTTCATCTTTTCTTAATCAGTTGAAGTTGAAAAGTTTTTTGAGTTATATATAAGTTAGCATTGGTACCGCTTTAATTTGATTCTAGGCAAAATATAGAAGGAGCTCATTTGCGCTGAAATATAGCTTGCGCACAATATTAATTCGCATATTATTGCTGTATATTATGAATTTCAAATTCTTTTTGACTGATACTCTTGTGTCAGAAAGATGTGCCATCTTTTGCTGACAGATTTTGAAGATGTTTTATTCAGTTGAAGTTGAAAAGTTTTTTGAGTTTATATATAAGCTAGCATTGGTACCGCTTTAATTTGATTCTAGGCAAAATATAGAAGCAGCTCATTTGCGCTGAAATATAGCTTGCGCACAATATTAATTCGCATTAGCCATTTGTATAAAATTCCCAAAAAAGTTAGGGGCCTGAAACGAGCTACCTTGCGACGTCATTTAAGAAACGAGTCGAGGTAACACTATATTGATATACACTTGCGCAACCATGCATGTACGCCGCACCTAGTCCGGCAAGATAGCAGTGTTTTTGGTAGTATTTCCTACAAACTTAGATATATCCCGTCATCGTCGTCGGGGTTTTTCACTAAAATAAAACAACTTTTCCTAAATTTGCTGCAAAATATTTTCCAAACGAAAAGTGCAAAACTGTAAAATATCTTTCATGTTGAACTTTTATGTGCTGAAGCTAAAATGAATAAGCTAAAGTCTTTGATTAACTTCATTAACATGACAAGTTGGTTCGACGTTTGGAGCAAGTTTAATTTAACATTTTAACCGTCTTCTCTCTTTAAACGGGCGCGGTCACCATTCTCACAGTCCCAAACTTAATGTTTCTGTAAATGTTTAGTAACTTTATGAAATAGCCACCCGAAAATAGCTACAACTAACTCGATATGAGGGCGACAGGTTTGTTAGTGTAAATTACTACTATGTACTACCCTCATGCATGAAATAAAGTTTTTCTTTCTGTTTATCTGTTACTGATAATTTACAATCCCAAGTTTACTTTACCGAAAAAAACGTCAAATTGGACCTGGTTGGATTAGACTTGAATTTGATGGTCACCCCGTATAAAACGGTAACTTGCAGAATCCCCGCGGGTGACGTGGACTATTTAATACAGATTCGATTGATACACACAAATTAGTGTGAAGTAAAAAGTATATATTCGCAGAAAAATTTTGAGCATGAATCTTGTTTTAATTTCCAGATATTTTTTTAGCATGTCCAGAAGACAACAAAGAAATGAAATAAATTGTGCGTACATTTATACATATCATGGCTCTGTACCAGCCTCGTACCCAGGCGCTTTTAAGGAAAAGAAAAAAAATCGCGTTCAGCTAATTTATAGAGATCAGTGGCTGAGATTAGCGAGCGCGCTGGGGTGCTTGGGGAGGACGCGACGAGAGGGGGAAGCGCCTGGCAGAAAATGCAGATAAGTGAAGAATTTTGACCGAAATGTGAAGAATCCTTTCCATCGCTTGATTTGAGGTGCCTTTTCGTCAGTTTTTCTCCCTGGTGTGTTATCATTGATATCTGTATGGATGAAACAGACCATTCTTTTCCAGAAGCTCTAACTACAGGTATTTTTATGTATATATAATATATTTAATATTTTTGCAAAGCCTCTAGTGGTTAAAATTGTGTAAATATATGAAATGGTTGCACAGAATTGACGATTTTTCTTATTTGTGGTCACAAAACTAATTGGACCTTTGATATGCTATATCCTTGCGAGATTGCTGTTTTTCATTCGGGCTATTTGGCTATTTTCTTTAAGCAATTTGCATACTTTGTTGTCGTTTTTATATACAATAACAATTGAATGCTTGATCACTACTGTCAGGCACAGTTTACGATTTTGGTAAATTTGTATCGCTAAAACAAGTTTCTTTTATATGCAGAATTTAGTTCAGACGATGAATTTAATACTTCCTTTCGACAACTCGATGTTCAAGGTAATTTTTACTATTATTTTTTATTATCATTTTATAATAATATAGCATCACCCTAACACACAATAGACTATAGGGTTACTGGTTACCAGGGTAACCTTGTGGCTAGGATCACCCTATTGTCATGTAAACAGCCCATGGGTCAAACAGTGTGTTTTGTGTTCTTTTTAGCTTACAATCTGTCCAGTTCCCAGTGTGATGAGAGAAGGCATATGAGTTGTCAACTGAGCTAGAAAATGTTGCTGAGTATTGATGAAGAATCAAATATTTATGTGAAACAGTCATTGTGATGGATTTGCTTGATTTGACATCCAACGAGAACATTCTACCTCGAACAGATAAAGCATGTTTTCCAGGTCCAACAAAACAGAAATAAATGACTGAATGTGAACAAATGTGTTGTATTTTGTAAAATTATTCTGTCTGCATGCCATAGTATAAATTTAATGTTTGTAGCATAATGCAATTAGGGTGTTTTATTTTGCTTTAACTTAAAAATGGATATACAGTAATAGCCCAGCAAATGACTTTCAATGTCTTGTATGTTTGAATGTTATTTGCTGAACTTTTTTAGAGCCTGATAAAAATATCTTTCAGGGACCCTGGGGAAAGGGTAGCATGGCCCCGTCGGTCATTGAAATCCGAATGTGAAAGACAAAGCACACAGTGCCCCCCATATAGGAGTAGCCCTAAAATGTTTTAAACATAGCATGAATTCATTACAATTTGAGTATGAGAAATGATCGATGATCTATACGTACACTGCTGTCAAATCACAGTGCGTGTGTACAATTTTAATAGGTACTAATCTTTCTGTGAAAACAAATGGCAGAAAGCATATGCATGGCATAATTCAGTGAGCATAAAACAGAAATTCTGTTTTTAGAAAACCAAATTAATGATATTCAGATGGGAGTTGAGATTACATTAGCCAGGACACTGGCAGGAAAGTACAATTTTAATTTATAACAATATTAAATTAAATAGCAAATTATCAATGTTTTATTATTTAATAGACAATTTGCATGTTAGCAAAGCATCATGGGAAAAATGGTAACCTTCACTTGCGCGCGAAATGGCCGCCGTGGAGCGAGCATTTTGCATGTGAGAAATATCGCTTAATTTTAACACTTTTTTCGTAGCGTTTGAAAATTTTAAAATAAGGAACGTCTTTGTAATGCTATAAAGTTTGTTTTGACTCAAGTACAGCGAAATCGAGCCAAAAATGGACGAGAAAATTCCTGTAGAAGAACCGAGGAGCGAACAATGTGCTCATAAATACGTTCCGAGAGGAAGGTTCTTCCCAACATTTTAAGGTGAGTACGCTTAGTAAACATCGGACCGCTTACCATTTTGACCTACAAATATGTGCGTGTTGTTTCTCGATGTATATCTTGTATTTTGACAACGATCGAGTGTTTCCTGCGGATTTTTTCGCTTGTTGAAATCGACTAATTCATGACAAAATGTCTGTCGATCGTTCGATCAGCATGGCGCTCAAACACAATGTTTTTAAAGATACCTTAAAATGTTTTGGCGCGAACTAAAAGCAGTTCAAACCGGTTTTTTCTGCCCCGGCTCCGTTACTTTGTAAAAACGCCAAAGAGAAAGCATTTTGCCTCTGTTGTCGCCTATTTTTCTGCTCCTTTGTTGTGGTCGGTTTATTTCCTGTCAAAATAAACAAGTAGGTTTTTAGTATTAAAATATTAGGCTGTAAATATATTAAATTCGTAGATAAAATTAACGTCGGGAAAACCGTTTTAAATTTGCATAGGTAGTAGAATATAATATAGTCAATTTTTAAAATTTAGTTATTTATAATATTAAGTTTTTTAATCTTCAGGCAGGCCCTAAGGATTAAATTTGTAAATAGTAAAATACATAATTAAGGTATAGGTTTAAATAATATAAATTTTTTGATGGATATTGAGCCGGGAACTTCATCGGTGGCAGATAAAGATTTGGCAGCATTGGGAGATGGTTGGACAAAGAGTTTAAAGTTTATTCCTGGATTCTCATACAAAAATTGGAAGACCATTTGGTACTAGAAGCAAAAAAACACCTGATGGCAAGCCTGCCGAGGCATTTAAACACAAGAAAAGTGGATACAAGCTATTTAAAGCTGGTTATCCAAGGCAGTTTATGGTGAAACCCAATGTAAAGAAAGGAAATGAAGCAGTCCATTTTCTTGTACGGTGCCATGTAAATGCAGAAATGAAGAAAAAACAGTACCTTGTTTATGTCCACCTTCATCAACATTCAGGAGACATTGCCTATGCAAATGCTATTGCCCTGCTGGTGCTGGTGGCTGTTGCAAACATGTTGCAGCTACTTTGTATCAGCTTCTAGATTATATTGAACTTGGACTCTCAGATGTACCAGATGATAAAACCTGCACCCAGGAATTACAACAGTGGCATGTCCTAGAAAGAACACAACACAAGCAGCCCTGCTTTTCGAGGACCTGATTTTCCCCCAGGATTCGTATGATAAGGACAAAAAAGGACGTAAACGCCCAGTGCCAGAAGGGAAGAGGGAGGACTACTGTTCAACAAGAGAGAAGGTGTCAAAGGATGACTTGGAGCAGCTTAAAACTGGCTTGGAAAAAGCAGGAAGTACTTGTCATTTGGTTGGTATCCTAGGCAACACCAATTGTGAACCTTGTGAGTTTACCGCAGATGAATTACCATCTAGACAGCGCATAATGAAGGCAGGGGAAGTGGGTGACAAACTGGACCAAACAGCGATCAGGTCTAGTATTCTAATAATATTAACTCAGAATTTAGATTGTACTTGTGTTCCAGACAAAGAAAGTTGTGAAAAACATATTATGGAGAAATTGTTTGTTAATAATGAGGGATGCAGAGAGATTGAGAAGAACACGCGGAAGCAAAATGAGTGCGAAGAGTGGTATAAACAGAGAAAATGTCGGTTGACTTCATCATTATTTGGTTGTGTAGTGAAGAGGAGAAAAACAATCTACCCAAAGACTATTGTGAACAAGATTACTAAGCCAAGTCAAATAAAGAATGCAAGTTGTCAATGGGGAATCGAGAACGAACAGAAGGCATTGGTAAAGTACCATGAATATAAAGATGAGATCAATAAGCACGTAGCTCTTTGCTCAGCCTGTGGTTTAGTGGTCAATCCAATGTGGCCATGGCTTGGTGCTAGTCCAGATGCTCTCATATTGGATAAGAGAGAAGAGTCAATGTATGGAGCTGTGGAGGTAAAATGCCCTGCATCTAAATCTGGGATCAGTATCATCAATGCATGCAGTGACAAATTATTTTGTTTAGAGATAGTGAATGGAAAGCCGTGTCTAAAAAAGAATCATGTATATTATTTTCAAGTGCAAGGCGTTATGGCTATTTGCCAGTTGTGTTTCGTAGATTTTGTTGTATATACTGTAAGTGATGTTCATGTTGAAAGGATTTATTTTAGTAAAGTTGAATGGGAAAAGAGTACTTTACCTGAACTAACAACTTTTTATTTTAATTATCTGATGCCAGATACTGTTACTGTATTATAACATAATTATATGTTCACTGAACATAATTTAAATAGTAGACACACTACTAACTGTACTTAATAAAGTCAGAAAAACACTGAACTACCTAGAGTCTATCATATACAGTAACATATAATTCATTCTTCATGTAGTTGAATTAATGGCCTGAAAAACAAAGTCAAATATGAACAAATAACCCAAATTTTGTTTAAGTCTGAAGCCATAGATATCTGCAAGTCATGTTTGAGAATGCGAAAGCTTTTAATTCTTTGGATAGCCCTCTCAACATGTATCCTGTGTTTAGCAATTCTCCTAGTTTTAATCTCATCCTCTTTCGAAAATTGCGCTTGCTCGCCAAGGAAAGGGGGTATGTTCAACGACACGCCTGGTGGTAAATCATTCTCAATTTCAAATCCTCTATCTGCCATCACTTCATCACCTGGTTCTAATAATTTCAAGATCCCACAGTCATTTGTCAGTTGTTTATCAGATGTATTGCCAGCATACAGTTCTGAAACAAATGTTAAGTCTCCTCTTGGGGAAATGCCAATCAAGCCTTTACCAGTGTTATGGTTTTTGTATGTTGAAAAGGTAGCACTTTGGCTTCTTGGTTGAGAAGGTGTTTCAATGAATAACTCTGTGCAGTCGATTATGACCCTTGTGTTTGGATAACTCTCCTTGAAACTTGGTGGTGAGGTTTCTCTCACATAACTTTGAGAAGGCCAAATGGGCATGGACCGTAAACGTCTGTATAAAAAATCAAGCCAGGTAACCCAAATTCTCGACGCCTGCGATGCGGATATGTTAAACCTGTTCGCTAAGTCCCTCTCGAGCAAACCCAATCTAAATCTTACAAGGCACAAGAATAACTCTTCCTCTGGTGATAATGTCCTCCTTGGTCCACATTTTTGTCGATATTCTGTCGGCTTTGTAGCATTCCAAGATCCAATATATTGTAACCTTTCACATGCAGGGCAAAGATAGTCATAAAATGCCTTAAATGTACCATAATTAGAAAAGCCAGTATAAAACTCAATATCGCTATCATTATTTTTAATGTGGTCTATAGAAAAACTGCACTGTTCGACTTTTCCCTTTAGATCGGATATATCTTCTTGTTGTTTTTTATCTTTCTGCTGAAGGTTTTCAACCAGCTGTTCAAGTTCTGAAATTCTGTCCTCTCTAGTTGTTGGCTTATCTTCTATCTCATGACTCTCTTCAATTGTGTTGTTTCTATTTCTGCATTTAGATGTTGTTCTGGGTTTCGGTTGAGTGAGCAGTAATAGTTTTTGCACTATAGTTGGAACATTGTGAAGACATGTTTTCTTGCCACCCACAAAGTGCTTTGAGCAAACTCTGTGATGGTTGTTTGGTGTAAAATTAGCTAGTCCAATCCAATGCAACCACATCTTTCTGAGCTTTTTGTCAGTTGGAATTTGGTAAAATGAGAGTTCAGGATTTCTTTTAGTGTTGCTACTACATGTTGGAATACAGCAAGTTGTTCCACCTCCTTTATATTTTCTTTCAGAACATGCAGCTTCTGTCTCGCTTTTATCTGCCACCGATGAAGTTCCGGCTCAATATCCATCAAAAATTTATATTATTTAAACCTATACCTTAATTATGTATTTTACTATTTACAAATTTAATCCTTAGGGCCTGCCTGAAGATTAAAAACTTAATATTATAAATAACTAAATTTTAAAAATTGACTATATTATATTCTACTACCTATGCAAATTTAAAACGGTTTTCCCGACGTTACTTTTCTCTACGAATTTAATATATTTACAGCCTAATATTTTACTACTAAAAACCTACTTGTTTATTTTGACAGGAAATAAACCGACCACAACAAAGGAGCAGAAAAATAGGCGACAACAGAGGCAAAATGCTTTCTCTTTGGCGTTTTTACAAAGTAACGGAGCCGGGGCAGAAAAAACCGGTTTGAACTGCTTTTAGTTCGCGCCAAAACATTTTAAGGTATCTTTAAAAACATTGTGTTTGAGCGCCATGTTGATCGAACGATCGACAGACATTTTGTCATGAATTAGTCGATTTCAACAAGCGAAAAAATCCGCAGGAAACACTCGATCGTTGTCAAAATACAAGATATACATCGAGAAACAACACGCACATATTTGTAGGTCAAAATGGTAAGCGGTCCGATGTTTACTAAGCGTACTCACCTTAAAATGTTGGGAAGAACCTTCCTCTCGGAACGTATTTATGAGCACATTGTTCGCTCCTCGGTTCTTCTACAGGAATTTTCTCGTCCATTTTTGGCTCGATTTCGCTGTACTTGAGTCAAAACAAACTTTATAGCATTACAAAGACGTTCCTTATTTTAAAATTTTCAAACGCTACGAAAAAAGTGTTAAAATTAAGCGATATTTCTCACATGCAAAATGCTCGCTCCACGGCGGCCATTTCGCGCGCAAGTGAAGGTTACCATTTTTCCCATGATGCTTTGCTAACATGCAAATTGTCTATTAATACGTAAAAAATATATGAAAGTACACTAAAATGCTTTTTGTTTTCCAGAAAAAACTCTTCGCAGTGCATTCATCATTTGGACACAAAATATTTCCTGAACATACAACACTGCCGCCATCTTTAATACATTTTCTGCCAGGCGCTTCCTTCGTCGCGACCTCCCCAAGCACCTCCGCGCGCTCGCTAATCTCAGCCACTGATCTCTATAAATTAGCTGAACGCGATTTTTTTTCTTTTCCTTAAAAGCGCCTGGGTACGAGGCTGGCTCTGTACAGTAATTGCGTTGTATAAGTTGCAGCAAAATTTGCCCCGCGTAACATCTACTTTAAGATATAACAATATTATAGACATACATGAAGTAAATTCATTTCTTGTGAGTGGTTATAAACGATATGCATGCATATATTTTTACAATTGTCTTGACTAATAGAAGTTGTTGTTTAGAAAACATGTTATTTGACCAACAGTGAATTTGTACTGTAGACAATTTATTGTTGTTATTACTGTGTACAGTAAACAACTATATACTACGGTTTAAACAACTTATTTTTGTGGTTATTTTTAAACCATTTTTTTTTGTTTTTCCAAGTTAAACATGTTTGCAAACGAAAGTTTTTTGAGGTGAAGTGCATGCAGAATAGTAAAGAGTATTGGAGGGTTTTGGAATACGCAGATTTCCAAAACTGTAAACAGTCGGATATCTCTATATTTTGCACCCCAGGCTGACAGTACAAAGGCGAAACATGAAGAAATTTGTTGATCCAGATGACCCGTATTAGATTTCCCACCTATACCTCCCTTACTGCAGCCATTGCTGCTTTCAGGCAAAGAAATGTGAAGGAATATATGAATCTTTTAAAACAGGAACTATATGACCCGAGGGGACATATCAGGAAAATATTTGGCATGCATATATGGTTGTTCACAGAACCATTGTCATACAGTGTGTTTAGCTATATTAACTTATCAAAGGTGGTCACAGGCAATAGTCAAATATATACCTATATGTATTTCTGTCAA
The DNA here is from genome assembly GCA_016169945.1 of Trachythela sp. YZ-2020. NCBI lineage: Eukaryota > Metazoa > Cnidaria > Anthozoa > Malacalcyonacea > Clavulariidae > Trachythela > Trachythela sp. YZ-2020. The sequence continues at coordinate 8,313,159 of JADLSH010000260.1, forward strand.
GTTTTCAGCAATAGTCAAATTTCTGTCAGTATTTCTGTCAAGAAAACAGCTCCCCATCGTAAATTATGAGAGCTATAATGCATAGAGTGCTTTTGCTATATCAAGCGATTTATTTATAGACGGATCGAAGCTGCATTTAGTACTATATAGTAAAAATGCGGATGTGATAAATCCGCACCACTTGCTAAATAATCCTACAAGAGCTCATGAAGTGATTTATAATACATTTTACTAAACAAAATATCTCTTTCCCATACTCTTCGCGCTTGCAATGTACATTTGACTATGGCAGGGGCCCGGGGAAGGGTCCCCTTAGCCTATCACCCACACGCTTTGGTTTGTTCCGTCTCCACTGAACGCTCGTCAGGGGCGTGAACGTTGTGCCATGTTCTGGCTCCACTTTCGCCGGCGAATTTCGTGTAAAAAATTCTTATGTAGTTCGGCAGCATGTTATCGTAAGACAAAAACTTTAGAATATGCAGTTATTATTCATTAAATTACTGCAAGCTAAAAAAAGATTAGGGGCTTATTAGATATTAGGGGGCTTATGCCCCCTACACCCCTACCCTTTCGCCACCCTTGCGTCTTGTTAGTTATTTAATTGTAAATCATTCATATATATTATACTGTAGTGTACACTGAAGTCTACACTCACGATATGTTAAGGTTACATTACATGATATACGTGCGTTATGGTATATTGCATGCATATTTCGCAACGAATTTTAGGTGTAGTTTTACCAAATTTTCAGTGAAAGAAGGCCAGAAAAATGCTGATATCGAAAAACTTTGTTTGGTGGGTGTTCAGGTAAAATCTTTCTAGTTTTGTCGTATGGAATAAAAATATAGGTACTCCATAATAAGAAAAATATAAGTGTATACAGTTTACCCCAAAATTTCCCTTTTACGTATACCCTTGAAAGTTTTTCGAATGTTAATTTTGTTTGGCTTTTTTCACTGAACATTTGGTAAAACTACACCTAAAATTCGTTGCGCAATGTCCAATCTACCATAACGCACGTACATCATGTGATATAACGTTAAGGCAATAATGAACTTTTTTAAATGCTTGCACAAACAACAACAAATACGTATACGGGGGCGTAAATGAAGCGACAATTTATGGTTACGGTTTTATCAAATTTTATAATGATGTCTATATAACACATCTCTACTCGGCGTAGGCGCGAAAATGAATTATATATATATTATTATATTTTGGAAACTAATATACAGTACACAAACCAAAATAGAAACTCGATAAGGTAATAAATTATCAAATAATAAGTTTTCTCTATTTAAATAAACTGAAAACTCGTTTTGTGTCCATTTCAGGTTTGGAAAAATCTTGGCGGCCAGTTCACACTGCGAGGGAGTAGTATTTATCTGTTTCCCCCCCACACGTTTCAAACATGCTGACAAACTGAATACTATATACTTGAATATTAATGAGTTTCTAGTTGCTACGAGAACGCTGATAGGTCTCTCCCAGCAGACATATAAACATAGTAATGAATATTAACAAACTTCTATTTCCAGATTGAAACAGCTGCTCGGCCGACGGTTCTAATTTTAATACTAAACTTAACGTTATTCTTTCGTCGCTACGTTAAAGGGATACTTCGATTTGAAAATTACGCCACACAGATGATTTCTCGTAAATTTGATGCAAAAAGAAGAATGATTTAAAAGAGAATAGCAAAACCCGAAGATGTTAATTTGACATGATTATTCGAGGCAGTTAATGAATAACGTTATGCAAATGTGGGGGAAATAACGATTTTGCGAGACGGCAAACTGCTAAAATATTTAAGAGGGAAAATATAGATGAAATTGCGATTGAATTGAAGAGAAGGTGTTCGAGGAGGGATAGCGGAGAAGATTAAATCATATTTCAATCTCGTTTCTATCACGAAGAATAGAAAACGTTGATACGTTAGTTTTAAAGTGCCAACGATGTCGTTAGCGACAGAAATAACAAGAAGAGCATCTCGGGCATTCACGAAGGTAATACGTCTGTTATTATTGTCAAATAACAAACCGCTTTTTTTATGCAAACACAATACATTGGGCCATTGGCTCTAAGTCGAACTATCTGCTATATATAAAGTACGTGCCCGCTTATATAAAGCTAAGATTGTACAGAATGCTGTACTACTTTGAGTGTATTAGTACTATATATAGAGAGAGAAATCGCTGTTTTGACCGTCTGAGAATTTTCTAATTTTTAATGTCTACATTTCATCATCACAACACAACACAACACAACACAACACAACACAACAGAAATGTTTGACCCGATCTCGCATAACTGTTTGGTTACGATCATTTGGACACTTCAAATTGGTTATAATTGTGTGAGATTGGGTCCTAAAGTACGTGTATATATGTTTTAGAACAAAAACCTATATAAATTTCCACTGTGAAGTCATTATACCGGGATAGCCGGGTGTAGACAATTATAGACATATGATCAGTCTAAGACTGAGTGATTATTCCCAAAGTCTTATAACATCTGAAGACGCCGATTTTTCAAAATTAAGCAAATTTCCCAGATGTATTTCTCTGACAATTGCTCGTGTAAATTTTCAATTTGTGGCGAACTATGAATTTGTCATCGCAAATTTGTCAATTTCGCCGATTCATTTGCTCTATATGCAGCAAATGAAATAAATCACAAGCAAATTTTCCGGGATAAATATATGAGGCATGCACTTTTACTAATTTGCTGCAACTGTTTTTCTCCAAATTCATTCATTGAGTTCCTTAATCTTAAATGGATCACTGATACAGAGCAAAAAGCAAAACTTTCCTGTTAGAAAATGTATTATCACACTCAAGATTGTCTGTGTAAACATGCAGTATTTAATTGATACGTCTATACGTACTGTATTTCTATGAATATATCAATATTGTCATGCATATAGCCATAGTAAGGGCCCTTTTAGTGGGCGGGGTACATGCGTCGTACTTTCATGTCGCAGTTTCAAATGGTTGCTATGTCGCTTTCGCAATTTAGCTATTGTTTCCACCTTCTTGATGTCGCTGTCACAGTTTGGACAAAGTTTGTGTCGTCTGTCGCATTTTATTTCCTGTATGTCTCCGCTTCAACGCAATGTCGCTCATCGGAATTTACCCCAACAGGGCCCTATATTACTGTACTGACAGGAAGAGAAGAGACCAACAACTTCTAAGTATTGAAAATTAGTTGATGTGTTGCTAAAACCTCAAGTTTAAGAAGTGTTTTACAAATATCTAGTCGCGACTGCTATGCCTATATATGCGGATTTGAGAAGCAACAATAATAACTTAGAATTGCCCAAACCCAACACTAATGCCATGAAAAAGACTTTCGGTTTTAGAGGAGCAACAATTGTGGAATTTTTCATGATAAATATGAGAGTCACGTTTATGTTTTGTCTTTATTAGTTATTGTTATATGTAAATGTAATATTTTATTGTGTTTCTTTATAACTGTTTTTTATTGTATAAGCATTGTAATAATCTTTGTATTAATGTATATACATGCACGGCCACATGAGAAACAATCCTGGATTGACGTTGACTACCATGTCAGAAGATTTTAGATAAATAGCATGACCCCGTTTGCATGTGATCTGGACGAAGTATTCCGGAGGGAAACGAAAATCGAAAGTATATGGAGCATATTTACCCGAGGCCTGAGCGCGGGGATAACTTTACTTTCTTTTCCGCATTTCAAAAATAAAATTCACAAAGAATGTTGTTGTTGTGTGTCCTTGTGTATTATATCTTTAATATATTTTGACATATACTTATATTTTGACACAATAGAAACTCCATCCAGTTTATATCCAGATCAGTGGCTGGGATTTTATCAAACTGTTACTTTTTCCCACTGATCTTAAAACACGAACTGGATAGAGCAACTTTTCAATTCAATCAGCCAATTTTGAAGCCAGGATATTTATAATGAGAAGAGATTTTTGAATGTGTAAATTTGACTAGCAAATTTAAGAAATAAGAGAGGCAGCTGACGACCTATTTCTATCTAGACAATACGTTTAGATAGAAATTGGCGCCCCCCAAATATAAGTGCATGCACATTTAAGTGATCAAGATCTGAATTAGTCAAATACTGTATCAAGATACTTTATGTACAGAAACATTTTATGGTAAACGATATATTGAAAGTTGTCTGCCAATTTATGAATGTTGGTGCCATTGTTGTACGAACGGCAACAATATTCGTCTTGCGTGGTAGCTTTTTGTTTATCCTTACAACATGATGCGCTCAATCAGAGTTGCTTTACCATTCCTCGAACTCTATATGGACATGGGACATTATATTTTGACGAAGGCCGCTTACCACCGCAGTAAATTAAAAAATATTGAAAAATCGTGAATATCCGCTTATAAGCGCGTGCTTATCGGTAGAGTTGGGCATTGAAATTATCAATGAAATTATACGAATTGAAATTATCACGATATTCGATAATATCGTGATAAATCCAATTACAACGATGACCAAACTGTTTCAATTTAGATTAATACGAAAACCATATTAGCATAACAAGCTAGACTAATACCATAGAATAGGAAATGACTAGAAGGGCCACTTGAGGCCGAACCTTTGAAGTTTTTGACGCTGCGCATGTCGCATTACGCATGTTCATTACCATTATTCTAGCCAGTCAATTGCATTTTCTGACCAATAAACACGCTGAACTGGCTGGTCCGCCATTATTCTGGCCAGATAACTACATAAAAATAGGGTGTCACGTTGCACTGCTAAGTGGCCTTTCTGGTAATTTCCTATTCTGTGCTAATACCTAATGATATATGCTATTTAAGAAATAGAAAACATTTTCCGTGTTTCTATACACTTATAGAAACACGCGTGAGAGTTTGGGAGAACGAGAAATAATCAGTGGGAAAACGAGCCCGTAGGGCGAGTTTTTCCACGTTATTTCGAGTTCTCCCAAACTCCCACAAGTGTTTCTATAAGTGTATAGAAACACAGGAAAAAATGTTTTCTATTTCTTTTATAATATAACTCAAAAGACATTTCTAAACTCGATTAATTTACAAAGTCTCATTACGTACGAATGCTGACCTTTGCTTGTCAACTTCGCTGCAAGAAAACAACTCTGTTTGAAAATTAACAGTCAAAAATGTGTAAAAGCATTAAAATTGTTTTTAAATAGTATTCAAAGTTTTATAATTCGCATTAAATTTGGGTTTTTTTATGATTTTAAATTTTGGCGGGAAAATTTCCGTGTTTCTATACAGTTATAGAAACACGCTTCTCGACCAATCAGCACGCGCGTACTCTAAATTATAAATCCTATTATAAACAACAAATGAAACAACAACCTTGAAAAGGAATAAATGAATAAAAACCTTGCTTCATTTCATCATTGCATAAACCTCGGGGAATTAATGCATAATACTAGCTTTTGTATCGTAATTCGCAGTATCCATTAGCGCCAAACTTTCAGAAAATGGTCTTAATTCTTCTAAAAACTATATTTTCAAAGAACTGTTTCTGCATCTTATGGAAGCTAAGTAGTACGTACAGATGCGAAGCAATATCACGATAGTCATCGACCGTAACGATAATTACGATATATCGTCGCTCAAGTTTCTACTTTCGATACGCGGATACTGGCACTGATGAATGAAAATATCGCGATAGCAAAATAACTGCATACATTTCTACACGCATTTTTCGCAGAATAATTTAGTGAAGATAGCTATATATCACAAAAATACGTATAGGGTAATATGGGGTAAGGTTAGACTTAGTAGTTATAAGAACTATTAAGGTTTCAAATATGATCATATAAATAAAAATGTAGATCCATATATATATAGATAGCTAATTTCCATTCAACTTACCAATGTCGATGAGTATATATGAATCAGTGGTATGAGTATATATGTAAAAATTTTCAATTTCAAATCTTTGCTACGGTTTTCTCTCTAGTCTTGTTCCGGTAATGTCGATACCTCATTGTCGGTCTAGTGTTACTACAGGAAGAAACCGAAAAACGTGTAGTGTTTGGTATTCAAACTGGCAGAGCTCTTTACATGCGGCTGAGACGAAATTATAATAAAAAAGCATAATGCAGTGATCGAACCAGCCCCGGTAGCAAAGCCGGAACTTTAAGGCACATTCACGTACATCACCATGCGTTCGTTCATATGACTATTGCAACGTTTTCCATATATTTCAGGCTGATTTAGGTTTCGTTTCAACCTACGACACACCAAAGACACGGCCTGTTATCTTTATTGGCCCGTCTCTCAAAGGATACGAGGTTTGTGGCAGTGTTCATTTGAACTTTGATGACATTATTAGACTTTTTGGGTAGATTAAGAAGCCCTATTCCATTTGAGATGATATTGTCAATTTGGGTTTGTTGGGTGCGGCAGCCCCACCCCCGCCACAACCTCCCCCCATTACTCTTGCCCTTTGGTTACTGCGCATGCGTTCTAGGCCTGTTCGGCGCTGCGGGTGGCAGAAATGGTAACAAAGTCGGGCAATTTCTACTCAACACTCGGGCAATTGGGTCGGGAAGTTCGCCTTGATAGTTGCAAATGAATAATATGGATTTTGTGCTGCACAAACAAGTGATATACCCTTGTTATACAAGCATAAAGAGCGTGTTGTTCAGTCTAAGGTGGGAATTGTTAGACATTTAAATTCGGGCAAATTCGTAATGTCAGCCCTAAAAAATGTTGCCAGTTCGCCTTTGCCCTTTTATGTCGTGTAAATATACCTGGTTTAGAATCAATGCTTAGAAAATAAATTGGGAATCCCCCTCCCCTCACCCCCTAATCTACACGTAAATGCCTCC